>OY776254.1:5923867-7252796 GCA_963675405.1 Cosmorhoe ocellata
CTAGTCACGAAAAACCTTACTACCTAGTAATGCCAATGAAGAAATATCTACCAATATAATACGGTGGTTCTTCGGTATATACTTATGTAGGTACGGTCGACCAAAAAATTGGTTTACCACCCTAAGGTTGAATGCCGCTTCCAGATTCATGGGTGATAAAGATTAGTTTCGCTTGCAGATCTATCTGACAACTTCTATTTTTTTAGTATGAACCTTGTTGTAATTTATGATGACTAGGAAACTAAATCAAAACTGGTACACCATTTCCTTGGCCTACCGTACATAGGTAGGTACCCTGCGTACTGCACTTCGAACTAGGTACTTACGAAGATAGATAAAGCCAAGCCTGGTAAACCACTTATCTTTTCACCACATAATAAGCTTTTGTGTTATAGGTATTCTTACCTACATTTAGACACTGATTAAATATCCATTTAGGTAGTTCTATGTTTGGTAAATTTCCAGTCAAACGTTTGTTACGGTTGACAAACTCCTATAACCTCACATTGTCCACAAAATTTACCAAAATTCTCAAGTTAATTTTTCTATTTCTATCTTCTTGTTTACCCTATCTACGTGGTAGGGTAACTAGGAAAAAACATTACGTGGCAAGGTAACCGCTATCGTTGTAGTTATTTTATAGCTTTGGATTACCGCTATGTTGTTATAGCTTCTGATTTTGTAGAATTTGTACCTATGTAAGTTCTTATTCACAGCCAAATAGCCGGCCAAGCATAGAAGGAAACATAACGAGGCATGTAAAAGTGGAATAAAGAATTTTATTTGTGCAAATGCCACCACTTCATCGGCGATCAACAAGCTAAAGCCATCACGACTTTGACGACGCCATCTACCATCGGCCTGTCATCACTCACCGTCCCACACCAACAAACGCGACGTCAACAACATTACAAGAAGCAAACGCTAACCTCATCCAAGGTTACGGAGAGGAAATTCGATTTGGAATGAATAGGCAGTAGATTACTCATTTGTTCACAATTTATGTAAAAGTAATGTTTGCATAAGGCCATACCACAGTGTGCGCACCATCTCATCTGCATCAGAATAGTTACAGCAAGTAGTTATTATATTGTGCTACGATACCTAGGTACCTAATGCAATGTGAAACGGGAAAACCATCATCATCATCATCCTCCTACCCTTCTTTCACGCTACTTGGGGTCGGCACAACATGTTTCCATCTTCATTCGGGAAAACCGTTCAGGGAAATTTTAATGAACCTACTAAATAAAATATTATGTAAGTATGTAATGATTAGGTACCGCTCTGTAGGTACTTGGGACGATCTCTCGGTGGCTGGCGCCGCGCAGACGAGTGTTCGCCTCAGCCGCGGATGGTTGCAAGGTTCAATACACAGTCACTCGTTGTGGTGTTACATACTCAATGAGAACCTATAAATTTCTGCTGCAATAGATCTTGTGTGGTTTGTACTTTGTAAAGGAAATACGTGGGAAAATAATTTTTATTTAGAATCATCTGTAGGTACATACTGGGTGATAAGTAAAGTAGGTAAATACTTTTCAAAGTAAAAAAAAGTTTAATTAATAAATAATTACTTATTAATTTCTAAGTACCTACCTATTAGTTTCGATGATGCCTACCTTGAACTTTGCGAGGTGAGAAGGACACATTCTGTAGAATCACGTGACGCCGCGGGCAATTCTTAGTTATCTGATGCCATCACATTTAACTTTGCTTACCTAATAAATACAAATAAATACAAATACATTGGAGGGGCGTGCATTTTTAGACTGATCTACCTCTAATAGTTTATAAAGACATCCATTTATTAGGTAAAAATAAATATTTATTTATTTATTTTAAACTATTAGAGGTAGATCAGTCTAAAAATGCACGCCCCTCCAATGTATTTGCTACTCTATTTCCTCTACATACGGTACAAGTAGGTACAAGTGAAGGGGCGTGCAATTTTAGATTGAATCATCTCTACCTCCCTATCTACGAGTATATAAGCCTCACACGTGATCGTCGAATTGTCTACTGGTTTAGTCAGGCCTTGAAAAAGGGGGTGTTCCGTATTCCATTATAAATAACTACCTACCATAAAGTTATGACGATACAATACGCTGTCTTCTCTATTTATTAAAGCATTATATATTATTTAGTCTTTTTTGATATTATGCCGGTGACAAGTTTTTTAATTTAATAGATTGACAAAAATTGTTGTCGACAATGCTTAAAAAAAAGTACTCAATTCATTCATTTTGGTTGTAGCTTAGCTGAGTAGATAATACTCGTAGCATACTGCCGATGGAACAGGTGGGTATAATTATAATGATCATACCTATGCTTTTATCAATAGAGGTAAGCACTCAGTCGGTAATAATAACGCATTTAGTTAGATTGTCCTTTCGCGTCCTCCATCTTTATGAGCTAAGTTCCACTAAGTCCCATTATATAACTAAGCGCATGTAGAATATAACTTTTATGGTATAAATACTTAAGGTCAATATCAATAATAGGCCCCTGCACCTTAGATAGGCTAAGGCTAAGCTTTATAATAGCATGTAATCACTGACAATATGATCATGCATGATCTGCATAATTCCTTATGAGCAAGTTATTACAAAGTACCTACCTAGCTAACATTTTTGATCGGCGATATCACAAAAATATTGTTCGACTGTCTACTCTTTCATCAAAAAAAAACGCTGACTACGAGGGGTGGGGGGCAGGTTTACAAGCAATTTTGTCAAATGGTTTGGTTAGGGATCACACTAATAAACGCTTGTGAGCGAATGGATGACACTTTTAATTTAATATTCCAACAGCTCTTCCCAATCCATAGGTACGTGTTAGTAGATACGTAGGTAATTATAGTAATCTCAAGAACAGATTCAGTTGATGGATGATAGTGATACAGAAACGACAATGTTTCTAACAATCCATCAACGCACCTTGAGCGGTAAAAACTTCAAAGGTCAATTAGCCTCTTCCTCGCTCTGACGCGCCACCGAGAAAAGCAAGTGATTGCTCTGCTAAAATAATTTATAAGTAGTTGCGATTATGACAAAGATATATCTTACGATCATATAATTAGATATAAAATCTAAGCTATCCTCGAATAATGTTACAGTAGTGTAGGATATAGGTACCTACTTACCAACCTTAAAAAAAAAAATCTTACTGTCGTATCTTACCCAGTCTTTGTTTTGTTGTCTATTCTCCTCTTGATTGAGTAGATAGGTACTTAGAAAATATTTTAATTGTTAGGTAATGATAAATACTGTTCTTTTTTATTAATTTATGTAGTTTTCCTAGGTAAAAGTAAAATGCGCGGTCAATTCGAGCTACTAACAGACCGTGTCACGTCTAACGTTCTTACCGCAGTTTTTTTTTGAACCACTAAATCTCCGAACCGTTAATATGTAGGTAGGTATGTACTTATATGGGTAGGTACCTACTACCTAGGTGCATTATAAAAACATAATTTCAAAATCCAAACCCTAGGATGAAAGTTTGTTAGAAAATTTACCTAAAGACCAGAGTCTTATCGAAAGTGTCTAACTTGATGATGAAGTCAATTCACCAGATGAACTGGATCTTGGAACATCAATCTAATATTGGGAACGAACGGTGCGCCGCCGCCGGTGGAATGGACTTCGACCAACTTTCCTGAAAGTGTCATGCCAATTTTATTGACTGTTAGTAATTTAATACCGTCCATTTGTTTAGTGCACCCAGAGTGCATTGATGAATATTACCTACAAGTTGATAGGTACCTACCTATAATGCTTATATCATTTTAAGGAGTTGATGTTTCACGAGTGTACCTACGTATAACCAAGTAAATATTTGCATAGATTCGATTATTTAGTTAGAAGTACTTAGGTGCCTATTAGTGGTTCTTCAATTATAAAAATGACATGATATTTTTGCACGCTTTTGCCGCTTCTGAAGTCCTAAACGCACATACCAAATTTACCTAAGTACCTACCTATGATTGATATTGCTTATGGTTGTGTGTTGATAGTAGGTCCTAGAGTCACGGTATTTATTCATATTTTTTTGGTTGCAATTTCGTCCTAAAAGTGTTCATTGTGGTCGGCCAGGCTAGTGCTAGCTCATTGTGATTCGTCTAATTAATGGTGTACCTAGTACCTATATTGTGCTCGACCATGGACCTACAGATGTAAAACAATGCTCTACTTGACCCAGCACTTTTCCTGTGATCTCTGTGATAGCAAAAAAAGTACAGAACCGAAGGTCTCTCAGACAAATCGAGTAAATTACTTAAAAGCTAATTTTGTTTCTAATTAGTGAGCGAAGTACCTACTAGGTATCTACTACGTCTACCATCGGTAGATACTTACCTGCCTAGGTAGACTGGCCTGTCAGCTCAGTTGGTAGTAGCTCTGCCTTCTGCGCTGTAGGTTGTGGGTTCGATCCCCACCCAGGACTAACAATTGTGTGATGAACACATATAATCGTTTGTTCTATTTATTCTATGTATAAACTAAAATAATACTTGTCTAAACTAATATTATAAAGAGGAGAACTTTGATTGTTTGTTTGTTTGAAATGAATAGGCTCCGAAACTACTGAACCGATTTGAAAAATTCTTTCACTGTTGGGAAGCTACACTATCAGCGGGTGACATAGGCTATATTATATTTTCAAAAAAATTAGGAATCCTTACTAAAACTTCAATAATGTAAGTCAAGGTGTAAAAAAAATACCTAAAATATTCTTTATATCGCGTGCGCTGCGAAAACTATTGACGATAGAATAAAATAATGTACTACGATTTTGTAGAACACATCATTATTTACAAAAAGTGTCGCGATAGCATATGTCCAACTATTATAGTTATGCCACAATAAGAGTTCTTTTATTTTAAAATTTTAATTGAAAGGCTACTCTTAGAAAAACGCTCTTTATTTGTATCTTAGTATTAATCCTTATCAAAATAAATCACATCATATTCTAGACTGCTATAATACCTTTATATAGTTTTTTGAATTACTCAATTCGGACATTCCATTCAAAAGATACCATTAAATTAAAAATGTAAGCAATAGAAAAAAGTTGCGTGAGAGCCGCGCTAGCTTATGCACTGTAGGCGTCACTGGGTGTACAGGATGTGTACAGGATGGAGTCAATGTGAAAAAATAATTTAAAAATATAAACAAAAAAAAACATTATAATAAAAAAAAGTTCATTAAAATAATAATACTAAAACTTTCTATACAATTTTGTTTTTTTAGTAACCTGACGCAGGGTATGGTTAGACGTGTGGTATTATAATATTGAATTTTGAAATTTTTGTTAAATTTGAGAGCACTGTGGTGTAGTGGTAGCACCCCTGCCTCACGATCTGAAGGTCATGGGTTCAAACCTGGTCATGCACCAATGTGTTTTTCTATTCGAACAATTTATGTGCGCAATGACGGTGAAGTAAAACAGCGTGAAGAAACCGGCATACCCTAGAACCAAAAGTTCGAAGGTGTGTGTCATAGGTTAGTATTCTTATAAGCGGCGATGGGCTTGCATCCTGTCATGTACGAGTACTAACTACTGTGCAAAATTTGGGCATGTTTGGACGTGCCTCTGACTACCCTCTTTATATCCTCGATAACCTCAAAGATCAAAGTAACTAATCTGGGATATATCTACCGAGCCTGGGAATTACAGTCGTGACCATTTAGTCGGTACCTATATATAAATACCCGTGCGAAGCCGGGGCGGACTACTAGTAGTATATATAATACTTGTCTATCAGTTATCTGGTTCTCATAGTCCAAGCTTTGCTTAGTTTGGGTTAGATGGCGTTGTGTAAACTGTCCACCACTGTCCACCAATAATGTATTCAATAGGTTCTTATACAGCGGTATCTACATTTATTAACTAATCAAATCAATCACCAATAATTTACGACCTCAGTGGCGCAGCGGGCGAGAGTCCGCCTGCGACGCAAGAGGTTGCGGGTTCGATTCCCGCCGCGGAACAAATTTGTGTACGGTCTGCAGAAATTTGTTCCGTTGGTCTGGGTGTTTTCTATGTAGATATAATAAAAAATATCTATCTATGTATCTAATGTATTAAATATATCAGTGATCTAGTACCCATAACACAAGCTTTGAGTAGCTTACTTTGGGGCTAGATGATGCTGTGTGGATTGTCCAGCATTATTTATTTATTTATTTAATCTGGGGACGTTACAAGTACTGTACCTTACTTATTAATTAGTTTCACAGAACAAGGATGAACAATGATAAGGATTTAAACCAGTTGTATTAACTAAGTTTATAAGGTAGGTATCGAATGCGCGTTAGCACGTATCTCACGTTCTACTACGGCCTATTGTTTCATTTCGTTTAGTTTTGCAACCTAACTTCCGATACTTGCTGCAGCCGAAATATGTGCGACAGTCAATACAAGTAAAACAATTCGGTTTCTTCTTCCTCGTGGTCAAACTTGATCATGTACCTACCGAACTAACTAGTTATCATAAAAATATTTTTTTCTATATGCCTCTTTTTTATTTCGCTACTCAGTAGATAGTACACCCATTTCCATTTCTACCATATTTTTGATTTCACAATGATCAAAGCTTTTTAGTCCACCGCAAACACAAACGGACACTACTTTAACAAAGTAGGTATAGGTAGAATTTTATTAAAAAGTAGGCTGGTTAGTAGTACCTATCTAAGTTTTTGAAATATTTTTCAAGCTTCAGTATTTTGTTATTATTCGTTCCAAAAAATGGAACTTATATTTCATTTATTAATCTTAAAATACCCACTTATTAACATTCAACGATTGGCCGATTGAAGTCAATAGTACCTATAATCTATAATCTAATATGGATTTATAATTATTATTTATTACTTACGATGGAGAATTTTGTCCCTGGACACGGCTGCATATTAAAGTAAATGCACAAAAATAAGCAATTTTTAGGTCCATGATAAAATAATATGTATTAAATTAATACATCGAGACTATATAAAACATGAGTTTAGCGCGGAAGGCAGGCGGTCTGCCTCGCGGGATCTATTCGCTACTACTGCGCGCACGCAGCGTGAACGTCGAACTGATCGGCGTGTCCGGCGGATGAAGGCTGCTGCGCAAACGCCATCGCCACGCCTCCACTGCGCCGAAGCTCCCCGCTGCAGTCGAAAATAACCTAGGTACCTACTTATTTAGATGGCTTAAAAATTCATGCGAAAAGGATTTTGATGGCAATTAGTAAAAATATATGTAACTATGTACTTATACCATTTTATTCTAAATGTACATTATTATAACATAAGTCTTAGCTTTCCATAGCATGGGGTGTCATACAATTTACAGTGTATGTAATAAATTGCAAATCTTGCATCAAGTTTGTTAATCTTTCAAAATGACGTTCTGTGTAAGGCAGAGCGCCTTCAATAAAGCTAGCTAGTGCAGGTACTTTGAGACTGCCTGAAATGATTTCAGGCGCAAGTATGTTGAAGACGAGTTGAGCGGCATGACAGTTTTTATTGTTGGTATTCCATTCTGCAGCGAACTTTAGTAATGATTCTTTTTGTGTGTGAGTGATTGCTTTTAGAGTTTCTCTGAGTTTTTCATTACCACCTTTCAACACTTCATTTACGATTTTCAATACATGCAATGGTCTTCCCATCCGTATAGCTAGTTTCAAGGCTTTAACCATCTTCTTGTCATGCAGTAAGTTCATCAGCTCCTGCTCTTGCAAAATCATTTCTTCTCTTTCCTTTGCTACTTTTTCTCGTCTTTCCGTCGTAACGTCTTTTAGTTTAACCAATTTGGAATCGGAGCCTCCTGTTATAGCAATTGATTCATCTTTACTTATTGCTAAAGACCACACTTTACCATCATGGTTGTCTAAAGACATTTTACACTCTGATGTCTTTATGTTCCAAAGTTTTAAAAGCCCATCTGCTCCACTTGAAATTATTTGCTGGCCTTTGCTTATAAATTCAATTTTCACTACAGAGCTTTCATGACCTTCGAATGTTTTGAGACAGCCCAAGTCGGCTATAGACCATAATTTAATTGTAGAGTCAGCAGAAGAAGTCAGTATAACTTGATCAACAGGAGAAAACCTCACACACCACACTCCTCTCCTGTGGCCTTTTAGTACTCCAAGAAAGGTTAAGTCCTCAGTCCAAAGTTTGCAAGTTTTGTCTTGAGACCCTGTAGCTATCATTTTGTCATTTGGTGAAACAGTAACACAGTTTATATCCATTTGATGGGCTAGCTCAGTGTGAGAGGATTTAATCTTTTGGTCACATGTGGTGAACTTCTTAGGGACAGTCCAAACTTTTAAGCAATTGTCTTGACCAACTGATGTGAAAAAGTCATTTGATGTTTGAGCAGTGAATATTGATCCCACAGAAGCTGTGTGTCTGGATCCAACACCAATGCATGTAATTTCGTTTTCAGGAGTTTGAAGCCAAATTCTAACTGAGTTATCTTTGCCAGCAGACACAAACATATCAGGTTTTGTAGGAAAAAGAGCTAACGACAGAACTATGTCAGTGTGACCTTTAACTATTTCACAGTTCATGCTATCAAATTCATAATATTTCAGATCTCTGCTGTTTGTTGCTACAACAACATGCTTTTCTTCGGCACCAACAAAAATGATGTCCAGTACTTCATCAGTGAAACCTACTATTTGTTTTTTACAGTCAAATGTTTCAGTATCATGTATTATTATGTTGTGATCTGCTGTCACCACTGCAAAGTTATTACATTTTTCATTAAACATTAGGTGTGTTACAGCCAACCCTCCTTCTTCGGCTGCTGCAGACACAAGACTGTTTGTCTGTTCAAACATTAGCTTACTCATTACCATGTTCCACACTTTTATCACACCTTTTTCACCTGCACAAGCTACATAAATGCCTTCAGTTTCTAGTTTTTTTTTGAAATTTGGTATTTTGAAAGCGCTTGGCATTAACACAATATCTTCAATGCTTTCATAGACAGGAATTACTTTGACAGCCTTTGTCTCATTTAAAGTCCAAAGGATAAGGACTCTATCTCTTCCAGAGCTTACCATAAATTCCCCATCCGGTGTAAACTGTAATGAAGTGATTTTACTGAAATGCCCAGGATAAATAGAAACTTCTTTACCAGATTTGCAGTTCCAGGATCTGATTTTTGTATCATCTGCAGCACCAAATATGAGCTGCTTGGTTGGATCTGGATGATATTTCAACACAGAAAAAACACCCATGGCTCCTCTTAGACTACTAGTACACGTATTGTGTGCTAGATCCCATAGACGGATGTTACCGTCAGAACCACCAGAGGCAATATTTTCATCAGTGGAATCATAGGCCAACCGTGCCACTGGCCCTTTATGGCTAGACCGCCACATTTTGAGCTGCATGCCAGTTTGAAGATCCCACATTTTAATAAGGCTACTCTTGTGAGCTGTGACCACAGTTTCATTATTGTGAGACATTTGAAATGTGTAAATATGATCAGCTTCAGCTTCTTCATCAGAATCGCCAATAGAACAAACAATGGAAAGGGTGCTTACATCTACTATCTTGATAACGTTGTTGCAGAGGCAGAGTAAAAGAGCGCCGTCTGAAGTCCATTGTATTTCCCCGCCTGTGTAAAAGGCAGTGTATTCCTCTGTTTTTTCATAACTGAAAAAATAAAGCACACAGACTTAGAAAAAATTATTGGTAGGTAAGTACTACCTACCTATTTAATTTAAAACTGAGAACTTGTTTCTTTGTTACAAAAACTTAGATATAAAAGAAATGAAATTTGATCTTCTATAATAGGTAGGTAGGTAAATAGATGGGTACTTTGCAAAAACTCATTCTAGTTCAACAAATAAATATCTACCAGTAGATAGGTAACTTGTAAAACTTAGATCTAACAATAGGTGCTTACATTTCCTTTAAAGATGCCATTCCGCTTACGTTGAGTTTAATTGAAATAAATAATATGACCTCAAGTTCAGACTTGGTTTCTAACAAAACAAAATCCTAATTATTATAACCAAACAAGACCATGCCGCCCACAGACGTACTAGGGATATGCCGCCACTTGAACGAAGTTTTATTTGTTTACATTTTTGTCCTTCTTCTTCTTCTTCAATTATGGCATCTGTCTCCTAAAGAACAATTTTGCCAGTGTCAAGTGTATTTTTATTTAAGTATTGTCAACGTCACAGAGTCAGAAAAGTTGTCAAGTCATTTCAATTTTTTTTTGTCCTTATAAGGCATCTGTCTCTCACAGATCAACTTTGTCAATGTCAAGTGTTTTTTTTTAAGTGTTAAAGAAAACGAAAGCAATTAATTTAAGTAAGACTAGACTCAATGGCGCTCATTAGGGGAGGCCTATGTCCAGCAGTGGACTGCTATAGGCTGATGATGATGATGATAGGTAGTAAGGTCTATAGCGTAGACAGAGAAACCAAAAAACCTTGGTTTCTCTGTCTACGGTCTATAGATTATAAGCCTGCTCAAATGAGCGAATAATTTAACAAAAAAAAAAGCAAATTGCCTGACAATTGTCAAATGATGTGAGGTTTAGGATAGTCGGATTTGCTGCGGTGCATTTGACTGACGGCTACGTCGCTTTGGTTTTTATATTTTTTCTCGTGTTATTTTGAGTTTAATTGCGTAATTTTGGTGGTTATTTTGCCAATAAAGCCCGGGTTCTTGACGCGAGTGTAAAATATGTGAATTACAGTGTTAGTTATAATAATAGTTGTTATTAATATGTTAGAATAATAGTTCCCTTCAAATTCCATCGTAGGAAATCCCGAGAGAATTTTGAACAAAACAGCCATCTATTGTTTAAAATTGACTTGACAACTTGACTATGACTCTGTGACGTTGACAATACTTATAAATAAATACACTTGACACTGGCAAAATTGTTCTCTAAGAGACAGATGCCATTATTGAAGAAGAAGAAGAAGAAGTCTATTAATATATTGTTTCACTACATAATTTGAAGGATTTCTATGAAATGATTTCATTAAAAAGTGTAGCAAGAAATCTGAAACTATGCACGTCTTCTTTGCGAATGTACACTTCAAAAGTCGACGGAGAACCAAAGTTCGAAACTGTTTTTGCATTTCCTTTCGTAAAATATGTTGCGTTATTCAATAGGCTCAAAGTTTATCATATAATCGGATCTAGTGTAGCTATTCCGAGCTGTGGTTTATTAGAAATGTTTAATGTCATAGCTGAACAAAGTTCTTTGTCCGTCGCTTCCATAGGTTGGTATGGTATACTCAACTTTACCAAATTGCTTACTTTATTATATGGCACTTCAGTCTGCACTAGTCAATATTTATAATATATAATATTATAACTAACATAGAACTTACTTTCATATATTTTATTCCAGGTGTCACAGGAGCAGTAGCTCTATCCTTAGCCAGTTTACCATTCAATAACGTAATTGGGTACTTATACATAAGTGAGGACAATCGGTACATAAAGATATCTTCTGTTAACTTTTGGGGAAAACGAGAAAACAAAATAATATCGGCAGATGATTGGATACCATTATTGGATATAGGACCTAAAAAAACAGATACTTTTTATTTGTCACCACATCTAACTGATAATACTAAATACAAGTTGTATCTTAATTTTGGAAATGTGCTGAATTCTAAGAAAATGGGTCAAGTTTTAGAATGAACATAGTAGACTAATAATGAGGATGCTATAGATAGCTTTACAATAAAATAAAGGTTTGTTAATATTTGAACTTAATACTCAACCAGTAATAATACCTATATTATACAAAAATAAAACCAATTTATCATTTCCTTAAATATACAATTATGAGAACCAAATCTTTTAAATAAGGTAATGTCCTGTGATTTTAAATTTGCATTTCACCATCTATCTTGTAACATTTTAGTTTTATCTAGACATTAAAATCTATAAGTGCCTATTACAAATATACTTAAACAAAATGATGAAAAAGTGACTTACTTATATTAGCCAGCAAATTCATTTTTTATCAAAAATGTATTACATAGGCAACAAACCAATTATTTTATAAAAGATCCAAGCAACAAAGCTGTAATAGCCAATACCTACTCATTAGTTAAACCGAAAAGTAATACATTAAATAAACAATCATAATTTGTTAAACAACAAATAGGTCTGAAGGATTAATATCGTGCATAATAATAACTCCAAAAACATGTAGTTTTGCTGCAGTTTGCTTCAATATATACCATTTTTTGGTAACTAGTTTTTATACTTGAATAATCGAAAATTAAGTTCTAAAGTAGGTACCTACATAATATAATGATCAACAATAAAGCAATAAGTAAAAGTATATTTAATGAAAATGTTAACAATGTTTTTGAGGTTGCACAATAATTAAGAAAAGGTCAATAAATAACTGCTCATGAACAATAAATGGTAAAAATATGACAGTAAATTATACAAATTAATATAAAATACAATATTTACAAAAAAAATATGAAATCATGATACAGAATTACTTTGTTTTGGACTGTAAATGTCAGTCATTTCTATGTGCATGGCTTCCATACCTACATCTTTCATAACAGTTCCTAATTAAAATATTACTCTAAAGTGAACCACTATTGGATGTCTTTGGGCCATTCAAAATTATATCATAAAATAATAAAGTGTACAATAAAAATAATACAACCATCTATTGGTATTATATACAAATTTTATAAAATTACCTAAATACATTATTGTTTTATTGATCCATGTTTTACTACCCGACAATTAGCTAGAAACATTAAAAACAGTGGGTATTTTATTAATACCGACATAATCAGACCATCAAAGCACAAAATAACAAAGTAGGTTTTGTAGTAAATTTTATACTTCAAACTACGTACCTACTGTAGAATCGCTGTACGAAAATCACACAACTTGATAGTGATGCCTTTCAGTGCTACTGTAGTTTTAGTGCTAGACCCTCGGAACATCATTAGTCAAGAAAATGATCAATGCATAATGGTAAAGTTCGTGCGTCAAATGTCAGTGTGGAGTGTCCCGGAGAACTAGAATACAAAATAACTTACAAGTTATTACGTCAAGGGATATGGGTCCTTTTAATCTTTATTTACTTTTTGTGTTGTAGATATTAAATAGTATTGAGGCGAGTGATTTAACAATCCATTAAATTCCTTTTTTATTTAATATTTCAAGTGAGCTATCTGCACTTTCTTGGGAGCCTTTCGTCGCTACAAAAATATCTATCAATAAAATAACGGGATCCTACACGTGACTTCACCTGGCCCAATGAGGCAAACCAGTCAACATAATCCAAAGCCTTGGTGCAAAAATATATATGCTATGATATATTATTACTGTGGCAAATCTGGAATCACTATCATCCATATCTACTAAGCGAGCTCATAATAATTATGTAACCTTAAGCTTTCTTATGTTGGAAATGTGTGAGCCTTATACCTGAACCTCGGCATAGCTTTGTGACTCCATTTAAAGGATAGATCACTATGATAAATTATTGCAAGTGTGTAAAAGTGAAGTTACCAAACATTCATCACACAAACACTTGATTAAGGACTAATCCACCCAGGCCTGCGCAGGTTGGTCGGTGGTGAAGGGACTGACTCCATTGCGCTCCATGGCTTCCAATATTTCGCACACGTGAGCGGCGACATCCGCCCGGCTTGTGTCAATGCCCTTGATAAAAGGATGTTCTAATAGCTTGTTGTACTTTGGACGTTGTGTTTCTTCTTTTATAAGGCTGAAAGTTAGAGATACATTATGAATTTATTGTTTTGTTTAAAGAAATACATTATTTGGGCTAAGATATTATATAAAAAAAGTATTGGCAAAATGCATGAAAGGCAGCCTCTGTTTGAGACAGACTTTAGACTTGCCAAGTAGGTAATGACAAGTTTACATAGTTGTTTAAGATGAACAAACCAAGTAAATGTTGTCAAAGCAAACTCACCAAGTATTGACAAAGTTAACGAAATTGTTAGAGAAGGCGTTATTAGTGTTGGTGAGTCTTGGCGGGTCGCCCTGCACCACCTGCTGCAGCTGTTCGAAGACGGAGCCCCAGCGCGGGTAAGGGAATGCGCCCGTCGCCACCTCCATCAGCGTGATGCCGAGGGACCACACGTCCGAGCGCACGTCGTAGCCGCGCGCCCGCCCAGGGTCAATGCGTTCAGGCTACAAACATTCAGTCATTGACGCAAAAGTATGCTAAAGCACGACAAACTTTTTGAAAGATCCATTTTAGAAAAACATTCGGGCGGCAATTAATACCTCCATTACTTACTGCTCTTGTTAGAATAATATAGCAGTTTCCTTCATTTATAACAGGGTTCAATGTAATCAATGTTGGTAAGAAAAAACATGTACTTACAGCCATGTAAGGCCGACATCCAGCATCACGGGTGCGTGCAATCGAGTCCACTAACTTTCCAGATATTCCAAAGTCACAGAGCTTGATGTTGCCTCTTCTATCCAATAAAATATTTGATGGCTTCACATCTCTGTACATAAAAATTGAGGTTAATTTTAGGATCATGATCAAGTTTGTTAAAGATCATCAAACATATAGGTAATTATGTGCATTGCACACATATACAGAACATTTAGTTTGTGAGGTCTGATGCAGCCTTATTTATGCCTCTGCTTATTTGATAAGATGATATTAATGCTATAATGATTTATTTGACATACCTGTGTATTATTTTAAGTTTCTCTTTTAGATAGTTTAAGGCTTTAACAGTAGCAAGAGTAATTTTAGCTAGAATATTTTCAGGTATTCGGGTCTGCATTCTTTCACATATGAACTTATAAAATTTATCTAAAGATGTATCCATCAACTCCATACAAATCCAACAGTCACCCTAAAACAAAAATGTAATCACTTGTCATTAATATCTTATGCTTAATTATAGCTTTTTTAGGTAAACACTAAGCCACATAAGTTAAGCTTTTGGTATAAAGTAAATATAGAGAAACCCCTCATATCTTAATCATCTTTCTGATTTATTTAATTTGTTTAGTTTAATTCTTTTGCTTTATAATCTCTTGCCTAATAATATCAAATGCAAAAATATTATAAATATTTAAAGACATGTGCCATGGCGATTCTAATCACATCGGACATTTGTGATGGATTGAAATTCAATCTCACACTAAGGAAACCAATTAGAAGAATGATGATGATAGAAGTGAGCATTACTCATCTAACTGTTGCGGCTTTGTAAATAATGTAGTAAACTTACTTCCTTGAATAGAGCTCCATAAAACTGAACAATGTAAGGACATTCATTGCTTCTCATAACCACTTCAAGGTCCATCAACAACTGTTTTTGTTCTTTTTCGTCAACCGTAGACCTAATGCGTTTCACAGCCATCACACGGTTTGATCTGTAATCATTTAAATTAATTTGAGGCTAGTTTAACATCACATATTGTTTTGTTACATGATTCTAATGTACATTTTTAACTACTGACTGACTGACTATATTATACACCTAAACCTGTTTTGCAAGAAGTTTTACTAATATTAAATCGGATAAAATTACCCATGATATAATAATATACTAAGTGAAATTGTACACAATATTAAATAACTCACTTTCTATGGACCATTTTATTTACAGCTCCAAATGCACCTCTTCCGATTTCACCCAGGTCTTGCAAATCATCAGCTGTGAAATCATACACTTCTGTGGCAGACAACTGTAGCTTGCCTGATGACTGCATTGATGGATAAATTTTACATCTATCCCTGTAAGTAATACAAGTTATATTTAGGAGATACTCGGTACCTACCTACTTTATATTAAATTATAATGAGGAAACCACTTGACTACACCTAATTGAATTTTATAAGAAATGGGTTTTTATTCTCCCAGAGAAACTAACCTGGCGTTTTCAGGCAGAACATCTCTGATGGTGCGCGTAGGCGGTCGAGGTCGCGGCACAGGAGGATTGCTGGTAAATGGTACGAAGACAACCCCATCGCCGGATGGACCGCCTATTTGTAAATCCAACACTTTTCGTTTGTCTGAACCAAATAAACCCAAGTCGGGCTTTGGCATGGTAGGTCTACTAGGGCCTGTGATACAATAAATAAACAGATTTACAAAAAAAAACCTAAAACACTACAAAGTCAATAAATTTAGCGTTTAGTTTACCTTGGTTTGATGACACTTCGCCATTCTTAGACATTTTTCATGAACAATAAAAGTACTTTTACGACAACTTGCACTATTCTTTGGTTTTGAAGATAGCATAAAAATTCTCCATTTGAAGAACAGATCAAATCTAATAATCACTTACAAAAAAGCGTAAAATAAACACATTTCAGCGAAAACACCTCGAAGGAAAACACGCACGCACTCATTTCATTCGTTTGATTTGTTTGATTGAGTGGAGTGAGTGAAGTGAAGTGATCAAGTGAGTGAGTTGAGTGAGTTGGTGAGAGCTTCAATATGTAGTATCCCTAGTACGTCTGTGGAGCTTCAGTACTACAGTCAAGTCAGTGAGCAGAGATTTTTTTTATTCGAGGATCGATACAAAAGGGTTCAAAATAGGATCACAGAAATCAAATTAAACCAATTTGTGACAGACAATAGAGCATTGTGTATAGAATTTTAGAGGCATTAGCAAAGCTTAAAATTTGGCAACAATTTTTTATACCACAGTTCAAACATTTTTTTTAATGAAATCTGATCAATGACATTTTAATTAAAGTGCATGTGTCGGTAGTGTTGTCCCAGAAATCGGACCAAACCAAACACTAATATTTCATTTCACATCCATTGATTCGTTGAATTGTATTGCTGTGTGGTGAACCCAAAGACTTTAAGTGAACCTGACATGACATGGCTGGCGCATGGATGGCGGTGGCTGACCGAGCTGACTGTAGCTCCGAGTGTTTTCAACTACTTCAACTTCTTATTTTTATGGCCCCACTTGCTTTTCGCAATGATTCTGCCAGTGACAGTAAGGAGTATCGTAAACTTCAAAAATAATAATATGATCGGTAACCAAAAGCAGAATTTAAAAGAAAATAAAAAAAAAAATGCATCAACAAAATGACTGACCTAATTCTTAGAGTGTGTCTTTTTACTTGACATTGACAGCAAATAAGTCTCACTTTGAAACAAGCTACGGATTTTCTGCGGTGCATTTGTCTGACAACTACGTCGCTCTGGTTTTTATATTATTTCTCGTGTTATTTTGAGTTTTATTGCGTAATTTTGGTGGTTATTTTGCCAATAAAGCCCGGGTTCTTGACGCGAGTGTAAAATATGTGAATTAGAGTGAATAGTTCTCTTCAAATTCCATCGGAGGAAATCCCGAGAATTTTCAACAAAACAGCCCTCTTTTGTTTAAAATTGACTTGACAACTTGACTATTGACAATACTTATAATTAAATACACTTGACACTGGCAAAATTGTTCTCTAAGAGACAGATGCCATAATTGAAGAAGAAAAAGAAGAAACAAGCTACATGATAACATGACGTTCTCGAAACGTGGTTTTTGCTGTTTTTGTAATAGCTTGAGTTGACAGATAACTATTAAATTTATTTGGTTCATACTATAACATTATTTATTAGTTTTATTACTCTACCTACTATTGAGTATATCAATATGATAAAACTTCTTGCAATTTCGTTCGCGCTCCTTTCGATAGGCTTAATGTTTTTCTTCCAGCCAACCTTAATGTTAGTTAGACATAATATGAAGACATTAGAACAAAATTTGTTGAACACAAATGGTTAAATATATAATAAAAGTATTTATTATCGTAATTTAGCTGAGGTAAAATTAACTATTTCTGAAAATGCACACTAAAATTTTCGATTTACTTATTGTAATACAATACATTGATGTATAAAGGTACTACTATGTTTTGAATCAATCTTGTTAGGATGAATCTCTTTTGTACTTTTTAGTAGATGATTTTGGAGTTGTCTCAAATTTATTAGCATCTGGATCTAGAGCCTTTGTTTGTCTCCTTTTAGTAATACTACAATTACTATCAATTTTCCTCATTGCAGATTTGGATTTTCCATTCGTTATAAAAACATTGTTATGAGCTGGAGTAACCCTTCCTCTCTGCTGGTCCCTTGCAATATTCTGTGATTTCTTCGGTGCTTCCTCAACATGTGGTTTTGTTTTGTCAAAGTCCACATGAGAAACTTCTAATAATGTTTTTATTGCAGCTTCATCTCCATCAGGTCCCAATTTTATTGAGCTGTAAAAATAACTTTAGCTTACATAATATTCAATACTTTCAATTTCAAGTGCGAATCCTACTAATATTATATACGCGAAAGTTTGTAAGAATGTGTGGATGTATGGATGTCAAGATGTCTGGATGTATGTTTGTTACTCTTTCATGCTGAAACGGCTGAACAGATCTTGATTAAATTTGGCACACATATAGATTATAGTCTGAAATAACACATAGGCTACTTTTTATCCTGAAAAAATGTATGGTTCCCGGGGGATAGATTTGTTTTTGTTTTTCAAGGTACCACACGGCAAAGCTGTGGGCGGAAGCTAGTGAACTAATAAACTGGTTTGTGATTGATATCTGTTTAATTACCTCTCATCCAGTTCTCCTCTTATATAAGGTAGAGCTCCATAGAGGTCTAACACCACTATCCTGAATGATACTTCCTGGCCTTCCTTGATGCTTTCACCCAACCATTTATTGCCTGGCTCCTCTGTTGGCCTTGGGATGACCACATTGAAAACCCTTCAAAAAAATTTTGAATTTAGAATCTTTATTTTGAAACACAGTGTTGCATGCAACACTAAATTGCAATTTATTGTGCAAAGATTACAAAAAGATTAAATTGACAAAAAGCTAAAATTGAAACTTTATTTTAGAAAAGTAAGATATAGTTCTATGGGATAATTTAGTCATTATGATAGGTTTACGTTATACCTGTGCACAAGAATGCCCAAATGTGTGATGCTCTTCTTATTAACAATTCCTGATAATGTTGTTCCAACATGTGGTCGGAATATAAAGTAATCTGCCTGTACTTGGAAGTTGATATCAGAATTGTCATTCCTAATAGTACCAATGTTCTGAAGAATATGCAGATTTTTATAGCTTAGAAGAATACCATTGAATCTGAAAGTTAGAAGTGTAGGTACATGTTTATTTATAATACTCTGAACAACAGCTATTTATTTAGACTTTTTTGCTTTATGCTTTTTTATTGTTTAGGTACTTACTCTTTGTCAAATTTTCCAATTTTATAGTCCAGTAAATTTTTGATAGCTTCTTTGAGATTGCCCAAGCACCATGGTTGCAGAGCCAGATTTTGTGTCACCTTTTTCTCTATTACACAAGATTTTTTGTCATTAGTTAATTTTCGAAGCTCTTTGAGATCAAACTTTATGATAGTTGACATTGTTAATATTGCATATCAAATAATTTAGTTGAAATAAAATAAGTTTTCTAAATATCTCGAAAATAATTTTTGAGTTGACATCTGTTTGTCTCTGTTATTATTGATAACGAGAAAGAAGCCAAAAGGATATATTCACTAACATTGATTGTTTTGTTGACCCATGTTAAGCGGTAAACATACTATAAGCCGCGACTTATGGACGAGTCCGAGAGGTATCTGGACAATGAAATTTCACTGAGCCTTGCACACTATCACACGAAGTCGTAAGTCGTGCCCTTGGCTGACCTTGAGCGTTCAGACGTCCGACAACAATCTGGAATCGTCCGCGGACGGTGTTGCCAGCAGTGTTGGATTCAGACCCTTGAAAAATTATTGTCTATGGAACTTAAAATAATACTACTCGACACTCACACTTTCACTACTCGACATGTTTCTTCGTCTACACCAGTGCTACCAGCCGATAGATAGATGAACTTACAGAAATATGAATAATTTAGTAATATTTTCGATTTTTGCTTGGTAATAAAAGTAACCTTCTGGCAACACTGGTCTATGTTTAGTGCTCAGATTAATGATAGTTAGATGAAATCTAATAACTTGTCAAGTGTTATACTCCTTTGCATGTGTAGCGTTATTACACGGCTAAATTTGAAAGGCAATAGAGATATCTCGTTTAAGCGTGTTGCCTCTGTATTTCTATCTCTATCGCGCAATGTTATGCCTACTTGATAGGATTTCTGTGTTTGAGATCTTGATTGTCCCAAACAAAGTCTTGTGTGGTGCGTTAATTAGAAATTCATGTATTATTTACTAGTTTCAATTAATTCAGGCAAATCAACTACACCAAATTAAGCTAGAGTACATTTTTGATGGTTTGTGCAGTGATTTCAAACAAAGGAACAGCAAAAAAGGATAATATTCGTGAAATCATTTGTGTTCATTGGTGAGTTCAGTGTTTTGCTACTTTTTCATTAAAAATGTCAATGGACTAATTACATCGTCATCATAATATTTTCAATCGCTAATCATGCAGCATGATAATTTTGCGTTTAAGATAGTTTTTATTTGATTTCGTACTGAATTGGTTATGTTCGAATAGTGTTGTACCTAAGGGTAAGGTATCGATATTTTTTGTACAATAGCTTTTTGTACAACAAAATTTGTGTTAATATGTTCGTTGTTCGTGATGGGGGCAACTTTTATTGCGATTAATGTTGATGGATTGGTGTATTTAGTCATTAATTTGTCAATTAAGTAGCAAAACTGAACTCACCGATTAGACGAATATAGTTTCAATAATTATAATCCCTTTCTACTGTTCCAGGTTGGGGTGTAGGTATAAAAGGCAGCGATTAGCAGGCCAGGACTTATATTTCTCCGTCTTATAATGGGTTCCGTACCTTAAAAGAAAAAAAACCGAAACCTTATAGGATCACCTTGTTGTCCGTCTGTCTGTCTGCTGTGAAGACCCTGATGTTTATGTACCTACATAGTAAAATTATCTTCGAGCAGGTGCATTGAAAAGAAATTTACGAACGTGCAAGATACACACAAAAAAATTACCCTTCTCGGCAGCCGGTTAAAAATAAGTGTCGTCATCTAGGTATAGGTACCTACCTACTTTTATTTCAGACATACAACAAATTTTAAAAGCTGGTTGTGTTTAGTTGGTATTTGTAAATAACTATAAGCATTTGAGAAATCATAGTTATTTTGAAATCACAGAAAGACACTTCAATTTTATTCATAATAAATATTGATAAATTTTATTACTTTTAATAATAAATGTAAATAGATTAAATGCAAGTAGATCTTTTATTTTAAAAGTAGCTCCCACCTTAATGAAATCCTACTAGCTAATATTATATTACAAAAGCTTAATATGTTTGTGAGGATGGAAAGAAATACAATTCATATTATTTCTATCTACCTACTCTCTTTTCTATCCGTACAAAACTATTTTAATTTGACAAAAATATTCTTACGCTATTCAAAGTCAGTCCAATAAATTTTGCATTATTATTATAATATGGAGCAGCCCGCTAGCTAGCTACCAAGCCCGCTAATCATTGTAATTATCGACATCAAACTATCGATATGACCCCACACTAGCTTTTCACTCCAAACTCATGTACAGTGTACGTGCATGTGTGTGTAAAATTGAACGTTCTCACAAATCTGTGATTATTCTTCTCTTTCTAACACACCAAACATGCCATTTGCCAAACAAAGATGACTAAAGCGTTAAACATACGGTCGGACTTGTCCATAAGCCGCGTCCGACGGATGCGGCTTATAGTGTGCAAGGGTGTTCGGACGATTTTTGGCCACGCCCATTCCATAGACAACTATTACACTAAACATAGACCAGTGTTGCCAGAAGGTTACTTTTATTACCAAGCAAAAATCGAAAATATTACTAAATTATTCATATTTCTGTAAGTTCATCTATCTATCGGCTGGTAGCACTGGTGTAGACGAAGAAACATGTCGAGTAGTGAAAGTGTGAGTGTCGAGTAGTATTATTTTAAGTTCCATAGACAATAATTTTTCAAGGGTCTGAATCCAACACTGCTGGCAACACCGTCCGCGGACGATTCCAGATTGTTGTCGGACGTCTGAACGCTCAAGGTCAGCCAAGGGCACGACTTACGACTTCGTGTGATAGTGTGCAAGGCTCAGTGAAATTTCATTGTCCAGATACCTCTCGGACTCGTCCATAAGTCGCGGCTTATAAGCCGCGACTTATAGTGTGTTTACCGCTTAAATGGTGAATTTTATACTTCCACCCTTGGTTTAGTGTAATAGTTGTCTATGGAATGGGCGTGGCCAAAATCGTCCGAACACCCTTGCACACTATAAGCCGCATCCGTCGGACGCGGCTTATGGACGAGTCCGACGGTATGTTTAACGCTTTAGTTTACAATACTTACCTACAGAGTAAATATATATTAATATATTATAATATCTAGAAATATACACCTATATATCTAGAAATATACCTCAGAGTACCTACAAGCTATGCACCTCGGCCAGCTGACATATTTTCGTAGAAATAACAAAAACCAGCAAAGGTGTAAAAATAACCGCTGAGTGAAATTAGATTACTAACCTTAACCTACAAAAGTGTAAAGTAAACTGAAGTAGGTAGCGGAAATTGTAAACAAAATATAATTTTTAACGAAATAAAGTTAAGTTACGTATTTAACTTAAAAATCTTATTATGGCAAACAATATAAGAGTTTTGAGTAAATGTTTCACACAACCTTTAAATTTACTTACTAGGTAAGTCATACACAATTTTGAATTTGGTCAACCATTTGAATAGTACCTTCTATATACTTGTACTTACCTACATAAATAAAATCACTAAATAAAAATATATATAGCTAATATAAGAACTTATGTTCTAATTACTTTATTATACTACTAGCTTCTGCACGCGGCGTCGCCCGCGAAGTACCTACATAAATTATAGCCTATGTTCATCCTGAAAGTTCATTCTACACATTGGTGAAAGAATTTTTCAAATCGGTTCAGTAGTTTCGGAGCCTATTCAATTCAAACAAACAAACAAACAATCAAATCTTTCCTCTTTATAATATTAGTATAGATTTATAGGTAGATAATTGTCACACTTTTGTGTCATGTTTGTAGGTATATATTTTTGTACCTACTCGAGCATTTGTAACATCTGAACCATTATCAATGAAATTTGGTTAGGACATAGGACCAGGATTCAAAAATAAGATACTTTCTATCCATAAACCAACATTTAAGGGAATTAAATGAGGCATAGGGTATCATCAGGTTTGTATGAAAGTATACAGCCTAACTAAAATGCAGGATTAGTTGTTATGGTTCACAGACTTAATTTTTTCAATTTCAGAGGCTTGGCTGCAACACAACTAAGAAGCTATGCCGGTGGTACCAGTTTTCCAGATTTCTTTCAGAATCCAGTGTTTAGGAAAGAAGATCAAGCGAAACTCATTGAAAGATCAGAGCTGACAAAACTGTCAGCCTTCCCTATAAAACCCCCAGCAGTTTCTGAAACGTCTTCTGCATACTTTGATCCACTTGTGAAGTAAGTATTATTCTAGCAATGTTATAAATAAAGGAGATTGGTTAGTAACATAAGTAAGAAAAGACTGATCAAGTCATAGGGCAGAGCAACTAGAGTCATTTTGAGATGTCATTAAAAACAAAAAAAGTACTAATACCTATTATAAATATAAAAGTCTCCCTCTTTATCTTTGTAATGGCTGAAACTATTTGGTATAAATTTCGGAATACCCTAGCTAGATCAACACATTTTGATGTCAGAATGATCCCCAAGAGGATGAAATGGAGGTTAAAGTGTATATAGATTATTTTCTCCTTAATTAAGATCCTTAATGGAAGTGAAATAAAGAGGAGGCCTATATTAAAAGTGGGTTAATATGAGTTTTAAATTATATAATGTATTAATCTGTGTACAAAGAATAAATAAATAAAATAAGTGAATATGAGTTGACAAGACAGGTACATAGGTTTCTTACACTTATTATCTACAATTGGTAGGACCTTGTAGATAAAAAGTAGGCCTCTTCATGAGATACCTATCTATTTTCACATTTGATAAATCCCATTTGTTCTTATGACTCAGGCACTTCAATATTATAATGATATCTTTACAAAAAGATTAATATGTGACGAGTTTTAGGAATTGATCAAGTGAATCAGCATGGCAGTATTATTTTATTCATTGAGTCATTTATCTCAGCTACACTATCCAAAGTAAGATAATTGATTAGGGCCTTATTACAATGATTTATTAAAGGGTGTTCTATAATTAAGTGGGCTGCTACCGTGCACAAGTGCGATATCACTCACTATCACTACTGGCCCTGTTTTCTCATTATAGTTACAGCTGAATTTACAAAACAAATTGAAAGTATAAAATAAAAAAAAATAAAAAATAAAAAATATGATCACGACTGTAATCCCCGGGCTCGGTAGATATCTTCCTCAGATCTTTATTTACTTACATCTTTGAGGATATCTAAAGAGGGTAGTCAGAGGCACGTCCAAACATGACATTTGGTACATGCCCACATTTTGCACAGTAGTTAGTATTCCATACGTGACAGGTTGCAAGCCCATCGCCGCTTGTAAGAATACTAACCTATGACACACACCTTCGAATTTTTGGTTCTAGGGTGTAGTATAAAATAGAACTTATAAAACACCAACATTGAAATGTAGATATTAGATAATTACTCGTATATACATATATAACCTAATACCTAAGACATCCATTTTATTTTAAGCAAAGTGATAAACCATGTTATGGAGGATGGCAAGAAAGCCTTAGCCAGGAACCTTGTAGAGAAAGCATTTGAGAACATAAAGAGAATCCAGATAGAGAGATACCACCTTGCCACAACCCCTGAAGATAAGGCTAAAATTGAACTTAATCCTAAAGCAATCCTGTACAAAGCAGTTGAGAACTCAAAGCCACTTTTGCAGCTCTGCCCAATCAAGAGAGGCGGAATTACTTACCAGGTGAGTCAGCTGCAGGGACTATGATAAATATACTTCTTAAGGCTAAAATATCCATTAAAGCCTGGCTGATTTGGTATTGTTACACCTCTAATTCTTATATTCCTCATTATATTTGTTTCAGGTTCCTGGGCCCATAACCGAAAGAAGATCATTGTTTCTGGCTATAAAGTGGCTGCTCGAAGCGACAAACGATAAAGAAAGAACTGTACACTTTCCCCAGCAGTTTGCATGGGAACTCCTTGATGCAGCAAACAACACCGGCAAAGTCGTGAAGCGGAAACAAGATCTACATCGCCAATGTGAGGCTAACCGAGCTTACGCACACTACAGGTGGCAGAACTGAGTTACTTTAAAACGTAGTTTTATGTAGATACTTGTTGAATATAGTGTGTTTGTTATCTATGTATTTTTTTTTAATTAAACTTCTTTATGAATACTATTATACCTATTATAACTAGGTACTTACATAAATTGTTACTATGGTCATACATACCTACTGTTAGGTACCTACTGATGGTGATGTATGAGATAAAACTGAATCTGATTTTATGCATAAACTATTATTTCTGTGGATGATTGTAACTTTGTGGTTGGAATATGATTCATTTATATTGGATATTAGGAAAATAAGTACCTACTTACGTTTAAAAGAACGTCAATATATTTTTATTCAAAATTCTTACTACTATACTACAAACCTGTAACAACGTAGTTGTTTACGTAGGAATGTATGACTAAAATACATTACCTATGTATTTCAGTTATCTCTCATAGCATAACATACCTGGCGTACGTTCGCGCCCTTATCTAGGTATGTATCTGGCCGTAGATAAGTAATATTAATTCGGAACCCCTTCAGTCCAATAGCAGCTCTGAATCGTGTTACATATTTTTAAATAAGATTATTTATGATCGTATATTTTTATTAAACTCGAAACGCATATGCTTTGCGTTATGCGACGAGATATTAAGTGAGTAGTGTACCTAGTGAGACGAGGCAAGTATTAAAATAAATTGCCTATATGTTAAGGATAAGTTCTAAAGGGTTTGTGTTTTTCTAGCTATCGCTAAAATTGTCACTTATCAGAAAATTTCCTTAGTAGAGACACAGTAGAGATACAAGATACGAAATTGCATTATAATGATGTGGTAGGTAAATGTCAGGTGTTAGGGTGGATTTATAATATTGTCAATCTCACAGATAAAAATGAGAGCCACTACCGAGCCACTGGAAGCCAATGCTTTCACCAAGTTCAAGCTGTTGATGTGGAAGAATTTCCTGCAGCAATGGCGGCGTCGATTTCAAACTATTTTAGAACTATTCCTGCCAGTGTTGACTACGTGTTTGGTCCTAGTCCTGCGTTGGCAGATAGAGCCTACGACTCAAGGAACGCTGACATACCCCGCTATACCGGCGCACACTCTCAATTATTCTTCTTTAGTGCTGTAAGTCTACTATTTTCATCTTTTCATTATGGCCAACAGTTCACTATAATTTCCATGTAGGTATTGAAAGCAGCAAATAGATCTCATAGTTCTTTGGCACATACTCACTTCCTGCATTTAGTAAGAATATATAAAGGATCATTACAGTATTTAAGTATTTTCACCAGATAATATTTATGCGTGCGAGTGAGTTTGCGATATCTAAAGTTTCAAAAAATATTTCAGAGATAAGTACCTACCTACCAGTACCCTTATCGTATTATAATTTCAAATTTTTAGAACTATATAACTATGGTTTCGGAGATGACCACTTGTTCCTCATGCAGGAACTTCGTATTGCAGTAGTAAGTCCAGATAAATATGCGTCTATCTATCGACAAATAGATAAATATTCGTTTGTTGATAACCACTGAAGCTTATTATTATTATTATTATTATTATTTGTTAATACACTGGCAGCTATTAAGCTGATGCGTGTATATCTTATCAGTGCACTGTTTTATAATGTTTATCGAGTCTGTTTTTGAAAGAGTTCACTGAAGGAGCACTTATCACTGATTCTGGTAGTTTGTTCCAGCAATTTGCCACACGGTTAGGCAAGAAGTGCTTTCTGGGATTGCTTGTACCAGGTAGATTTACCAGTTTTAGCGAGTGGCCTCTCAGTCCGTTGTCGTTAATGTTATAAATTTGTTTCAAATCCGAGGCAGTATAGTGGTCATTTAATATTTTATAAGTCTCTATCAGGTCGCCACGTTGTCTACGTTGTTCCAACGTTGTGAGACCCAATTCCTGAAGTCGGTCCTCATATGAAAGATTCTTGAGTGCTGGTACCATTTTAGTGGCTCTTCTTTGCACTCTTTCAAGAAGATCAATATCTTTCCTGAAGTAGGGATTCCAGATCTGGAATGCATATTCCATTAATGGTCTTATGTATGTTTTATACAACTTTAAAAAGAGATCTTTATCTATATATGAGAAGGCTTTTCTAATGATGTAAATTATGGAATTAGTTTTCTTTACAACCGTCAGTATGTGAGTTTCCCATTTTAGGTCTGACTTAATATTGACTCCTAGGTCTTTTTGACATTCCATAATCTCTAGATGAGTATTGTTTATTGTGTAGGTAATTTTTGGATTTTTATTTCCTATGTGCAGCACTGTGCACTTAGTTGCATTCAGGGTGATGAGCCAGTCTTGGGTCCACCGATATATGGAGTCAAGATCGTTTTGAATAGTTTTGTGAGATATTAATGGATTACCCATAATTTTTGTGTCATCTGCAAATAGTGATAGCTCGGATTGGATGTGTTGTCTCAAGTCTGTTAGAAAAATTCCAAAAAGAATTGGGCCGAGTACAGATCCTTGAGGTACACCACTGTGTACTTTATGGGGTTGTGAATAGGCTTCTCCTACTCGAACCTTGAAGGTTCTGTTTGTTAGAAAGTTTTCTATCCATCTATGAAGTTTGCCACGAATTCCGAAGTGTTCTAGTTTTTTTAAAAGTCTTTTTATTGGTACTCTATCAAATGCCTTTTCATAGTCTAAATAAACTACATCTGTTGGTTGGCGGCTATCCCAAGCACTGGTCCACAAATTGATGCAGGATAGTAGATTTGTCACTGTTGATCGTCCCTGGATGAAGCCATGCTGTTCATTTAGCAGGATATGTTCTTTTGTCAAAAATATTCTTATTTCTTGGGCAACTATCTTTTCCATGGTTTTGCAAATTAGACTAGTAAGACTTATGGGGCGATAGTTTGATGCAACTCGTCGACTGCCTTTTTTGTAGATAGGGGTTACAATTGCTTCTTTCCAATCCAATGGGAGTTTTCCTTGGTCCAGGGAAAGAGTCATTATTGCTGCTAGCTGGGTACTTATGACTGTACTGCATTTTTTTAGTAAGATAGCAGGGATTCCATCTGAGCCCATAGCTGTGTCGTCTTTCAGGGTCATAATACATTTCTGTACAGTGTCTGGTGAGAATTGTACCTCTTCTAAAGAGTTATTATTTCTTGGAGCTGCAATTGGTGGGATAGGCTTACCCGGTGGTTCTCTAACATATGATTTTTCAAATTGTCTCGCAAATATATTTGCAACTTTCTCTTGGTCCTTGACCACAATGTTCGTTTTGTCATCCAATAGCGATGGAGGCACTGATACCTTAGATGAGAGCTGTTGACGTACATAGCCATAAAAAGATTTGGGGCCACTGTATACCACCTTGCTTTCAAATGTCATTCGAGCCTTCCTTACTTCTGCAATTAATTTATTGTTTATTTTTCTGTATTTATTGTAGCTATCTTTGGTGTTCTCAAGTCGATATTTTCTCCATAATGTAGCTTTTTCAAGTGACATTTTAACTATCTGCGGTCCTATCCATGGTTTGTTATGATTCACTTTCTTTGATTTCCGTAAAAGGGGAATATAAGACTCTATAATGTGTTGTGTTTTTGACTTGAAGATGTCCCATGTGGCATAGATTGGCATTGATGAATCCGTTAAAATATCTATTTTTTGCATAGCGATTGATAATGTGTTGAAGTCAGCATGAAAAAAGTTCCTACGCGGAGTCTGATAGCTTGGTTTGAAATGTTGATTTTGTGAGGGAATTTCTAAAGTTGCGAAAAGTACCTGATGGTCACTCTTACCAATATGAGAATGATGTTCTACACTTGTGCACAAGTTTTCCTCATTACACATTACAAGGTCTAAAAGTGACTCTTGTGTGTTTCTCTTCCTGGTTATACCGGTAACTAATTGTTGCAGGTTACTGTCTAAATACATTTCTAAAAACTTTTCATGTAACATGTTATACCCTTCAGATGAACACAATGGCCACTTAATATTTGGTAAATTAAAATCACCCATTATAAAAACTGTTTCTTTAATATCCGCTTCTTTGATAGTTTCAAATAAAATTTTATCAGTCTCCTCGAAAGTATAGTTGGTTGGTCGATAAATTCCAGCGATAAGTAATTTAAAATTACCGTATGACAAGTTCAACCAGAGTGCCTCTACATTCTGGTGGTTATTGTATGTATGGTGGGGAGTCATATGAATGGGGATTCCCATGTGTTCATGTGCAGCATAAATGGCAACGCCTCCGAAGCCACTTCCATTCTCTCTGTCTCTCCTGAATAGGTTATATCCTTTAATATTTATTAAACTATTAGATATACTTGGTTTTAAGTGGGTCTCTGTCAATATTATAAAAGTAGGTTGCAGTTTATTTATTTCAATAAGTAGTAAATCTCTTTTAGCCATGAGGGATGCCAGGTTCGTATATAAAAAGGTAATATCTGTATTATCATAACAATTCAATTTTTTGGAGTGTCATTGACCTTGACTATCTTTGGTACATTGTTCACATATTTGATGGTAAGGTTAGACTCACCCTTCTTGATCCTTTCGCTCAACTCCTCACGTAATTTCAGCAAGTACTCACGTTGATAAGGTGTCAGGTCATTTTTTACATTCACACCGTTACGTAGCTTTCTACCATTCTTTAACACTCTAACAGCAGCAGACTTGCTTCGAAAGATAAGCTTCACGGGACGGGGAGCTTGGCCTGTCTGTTTCCCAAGACGGATGATTGCAGCAGGTGCCTCCGACTCCACTATGTCACCTAGAACCTTGTTGACTTGGTCAAGGTCGTGCTGCTTACTTGCTTCAGCGTCCATGCCGTCGACTCCATGACCATGTTCCGGTACTCCAAACATGATTATGTTCTTACTTCTTTTTTCGCGCTCACTAATTTCGCTTATCACAGCTTCTAGGCTGGTACTTTGGTTTTGCGAATTTTTTAAAGCGTCAATTTCCTCCTTCATCTGGGAAACCAGTTTTCTCAAAGCAGGAACCTGACGCACTCCTAGCTGACAATCCGGACACAGATATTTGAGGGTTGGGGCCTGTAGAACCACGACTCGCAACTCGGTAGCAAGCAATCCACTACACTTCACACATATATGCCTTTCGCAACCGTGGCACGTTATTTTTGGGTTCTTATCATCGATTTTAGGCACTGGTTTTTCACATTTTAGGCAAGAAACCATTTTAAACCTTTTTGGTTGAAAAAACTTAACGAAAAACTTTTGAACACGACGCGGCACGCGGAAAAATGGCGGTTGAGTTCACACAATTTTACGATCGTATTATTTTGGCACTAATTGTGGATTTTTGTAAAGAAAACACTTCCACACGTTAATTGGACCGTAATTATCACGATTTTAACGTATTTGTACCGAAAACTTCACTTTGTCTAATTATTTTAGTATTTTTTTCACGGAAAGATTTTAGATAGCAAGTGCACTGATAAACGGGGGTAGACGAAAAAAAAAATATGTAGGCTGATTTATGCCAGATAGCTTTCTTTTATGCCGGTGAAGGTACCATTTTCGTCACATTGTCGCAAGCGCGACCTAAACGCGTGTTTCAGGTTTTCATCAAAATCAAACAGAGCCAGAGATTAGGAACCCTTTTAGACCCAATAATTGTACCTATAGAAAGGAAATTAGCGTTTTTTTTATTCTGGCGCATGGCGTATCGAATGAATCGATGTACACTGGATATATTTAGCTTAGGTATTCAAATTAATGACTTGATTAACATTTGTTATAACAGGTTGGCTATGACAGACAGAAACAATCTTACTGAAAATGAGTTATCGATCGCGTATTCACCGGCCAGTACTGCGCTAGAAGACGTAGTCAGAAGTGCTCTGGCCAACATGCTGATGCGAAACATCATAGACAGCCAAGATATATTCCTTCCAATAATCTCTGAGGCACTGGGCATTCCTGATCTTGAATTACCACCAGATTTCGATCCTAGGCTGATTTATGAAATAATAAAACGGTTTGTGAGAGTTCGCGAATTCAATACGAGCGATGAACTGAGAAGCCTTTATGCTCAAGAAGAAACTATTAGTAGAGTTATTGCGGCAGTAGAATTCGATGATCTGCTTTATGGTTTGTACATAAATATATTCTAAAACGTAGGTAGTTAAGTAGAACATATTTATTTATATATGATTGATTTCAGGAACGACTGAAATTCCTAATAATATAACATACGCTTTGCGGTTTCCGGAAAGACCAAGGCTTAATTCGTTTTACGGTAATGGCGGAAGATCCTGGCGTACAGACTTAGTTTTTCCGGCTTTTGAATTACCCGGACCCAGAATGCCATGGTCTTGGGAGGGCGGCAACGATCCAGGCAAGTAAACATAATGTACCTACCTTAGTATATTAATTGGTAAGTATAGTATGTTGGATATATGGATGAAAAAGGGAAACGGAAGAAGAAAACGTGTTGTGCCGACCATACATAGTATGAGAAAAGGGCAGGAAGAAGAAGAAGAAGAAATATATCCGAATTAACCACAAGATTAAATGTCCCCACAGGATACGTCAACGAAATGTTCATAGCATTGCAACACGCAGTATCGTCGGAAATAATTTCCCGGATCACGGGGGAGGACGTAACACAGCTAAATATACAAATACAGAGATACCCACATCCGCCGTTTGTTCAAGACGTGGCAGTGGAGTTTTTGCAATTTCTATTGCCAATATTCATCACGTTCGCCTACAGCTACACTGCCATTAACATAGTCCGGGCTGTAACAATGGAAAAAGAATATCAACTAAAAGTAAGGATTAAGTACCTAGTCTATTTAAAAAAAAATAGTGATCAGTCTTTTAATGTTCCCACTGGTGGGAAACTGGCCCACATTATTAATGAAAGTTATTAGATCTTTAAATTAGTCGATGGCAGAATTGGTTTATCGACATACTACTTGCTAGTTGCTACTCGATGTTTTCCTTCACCTTATTGAGCTCGTGGTATGCGACTTAAATACGTAAGTATGTCTTTACTGGATTTGAACCCACTACCACGTTCAGATAATCTTCTGAATATACTGCGGTTTTCCCCTGGGTCACCACAAAAAACAATATTCCACTCCAGTAGCCCATATGTTTGTGCCTATGTACAAATGTTGTAATAGGACATGCCTACTATATTTTAAAAATATGAAAGTTAAAATACCTGTATTTTAACTTTCATTTTTTTTAAAGGAAACGATGAAAATTATGGGCTTGCCTTCGTGGTTACACTGGACGGCATGGTTTTGCAAGCAATTTACATACCTCTTCATATCGTCTTTACTCTTGATGATTATTCTGAAGGTAATGTAAAAACTTAGTACTTAAATTACTTTTTACCCGACTGCGAGAAAGGAGAGTAATATATTTGGGGTGTATGTATGTACCTATGCGAGTATCTTTGGTTCTCGCTGGAGCCCAAACGGCTGTACCTACGGACTTTGACAAATGGGGTAGGTATCGTTGAATCACAAGTTTGTCATAGACTTAGTACCAAGGACGTTCTACTACGTCAGTAGATAGAACCAAGGACGTTCTACCTAGTAACGTCAGTAGATAGAACGTCCTTACATAATACTTATACAAAATGTCAAAAAATGCAATATGGCGGCTGTAATAAGATATTTTCAAATAATTTCAGTGGGGTTTTTGATTTTGGAATAAATAACTGCTTGATCAGCTCTGCAACTTATTTTCAGTGAATGCTTTTATGATTCTAGGTATTTATATCTCTGGTTTTACATGCTTTGACTTTGCCAAAAATACATTTTAATTGACTATAATTAATAATTAAAGGTGAAATGGTTTACGAACGATGAGGGATTTTCTGACTACGCCGTATTTACGAATACACCTTGGACTGTGTTGCTGTTCTACATAAATATATACATGATCTGCACTATATGTTTCTGCTTTATGATAAGTGGCTTCTTTTCTACAGGTACGTTTACAAATACCGTTATGGGATGTTATAATTTCAAAATTGTTTAAATTAATACTGACTAAGCGCGTAAAGTAAATTTTTGTTGTTGTCTTCAGCCAGTAATGCAGCTCTTTTCACTGGAATGATTTGGATACTTGCGAGTGTGCCCGCTGCGTTGGTGACGATGGAAACCGAAGTGTCTGCATCGTTGCAAGCGTTCACCTGCCTCAGCGTCAACTCTGCGATGACGTACGGCTTCCAGCTTCTACTGGCTCAAGAGAGCACTGGCGGTAAATATTAAGCTACAGTTACACTATGTACTTTTATATAAGGTAATTTAAACGCGATAAATACCCGTCTAATACTAATTACAGTTACACTGTTCATTACTAGCAAGAAAGCAAAACTGATAAGATTTTTGCTTGTTTAAAACAAAACATGCAGGTATAAGATGCTTTTAGACGTTTTGTTGTTATCACATATCAAACATGTTGGTAGATGTGAGCGCGGGGACCATGTTATGTTAGGAATGTTGTAGGTACGTTGCGTCACCTGTAAATTCACTGTCTTCACGACATTAATGGATTGCTTATACCTACTAGTAGCATGAATTTAATATTGATTACACAATTGTACCTTCTACTTAATACTAGAGCGCTGGTGGTGTAGTGGTAGCACCCCTGCCTCACGATTCGAAGGTCGTGGGTTCAAACCCGGTCGTGCACCAATGAGTTTTTCCATTCGAAAAAATTTATGTGCGCAATGCCAGTGCTCTTAAACGGTGAAGGAAAACATCGTGAGGAAACCGGCATACCCTAGAACCAAAAATTCGAAGGTATGTGTCATAGGTTTAGTATTCTTATAAGCGGGCTTGCAACCTGTCACGTACGGAATACTAACTACTGTGCAAAATGTGGGCATGTACCAAATGTCATGTTTGGATTTGCCTCTGACTACCCCCTTTAGATATCCTCAAAGATCTAAGTAACTAAAGATCTGAGGAGATATCTACCGAGCCTGGGGATTACAGTCGTGATCATATTTTTTTTTTTATTTACTTAATACTAATTTATTTTATTTTAACTTATTGCATTGCTATTCAACGTGGTACTGCCGCCAGTGTCATGGAGACGCTTCTCTCTGGCAGTGATCTGGATCAGTTGAGATATCTATAGATCGCTTGTAATGGTCTTTAGATAGCTCAACTGTTTCATATTTATTTTATACATGTACAGACAGATCTATCTTAATATATACAATACTAGTTTCCGCCCACTGCTTCGCCCGCGTTGTACCTTGAAAAACAAAAACAAATCTATCCCGCGGGATCCGTACATTTTTCCGCGATAAAAAGTAGCCTATGTGCTATTCCAGACTATTATCTATCTCTGTGCCAAATTTCATTTAGATCCGTTCAGCCGTTTCAGCGTAAAAGAGTAACAAACATACATCCAGACATCCATACCTACATTCTTACCAACTTTCGCGTTTAAAATATTAGTAGGATTAAGATAGATCTGTCTGTACATAATATATATTTCTGTAAATAAAGCTTTATCTTTTTATTTTAGGTTTAGATTGGGGTGACTTCTTTTCATCGCCATCTACAGAGTCTTCCCGTTTCGCGTTTGGTCATGTAGTCCTGATCTTAATACTGGATTCGATTGTTTATATGCTCATAGCACTTTACCTGGAACAAGTGCTCCCTGGACCGTTCGGAACCCCAAAACGCTGGAACTTTTTATTTACAAAAGACTTTTGGTGTTCTAGTAGGAATAAATATGGAAGTAAGTGTAAGTTATGTTTTAGCTAGAGATACCTGTAATAGACCAGATAATCCTTATAACTAAGTTAATCTTCTTCTTCTTCTTATATATAAAAATGAATTGCTGTTCGTTAGTCTCGCTAAAACTCGAGAACGGCTAAACGGATTTATCTTAACATGGTCTTGAAATGTTCGTGGAGGTCTAGGGAAGGTTTAAAAGGTAAGAAAAAATCGAATAGCTGCCGGTAAAACCCTAAAAATAGCCCTTTTCTTTACCATACAAACATTTTCTAAATAAGTACGAAGTCTGCCGGGTCAGCTAGGTTGTTATATCATTATGGTTGGGTTTGACCAACTTGTAAGTAAAATGTCAGTTTCCTAATTGATAAGGCTACATTTTATTCTGGGCATAGTTCTGTTGAATACGCCCTAAGCTGTTGGTCTTTTCAATAAACGAAAATAATAAAATAAGTATATAAATAACTAGCTTTCACCCACGGCTTCGTCCGCGTGGTACATACATTGAAAAACAAAAAAAAAAACAAATCTATCCCACGGGAACCGTATATTTTTCCGGGATAAAAAGTAGCCTTTATGTATCTATACTGTGCCAAATTTCATCAAGATCCGTTCAGTTGCTTCAGCGTGAAAGAGTAACAAACATACATCCATACATTCTTACGAGCTTTTGCGTTTATGATATTAGTAGGATGGTACTTAAGTAGCTACAACTTCGAATAAGAACATGCTAATCAATTAAAAACATTTACTGAGTTGTTGTGTTTCAGATATATTTGAAATTGACAATGATACCGAGGGTATATTGAAAGAAGCAGATCCGGTAGGGCACGCGGTCGGAGTCAATATAAGTGTTAGTGGTTTTCAAGATAAATTTATATTTAGCATAATAGATCATGAGACTCATATTGTGATGCGCGTCTTTTGTTGGGACATTTTTTGGATGATTTCTTGTAATTTTAGTTATCCATAAGGATCTAAGTAACTCGAGATCTGAGGAGATTTCTACCAAACCAAGAGGATTGAAGTCGTGATTATAGTGTTTGTTTATTAATTTTTTACAAGATTAAGTACTTTAAAGTATTATGTATGGTGATAAGTGCAAAGATTTAATCAATTTTTTTTTGTTAAGTCTAGAATAGTTTTTGATAACATTTGATTGTTTCGAGAAGGGTTTGCTCATGTTTCTTGGTTGTTTTATATTTTCCAGAACTTGACCAAAGCGTACGGATCTAACTTGGCAGTGAACCAGTTATCCCTGAACATCTACGATGACCAAATCACAGTACTCTTGGGACACAACGGAGCAGGAAAATCAACCACCATATCTATGTTGACAGGTTCTTTCTTTGAGTATTTACCGAACAATCAGAAGGATAACAAATTTATATAGCTCTGAAGAGTATCATAGTCTTGAAATAATTGATAAATATTAGTAGGCACTTGAATTAGTTACGTTTTCAGGGCACTAAGTGCAAATGCACTCAGATCGGTAACAATACCGACTTGACATCGTATTGAGATCGTATAGATATCGTTCACATCCGCGTCTTTATTAGAAACACCTGCGACTGATATAAAATTGAATTATCAGCTTAACTACGAGTATTATATCCTGCTAATATTATAAACGCGAAATTTGTAAGAATGTATGGATGTCAGGATGTATGTTTGTTACTCTTTGACGCTGAAACGGTTGAACGGATCTGGAGGAAATTTGGCACAGATATAGATTATCTGGAATAGCAAATATGCGACTTTTTAGCCCGGAAGAATGTACAGTTCCTGCGGGATAGATTTGTTTTTGTTTTTCAAGGTACCTCGCGGGCGACGCCGCGTGCAGAAGCTAGTCATAAATAACTTTAAAATATCATACTGAAATAATCGCATTTTCAGTGTCTGGTCTCGGGCGTGTTTTGTGCTTGATTGCCACCGCTTGTTTGAAACAGGCTGACCAAGTGCAAATGTACTAAGATCGTTGATTGTTGTTGGTATATGTGTTACGTCAGGAAATTTTATCTATAGGAAATCGAAAACAATATTTATCAACATATTAGTCTGTTATTTACTAGGTAGTGTAGGTATTTCAGTAATCTATCAATGACTTATTAGATGCGTATTCACGAGCCGTCTAACAAATGCTTAGATAAATGTAATGGATGAGGTAATTACTTTTTTATTTTATTTTGAAGAGCACTGGTGGTGTAGTGGTGGCACCCCTGCCTCACGATCCGAAGGTCGTGGGTTCAAACCTGATCGTGCACCAATGAGTTTTTCTATTCGAAAAATGTATGTGTACAATGCCAGTGCTCGAAAACGGTGAAGGAAGACATCGTGAGGAAATCGGCATACCTAGAACTAAAATTTTGAAGCTGTGTGTTATAGGTTAGTATTTCTATAAGCGGCGATAGGCTTGCAACCTGTCACGTACGGAATACTAACTACTGTGCAAAATGTAGGCATGTGCCAAATATAATGTTTGGACGTGCTTCTGACATGAAAGGAGGGTCCTTTAGATATTCTCAGAGATCTAAGTAACTAAAAAATCTGAGGAGATATCTACCAAGCCTGGGGATTATAGTCTTAATCATGTTGTTTTTTTATTTTTTTTTATAGATGACTTTTTTAATCCTGCAGGAAACCTAGAGAGTACGTTTGGATCAGTGATCGTGGCAGGATACGACATAAGCCGGCAGCCGCGCGCCGCCCGCTCCCACCTCGGCCTCTGTCCCCAACACAACGTTTTGTTCAACGAACTCACAGTCAGGGAACATCTGGAGTTCTTCGCCAGGCTGAAGGGCTTCAAGGGACAAGAACTGAATGACGACATAGATTCTCTTATTGAAAAACTTGAACTCCAAGAAAAGGTGCCATTTCTAAAGATGACTTCATTCACTTGTTATATACCCAGCCTCTCGTAGTTATTAGTGCCATCCACTTTGTTATTGTATGCGATTATTTTTTATTTTTAACCCTCAAAGTATATGGCAGTCAAAATATTTTATTTGCGATAAATACAGTAGGCATACTTAGTATCTGCAAAGGTAATTTACTGAAAAAATTTGGGTAAAACCCATATTTGATAGCGTATCTTGGAATATTTCTTTTGTTCGAGTAGATTTATAAGCCTTATGTAGGTACTTATGACAATGGCTTTAATAAATTTTTGATTGTTTTCGTAAGATATTTTTGGTACGTATCATCTAACACGACGGTAAATGAAATTGCTTGAGATTTGTAATTTCAAACACGACAATAAATACATTATTGTAGTTGACCAAACAAAATTGATCTAAAGAACGACATACACATGTACTATTATCGATTTTCTACGTTTTTTATGAATTTGCTTAAGCTTTCCATTTATGTTGGTAATGTTTTTAGTATTTTTCAGCGTGACTGCCCGTCTAAAGATCTGTCCGGGGGTCAGAAGCGGCGATTGTGCGTGGGCGTCGCGCTCAGCGGGGCGGCGAAAGTGGTGCTTCTCGACGAGCCCACCTCGGGCATGGACCCCGCCTCGCGCCGTGCGCTGTGGGACCTTTTGCAGAAGGAGAAGAAAGGTGACATCTAGCTTTTGATACCCAATAAGATGTTATTCACTGATCTTTATAAAAAACTAGCTTCCGTTCGCGGCTTTGCTCGCGAGGAACCTACATAAAATATAGCCTATGTTACTTAGGGATAACGTAGCATTCTAACGGTGAAAGAATTTTTGAAATCGGACCAGTAGTTTTTGAGTTTATTCGTTACAAACAAAAATACAAAACTTTCCTCTTTATAATATTAGTATAGACTAGCTTCCCACAGCTTCGTCCGCATGGTACCTTGAAAGACAAAAACAAATCTATCCCATGTCCCCCAAACCGTACGTTTTTCCAGGATAAAAAGCCTATGTGATATTCCAGACGATAATGTATATATGTGCCAAATTTCATCCAGATCCGTTCAGCCGTTTCAGCGTGAAAGAGTAACAAACATATCCATACATTCTTACAAACTTTCGCTTTTATGATACTAGTTTTACAAAGTATATCCAACTTTGTATAGTAAAGTATATCAAACTAGGTTTTATAGTAAGGCGAGAAAAATAATTGCACTTGCATATTGCTATTGCCTCTTTTCATGTAGTTGGCAAACAATGTGAAAACGACTTTTGTTTAGTTTTCAAACTGCAATTATCAGATAAGCACCTGGTGCTAATGTGATATTGGTATATCAACTAATCTGTTTTTATTTAAATGCAGTTAATTAGTCATCATGGCTCGCTTTATTCACTTAACAATTGTAGATGTACAGAATAATTACTACGATATTAGTCGTTGACCAATTAAATCATCAAAATCAAAACTAGCTCAAATTAACCTAAGTAGGTAATGTAGTTCCTTATCGATTTGTAAGTCTTAACCCTGGGATACACTAGGGGGCAAATGAAGAAACAAGTTGCGGAACAGTCCCTCAACAACTACGTGAAGCGTCCCGCGACAATTGTCATGGCAAAGGCCTCCCCTCGAGTTTTCCAGTCTTCTCGGTCTAAATTGTTTGTACAGTATGAAAATAAATAGCTATTGGTGGACATTTCACACTACGCCATCTAGCCCCAAACTAAGCAAAGCTTTGACAAGGAGCACCAGATAGCTGATAGACTGATAATATACTTTTTTTTTGTAAATACATAGATACATGGAATACATATTACACCCAGACACAGAACAAACATCTGTGTTCATCACACAATTTTTTATCCTGGATGGAGATCGAACCCAAACCTACAGCGCAGAAGGCAGAGCTACTACTAACTGAGCTATGAGGCCAGTCAAAAATAAAATGATTGATTCAGGCGTGACTTTGCGAAAATCCATTACAAATAATGAAAAGGATGGAAATATCTAGTACTTTCCTGCTAAACTATTATCTAATGAGCTTAACACAACACAAACTCAAATAGAAATTCGACACGTGTTTTGCTTCTCCACGAAGCATCCTCTGGACCATTGTCTTTGAACTATTAAAGAGAAGACTTCTCTTTCGGCGCTCGGTGGAGCAACACCAGTTGCGGAGCGATTGTCCTGAGAATGCTTCGTGGAGAAGCGAAACACGTGTTGAATTTCTATTTGAGTTTGTGTTTTGTTAAGCTCATTAGTAGCGGGAATTTACTAGATATTTCCGTCCTTTTCAGTATCAGTCAAAAATATTCCAATAACATGGCATAAAACTAGTTACTTTATGTCACAGGTCGTTCAATGATCCTCACGACGCATTTCATGGACGAGGCGGATTACCTCGGCGACCGCATAGCGATAATGGCGCACGGCCGGCTGCAGTGCCTCGGCTCGCCGCAGTTCCTCAAGCGGCAGCACGGCCTCGGCTACCAGCTAGTGGTCGTCAAGGACGAACACTTCGACTACGACAAGTGCTCGGAGCTTGTTCATAAGTACATCCCGGAAATCGCTAGCAAAGACGATAGAGGTTCGTACATTATATCGTCACTGAGCCACTTTGGCCCTTTCTACTCAATTTGATATATTAACGTTATTTCAAAAAAAAAATATCCTTGATTTTAAAGCTCGTCTTTCAAGCTGAAAGCATGAAGATGGAGCAATAAGAGATTGGTTGATAATAAGTTATTTCACGAAGGGTAGATACATTTAAAATTAATTAATATTTTGCGAGATATTATCGGTTTCGTCATTATTCTCACTATCGTCATAGTGAGAATAATGACGATAGTGAGAATAATGACGAAACTATCGTCATAGTGAGAATAATGACGAAACCGTTGAGTAGACAGGCCGTTTTATCAATTTTTTTCTTATTTGTTGACAGTTCACACAATACTATCTAGTCCCAAACTAAGCAAAGCTTATACTATGGTAACCAGATAGCTGATAGATTAGTTAAATATTTTTTTGTAAATACATATGTACATAGAATACATTAATGGCACCCAGAGACAGAACAAACATCGGAGTTTATTACACAAATGTTTATCCTGGGTGGGATCGAACCCACAACCTGCAGCGTAGAAGGCAGAGCTACTACCAACTGAGCTACGAGGCCGGTCAATATGATTATCAGAAGTCTTGATATAAGTAAGATACAAAGTGCAATGTTTGAATGAAAAAGTGTTTAAAAGTACTTTTCTCATAGGTACGGAAGTCACATTTAGCTTGTCGAATGATCACGTTCACTTGTTTGAAACAATGTTGGAAGAGCTTGAGAAAAATGTAGCCACAATCAAATTCAAGAACTATGGACTGATCGCGACCACTTTGGAAGATGTATTTATGTCGTGAGTAACCTTGCCTTTATTTAACCAATCTAAATTACCAATGTGTGCTCCCACTGCTGGGACTCGAGGCATACTATGGAATTTAGCGTAGGTTCGTCTTGCTGCCTTTGTCACGCAACGTATAGGTACTTTCACCTCAATATGCGAAATAGATAATATATTTTATTGATTAGTCTTAGGTAGTATATTATAGTCTGCTTATTTTCCTAAGAATTAAAAATTAAATAATATAAAAATAAACCTCGTGTTTTGACCGATTTTCATTGTGTTAAATTAACCGACTTCAAAAAAAAAAATAAGAGGTTCTCAATTCATCGGAATCTGTATGTAAATGTATGTTTCCTGATTACTGTAAGACGCATGGAGCGATTCGAAAATATTTTATATACTTTCCCATTGGTCCCATTGAAATTTCATCAAAATCGGTTCAGTATCTTGTTTTTTTTCTATGCAGTGTAACATAATAAGACGGTTTTCTTTTTAAATTTGAAACGTAATAAAATAATTATAATCATTGCAATATTTCTCTTATTAGCTTGGGAGCTGATTTGGCGCTTATTGATTCGGCCTCTGAAGATACGACGTTTACATCTGAAGCTGATTCTTTAGATCAACGTGAGTGACTTAACACAAATCGTGTGTAAATATTTCATTTTTGTATATATCTCAAAACTATAGATACTTGAATTCACGTACTAAAGATATGTACAATTATTCTATGTTCAATCCAGGTCATAATATACCTAAACTAGCGACCCGTCCCAGCTTCGGACGGGTGCAATGCTAATAATAAATACACTAAAATGTGCTAATTTACTACATCTCATTAGAAAAACCTTTAAAATTATCAGTGTTCCTCTACTATCATGGTTGTATTATACATAAAAACCTTCCTCGTGAATTACTCTATCTATTAAAAAAACCGCATCAAAATCCGTTGCGTAGTTTTAAAGATTTAAGCATACATAGGGATATAGGGACAGAGAAAGCGACTTTGTTTTATAAGTTATTTATTATTTTTACTTACTATGTAGTGATGATAAGAACCAATTACATCGAAACCGATTCAGCTGTTACGACAACATTTTTGCATTTATAATAATAAGCGACAAAATATTTTTTGAAAAAACAAACCCATTTTTATCGTTCTTATTTCAGTACACAGTATCAATGACGCCAAAAAGGAAGTCACCGGTTGTAGACTAATCTTACAGCATTTCCGAGCGATATGGCTTAAACTGGGACTGTACTGGTCGCGCTCCTGGGGCATGGTGATTCTGCAGCTGACTATACCGGTGTTTACTGTTAATATTACGCTGATCGTGTCGGAACTATTAAAGTCGCTTACTGGTAGTGTTATACCAAGGAGTCTGACGCTGACTGAAGGGTAAGTCACTTAGTGCATGGCTTCTATTTGCGGGCGGGCGAATGGTGCACGAGTATGCATTGCGTAATGTTAAGCTCAATAGATATTTTTCAGCACATAGTAGGTATTAAATATTCGTCATCCTTTTCAATATTTGTAATGGATTTCGGCAGTCACGCCTGAATCAAACATTTGTTATTATTAGTATTAGACGGGTATTTATCGCGTTCAAATTACCTTATATTTTCCCGACGTTTCGACAGGTTCGCACGCTGTCGTGGTCACAGGTAGACTGATAATACCCGTCTAATACTAATAATAATGTGTTCAGATTGCGTAAGTTTAAAAGTACAATCTTTTGTTTATTTGCAGATTTTCACGAACAGAAACGCTGCTTAGTTATAATGGGTCATTTGTCGACTCGCTCGGTGCAAGCGCCGCACTCGCGTACGAAAGCATGTTCGCTAGTTCCGGCGTCGAGACAATGCGCATTACCACGGTTGAAAACCAAACTATTGACGACTACTATTTGGAGCGGGTAAGTCCAAACTATCTTCATTATAACCATCCTCCATCATCCTACTCGAACTCTCCATTAGGAGCTTTTTAAGTTCTCCATAACCAAAGCAAAGAGCGAATAAATCTATTTCTTAGATTCACACAAATTTGTACAGATTATCTAGTGAAGAACGAATTCAATATGCTGTGTGACATATTAGAGAACTAATAAGAAGGCTCAAAGTCGCTCGAGCTATGGAAAGGGCTATGCTTGGACGTCATGCGGCTGATGTGATGATTATGGTGATGATGAGGATGATATTAGAGAACTGTTTATTTGATACTAGCAACACACCCCGGCTTCATACGGGTAGCAAAAGTATCTCTATTTATTTTTATATAAAACAAGCTTCCTCTCACGGCTTTGCTCGTGAGGTACCTATATAAAATATAGCCTATGTTACTCAGGGATAATGTAGCATTCTAACGGTGAATGAATTTTTGAAATCGGACCAGTTGTTTTTGAGTTTATTCGTTACAAACAAAAATACAAAAATACAAAATACAAAACTTTCCTCTTTATAATATTAGTATAGATTATAGCTTATGTTACTCAGGTATAATGTAGCATCTAATGGTGAAACAATTTTTGAAATCGGTCCAGTAATTTTTGAGTTTGTTCATTACAAACAAAAATACAAAACTTTCCTCTTTATAATATTAGTATAGATATAGATTTACACTTTGCAGTCTCAGGCAAGCCCGGCGGCTATAAACGCTCTCCGTCACACATTACTGACCGGGGCAACATTCTCCGATGACTCGGCAACTGCGTGGTTCAGCAACTTCGGCTACCACGACGTAGCAGTGTCTCTGGCGGCTGTGCACTCGGCGTTATTGAAGGCGAGGAACAGCACGGCTCATTTGCACGTGTACAACTACCCTTTACAAGCTAATTATCAAGTACAGGTTAGTGAGCACACACCTCAAACCGTTACTATAGCGGGATTATACAGGGTGTCCCAAAAAGTAGTGTCAAGCGAAAGTCCAGAGATAGACCACCCCTTGGGGTACCCGAATCACCCCCATGTATGTTCCGCGATTTTCTATAGTTTTCGAGTTTTTAATTTTTTTCCGAATTTTTGAAAATTTACGACTTGAACAACTTAAAACATTCTTACAAAAAAAGTAGAAAACATTCTTGAGATTTTTTTATTGGTACTGAATTGTTATGAGTTGTTATTTTATGCATAAAATAATCAGCTACGTGACTTTGATGAAAACTATGAAAATGTTGGTGTAAAGTCAAATAATTACATTCGGTGAATTATGACTAAAATTTTCAACTTCAAATTAAAAATCTTAACAAGTGCTTTCATGGTTCCTAAATAAATTTAAAGAATTCTCCAGGCTCTCAGGTTTCATAATCATTAAAAAAAAGTAGTACTTAATAGGCTACTTTTGCTAAAATCGGCCTTCAAAGACGGTGAGGTGGAAAATTCTTAAAATTAGCTACCAGATTAAAAAATCGATTTTGGCCATTTTCTCATTCCTTAGCTTGATTAGTTTATGAACTAACCAAAAATTACTGCAGGAAAGTAAGATTTCATTAATATTTGAAAGTTTTATTTATTTAGTTTAGCTTAATTTATGATATAAAACAACAAGTAAAATTTATAAATTTTTTACAAAAAGTTATCAAAATGTCAACCTTCTAGCACCCGAAATTAATATTCAATCCCAATCCATTTTTTGCTATCTAAGATTGAGATTTTTATCTATTTTTAAGTTGTTCAAGTCGTAAATTTTCAAAACTTCGGAAAAAAATTAATAACTTGAAAACTATAGAAAATCGCGGAACATACATAGGGGTGATTCGGGTGCCCCAAGGGGTGTTCTATCTCTGGACTTTCGCTTGACACTACTTTTTGGGACACCCTGTATAAATGTAGGAATGATCAGAGTTCTGCTGTTGGATATTTAGATTCTTCGGTTTGAGCACACGACCCAAACTGTCGTCCACACTTTTTCCGAGCACTAATTTCTTTCATTTTTTTTAATTTGTTTCAGGCTATCATGCAATCAATGTTGTCTTTCATGGCTATGCAACTCGCTAACGGAATCGGCTGCAGTGTGGCCTTAGTGAGCGCTGTTTTCGTTATGTTCTACGTCAAAGTGAGTTACGTTTATGAGTTACCTACGTATGTCCACTTTTGTGATTCAAACGAATCCAAAGACACATTTGTCAAAATGGGGTCAGCCGTTTGGGCTACAGCAACATCCATAGAAACTCATATACATCCCAAACGCATTCGCTCCATTCGTATCATTTTCTTTATTGTTCCAGCTCTTTCATATAGAATCAGTCAACAATAATAATAAAAAATAAATGAGAATGATTGTTAAACCAACTTCAAAATGAAAAAACGCGGTACCATAAACGGTATCACGGAAGGCAGTCACCCGCCTATCGCTAAGTTGTTGCTGAATGCACATTGCCTTTGAACACTAGCGCCACTAGCAACAGAACAGCAATTGGTGGAAACAAATATTGTTCACCGATTGTCCGGCAGAGGGAGACATAATGTTCGGTTGCTGTTGCCTGTTAGCTAATACAAAATTGACGTTTGACAGCGATAATTGCGCAATTTACGCCTGTTGCAAACCTATCGCGAGTATCGTAATCAGGCAGCGGGTAAAAATGATGATGTAACTTCGCAGGAGAAGGCGTCGGGTGCGAAGCTCCTGCAGAACGCGGCCGGGCTGCAGCCGGCGGTGATGTGGCTCAGCGCGGCCGTGTTCGATTGGCTCTGGTTCATCATCATTGCTGTGACGATCCTTATCTCCTGCGCCGCTTTCAACGTCGCCGGCCTGTCCACATTGCCGGAACTGGGTACGTCACCCACACACAAGGGCGGATCCAGGGGGGGGGGGTCATGGGGGTCATAACCCCCCCCTGGGCTGGGTCCAGGACCTAGGTGGACCACTAATTAAAATTATATAATAAGGATTATAACTTTTTGTGAGTTGACCACGACTATGTGACCCCCCTGGCACCAAAGCTGGATCCGCTCTTGCCCACACAATACCTACTGGTGTCTCAGAAACGATATTATTCCACCTATATACAAGGAATTAATTTCATTTCTCTCAATTGTTTTAGTCTTCTTAATTAATTTATTTATTTATACTTTATTGTACACAGATAAACATATTGTGTGCCAAAAGAAGGGCTTAATGCCTAGGAGCATTTTCTACCAGCCAACCCAATCTGGTTTAGAGCTAGGTCGGCGCACAATTCAAATCATAAAAATCGAAAACTAAAACTAAATTAAATGATATGTAAACAATTTTATATTATACATACATACTAATCATAATACTAATATTGATATACCTAGCTTACTTTATAAAGCCACACTCGTCTCTCTCCCAGGCCGGCTGTACCTCTGCATAATGGTATACGGCATGGCGATGCTGCCTTTGAACTATTTGTTCTCGCTACTCTTCAAGGAAGCGGCCGTTGGGTTCGTGGTTGTGTTCTTTGCAAATTTATTATTTGGTAAGTTAAACTGTCGCATACCTTAACTTAAACGCAAATATAAGCCACAAAAAAAACTAAATATATATCTTCATCTTCCCTCCCTCGTTACGAAGAAGAAGAAGAAGAAGTCCATACTGCTAAACCAAGTACCTACCCAAAGCTTTTTAAAATATTGTAGTAATTACAAAAGCCATTTCAATCACTCTTCTAAGTGCATCTGAAACGTGTTTTGTTCTACTTCTAGGTGTTATGGGATCTCAGGTTGTAGCAACATTAGCAAGTCCTAGTTTATCAACACAGGAAGCAGCCGATATCATAGACAAGGTGCTACAACTATTTCCAATGTATAGCTTCTCGACCGTGGTCAGGTGAGCCAGTCTAAAATAAAAATTGCTTAAACCCCGCACCTTAACCTAGACTTAATACATAATACAATCAAAACAATTTTGTTATTATAACAAACTAGCTTCAGCCCGCGACTTCGCCCGCGTGGTACCGTGACAAAACAAATCAATCTTACGGGAACCGTAAATTTTTATTTCATAAAAAGCATACTTATGTGCTATTCCAGACTATAATCTATATCTGTGCCAAATTTCATCCAGATCCGTTTAGCCGTTTCAGCGTGAAAGAGTAACAAACATAAATCCAGACATCCATACATTCTTACAAACTTTCGCGTTTTTAATATTAGTAGGATTAACTGAGTAAAACAAAGTTAGATATAATAGAAGACTAGCTTCCTCTCGCGGCTTTGCTCGCGAGGTACCTATATAAAATATAGCCCATGTTACTTAGGGATAATGTAGCATTCTAACGGTGAAAGAATTTTTGAAATCGGACCAGTAGTTTTTGAGTTTATTCGTTACAAACAAAAATACAAAACTTTCCTCTTTATAATACTAGTATAGATAGTATACCTAGATGAAATAAGCTAAGCAACGTTTATCATTTCCTCTCTGACAACCAGCACAACGGAGTGGGTGATACTCCACTATACCGATATCTCCGTTGGTGTTGTGGGTAGAGTGATGATAGAGAGCAAACATTCTTAGAACTCTTATGCATTGGTCCAGGAAGCTGAACGAGATGGAAATGGTGATACAGTCGTGCCTTCAAGCGTGCGAGAACATAGCCGCGGTGGTGAACAACGGGACCGAGTGCAGCGTGCAGACCGCCTGCCACATGTTCCCCGCTGCTTGCTGCGGTATGTATTCTAATGAAGAATGTTAACTAGTTTTGAATATTAGCTCTTCATATTCTCGGTCAAATAAAAAAAACACAAGTGAAAGTTTCCGATTTATAGAAGTAAATGTGCGATGCGGACTCGTACGATGCGTGTGACGGTGTAACGTCATCACATAACACAACTACTAAGCGGAGTGTTGGAAATTGACGTCACATGCGGTCACGTGACTGCTAGCGGGACTCGATATTTATCCAAGTTTAAATGCCTGTATAATCAAAACTAATAGGTATTTTTGACAACAACAAAAACTAGTGTAAATAAATAATAATAAATAAATAATGTTGGACAATCCACACAGCATCATCTATCCCCAAAGTAAGCTACTCAAAGCTTGTGTTATGGGTACTAGACAACTGATATATTTAATACATTATATACATAGATAGATATTTGTTATTATACATAGAAAACACCCAGACCAACGGAACAAATTTCTGCAGATCGTACACAAATTTGTTCCGCGGCGGGAATCGAACCCGCAACCTCTTGTGTCGCAGGCGGACTCTCGCCCGCTGCGCCACTGAGGTCGTCAATGTATTTGTATACATACAAGCTAAAGCTTGTACAAAGCTGTTACAAACTTTCAACCGATTTGGCATACCTACCTAGTACCTAACATTCTCCATTGTCCTAACCCTGCTAGTATTCTACACATACAAAGCTGTTACAAACTTTCAACCGATTTGGCATACCTACCTAGTACCTAACATTCTCCATTGTCCAAACCCTGCTAGTATTCTACACACAACACAAAACATTGTTTCGCTTCACATTTTTGTAAATACACTGATTCGAAATAAAGTAGTTGATCTATCAAAATTATATTTGACAGGGTTATCATAGGTACTATAGTTTGCCCAACGAAACGAACTAATAGGGAAATGAAGCGCTGAAAATCATTGGTTGGAGATAAGAAAGGCCGCGTACACGTTGAGTCCGATTGTGCCTTTTGAGTGGTGCGGACGTGTTGTTTGGTGCTTGTGACAGTGTGTGTGCTCAGTGCTCGGTTTTACGTTGACCCGGCTTGTTTATTGGGTTTAGATCAGCAATGTAAGCGCAGCCTAACACTTTTTTGAATAAGTCACGCCCTATCCTGACAATTTAAGTCAATGCTACATCCTTATCACTTTCATATAATTGTGCAAGGGAGAGGGCGCCATATTAGTTCGTTTCGTTGGACAAACTATAGTGAAACTATCCGTGAATCAATTCGCGAATTGTTGTTTCTGTACAAACTTAACAACTTTTATTTCAGTGCGCGAGGATGCACACTTCGAATGGGAAGATCCGGGCATTCTCCGATACTTGCTAGTAACAATTATGAGCGGGTGTATCTTATGGGCCATGCTTTTGGTAGTAGAGTACCGCCTTCTGAACAGGGTAAGACGTCTGTTTATATTCTGGTATAGATTTATATTCCTTTTATTATACGCGTTACACTCGTATCGCAGTAGAACTGTTTTAGGAGCGTCAGATATTAGCATACTTTCAAGGCCAGTAAAAGTATAGACCAGGGACCTCACCACGAATTCATAATACATTACCGAATTAATATTACTTACATTGTTATTCGTACCTTAGCAAAAGTATTGAAGTAGTTTACTTCAAGCTTTAAATGAAACGTTTCTAAACCGGAATCGTTCTGGACGACTTCGTGGTGAGGTTCCCTGAAAGCTACCTATCAGCTGCTCCTGAAACATTGTAAGTGGCAAAAGACAGAAGTACCTAACAGCACTGGGCAACAATTCGCGCCAGACAATAACCTCGCGTTCTCTCTAGACGCCAAATCAATCGCCAGTTGGCTGTATGTTGTTTTTTTTTAGATATTCATCCGTAAAAGAAGTCCGCCGGCGTCCATAGCTGCAAACTGCGCGGACGCTGACGTGGTAGACGAGGAGCGGCACGTGACCCGTATAGACGAAGCCAGTCTCGGCCAACACGGACTAGTGGCTAAGGGCCTGTCCAAGTACTACGGAAAACATCTCGCTGTCGAACGAATTAGCTTCAGTAAGTACCTAACTTTAAAAACATGATCACGACTGTAATCCCCAGGCTCGGTAGATATATCTTCAGACCTTTAGTGACTTAGATCTTTGAGGATATCTAAAGAGGGTAGTCAGAGGTACATGACATGACATTTGGTACATGCCCACATTTTGCAGAGTAATTAGTATTCCGTACGTGACAGGTTGCAAGCCCATCGCAGCTTTATAAGAATACTAACGTACGACACTCACCTTGGATTTTATACCTATATATTAACATTACCTACCCAACATTCAAAATTGTATATCGCCTATAACAGTAAATAGTGACAACGCAACGAAATTTACTTTGATTTATTTTACTTTTACTATAGTTTAACGTTAATTATAGGTGTGAGCGATTCGGAATGCTTCGGGCTATTAGGAGTGAATGGCGCCGGCAAGACAACGACATTCAAAATGCTGATGGGAGAGGAGACTATATCCAGCGGAGAGGCATTCGTCAGCGGGTACTCCGTGGAGAAACAACTCACTAACGTTCACGAGAACATTGGTAAGGGCTGCGAAAGTAAAGACGCGCCAAATCAAAAAGCATTTTGATATTTCGAGCTGCAAATATTCACAGTGATTGTTATAAGATATAAGGCAATGTTGATGAATCTATAAAAACTGCTGTTTTTTATCAGGCTATTGTCCTCAATTCGACGCTTTATTCAACGAACTCACGGGCCGTGAGACGATTCGACTGTTCTCGTTACTACGCGGGTTGCGCTCAGATGCTACGGACCAGCAAGCTACGACACTCGCTACTTCTCTCGGCTTCCTCACGCATCTCGATAAAAGAGTATGTAATTGAAAATTGTAGAAAGCTCACGTTTTTCAATTTTAATCAAACATAACAAAACTATTTTTTTGTCAGGTTGGCGAATACTCGGGCGGTACTAAGCGTAAACTGAACACGGCTGTGTCTTTCCTGGGTAAAACTCGACTAGTGTTCGTGGACGAACCAACCACTGGTGTCGATCCTGCCGCGAAGAGACATGTGAGTTCACTATTTACGTTGGAAAAACGGCCAGATTATAAAAGTGCAATGTGATAGATAATTGAAATATTATGAGTCAACTAGTACGGCACTGTACATTTTCCTAGATTTAAACTAAAGGTTCTCTCGACCGGTCACACACAAGTATACATAATGTATGTGTGAAATGCGTGCATTGATAATCAGATTCGGTTCAGGTTTGGCGAGCGGTACGCAACGTGCAAAAGTCCGGTAGGGGCGTGGTGCTGACGTCACACAGCATGGAAGAATGCGAAGCTCTGTGCTCGCGACTCACTATCATGGTCAATGGACGGTTCCAATGTCTCGGTACGCCACAGCATCTTAAGAATAAGTTTTCGCAAGGTAAGAAGTGCTACAGGTAGATTAGTTTTGTACTTTAAATTTTAAAAGTGCGGATATATATCTTTCGTTTTCTTGCAGGCTACACTCTGACCATTAAATTGAAGTTTGATCAGGCACGGTATATTACAAAACTCTCGGCGACGGAAGCCGTTAAAGAATTCATAAGTTCTAACTTTACTCATCCAAAAATAATGTAAGTTATCTTCTAGACTGTTTGTATTTTGATTATGAGAATAACTAGTTTTTACCATAGTGTTCCTTGTCATTAAATTATATGATTTATTTTTCAGGGAAGAGTATCAAGGTGTGCTAACATACTACTTGCCAGATGTCCAGACGCCTTGGTCCAAAATGTTTGGGACAATGGAAAGAGCAAAACGAGATCTAGCGATAGAATACTACAATATATCGCAGACTACTCTTGAACAAATATTTTTACAATTTACCAAATATCAAAATGAGGTGTCAGCATAAAGTACTTTGAAATTATAAGTGCAAAAATCTGTTACCTTCACCGATTCAATACTTGATTTTTGTGATATGGTATAGTAAAGAAACATGTCTGTGATATAAAAACTTTTTGGCAAAGCTAATCTTGTCGATTTGCACCCGTAAGCACATTAACCGTAGATGGACAAGGTTAAGCATTATTCAGCGCGGGTGACCTTTCGGTGGGGTTTATAACTAAGCACTGTGGACCAGTGGCTTAGAAAAAGAATTTATTTGTACGTATTTTTATGATTTGTAATGTAAGTCACTTTATTTGTTATTTTTAACCATGTTCGTTTCAAAAGTTTATGGGCTTTCAGCAAACGTAAGACAAGATATTTTTGTCTTGATGACATTCAATCTGTTACTTTTACATAATGAAAAATACCTAGTAGAAAATACTTGACGAAAGCTGATTCCAAAAATGTATGTAGATTTTTCAATAAAACACAATAAATTTGAGTAAGCTTTTTTATTGAAATATAGAAATTTTTATTTATTTATGAAACAAAAATATCCAAAAGTAACCACATATTTGTAATCATTAAATAATTTATTCCGTATATAAATATAAATATTTTCTATAGTTAAATATAATATCATATATACACATCTAACCCAATCTTAACTTATTTTGTATTGAAGTTAAGCACATACATTTGCGTATAGTTTCAAGGCACATTAATTACGTCTTGTTTATATGCTGATAATGCAAATTACCTGAAATAAAATAATGATTAAAAAAAATCCATTTGTTTTTGATTTTGTTTAAGTACTTATTGTAATTATAGAATAAAAGTAAAAAAAACTACATGAAAAAAAAAACAAATTAATGAGAGCTACAATATAAGTAAGTAGGTACCTACAATTAATTTGCTATTCAGTCAAAAAAATAAGTACTTAATTAAGTTTGTATGAGTTATTTGAACTATTTATATGAAGCGTTCATTCAAGGCGTACGCGAGCCGTTTCATTCAAACAGCTTCCAATTCCAGTGTAAGTACGCTCGCAATATCGTTTTAATAGTCAGCTAGCCGTTAGTCAACTATTACGCCAACAAAGCCGCAAACTATTTACCATATGGATCCGCAGTCTTAAGACGCGACAAACAGTTAGCTGACTGAAACTAAACAATACCGCTTATTCAATTAACATTTGGAAAAATAGTAGCTGCAATCCTAAAGGAGCCGCGAAAATTCAGTAAGTACATAAATAAATGTAACTTGTAATTACAAAAACATAGTTAAATTATATGACTCACATAGCTTAAAAATAGGCATAAGAAGAGATCTGAAAAATGTTTATACTTTGAAAAACCTAAGCCCATAAAGCCTTAGGTAATACTGTTTGATTTTTATTACAAAATTAAATGTTGTACGATGCATTTTGTCAACTCGAACTGAAACGAGACTAGAAGTGAGTCTCGTCTCGATTCAGGGCGTCTACTCCGAAAAACGATCAACGATTACCCTTATTAACATTGTTTATGCTATTATTTGAACAAAAGAACGACCGACATTACTTTTGAAAACCGATCTCGTAAACCAATTTCCAATTTGACAACGAAACAACTGTTAATTCGACTGAATTCGACGAACATTCGACTCAGATAGTATCGTTGTCGTTTTGCGGAGTAGACCCCCAGTTAGTGTTAGTTCTAACGTCTGCATACCTGTACGTCTACCATGAGTTGTCACATTTAGATTGGCTGACGTTACTACAGTAGTAATAATACGTTTCTATGACATTTGTCAAAATTGTTACTCATGGTACCAAATTCTAAGCAAATTAATGAGCGCAAACTACAGTCGCTGTAGTACGCTGTGACGTAGGATAGTTAGCTACGTGAGGTTTTAGTACCCAACTATCCGCTAGAGGCGCTGTACAACTTTTCATACATTTTTTTAGCTACAGTCGCTAGCGAGTGTAGATTGTGAAAACTCATGGTAGACCTACTGGCGCTTATCGACATACAAACGAGTAACACGTTTGCACGCTTCGCTACACGTCAGGCGACTAGCGAAGCACGCGATGCGGCTCTTTTATCACCCTCACTTCTCTCATGTCTAAGCTCTCATGCAAGACGCTAAGCGAAGCATCCCGCATCCTTCCATAGAGAATTCCTAGTCCTGTTTGGCGTGTATCCTGGTGAACCGGAGGAAGACCTGCTCGAGCGTGGTCTGCGACACGGCGTAGTCGTCGATGGGGAAGTGCGCGCGCGCCGCCTCCAGCACGTGGAACACGCGCCACCACGTCGCCGCGCCCTCCGCCAGGTAGTACGTCATTATACCCAGGTAACTTTCGCTGACGCAGAAAAAAACTCATTATTCAAACGAAGATAAAGGGAATAGATGTAATTTAGCATAATATCTATTATCGGACGGCAACTAAAAGTTTTAAACTAATATTATAAAGAGGAATGTTTTGTATTTTTGTTTGTAACGAATAAACCCAAAAACTACTGGTCCGATTTCAAAAATTCTTTTACCATTAGAATGCTACATTATCCCCGAGTAACATAGGCTATTTTATGTAGGTACCTCGCGAGCAAAGCCGCGAGCGGAAGCTACTATTAGATAAACTCAATTAACATTGCTGTAATACTTACATAAGTTCAGCTCCAATAATGTTCTCCTTGATGTATGTGTCAATTTTAGCTAAATCTGCCTCTTGGTTAGGAACAAATTCGCATTTCACAATCACCGTAAAACCTGGAACAAACAAATTAAACAGTCAGTAAATATTTCTTGCACTCCTTCATGCTGTGTGACGTCACATAGTGCAGCTGATCAGTTGCGATAGTTACCCTGCGAGAACTTGGTCTTGAGATGCTGCAGCGGGCCGAGGCAGTGCAGCCGGCCGGCCGCCATGACCGTGAGCCGCGAGCAGAGCGCCTCGCACTCCTCCATGCTGTGTGACGTCAGCACCACGCTGCGCCCGCCCGCCATCGCGCGGCTGATCGACCCCCACACCAGGCGCTTCGACGCCGGATCCATGCCTGTTTTAAATGACCAAATGATACTAACTCAACCATAAAAACGCACTTCACCCGACATGACGATATCAAATAGCAAAAATCACAGGTAATTTTAAAGATCTCAAAAAAAGTTAAAACAAGTAATGACTTCAGAAATAAGCAAACATAATAAGCAAAAACATTGCTTGTTAATGGTAAATCTACACCATGACAATATATAATATTTATTATCTATTCCGTATATCATCTAACTATGGCGTTTATTGCCAGCAATTAACCATAAAATTCACACGCGTTTAGAATAACTACAATAAAACATTACCGGAAGTCGGTTCGTCCAAAAACACCAAGGTTGAATCACCAAGCAGCGCCACCGCTGTACTGATTTTTCTCTTTGTTCCTCCGCTGCATTCACAAACCTATAAAACAAGGTGTAATGTATTATTGACCTTTAAACGCAGCGCGATAAGACCGTTATTGTCGTATTGCATTGGAGAAGTAAATCGTTAGCGTAGGATATTGGTAGATCGGCCAAAGGTTTGTCGCACTCTTTATGGGGAAATGAGAAAATGTTACTTTTCTCTTGAACTTGTTAATTTTTGAGCTGTCTCATGTTATATTTGACTATCTGCCACTGGCAACACTGGCCAAATGTTTGTCGCACTCTGTATGGGGAAGTGAGACATTGTTGCTATGTGCCATACAACATTTATGCGGGTACCTTTTTATCAAAATGTTGCGTGAAGCCAAGTGTGTTGGCGAGATAGAGAGCACTAGCAGCGCCAATCCTGGCCGGTATGCCGCGCAGCAGGCAGAATATATGCAGCGTCTCTCTTGCCGTTAGGTTGTCGAACAGCGCGTCGAATTGCGGACAATATCCTACAAGAAAATGTATAAACTAATTATGTTTTCTTAATTTAATTATGTAACAATTCATGTACACTAGCTTCTGGCACTTACCTTGTAAAATTACCTATAGCCTATGTACTATTCCAGACTATAATATATCTCTGTGCCAAATTTCATTTCAATTTCAGATCCGTTTAGCCTTTTCAGCGTGATTGAGTAACTAACATCCATACATCCATCCAAACTTTCGCATATAGTATTAGTATTAGTAGGATAATTAGTTAAGTTATAATTTTATATACCTAGTTGGGGTTTTCGTGCACTAACGCAAACCAACACCAATAATTTAACTAGTACTATTCGATCAATGAGAGCCAAGTGATGGTCTAGCTCTAGCTAGTTGAAGTTACTATTCTAATAATAATAACAGTAGGTAGGTACGTTTATTGTTATCAGTTTTAGCAAGCGTTAGAGGGACGATCTCGATTCCCTAAATGAAAAAAATAATAATAGTAAGTATACTTAAATAAAACTTTGCTCACCAATGTGTTTGTGAACCTCTTGCACTTGCGTCTTGAGGCTCAGTCCGTGCACGAATGCATCGCCGCTGTCAATGTGCGAATCGCCGGTCAGCATTCGGAACGTGCTCGTCTTACCCGCGCCGTTGATGCCGAGCAGACCGAAGCATTCGCCGCTCTCCACGGCTGCAAAGGTAGTCGCAGAATGTTATCTTATACCACTCTTATTAAACGAGCAATTCTTGTATATATATAATCTGAATCTCGGAAACGGCTCCAAAGATTTTCATGAAAAGTATGCAGGGGGTTTCGGGGGCGATAAATCGATCTAGGTTTCATTTTTAGAAAACATCATTTACCAAAAAAAAAACCGAGCAAAGCTCGGTCATCCAGGTAATATAATCTGAATCTCGGAAACGGCTACAAAGATTTTCATGAAATTTAGTATGCAGGAGGTTTCGGGAGCGATAAATCGATCTAGATAAGTTTCATTTACCAAAAAAACCCGAGAAAAGCTCGGTCATCCAGGTATTGTTATCTGTTGCATTACTGAATGACAATGGCGAAAATCAATGCACGGCTAAACCTAGAGTACCTATAAAAACCGGTCAAGTGCGAGTCAGACTCGCGCACGAAGGATTCCGTACCATTACCTACTTATAAAAAAAATACAGATAAAAATATTGCAAGCATCTATCTGTTGTCGTATCAATATCGAGAAAAAAACGAGCAAAAAAAATCATGTCATATTTTATTATTTTTTGTTATAGCGGCAACAGAAATAGATCAGAAAATTTAAACTGTCGAATCACGGTTCATGAGATACAGCCTGGTGACAGACGGACGGACGGACAGCGGAGTTTTAGTAATACGGTACCGTTTTGCCCTTTGGGTAAGGAACCCTATTAGTAGACATGGGAAATAAGGGTAGGGTCGTATAAGGTGTGCTAAGCCCACTTACCGAAAGATAGTCGGTTCACCGCTATTAGATTGCCATAAACCTTGGACAGGTCCTTGCACACGAGGCTACTTTTGGCGAGTTGGAGTCGCGACATGGCGGACACGCGCGACCGCTCCGCCGCAACATCGCTGTCTTCCTCTACGGCAACTAATGGGATCGTAGGATGCGTAGATTTGTAGAATATCTATAAGAAACTTTTCAATTAGGTACTTACATGATATATACTTTTAAACTTACGCGATCTGAACACATTATTATTAGTATTAAACGGGTATTACGGTACGACGGGAAAATAAATTGGTAATTAGAACGCGATAAATACCCGTTTAATACTAATAATAATACTTACATGATGCTTCTCTACGAGTATAGTTGAAACTACAGTGAGGGTAGAAACAAACCCAACTTTAATTCAGTACGTCTACCATGAGTTGTCACATTTAGATTGGCTGACGTTACTACAGTAGTAATAGTAGGTTACTATGACATTTGTCAAAACTGTTACTCATGGTACCAAATTCTAAGCAAATTAATGAGCGCTAACTACAGTCGCTGTAGTACGCTGTGACGTAGGATAGTTAGCTACGTGAGGTTTTAGTACCCAACTATCCGCTAGAGGCGCTGTAGGCAAGTTTTCATACATTTTTTTAACTACAGTCGCTAGCGAGATGGTAACGATTGGTCTAACTCATGGTAGACCTACGGAGGAGTCATACGTCTTGTAGATAAACTGACTGTTAATATTTTTATGTTACCTTGTTCATAAGCTCATATTCTTTGACTAGAAGAGCAATGAAGGCTGCAGCTCCGACCATGACAGTCATGAACAGATATCGAACTATTCCTGGTTCTTCCCATGTAAAAAATGGATTGTCATCGACTGAAAATGTAACAAAATGATTAGGTATCTACTAAGATATGTTCGCTTATCCTTATTAAATAAGATAACAGATACTTATATCGTAACGAGCGGGGATCGTTTATCCTTAATTAATAAGATAATAGATAACTGCCAAAATTAAAAAACCCGACAGAGTAATTTAAATTGCTTTTTACGGCCACCATATTGGATTTTTTGTCATTTAATATAGCCTAATATCACTGTTGTAATCCAGACAAATCCAACGATACTTCATTTGTCAAAATCCGTCCAGATTTTTGGGCTAGGAACAGCCAAAGGAACTCTCATACATACACCTAAACGTAGTGATTATATTCTCTTTGCATACACCCTTGGATGCCAAATGTTTTAGCATTGATACAACAAAAGCAATATTATATTGTTCAGACTCACTTACTACAACATATGGAGATGTTTAGATCGGTGCACACAGTATGACGCGTGCAGTTGGCTATGTTTAACTGATCACATATTCCTTCACAGGCTAGGATTGAAAATGACGTCACACTCATATCCCTGAAAATGATAAGAATTTTTACAAGCTGAACTATGAAAACCACGAATAAGCCTATCTTTCCAATATACGTATTCAATAATAATAATAATATTGAATAAAATTTTACCTCAAAGTTCTGCAAACATTGTAAATCGGTGAAAACGAAAATACATAGTCTAACAGTTGAGCATAGTAAAGGTTTCCTATTTGTGGTAGCCGGAGCACTTCAGTTATTAGAAACGGCATGCATCCTAAAAATAAATAATTATTTATTTATTTGATTATATCTTTGAATAGAAAAAAAAACATAATTTTGTTCATCATACTTTACATAGCGAAATTACCTGAAAGTATATTAACGAAGCACATTTTTGTAAAACCTGTGGCGGCTTCGTCGAAGTACAGTGATGCGAGATAGTGCAGAGGTACGATCGACATTGAATACACAATTAGCACCAAAAACGCTCTTCCTGTAAATCACCAATAAATCAACAATAAGGAAAATATATGAAAAATCCTATGCTTGATTGATTAAATAGCTCAGGAAGTTTATAATCTATAATATAGCTAAATATTTATTGATGTGCTAATTAATTATAACATATAGGTTTAGGTTTATTAACAAGTTATTAGCATGTTTATAGAAAACCAATAAGAGGATATTTTTAGATTAGATAATACCCACAAAGGTATATTATGTCAGTGTTTATGTCAATGCTTTTGTATAAAATTTACTCATAAAAACTATAACTATTGAGTATTTAGTACATGCCTACTAGTTACTTTTTTTTAACCTGTTTCGTCCTACTACTGGGCAAAGGTCTTCCCAAATCACGCCAAATATCCTTCCACCATTCACGCACATTTTTATAATACTTTCTTTGTTACTATTATATTGTTTGTTGTACAGTGGTAGAAAAATAGACACGTATATGACTGACCCAACTCCTGAGGCGTAGAGAGTGTGGTCTCCTGGAAGCACGCCAGGGTGATGATGATGAGCAGGTTGATGAGCAGCATCCACATCCAGTCCCACAACCAGGCAGTGATCCATAGCACTGCTGGCTGTAGCCCTGATATCTTTTGTAGTAGCTTCGCGCCACTCGTGCGCTCCTGGGAAAACAGAAGTAAACAAGTATAAACCTCAAGATCTTCCGCATTTCGCCAAGGCCCCTAGTAACGCTCAAAACTACCTAAGTAGCTTACCTTTATAACGAAGAGAACCAGGAATGAACTAATGAAACCCAAGCAGAATCCAAGATTGAAAGAAAACTGGAAGGCCATACTGCTGCCTGTTGCCATGACACTGATCTAGGAAAATAAATAAAGTTAGTAAAGATCAAAAGACCAAAATAAATTATGTAAGTAAGTTATTTATACCAGTAATATATTTTAAAATCTATATTTATAGTATTGTGACAAAGATACATAATATTTACTCACCCAATTTTCAAGCGAATAAGGCAAGGGATGGTTTACAAATTTGAGAGAACTGCCCGGCGAAAGAGCGCGAAGTATAGCGTTGTTCACAAGTGCGAGCGACATGGCAGAGTCATGGTACCCATAGTTACTGAACCACGCTGTTATATTATCTTGCGCGAAAGTAGCACCAGCTAAGGTCTCATATCGTATTCGGGGTATGTCCGTTGTACTCTGGAACAGATTTTAGCACAAATTCAGAAAATGTCACGTCAGATTTGCTTCAAAACTGTATTCACTAAAAGTACTTAGGTACTTACCAGTTTTAAATAAAATTTCCCCATATCCATAGTCCCAATATCTGTGAGCGTCATCCCTGGGTACTTAGAAGATTTGAAGTAATCCTTGTATGCGTTCAAAGCGTTAGCTCCTAAACTTCCGTCGGACAAATTCACACTTTGAGCTAGTATTGTTTGAGTTTTTTTGAAGCCATTTTCGAAATTCAGCATCAACGGTGGAAGTTCCGTTAGAAAATTCCAGGATCTTGATATTATCACAGATATGATAATGTTGATGATCGGCCAAGTCAGTTGTATGGACGACGGCATTTTACTTCTCCAAGTGTTGAACGCTTGTTTCATAAACATGGCTTTTATATGGTTTTTGAAAAGCATTATTCCTCGGACTTTCTTTATTGGCTCGTTTTCCACTAGAAAAATAGCAATTAGTATAAAGTTAGCTTATGCAGACTGCACAAGAATAGCGATTCGCAGCTAGATTGCAGCTCAAATGCTTTCACTAGCTATAGACCCAGCTGTATAGTCACTGGGAAACCCTATGACTATTGCCGATACAAATGTGAGTTCCCTTACTTGCGTTGTAGTGGTTCCCGTGACCTGTGAGCTCGATATCATCATTTAGGTAATTGCCGTTACACTTGCTTGTCCTTGTACTCATTATTACTTCCGAGTTATCTTCTGTACCTGCTCTACAAAGATAACTTATTGACGTACTATTTACATATTTAAATTGTAATTTATGTATTTTTTTATTGCAAGTGTTTATAATCGAAGTAGTGTGTCATAGTTTTTAATCTAGCTAAGTATTAAAGCAAACGGGAAAGATAATAATAAAGCGACAGTGGGTGATATGAGGTTAGTGTGACCTTCGACTCGACACGACGAGTTGTAGGTAATTAGTTAAGTACTTACTTCATAAACACTTCTTCAAGGTTTGTGATAGAGAGCCCGTAGCTTGCAATATTCATGGATTCTCTAGTTTCCTCAAACTTTCGTAGCATTTCAGGGAACTTGCTGACATTTTCACTGGGAAGTATGTAGGTTAACTCAGATCCTGAAATGTTGTTTACTCGTGATTGTATGTATATGTTACAGTCAGAAACCATAACCGGACAAAACTCACATTGAGTAAAGGTTAACTGAACAGCTCGGTCAAAATGGGTTATTATGACCGATCATCAGTTTTGACTGTAACATATACAGAGATTAAAATATAGTCATAGATAGGGTGAACACTTGGTTGGAATTAATTTTATCAAGGTTTTAAATTCTTCATTGATTAATAATTTGTTATAACCAAATCGATAAACAAAAAACGAGCACAGAATTTTCAAAATTTCACGCATATTTTACGTATTTTTAAATAGAAAAAAACTGAACTAACTTTGTCGACTATCTTCCTGTCTATCAAAAACCTTTTTCTAAAATGGCTTAGAAACAGTTGAAAGTAAATTTGTAATGTTGAGATTCCTTGTGACACAAATAAATAAAGAATGCTATAATTGTGGAATTTGACTCTTATATAATAGAATGAACATGAAGTGGGTGAAACTCGAGTCTCGCTCGCACTTGTTCATTTTTTTGAATTCCCTGGACAGTAACAACTTCTCATGCTTGAGAGTGAATAAAGTGAAATAGAAAATGACAAACCAGTCGTCACAAACTTACCAACATTAGTGTTTTCCTTAACGTTAGACACATATCCCCTGAAGAACTTCGTAACTTCGTTGACATTGCAATGATCTCCTTTGAGAATCGTAAGTTTGTAGCCCATGCCGTAATGCCTCTTAAGAAAGTACGGCGTACCGTAGCATTTCAGATGTCCGCCGGCCATGATGGCGATTCGATCGCCCAGAACATCGGCCTCGTCCATGAAATGTGTTGTCAGTATTATGGTCCGACCTATAAAAGTTTATTTTTTATTTTAGTAGAATGAGTCGTGATGTACTAGGAGCGCCCACGTCTTCAGATCCTAAGGTAAAGTAAGGTTACCCTTTTTCTCCTTCAGTAAGAGGTCCCAGAGTGCTCGCCTTGCGGCGGGATCGAGTCCCGAGGTAGGCTCGTCCAGCAGCACTACGCGGGAGTCCCCGCACATTGCAGCGGCTACCGACAGTCGCCGTTTTTGACCTCCAGATAGATTCGCCGAAACAACATCTCTCTGGAAATAAATCACAAACATCAGTCACTAATGTATTATAAAATTTATAGATTATGCACCGTATTTAGGACAAGACCTCTTTCTGAGATTTATTTTTATATGGTTTATTTGATAAAACGTTACGCGTTTTCGCGCGGTAAGTAGGTCACCATTAGCGTCACCAACACTATCATAAATATATTATTCCGATGGCTATCTTGTATTGGGTGATCAACTCAGCAACTCTGTTTACACGTTTGTAATAATTATAGCGGTATAATCTGATTCGTTTACTTTTAGGCTGACTTTCGCTGACCCAGCATCACAAAATACAGATTGAAACATAATAGCAGCTGTACACACTCGTCGAGACAGCACGAGACAGGCCGAGCGCGAGTGTGTACAGTATGTTCTCATCTCGTCTCGGTCAGTCTCGGTCGGCTGTCGTTATTTATGCTCTCGACGAAAGCCTTCTTCGCCGAGACTCTGCTCATGGTTTCTTAGAATAAGTACCTTTTCTTCTAACTCCAGTAGCTTCACAAAATGATTGATCTCCTGATCTATGTTAGTCTCCGATATCCCTTTAAGCCTCGAATAGAACACGATGTGCTCAGCGACGGTCAAGTCAGGGAACAGTACGTTGTGTTGCGGACAGATTCCCAGAGACTTGCGAGCCAATTCGGTTTCTGTTACTATGTTGTATCCGCTGATGGTGGCTGAGCCGGATGTCGGTGGTACCATACCTTTAAAGATCATAATTTATGTAAAAACTAGCGAACTGATATGGTGTATAAACCTTCCTCTTGAATCACTGTATCTATTGAGGAAAACCGCATTAAAATCCGTTGCGTAGTTCAAAAGATCTAAACGTGCATACAGACAGAAGCGCCTTTGTTTTATATCTACTAGAATATGTAGAGATACGATACTATGAGAAACAAGAAGAAGTAATTTGTAGATTACAACATGTACCTAGATGACAATTTATACAGCTAACAAAATACCAGTCAACACAACGCGAGTCAAGTATCTAGTACCCAACAAGGTCACAAAACCTTATTGTCTTTATCAACGACCAATTGATTAACATTAATGAAACATCTGGCAGCGTTTGACTGAATGAGATTAAAGACAGAATTGAGGTAGTTGACTGCTACAAAACCTGTTTTTTGTTATCAGATCGCTTAAAATACCACGAATTAATTATGTATTACTAACTTCCGCCCACGGCTTCGCCCGCGTCACCGCGTGGTACGTTGAAAAACAAAAAAAGTAGCCTATGTTCCAGGCTATAATCTATATCTGTGCCAAAATTTCATCCAGATCCGTTCAGCCGTTTCAGCGTGAAAGAGTAACAAACATACATACATTTATACATCTACACATCCGTATATTCTTACAAACTTTCGCATTTATAATATATTAGTAGGGTTATTAGAATAACTACTAATATTATAAATGTGAAAGTTTGTATGATTTTGGATGAAAGGCACAAAGATAGTTTATAACCTGGATTTAATACATAGGCTACTTTTTATATCGGAAAAAAATGCTCCAAGAGATGAAGAGGGGTTATAGTCTGAAACTCTATAGCCGCGGGTGAAACTGCGGGGCGCCGCTTGTTAACAAAATGTTATGCATTCGTAAAAAACTTGAATAATGTTGCATAATTCACGTAGACAGATGTCAATAACCTGACAACTTATTTTACCCGTTAGCATAGATATAGTAGTTGTTTTTCCAGCGCCATTGTGACCTAATAGCACAGTTATTTCATTCTCATAAATCCTGAGGTTTAAGTGGTCCACGACGCGCTTTTGTCCCGTGTATATTTTTGAGAGGTTCTGTAACAAAGGGAAAAATTAATAATTACATATATAATGTAGGTACGTAGGATAAATTAATGCCTATACCTACATAGAAGAATCAATTTATGCTACTTATTAGTTCGCTTCGAACTGAGAGTTCGCGCGCGATGTCCACATTCCTCAAGTTTTCAATTCACAAGTGCCTATTACAGCCTATGTAAGTTGGTTGTAATCACAAAAAATATAAATCTGAATTCTGTGCTAAAACGGTTTTCTTATTTTTGCATTTTTCGTTTTATTTTAAAAACTATTTATCCTAGAATGTAAATAAAAACCATTTTATGATTCACAAATAAAGCCCTTTCATTTGATACTCTATTTAATATATTTGTAAAAGTTTGTAAACCAAAACTATGCCTAAGAGTATCTGATAAGCGATAAAACTACACAGCTGATAGGTATCAAGAGATTAACACGACTTATTATAAGTATTAATAGACTGAGAAATGATAGGTACGAGTGTTTTTTTCGGATTGATATTTAGAAGATAAATAAGTAGTTTCTTTCTTTTTTTGAGCACAAAATATTATCATGTAGATACCTAGTAGGTCTAGTTTGTAGAAATGTTTACCCACTATTTTTATTAGAACAGATATCTACTTAGCTACACTAGCTACTACTGTATTATCATCTTTGATGTAAAATAATAATTATTAGTTAACACCTGTGACTGACAGTCAAAATATTTTATATATTTTTCATACTATCTTCAATATTTTTAACTAAAGTCACTAACATTTGCGATGGAGTAAGATTTAACTATTTACAAAATTATCTTTTATAGGTACATGCAGAACTTACTTTGATATTGACCCCTATAGGCACGTCCTTGGGCTGTTCGTCGTGCACAACTTTCAATAAAGAATCATTGTATTCCAAATCGGTATCGTCTTTTTCCGTTTCTTCTTAAACAAAAAACTTGGATTATGTTTTTTAAAATATCCAGGCGCATTAATAAGATTTCGAATGTCAATTAAGATTATTATTATTGATATCCCATTAATAATATAAATGTCCATCATAATATTTAAATTTGTTATAAAAAAAAAATGGCCAAACGCGAGACGGACCAAGCAAGTACAGTGAAGGCTTCCGAAGTGGTTAAAAGTTTCGAGTAGACGGACTAAAGGTGGGTATAGCCCCAAAACAATTGAACACCAGTCAGGCAAAAAATGTTTGTGTATTTGTAGTCTGTAATGTGGACTAATTTGGCTATTTTTTAATATTTGTGTGAAGGTAATAGTAATAGGTATAAAAATGTAAACAATAACAAAGGGAAAACAAATATGCCTAGATATTACCTCAGCATTAAATCGCGGCATCTTGCCTAGCCCCTACCTCTTGCCCCCCTCTAGAACATACTAGAATAATATATTTTGCTGTTTGACCCTGGCTAAAATTGTTATCGCCTTGACCTACGACTATAAGGTTAATCTAACTAAAGAATCGAAATAAATCATATTTGACGGCCCGAATCACATGATTTAATTATATAATTCACGTATTATGTAAAATACCTACGTAAGATTTATATATTAGTGTCTACAATAAATCATTCAAAAAATAAATATAAATAAATCAGGAATTATTAATTCATATAAATAAGAACTCTTGTGAAAGTTAACTCTAGTGTATTTTACCTGCATAACTAATGGCATTAGGTCTCCAGAAGCTCTTCGTGAACGGGAAATACCAGGGTAGAGGCACTCCATACATCCCGGGACGTATCTTCTCAACGTATATTGCGATCAGCATGTAGAGAATTGTGTCGAAGATTAGCATTAAAACAACATGACCCGGTTGGAACTGGTCGTGGTAAGATATTGGAGTGAAAAACTCGTCCCATTGTAAGCCTGTAGATAACCAATAATAATAATAAAAAATATACATAACACAATATACCTAATATTAATTAAGTACACAGTTTAGTTAATTCTGCTGTCTATATTTTAACTATTAATTTATTTTCATTTTTCTTCAAAATATAACAGACGTAGTACCACCTAGACAAGGAAACTATTAGCGGCACAGTTTTTGCTGACATGTTTTTATCATCGACGCAGGTAATACAAGCAGGCATGTAAAAAATATAGACAAAACAGGATCCAAACTTCAGTTTAGTCGTACTTACCTCTCCCATTGCCTTCGCACCAAACGAGCATTTGAAACGCGAAGCCGACAGCCGTGTTGGAAGCCAGACTGAGTGCTAGCTTAGTTCCCAAACTGATTTGTCCGTATAATATTTGCGTAAAGCAGTACAAGGCATAGGAAACAAACCAAATAAGACCCATGAATGACGCGGCAGAATTTGCTGCAAGAATACACATTTATTATTTATATTATCTTATAACTTTAAAACGAGCAATACTTATATTATTTAAATAATCTGAATCTCGGAAACGGATCCAACGATTTCATGAAATTTAGTATGCAGGGAGTTTCGGGGTCTATAAATCGATCTAGCTAGGTTTCATTTTTAGAATACGTAAAAAAACCATTGGTCATTCAGGTACTGTTCATAAATTGATAAATGTAGGTACGTAGGTATATCATCAATGTTGTCAGTACATAGTTAAATATATAGGGAGATATAAATGTTCATTAGGTATGCTGTTGATGATCTGTAAAGGTATATCTAGCTACTAACTGTTATGTACATTATAACAATATGGTGAGTAGGTAATGATGGGAACAAAATTAAAAAACCTAATCTTAAGCAAAGCGCCTAATAAGTATGTCCTTCAACGGCTAATCAGACTATTAGGTTGAACGACTGATAAATCATAAAAAAATATGTTATCTCCTTCAGGTACAGTCATGGTCTAAGATTAATATTAAAATATGTTAAATTTCTTAAAAAATAAATAATATTGAAGTACTTAGGTACCTACTTACAATAATGATATAAAAAAATAAGTTGGAAAAACTCACAAAAATAAACTGGATAATGGTGCCAATTCTGTTATTCCGCGGACTAACTCTAAAAAATATACCTTATACATAATACGCTTATTTTAGCTTCTTATTTTCTTTAATTAAATTCTTAATTTAGCCAAATTGACGTGTTTTAGCTTATTTTAGAAGCCATGTAAATCGGTGCTGACTATTACTTACTTAAATGGCGGAAAACAAATTTAATTTAAAACAATGTCAATTTTAGCTTTTGTTAAACTGTCGTTAAGAAAGTTTACGCTAATTTTGTAATTCTAGTGAACATTATAAGATCAAACTTACCAATTTTTTTTAAGCTAGTCTGCGGAACAACAGAATTAATATTCTAAAATAAAAAACTCGTAAAAATATTAAATATTCTTTTGAAAGTGACTGTACATTTTTAACTGTAAATTTTAACTTTCCCTACTTTCTAATCTTCAAAGTCAAGGTAAATCTTTGTATAGTATTATATACTTAGCACAAGGATAATTTTGAATCGAAATAATCTTAGTCTAGATGCATTAAGGTGTCAGTTATAGTCCTAACTCAAGTTCGATCTTACCTCTTGAGAAGAAAACGCTGACCATAAACGAAAAGGCAAGCGACGATATTATGAAGAGAATAATAAAGAAGAACAGTATACTCCAAGGAGTAAACGTCAGTACCGAGAACCACTCTCCACTTGACGTCTTGCTAATAGGTATCTGCAACAGTAAAATAGAGTGAGGAAATGGTTGTAGACCGTAACATCGTGTAAGAATAGGTACCTACCTATTTATTTTATACCTAAAACGTACCTTGAACAAAATAACCATCAGAATAGCAGACACTAGGAGAAAAGAAAACTGTTTTATAAACCACGCTACCCAATGCAACCACGACGGGAGCCCCATTATAGCCATTGTTTCCTGTAAGCAAATAATATGGTTTTTAATTGTCATTTAGTACAATTTAGGCGCAAATGCACGCTGTTCGTTTTTTCTTAATCATTGAATAATACCTTTAACTGTAACTCTTTTTCTTCAGTCACTACTCGGACTGTATTGACAAAAGTGTAAGCAAATCCTAGCATTATTATGACTGTGATGAATCTCTCGAGAGCTAAGAGCAACGGATCATCTCTTGAAGGCGGCTGTGGAAGCCTTCGCATAAATACTCTCGTATCAACAGACTTTCCAGACTTCTCCTTGATTATTGCTTGGGATATTCCATGCTGTATTGCTAAAAACATTTCAGAAGAATACCCTGCAAGAAGAACATTTGGGTTTAGATAATACCTTCCTAGAACAACTTTGTGGCGTTTATCCAACAAGGTATCAGTTTAAAACAGTGTTACCTGGGGTTTTCCCACCAAACTTGTCTCCGGGATCTCTAGGAGAAGACTGCGGAAACAAAGGAAAAAGCAAGTTCGTTCTCCAGTTGGCTACCGTAGGATGTTCAGCTAAAGCTGTTCGCATTATGGCAGGAAATCTAAGTGTGACCACTATATCATTAGGCCATTCAGTAGCATCTGGAATACGCAGTAAGTTAAAAATATGAGATGTGGGGTCGGCTTTTTCGCATTTTACAAATAACCCGTTATAGGTCTCCCCTACACCGTTATGTAACCCAAGAAACCGGTTTCGTGTTCAATGCCCAATTCATTCATAAATGTAGGTCAATTTTAACTCACTCGCCATGTTATCATCAAACTGGATTGCAACGAGTATGTCATCCATGGCATTGGGCTGTGTTAGGACCTTTTCCAGTTCAATAGCATTCTTGAAACCTCTTGGTTCTGGCACATTTCCAATAAGGGAGAATAAACTGAAAAACACTGAATTGTCGCTTCCAATTCTTGTCATAGCATTTTTTGTTATTTTTCTTGTGAGCGCATTTTCAGGTGAAAATGCTAAAGTGCCAGATTGTGAAGTGGTATCTTTTCCTCTGGAAACGTTTAATTGCATTATTTACTTACATAATATAAACATTATAATATTGATACAGCTACGGAATCATTATCACCGATCGTACTAGTAGCCTAAATAAGCATAGGTACCTATATAGCATTTAGCCTACATATTTTTGAAATATTAGGTTCGTATTATGATTTATTTTAATAAATAATTATTACTTACATGTTCACTGCACTCATATTGAAGTAGGTTGGTGAAAACTTTGAATATACCGTATCTGAATGTGTTTTTGGGTCTACTAGACATCTTATTAGAATCAGTAATAAAGAGAACAACACCGGTGATAGTATTTCAAATATTGTCTGCCATTTATGCCTCCTTTGTAATAAAAAGTTCTTCCAAATTAGCAGCCTTAGCTTCCCATAAGCAGACATTGTGTGAAAATAACATCTATAAAGAAATTGTTAATCTACTTTAACATAATGATATTTTATGTTCTTATTTTTTTTGTACGACCGTATATATATTGAAGGGGTTACTAACATTGTTATCAAATATGTTATTATTGATACCTTAAAACCTATCACACTTACCCAGTACCTACCTAGCAAGTACAAACGTCACGTGATGTGATTAGAAAACAATAGACGCGTTTCAGAACAATGAATGACACACCATTTTAGTCACTACACAGTGCACAAACAACGGCAGACTACACATACCGAGTGTAAAAATAAAATCAAAAGCGCGCAACAGTTTTCCCTGTTATTGTCCTTCAGTACATTAGCACTGATAAAAACTATAAAGCGAACCTCAATCATACATTTCTAAAAACATATGATATTGACAGTGGGGCTTGACGTGCGTGCCTGATAAAAGCAGTACAGTGACTGAATGGATGTTGCCAGGGTATAGCAGAATCTCATTTAATCGATACATAGGTTCCCATTCGTATCTACTTAGTTTTTTAACAATACATTAGTTCTATTGCAATAAGAACAATTTACATTTATTTATATACATATTTAATAGGCAACGCCAACCGCACACACAACAAAACATTAAAAACAACGTAAATACAAATTTTACCTACCATGAAATGAGTGCCAATTATATGCATGCACAACAATTACCATAAAGTTAAAAACAAACAGCCTTAAAATTAATAAATAGAGAGTTACAAATTCCTATTATAAACCATATTACCAATTGCCTACGAATACTATGTAGGTATATCTACATATTAGTGTAGACATTCTAATGATAGATTCTTCTATGAAGTTTAAGGTACCTACTTATGTCAGGTTGTAAACATGAAGATTATAACGGTAGTATTCACTGCACAGTTGACGTCGTCGTCTCTTGCCTTATCGGTTTACTTTACCTATTTTCTTTACAGAAGAGTTCAAGACTTTGAAAAATTAAAACGAGTTTAATATCGAATTCATTTTATTTCATAGTCACGATCACAACACAAACACCTTTCTTATAAAAGACTCTCAACTTGAGGTTGAGATTTAGTTTGCAAATATTAAATTAGGTACCTATAATATAAACAGCATGGACTGTACATAATAATAATGCTTTTAAAAAATCCTGGGAACTGTTTAATACTATGTATGCCTATGAGTTAATCCTCCAAGAGCAATATACGAATAAAAGTATGATAGATATAGGTATATATTTATATATTTTACAGTCCTTTGCACGCAGCTTTGTTCGCATGGTGCTCGGATAAAAGTAGAACTTTGCTATTTCAGTTCACGGACTAATCTATTTATACACCGTGAAATTTTAATGGTTGTTTTCCCGCGGCAGAAGAACTTGCCATAAGGAGTACTTTCGAAACATGGAGTAGAAGTAAAAAATTAAAGATTTTTTTGTTTTAAAACAATTAAAAAAATCGAAAACGTGAGGAACAATTAATTAGTAACATTAGACGTAACTTGTAGGTGCTATTCGAATCGCACGCGCCGCCGCCGCCGGCCGCCTTCGCGTAAGGTATCGAGATGAATTACTATTGGTTCGTGGTCGCTTTTGAATTAAATTTTCACAATGGTATATCAGTATTTTTTGTTTCTAATATTTAATTTGTTTATATGACGATTGTATTACCAAGACAAAACCATTTCGCTGCGGGAAAACAACCATAAAAATTTCACGGTGTACATATAGGTAATATATTACATAAATGAATTGCTGTTTGTTAATCTCGCACTAGACCTTTTTGGCTTATTTTGTTTTCAAATATTTATGGGAGTCCCGGAAAAGATAAAATAGTGAGAAAATATGGATATACAGATAGATGTAGCTGATGCGAAGTTCGTCGGGTCATCCACATAGTTATTAATATATTCCACATTTAGCATGACGTGATTATGATGCACACTTAAAACCGGAATATCAAAACGTTAATACTATTAACCTACTATAAATGTAAATGCGAACAAAGTTGCAAGCATAGGTGTATATCATTACGATAAGACAATTTGTCTTGAGATTATTTAAATGATAATTAAAACTATGATTATAATACTAGTTTTATAGATAGTGTATACAAGATAGTGTAAGATCGAAGTGTTGCCTTTGTTTGGGGAGTAAATTATGCAATTATATAATACAACTTATACATAATAAGTAATAAACATACAATAAATTATTTTTTTATATTTACTTCTACTATACCTTCTCACATACAAGTAAAAATATAAATAGGCAAAAATAATAAGAAGGTATGTAGTATTTCAAAATATCACAAAAGTCATAGTTGAATTAAACAAAAATTAGGCGAAACTTTGTTAATCAATTGGTAACATTTTCAAACTAATTAAAATCACACATTGTTAATAATATCACAATATTATAAGTATTTATTTTTACCACCTACGAGTGAGTATATTATGAAGTTAGAGTAATGTTCTTGCCTTCACTTTATTCTTTTTTATAAACATTTCATATAAAATGTACGAAATAATATAGAAAATTATGTTTTGGATTATTCGTTACTCATTTTTATTTACTTTTTTTATAATGACCTAAAGACGAATAAATAATTTAAGTAAAATTATCTAAATAGACTAAAATTTGGTTGATTTCAAACAATCTTAGACATAATGTATATCTCGTGAAACGAATGGTTAAATAATACGTGTAATAGTTAATGTTTTTTAAACGGCTATTTAGCTTGCCCTGCTTGGGTAAAATTTAATTATTTATAAATCTATAAGTATAAACCTCCAATAATTATAACAAACGATATTAATAATAATTATAAACAACGTAACGCCCGATTTATAATCTTCGCTTTAAAATAAGGTTAAGTTAAAATAATATGTTATTAATTATAAAATAAAGGCTCTTATGTATTAATTCGTTGTTGTACTGTTTTCTCACTTTACATTACAAAATATAATAAAGAAATGAAAGCACCATTGGACTTAAAACAAGGTAAGAGTACGTAAAGTTAAGTACATACATACAATTAAAACAACATTATAAGTACGTTATTTGATCAAGAGTATATAATAATTGGCAAAGAACGAATTAGTAACAAGAATTAAGAGTCTTACCGTTCCGAGAGGTTATTAGATAATAAATAAATAAATAATGCTGGACAATCCACACAGCATCATCTAGCCCCAAAGTAAGCTACTCAAAGCTTGTAGGTACATAGATGGTTAGATAAGTGTCTATAAGCGGCTTTAAATAAATAAATAAATAATGCTGGACAATCCACACAGCATCATCTAGCCCCAAAGTAAGCTACTCAAAGCTTGTGTTATGGGTACTAGATAACTGATATATTTAATACATTATATACATAGATAGATATTTTTTATTATACATAGAAAACACCCAGACCTACGGAACAAATTTCTGCAGATCATACACAAATTTGTTCCGAGGCGGGAATCGAACCCGCAACCTCTTGCGTCGCAGGTGGACTCTCGCCCGATGCGCCACAGAGGTCGTTAACATGATATTTGTGTAAAAAGTTGGTAAAACTTGTAAGTCAAAGTTGCCTTTACCGCTTAAACAAATTGACGTGATAGACAAATCCTGGTAAAAGTAATGAGAAAACACGAGATTTATTTACTTTGAAAAATGCTTATAATACCTAGAAAATGTTATGTAATCGACCGTGAAGTGAAGACTTCTGCAAGGATAGGAAGTACATAGGTGCCTTACCACGAAGTCTTCCAGAACGATTCCGTAACGATTCCATTATAGAAACGTCTCTACTTCAATACAATTCATGGTACGATGTAACAATGTAATACTTATTCGGTAATGTATTATGAATTCGTGGTGAGGCCCCTGGTAAATTTACATAAATAAATAATTAAATAAATAATAATACGATGAGCTAGCTATCTCTTTCTTACCTAATTAAACTCGCTTTATGTAATAAAAAAATAATAATGTACTTTTTGTTAGGCTATGAATAGTGGCGCTATGATTATGTACAGCTATCTGAAAGAGTTTCACTAAACTTTCAGTCTTGAGTGAAAGCACACGAAGGTGTAGCAAAACGTTTGTACAAGTTAGCAACATTTTATAAACATTATAAAATCGTAAAACCTCGTTCCAAAATTGTATAGCATGTCTATATGTCTATGAAAACTACTAAATGCATTAAATTTGAGATTGAGATTGATGCATTGAGAGATTCAATATGTTCTTTAAGAGACTAAATTCATTTTTGGATTTAATTAATCTAATACAACAGATTATTTTTAGGAATCGCTATAATACTCGTATCTTCAAGAAAAGAAACAACCTAGGGTTGCAAAAATAATTATGAATACTTAGTACATAAGTTCTCAACATGGCTGCCAGAAATCAGAGTACGAAGCCAATGGCGCAATCCAATAAGTTTATCAAACCTTACGTACCATTGAATACTAAACTAAACATCTATTAAGATCGACCCTTCCAGCCACATTTTAATATACATGCAAATCTATTTAAATATATAATTATGTATGTCGAGCACATTATACAAATTTTATCGTGCTTTTAGTACATAATATCAGAGTCCGATGGATATTTTTGTGACTCACAATAACACCTTCACCGGAATCTGTATATTTTCGTTTTTGAAAACAAAATAAACCAACATGATCGCGACCGCAAACTTTAGGTTTGGCAGCCACCTCAGGGGGCTTAGAACGGGTATTGATAGTTTACGAAAGTATTTTGATTTTTTCCATAAATTTACCTTCACTAGGTACTGCTATAAATGTATGGAAAGAAACGAAATACAGTTTGGTAAATAATTAAAACTCGTACTAAACCTCCAGATCTCCTCTAACTTAGATATTCGAAGTTTGAGGATATCTAAAAGGGCGTGTCAGTGGCATGTCCGAATATTCATTTGGCACATGCCAACGTTTCGCTATAGTATTCCATACGTGACAGATTGCAAGCCCATCGTCGCAACTTTAGAATTTTTGGTTCCATGGTGTGTCAGTTTTCTAACACGAACACGAAGGTTCAAAACGTGTATTCTGTTTTCATTTATAGTTAATACTTAAACAAGTAAGTAGTGACAATAGTTGTACTTAAACAAAACTTGCAGAAAACGTGTCAAAGACTGTAAAAATGTTTACTTGTTCAAAACAAATCATGTCTTACTCTTTTACACGTGTTTTTGATAGTGTGTATCAAACATGTTTGTTTATACGATGTAAACGAGGTGTAACGTGGTTTTCCTTTATCGTATAAGAGCACTGGTGCACACATTTTCAGAATGGAAAAAATCCGCTGATGCCGGTCAAGTCACGAGTAAGCCACATGACGAGTAGCATTGGGAGGCGCTACCACTCTTCCACTAGAGCTCAACAACTTTTAAATTTAGTTTAAGCTACAACTACATACTATGAGCAACAACTATCAATACGAAGAATGTGCATACAATTATACTATTTCCTTGAACACAGAATCAAAGGTCATAATGATAACTTAAAACAAGGGTCAAATGAGAATCCGCTTGTAAGCCATTCGTATGATACGGCTCTAAAGGAGCTATTTTACAGTTACTAAAACGATGGTCCATAAGAAGGTACTTAAATAGGCACCTCAGTCCTGTTTGGCGTGTATCCTGGTGAACCTGAGGAAGACCTGCTCGAGCGTGGTCTGCGACACGGCGTAGTCGTCGATGGGGAAGTGCGCGCGCGCCGCCTCCAGCACGTGGAACACGCGCCACCACGTCGCCGCGCCCTCCGCCAGGTAGTACGTCATTATACCCAGGTAACTCTCGCTGACGCAGAAAGAAACACCATTATTCAAACGAAGATAAAGGGAATAGATGTAATTTTGCATAATATATATTTGTATCTGACGGGAACTAGACGAAGAAACCCAGAATCCTCAGGCTCAGTAGATATCTCCTCAGATCTCTAGTTACTTAGATCTTTGAGGATATCTAAAGAGGGATAGTCAGAGGCACGTCCATAATATTTGGTACATGCCCGCATTTTGCACAGTAGTTAGTATTCCGTACGTGACAGGTTGCAAGCAATACAATTTAATAAACTGCTAATACTGCTAGTAGTAACTATGAGGACTATCTCAAGTAGGCGAGGCGGGCGAGTGTCCGGCTGAGACGCGAGAGGTGCGGGTTCTATTCCCGCGGAATAGAAATGTTTGCATTCTCTACAGATATTTCTTTCGGGTCGGCGAGTTGTGGTAGCGTGGTACTTGTGTGTCTAATACCCACGATACAAGGAATCCTAGTGTGTCGGTCAGAACTATGTATGTGACGGTTGGGTGTTATTTACTTACATGAGCTTCGCCCCGATGAGATTCTCCATTACATAATTGTTGATATTTGTCAAATGTTCTTCTCTGTCTGGTCCAGATTTGCACTTTACAACGATGGTGAAACCTGTTGAAGAAACAAAAATTATTTAGAGACTTAATAATAGAACACCTTGAGCCGAACTAATGTATTTTTTTTGACTGTACCTTTTAGCCTTATCATTATTATAATTTAGCCCGCGTAGACCACTAAATGTATAAAGTAAAAAAAATTACGTTTCTCGTGATGTGACTTGTGACAGCGTATGTCATTTCGTTTAAAGTTCCCTACCTAAACAGTTAACGAACAACCCAAATACACTAAGGGAAATAACTGTGTCATAGGGAGGGTTTTTTGGGAATATAGTGTTAGGCAAGAATAATGTATATCGTAGCTTTAGTGATGTCGCATGACGTCACATAGTGCAGCTGATCAGTTGCGATAGTTACCCTGCGAGAACTTGGTCTTGAGATGCTGCAGCGGGCCGAGGCAGTGCAGCCGGCCGGCCGCCATGACCGTGAGCCGCGAGCAGAGCGCCTCGCACTCCTCCATGCTGTGTGACGTCAGCACCACGCTGCGCCCGCCCGCCATCGCGCGGCTGATCGACCCCCACACCAGGCGCTTCGACGCCGGATCCATGCCTGTTGTTGGCTCATCGAGGAATATTAAAGAGGAATCCCCAAGTAAAGCCACTGCTGTGCTGATTTTACGCTTCGTTCCGCCGCTGCATTCGTGCACCTGTCAATCAATTGTTACTGTTTGTTTATTATTGCGGCATAGACTTGGTTTCAAATGCTATATAAATGTAATATGCTTGCTTTTAACCTGTAAATCTTACACTATACGTACTTTTTTGTCGAAATGCTTTGCGAAGCCCAACTCATTAGCAAGTTGCATTGAGATGGCAGCGCCTATCCGACTGGGAATTCCACGTAGTAGACAAAATATCCGTAAAGTTTCGCGCGCTGTCAGATTGTCGAAGAGTGCATCAAACTGCGGACAGTAACCTATGGACAAAAATGCAAGATGGAATATTACATTGAAATTTCTCATGGATACTCAAGAATGAATCATTTTCGATCTTGATATCAAACAAGAAAGAAATAGAACTGCGACATTTCAGATAGTCTTTGAACGCTAGTGTATTTCGGTTTAACTCACCTATGTGACGGTACACGTCTTGTATTCGCGTCTTCAGCGACAGTCCGTGCACGAAGGCATCGCCGCTGCTGATGCGTGCGTCACCCGTTAGCATTCGGAACGTGCTCGTTTTGCCGGCGCCATTGATGCCGAGCAGACCAAAGCATTCCCCACGTTGCACACCTAAAAATAAGCATCAGTTAAAGCACCTGCTACGATCACTGAACGTCAAAGCACAAATTTTGGTAACATGCTACCTTTTTACACATTATAGAAGAGAAACGCAACTCACCAAAGCTAAGACGGTTTACAGCGAGCAAATGACCGTAAAACTTTGAAAGGTCTCTACACACAAGGCTTCTTTGCGCCAGCTCAGTGCGCGTCATGGCTTTAACCCTCGCGCGCTCCTCGCGAACGTCGCTGTCTTCGTCTGCGAGCGGCTCCGGTATGTTGCGCGAGCTTGATGAATAAAACACCTGAAATTGAACAAGATTGTACATAAGATAGATGATTGGTTGCTCAGTAGTCAAAACGAGAAAATTGTTGATTACCCCTTACCTTGTTTAAAAGCTCATACTCTTTGATGAGTAAAACAGTAAAAGTTGTCACTCCAACGACAGACATCATGAACAGATATCTTCCAATGCCGGGTTCTTCCCAAATTAGGAATGGATCATCATCGACTGAAACAAATGAGGTTTAGATGTAAATGTGAATTAATTATGCAGAATATCTTACATTGCTAGATTGGCTACAATAAAGAAGAACGAGGAGGATGAAAATTGACATATTCTTTTCCGTTTGACTTCATGAAATTTAAATTTAATCCTTAACATCAATGAAAACGTGCAAACAGACTACAAAAAATTAGAAACATGAATTGCTAAATGTTCGGTTAACTAAATTAAAATAACTACATTCAAATACTCTACCAGTGCCATCTACAAAAACACTCACTGACAAGACTCACTTACTACAACACACGGTGAGGTTTAGTTTCTCGCAGATCGTGTGTCGCGTGCAGTTGACTATGCTCAACTGACCACAGAGTCCATCACACGCCAATAGAGAGAAGGACGATACACTCATATCCCTGGAAATAAAAGAAAACTATTCGATCGGCGGCTGGAAATCCAAACAAGACCACGGTCTCCGGAGATCTTGTAGGATGCTCAAAGTTTTGAGTTATACTCGTAAACCTCCAACTAACAGCCGTGAAGTTACAATTTCACACTATAGAACCCTTCAGTCTCTATTATTAGAAACTACAAGTGCAATTGTTTTGTCCGACTTTCTAAAGCTTCTTGCTGTCTAATGCTGATTCAAAGAGACACATCGCATGCTAAGGCTGACTTCTATAATGATAATCTACTTGAAGTAATGATACCTATTCTATATTACAGCATTGTGAAAGCTACAAACGAGCCGCTTCATTCTGTATTGAAACGGTAATGTTGAATACAATATCAGCTTATATGTAATGTAAGCAGATATTCACCTAAAACTTCTGCTAATGCAGTAGATAGGAAGTGGTGAGAATATCCAATCGAACAGGTGTGCATAGAACGGGCTCCCTACTTGTGGCAGACGCAATACTTCTGTTATAAGGAACGGCATGCAACCTGCGAAACAAACAAAATTGATTCTATGGGACTTTGATTGAGTATTAATAAAAAATCCGCCAAAATGGTCCTTATTAACAAAGTGCGCGAATACATGTGACTCCATGATCATGAGTCAGACAAACTGTGTTCAATATTGTACAAATTTACATTGACATTTTAAAAAGATGTAAAGTTTGTGTTTATTTGCAGTGTAATTAACACTACTAAACCGATTCTATGTATTATTTCATTGTATATAGCTAGATTATCTCTGATCTATGTTATAGTGGGTAAGTATTCCACGCGAGTGAAACTTCTGGAGTGGGCAGCTAGTAGGTACCGTACGAGTAAGTGATAAGGTAGCAGGCAAGTACTGTACATTGTAAAAATAGATGGGCAAAGCTCTACTAAATAACTTACCGGTAAATATATTTAGAAAACACATTTTGGAGAATCCAGTGGCCGCAGCCTCAAAATAGAACGACGCTAGGTAATGTATTGGTATAATTGCTAGTGAAAACACCATCAAAACTAGAAGTACTCTGCCTGAAAAGAAATATAATACATTATAGTGTTATCATTGTGTAGTAATTACTAATGAATTAATAATAATAGAGGGTGTTAGGCACGGTAATACGTGGTATAAAAAGTATGTATACAATCTATTCTAGATAATATACAGATTGGGTAAACTTTTTTACTCACTTACAGAATGCTGTAGTACCTGGGATTTGGTTTAGATAATTATCAACACGTGCGGAGCTAAACCACGGGGTTTTCTCACGATGTTTTCCTTCATCGTTTAAGAGCACTGGCCCTGTGCACATTATACCGCCATTATATTTATTATTATGATTCACATAATATTTAAAGTGATAGCCTAATAAATCAGGCAGGCAACCTTACCTAACTCTTCAGGCGTGGATAAAGAGTTTTCCTGAAAACACGCCAGGGTGAAAACAATACAGAGATACACCAAAAACAGCCACATCCAGTCCCAAACGAACGCTGATACCCACATCACAGCGGGACGCACCCCCGATACACGTTGTAATAACATCGCGCCGCTTATGCGTTCCTGGAAACAAAACATTGCGTTTCAAATTTCCCACCAACTACGGGTAATTTGGCAATAGTGTAACGCAAGGGTCCTATTATAAACTTAAGTGTCGATTGAGCGATGCTTATTTGTTTTTAGGATATTAGAGTAAGTGTACGTAATAACTGTTGTATACGATGATATTTACCTTGATGACGAATAATACGAGAAAAGATGTGACGAACGCCATACAAAATCCGATGTTAAATGCAAATTGAAAACCCATACTACTGCCTGTCGCCATAACTTTAACCTAAAAAAAAAAAAATACTCACAAAAAGAATTTCATTTATAATCATGTCGGACCGCATTACGAATCTAAGATGTCATTGGACACGACATTCTATCGGCGGGTATATGAACATATTGCACTGTTTATTGTGAAAATATGGCCCAAACTCATTTTATCTACTTACCAAGTTCTCAATTGAGTACGGCAGGGGATGATTGACTATCTCCAATGAACTGCCGGGAGACAGAGCGCGCAATATAGCATTGTTCACGAGTCCAAGTGAGATAGCAGAGTCGTGGTATCCGTAATTACTGAACCACGCTGTAATATTGTTCCTCCCAAATGTTGCTCCCGTTAATGTTTCATATCTTATTCGAGGTAAGTCAGCTTGACTCTGTAACAACGTTCGATATTAGACCAACGTGTGAGGTCTATAAGGTTGCATTTGCATTTGTCAGGCTTACCAGCTTCATATAGAATTTTCCTATGTCCATGGTCCCAATATCCGTAAGCGTCATTCCAGGGTATGTGGATGATTTAAAGTAATCTTTATAAGCAATCATGCTTTTAGCCTCTATGCTGCCATCAGTAAAATTAGGATTTTGAGATAAAATAGTTTGGGTCTTCCTAAACCCACTTTCTAGGGATAATGCTAGGGGTGGAAGTTGCGACAAGAACTTCCAAGATCTCGATATTATCACAGATAGAGCAATGTTTATCACAGGGGTTACGAATTGTATAAATGCTGTTAACTTATTCCTCATACAGCTGTACGCTAGTTTTAAGAACATAGCCTTTATGTGGTTCCTCAGTAGCTTTAAGCCGCGAACTTTTTCTATATGTTCCGGCTCGACTGCAATAAAACAATAAAATTCAATACTACCACAATACTACTATCCGTTTTGAATAGCAACCGTGAAGCGTACATTCAAAGATCAATTAATCTTGAAACTTGTGTGTGTGTGTAGGTATTTTCTTTTAAGCCAGTGTGTGGTGAAATTATCAAAGTGCGCCTCGTATGTTAACTTCGTACTACTACGTACTACTACGCAGGTTGATAGGAACTTATGTCTGAAGTGATATTTCATACGTACCACCGTTGCTGAGGGTATTTCTCTCGATAGGAACCACAGCAGTTTCATTATTCATTCGACTATTTTGGATGTTTTCTTTAGCAGGTGTCATATTTTCTGAATTGTCTTCTGCACCCGCTCTAGAAAGATTTTTTTCTTTTTAATATTGAATAACTAAACGAACTAACATATTTTAATAAAGTTTATAATTCAATTATAGTATCAGTGAAAAATACGAGAAAAGGTGAACCTTACTTCATAAAAACTTCCTCAAGGCTTGTAACAGACAGACCATAGCTGGCCACTTGTAAGCTTTCTCTCTTTTCTTCAAACTCTTTCAACATATCTGGGAATTTGCTAACATTATCATTTGGTAAGATATATGTTAGTTCCGATCCTGAAATAAATGCCTGCTTGTTTAAATAATTCACAAAGTATTTCTCATTTATGTATAGTCCTTTTCTCATTGCTTACCTATATTACTATTTTCTTTCAAATCCGGTATGTAGGTTTTAAAGAACCGAGTCACCTCTTCGACGTTGCAGTTATCCATCTTCACTATAGTGAGTTTGTATCCCATTCCGTAGTGTTTCTTGAGAAAGTATGGAGTGCCTATGCATTGCAGCTTCCCACCCGACATAATAGCGACGCGATCACCCAAGATGTCCGCTTCGTCCATGAAATGCGTGGTGAGTATCATTGTTCGACCTGAAAGCATGGGTAAGATGAGTTTTTTATTCAAAGCTTTAAGTACTTTAATGCGTTTGAGCAAGGTATAACTTTTACCTTTCTTTTCCTTTTGCAGTAAGTCCCAGAGCGCTCGCCTCGCGGCAGGGTCGAGTCCTGAAGTGGGCTCGTCCAGTAACACAACTCGAGAGGAGCCGCACATGGCTGCGCCGACTGACAGCCGCCGCTTCTGACCGCCGGATAATTTCGCCGATAGGACATCTCTCTGTAACCAAAACTGCACTATACCTACTTATTCTTCCGTCAAAAAAGTCAAAGAGCAAACACCTGGTGTTATATACAGTAGGTATATCGATAAATCTTCACTCGCTGTCCGTAGGTACTTGCCCGACACACATAAATATAAATAGACTGTTACATATGTAACTCTAAAAGCCGTTTTGCCATAAGATATGATGTATATATCTATGGTAGGAAGGTATAGTAATCTGACGAAGGTTGTCATCACACGACCTATAAACGCAATAGAAGCATTTAAGGTTTAAATCTTAGCTACTAACTGGTTGACCTCGAGTTCTAGACAAATTGCTGTGTAGCATTAACTAATAATTGATTCTGCGTACTGCGTAACATGTATTTTTTTGCAGTTTCGTAATAAATGTTTTTATTACGTTTTTTGTTTGGAAGAACAAAAACGTATTTGCTAAAGCTTGAGTAAAAAAAATAGTATACGTATATCCACAGAAGAGTTGAACAAGATAAAAACATATTTTTTTTAAGATTGTAAATAAAAAAAATCAAACCTTTTCCTCAAGATCCAATAGCTTTACAAAATGGTTTACTTCATCCTGTATTTTTTTCTTAGGTACTCCTTTTAATCTGGAGTAAAATATAACGTGCTCGGCGACCGTTAGATCTGGGAAAAGGACGTTGTGCTGCGGACATATTCCTAGGGATTTCCGAGCGAGTTCCGTTTCCGTTACAATGTTGTACCCGTTTATAGTTGCTGAACCTGATGATGGCGGCACCATTCCTGAAAAATAAAACATAATTGCTGACTAAAATGACTGACCAAGAGATATTACTTGTCATACAAGTTATGTGCTTTTGTAATTTCTTCCAATATCAGTAGGTATATAATCAAATCAGACCCAGTGGCGACCAAAGTTTAAGCTCATTAAAGATGATTAAAAAGGTACCTGTAAGCATAGATATTGTAGTAGTTTTCCCCGCGCCGTTGTGACCTAATAATACTGTAATCTCATTCTCATACATTCTCAGGTTTAATCCGTCAACCGCCTTCTTTCGTCCTTTGTATACTTTGGTTAGATTCTAAAAGCAAATAATAACTAAATATTAACATTCTATCACGCTCATAGTTAAACAATAGACGACCTCTGTGGCGCAGCGGGCGAGATTTCGCCTGCGACGCAAGAGGTTGCGGGTTCGATTCCCGCCTCGGAACAAATTTGTGTACGATCTGCAGAAATTTGTTCCATTGGTCTGGGTATTTTCTATGTATAATAAAAAAGTATTTATCTATGTATATAATGTATTAAATATATCAGTTATCTAGTACCCATAACACAAGCTTTGAGTAGCTTAGTTTGGGGCTAGATGATGCTGTGTGGATTGTCCAGCATAATTTATTTATTTTATTTATTTATACTATGATTGACAACTGGAGTTACTATTAGAGGTTGAGTAGCTTTCAACAGATTAGAATCTTAATTATAATGCTATATCGATCTTACAGCATAGCATAATATACAAAATGTATTTAAAATAGTTACAACAGTCCCTTGCTAATAAGATATAATAAATAGATATTTCCAACACTTGAGTACATTATTAAGGCCCTTAGGGATTAAACATAAGTGTTTAAAAAAGTGATAGATACTTCGAAGAAGCCTTGACCTCAACCATTATATTTCTACTTATTTAATTGATCGTTCGTAGGTGTTGTAGAATTTCATACATTGTATTATATTCTAACTTTGTACTGAACAGCGTTATGTTTTTGTTATTTATTTAACTAAAGAGGAGAATCAACCAGTGGGGCAATTATGGATCTTTGCTTACAATCAATGTCAATGCGTTTTCATTGTAATCAAGTGATTTGGTATGACATAAGAGTGTTTATTCAATCAATTTGTGCCAGTTTTGACAAGTGTTGATTGTATCAGAGTTCCGTAATCGTACTACAGGGGTTCGGTTTATGTTTTCGCGGATAAATGTGTGTCCCCCAGTATGACCCAGAAAGCGGAACTACTGTGATATTTTGCAATCATGCCTGGTGTAGGCTAGTGAACTATGAACCATGACAAACGACTACAAATGACTCACTTGTATATTGACGCCCATCGGCACGCCTTTCGGTTCCTCGTCATGTACTATCTTCAATAGAGCATCGTTGTATTCCACATCTGTGCCTTCCTTTTTAGTAATCGCTAAAAAAATCGAGTTCCAAACTTGACTCTCACAAAGTGACAGAGAAACCCTTTCTCTGTCACTTTGTGAGTGACGCGTGATTCACACTAATTAGTGATTTTCGTTTATATGAACAGTGCTATGAAATAAAAGTAATGCTAACCTGCGATTCTACTTCGATTCGGCAACCAAAAGCTCTTCGTAAACGGAAAGAACCAAGGCAGCGGAACGCCATACAATCCGGGTCGTATCTTCTCTATGTACATCGCAATCAACATGTAGAGTATCGTGTCTAGTATCAGCATTAGGACCACATGGCCCGGTTGGAACTGATCATGGTACGATATTGGGGTGAAAAACTCGTTCCATTGCAAACCTAGCAACAAAAATAATGTAAATATGAGTAATACTAATGTCGTTACATTATATACGGTTTGGTTTAATAAAATAATAATTATACCTCTGGATGTTCCTTCACACATAATTATCATTTGAAATGCATATCCCATTGCCGTATTTGAAATAAGACTGAGCAATAATTTAGTAGTCAAGCTAATATCTTCGTAGAGTACTTGTGTTAGCATAAAAATAGAATAAGTCGAGAACCACGCCAGGCCCATGAAAGAAGCCGCGGTATTCGCTGTAAAGAGACAAAAATATAATTTACTAGCTTCTGCACGCGGCGTCGCCCGCGAAGTACCTACATAAAATATAGCCTATGTTCATCCTGAAAGTTCATTCTACACATTGGTGAAAGAATTTTTCAAATCGGTTCAGTAGTTTCGGAGCCTATTCATTTCAAACAAACAAACAAACAAACAAACAATCAAAGTTTTCCTCTTTATAATATTAGTATAGATTACAAATGTCTCGTATTTTAATAAAAGTGTGTTATTAGTTGTTTGTTGTTTAGTTAAAATCAGAGAATCTACGTACCGTCAAATATAAGTATAGATTTTAATAGTTGGGTATGAATATTTATTTAATTTCCTATAATATAATCACCTAGATTTGTACGAATAACTATAAACAATAGTATCTAGAAATAACTATTAGCCAGTCGTTGCTGATCGTCTTTTTCTGCCTCAAACGATTATGTTTTATGTAAATACGAGTACATACCTACCTATGTTTAGGTTATATATTTTAATTTCAATTACTTACGAGTTTCATATTTTTATTAAATTAATGACCAATCTAATTTTGCGTAGGTAGGTACTGTAAATTTACAATTTTATTGATTATACTTACTGGCGTCGGAGTGAAACTTTATCATAATGGATACTATTACTCTTCTGTGCGTGTTATTTCGTAATTTATATTGCAAGGTCAGCCGGATTTTAAACTGGCTCGTCAGTCGGCGAAGCATTACATAACTGTTAGTATGCGATGCAAAGATCAACGCGCTCATTAACAAAATTTTAAATTAAAGATTATACGGGGTAGGTATATTTTGATGACATCAATTGAAATGTATTAAACCATAGCCGGTACATTGGTACGAATATGTTTTGGTATGAATACATATTATATTTAAACATTTCTCGTATTAAATTTTGTAAATAAATAGTTACCTCTGGAGAAAAATACGCTGACCATAAAGGAAAAGGAGAGTGATGCTATAACAAACAGCACCAAGAAAAACAGTAGAACTGACCAAGGCGTGAACGTTAGCACTGAATACCCGTCTCCAGCGGCAGTCCTATTGAACGGTATCTGAAAATTCAAAGGTCTCAGTACATCTGGGCTTACTGGATTATAAAATAGCACAATGAACCAAGATAGTTCATAACAAGCTAAATATTTTTCCTGAGCACAGTAGTTACGGGTTTGTCGATCCTTCTTCCTTACCTTAAACAGTATGACCATAAGAATAACTGATATCAGGAGAAAAGAGAATTGTTTAATGAACCAGGCCAGCCAATGTAACCACGAGGGAAGACCCATTATTGTCATTGTTTCCTGCAAAAAAATAAATGTTAAATTTCTATGTCAGTTAACTTGAAAACGAATTCCGTAATCAGTGACTAAAGTGAACTCTACAATATGTCAAAGTAATAACTGTGTTGCAATTACTTATGTACGTATTATTTAAATACGTGAATAAAAAGGGAAACAAACCTTCAGTTGAAGCTCTTTTTCAGACGTAACTACTCGCACCGTATTCACGAAAGTGTATGCAAAACACAGCATGATAATCATTGAAATGAATCTTTCAAGGGCTATCAAAAGTTGATCATCTCTGTATGCAATCTGAGGTAGTCTTTGAAGGTATACTTTCGTATTGATTGGCTTTTCGGCTTTCTGCTTAATTATTCCTTGTGAAACGGCGTGCTGAACGGCTAAGAACATTTCTGGTGAATAGCCTGGAAGAGAAATGTGTTATATAGTGTTATACCCTACGCTCGCTTGGCTAAGTCCGCGTCACTACGTAATCCACTGATTAACTATCCTGAAATGGTTTCGTGTGTTTATGACCATGACACATTTACGACGCCGGTTACGTTCGTAAAGTTTAGGAATGTCGAGACGTGACCACACCCTGCTATACCAACCCTGCATTCATAAACATCAAACATTGAAAAACAAGATACCGAACATTGTGCTGCAGTAGATAGGTACTAAAACCTCAGCTTTGTGATCAAGTCATCTTGCTATATATGGACGGAGTACACCGTCCATGGTATCATGATAGGCTTATATTTCCGTGATGATTCGCTACTACTACGCCCACAACATTGAAGGGTCGCAGGTGACTCGTGTTTTGAAGCCTTAGCAAGGTATTTAAACTGTACCAATATATTGTGTTTCTATACTTAAAGGTATAATTGGGTTATTCAATAGATGACTGGGTAGTCACTAATCATAGCTTAGTTCAGTTTCAGATTAATTAGGTCAAGTTATATGCATTGTTTTCACAAAATAGAAATGGCGTTTACAAATGGATCTGGAAGATCGCGCGCGACTATCAGATTCTGAGCCACGATAATCTACAAGAGGTACTGTTAAAATGCGTTTATGGAAGATTTTTTTAATGTATTATCACAATTATTTATTTAATTGTTTGTATTTTATGTGGTACTCAACATATTGTACTTAAGTTACCTGGTGTTTTTCCTCCATACATGTCTTCAGGATCTCTAGGTCCAGGTCTTGGGAAGAGTGGAAACAAGAGATTGGTTCTCCAGCTGGCCCTCAGTGGATGCTCTAACATTGGTGTTCTCATCACAGCTGGGAATCTCAGGCTCACTTTGATATCATCAGGCCATTTTGTAGCATCTTAAATAATAGGCAACAATGTTAACTTTCTATAGCAAAGTTATAAATAAAATTGGCAATGAAACAAAGAAAATGATGAAGTAAACTCACTAGCCATATTATCATCATATTGAATACCAACAAGAATGTGATTCATAGCATTTGGTTGTGTTAATGCTAGCTCCATTTCCTTAGCATTTTTGTATCCTTTAGGTTGTGGCAGAACATTTGTGTCAAACAAAAAAAATAAGTAACTAAAATTATCTTCTGCAACTATAGCCATGGCATCTCTGGTAACATTTCTAGTAAGAGCATTTTCCGGTGAGAATGCCAAGGTTCCAGTTTTTGCTGAAGTGAGATTGCCCCTAAAACATTAAATATCTAGATATACTTAACACTCCTACCTAATTGTTCTTTTTATGTTTGAGATCTAGGCTTATAATAATTTAGTCATAAAATATTACTAATTATTGAACAAATGTTTAATTTTTAATTTAATCAGGTTAAAAAAATATTCAAGGCATACTGTTATTTGTTTTACTTACAAGTTTCTTCCATTCATACCACTTATATTGAAGTAAGTTGGCATAAAAGGTGAATATAAGATGTCTGCCTTTGATTTTGGATCTACAAGGCATCTTGTGAGTATGAGGAATAGAGAGAATATCACAGGGGATGCTATTTCAAATATGGTTTGCCATTTGTGCCGCCTTTGAAGAAGAAAGTTCTTCCAAATGAGAAGCTTTAGTTTATCAAAAGCAGTCATGGTTTATATTATTTATTTACATCTGCAAGGAAACATGATCAGAGATATAGTAAGTAACTTTAGATTAGTTTGCAGTTATTTTGTTCTGGTGTCATCACCCTGACATTGATCCTAAGTTGTGAGTTTTTCTAACTGGGAACCCAGTAATGCACAAATCAAATTTTTCAAGAAAAAAAACTTTGGTATGTATCCAGTGCCAGTGCTCTGGAATCTAAAGAAAACATAAGGAAACCCTGTGGCTTAGCCAGCTCTGCACACATTAACCATGTCTATATTGTGGATAAGGCAGACTATGTCAAGAGAATGTTATATTGTGTTAGACAAGGCTTCTTCATCTAAAACTGAGTCATAAGCACTTAGACTACTGTTCTGTGAATTAAATGGTCTACCAGATGCTGTCTATATCATATAATTAGATGAAAAAGACTGTTTTCCTTACTAATTATTTTATGTAAATAGATATGTATATTTCTACGGCTTTTTGATTACGAAAATATATTTTTGTAATAGTAAAATAGTTTTTGCAATCTAGAATTATACTAGGTACCTTCCTACCGCTTTTATTTTTTTGAAACAGAACTAAATAAATATATAGGTACATTGTAAAACTTCGAAGTATACGTTTTTCTTTAGGTATCTATATCTAAGAAAAGCAATTCCTTTTACTCATGCATTTTTAATTATTGGATCGATTTTATGAACCGCCCAGCCTGAAAATAATTTTCTTTACGCATGACGGATAACTATTTTTTTAGATGGTATGTCTACATACCTGCACGGCGTATCACATTATTTCAATGATAATGTTACACAGCACAGCACACAAAACTGAATTTATACGTATATTTTCAAATAACTATTAATAAAATTTCAATAAATAGCGGGCAGTAGAAAAAAAATCCTTCGCTTCGCCTTCCTTCGGTTCGGTCCACAGAGTACTTTATTATATGGTTCGGTCATCAGACAGAACGGACGGAAGGCCAGTGTGACCAACTCTAAAATACAGATCCTGCCTTACTTTTGTTAAAAATCTGCCAAATCCTGCCAAAGTAGGTAGTAAAAAATGCCTAAATATTGCCAACTTTAATTACTTAATTATTAAAGTAAGTAAAAGTAAAAATACACTTAAATATGCTATATTTTTATTTAATATAAATTAAACTTTACAGTTAGCGTCATATTGTTCATCTTCTCCATCTAGAAACATGGATTTATTCGTTAAATTTAACATTGTCTTTGGTTGGTTTCAATCGGGCCGGCGCGGCGCTTAGCTCATCAATGCCTTGTTTAACGTGCAGGATAGACAGTAAGCACAGCAGTCATTAAGCGAAATTGGCAATATTTGAATATTTTATGTAACATTTTATTTTCTACCCAAATACTGCCAAAAACTGCCAGTTTTTTAAAACGTCAGCTGATAATGCCAAAGTCTAAAATCAGAGGCCAATCCTGCCAAAATGGCAGGAACCTGCCACAAATGGCCACACTGCGGCCGGCTGATGCTGATGAATGAATGAAAGTGATGAACTGAATGAACTGAGTGAAGGGTGAAGTAAGTGTTTCCCCTGAGGATTTTGTTTTTGCCCTAAATTCTTTGGAAATTATCCCTAAAACTCCTAAAACCTTATCCTAAATCCTTCATTTTTTTTTAATTTAAGCGCATACTTATTAGTTCAAATAAAACACATATTTCAACAAAACTAATTCATTCGAAGATTCAGAAGAAGAAGCATTACTTTTGCAGGCTTTTGCTGACTTCTCTCCTTTATCTTGTGATGAAGAAGTTACTAGCTCACTATTATGAAAGGACTCGTCAGTAGATAAAATGTCTTTGCTATTATCACTCGTGCCTTCCATCTCCTAATAGGAAGAGCTGTTGAGCATAGAACTAAAATGTGAAATAAAAATGGCATACATGAACTAAGTAGTTTCGCCCTAAAAAGGGCGAAATCAAAGGCGAAATCCATAAAAGGGAAACACTAGGAAAAGTCGAACGAACGAACGAAATCACTCCACAGATTGTGATTGTACGAGGATTGTAACTCTAGGAGTAAAGCTAGTGATGGATTGTTTTATACAGAACAGACCGAAACAATAGCGAAACCGAAGTCGAATGGAATGGAACTGAAAGTCAAACCAAACCAGAGACAAACAGGTAATATCTGACTGATTCTAAAATAACCAGTTGACTTGACGCCTGACAATGACATAAAAAAAACAAAATGGCTTACAATGTCGTCAGTGAGTCAATATTTTTTATGTTTTGTAAGATTTATTTCGTAAAATTGTATTAATTATTAAGTGTTTTACAGTCAATATTGTTTTAACATGTCTACAAATAATTTATCTACTGTTTTAAAATCTTGCTCTGAGAGTGAATTAATCAATGAGGTGTCGGATACAAATGTATTACAAAAGCAGGTGGAAGGATCACGATTGAAGCGTACATTTACGTTGCCTCGCAATCCATTTGGGACGGCAAAACCGAGTTCTAGTAAGAATAAGTGTAACGACAACGATAATAAACCGACAAATGCCAGTACTGTAATCGGAGAAACACCTAAAGATGATAACGTAATTGAGAGGAAGTTGTTTAGAAGGCCATCATGGAAAAGGTTTCTGAACAAAATAGCGCAACATATGAGTACTGTGCATGTATCTGGAGTAAGTAACACTTGAAATTACTCTAAAAAGTTAATCAATCAATAAATTTAGTAACATTGCTGGTAATGATATCAATATCCCAGGTAAAATCAGCCCCAGCAATTATGAATGGAGAGCGAGTTCCATGCAGTGGTGACCCTCCATGGCCTCCTGGCACTACGCCTGCTGCAACAGGGATAAAAAACCATGGAAATACCTGCTACATGAATGCAGTTTTACAATGCCTTTCTCATACTGATGTCATTGCAGAATACTTTGTTCTAGACCATTATAAGGTAACTGGTATTATATGTATTTTATGCTACAAATTATTTTATAATCTAAATAATAAGGAGTTAATGTTCTTCACAAGAGCACTATCATTGTTATTTATTTACAGGTGGATCTACAAAAAAGAAACAAAATAAACTCAAAAAAATATGGTACCCGAGGGGAAGTAACAGAGCAATTGGCAGCTTTACTTAAAGCTCTGTGGGCTTGTGGATATTCACCCGATATGAGTACTACTTTCAAGGTACTAATGTATTCTGTGACCACAATTTTGTGCTATTGTCTTTGAGAGAAGATCATCCAAACTTTGTGCAACCTGTGTCAGATATTATGTAAAACTATCAAACCTTTAATAAGTCTTAAAATCATAAACATCTCTTCCAGGGTGTAGTTGAAAGGCACGGAACACAGTACCGAGGCAACAGTCAGCATGATGCACAAGAGTTTCTCTTTTGGTTACTGGACAAGGTTCATGAAGATTTAAATACAGCTACTAAAAAAAAATACAAAACAATAAAGGTAGGTATTTAATTTATCTAAGACAAGTTGAGACTATAATGCAAATGTGCTCATAATATTATTTTGTTGTCAGAATACATGTGGAAAGTCAGATGAAATTGTGGCAGCTGAAACTTTAGCAAATCATGCAAGACGGAACAGTTCATTTGTGCAAGCAGTCTTTCAAGCTCAATACAGGTAAAAACTTCATTAGTACCAACACCAACCCACCCAGTTTAGCCAAGGTCGAACTTTAATTGGCACAGATGCCAAGAGATAAAATGTTAATTATTAGAACTATTACATACAAACATCCGAGTTTATTTACTTAAATATTTCTAAATTATTTTTGCATAAAAATTACACTTAATTTATGTGATGATTAACTAAAAAAGTTATATCCCACTTAAAAAAAGGTTTCATCATAATGCTGGAAGTGTATCTTAACTATGATTCAAAAGCTTTTTCTCCCTATTTTGAGGTGCTTTGTCTTTCAGTCTAACTCTAGATGTTAGTAACTATGTAACCAAAACATAAATTTAGAGGTGGTTTGATTTTTTTGATGAGAAGTATAATTAAAAGAAATACAGATACACATTTCAATTAAAATAAAAGTAACTACAGGAAACAATAAAATTATATCCAATTTCTAGGTCAGCACTCACATGTGCTAAGTGTGATCGTACATCTTGTACATTTGACCCATTTCATTGTGTGAGTGTGCAACTGCCTTCAAGACCAGCCACTGTGCAACCTTCCCCGCTGCCTGTCAATGTAAGTTGAGTGAACAAATAAATGTGTATATTAAATTAATGTAGTGTGTATATTATATTAATATTCATGACAAGGCCATTCTATTATTATATCCTATATTGTGTTTCAGCATGGTGAACATCAAATGGTTATTTAACCATATGTATAAAAACTCAGCACTTTGTGGATTCTGTAAAAAAAAACATAGTCTTCAAATGAAGTAAAAAATAATTTGTTCCCGTTTCAAGGTGGTGTATGTGAACCAGCAGCCTAGACAAGTACGAATTGGAGTTGAACTCAATCAGCCAAATGCTACAATGGATGACTTGAGAACGACTCTTCACAGTGACACTGGGATAGACCGTGATCATATTATATTGGCTGAAATCAATGAAATGGGTATGTGTTTTTACAAAGCATGTACTGGAATTGGGCTCTGTTTCACCATAATCTACTAAGTACTCTTGGATTATGTCTGGAGTACCTTATTAACATTGACTTTTTTTTTGAGAATATATTGCCAAGAAGAAAAAAAACGTTTTATATATTGTTTTAGGTTGGTGTAACGCACGGGCAAGTTGGGAAATGGCGGGAATAGATTGGGGCGCGCTGTACTGCGTTGAGGCGCCGCCGCTGCTGCAAGCACCGACGACACCGTACCTCCTCATATTGTGGGTCAATCTGCTTGAAGGAGAACGGTTTGGTGAGTTTACAATCTTGTTAATACTAAAAGTATAGAAGACTAGCTTCCGCCTACGGCTTTGCCTGCCTTGTACCTTAAAAAACAAAACAAATCTATCCCACGGGAACCGTAAACTTTTTCGTGATAAAATGCTGCCTATGTGCTATTCCAGACTATAATCTATCTCTGTGCCAAATTTCATCCAGATCCGTTCAGCCGTTTCAGCGTGAAAAAGTAACAAACATACATCCATATATCCATACATTCTTACAAACTTTCGTGTTTATAATATTAGTAGAATACGTTAGTTAAGATCTTTAGAGGTTTATACCTCAACTAGCTGTCCCGCCCGCGACTTCGTTCACTTAAAGTAGGTATCTAACTAAACTGAGTTTCAAACAAATCACACTAATAAAAAAATCCCATAATAACTTATACACACAATTTTACCCTTTTTAGAGGGATATTTTGAAATATCCAGGAATACGTTTCCATTTATTTTGCGTTTAAAGTATCAAAACCAAAATTAAGATCAATCGCACCACCCTTTAAAAAGTACCCATTGAAACAGTGACCCACCATTTGACCCCTTTTTGAAGGTTATATTGAAAAATCCTGAAACACGTGTCCGTTCATTTTGTATTTACAGTACACAAAGTTTCAGACCAATTGCACCACCCGTTAAAAAAATCCCATACAAACATTGACACCTTTTTTAGAGTTACCTATATTTAAAAATTCTGAAACAGAAAACAAAGTTTAAGGCCAATCGCACCACCCGTTAACAAACATTGACCCCCCATTTGATCCCCTTTTTTAGAGATATATTGAAAAATCCTAAAACACAAAATTAAGTTTCAGACCAATCGCACCACCCATTGAAAAGTTCCCATACAAACATTGACCCCCCATTTGACCCCTTTTTTAAAAGGTTTTATTGAAAAATCCTGAAACACGAAACAAAGTTTCAGACCAATCGCACCAGGTTAAAAAAATCCCATACAAACATTGACCCCACATTTGACCCCTTTTTCAAGGTTATATTGAAATATCCTGAAACACGTGTCCTTTCATTTTGTATTTACAGTACACAAACAAAGTTTCAGACCAATCGCACCACCCGTTCAAAAGTTCACATACTAATATTGACCACACATTTGACCCCTTTTTGAAGGTTATTTTGAAAAATCCTGAAACAAGTGTCCATTTATTTTGCATTTACAGTACACAAACAAAGTTTCAAGGCAATCGCACCACCCGTTAAAAAGTTCCCATACAAACATTGACCCCACATTAGACCCCTTTTTGAAGGTTATTTTGAAAAATCCTGAAACACGTGTCCATTTATTTTGCATTTACAGTAGTTTCAAGGCAATCGCACCACCTGTTAAAAAGTTCCCATACAAACATTGACCCCACATTTGACCCCTTTTTGAAAGTTATATTGAAAAATCCTGAAATATGTTTTCATTTATTTTGCATTTACAGTACACAAACAAAGTTTCAAGGCAATCGCACCACCCGTAAAAACAGTTCTCATACAAACATTGACCCCACATTTGACCCCTTTTTGAAGGTTATATTGAAAAATCCTGAAACACGTGTTCATTTATTTTGCATTTACAGTACACAAACAAAGTTTCAGGCCAATCGCACCACCCGTTAAAAAGTTCCCATACAAAAATTGACCCCACATTTGACCCCTTTTTGAAGGTTATTTTGAAAAATCCTGAAACACGTGTCCATTCATTTTGCATTTACAGTACACAAACAAAGTTTCAAGGCAATCGCACCACCCGTAAAAACAGTTCTCATACAAACATTGACCCCACATTTGACCCCTTTTTGAAGGTTGTATTGAAAAATCCTGAAACACGTGTTCATTTATTTTGCATTTACAGTACACAAACAAAGTTTCAGGCCAATCGCACCACCCGTTAAAAAGTTCCCATACAAAAATTGACCCCACATTTGACCCCTTTTTGATGGTTATATTGAAAAATCCTGAAACACGTGTCCATTCATTTTGCATTTTCAGTGCACACACAAAGTTTCATGAAAATCACTCCTCGCGTTAAAAAGTTTCATACTAACGTTTTCACCCTTTTTCACCCCCTTAGAGGTGGAATTTCCAAAAATCCCGCCTTAGTGGGTGGTTTTGTTATAAAAGGAAACCACCTTCCAAATTTCAGCATTCTAGCTTCAGCGGTTTCGGCTGGGCGATGATAAATCAGTCAGTCAGTCAGTCAGTCAGTCAGTCAGTCAGTCAGTCAGTCAGTCAGGTTAAGCTCTTATATAGATATAGATTGATTAAATGAAAGTGATTAAAATGCGGTATTTAAATCACTTTAATTTAATCGATTGAGTATTTGTTTTTGTTGGCCCAAAATATTTTCAATAGTCCACGCGACATGGCGTAAAAATCCATTCAAGTAGGTACTCAACTCACGTTGTTGATAATAGTCCAGTCACTTTGAAATAAAATCCATTCGTTATTCTAATGCAGGAAGAGATAATATTGAATCATAATCATAAAGTACGACAAAAGATAGGTTAATAGAGGTTTTATCAGGGTTGTCTGTTTACGACAGAAATGTCTGTGAATAATAACAAACTTGCACTAACAGGATCACCATACGCTATGCAAGTTCCCCGCGAGATCTCGTACGAAGACCTTCAGAAGTTGATGCTAAAGGAGATGTGTCAGGTCGTAGCAGAGCGAGTTTTGGAAAATGCGCAAGGAGCAGACATATTCCGCTCACGGATCGCAGAGTCGCATAGGCCGCGAGACCCAGCGTACTTGCAGCCTGAGGTAAGCCCAAAACACGTCATAAACGACACCATTTTTAAGTAATAACTTTTACTCTCGTGGTGTTATTTCAGGCACATACTTTATCTTTTTAAGTTTTAAACCATCTGAATTCATCCACCCTTACAACTGGTTAGTACTGAATTTTAATATTACATATATCAAAAAATTCTGACCCGGACAGGACTTGAACTGACTTTTACCAAGTGAAATATCAAGGTATGGGGTAACTAAAGTTAACTTATATAATATAACTAAAGTTTCCCTTGTAAGCGAAGCCAACAGCTTATTAGGCACAAGCTTATTGAATGGTTTGTTTCATTCATCACACTTATAAGGCACAAACTTATTGGACGGTTTATTTCAGCTTCCACACCCACTGTTCGCGCTGGATGTGGAACAGGCGCTGTGTGCTCACGACAAACACCCACACCTGCGGTTGGAGTTGTTGTGGGATCCAGCACACAGAGATAGGTATTATGCAAACCTGAACATGATATTTCAATCATTCGTAAATGGACTATTTCACTATCTTGACATAGTGTTAACTAAAATTGTAATACAAGGTCCGATTTTAACTCTTAGTGGCTGTGTAAACCGAACAAACAGACAGACGTGGCGAAACTATGAGGGTTCCTTGTTCGGGACCTTAGGAGGTAATAAGCGATAAAACTTTGTAAAATTATTAAATACTACCACTTTTTATGAAAGTATTTAATGTATATTTGCAGCACGAATATAGTTTAGTCACTAACTCATTCAAACTATAATTGCAGTATAATCCGTGAGCCGGGCGAGGCGTGCGAGGTGCACGTGTCGGCCGCCGGCTCCTCGCCGCCGCTGACGCTCCACGCGTGCTTGGCGCACTACACGCGAGCCGAGCGTCTCGCGCAAGAAGACGCCTGGAGGTAACCTATGGTTTACCGTCACCATAATACTACTCATACGATTGATAGACTGAAGCATACTTCGGTTGAGGCTAACTTCACTTAAGCGTGGATCCGTTGTCACAAAGTCATGGTAGGCCTACTGTATTTTAATTACGTCAATTGTTATAGGTGTCCTCAGTGCCAGAGGTATATGCCGGTAGTGAAAACGCTCGGATTATGGTCGCTGCCGGATGTTTTAGTCATACATTTGAAGAGGTTTAGACAGTGAGTAGAATTTTTGAATTGCATTTTGTAGGTTCTAATAAGAACGAAAATTACAAATAATGCCGTTTTCAGACAAGCAAAGGGACGCACTAGTACAAAGCTGACTGCGATGGTAGAGTTTCCGCTAAATGACTTCGACATGACACCGCACCTCGCTAAGAGGGACTCCCACGCAGCCGACTCACCGGGACACTCCAAGTCACCTCGACGAAGATCTTCTAAAACACCTACCAGTAGTCCACACGATAATTTCTATGACTTATACGCCATCTGCTATCACCATGGCGACGATTTAGAGACCGGCCACTATACAGCTGCCTGCAAAAATCCATACGACAGCCACTGGTACAAGTTCGACGATTCTAGAGTGACTCCAGTCGATGACGAAAACGCGTATAGTGAACTTGTGAACAATACTGCCTACATGCTGTTTTATAAACGCAAAAAGCCAAACGTCACACATACATACTCTTCTGACGACCACAATGGCCACTGGGCGTTGCGTATGCCTAAATACGTCAGACGAACGAGCGATACGTTGACCGAATTATCAGAGGTTAAAGAAGAAAATGTCACAGAAGTTAAGATCGAAGCTGTGATAGAACCGGACTCAGAGTCTGAAATCACCGCTCCGACCCACAGTCCCTCATTATCGAGAAGCATCGCCAGTCTCCCCGACGATAACGCCGAGTTGACGTCACCATTAACACAGACCGCGCCGCTCATACACAACACTGCTTCCATAATCCAGTCTCCAACGCTCCAGCGACCTCTGATTGTCGAAATCAACGGCAACAATACGATAGGCGATAAAAGCGAAAACGAAGACGAATCGAGCGTGTCCGTCGAACCTTATATTCACAAAGATGTACACGTTAACCCGAAAATGACTCCAGTGGACTCGAGGCGGCCGCGGTCAGTCGACTACCCAGCCCGGACTAACTCTCAGATTACAACAAGAGATACCAACAGAAACTATGAAAGCTCCCCCCTAGTGGCTAGTATTAACGGAGTTGAATATCACCCGACAACCGAAGAACTAATGCTAACTATGCTCCAGGAGACAAAGCTTATTGTTCCTAGGCATACGAAACACATCGCTGGAGAATCTCATCGAGCAGGTTAGTTTACACATCACTCTCTATTTTATGGTTTGTTTTGGTAACATAGTTGCTGAGTACTAATATTTGCTGTCTCTTTCAGGAGAAAAACCTGCATGGAAAACTCGAATATCTACATGAATGGACCTACCGACTTCCCCGGAGTGTTATCCTCTCCTTTAGGCGTTGTGCAGGCTTTGATGTAGTGCGTTGTCGTCCGCGATGACATTTGGTTGAGTACGTACGATGTCCGACAGGATTGGATGCGCTGATGAATAAAAGTTCGTAGTCTGCATAGCGCCTTAGGGCCCAAACATAGATCTGAGGTGAGGTGTTCAATGTTCATAATACTTAGATCAATTTATAATTAGTACGCACCAAGTAGATGCAGAGGCTTATTTTAACATAGTTGAGACGTTTATTTATTGATTGCAAGTTTACATTTTATGTCATAAACCATTGATTGTTCCGAAGTCTTCGAATATATCATAAGAAAATAAAATAATTATAAAGTGTTACCTTAATCAAATAGTTAATAGCTTACGAAAACTATAAGGCTGTCTTTAGCTCGAAATAAATGCACATAATTAAGTTTACGGAGTACTAACACCCGCCAATGCTTTGGATACCAAAGATTGGATACATAAATATATACTCAAAAGCAATGGTTCTTGAATGTGAAATAGAGCTTTGAAATGCATTTGGTATACGGGACTTTTTGAAGTTGATAGTGAAATTGATGTCGGTGAAAGCACCAATATCTTAAATTATGAAAAGTACTTGTATTCGACAAAGTTCTAAGGTTACAATTAATGTTGAAGAATGATATTTTCGTCAGATATAATAATAAAAAATCGCAGCTAATTAGCAATAAAAATCACCACACAAAAAGGTACGAACATCAATACCTATCTATACCTACATAAAACCTTCCCGTATCTAAAATGTATTTGAAAAAGAATTAAATTCTGTAAAATATATCTATGTAAAAGTACATAATAGATATATTGTGAATTTGCATTAGCATCTGTAAAAATACAAAATAATTTATTAATACATTGATATATTCTAGGTACGGATATAATAAGTTTATGTCTAAAATAGTGATAGAGGGCGTAAATTATGAATTTCATAATAAGAACCATGTTTGTGCCTTGGCCCTAAGATGTGATTTGTAAATAACGTACAAAACGTTATCCTCAGTACTTTGCTAGTTTTATATTCGTAGGTACTACGGTACACCTATCGGTATGTATGTATAGGTTTATATGGTACTAGAGTCCCTCCGCGGTTTCACTCGTACTCACTCTGATAAGAAAGGGATAAGTGTGATTATCTATTTGTGAAACTATTATGTTTCATCAATGTCGCCCCCTAGATTTTGTTTTGAAGGCGTTATGAATAAATAAAATGTTATTACGAGTATATCAGACAACAATCCCTTTTATAAGTTTAGTTTAATAAAAAGCATTAAGTTACATACTGACAGTGATTCGACAGATTATAATTTATCATGTTCATTTTCAAGTAAGTACTTACCAATGTGTATCATTTTGTTGTCATCATGAACATTGTGTTACAATGATAAGTGTTGTTTATAGTTTTCATAACTAAATTACATACTTAATAGGTTTCGATCTATTTGAATTTATTTTGACATGAACACTAAAAATTTATGTATAGGTATAAATAAATTATTACTTATTTACAATATCGCACTTCGTCGTATGTGCACTTTAAATGTGATTTTATTTAATGGAAAAAACATTATTTTATAAAGACGTTACGATATAGTAGAATCGCCAGAACTGTCTGTTTGTGTGTCTGGAGAGCCTAACTCTGTGATTCAATTGTTATGGTCGAGTAGAGTTGTGAACTTTTGTGCATTCGACTTTATCCCGCATCTTAAAAGACATTGTATAGGCGACCAAGAAATTGGTTTACCACTCTAAGGCTGAATATCATTTGCACGTACAAAGCATCAAGGGCTATTTTCGCTTGACAGATTAATACTGCTACGTCAGAATCTGTCATAGTAATCCTTAGCGAATAAGTAGGTTACTGGGAGATGTCATGAAAAGTGGTAAACCAATTTCTTGGTCGCCTATACATTACCGTGGTTCAGCATAGCGTGCATACGAGTAGGTAAATACTCTAAAGTAGTGTCAACGTGCTGTTTAAAATATACAAAATCATCGTCCGTAAACATATCACGTAAAAAGTCTGAATGCACAAAATGTTTTCAACATCCTCTGTTAACGATGAAAAGTATACTCTTATATAATTCGGGAAAGTTATTACGGTATCTATTCATACCTATGTAAACATATTGTAGCACTGTACGCTGACGCACTATGGTATAAATTGGATAATTAACGAAGTAATGTTACTGTTTTGTGCTACAAGTATGGAATTACTTGGAAAAAGAAACGTTTGTGACAACACGCCTACCTATATTCATCTATTTGCTAACTGTAATTAGAACCAACAGTAAAAGTCGAAAATGTAACAAGACGTGAGCAACAAATTAATCGAAGTTACTATTCACCAACAATCTAACCAGTTCAAAGCGGTCTTTCGTATCATAGGTACACTTATTGAATGCCCTTGTCATAACCGATGGTTAAATGAAATTTCCTTGTAGAGTTTAATGTTTCGTAAAATACTTCGACTTTTATGTACATACCCATCATGTTTATTTATATGTAGTATTAACATTTTGTGACCATGGTTTATTTTGTAGAGGTTTTATTTTATGTTGTTATCTAATGATTTCAATGTCAATACTGTGACAAGCAATGAAATTGATATTGAAAGTCTTGTTATGGAATTTGTGTTTATTAACCAATTGCAAAACATAATAATATTTTACTTACTCGTACAGACATAGGTATTTATTGTCAAACATTTAGTTCATTTACTTACCCAGTACTACAGTTACATCATCATACATTTTTCGTTTTGATATGCGGATACAATAAATATTTGCGAGCTCTTCATATATTATGGTAATAATTTATACCTACCCGATTTGTATATTAGGTATATTTGTTGTTTTAATTTAAAGATGTTTATTATAATTTCACCGTGTTATGTTAAAATATAAGTGTTATGTCCACATCAATATAGTGTTTTTATTACATTTTAAAGATCTACATCATACATCCCGGTCAAATAAGGTCGATTAAATTTATGTAAGTGCTGATTTAAATATAGTCAAATCCAATCAGAGGTGATGGTCGAAAGTAGATCGCCTTGAGTGTCACAAACGAGCATTATGTAAATGTTTTATATATAGCACAGAGTTTGATTAGTGCGCTAATCATACTCTTTTAATATCTACTGGTAATTTTTCAAGTGACTTATAAATTCCACTCTATCAGTAATTGACAGCCTTATTGCGAGCACTAATAGGTAAATGGCAAAGGTGGCAATAGTGATTTCACCCTGAGACTACGTAATTGAGCTATTCTTGTAATATTGCCAAAGATTGTTTTCGTTGTACCTATTTCATTGTATATAAATTTATAATAGTAGGTACACGTAATACATTTGTCTTACATGAAGGCGAAAACGAGTGCTTCCCCTTTCGACCCAAGATTGTTCTACCCAATAGGTATTTATCTCCTTTCTACCCAATCCATAAACACGGAATCCATGTGTACCTACTACAAAACCCTTTTAATTTTTCTGTAATACCTAAAGTTTATCAATATACGTAATTCTATGGTAAGTAGGATCGTTGGTCATAACTGTCTCTCCATAGTTCGAATCGAGTACTAAAATAACATGTTTCAAAGGATCCACGACCACTGAAGTTGGTATCAGCCTAGGTCCAGCTGAGTGTATGTTCTTTAGGCAAGACTGTTCGAAATCAACCCGTACGTCCCAGGAAATCACGTCGGAGCATTCAGCATGGCGAAGGTAAACGTGATGAAGGTCGGAGCCTAGGAGAATCACTGGTTTTCCATGCTCGCTGTATACTGCAAATAATGAGACCTACATGAGATATAGTTACGTAAGATTTGGAGACTGTAATGAATGATGTATCAAGATTGATTGACATACTGTACTTAATGGGTTATGAAATCTTTCAAAGTGTATTTACTAGGCTTTAATATACCTATTGAATATAATATAGGGCATAATAGTAATCATATTAAATTCACAGTAAGTACGTTTTTAGAAATTTAAGAAAAGGGTAGAATCGATTATTATAGGGTTGAGATAAGCAGCAGTCGCCCTCTTTGTGGTATGGACTTCATTGTACGTTTACAAATATGTTGCCATAGAAGATTTAAGTACCCACCTCTGACCGGAGCGTTGGTATTCCTCCTTCTCAAAGACGCAGTATCCATCTCTAGCAAGCCGGGATGGTGTAGCCTGACGAGTATCAATACGTTGTGTGTAAGTCCACGTTTTACCATCGCGATTTGCAGTCCCACGGCTGGGCTGCAAGCCAGCACTGTCCATTCCGAGCCGGAAGATGTCTCGTGGACTAGTATAGAACCACGAGATGCGTCTGATACGTAACTGGTATTAAAAAAATAAAAGCTTTAATTTTATATATCTAAGTAAAATTGAGACACTTCTATTAAATAATTAGAACCTTGTGTAGGTAATTATGTACTGCCTATATGTATAGATCTGTAGAGGTAGATCAGTCTAAAAATGCACGCCCCTCCAATGAACCTATTCGCTACTCTATTTCCTCTACATACGGTACAAGTACAAGTGGAGGGGCGTGCATTTTTAGATTGAATCATCTCTACCTAGGTACCTATATTTCTGTTATTAAAGTATTTAAAATTAGATAGGTACTTACTACCATTATAATGTTAATGATCAAAACACAAATAAATAAAATATCTAATAAATATCTAAACCCAGCCAGTTTAATAAGTATTATCAGTGAAAAGATCTGCTAAGTTTTATAAGATTTCATTTTTATTTCCATTTCATGACCATTCATGTTATCTATATCTATATAAGAGCTTAACCTGACTGACTGACTGACTGACTGACTGATTTATCATCGCCCAGCCGAAACCGCTGAAGCTAGAAAGCTGAAATTTGGAAGGTGGTTTCCTTTTATAACAAAACTACCCACTAAGGCGGGATTTTTGGAAATTCCACCTCTAAAGGGTTGAAAAAGGGTGAAAACGTTAGTATGAAACTTTTAAACGCGTGGAGAGATTTTCATGAAACTTTGTTTGTGCACTGTAAATGCAAAATGAATGGACACGTGTTTCAGGATTTTTCAATATAACCATCAAAAAGGGGTCAAATGTGGGGTTAATTTTTGTATGGGAACTTTTTAACGAGAGGTGCGATTGGCCTGAAAATTTGTTTCTGTACTGTATATGCAAAATAAATGAACACGTGTTTCAGGATTTTTCAATATAACCTTCAAAAAGGGGTCAAATGTGGGGTCAATGTTTGTATGGGAACTTTTTAATGGGGGTGGTGCGATTGGCCTGAAAATTTGTTTGTGTACTGTATATGCAAAATAAATGAACACGTGTTTCAGGATTTTTCAATATAACTTTCAAAAAGGGGTCAAATGTGGGGTCAATGTTTGTTTAGGAACTTTTTAACGGGTGGTGCGATTGCCTTGAAACTTTGTTGCTGTACTGTAAATGCAAAATGAATGGACACGTGTTTAAGGATTTTTCAAAATAACCTTCAAAAAGGGGTCAAATGTGTGGTCAATGTTTGTATGTGAACTTTTGAACGGGTGGTGCGTTGGTCTGAAACTTTGTTTGTGTACTGTAAATACAAAATGAACGGACACGTGTTTCAGGATATTTCAATATAACCTTGAAAAAGGGGTCAAATGTGGGGTCAATGTTTGTATGGGATCTTTTTAACCTGGTGCGTTTGGACTGAAACTTTGTTTCGTGTTTCAGGATTTTTCAATAAAACCTTTAAAAAAGGGGTCAAATGGGGGTCAATGTTTGTATGGGAACTTTTCAACGGGTGGTGCGACTGGTCTGAAACTTAATTTCGTGTTTTAGGATTTTTCAATATAACTCTAAAAAAGGGGATCAAATGGGGGGGTCAATGTTTGTTAACGGGTGGTGCGATTGGTCTGAAACTTTGTGTACTGTAAATACAAAATGAATGGACACGTGTTTCAGGATTTTTCAATATAACCTTCAAAAAGGGGTCAAATGTGGGGTCAATGATTCTATGGGTACTTTTTAAAGGGTGGTGCGATTGGTCTTAATTTTGGTTTGGATACTTTAAAAGCAAAATAAATGGAAACGTATTCCTGGATATTTCAAAATAACCCTCTAAAAAGGGTAAAATTGGGTGTCAAAGTTATTATGGGATTTTTTTATTAGTGTGATTTGTTTGAAACTCAGTTTAGTTAGATACCTACTTTAAGTGAACGAAGTCGCGGGCGGGACAGCTAGTCTAAGTATAAGACGACATTTTATGTAGTTCTCAGGGGCTTAGACCGGCCGCCCGTCATGACCGGCTTCCCGTGTAGCTGAGGACTTCACTATAAGAGTTACCAAGTAGGTGCCTACCTAAGCGAATCATTGTCAATCAACTTCGAATAGTAAAACTTATCTACACTACACAAGTCCCATGGTAAAACGTACCAACACAAGTCCGATTGTGTAAGCTCTATTTTATATTGACTAGTTTTTTTCGTACCTATGTACAATTAATAGTAGTGTAATGCGGAACACTTGCGGAACACTACATTAGTAGGTTAGGTAGGTAGGTAGGTACATACCAAGGTATCTACTTAGTTTAGTTATATGCTTAATCGAAACGCGTTCATATTATATTTTCAATAATTTAAATATTACTTAGGCAATATGTAATGAACAGGGGCTAATTTTAGATAAGTAGTTGAAGTAGGTACCTACTTAGTTTAGATTACAACATCAAGGTATCTCTGATGAAAGTAGACACTGGCAGGGGACAGGCCAGGCTTTTTAGAATATGTAACTAAGCACCAAATTTATGTTACTTGAGATATTTTACAATAGATCAATATCTCTACTCACATTTCGTAATATGACGAGGTACGAAATTTAGTTGTCAATCATGTAAGTGGGTACCTATTAAGTGGTTATCTATTTCCTTGTATAAAATCTTACTTATCTACTAAAATAATCAAATCCTGAGTAGAAATCGAACGCTACGATGCGCCATCAACTTTCTCTTACACATAATTATATTACGCTGCTGCGATAAAATTTAATCCTTTAAGTTATGTAGGTACACCTAGTTACCAGGACTATTAAATAAATAAATAAATAAATAAATAATGCTGGACAATCCACACAGCATCATCTAGCCCCAAAGTAAGCTACTCAAAGCTTGTGTTATGGGTACTAGATAACTGATATATTTAATACATTATATACATAGATAGATATTTTTTTATTATACATAGAAAACACCCAGACCAACGGAACAAATTTATGCAGATCGTACACAAATTTGTTCCGCGGCGGGAATCGAACCCGCAACTTCTTGCGTCGCAGGCGGACTTTCGCCCGCTGCGCCACTGAGGTCGTCATTTTAGTATCAGTAGTCAATTTTAGGTAGTCAGTAGGTTATTATAGCTACTCACATAAATATTTTCCCAGGCATCCCCCCGTATTCCACAACGACGTTCTGCAGTACCGAGGTAGGCTGCGACAGCGATGAGAGTTCAATGCGTCTGGTTAACTTTCCCAGCACAATGCTTATGGCCACAACCTTGGGCGGGCAAGTGCATCGAGGGGATTCCATGGTGTCCACTATACCCGTGTCTAGTACCCATAGAATACCCTGTAAGATTATAATTGATGACAGCAATCGAGCGTAGAATAGGTCTTCCTGTAAAATGTAGTAGGGTACCTACCTATACTCTAGGTACCTACATTTTACCTCCACCTAGAGGTAGGTTACTTAGTAAACCACGGTGAAAAATATTTTCAATCGCATAATCTATTAAATCAGTCCGCCTTGTGTACCATTCTTGGAAATATTTATAATTTTTCTTCTTATTGTGTCACTAGTTCTTTCAAACCAGTGCTATAGGATTAAAGTGCGCCTCAGAGGCTCCTTTCGTTCAGTTGACGCATGTCTTCGAACGTTTTAGGTTGTACGACCTACTGGTATAGCGCATATAATTTTTTCATACAGGAAAATCCATGTTCCACGACTTGATTCGAACCCACGACCTTAGGATCGGAAGGCGGAGGATCTACTACTACTAGACCACCAGTGCTTTCTGTTTTAGGTAGGTTGATAGAATTCATAAATTAGAATCTAGAGTGCATCGATAGAGGATAGTGATGAGCATTACGACCTCAGTGGCGCAGCGGGCGAGAGTCCACCTGCGACGCAAAAGGTTGCGGGTTCGATTCCCGCCGCGGAACAAATTTGTGTAAGATCTGCATAAATTTGTTCCGTTGGTCTGGATGTTTTCTATGTATAATAAAAAATATCTATCTATGCATATAATGTATTAAATATATCAGTTATCTAGTATCCATAACACAAGCTTTGAGTAGCTTACTTTGGGGCTAGATGATGCTGTGTGGATTGTCCAGCATTATTTATTTATTTATTATTTATTTATTACCCAAACCACAGGTTTCTAAATGCAACCATCTTATCATGTGTAGGTAGGTACTAATTAGTTATCTAGTAGTAGTTTATCTTTGTATGAAGAAATAGTGATTAGCTCTCATGAGGTCGAACCCACGATATGTTTATAATTGTTTTCCATGGCAGGTTTTATAACTAAAGTTCAATTTAGTTATACATGGATAGACAATGAGTTACCACATCACCACATGCATGAATAGGTACCTACGTATTGCAAAGTAGTTCATGGCGGTACTTGGGTGAGATATGATCGGGATGTCTGACTGTGTGTGTTTACATCACCATTAGCATTAGGTTCTTTTTTGATGAATCCTACGAAAGTTTGTAAGAGTGTGTGGATGTCTGGATGTCTGGATGAATGTTTGTTACTCTTTCACGCTGAAACGGCTGAACGGATCTGGATGAAATTTGGCACAGATATGGATTACAGTCTGGAATAGCGCATAGGCTACTTTTTATCTCGGAAAAATGTAAGGTTCCCGTGGGATAGATATTTTTGTTTTTCAAGGTATCACGCGACGAAGCAGTGGGCGGAAGCTAGAAAATAATAAACTAATTATACATAAGTATTCTTTTTAAAAATGTTGTTCATTATAATCTTAATATATACCTATAAATCACGTGTCACGTTGTTTGTCCACGATGGACTCCTAAACTACTTAACCGATTTTAAATTAAATTTGCACACCGAGTGCAGTTTGATCCAACTTGAAAGATAGGATAGCTTATATCTTAATTTATAGCCGCAATATATAGGATAGGTGATACGAAGTACACCGAGTCATCTAGTTTAATATTTAGTTCTCAATTTAAAAAATATATATTCGAAGAAAAGACTATCCAGCAAGGTTTATTACATAGGTAGAGTCGCAACGAACGGCCTACATAATTGAACGAGTTTAATAAGTTCTTTTGAGATTATACCTACCTATGAATTTAGTTAACCTACATATTGACCATATTGTGTAGGTACATAGGATATACTTACTAAATTATCTAAATAGGCGTCAACTGCGTTCTGTATTGCATTGCAGTCGTAGATCTCATGACTACGTAGTTCTGGAAACGCTTGCAGTTCGACTCCTTCCTTTCCTCGAACTATTAGCCAGACCGTTGCAAGAACACCGCGCTTCATCCTGGTTATTCAATTTTATAAACATTTAATAATATTGCTGTGGGCGAAGATAGCCACTGAGTGGCACCCTGACCCGACGAGAAGGCGACGCGGCAGACCAAAATGGAGAGGGCGGGACGAACTGGACAAGTTCCTTGCAGATTGGAACAATATCGCTCAAGATCACGAGGTCTGGAAGGATTGGGGGGAGGCCTTTGCCCAGCAGTGGGACACTAACGGCTGATATAATGTAATAATAATAATTACATTCAATATAATATCATGGTTCAAACTCCCCAAACATGAACAACTGACTGGAGGGATTTGGGGGAGACCTTTGCCCAGCAGCAGTGGGACAAAATAGGTTGAATAAAAAAAAATATAATATCTATGACGAAGGGTGAAAGAAACAGAAACCAAATCTTTGAGTTTTTCTTACCTTGGAGTAATAACATAGATCTCGTCTTTGAAAGTGACCGCTTTAACAGCGATTACATTTTCCTTCACGTATTGTCCACTTCTTGACCATAAATCAACTCCATGTTCACATTTCAGGTGGAGCGGGCCTCCGTTCCAGGCCAAGTTCTTGGGGTGACCCCCTAGCACACAACTGTTGCATAATATCAGACAAAACCTAAGAATACGGTGATGCATGTTGATCAATGAGGGCACACTAGAATGATACAAGTTCTTACTTCACCACAATGAATGTGTGACGTTCGTTTCCAGTGATCGAAATATAATGTAAGTATTTACTCATAATGCCTAATGCGCTGGTTTTGATTTTCGAGGAACTCTTAAGTCTAACTTACGTCGATTTTTTTTGCACTGGATTTGAATAGGTATACACCAAGGTACCCTTTTTTGAGTCTTTTTGTTATCATCTGAATAGGAAATAATAATACAAATATTAATACATGTTGTGTATTTACAAATATTAATTCTACATTACAATGTATTGCCAATGTATTTACCTCTACATGCGGTACAAGTACAAGTGGAGGGGCGTGCATTTTTAGACTGACTCATCTCTACCTACCTATGAAAAACATTCAAAATTTTTTTTTTCTAATTTGTACTCGTATGGGAAATTTATAAACTTACACTGCATTGGTTTTCAATGAATACAATCATATTGCAGTAATGCCTTGAATTCACACGCAGACAGATACACGCATTTTGTTTGAGTGATACTTAGGTACCTACTCATCTACTTACAGTACAGTACACAGTGAAATAAATACATAACTACTTAGATGTGAACAATTCCAACATTTTATATAGGTGATCTTTGTTTGTGCCTGGATAAGGCTTATTTACATTTATGGGTATCACATGGTGAGCGAAACAGCTGCTTATAGCTATAAGTATTATGAATAAAATATGAATAGGTCTCCGGTTTCCATGAGGGATTTCGAAATGTATTCAGTATCGAAATCTGTGTAGGTAAGTTGATAGGATCCGAATTCCGTTCCGCTCTAATTGTTTTAGTAGGAACATGAGCCAATTCTCTGACTAGAGGGCTGGGCTCGTGTTTCCTGTTTCTGTCACATCAGTATCTACCTACTACTGTATCATTAAGAGTAGGTACTTGCCTAGTATTGATTGAGGACAAAAAATACCAATTGTATAAAGCATGGGAACTAACAGCATTGCGGCAAACGTCTAATTGTTGTAGTGTGGGTAGCTACCTATTTCATTATACTGCTCGATATTGCTATATCGAGCTGCCTAGGTTAGTGGAAGTACTTTTTAATTAATGTGTTGCAACCTAATTTGCCAGTGCAGTTTAGCGTGGAGGTCATTATGTGGAAGGACAGACACACCTACTATTGTAGGAACTTATAGAGATACCAATATGGGTGCTGATTACACTAAGTAGTTATAATGTATCGACGTTTATTTCCGCATCGCTGGAGTCTCATTTTTTGTGCGATCGTTCACAAACCAGCGTTCGTGTTTTTGTCGAATTATTGTTTTGCATACATTTACATATTATTGTTATATGTATGTAATCTAGGTCATGAAATTTTATTCTAATCTAGACTGTTAATTATTTCAGCGAGGGCACTACTAAAATAACTCAACCTTGACATTTCCGGACTAAAAACAATATCTACTGGTAGGTATAACTATACGTATATATATTACTATCTGCAATCACGCACCTTGATTATCAAAAATAATACCGTGTCGTAGAGGTAAGTTAAGTCACGGCTCGCCACGCCTGCGCCTTCGGGATCGACCACTTTTACTTTTAAGGTGTTATGCCGTAGGGGGGGCGAGAAGCCGATGCCGAATAGGTAGGTAATTTGGTGCGCGTGGTAAGAGTCTCCTGCAGTAAAGGCTACAGCAGTATTGACTGCAGCCGCGGCACTCGCCTCCTACGCCAGTCCCACACGTGCGTGAAGCGAGCCGGTGCTACCGGCTACGGCGGCTACAATACCGAAAGGTACGGAAAGTGCAGTGTATATTATTGCGATTTCGACTGTTCTGTGCAGTGCTTCGGCCCACATTCAACAGGTTTTGGTAAAATTCTCGTGCAATTTTCTGATTCAATAAAAATCATAAAGTGGGGTTATAATATTAATCTTATTTTTGGACTTGAAACACATTTTTAACATTAAAATATTTTTTTTGTAGATATTGAGTAAAATTTTAGATAATTTTTGATTGAAAACCCAACAATAGTTTTGCCCAAAAATGTTAAACATACTATACAATATTTCTATGGCCATAGACACACTGTAGCCTATATAAAAACAATGTACCTACCACTCCTCATTTTAGAGATATAACATCGGTTGAGGTAATGCAATTATTACAGATTCTCTAAATATTGTAGTGTAAAGACTTATATAAGGGTTGAATTGTCTTGCGATTTACCTTCGGAACTCTAAAAACCTTGTTCAATTAAAGAGAAGTGAGAATACTGTGACGTTCACTATAGCGTAGCTTGTGAAGGGATAAAATGTAAGGGCAAGTTATAATATCCGTGATCGTACGGTGCAGGTACTCTTAGGTAGCTATATGGGAAAGGTTTTATAGTTGACTCTACCAATTATCTCCAATCAAGGATGTGGGAAACTCTCGCGCAACCTATGAGTGTAACGTTTTTACAACTATTCTGTTGAAACACATCACATCGGCCACACACAATAAATCACAAATGTCCCACTTTTGTCTGAAGGTACATTCTACCTATGGGTACCTTTTCGTTGGTATGATTATTATTTGGTTGGATTATATTTTGGGTGCACTGGCAAGATTTCCCAAAACTGCCGATTGTAATTTACATAATAATAGTTAGGTACATAAGCTAGTAGAATTTGATAGGTTAATTTATTTAGGTGTGTATAGATAAATAATCGTACGGTAGGTAGATATTGATATAAACTACGAAACAAACCCGTTGGGTATTAAGTATAAGTTTCACGCAATCAGGCAAATTATCTTTATTTACATAAACATTAAGTCTAAACTATGGCCAGTTACCGGTGCTAAGTGATACCCATAATCCGTTAAACAATAGTTCATTGTGCGGTAAACGACAAGTAGTGTTTACAAACATCGCTTGATGATTCCTTACCTACTCGGTGTTAGAGAGAGGAAGTTTCACTTGACGTATAATATAATCTAAGTAGAAGACTAATAACTGGATCCCGTCTGCGAGCGTGGGAATATCAAAATATACTTAGGATATTAAAAATTCAAAATAATCTAACTAGGTAGGTATTATCAAAGATGCAAACACAACAAAGCTCTTAACATATTTTATTTACAAGCCAATAGCTTACTCGTATTAGGTTTACTTAGTTTTTTTTTAATTTAAATAATTATAAAATAAATCATAGTAAATACGAGTAATAAATAAGTCTGTAGCTATTAGAGTGAATTTTTTTGGTACAAAAGACTTCAACGCGCACCCGTCAAATGATCTTTTTTTTATAAATTGAAATATGACTAAACTACATCATGTAGCTACGATTTGATATTAGCTATGTAAAACTAGATATTTAGGTACTATAGCTGATCTGTCTGATGTTTAAAAGTGAATAAACTTTAATATATCTGCCATGGTTCCCGAATTGTACGATGCTCAGGCATCCTTAAGTTAAGCAACCTACATAGGTAGAACATAGAGCAATATCAAGTTAGAAAAACCTATCCAAAAGCACCTACAAAGTTATAATTCCCTCCTTATTGAGTTATTACTATCAATTATAACTATTAATAAAAATGTAAACAAATAGGTAGGCGTGGTACCTACACTTACAAAGTTAAGCATTGTTTTGACAAAGTATGATAGATACAATTTATTTGTTCATGTAAAAAACTACTTACCGATTAATTTTGTTGTAATAGATTTGTTAAACAACGTTGATAAAGATTTTAACGATCAATCTTACCAAAGTTTTTTCTACACTACCTATCTACTTAAAATGTATGTTAAAGGTATCGTAATTGTACGAGTAGTTCGAATAAAGTTGAAATTGTAACCTGTAAAATATGGGAAAAAAATGGAATATTTATTGTATTTTGAATAGGATGGCGTTTGTCAGGTTTGATCATAAAAATTAACAACTTTTCGTCAGTCAGGATATCGAGCGTGTAATTAATAACTGAACCACACGGAATTAAAGTTTATAGTAAGGACAACTAGGTACTATAATTTTTTTATGCTTTCTTAAACTTATGCAAGAAACACCAGGAACTTTTATTTTTTATCTGGCATTCTGTATTTAACATAGGTACATAGGTAGGTGCTTTTTACTAGAAGTGGTAATTGCCTTACCCTTGTTCAGGTACATACTGAAACAAATAAAATTACCGGCTAGTCATAACACAACAATCTTTTTGACAAATTCTACTTGACATTTAGTAACTTTTGAGTAGGTAACTTTTTTTGTATTTCTTCCAGTACCTACCTACATATTAGTAGGAGTAGGTACCTACATACCTTGCGTGGAGTCAAGAACAATGATCTCTACACAGTTTTTACCGAATTGTACTTCGCATGTGAGCTAGATACTGTTGTTGCTCTCAGCCCAATGGTTTTTACCCGCTAGTTACATAACTGCTAAACAGTTTCCCCTTTTCACTTCCTTTAGTAATTAACGCATTCCCTTTTTAGATGTGTCTGGCTTGTTTACGGATACAGTTTGGGTAATATAGGCATGTGGATTTTCTAGATTTGTTATGATACGGATACCCTTATCCGTACTTATGTGAAGAATGTATGCTTACCTATACACTGCTGCAGAGTAAGATGACTCTACTACGCGATTGAATGGTTATTACGTATTTTTATGCTTTGATAATGTTGATGGATCAATGTTGAAATTCCGTGGTGGCTTCCATTTAAAAATCAAGTAATTTCATTCGAAAAATAATTAGGGCGCTCTACTTTTATATCCATACTAGGTTAGCCTAAATACGAGTACTATTGCTATTCCTGTGCACATTCTTTAATATGTTTAATCAAGGTTCAGTCATCGCGGCGGGATTGAACTTAAAAAAAAAGATTTTTTTTCAGCTTTTATATCTATCTGTCTACTTATTTACCAATTCCAATCACTTGCCTCTACCACGCCCGTAAAGACCAAACTATGCTATGATAGAGCAATAGCATGCAATCCGATAACCTAGAATGCTCGTGTTTTGATATTTAATGCAGGTAGTTAGAGGTACACACCTACTACTAGTACATTGTGCTGATTATTTTGCGATTGTTTAATGCAACTACCTATTTATCCTCAATTTTTAATTTTATTGGCGTTTTTTGTATAAGTAAGGCTATTTTTTCTGGTGTTATTTTACATAGGTACATACATACATACATAAAATCACGCCTGTTTCTGTTATTTTCATTGAAGAAATTCTGTTTTTCTTTATTTCGGTGACTGTTGTGCAATTTATTTGAATATTCATACTCGTAGGTAAAGTGTTCATTGAAACAAAAAGTTTTAAATTAGGTAAGCCTAATAGTTAGGTATAGATAGATTACAGTGTTAGGTATACGTTCGAGTAATTAATACTATTAGGATACCTACACACACATATTTATACTCGTAAATACGTAACATTTCCCAATACATTTCTGTTTCAGGGTGATTTTTAACATGTTATTCTGTGACTGTAAAATTAATTAAAAAATGTATTAAGGTAGACACATACTTGTTATCGATAAAATTTTCATTCCAATAATATGTAGTACTGGAGTACCTAAATAATCAAAGTCAAGCATTTAGTTTGCATAGCATTGTTCTTACCGTGAAGCTCAGTTTGCGACAAGTGAATGCACTTTGACCTCGATACCGTATTTTATTTACCACCTGCAAGTACCTCTCAGATATTGCTAACTTACCTTTTTACACTTTTAAGTAGAGCGCACTAGTATCTCAGTTAAGTGTCCCTTATTTGAGCATATTCGTATAATAAATTGTCGGAAACCACATCGTTAAGTGAGTATGACCATGTCATGTTTTTAGTCGCTAATATAGAAAAACTACTGACAACACTCGTGCTGAATAAAAAGTATGGGCAGCACAGAATACTTATATATTTTCATCGATCAAGCGGCGATGGGCTTGCAACCTGTCACGTACGGAATACTAACTATATTGTGCAAAAAGTGGGCATGTACCAAATGTTATGTTTGGACTTGCCTCTGACTATCCTCTTTAGATATCCTCAAAGATCTAAGTAACTAAAGATCTGAGGAGATATCTACCGAGCCTGGGGATTACAGTCGTGATCATATTTATTTTATTAAAAAGAAGAAGAAATTCTTGTACCTATTTTCAATCCTAAAAGTAGGAGCACATCCATCACTCGTCTGCCTGTAAAGTAAAGGTTACACCCAAAAACCGTACATCAAAAAGAAATTCAACACGTGTATGAGTGAGTGGATAAAAAGTGATATTTTCACGAACACAACTTCAGGAACATTGACTCGCTCCGCATTGACTGGTGTTGTTTCATTCACCTAGCACCTAAAAAAATATTTTCATGTGTCTTCCTTTTCAATGTAGTGTTATGAATTCTCTCGAAGTTACGCGTATCTATCAATACACATAATACTCATACACCTCTGTCTTGTTTATAACCTTACTTACGCACATCAAAATTTACCTAATACTTAATGTGTTTATAATGTCAGAAAAATTGCTATTACCACCGATTCACATATCACATTGTTAAGACCTCCTTGAAATTCACAAGTTGACGACTAGAATGACGCGACGACAACAAAATTGCCTCAATCACATTTCTTAGCTAAATTACTATAACGCACAGTTGCGTTATTGTTCACTTTGATATTTATCTTAATATAATAACAATGGGCTCTATAGTTATGCATTGTACCTACTATACTCGTAGGCTTACATCGGGTGATTTCTAGTGTCTCTATCACCATTATTACCCGCATGACATGACACACTGGTTTACTTTATCTCTCCAGTGATTTTTAAAAATAAAAAATATTAGACCATTATTGTACCTTGGTATGCAGTTATGTTACAACTTTACCACGAAGTTCAGGAAATATTTTATACATAAGTATATAAGTATTATTAAGTTCAAAAGCACTAATATTTCGCAAAGTTGATTCATAGTAAGTACCATGTTCTTCTTTACGTAATACAAAACAGATGGTCTGTTTTTGGAGCAGTGAGAGCTGTGTGCCCAAGTCTTACTCGCATTGCCGGTATCACCACGATAATATAGCCTGTACCTACCTTGCGCGACAGTTACGTAAATTGTGTTATCTAGATGGTTTTGTCGCAACTTATGTAAAATTCTAGGTAGGTATTTACTTACTTAGCATGATAATCTTTTAGGGAGTTTGGACCTACAAACCAAAAAATGCAAAAATAAACAAAATATTTTGATTTCTTATATTACTATTCTTGAAATCATCTTTCAAATACATGTAACAATTACCTATTTCATAAACTTGAAAACTTTTCATAAACATTATTGACATTTTATGACCATTGCAACCTATAGTTAGAACTTATATCAACAAATACGTAATTAATTTTATTTTAAAATAAAGATCAATAGATAAAATAGATTCGATAGAGAAAATAGATTTCAATACGCAAAGGTCAACAAATCGAGTGATAGATTACGCTGCCATTCTTTGACAGTCGGAAGCGTCCTTGACCCAAGAAAAAGTCGGTCGTGAGATCCGCACTTCACAGGTCATGATCGCATAATGTTACTTTAAAAATATGTTTATATCAGTCAGTAGATCGACTTCTACTAATTAGCTCATTCAATAATCTTGATACACGAATTCGGATTTGCATCTACTCGTATTTGTTGAGTAAAGTTTTAGTTTTTTACCAATTTGGTACATCATTATTGTTCTTGCTATTCACCAGACTGGCTTGAATTCACAGAAAATAGGTAGGTATTATAATATGAAACGACACGTTGTAGGTAGAAAGTATGTTTTATAATTTTAGCGACATTTTATTACGTAAGTACTACCTTTTCACACATAATTAAAGCATCATCTGAACTGCCTGCCGCTTTGTTACGCAAGTTTTTTTTTAATTCCCAGGAATTTATTAAGTAAGTAGGTATATTATTATTATATTTTGTTTAGAACGGCATTTTTTGCAACGAAGTTGTACACAATAATATTATTATAATGACCATCAGCTATAAATTTTTCCACCACTTTTATTACTTGCACAAAATTTAATTCAAGGGCAGAAATCACTCGACTGTCCACAGTAATATGAGGCAATTCACGCAATGTCAATGCTACGGAACCACGTAACGAACTTATTGTTCTTTTATAACTGCAGGAAATTAACTGGTTAATTTACAAATAGTTGTTGAAACTAGTAAAACGTAGAAAAGGTTTTTGTTTGCACCACTAATTAGGTACTATACCCTACCTACGCAACTATTGTTATTCAGGTTGGGTTGTTTAGTAACTACATGGGTAGACTAGTCTAGACTCAAGCTAGTCTATCAAATCATGGTTTCTGATGCGGTGTTCATCAAACTACGTTTTACGATTATAGGTAGGTTCCTACACAATACAATTCTAGTGAAAAAACTATTTTAATGCTACATGTTTTCGCAGATATTAAAATCCAAATGAGGAGACACGTCGTCGTCCTGTGCGCATGGCTGACCACGGCCTGCGCAACCCTCGAAGTAGTCAACCAGTGGAGCCTTCTGCAGTTCGACTTTCCTCCAGATCCTGTTTTGCTAGAGAAGTTCCAGCCGGAGAACACGGTGCCCACTGGACTGGAGATCGGCTGGGATAGGATCTACCTTGGCATCCCGAGGTTGAGAGCCGGAGTGCCAGCCACGTTAGCGTGGGTGCCTCGGAGTCTACCACCAGGCGTCAGTCCTGTCCTGCAGGTAACATTTTTGGTTCTGACGATCTGAAGTGACGTGAAGTACCTACTGTATCTTATCTTATACCTATAAACGAGCAATTCTTGTATATATGTATATATATATATATATAATCAGAATCTCGGAAACGGCTCCAACGATTTTCAAGAAATTTAGTATGCAGGCGGTTTCGGGGGCGATAAATCGATCTAGCTAGGTTTCATTTTTAGATAACGTGATTTACCAAAAAAAACGAGCAAAGTTCGGTCATCCAGGTACTTATAATTATTCACCGAACTGTTTGGTATCAAAGGTTCAGTTTTTTCCTTTTGAGGGATAGAACCCTACAATTTTAAAAGGCAAAATACGATTACATTTTATGATCTCAGTTAGGTAAACGTCAAGAAGTTCTAGGAATGCCACGAAATTAAAGAGAGCATTAACTAGTAAAATATACCAACGCATTGCAGTAATACATCAAGTTAGTTTTTTATAATATTGCGGAGTCTAGAGAGAGGTACTGTTTAAAACACACTGTGACTGAGATTTTTGGATTGGGTAGAACGGGGAAGCACTTCAATTTTTTAACGATTACCTTATTGCCTGCAACCAAGTCAGAACCAATCTCACGTCGTAGATTTTTAGATTTTTCTCTGGAGTGTTATACTCTACTGCCTATAGTAATATCTATTTTAAGAAGCTTTATATTATAGTCTATGATCACAGACTTGTACGGTACAATATGCGCTGCTATGCGAAAGCGTGAAGGGCAGTTATTGGTGCTGGCCTCGACAAGGCAGGCTTGCTCTGAATCCGCGACATACTTCAAGCCTTGCTCCGTTTGTTTAAAATTATAAAGTTCAACGTGAGCTTACTACCAACCATAAACAGATATAAACATTGGTTTTTATCGCGCGCGGTCTACAACTGTTATACTCGTAAAGCAATGAAATTTTAAACAAAGCTGTTGCAGGAACGCCAAAACCGGTCAAAACATATACCTACGCAATGAAAAACGACAAGAAAGTTCTGACATTGCGCAACACAATCAAATGTCAAGTAGTATGTTGTTTTATTAGGGTGAACGCAAATATGGAAGGCCGAATGAATTTTGCGTTCCGAATTATTGGCGAAATAATAATTATCACTATTATTGCTCTAGCCTCTAAGATTTGCTGCGAGATTAGTATTAGGGTTTAGCCAATAAATATCTACAATTTAAATTATTTGTTATATAAAGAACAAACACAGCACCAACCACCACCAGCTGTTTATGCTAAAAAAATGTGTATTTTCTTTCGGTTCCAGGCGTATCCCGACTGGGCATGGCACATCGCAGGGCGCGGTGATATCAATTGCACCGGTCTGATTTCCGTGTACCGGATCCGTGCTGATCGCTGCAACAGACTCTGGGTCCTCGACTCTGGAGTTATTACCAGTTTGGACGACTTCCGGCGTGTCTGTCCTCCAAAGATCTTAATCTTTGATATGGCCACTGATAGATTGGTGAGTATTTTTACCATCAAACCATTTTCTTCAAGGCGAGGCTGACATAGCCAATTGCCACAATGGGGCATTATTGCTAGTGGTAGCAACTGAGAATAAACCATAAATTTTAGTTTGGAATCTCAAGACAGATTCTTAATGATTCATTCATTCATTTCGAGTCATTCATATTAATTTCCATCTGTATTTAGCCACCTACACGGCCTCATCAGTTGCTTGGTTGAGCTGCTCATGTGTCAAGATGATAGATAATCATTCTAGATGATGCAAAAATATTTAGTAAATAGCTCGTAATAAGATATTCAGGTACCACATTTTGTTTATTACGTCTAAAAGAATTGAATCAATGATAGCCCCTACTGTAAGGTATTTGCGAAACATGTTTATGATTCTATGCAGAGCTGCTAAATGTTGTCTATAAAAAAAATATCTAAAGCGATACCGAAATTTTACCAGTTACATAATGCTAAATTATGATTAGTACAGTGTATATTCAAGCACGTCAATGGTTATCAGCCGTAGTTGGTTGATACCTATGCTAGTATTTCTTACTAGCAATTTATTACAACGTTTTAGGTAATTTGAATGCAGCATTTGTTTAACGATTACGAATTTAAGAATTGCTTAATATCCTTAATATTATATTAACTGTATATTATTAAGGATATTAAGCAATTCTGCCATTTTAATGAATTATAAAAAGGTAGAATTTGCACGAATAACTATTAAGTATATTAATATTACTAGCTTCTGCACGCGGCGTCGCCCGCGAAGTACCTACATAAAATATAGCCTATGTTCATCCTGAAAGTTCATTCTACACATTGGTGAAAGAATTTTTCAAATCGGTTCAGTAGTTTCGGAGCCTATTCATTTCAAACAAACAAACAAACAAACAATCAAAGTTTTCCTCTTTATAATATTAGTATAGATTATAAATGGGAAAGTTGGGACTTTGAAGGTTTGGATTTTGTAAGTTTTATAGTGGCTCAATCATGCCAAAACAGCTATACGGATTTATTATGGCATAACAGATAAGTTGCTTTTTATCACGTGTGCGAAGTCTCGGACAGAAGCTGACGAGTATAAGCTCATCTACCAGTGTATTGGATAAAACGTCCCACTGGATAAAATAGTAGGTATAGTTTAATAGTACAATTGGCTCAATCGAATGTCAAAATATTATTATTCTGGCTATGTTGCTTGGTAGGATTAGTGAAAGGCTTTGTGCATTTAAACTAAAACACTAGGAAGTGCTTTAATTTTATTCTAAACATGTACCTAGCAGAACCGGAATACGTTAGTTTACTCACGATATTTATCTATAGTTATTTATCGTGCTTAGATAATACGAATAATAAGAATCAGATTCTAGAAAGGATTAAGTTTCTACAGATTTAAAGATCTTTTTACACATTGATGTCTTGTACGAGCACTTATTTCTTTAACCTGAGTTTACTACTTGGTACATCGGTATTTTTCAATAAGGGTCCACGTGTTTCTTGTTTAGGTAGGAACTAGGAACCATCCATATTTTCATTGATACATTATGTAAAACATAATGTTACCTAACTATGTACCTACTTACTACATTTTTAACTATAGGAGATAGTACCAAACCCATAAATAAAGCTATTCAGCGATTACTAAAGCATTGGCAGTAGTCGAGGTCACAATGTTATTATTTGAAAGGGTGTGGCTTGTCCAATCGATCGTCCGTGAGCAGTCACTCTCAATACGCACTCACTAAGTACCTAGGCATTTGCAAGCTGCCAAATACAATGTGTCACGTATCCATGCAACTATTTCATTATAGAAAAACTAAGTACTTAGGTATATAAAGTATCTACGAGTATATAAGAAGCATACTTACCTATTATAGGTAAAGTTTGTGTGTGCGGTAAGACTTTAGATATACGTGAAACCCCCCATCCTGCAACGTGAGCTAAGAAATGGGTTGCTTTATAAAGTGGAACGTAAGAGTTTTATCTAAAGACTGCTAAAAAAAAGTACGTACTACATATATTATGTAGGTACATAAGTTTAGTTAGTTTATAACTAAGCACGGGATGTTGATGTTGTGCCTCGAATTATGCATACCGCCAATACGTACCACATAGCCAATGACAAATGCTTGTTTAATTAAAAGCTATGTTAGTACCTAGATACTATTATAAAGATACAAAAAAAGGAATAAATTTAAGTTACGCCATAATCTATTATGGCGTAACTAGTCAGTTTTTGTTTGTAAATTTGGCATCAGTCTAGGTTTATTGAACTTATTATTCAAAACTTTAGAACTTGTTACAGTCATAATTATTTCTTGCTCTGCTTCGTTTTTAGTGAAGTATCAGATGTAAATAATGTCTGTATTCGTTGTATTTTCCAGGTGAGAAGCGTGTACTTCCCCCGTGAGCTGCTGCGGCCCAGTTCCCTGCTCACCAACTTAGTGCTGGACGACACTCGCTCATCCTCCTCCCACCTCTCCGCGACCTGTGATAACATCTTTGCTTACATTAGTGACACGGTGGCTCCAGGTAATACTTACCACTCTTTTGACGGCCTCTGCGGCGTAGCGGGCGAAGGTCCGCCTGAGACGCAGAAGGTTGCGGGTTCGATTCCCGCCGCGAGATAAATGTTTGCATTATTTGCAGATATTTGTCTCAGGTCTGGGTGTTTTCTATGTACAATATGTATGTATTTACAAAAAAAATGTATCTGTGTAGTTTATCAGTCATGTGGTTCCCATAATACAAACTCTGCTTAGTTAGGGGCTACATGATGCTGTGTGAGTGTGATAGCGTCCAGCATTATTTATTTTTATTTACTCTCTACTCTATTTTTTATTATTTTCATAGTCTTTGCCATTACATACTTAGTCATTATATCAGTAAGTACTATACTCGTAAATTGCCATAGTTTCTATCTACGCAAAAAAAGAAAAACAGTATCTAGTAGATATTAAACGATATACAATTTCAACGGTATCGAAATTCAAATTGGCAATCACATGATTGAACTAGGTAAGTATTTGGCGGTCAACGATGCGTATCATCGCTCAAATCGGGCTTTCTATAGGTAGGTACATTTCTGACGTAATAGTGTACATATATATTCGCTATAAATACTTATTAACATGAAATACAGTTTCTGCTGGGTATATTATATCAGTTGCATAACAAGAGCAAATACTTACCTAGTAAGATCGCAGAAGGTATTTTACGCTGCAGTGGTTTAATTATAGGTATTGTTTCATTCCCTTCCCTTTGCCTTCGCGTTTGTGAGAATACTTATGTTAGTACTTAGATAAACATCGCAAAATACTTACACAGTAGATAAGTTATAATGTCTACCTAGTTACCTACGTGGGATTAGGGATTTTTTTAAAGAATACGTAATGGAATTGTACTTTGATGTTAAGATCAGGGGGTAGAAACTATAAGGATATCTGTGGTGTAACATTCATTCATATTCTAAGAATTTTGTATACTTGACGGATAACCTAATTAGTGTTATACTTGTGATTTTATTTTTTCTTCTATTGGTAAGTTTTTGGACGCTATTTTACATTCAGTAGGTACTAATAACAATTTGTTATCATTAATCATAGATTTTCATATTAGGTATAGTTGGTAATACTTTTACTGTTTATAGCCTGATATAATGTTCATATTGTTACAGGTATCATCGTATACGACGGACGAAGAGATAACGCGTGGCGAGTGACGCACGCGTCGATGTACCCCGACCCAGACCTCGGAGAGTACGACATTGGAGGCGAGAAATTCACTCTCATGGACGGCATCGTTGGTCTCGCGCACTCGCCTGCCCAGGGCTTGCTGTACTACCAGCCACTGGCTACTGATAGGTAAGGTAGAGCTGCTCTCTCTCTCTCTGTTCCTGACTATTCATCCCACATGGTGGTGGGGTCAGCCTTCCCAACACTCTTCCTCCACTTTGCCCTATCCATGACGTCATCATGGGAAACGTTGCATGCCTTCATGTCTCGTTACAGTCCCAGTAGTTGCTGCTTCTGAGAAACCTTTCACAAACAAACTTTTGTTTCCATCACTCAAAATAATTATGGTAATAAGAATAGTGCTTTAGTTAACCCAAAGAGCATTCAATAAAACTCGTAGTGCCTCTTCGCTATTGCTTACGGTAAAACAAAATTAAATAAGAGTAAAAGTGTTTATACAAGTAATACTAGTAATTATATTGTTAAATTCTTCGTTCTCTTTTCGGCTAATTTGAAGCCCGCCAATCTGATAATTATAAGAATGTCTAACTAAAAACGTGGTAGGTATATGTTCCATAATTACCTACCTACATCTTTTCATGCCATGCGTGGCTGTTATTATAACCAACTACCAGAATAAGCTTTTTAGCTGTCTGTTTAAGAAGGCCAACAACAATATCCATCTACAATTTAGCATGTAATTAATTGTTTGAACTATGCTAAATGTAGTAAGTACCTACTACTTAATTATAAGGTAATTATATATATCAAACTTAATTTGTAAGCACGAAAAAATTGAACATTGCCATTAATAACATAATTATTATCAGTTTATGAACTTATTAAACGTATTAAGTATTGTGATTTTGAATGTCAGAGGAGCTCTATAATGAGCGTGAATGTTCTCAGTAATTGCACAATCAACAGATTTTATTTACTTTTCCTTCACAACGGTCTATGTAGGTACGAGTATATTTAGAAGAAACATTAGTATCTAATACGTACAGCTGTACCAAATCATAAATTCAATGATAGAAATTAGTTTCCGCTTGTCGACTATGACAATTATATTATACCTACTTGATGTTTAAAATAATGATTTTATAAAATCACGCCATGGTTGAGTTGCATAACCAAAATTTTGACGATATAATTTCTGATTTCAGATTATTCAGCGTATCTACCGCGGTGCTTGCGTCAGGCCCACCCGCTGAAGGCACGGACTTGCCCGTCAATTTGGTGGGGCGCAAGTCTTCCCAAGGTCTAGGAGTGGCCGTGGATCCTCGGGACGACACCATTGTCTTTAGTCCCATGTCGGAGACCGCCATCGCTGCTTGGAACCCCATTACTAACACCCATAAGTAGGCATTTGCGAATTAAGTAAAAAATAACGAAGTCTGTGGTCATTCTAGCATGGCATATTTTAGAGAGTAGGTATATTTTAATGATAACAATAAAAGTGACTGATGGTCACTTCCTTATTTGGCTAATGTACCTAATAAATGCTGTACCTGTTTACCTGTTTTGTGCGGCAACGGCACTGATGCGTTTTTCATGAAAAAAATACATTCCAGGGTGCTCGCCCAAGACCCAGAAAAGCTGCAGTTCTGCGCCGAGGTGCGATGGGCGGAGCGTGACAACGGAGCTGTCTGGGCTCTCTCCACCAGGTTCCATAAGTACTTCCGCAGAGCTGTGTCAAAGCATGAGGTAAGCACAACTCTCTAAGCAAGTCAAAATTTCACGACGCATAATGTCGTAGACAAAAACAATTTATTGAGGTTTCAATGAGCTCGTAATCCATTCAATCATCTCTATTAATAAAACGGTCAAAAAAATCGAAAGAAGATTAGAGCTGAGTCGTGACGAATTGTACAAAATAAAAATACAATGCCCGACTTACGGTTAAGCTTGGGGTGTGTAAGTAATAAGAAAAATAAGACAAAGCTATAATTTTAGCACAATGACATTTGGTTCCAGATCAACGTCCGCGTGATCAGAGTAGTGGAAGGAGGCTACATCTCCCTACAGCCGCATGTCCTGCGCCGCAACGCCAGACAAAACAAACGTTCCAACTCCACACTCTACTAATAAAATACCTACACTTAAATAAGATATCACTTACGTGTTTGGAAGGTAGGTAATTACTTTCTTGAGGGTATTTTATAAAAAACAAATGACATTTTGCAATGTGAGGATTTGAGGTCAATGCTTTTTTACAAAACAATACAGGAACTACCTAAGTAACCAAGCTAATATGAGCCTTGGAATTACTAACGTGATAATAATTATAATTAAGAACGGACTTTGTTCTTGATAATTTAAGCGTTCGCGTTGACAAATATTGAGAACTAAAAAGTTTACAAGGAATTGACTAGGTAAGTAACCTATAATGCCTAGGTAAATAAACATACCTAAATAAAATATACTTACACATATTTGTAAAACTATGATTCAGTGAATTTTGTTACACAGTGATTTACTCAGTATCTATGAAGTTAATTCGTTTTCAGTAAAAAAAGATGTGCCATAAAATGGCTTTGAACATGGCCCTAAAGTTTTACCATTCTATTATAGTTATATTTACATAGCTACACTGCGAACGAAGTAGCTAAGCTACCCCTGATATTATTTATGAAAATTTAAACTATATCATATAGGAACTATTTCAATGGGCAGATAATCCAGTGATTTCAGAAAAATAAAAGAACAAATCGAGTGGAAACATCATGTCATTCCAATTTTGATTAATTCAATTGAAACAACCCCTTACCTAAACTTATAAGTATAACTAATATAATGATTGTTCGAATAATTTGTAAATATTGCATAAGTATTTTAAATATTTACTTGCATGAACCATCAACCAGAAACATACCATAAATATACTTTTGATTTATATTAAGTATGTAAAATCATAATTATAAAATATCATTATTTATTACATGCAAAGTTGGTATGATTGATTGGATGGTTAGTGACTTGATAGAACGTGTGATAGGTATGTATGTTTACCTTTATTATATCACCCTTACACTTATTAATTAATTATTTGATTAATTAACTTAATTGTTGATAAGGCAGTGCCTCAATATGTATAAAATTGTAAATCTAATATACTTATGTATTTTTGTATTACCTGTAGGTACCTGTATCCATTTAAATAAGCTTAATACTTGTATTATACATTTTTTTATTATTTTGATATAGATATACAGATGTAAACACAAAATAGCAGGTGTTCAGGAGATATTTTTTGAAGTAAGTAGATAAGTGAAGTAGTAGTAGTGAAGTAAGATATATAAATATCAAAAATATAGTTTTTTATCAAACTATTTCTTTCCCGCTACTCAAAAAAATGGTAGGTCCACTTTGGTTGAGGATAGTTAAGATACTTATTTTTTTAAAAGTAGGTACATACCGAAAGCAAACACGTACAATGTTTTTTTTAAATTACGTAAGTACCTACGTACTTACATAGTTTTGGTAATGACTTTTGATAAGAATTTCCGCTTTTGCGTAACGCATTTTAATTTTAAGATAAGGCAAGTAATTCAGTCTAGTAAAAGTAACCTACTTGTGTACCTACCTATTAAAATGTATACTTAAATATACCTATACCTACTTAATAGAAACAAAACACCTACCTAAGTACTAATAGTTTTATACGTTTTTAATAAAAAAGTACCTAAGTACCTATGCAGTTATTTACTGGTCTCCAATTTTTGCTCTCTAATCCTAACTAGTCTAATCTCTAATAAATATTGAACTAATCTCTAATTTTAGTTTTATAGCCCAAACTAAAAGAGCTAGACACGGCGTGACGGTTTCATGACAATGAAGATAGCTAATAACAAACCTACTAAATTGATTTTATATTAGTACTGTCATCTACAATACTATGTACTTATGTATATGTAAGTATTATTCGGACACTGGTCAGAAGTTATGTCCCTTACTAATTAATTACTGCTGGTCCAATCTTGCCTGGATAACTAAACTGACTACTGTACCTACATAAATAGGTAGAAAAGAAGGTGAGTTCTACTTATATTGTAAGTACATTTACTTGTATTTTTTTATTGATAATAGAATTACCAAGAAGGTACTTAACCTAGTTAAAATAACAGAAATAAATTAGTAAATCACCTAGGTACCTACTTTATTTACTAATGATCGTGAGCAGGATAATCATTTACGTAGGCACTAAGCTAAGCTCACCTTAGTACTTTACTGGTTAAGAGGGAAATCCCAAGTAAAACGGGAACAAGGCTATATCGGACGAAATATAAAACATACCTAAGTGAAAAATAATAGTAAGCAGTAGAATGTCAGAAATCCTTAATTATTTTTTTATCTATTGGATGTCTGTGGGTAATAACAAAACCTCAATATACAAAGAAAGACATAAGTAGGTACATAAGTACGAGTTACCTAGTAGGTATGTTAGGTACTTATATATCCGCGCTGGGAATATTTTTTTGAACTGAAGTACTTACCTAGTTATGTAATTTTGTTATAACATACTTAATAAAATTGATATAAAACTTATTTATATAACAAAAATATGATAACAAACGTAAATAGTAGCTTATTTTTAAAAAAAGGTGTAGGTACTTACAAAAAATCGATAGTTTCAAACCGCACAAGTTCGCAATGAAGGCTTTTCTTTGACTCCTGGCCATATTATTGTGTAGTTTTTTACATCAACGTAATGTAAACTATTAGTTACAACCTTTTGACAATCGACAATTTGGGAATTCTAGTAACTATTACAATTCACTGGAATTTTATCGTGAAATGAAAAGTCTTATTGGAACTACCTACTGCTTACCAGGCATTTTAAAACTTTTGCCAATCTATAGCTAAAGCTAAGGGAGAACACTAGTAAACGAAATAAAAACCTTAGCACGTAAAACTTAATATGCTTTCTGTGCTAAGGGAATTTTTAGTACCTAAAGACTTAAGTAAGAATCGTGAAGTCGTGACGACCCGCATGCACCACATATTCGGGACAAAACCTCACTAACAAACAATCATTCAACCGTTCATTCCGAGGAACACTTTTGTTTGGATTCTCTAAAGCAACAAAACAAAACCATAAAAAAGTAGTCAAATAACACTGTTGCGGTTATGTTATAAATTTAGATATTTTCTATAAAGTATCGATAACTATGGTGCGGTCTTACCACAAGCTCTTCGGGCAATATCAAAGTAATATAACTTTGATATTTCGTGCCATGACCTATAAAATTGTTTTGAAGTAATGTTACTAACTTCAAGCTTTTACCTTTCTGAAACATGATGGTTTGGAAGAACTTATGGTGAGGCTCCTGGTGAGTTGTTCTTTTGACGTTTACGAATCTAATATTTGTAAAATTAAATGCAGGAGGTACCTAAGTCTTTTTTTAATTAGATGACGAAACTGGGCAGAAGGCCACGGAAGGTAAAGCCTTTGCCAAATTACAACTACTTACAATAAACCACGGATTGTAAGGCTACGTTGCGTTAATACTACTACAAAGCGATAGTTGAACTTAGCGATATAAACGAATACGGCAGTAAAAATATAAAGTACTTCCCTGAATAAGCTCTAATCACAAAATATCTCTAGTTCATCGTATGGCATAATAGTTTTAATTCAAAACTAACCGAAGTTGTTAGGTTGGTGCTATATTATAATATTATTTACATGAGTAGTAATTAGTATGTATTACTAATCATGTATAAATAATTATTTATTTTTTCATAAAATAGCCATAAATTGTTATCTCTGCCCTGCCTTGAGATCTCTACCAGATGATTTCAGTATTCACTTTTTTTTCTTTGGCTCGTTCTTAAAAATGATGATTTACTTGTTTTCCTACGACATATCTAGTCTTTTGTTGTACCTAAGCACTTACCTACAACAATTCCAATTCACAAGACAATGCTAAACAGATAAAAGTAAACTCTCGACCTGTTTCGTGACCAACGTCATATAATATAAGTCATAAACAAGTGTGCCTGACCCACACGTAAGTTGTAGGAATTTGCGTTAGTAGGTACATAATACAATGTAAATGTGTACATAAGGCTGAGCTTCACATTCTATAAAATTTATTTAAGTCATTTCAATATTAATTAACTTACTTCTACCGATGCATGTTGCATTATAATTTTATGAAATTATATAGGAACCCGTTTTTAGTGGGATAAGAATATTATTAAGTCAATACGATAGTTACTCAAGATTAATTACTGCGGAACCCTACTCAAAGCATGGTCCGACATGAACCTAGATGATGTTAATAACTCTGTGATCACGTTTTTTTGTCATGTTTAGATTTTTCTTCATTTTAAAATGGCATCAACTTTTTTTGTAAGTATCTTAATTTGCGGATAAAAGTTCACCAACACTACGTTCAGCTTTATGTAGGTATACTCGTATTATAGTCTACCTACACCTAATATCAATTTTGACATAATGTTCGCATGCTGTCATCATAACCGATTGTTATAGTATCCAACCACTAGTTTTTGTTGGATAAAAAAAACATACAAATACTTAAATTAACACGTGAACGTAATCGATAGAGCCAAATTGTCTTTTTGTGTGAGCCGCGAATTCCACTTTTTACGTCATGTTTTATTCCATCCGGCTATTGTTAATTATCTCAGTAAAAGCGTAAATAGTTCCATGGCTAGTTCTAATTCTATTATTAACATGGGTGTCGAGTGAGTGGCAATCGTTTCAGCAAATTATTCGATGCCTAGATAAAGTCCACTCTTGCCGATGGCTTTACTCTGACAGTGCGGAATAGCAGTGAAAATGTGAAAATTTATTAATGATAAACATCAAGATTTTTTTGTGCAACTCCCAACTCTACCTGCTAAGTACATAATTGTATTTGAATAATCGATTTATCATGTTTCGATTTTTATACAGGGTGTCCCAAAAAGTAGTGTCAAGCGAAAGTCCAGAGATAGAACACCCCTTGGGGTACCCGAATCACCCCCATGTATGTTCCGCGATTTTCTATAGTTTTCGAGTTATTAATTTTTTTCCGAATTTTTGAAAATTTACGACTTGAAAAACTTAAAATATTCTTCCAAAAAAAGTAGAAAATTTTCTTGAGATTTTTTTTTGCTACTGAATTGTTATGAGTTGTTCTTTTATACATAAAATAATCAACTACGTGACTTTGATGAAAACTATGAAAATGTGGGTGTAAAGTCAAATAATTACATTCGGTGAATTATGACTAAAATTTTCAACTTCAAATTAAAAATCTTAACAAGTGATTTCATGGTTCCTAAATAAGTCTAAAGAATTTTCCAGACTCTCAGCTTTCATAATCATTAAAAAAAAGTAGTACTTAATAGGCTACTTTGGCTAAAATCGGCCTTCAAAGACGGTGAGGTGGAAAATTCTTAAAATTAGCTACCTGATTAAAAAATAGATTTTGTCCATATTATCATTCCTAAGCTTAATTAGTTTGTTAACTAACCAAAAAGGACTGCAGGAAAGTAAGATTTCATTAATATTTGAAGGTTTTATTTATTTAGTTTAGCTTAATTTATGAAATAAAACAACAAGTAAAATTTATTAATTTTTTACAAAAAGTTTTCAAAATGTTAACCTTCTAGGTCGATACAAATCCTACATCGTCTTAAAAAGGTTTCCTTAAATCGAATGAAAGCTATTTTAAGTTCCTTAATTTTTTCTTCGGCCTGTCTCAATTTTGTTCTTAATTCGGCCATATTGCTGATTTCTTTGGCATAAACTAATTCTTTGTAGTCGTTTCTGGTTAGTTAACAAACAAATTAAGCTTAGGAATGATAAAATGGCCAAAATCTATTTTTTTATCAGGTTGCTAATTTTAAGAATTTTCCACCTCGCCGTCTTTGAAGGTCGATTTTAGCAAAAGGAGCCTATTAAGTACTACTTTTTTTTAATGATTATGAAAACTGAGAGTTTGTAGAATTCTTTAGACTTATTTAGGAACCATGAAATCACTTTTTAAGATTTTTAATTTGAAGTTGAAAATTTTAGTCATAATTCACCGAATGTAACTATTTGACTTTACACCACCATTTTCATAGTTTTCATCAAAGTCACGTAGCTGATTATTTTATGCATAAAAGAACAACTCATAACAATTCAGTAGCAAAAAAAAAATCTCAAGAAAGTTTTCTACTTTTTTTGTAAGAATATTTTAAGTTGTTCAAGTCGTAAATTTTCAAAAATTCGGAAAAAAATTAATAACTCGAAAACTATAGAAAATCGCGGAACATACATGGGGGTGATTCGGGTACCCCAAGGGGTGTTCTATCTCTGGACTTTCGCTTGACACTACTTTTTGGGACACCCTGTATAAAATATAAATGAGGGTGCTACGTGTTTTTATAAACTAAGTCAGTGCTTATATTTTCCTCGGTTTTAGTATTGGTACTCTTAAAGAGAAATGATATAAATACAAGTTAATGCATTTTTCATAGCTTTATTCAATCTCTTAAGCGAGAGTTCTGAAGAATTGTAATAGGAAAGATAATTTCTGCACTTTGAAGCCTAATCAGCAGGTACCTCTGTACAAACTCACTGGGCTCAATATAATGTCCGGTATATTCGCGCATCTGTCTGTTTCCGTATTAGAGCACGCCTGCGTGCTGTGTAGAACACTTGTGTTTTTAAAAAAATAGTAAAAATAAATGGTTTTTAAAATATTCAGACAAAAATCAAAAGTGCGTCAAGAATAACTAGCAGCACTGAGGTATGTCATTCATCTCATCTGCCTTATAATTAAACGTCCTCTTATATTTTTTTGCCAGAAAACTTCAGTTTTTGTTTAAAAACTGATGGTAGGTAAGTATTTACTAGAACAACGTGGTTTTGTTTTTTTAGATTCTGAGTCGTACCTAATCAAACTCGTCCGGTCAGTGTTTGAATAATAAGGCTCATCATTTGAATCTTCTTTACATTATTTCGCAATTTTAAAGATAAGTACCTAGTGTTATAAAAAATCTAATAAGTTTGAAATTATTCAAAGTTCTTATACTCGTATTAGAAACTGGTGTTATTCTAATAATATTCAGCCATACATAAATCCAATGCATGGTAGACGAAGATTACTAGAATTGGTAGCTTAATTGGCCTAGTTTTTTATTGTTATTATATACGAGTGATCGTCATACTAATTACTTTTACTTACTTATACAGGTAAATAACTAATTACTTACCCATTTTTAAACTAACTAACACTAAAATAAATGATCTTTAAAGATCGTTTGCAAAGTTCCATTATACGAGTACAACACTACTGTTCACAACAGTTTTACACTACTATTTTATATATTTTACTGTAAGTGTAAGATCATCTACAAAAAACTATAGATCTTTTATTCGCTGTGAAGATTTTGTTATACTTAAGCCCTTTATTTTGTCTGGTCGGTTAAAACTACGGATAAATTTTCTGTGATTGGCTATAGAAAAATAATAAAATTCACTGGTTGAATTTATTTTTTAACTGAAAATTCTGTTGTTTTATTATGATCGTGAATGGTTAGTTTAGTACAGTTACCAACTGAAATTTCCACTTAATGTGAACATAACACTAGTTATTTAGGTTTTCGGTACCTCAGTACCCGCATTTCACCTAATAATGTATCAATATTTATACAGTGCCCTTTATAAACAGCATTGTTAAATTGACACATGAGCTGACAGATAGAAAGGTAGATTACTTGGTGGGCGTCAGCCAGGTCAGCCCTTGTTTCAGAACGTTCATATACCTAAGTATACTCGTAGTAGTGAGTAGAGTTAGTATCATGAAGTCCGGTGAATTATTCGATTTTGGATCTTATAACAATGTCACAGATGTCATCGCACATGATTTTGTGAGATAAATTAACTATAATTACCAATAGTTAAAAAGTCACTTGCAAAAATACCACTATAATGGATGCGGAACCGAGTCCAAATACGAGTACATGTCTCTGACTGAAACATTGCGATTTGGGAATTCAATTCATAAATCTAAGGTTATCGTTGTGTTAAACTGTTTATGAGATTAAATTATATTCAATTCAATGCATTATACTATCATGATAGTAATTTTTTTCTATAATTGCCTGGAATATATATAGTAAGTAGGAACTTTCATATAAATTCTAACGGAATTAAATGCATTCAGGATATTAAGGGATCAAAGTGTTCTTGATGATTTCCATAAACGAAAATAAATAAACTTTCTAAGTAGGTACCTACCTAAACGGAACTACGCTCGATTCAATTTTAAGGTCCCATTGAGCTCAACCACTGGAAAAACCAATATCTTTCTTATCGCTTGGTTTATTAGCAATTTCGTTTTGAATTTTAGAAAGCCCTGAGAAAATAATTACAAGTTACGGTTAGTACCTATTTGTTAATTTTATAACGGGGACAATTTGATGAGTTAAACATTAAGAGATCACCTAAAAAGTCATGTAACTCAATGTCATCATAAGCGTATTAGGCACTAAGTTTACGGTTTTATATATTTTTTATATTTGAGTAAATGATAAAAGCAGTAGAATCTGATGCTTAAATATTAAGCAAAATAATCGCATCTAACTCAATAAGGTATTGCGTAGAGTAGGTACCTTAGCAAATGTCGCAAGAATTTGGATCGAATTTGAAATTGAAATGGAATCAGGGCAAAGATTCAATGCATAATTTGCGTATAACATCCAGTGAATTCACGGTGAATAGTCTGAATTGAAACATAATGCAAACAAAAATAGAATTTTGTAGAAAGTGGGTTCAAAGTAGCGTGATTACGAAAAATATCGAGGATCAAATAAACAGGCACTTATATTCAGGTATGTCCCTGAATTTTTTGTAGAAGGTCCACTTTTCATTTAAATATTATCAGCATCCTAGTTTGAAAATAAATGTTTGTAGAGATACGGGTTACTAAATTTCAGTGAAAAGTTCCTGTAGCGCCCCCTAGCGAAACCGCAATGCAGGTAAATGTATAGAAGGAAACGAAATTAATGAAATAAAGTTTCGTAAACTATCTAAACCCCTATGAGCCTCCTTACTATAATTTAACACCAGAGTAGACATTTGCACTCGAATGATCAAATTGCCTCACGATATTTGACTATAAAAATACTTTAATAAAAATTGAGATAAAAACCAGTTATATATTTATATAATAACTTTTGTTTGCAAGAACGTCCTCGTCCATTGCAGAGTTTATTTACCAACGGACTCATCCGTGATAAATTAAAAATACCAAAGTCCAATGTAAATTATCTATTTAAAAAGATTTTTATTGGTAAAAAACGGGTAAGTATCTATTACCTACTTACCTATAGACCTATAGTATTTTTTAAAAAGACAACCTATTAAAATGTTGAAAACTTATATGAACGTTTTAAAACCGACTTCAATATAAAAATTACAATCGAGGATATGATTTTTTAAGTTTTACGGGAAAAATATCAAGTATCATCACGAGGTATTGACCTCAGGAACAATTTATATGGGACCATCTTGAGAGTTTTATCGTTTTTTTAATCGGTCACGGAGACATCACTGAACATTGGTAGACAGTCGAACATTTATGTATAATCTCTTCCTATTTTGAAGTTGGTTAAAAATTCATAGGTAGGTAGGTATATCATACCTCTATCATATTTTTTTAAATTACTTTCATGAGTAAGGGTGGATTTTACTCAGAATAATGTAATGTCAAATGCAAGTAATATGTCAGTTTACTCTTCGATAGGTACGACTTATTCTGGAGATAGGTACCTACTCGTAGTTCTTATCCTAAGTAGTTTGGTCGAATGCACCCTAAGTACATGACGTTTGATCTGTATCTTATTTTTTAAATAACCATAGCGTGCCGATCGACACAATAAAGAAAATGTTTATCTCTTCATAAACAGGAACTAGATCGTTCATTATTGCAATAGCTGTTGTCTTTCAGCGTAGTACTTGGTGATGTTGCAATTTTCCTTGCCTCCAATAGATAAGAAGGTTTCAGTTTCAATAGACCCTTCTATATTAACTACCAGCACTAGTCAGTCAAGTTATTTGCAAATAAGTGCGCGCTAGAAAAATATTTTTAAAGTCTTGTATTTACAAAGTATAAATATTTAATAAGTGTGTGATGTCTGAAGGATAGTCAAAGGCTCGTCCAAATACTTAGTATTAGTATTATTTGGTATATGCTCACATTTTGTACAATAACATTACATAGGTCATTGAACCATCATTAATCGTTGATTATGCTTGTTGTATATCGCCTGTTACATCGCGGCCATATCGTAATGGCACTATGATTACACATGATGAAAATATTTAATGGTGGCCCAAAAACTAAATTGATTGGTACCTCTCTCAATCTCTCTCATTCTATGTTTGATTAACCTGTAAGTTATTTTTTAATATTTATAAATTTAAATTAGAAATGTTTTTAATCATTTGAATAGCAAATATCACTTGAATCGTCTAATAAACTCCTAGCAGAACTTTCCGAGACTTAGTCCCTATAAAATTTTCTTACAAACATTTACTTCCCGCTGCACCTATACCTATCATAAATTAAATCATATCTTTAGTTCCAGTTATTACTTTTAGAAATGTATTTCTTAGAAGAATGGTACATTTCAAACTTCATCCTTCTCTAGGACTTTAGGATGTGTTGTATTGTATCGCTTTTGTCGCGCGTTTGCATCGACTCGCGTTGCAAACGTGAGTAACGCGCGATAGTACCTAGTGATTCTGTCGCGCGTTTACAAAACTCATCGCTGCAAAAAGTTGCCGTGGGCGAGGGCTCTTACGCTCTTACAAGGGATCAATATCTCGCTTTCGTAAATCGCAAGCGATAACGCTTGCGATTTACGAAAGCGAGATATTGATCTGCCTTATTCACTGTTATTAGTGATATATTGACCTGGCTATCCGATCGGTTTTTTGACGTTAGGATCCGGTTATCGATAAACTTATTTAGGTAGGTACTTTTATATCACCTAAGTAATCATTAATGTCATCAACGTTATTATACCGTTATCAAAACTTTATATGTACGAGGACAAGACGAGTCTCAGTTTAGTTCTATTTTATAAGATGGAGACAAAAGGCATTGCATAAAACGTGAATAAAAATTACTGACAAATTTCTTCGTAACTACCTAGTGATTGTGGTTAATATTGTTTTCCATGACAAGTGATAAGTTGATTCTATTCGAAAAATGTGTGATGTTTATGTTTTCAAACTGTAAGGGCACTTTGCACACCCTAAAATTAAAATAATTGTTGTTAATATTTTTTAAAGCGTGTAAAAAACTGTGCATAACGTGGGCATGTGCCAAATATAGGGTATTGTTTGCGAGTCCCTATAAATAAAATACATTCAGATTAGAGGAAATAATAAATAAGTACTTACTTGGGGCTTATACTTAAACTTTCTAAATACTTACCTTTTTTATTTGTTTCAGCCAGCTAAATTTATGTAAACTAAAAAAACAGATGCTGGTTGGTATATTATTTACTAATTATCTCTGTAAATAAAAAATGTTTGTTATCTGTGTATTTAATTAACTGTAATAGTAGCTAAATAATAGTATAGCTTAGCACATCGCTTTAGATTTAGCATCTCTAGGAATATGTCATGAAGGTTAATGAATAGTAGGTATATCCCATAGAGTGGTTTCTTGTGCTCTTCGTGGCTTACAAAGGTCGTTTAAATTATTCTGACCTCATACGAAGAAACCAAGTTTAATTTTATTCAATTACACACTACAGACTTTTTTAGGTAGGTACCTCTACCTACAACAAAATATCATCTTTTAAAGAGTTGCACAATTAGCATAAATATAAGCTTGGATTGTACACAACCAGGACTTTGTATAAATGTCAGAGCTGAAATCGAAAAACTCTTATTGATAGTTTTAAACTGTGTTGTGGCAGTAGTTTAGTGAAGTGAATTGTGGAGTGTGTTTAAATAACTAAGTAGACATGTATGGACGCGGGGGTCCCGTGTATGCGAGCGAGCAACAAGCCAGGCAATGTGGAGCCCTACTCAATCAATACGGTAATTTACCTCTTATTGGCAAAAAGCTTAAACATCCACTGATGCAAAAAAAGGTGGTTTTAAACCAGTTTCTATACGTTCATTATGATATCATCTGCTTCGTGTTAGGAAAATTAGGTCTAATTCACACGGGGGCCTTTTCAACGTCAAATCTAAGGTGTTCAATATAATGAAAATGTTTATTTATTTAGTTATTTAAAGAAAAACCAGCAGCACAAAAAAATAGATATTAGAAAAATAGAAACGGAAGGCTATTGAAAGGTTTTCACAAGTAAGAATAATAGTAGATACATAAAAAGTATGAACAACCAAAGTAAACAGATAACCTATACGATATTATGATGACGTGTTGATAAGTTTTGAGCATAAATTTTGTAAAGTTTTCTAGATTACCCACGGGTCAGATGTGTAAAACCAAAACCTGTACCTGTGCAATATGTTTATTTTACCTATACTTACCTACCTATTCTAAATTCGAACTGACTTTGGAAGCCTACCTTGCGTGATCCAACACGCGATCTGACACTTGGCCATTTTATGTAACTCTCGTGCGAATCGGGCCTAAGGGCATGTCACTAGAGGTGTAAAAGTAACGACAAAAAGCGAACCCGTATGTACTCGATACTTTAGCAATGAGTACTCGTTACTATCGAATCGAACACGTTACACGTTACTTCTGTCCGATACCTCATACATAACATGCTGCTAAGTATGAGGTGTTAGTATGACATCTCGCGGTGTTACAACATTCGTAATTTGTAAAAAACATACCAAACTGCGTAAGGTGCATTTTTTCACTTTTCCGTATTTTGAACCTTTTTTTTTCGGTCTGGACAAATGCTTTGTCTGACGACCTGTGACACTAGGTTCCGATACTCTAAAAGATGCGAGTAACGAGATGCATTCGGGCGTAACGACTCGATAGATACTCGGTTCGAAATGGCGTACCCGTTACTCAGTACCGAATACATACGGTTTCCTACAGCTTTACATGTCACTGGCGATAAACTTAGGAGCAATACAGACGCGATGCAGTAGTAATTATTCATGAAAAATTTGCAATCGTAGTGCGTTTGCATCAATGTACCTAGTAGATAGCGTTGCCAAAACAACCCCTTCTGTACATAAATATTGACTTTAGCGATGATGTACCTAGATACAAAGGACAAAGACTGGCTAAATTAATCTATTTAAAGAACGAATACGAAAAAGGAAGTAAAATTAAGCACCTACCTGGTACTGTCTGCCTTTATAACTAAGGTCGCAATGTCTAGGTAAATACATAAATGACAATGGTTTCTTATTTTGAATTCTTGCAAGATAAAAAATATCTAAGCTTGATTGTTTAATTATTCACTAGGTAAACAAATGTCTTTTAACCTTTAACCACGTCAAACTGTCAATTTTGTGTAGAATTCTCGAAGCGGTAATCATTAACAGTAGATTCGGTTTCATTAAAGATGCTCCTTCTTTTTCCAGATCCACAACAGCTAGACCGATTTAAGTTGGAAATGTCGCAGGGCATAGAAAGGTTCTACCTGCTTTCCTTTTGCTTGGCGTGCTGCTGGCCAGGGTTCAGCGCCGTTAGCAATCTGCGCGTGGTCAGGCAATGGGCTGAGCTGGAGTTCAACTTCCCTAGTTTGGAGGCGGAGCAGATCGCCAGGCAGAATCGGTATTACGTGCCAGGGAACTCAGTGCCTATCGATGTTGATGTACAACATAGATCAGGTATAAGATGACATTACAACATTTTTAATTTGGATCAACGAGGGTTCACTACGTTCACTATATCTATATATACTCGTATATCGATGTTCACTAACCGATGAGGCTTACCTATCTACATGTTTGGCAACTGCGACGCACAATAAGCAGATGCCAGCCACGTTGCCAGAAACGGACAATGTTGTATCAAAACAATGTTGTTCGTGTGCAACGTGATGTGCACGGCAATCATAAAAACCGGATAGGTGTGGCATGCTTGAAATTATTTGAGGATCCTATACTGCAGATCTAAGTAACCGTCGATTTGAAATAATAGCACAACATTATTTTGTAGTTTAAGTTTAGTTAGCGTAGCCGATTAAAAACCTAATCTTATACCTTTAAACGAGCAATACTTGTATATATACTCGTATTATACAAGTATTGCTCGTTTTTATATATAATTGGAATCTCGGAAACGGCTTCAGCGATTTTCATGAATTTTAGTATGCAGGGGGTTTTGGGGGCGATAAATCGATCTAGCTAGGTTTCATTTTTGGAAAACGTCGTTTTATCCGTGTTTTCACCGAGCAAAGCTCGGTCATCCAGGTACTAAGTACTTATTTGCTTACATGTATTATCTACTTGTCTATCACAGTCTCGTAAAAACTTAAAAAAAAATGATCTAACGTAGACCTACCATTGAACGCTTTGCTTGACGTACATACTCAACCTTTAATAAGAAGTTGGGTTACTTATGTTTCTAGTCAAAGTATAGCTAGTATTATATTATCTGGGGTATAGGTAATGCTTTAGAACAAATTTGAGAGCTTTACATTATTGCTATAATATTTTAAATCGTTTTACAGGCGGTCTTCCATCCCGAATTTTCGTCACAATTCCGAGGTTCGACGAAGGACGACCGATGACCTTGGGTACAGTGGATTCTCAGGGTCGCATCTCAGCTTATCCTGACTACGGCTGGCACTCCGACCAGGGCTACAACTGCCAGGGATTGACTTCAGTTTTTAGAGTTGCTGTAAGTAGGTACTAAAAATGCCTTACCATAACCAAAAGAACACAATAGGTTAAGATCACACATTTGAAGTTGTTAAGCCGCTTAAGCTATTAACCAATAATTGTATTTAAAATAGTAATGTCGTGGCTGTGTTATGATCTTAGGTATTGTAATTAATATTTCAAGTTTTTTAGCATGCAATTAATATTCATAACGTGAACCATCAACTCTATAGCTTGTCTGGTATTGCTAGCAATTTACGCGCAGCGGTAAGGATGATTTTTGCAACTGTTGCTCATCCGTACCATCACAAAGCGTGCCTATGTAGGACCTACAGGGTCTAGGCTCTAGTAGACTTTTAGACGGTTACCGATTACCTTGTTAACGAATGAAAATCATATGAACAATTCTATACTGATAAGCGATAATCATCTATGATGCGTGTTTAGACTTATAAAGCGCCTTGAACTAGCCACGGCGGCCGTGAGCTTGTAATCTCAATCATTTTCCCTGTATGACGGTCGACTGCTACCGCGTATTTAGATAATAAAGTATTGTCGGATGTACTTCATAAATTGCTAATAAAAAAATGCTAAGTCCTAAGGAGCTCACGCAATTTATTTGCACTTGAAGCGTCATTCCTATTTAAATAAAGTAGATAATTGACACAATAAGGAAAAAATGTGGTTTTAATAAACATACTAACATTCAACTACCTACGAATAATCTTAGTTTACCATCAAGTAAACAGTTCAATGATTACCTACAGTGTAAGTAGGTAGGTACCTACTTTAAAACAATTATATATACGTACTTACCACTATATAAAAAAGACTTATCACTAGGCACTTCTTACTTCCAGTCATCAATAAACTAGAATAAATCCTTAACTTATGTAGATGCAGAGCTTCATTACTCTTACCATGATAAGGAACTTGAATACAAAGGTACTTACGTAGTAACTGACTGTATTTTGGTCATTTGGTCAATAATATGAATCTAACTACTAATTGTTTTACCGATATAATATCTAAATCGTAAATTATACCCATACAGTGTGTGAGTGGTACAAGAAGATACAAAGTATAAATAATAATTTAAACATAAATAAAATAAACACAAATAGAATAGGGAATTCTCTATTTGATTTTGTACTACTTAGTTTTAAAAATAGTTTACCTCCTAATGCAAAGAACCTATTCATTATTATAAAAGACACACTGATCACGCACTGTAAAATGTTTCTATTTCCAGATAGATGAATGCAACCGCCTTTGGGTGATGGATGCTGGTAAGATCGGCGACACGCAAATGTGTCCTCCGCAGTTGCTCGCGTTCGACCTTTTCACCGACAGGCTGATTTACAGACACGTGGTTAACGCATCCAGCTTTGTACAGGCTTCTTTGTTTATCACGCCAGTAAGTAGTCACTGAGAAAATCATTGCAATTTATTTTGTAGAGATTCGGCGTCTTTATCGTCGAGTAAATTATTGTACCACTCGCCTGGAGTCCATTTTGTACTGATTGTACGAAATCAGAGGATCTTACAAAAATAGGTTTTCACTGTTGCCCCAATATTGTCAGTAACTGGTCTCGATAATATTTTCCTCTGCTGAGACTCAATCGATTCATGTGCGTGTTGGCTCTACCACTCTCGCATTGGAAGTTTAAGAATTAAGAACAATGCAAATTTATTTCCACACATTTTTTTTTTACCAAAGCCAAAGTTGTTCTGTCATTTGGCTCTATGCCATCTGGCGATATTGTTTAGCCATCTTGGTAGTAATCAAAATGCGGTACAAAATAACTAAGCTTATCTCAATTGTGTGCAGTCTTACTGATAAAATAAATGGCAAAATATGGGACATACATTTATCATTGTCATTATTAATTAGGTAAATTATCGATTACAGGTTGTAGACGTAAGAGGGCAGGGCCCAGGAGACTGCGTAGACACATACGTGTACGTGGCTGATGTCTCGGCCTTCAGCGTGTTGGTAGTGGACGTGGCCAGGAACCGCTCGTGGCGGGTCAGTCACCGCCTCTTTTTCCCGTTCCCTAACAAAGGCACTTTTACTATTGATGGTAAGTTACTCACATTATGACGTTATGCTGGGAATCGTGAATCGTGTTACTAAGATTGCACATCACTTATTCATTAGAACTCTTTGTATTGGTACTTTGCATATGGTCTGTATATAACGTAAGTATTTAGGAAACTTTATATGAATCTTGAATAAACCATCCATCTAATGGAATAAATAAAGGCCCTCTGCACAACGTATCAATTGTGCTCAATGCATTGGAATGTTTTATCTGTTTATTAAACCCATGATATCTTTCATTATTTCAGGTGAGAGTTTCGATTTAATGGACGGTGTACTCGGCATGGCTCTATCACCCTACCGGCAAGGCCGCGACCGCTACCTGTTCTTCCATGCCCTTGCTGCCGTCACTGAGAACGTCATGTTTACAAATATCCTGAGAAATGATTCCTATATTACTAATAACAACTTGGATCCCAATGATATTCATGTAATTATCGATACATCCAAACATTGCAAATAATCAATTTGATGCGACTTATTTAATTGTAAAGTTTGCTAGAAATTGGTTTTATGATTCCAGATGTTTCCTGAGAAACGTTCATCTCAATCGGCAGCAGAAGCCATAGATCGTGATGGAATCATGTATTTCGGCCTAATGGATCCCCCGAGCATCTGGTGCTGGAACACAGAAACCGAGTTTTCTCGCCGCAACTTTCACGAAGTAGCTATGGACCAGGAAACGCTACAGTTCGCTAGTGGCGTGAAAGTTGTCAATAATCGGAAGGGAGAGCAAGAGCTGTGGGTTCTGACTTCAAGTTTTCAAAGAGTCATGACTGGTAGTCTGAGCTCCAGTAGAGTGAACTACAGAATCCATGCTGAGAAGATTTCTATCCTCATGGCTAGCTCGCCTTGCAGGAGGGAATCCGCCCCAAAGGACAAGCGGCCTGGCTACCATACGAACCTAGTCGAACAGAGGTCACATCGTGCTCATTACAGATATGGCGCCATCGCGTATTTGTAGAAATATATGCGATGTCAAAACGACTGCGCAGAAGATTCTTGCAGTATGGGCCATAATAAATAAAACCGTGCTATTTTAAGTAAATACTGTAAGTTTATAAAATCTACATAATTTAGTTAATACATAAATTATACTGATCGTTCTATCATTTCTGTGTACATTTGAATTTTTCTGGCAATGCTCATGTCGATGTGCTTGTCTTCGATGCCTACTATCATCCCACCGATGATGGATTCGTCAATTTTCTCAGTGAGCGTAATATTTTTATCTTTGACAAAGCTCTTCAAAGCATCCATAAGAGACTTTCGGGTGCTATCGTCAAGAGGTTTTGCTGTTATTACTTCGCAAAGAGCCTCTTTTCTATGTGCTACCATTACTGCGAGAAACATGTTAATCATTTTACGTAGCATCTTTAGACGCCCATTCTCGGCCACCAGCGCCAGGAAATTGCATGCTGTCTCTGGCATTCCTGGAAATCCATTAAAATTTAGGTAGAGATATATAACTTACTTGAAACAAGTACCTACGACTAGTAACGACGACGTTTTCACCACATAATATTGAACTCTGAATCCATGCACGGTTATTTATTACCTGCTTCTTTTCCAATGTCGTGTAGCAACTTTGCTTTGCCAGCACGAGAGACCAGACTCGTCTCTACAAAGTCAATAACTTTCGGTTTAAGTAGAACTTTTTGTAGCGCCCTCATATGCTTTTCTACGTCATCTAGTTGTTGCTTTTGAGAAGCTGCACTGTATAGTGCAGAGACATAGCGCCCTTCAACGCCTGAAATAAATAATAGTTCTTACTTAACGCAACGTGGGTTTGTACCGACGATGTTTAGAATAGGGGTCACCAGGAGAATAATATTCGTGTGGGGAGTATTATATCTAAGCCAAACACACGAATAAGTAAAATTATTCAAATACATACCAAATACAGATATTGGCGGTTTGTTAACCAGCGAAGTACTACTTCCACTGCAATAAAATCGTGTCCCACTTTTCCAAATTTTTTTGGTAAATAAACGTAGCATTGTGATAAAAATTATGCAAGTTGCGCAACTTGGAACTGAAAAATTTACTAAGTACAACGATCTTAGTGACAGTCTTGCAATCATAGATTATTTACTACCATTCTCTACCATTCTCTAATTTTGCAATGATCATAAACAATAAACAATGTAGCATAAACAATAAACCATAGGTAGCCAGCCATACTAAAACGTAGTGATTATTTCTCTTTGGCCATACTTAAACAACTTCAAAAAATGTAAGTACCTACTTTTTTATAACCTGGGGCCAGTCTTGGGGTGAGCTGTTCGGGTAATATCAAAGTTATACAACTTTGATATTTCGTACCATCACCTATGAAAATTGTATTGAAGACGTGTTACTTCAACCTTGGACGTTTTTAAAACATCTGTAAGAGCTTGTGGTGAGGCTCCTGGATTATGCATAAGATACTTTATATATGTACACTTAAGATACTTTTTATCCACACAAGCAAAGTCATGGGCAAAATTATTATGATATACTCGTAATCCATTATTACATAGGATTGTGGGTCAAAGAATATACTTAGCCATTTTACTTTATATCATTGCACTTTTGGGTGCTCTCAATATGGAACACTGCGAACAGAATATTGAAATCAAGAGTTTCATAATAAAAGGAATATTTACTATAAAACGCATAAAAAGAGCAATTATTTATTCAATATTTTCTTAACACACATAGCACGGCTAACCATTCAGGCCAATACATCGTACTGAAAAGCTTGATCAGTCTCCAGGAGGGCTCTTACATACATCACCAGTGAGCCGAGAGCCATGGCTGAAGTTAGCGAGTTGCAGGTGCCACCATCGGATGATGCAGCTTTCTTCACCCGGTATCCTTCCTAAGAACAGTTAAAGAGAACATATACCTAATGTTACTAGGTGCCTACCGCTAAATGAACACCTCACTTTCATTAAGTATGAAATGTATTTATAATATACTAGCTTCCGTTCGCGGCTTTGCTCGCGAGGTACCTACATAAAATATAGCCTATGTTACTCAGGGATAACGTAGCATTCTAACGGTGAAAGAATTTGAAAGAATTTGAAATCGAACCAGTAGTTTTTGAGTTTATGCGTTACAAACAAAAATACAAAAATACAAAACTTTTCTCTTTATAATATTAGTACTTATAGATTTGTATGAAAATAACATTACACAAAGTTAGGACATTACGCATAAGAGTTCCACTAGCTGACTAAACAATGTATTTCAAATGACGAACCTCCCTTTCCTTCTGCGTCGGAGAAGTAGCAGCAGCCACGTAGCCCGTCAGTTTCAAGAAAGGCTGTCTGTCGTCCGCGTAGCACCCTCTGGGCTCTTGCCACGCCATGATCTTATTCATCCAACGAGGCTTTATGAACTCTCCGAAACCTTGTGAAGCGCAATAGAGTACTGGAACCAAATCAGGTTGGCTTTTTAAAGTTTATTTTTGTACCTTCAAGCATGATCTAAATAGCTAGACGACCGAACTATTAGATTTTACGATTGAAATTTGTAAGTGTAGCAGGGTTACAGATACTTTAGCATCTGACTGTTACTTTGATAAATCAAGCGTGAGGTGAGCTTTTATTTTTACATCAATCAAACAGTTTGATAGCCGATAATGATCAATGTAAAAACGTTTCCATTAGTTGATACAGAGTGCTTTTTTTATTGCAACTTACTCTGTTGCATAAATAAAGTCTGTGTTCCTGCTGGATGATCCCAAGCCTCGAGCGACTTCGTCTCTTTATATATTTGTATACAAAGTTTGTAGATATGGGCTGAATGGTCGATGCCGTCCATGCAGTCGAAGATTTTCGATAGCACTGCGGCCCTCACTCGACTCGTTTGCTGGAAAGCAAGGCCTGAACCTTTGATGATCTGAGTGGCGCACTCAGGAGTCACTTCACATGCGCCATCCGACTGGGTCGTCTGGACTTCCATCGCTGATATCAACAGCTGCATTGTACAGGCATCTGAAATCGATGATCTTGAATGAATGAAATCTGGGTTAGCGGGTTCTCACCTTCATTTACTGCTATAATTTCGTATTTACTGGTGACCTCCGGGAAGTCAAGCAGTAAGTTTGTCCATACACATTGAAGTTTGTTTACTTTCATTTTACGTGCTATTCTTAGGTAAGTAGGTACAATACGCCTGAATCATTAATACCTCAATCAGACGAAAACGAGTCCATTACCTATCGGTACGTTTCAACTATAACTCTACATTGTGTAATACACCTGCCTGCCAGTCCTGCCACTACAATGTATGTAGGTACTTACTTATTAAGGGTTAAAGTATTGAGTTACCTGCAGCCTTTCTAGTAGGCATTTTAGTCCTTGCTTCTTGTACGTACTGCTCAAAGGTAAATCTGTAGGGCTTTTGTGTGCCTACAGTGCCTATAGTAATTGGCTCCAGTACCGCTGATAGAACATCTATGTTTTCGAATATTGCTTTGGCCACTGAAAAAAAAATACCTTAGATCGTATACTGATATAACTTTGTGGTAGGAAGCTAGACCTAAGCTCAAAAAATGTACAGGTAACTCATTTATTTATTTTCTCTCATTAAATAATAAAACAACAGCATGTAAAAGTATGCTACGTTCATTATTACACCTAGGTGCGAAAGGCGCGAAAGTCGACCACAATTCGCTTGAAAATGTGTTGTAGCGTAAAACACTTCGAGTGCACAATTATGGTACTAGGTATTGGTACTCGTAGCTATATCGGTAATATAGATTGCGACATGGCAACAAAGCTTGTTTATTAAGAAACAAAGAAATGGCCTCGGATTTGGCGCATTCTACTTAATTTCATTCGCATTACAAGCACAGAATTTTTTTAATCAGATCCCAAGTTTCACAAAATGATGGCTTATGGTACAGATAGATAGAGGAGATATCACAAATTAACCTCCATGTTTAATGTAGGCAATCATAACAAGCGCCTGATGACTTTGAGTAAGTTTTTAACCAGCATCTTCAAAATTGTTGCTCAATAACGCAACATTAGGTACCTATGCGGTTAGAAAAAATATATTACATGTGCAAATTATACAGAGCGTGTTCAAACAGCCTATTAGCCGACAGCTGAAATCGTGTTAAACGTGATTTGATCCTTTAAACGTTTTGGTTTTTTGTGCATCAACTTGTAGTTAGAGCACTCAGATTGCAATACTTTGTACACGTGTGTCCTTGCTCGGCTTAAACTTTCAAACCGATCACGAATGAGCAGCGGAAGTGCAACATTTCTTCTATCGGTACTCATACTAAACAAGTCAATAAATAACGCGTTAGCCAAATCTTACATAATCAAGCGTAGAAATACATTAGTAGGGTCAATAGAGTCTATAATAGGATAGACATAGAAATCAAAAGAAATACAAGTCTTTACTAAAGCATCCACCAAGACAAGTGTCTATTACACAAAATAAACCCTATAGATAAAGAACAAAGGTACCATATCTGGGACGAATAAACACTACCATATTCATAATCCTTGGTTCTAAACACCAAACTAGTGAAGTCAGTGTTGTTGCTTATACGGTCCATCCGTCTCGTGATGTTCTGTAGGTTCTCTTTCAGCTTGACGGGAATAGATTTGTCCAGCTCATTTATCGTATATTCCAATTGCCCTGTGAAAATAGAATTTTATGAAATGTAATTGCTTAAGCGTTACTTAATTTAACATGTCGTAAAAAGCTTAATCATTATTTATAAAGTTATAAAAATATTGGTTGTCACGAACGAGGTAAGTACCTATACTTATCTAAAAATGTTTTCCGACTGATTGAATAGTAACATAGTAAGGTCAACGTAGATGAATTTACAGAGATTCCATAAGATGAAAGTAATTTTCGTAGGAAAAAAACAAATTTTCAGGTGAGTTAGGATAATCCATTAGGTAGAGATGGATTTTATATTTGGGGCTTTAGAAGTACGACGATTTACCTCTAGCCGTCCCCAACGCTATGTACCACTCCGGATCCTTTGAAGGCTTCTTCTCATAGTATTCCAATAATTTATCAAGGGTAATTGAAATCCTGAACACTTTTGGCACATTATAAATAAAGTCTTGTGTATCAAAGTATGGATATATAGCTGCAATACCACTTAGGGTAGTAAGCAACACGATATATTGTGCGTGCATTTTGAATTACACTAGAAAATTTTAAAGAAACTACCTAATGGGAGCTATAAAATTGTACGATAACCATTTGGTTGGTCGTGATTGGGTGAAAGATTTAGGTTAAAATTTTAGCGCAGTCACACATTTATTACAGAAAACGTAACAAGAGGCAATCTAAAGAAAGTAAACGTTGGTAAATGATGAAAACATCACTATTTTACGCTACACGTTTACAGTTTTACACTACATCGATAGTATTTGTAACAAGCAATTTGTATACATTTGGGCCCAGCAGCTATCAGGTTGTTTTTATGTCAAATAAATTTTGAAGTAGGTTTTTACAGATATTAGGTACTGATAAAAGCTGACTGAATTAAAATTACATTAAACTTACATAAAATCTGCAAAAGCTTAACCATAGAATGAGAAGATAAATTTTGAAGTAGGTTTTTACAGATGTTAGGTACTGATAAAAGCTGACTGAATTAAAATTACATTAAACTTACATAAAATCTGCAAAAGCTTAACCATAGAATGAGAAGATGCTAGCGTATGAGAGGGGCTGAGTTTCATACGAGTATAGAAAGGGCAACTTTATATCTACGCGCGGACATGCGCAGAATAATTCTAGAGTCCAACTTGCGCTAACGCATTTTCTGCAATGCGGACAATCGTTTCCAAAAAGTTTTCATTACCTCTCTTTTACACCAGTGACAAATACTTTAGTTGAAGTGAAATGAAAAATAAGTTATGCAAGCATGGCAGTATCGCATCAATGGTTCATACAGTGGTCGGCGCCTTCCATGCTTTTCGCCGATATAGCCAGTAAACACAATAACGTAAACCATTGGAATCATTTGGACCGTAAACTCAGTGATTCAGAAGCGGTTCGAATTGGAGACGATTTTAACAATCACAAACCCGAGGTTGAAGAAGACCAAGCACATTTGAATCACAAAGATGCAACGGATAAATTAAGTTTTAATGGTAAGAAAGTTGCACTGAATAATAACGTAACATAATTGGTTTACTACCTATGATTGCTATCCAACCTTATATAAGTTAACTGAAGCATGTAGCAGATACTTAATACCTAAGTAGGTAGGTACCTATGAATAAGTACTATGAATATTTTACATATTATCTTCAGTCAAAATTATAGGAGTATTCTTGAATTTATTTAAGTTTAGGTCAAATACGCATAATCTACTCAAGCTTTACTAGGTGTGATAATCATCATTCCATCCTACTAATCAGATTATTTTCAAATAGATTTTACGGATTCTTATGGTGAATTTGACTAGCCTCTGGTAAAACTATTCTAAGAATAATGTAATTTTAATAATCTATCTATACTACTTCAAATCGTAGTATTTATTAAACTAATTAGGTACTTATTGAAAGCATCATCATCCACAGCCAAATTTCACCCACTGTTTGGTAATAGACCTTAGCTTGTATCCTCTACAGGCAGATCGTGACTCTCACATCACGACATACCACATTATCCGATTCATAAATCATGTCCTTGTGCGTTTATTTATTGCGAAGTTTTGCGGAAGAAAGTTTTGTGAATTTGTACCTCTACCTAATTTATTTTAACAGTCTTTAGTAGGTAAGTTTAATCATTTTATCATAAGCCTTCTTCAGCTTCATAACTAATGTTACAGTTTTGTCAAAATAATAGTGGAATCACCAGTGATCTGTTATAGTTACTGGGAATCACGCCATCTGATTATTTTGATTACGAGTAATTCCCTGTTGTAGTAGTTTTTTGATTTAATAGACTATAATTATATTGGTTGGTATTCTTTAACCACCTAGCCATTGCAGCGTGACGATCGAGCTACACAAACGAACACCTACTAAAATTATTGCCATTCATAAAGTTTATAATGCTTTAGTGGGATATCTGAGCTGAGAAAGTACGTAAAATCAAGAAAGTGGGAATTTTGGGAATTAAAAGTAATTAGGACTCATGTACCGAAAGGAGAACCCTTTAACTCCTTCACCACTGAGTGGAGTGAGTTGAGTAGGCTGCCGTGACTCGTTAGCCGTACGTGAGGCATAAGGCGAGGAAAGGCAAAATGGCAGACCTATTGAAAAATTTAATCAACTGTAGGTAGGTACCTTACACTTTCACTTTACAGTAGGAACTAACCAGAGCGGCGTTACCTATCGAACAATCGCTTAAGTGCAATTAACTAAGAGTATTCATTGCGTTCCTCCAGTTAGGTACCTGATCTTAAATTCTATCTGAAATATTTAGCTAGATCGAGGTGGCGTGCTCCTAAATCGTAAAGACCAGTTGGGTTTTACCACATGTGTGGCTCTTAAGCAATCGGACTAGGCTTCGGTGAAAGTACCTGATTGTATATTTACTTTAACACAGATATAGGACACTATCATTTATAAACTGCTAGTAACATAAATTTCTACCATAACCACTGCCTATGACAAAAATATTTTTACACAATTTGATAATTGTTTTAGTATATAAAAAAAGGAGAAAATCAGTTTCATACATAAAACACACTTGTAGTAACCTAGGCAACGTAATTATTGATTATGTCTATACTTAGGACAAGAAAGATAATCTGGCGAAAGGTAAACACATATTGTCCATGTAACTAGATAATGGTACTACATATTACTACCCGATGGATGCTTCTACCTTTATTACAGTCCGGAAGTGTTAGTATATAATATTAATAAGGTACAAGTCTATAGGGAAAATCATTGTACATTATCCTGTCTTCCTGTCAAAGGTCAAGTTTCTCCGTCGTTGTTTTTGACAAAAATGATTGAAACGGACAGACGGACGAACATTATCTGGAGTGGTTCCATAATATTTCATTTGCTTTATGTTTCTGACCTGACGGAGAAAATCAATTTTGCGTATCTGATTGCGTTAATTACTATATCGCGGGTGGAGTCCGTGAACAATTCTATTAGTGAGGTAACGAACGACTAAGGTTTGAATGCATCTCTACATTTTATAAATGGGTTCTCCGAAAAAAAAAATGTCAAACTTTACTGCCTTTTTAGCCAGTCATCGTCGATTAAGCTACCATGCCACATGCCCACCATCAAATATTTTCATGAAATCAATGTTTATTTTACACATCGTCCATTGTTCTTTTAATGTGCGTTGATGGCATTCAGTTTATGTTTATAGAATTACTCTCAGTTCATTCTCGACGACAGTCGATTTCATATCATAAATCCAGTTTAGTTCTATCGTGATTCAGTCATGTGTTAATGGTTACATTGATTGTTAATTATACAGTTGTTAAATTATTTACGATCATGTGTAAGTAAATTGATTGCCGTTACACAAGTCCACCACCTGTATTAGCTAGTACCTTTAAAAATACTAGTGTAGTTAAACTTATCACGATAAGGTGATAGTTTAATCTTACTGTGTCAATGAACTCCCAAAATTGCAGACTATTGTTTACTAAATTCAAAGTATCACTGCCTTATAGGCTACAAAGAAATATGTGATCTTACGTGACTAATTATTCACGGATTGTCTTAGGCCACACTACCTACCTAATTTATATATTTACAGATCGTAAAAAAGCGGCTAGCATCACACTATGGCTGGCCATGCTGGGCGTTGCTCAGCCACAGTCAGTACCAGCCGACACTGACACACCACCCTTCAACACACTGTACAAGTGGAAACATGTGGACTTCGAGTTCCCGTCGTCGCGACATCGGAGCTTTGCCATAGCAACTGGGTAAGCAGAATTGGCCATATTGTAATATACATATAGTTAAATAAAAAGTTGCTTTATTTTCATTCATAACGTGGCTTCTCTTCAATATCCTTATTTTGCAGAAAATTTATACCGGAAAATGTGCTGCCTCTTGGACTAGAAGTGTGGGGCTCGCGCGTTTGGGTGACTCTACCAAGTTGGCGTCGAGGGGTTCCAGCAACATTAGCGACGCTACCGAGAGCTGGAGGCTTAGCCTCACCACCTCTGAAACCTTACCCGAATTGGAATTTCCATAGGGCTTTCAGTAAGTATATAATTGTAGTACCTTGCTTCAGTAATATTATCTTATAAAAATAAATCTGCAGTTGCAATTAATGCAATTAATAAATTTGGCTAAATCAAATAACAACTCACTCTTTCTGATTTCAGATAAAGAAAACAATTGCTCTGGCCTCACATCAGTTTTTCGGATAAACGCCGACTCATGTGGCAGGCTATGGGTTTTAGACTCTGGACAAATAGACTCACAAGACGACCCCAAACAAGTATGTCCACCGAGTATAGTACTGTTTGATCTTCATACCGATGAGCTGATTGCTCGATACCGAATACCTAAAAAATATGTGCTACAAGACTCTCTATTTGCAAATATTATTGTGGATACCCGAACTGAAGACTGTTCCGATTTACACCTCTACATCACTGATACTTGGCGATTCGGACTGCTCGTATTTAGACAAGAGGATGCAAGTTTTTGGAGATTTTCAAATCCACTTTTTTACCCGGATCCACTGGCTTCAAATTTCACGTTACATGGACTAAACTTCCAGTGGCCAGATGGCATTTTTGGCCTGGCATTGACTCCGCTGGGAAGGTTTCGAGACAGGATTTTATTTTTCAACTCACTAGCTAGTTATAGGGAGTTTTTTGTACCAACATCTATTCTTCAACAACCGTCACGGGTCAATGATAGCTCTTCAGAGTTTAAATTACTTGGGGAGAGCAGAGGGCTCACCGGTCAAGCCTCTGCATGTGCTACGGATCGGAGAGGAGTCATGTACTTTGGGCTGGTCATGCGCGACAGTGTAGGATGCTGGGATATGAGAAAACTATATCAGAAACAGACTTTAGGAGTGGTTGCTTCAAATGAGGAAACTCTTGTTTTTCCTAATGATATAAAAGTGGATCAAGAAGATCAGCAAAGCGTGTGGGTTATATCGAATAGATTACCAATGTTCCAGGCAGGTTCTCTAATACCAGATGATTATAACTATCGCATCCTGTATGCAGATACAGAAGAAGCGGTGCAGGGCACAGTTTGTGATCCTGACATACAACAACCCCCGCCCACGGTGTTGATTCAACGAGGTTGGCTGCCATAATATTAGTGTTATTGTTCAAATGTGTAAGGTGTAGGTATATATTGTAAATATAGCAACTTATTTTAAGTAGTACATACTTTCAAAAACAACCATAGCAGTTCTACTTCACATTTGCTCTGCTCATTTTAGCTGGCAGGCAATTTAATTTAACTTTTATCAGGCGCGTGTTTCAAACGGTATTGGAGGTTGTAAACAAGATAAAACCTCCCCTAAGATGAGAAAGGAAACCTTAAAAGCTTGTTTGCAACTTGTGTTACAATCTTTATTTATAATTTTCTCTTATACATAAAGCTTTAGTTATAATATTGTAAACATTTATCTTAAAATCAAGCCATTTACATTTTAAACTATATTTCCTTTGGTAAAACTCTAAATAAGCTGATATAAGTACTTAGGTACTGTCACTTTTTTCTATTTTTTAGAAGAGCTTATTTCACCTCTACGTATTTGTGCTATAATAAGAACATCGTCCTTACGACAACATGTAAAGGCGACCGTGTGAATAAACTTGTTTTCCGTCATTTAAATGACTAAAATATGACTTATAATTTTTTTGCTAAATTATTTTGAGGAAAACACACCTTGACAACCCAATTCAGTGTACATTCGTAAATCTTATGAACGAGCGCAGTTCACAGTTGACTACCTCTACCTACACTGGATATTATTGGTCCAAAAAAGAAGATTGTGAACCAACATACCAGTTAGGCGGCCTATAGTTTATGTAACATAATCATCTAATAAGCCTTGGTATGATACATATTCGTTGAAAGTTACCGGCCGCACAGACGTGTTATTTATTGTGGACTGTGATTTGCTATCAATATAGCAAAAATGGCGATTATGGTATGTAAATATTTTAATGACAAACAAAACTTAATCATATAACTATTTTGCAGTCAAATAAGGCTGATATTATATTTGATATAGTAGAATTAGGCTTATGTAATACGAAGTTTCTCAATATTTTATAAAAAAAATCTATTTTAATTTAAGCTGATATTCCGGTGTGGTCACTGCGATTAATTTCATTTTTAATCATTTAAACAATACAAAAAAACTAATTAAAATGACCAGCATAGATAATTTACATATTGTTGCAGCAAATAATTTAATTTATACACATACTTACTTATTTTTTATTCAATTTCGAAATAAGCATTTATGTGCCTGCCTTATTATGCAGTTCTACTTTTACTCGGATGGTAACGCAATAGTCTATACAGTCTACGACAGACATTAGTGTAGGCATACTAGCTACAACTATATTCGTCTTGAAGCTATCAAACTAGCTGACTCTCGAGTAACATTGACTGCGCTTTTAAAGTAATATATTTATTCCCGTTCTTTTATTAGGTGTTCATAATTGAATACAAAACTTAAAGGTTGTATAATCACGTGACTTACAATTAAAATTTTAATTCCTTTATACCTATCTAGTTTTCTATTCTATAGTGATGTTCGATTGTTTATACTTTGAAGGGTTGATCCCAGTGATATGTAAAGCTCCGTACTCACTTACGGTTTTGCTCGATCGAGCTATCATGTCGAGCCTACATTTGATGCGGATAACTACTAGATGCGAGCCTTTGAGCTGTGAGTTTTGCGGTCCACACGTTAATATTTACTCGTTTTGGAGTAAAACTATCGAGTAATACCGAATGTGAGTACGGAGCTTAATAGTTACTAATTGATCCTCCTGACTATACACCACAGTCCACAACACGCAGACGCGGAACCAATATCAATAGATTATGCTAACATTTGTCCCTCAACGGGAATCGAACCTGCACCCCTTCACTTTTAAGCCAAGCACTGCCCCGCCACACTTACCAAGGTTTTCAAATTAAATACAATGCCATAGTGCCCATACAGAACCGGTAAGTATATTTATCTAGGGACCTTCAATATTCTTCTCAATGCTAGTTACCATGATAAATTTATAAAGGTGCTGGGTACACCTGCTTATTAAAACATTCACATTATAACATTACAACGTTAAATAATCTAGCTAGCTCAAATTTTACCAACAATTTTAAAACAAAACTGATAGTAGGTACCCACTACGTTAAAACTTACTAATTCGACAGGCATGCTTTAATGAAAATTACTTTAGATGCAAAATTTTTCGATATTTAGGCATTCCGAATTTTTCTAGAAATTTTTTATATGGTTGAGCTTGGCAATTAGCATCTCGCTGTGTGATACCGAGAAGCGAGTTGCAATCAAAAAGTCGATAGGCACTCTGTATCGATGGAAACAAATCGACTTTGACTATCGCTCCGAAGAAGAAAGACAAGCTGCTATTAGCAATGGGTAAGTTTTAGAGTAAAAGAAAGGAGGAAATAATTATGAAAAAGTCATATGGCTATGGCTTTGTAAAGAGACGAACAAAAAAAAAAGTGCACCAAGTGGGGTTTTTGATCAAAAAGTTCTTATGCACGTTACGAATTAGTGAAATTTACCCATGCGATATTAAAATGAGTTGATGAAACTCAACCATAGTAGGTTGGCCATAACATTTTTTATTGTTTTCCTCTAGTGATTTAATCCCAGAAAACGTGATAACCTTGGGCATAGAGCGTTGGAAAGACCGCGTGTTTATCAGCACCCCACGATGGAAGCGAGGGGTTCCAGCCACGCTATCGTCACTGCCTATTGTGGCGCAATCTGAATCACCTCCGCTACAACCGTATCCTAATTGGGACTGGCATAACGCAGGTAAGCCATAGTAAATAAAGTATAGAAAATGACAGTAGGTTTACCTACTTTTCTACGTATTTTGGATGAACTTTGATTTGTTTTTCTTTTCATCCTCAGTGAACTGCACTGGATTCACGTCCGTGTTCAGAATGAGTGTTGATCACTGTGGAACGATGTGGGTGCTCGACTCCGGACAGGTAGAAGCATTCGAAACTCCTCGTCAGTTGTGTCCCCCGACACTCTTCGCTATCGATCTGGACACGGACACAGTTCTCGCACGTTACCCAATACCAAGTGAACTTGTCCTTCAAAACTCTCTGATTACAAATATAGTGGTAGATTCTAGAGACGCACGCTGTAGAGATTTACACGTTTATATTGCAGACGCATGGCGATTTGGTCTCATTGTTTTCAGAGATGAAGACTCTTCATTTTGGCGTTTTAACCATTACAGTTTCTACCCAGAGCCTCTGTTTTCTAACTACACCCTACACGGACTGAATTATCAGTGGTCCGATGGCCTATTCGGAATGTCTCTAGGAAAATTTCATCTAGGCGATCGTTTGCTTTACTACCACTCAATGTCCAGCTCCCTGGAGTTTAAAGTCAAAACGTCTGTTATTCGCGATCCTTTACGAGTGAACAATTCTGTCAGTGAATTCGAGCTGCTCGGCGAGAGTCGCGGCGCTAATGGACAGGTTTCGGCCGCAGCCGTCGACCGCAACGGTGTTATGTTCTTTAACCTTATTTCGCGCGATAGTATCGGGTGTTGGGATACGCGTAAAACGTACACAAGCAAGAATTTAGCGGTCATAGCGCAAAACAATAAAACCATGATATTCCCAAACGACCTGCGAATAGATCATGAAGTGCCTCAAATTGTTTGGGCTATAACAAACAGGCTGCCAATGTATCAGTTTAATTTGATAAATCCTAACGAGTTTAACTATAGAGTCATGTATTTAGATCCCCAGAGCGCTGTACAAAATTCCGTGTGTGATCCTCATCAATATTAAAAAAACCTTAATTTATGTATGTATTTCTAAATTAATTTAAATAGAAATAATATTAGCTTCTTTTTTTTTTTTTTTTTTTTTTTTTCCGTGTTGATCTGCAATCAGTCTCGCGACTATAAGCGGATGTGTTGTAAATCTGTGTAGATTTACAACACATCCAATATTAGCTTCTAATATAAATTCAACCGTTATATAAAATATATTATTTTTAATGTTCATAATATGTTTTATGACAAAATACACTTTTTATTTTATTTCAGTCGTTTTTTTCATGGGTTTTTGTATCCTCTGATGTTCCATCTTCTTTTTCTTTATTCGAATTATTTTTATTTTCAGTAATACGATTAATACTTTCAACTATAGACATCAAACTATCACTGGATGCTAATATTTTATCAAGATCTATCTGAAGTTTAGTGTTTGCTCGAGACGTACCTATAATTGAATTTTGTTTACGTTCCGTGCTTCTTTCTCTAGATTTTACAGTCTGTTGTGATGAATTTGGTTGGTTTTCTGGTTTTCTGATTTTATTTTGCTGTTCATTTGTACTACCCGGAAAATTAACCCTTTTATTTAGGTGTTTTTCAATATCTAGAAAGACTTTCTCGTTTGGTGAAATGGATACAGTACGTTTTCGAGTCCTCAAATTATTACTATTATTGTCGTTTTCGATACGACTATGAACTGTTTTGCCCGCAGTAGTATCAACAATCTTATTTTCTGATGACCGTGGAAGATCCGAAGGCCTTTTCATAAATATTTGAGGATAATCTCGTACATACGATGCAGTATTTTCTTTGCTGCTTCCTACAAAAGATGGGGTATCAGTGTCGTCTGATGGCATAGTCGTACAGTTGTGGCTGTCAGGTCTTGGCAGTACAGAATTAGAAGATTTGGTCTTGAACATGTCAAAGTCAACAGAAGTGATGCCTTCTTTACTTAAATAAGCTCCAATTCGCAGCATCATCAATACGAACTGTTCATTAATACGGTCTGAGTCTCTCGGTACTACTACATCGCTTCCATACCAGTCTTCGTATGAACCAGTTTCTGATACTCCATTCGAAATGACAGACGTCAGCGGAGTCAATATTTCATTGTTTATTTTAATTTCTTCATTGCTTCCATGAAGTGATTTGTCAAAGTGTGATGTTAGAGCAATATTTGGATGTGATCTCGTTTCACTGCTGTCAGAAGGTCTTTCTCCGTACCTGATATTTGAAGAAACATTCATTATCATAACGCATGTCAACCTACATCTAAATAATGTGTACCTACATCCTATGGCTCTGCATTACACTATGTCAAATAGTCCCTAGCTTAAATTACTTAGAGTTTATACAATTATTACTTACAGGCTTGCAACGATTTTACTTCGTAGCTGATCCTCTCCCAGCAAAGACTTAGTCCGCCGTCTCCGAATGGCAAGCTCCAGTCCATAATCATGATCATTATTTGGTGGGAGAACTGTAGAAAATGTTTTGAAAGCAGAAGCCACTTTCAGAGCATGATAATAGCTGTAAAAATTAAAAGTTTTCTGAACCAGAAGAGAAGCTGAAAAGCTAAACTAATGGTTTAATGAAATAAAAAATATATAAAGACTACGTTAACTCTTTATCATCTATTAATGATCTGGTAAATCAATAAAGCTTACCCTAACACCAGCATCCACATGTAGAACGCAGGCATGATTGAAACTAACTTCACTATTACGAACTTGATACAAGGAGGCCTGGCAGGACCCAGGAGAACACAAGTACCAAGGCCTAAAGCTAAGCTTGTCAACTCGCAGAGGAGTTTTCTAGTAGCTGCCAGTAGGAGCCAAGGTAGAACTAGAGCTGGGCGCTCTTCCTACGAAGGTTAAAAGGTAAATTATTGCTATATGACTATCATATAGCAATAATTGAATGCTGTGTATAAATGAAAAAATATGTAAGTATTTAGTAACAATTAACAACATTCTCGGATCAATCATGATCAATTAAGTGCACCGAAACACCTGAGATGTCGCAATAATTAATAATTCTGATCAGTTATAAAACCTCTGGTGCTGGACTCACGACTGAAAACACGCAGGCACTTTTTATTGTGCAACATGCTGCACGTCTATGAATCGCAAACCAAAATTAAGTACTCAGACTTACTAAAAAAACAGGGTAGAGTAGCACTATGTACGAAGCGAGGTACACGTAGACCGTAAAACATTGCACCAGCATCACTCCTGATATCATGGTTCGTAATACTCGCTGGACTGGCATCGATAGATCATCCGGCATCGTCATCTGCCATACCTATAGCCAAGTGATTGAATTGTAAAACAATTACAGTAGGTAAGTTGCTACATGATTGTTACCTACCAACGTCTGTTCAGCCTAGCTAATTTCTTTCTACAACAAAGTCGTAACCATGATCATCAGCAACTGCAGCCGCCAGTTTAGTCGTGTAGTTGTTCAAATAGACCTACTTTAGGAAGTTATTTCTTACCAGTACGTCTATTGAACCTTTATACCATGAATGCTGAATGCTCTAGTGGAAATGACGAAATGACTGTGTTGTATCAGCCCAGCCATCAGAAAAGACCGCGTATTTTAGTGAGTTTCTTAAGACATGGGTAAGTATGTATGCGTTTTTGGTGCTTATGTATTGTCTTGCTTAGTCGTTGTGAACAAAACCAAAATATAAGTACCTAACCGCTGAGATCGTCTCGGTCGCGTCGGTCTCTTGATCAATATTTCGTGTTTCGAGTTTATTCAAACGATCCTAGATTTCTCAGTGGCCAGATCATGATACAGGACTTTGGGCGGCATATCTATTTCTCGATCAGGTAATTTAAGCGAGTAAGTATACCTTTTAGTCCTTATGAAGACACAGTATTAAATTTATAGGATTGGCTACACATAAATACCTGTTTAAGATTAGCGTTAACGTTGAAGAGTGTTGCATCGAAAATAGTTCTGACCAGCCCCAACAGCGTCCACAAACATACTTCAGAGTGCATGTCCATACCGACGTAGGACAGTATGTTCAACATTTTGTAACAGTGAATAGGTAACCTATCTCTGAAGTTGCAAGAATTTAGGCTAATTCGCTCTACATTATGGTTTGGAAATATTTATTTTAGTTTTAAAGAATTTGTTTTGAAATAATGTTTAGGTTATTGTTCAGTAGGTGTTGTGGGTAATGTTAAATCTTGCCATTTTTTATTAAATCGACGGATTATAATAGGAAATAGGGATTTATGAGTAAGTATGTCACTGTCAAAGTTTTCATAGATTTAAAATAAGTATGATTTTCCAATCTCTGTGTGACATTTAAAATATTTTTCCCAAAAATTTACCTCTATCATCCATCATACTATCATGTACATATTTAACTAGAGTTTGTTCAATAGTATGCAATAGGTTTCAGTTGTCTCATAAAACTTACCTACTCTGAAACAATAAAAATCAGAAGGATAACCTATTTCAATCATTTATGTAGTTCGTTTATTTTAGTAAGTACAATGGTTAGGTAGGTACCTAACCATTGTACTTACTAAAATAAAAAAATAAAAAAGATTCTGAAATTGTTAGTTATATTTTACCTACTTTTACTCAAAAAGTTAGTGTTATAATTAATTCCTCGTATCTACATAATGCAGTAGCGAAAAAAAATAGTATGTTCTTATTCTTAACTTATTACTTCATGTTTACTTTGGAGTTAACTTATACTAATTCTAGTCTCGGTTGGATTATACATTACATTAAAATTGACATACATGAAAGATTGTTTTATATCTGAGATAATTTACGTCCTTCTGAATGCAAAATACTTACCTACTATCTTTTGTAGGTATCCCATTTTTAACCTTACCTTATGATTAATTACCTTACCTCTTATGAATAGGTAAATAATGTAGAGCAAAATTGCAGCAAACAAAGTTTTCAATAAGTAGGTACCTACTTAGACTTACATAATTTTCTGCAATAACCCATCACACGCAAACTAAGAACCTAGGTAGGTACCTAGTATGCTATTTCAGCGTACCCTAGCGGAGTTGGAGTTTAATAAGAAAATAGCACAGTACCCGATTAGCGCTGTGGTCATCATCATGGTGATGCGTCAGAGGCACAGCACACCGAACGCCCAAGGCACAGCCAGACGAACCTCGGCGGGCGAACAAAGTGCGCGTCGCATGACCATACCAGGAAAATCACGCGGGAAACGTAACAAACTATTTGTTGATGGTGAAGTGAGAAAATAAAGTGACAGTGTGACAGTGAGATTTGAATCTTTTTAAGGTGAACACGCTTTATTACTGTTTTTTTTTTTTCTTTTTTATGTTGTTGGGTATAGAAATAAATTGCTTTTACTATTGGGCAGGTACCTAAACTTAAATGAATCGTTAATTACTATGTGACCAATAGATATGTGAGATGAATTGCGCATTTGCAGATAAGACTTTTGTTTTATGTATTCGTTTATCTTTGGTTTTCTTTAAAATATAGCCTTGATTTTGTTTCAGAATGTCTATAATAATATATTTGGGTTACGTTACCTTGAGCGGTGTGAGTCGCAAGTTATTTTTAATAATGCTGTCTTTACGTAGCGCCACGGTGTTTTTCTTAGCAACATCCGTGAATAAACACGTTTTTGAATAGATCTAGATCGTTTAATAAATATCGACCATAATATAGTCACCTACCTAATATTAATCAATACAATAGCCATAGGTACAATATGTTAGGTAATCAATCATACTTGCTGGCTTGGTATCAGTGTGTAAAGAAACGTTTATTCGATTTTATTACAATTTGTTTGGTTTCAGAACACAACTAAACTAAAACAATTGTAGCTGCATTCCTGAATTCCTATTCTAGGTACCTATTGTAGTAAATATTTATATTATACCAATAGTTGAAGAATAAATGCATAAGATTGACCTTCTAGAGTTCTGCCAACTCAAAACAAGGGCAAGAGCGAAGTCAAACATGATGTCATGCACGGTCTGCCCGGTTTATTTATTTATTATCCAGTGTTTTATCTACATATACACGATTAGGTAGTAACAGATTTTGTTATTTCTGAAATTTATAATATTTACAATGTGTGTTCTGTTTTTTAGAGAATCATTATTTATTTATAACTAAATAAACCCGACTCTCGTTAAGTGTGTGACCAAACCAAATGTCTGGTGTTGGTTGGTTGATCACCTAAATTTAAATAAAGTTCACGCTCACAATAACTAATTTAGCTGATTGTAGAACATTACATAAAGTGAGCCATTCCTAATACACATAAAACGATTGTTACACATTAAACTATTATTGTTGTTACTGATGTAAAATAGTAAACCACGATCCTCTAAACAAAACCATTCATTCAAAAAACTAAGTTAAATTTTTTTGCTAACGAACGGGACCCTAGCTTGATAAAATAATATATGTCATTCACCAGGATCAAACGGCAACGGTATGATTGTGACATACCTACGAGAGTCTGATGTACGTGAGAACACGTATGTGGTCCCGACTGTTCCATACATGGAACCACTGTTTATGGTGTGCAAACATCACCTGGTAATTTATCCTCGATTTCCTACGCTTTCTACTGCGTTACTATAGGTGCGGTACATAATGTTATCTGATTTAATATTTTAAATTCAGTTTTAAACCTGGTTTGTATATACACACACATAATTAAATTTGGTGGCTCAAAATCAATCAGTTCTAAAGAACGCATCATTGTGCAAATACAAAACTGAGTCAGTTGTGTTCTGAGATGGAGAAAACTGGATTTTGTATCGTTCACCTCTTCTCGCATAGCTTTGTTAATCGAATTGATTGAGCTCATTAGCGTCTATGTGGGGTGATGTGAGGCAACTATGAGAGATCATTGTTCGGAGCTTCTCATCAAAATTAAGAATACCCTACTATTGGTTCCACAGTTATTCATTTCTGCCACAGAATGATTATCGCAATGACTCATTCCTATTGCATTTCTTGGATTACACATCACAATATTGTTGCTTCATTGATGACATCATAATACAGGGTCAGTTTTAAGTTAGTAGGTACTGACTGTGTAACGGAATATCAAAACTCGAAATACCGAAGTACAGAATAAATATTAGCTTTTTTGCCCTTTTGGCAACACACTAACTTTGTAGTAAGTACTACTTTATAGTTTACACCTAGTAAATACTTGTTTTTTTTTATTAATTAATACTTATTACATAGTACCAAAACGTAATAAAATGACTTCCGTGTAGAATAATTAGCTTGCATATATATAAATAATGCCTGGCAAGGTTATCCAGCACTCACGCAATATGGCCAGACGAGCTTATAGTTCGAGACACACATACTCAGCTCTTATATCACTTACATCACCATTATTTAACATAATTCATCTATGATCAATCTCTTCATTATTTATAAATTAATTTTACTTGACAGAAAGTCATGCTGTCATGTTAACTTAACTAAAAAGTGGTCCTTCTACTCGTATAAAACCTTCCCTAACACCGTTGTTTGTTAGCTCTTACGACCTCAGTACTGGCTCTCGGAATACAAGTTACGTCAAAACCTTGACTGAATGCAGGAGTCAAGCGATGAGGGTCACCAGTATTCATAAGTTATATGATTATGACTTATTGATGACGGTTAGTACTTATCTATAAACTAAACATGGTGATACCATCTTCATGAGACAGGCATACCTCTCTTCGCTTGGCTATATATTATTTACCAAAATCTACCAGTGTCAAACACACCATACAGTATTATTTTTATCATTAAGGTACCCCATCTCTCGATAATACCTTCGCGATACGTGAAACTTTTTTACATTAGTTGTTGACCTTCGCGTTAATATCAGCTTTCCGCGGTCCATGACCATGCTCTCGTAAAGTTTAATAATAACAATGTTGAGAGTTATTTGTTCGAAGAATTAGTCGAAGAATGCTGACATTGACTTTTTTGCGTCGTCAAGCCAGTCTCAGCTTAGGCAATGAAGAATTGTACAATTCATCATCCATTATTCTGGAAACACTTGAGACAAAACCATACACAAACAAGGCAAGATAAATGTTGTTAGTTCAGACATTTAGAGGTAAAGTATTGTAGGTATTGTTTACAATCTCACATTCGAACAGATGTACTTAGGTACCTACCTAATGTGTGTGTCACAACATGACGTCACAATGCCTTCTAAGGTAGCGATCACCGACCTTCTACCCAAAGCAAGGTAAACTACGATTCTCGTAGGTGTCGCTGATTTAATAACTTGTCCAAAAATTTACATTTCGTAATTATGACTCTACTTTATGTAACAGTCTTCCATCTATTGTACCATTACAGAACCCTTATAAAATTAAACTTAAATTATCTATGTAACTTTTTGGATGATGCAACAAGAGCATACTGGATGCCACAACTAAACCAATGGGTACTTATATCGAGGAACTCTCGAATTGCTCGCAGATGGTCCAGCGGGATGTGCTTTAGATTGGCTTACTTACGATTTACTGAATTGCGTGTGATGCACTCGGTGTTTCAGATAACGAATCCAGTAGTACATAACTAACTTTAGTCAGATGTGTCGATGAGATCAGGCTTTATGGTATTTCACCTACTTGCTGAGTCAATTTTCATACCAGTGTTAGTTTGGACAGAAATTAATGAAAGATGACTGATTTATCGAGCATTATAAAAGTTCAAAACTTATTCAGAACGCACTAAAAAGGATTTTTTTATATTTTTTATGGGTTCATCGATAGAACATTCCTAGGAACAAGTACCTAGATTCCTTTAAAAAGGCATGAATGAATCGAGTTGCTCTTTTAGAATAGATAAGAAGCCATGTTCTGGTGGGTGTGGTGACGGTACCTTACCTAGAGCATACGCATAGCACATCCGCCGGCCTTCGTTTGTTTAATGGCCGAGCCAAGAACATGCGCCGTTTGCCAAAAGTCACTTTCGTTACGGGGAATACACCACTGACTTCTACGAGTACGAGTATACTCGTAGTACAACTATTACGAGTAGCACGATGTTACTGTCCCATTATTGAACAGGGTGTATAATATGTACTTACCTAATATACAGGGTGTCCCAAAAAGTAGTGTCAAGCGAAAGTCCAGAGATAGAACACCCCTTGGGGTACCCGAATCACCCCCATGTATGTTCCGCGATTTTTTATAATTTTCGAGTTATTAATTTTTTTCTTAATTTTTAAAAATTTACGACTTGAACAATTTAAGAAGTTCTTTAAAAAAAGTAGAAATCTTTCTTGAGATTTTTTTTTTGTTACTGAATTGTTATGAGTTGTTCTTTTAGGCATAAAATAATCAGCTACGTGACTATGATGAAAACTATGAAAATGTTGGTGTAAAGTCAAATAATAACATTCGGTGAATTATGACTAAAATTTTCAACTTCAAATTAAAAATCTTAAAAAGTGATTTCATGGTTCTTAAATGAGTTTAAAGAATTTTCTAGACTCTCAGCTTTCATAATCATTAAAAAAAATAGTACTTAATTGGCTACTTTGGCTAAAATCGGCCTTCAAAGACGGTGAGGTGGAAAATTCTTAAAATTAGCTACCTGATTAAAAAATAGATTTTGGCCATTTTATCACTCCTAAGCTTAATTCGTTTGTGAACTAACGAAAAATTACTGCAGGAAAGTAAGATTTCATTATGAAAGCTGAGAGTCTGGAGAATTTTGTAGACTTATTTAGAAACCATGAAATCACTTTTTAAGATTTTTAATTTGAAGTTGAAAATTTTAGTCATAATTCACCGAATGTAAATTTTTTACTTTACACCAACATTTTCATAGTTTTCATCAAAGTCACGTAACTGATTATTTTATGCATAAAAGAAAAACTCATAACAATTCAGTAGCAAAAAAAAATCTCAAAAAAGTTTTCTACTTTTTTTTAAAGAACTTTTTAAGTTGTTCAAGTCGTAAATGTTCAAAAATTCGGAAAAAAATTAATAATTCGAAAACTATAAAAAATCGCGGAACATACATGGGGGTGATTCGGGTACCCCAAGGGGTGTTCAATCTCTGGACTTTGGCTTGACACTACTTTTTGGGACACCCTGTATAAATAAGTATAAAATATATATACTTAAGTCAGATTTATTTATTTTTATCTCAGCGTTTCCGTGTAGGTTGTAGGCTTGTAGGTAGACAGAGTCGGATTTTCTTAAATAAAGCTGTAAATCCAACCTCCTATTGGAACTCTTATATTATGGTGTAGGGTTCTGTACTTTAACTTTTCCCTTGTAGTAAAAATGTTTTATTCGAAACAAGAGATAAAACTTAAAATATCAACTGTAAAATATCTACTGCATTTTCTGACAAAAAAGTAAGTTATGTTCTTTCAATCATTTACTTTTAAATAACTGACTATAATTATCTAACTAACATGAAATAATTTTAAATAACCTTAATAAATGAAATAGCCTAAAATAACTAGAATATTATAATAGTAATTTATCGAACTACTTAATACACTCTGACCTAATTTAGTACCTGACTCCGTCCGATAAACACGCTTGACCACGTGAGATGTCATCAACGAAAGATGCATCTAAATATAACGCGTAACTTTACTCGTTCTGTGATTATGAATATGCGGAACGCCGTCCGCTGCCATGACATCTGCTCTTGATGGTAGACATGCGCAAAACGGTACCCGAAGAAGTGATGCAACATCACCCATCACTTTTGTTAGAGTGATATCACTTTGTGATATTACCATCACCCTAAACATCACTCGAGATTTTGGCATTACCGGGAACTGAGTACCGACAATAGTACTGGTATCTATCGATCACATTCGACGGACGACACTCGGATCACTTGAGAAGTAATGCAACAAAACAAGTGTTAAGTAATTATTGTGAATATCGTATCGAGCATTCTTTTGAGCAAATAAGTTTTATGTGTGTGTATGTATGTAACTATTATTTATATTTATTATGTGCTATCGTGTCACTACACGATATCACAGAAATGGCCCTTTGTGCCTTTATAATAAACACCGAAATTGCATACATAAATTCCGGCGGGAAACCACAAGCGCGGGGCGGCGCGGCGGCGCGAAGTCGCTCGTTTCACGACAGATCCCGAGTGTGCCCGAATGACACCGATCGCGCGGGGCCGCGCGTTGTTCGTTCGTGGTTTCGGGCGGGTGATGTGAGTGATGTGTAATGGTTAGATTTGACGCGTAATGAGTAATGTTGCATCACTTCTCCGAGTAATATTACTCGCGTAATATTACACGCATTACTTACCCATGTCTACTTGATGGCTTCACACCACACATCACAGCGTCGCTCGCGCCGCTGCGCGCTGGCTGCCGCCTGCTTGCGCAATGCTCTTGACAGAGAACTACCTATGCAGGCGCGAGCCGCTATCGTTTCATACAAGAAACAGATTATTTAATAGTTAGTAAGATACAAAGTATCAGTATCGCTAGTTTGGATGGATATAGGTATACGTAGAATCTACGCACTACGATCTGTCTACTGAGCCCCGATGAATGGGTAATGAAATGGGCTCATTTTAAGTAGGTACTTATATGTAAACAGTGACAATGGCTGGCCTGTGGGCGCATTAAGCTTGAACTCTCATATACCTAGTGATTTGTGCTCCTTTTAATAAGTGGCCATTGTTTTCATTTAATTACCGAATCCGTCCGTTTTAAGCAGTTATCTCCAACATAAATTACTTTTACGGACAGCTGAGTTTAGAAATAGGCAAGTAGTTTAGTTTATACTCCTAGATAATCATAACCTAAACTTGTTAACAATGTTAGACCTATTTACGATAGTACAAAACTATTATGTAATAATAGTATCATTTTAGATATACGAGTAAACAATTTTATTACTAAAGTCAAGGCATCGCTTTAGTTACAAGTAAATTGTTTGCTGGAAGCTCTACAAGGTCACAGCCAGGTTGCAATGGGGTGTAAAATGCCTGGGAGTGGCATTTAGGTACGGGACATAAAAGCTCACTCTAATGGGGCCGCGATCTGCGATGTGGGTCAGGCCAATGTCGGTTTATCTACTCTGATTATAAAATTTACTGACTACCTATCGCTGCAAATAAATTATTTTTAACTCTACGTTGACAACAACAAAGTCTACTTATAAATAACTCTACAACTGACCAAATCTACCCAAATGTTCCTGTTTTTGGTTTTCAACAGTGTTTTTGGTTGGTTTAGAATAGGTACTCGTATTTTTAAAAATAGCAGCAGGTTGATTGAAAAGATTCAAACGGTGTCCTAATTTTTAAACTGCTTTCAATAAAACGACTGAAAAACCTTTGAAAAGCATGTATAGCCAGCCATAAAATCTGTTTTGGCGGATGTGAGCTGCACGCACAATATCGCGATGTTTGTCATCACATCAACTACCAAATCAAAGAAGTCAGAAACTGGGACGGTATTCGAAACAACCGACCCACACAAACGATTTGTATTGAGTAATGCCATGAATTTAGTAATAGTTACACGTTTATAGCACTTACTGTTTCTAATTCTGGATAACCAGGAATGTTTTGCCCATTGGGTAGTCAATCAAAATGAATGAATATTGCGAAATTATTAATGCATCTATTTAAGTTTCAATGGTTGTTTTGGTTAAGGTAGTAGGGAGATATAGGCATAAGTACATAATGTAATATCTTATACCTTTAAACGAGCAATTCTTGTATATATATATAATCTAAATCTCAGAAACGGCTTCAGCGATTTTCATGAAATTTAGTATGCAGGGGGTTTTGGGGGCGATAAATCCGTCTATTACCAACCGACCAACCACGCAGTCCACCTAGTTGGACGGTTAGTAAATATTTTTCTTAACCGACAACCTGGTTTGTCAGTTGATATATTTTATTCTTAACCGACAATCTGGTTTGTTGGTTGAAATATTTTCATTCTTAACCGACAATCTGGTTTGGCGGCTATGAACTTTTGCACAATGAAATCAGCATTGGACATTTCTTGGAAAAGCTCAGATAGTTTTTTTAATACATTTTTTCATTATTTTTCACCTGATTATTTTATTTTATTTACCTATTTACATAATTTTCCTGATCATAACACTACTTATGTACACAATTTACAATTAATACACTTGAGTATTTCCAAGTACCAGGAATGCATAAACCATGGAGAGATTTTCGCGACTCGTGATCTTTCGACTCTTTGTGAATCTACAGTGAAATACCTCTCCATCGTTTCTGCTATCTGGTATATTCTGGTACCTGGTACCAATAGTATTTCCAAGTACCAGGAATGCATAAACCATGGAGAGATTTTCGCGACTCGCTTGGCTTACCTTTTATAATTAGTAGGTATACTTATACTCCACGAGAGCAGAGCAGTAAAACGGTTGGGAACTCATGAACTATACAATGGTTTGTCAGTTGGTAAAAGAAGTTTATCAACCAACAAACCATTAATTCATCCTTAGATAGTTTGTCGGTTAGGATCAAAAATGTAGATTACTAACCGACAAACTAGATAGTTTGTCGGTTAAGAAAAATATTTACTAACTGTCCAACTAGGTGGACAGCGTGGTTGGTCGGTTGGTAATAGACGGATAAATCGATCTAGGTAGGTTTCATTTTTAAAAAACGTCGTTTACCCCAATAAAAACGAGCAAAGCTCGGTCACCCAGGTACTTAATATTATGTAGGTACAGCACATAAATAAATAGTCACATACCGGCCATTTGAAACGCAGATTGGGTAGGTATTCTTGGGTAGGTTTGGAAATTGGTTTACAAAGTCTTGTTCTCGACTAGAAATCAATGTCGAAGCGGCGACGTGTTGTCGCGCTAAAGTAACGGATCTACCCAATACCTAAACGCCCACACTGAAATACACGTAATAGAAAACACCTCCCACCATTTTACGGCTGTAATTGATGACAAAGATTAAGTTTGGGAGCGATTTGAGCAATTTAATTAAGGAAATATAACTTAACAAATATTATGAACTCTACTCAAATCGAGCCCTTTGCCAAGATTATTTGTATTTTATTCAGAATTATAAAAAACGTAGAGCATACATTAAGCATAGGATTATACATAACCTACACGTAGAGTTTAGATCAGTCATATAATTATAGAGTTTTTAATAGTTGCTAAGTGTCCTAGCTTTACTTTGGGCCTTCGAAAAGCAAATCTTGTGTTTGTTACAGAGACCGGCATGAAGCGGTAAGGATAAGGTAGACTGAAGTGACAAGTAATTGTAAAGTCGCAATGAAAAGGCTACAGAAATGCTGCTGTTGTGCGTCGACGCGGTCCGGGACCCTCATAACAGCGGTGCTTGGGGTGATACTCTCGATAGCCACCATCATCATAGTATGGGTCGTAGAGAGACATCGCATCACATTCAGCACCTTGATATTCGACAAGGACTTCGATAGGAAGCTTTCAGATTTAGACAGTGAGTACATGATCCTATGATGTTTTTACCTATTGCTAGGGAACCTTTATGCTGCGAGGCTGATAATAAGTGATGAGCAAAATCTAATCCATATTTATAATAAGCCATAAAAGCCTACAACGTGTAAGGGAGTAGGTACATAAATAGTTCCACCTGACGCTGTATAAATCATCTGGAATAGATGCAAAGGCCTGATTACTTCACAACAAAATATGAGGAAAGAGTCTGATTCTGTCATCTGTTTATTTTCATAATTCTTATTTTTTTCAGTTCCGAGGATAATATTAACAGTCAACTTATGTTTTACTATACTCATATGCTCACTGCTCATCGTAGCAGTTCTAAAGGTGAGAATTTTGTTGAACTTCAGTTTTTTTTTAATTGTAAAAATACCTGAACGATAGTTACCTATATATTGTTCCTTCATACCATCTTAATAAGCATAAACCTCACGACCTCAGTGGCGCAGCGGGCAAGAGTCCGCCTGCGACGCAAGAGGTTGCGGGTTCGATTCCCGCCTCGGAACAAATTTGTGTACGATCTGCAGAAATTAGTTCCGTTGGTCTGGGTGTGTATGTATAATAAAAAATATCTATCTATGTACCTATATCATGTATTAAATATATCAGTTATCTAGTACCCATAACACAAGCTTTGAGTAGCTTACTTTGGGGCTAGATGATGCTGTGTGGATTGTCCAGCATTATTTATTTATTTATTTATTATAAACTTTATTTTCCATGCACTCAGACATCGTTTTCGGTAAGGTACCTACCTACGTACTTCTTCCTACTGTATATTTTTCTACTAAGAAACTAAATCTATGGTGTGTGAAAGACGATATGTGTAAGAAGGGAGTGACTACTGAGATGGCGGATGATAGGGGAGAGTGAAGGAAAAGAACCTGTTGTACCAACCCCGCCTAGTAGGATGAGGGCAGGAAGATGATGCTGTCCTATCAGCATAGAGTTTATTTCCTCATATTAATATAAGTACTATCTGCTATTTTTCAGCGGCGGTCATGGTTGATGCTACCTTGGGTAGTGCTCGGCATTGTGCTTGCTATCGGTCTACTCATCAGCGTTCTGCACACCTCCATAACTTTCTACCTTGATGACGACCTTCAAGATCACAACCTACTCGCTACCTGCATACTAGTCGGCGGGCTGCTATATTTGTGTAAATATTTATTATTCCATAAACTTTTAAAGTTTCGTAGTTGACATTTGATGGCGGCTCCTCACTTGGCTTAGCGTATTCGTGAGTCGATATTGTTGTGTTTGCCTCAAATAATCAAATATTTCAAATACCGTCAAATACCTCATCCACACATGGACTTGTACGGGCAAATCACTCAAATATGCCACAATATTTGCATTTATGCGAGGTATTTCTGGGGTCCCAAATACAAGGATGCATTTGATATAATTCCAGAAATCGCAATACGGTTTCATTTGTCCAATCCATTACGAAGGTACGTAGTAAACGTTCACACGGCTGAACAGGATCGCCGCGCGCGCGCTACTGAACGAACCAAGTGTGGACAGTCGACGCAAATATTTGCCTTATTTTATTCCTTTGATGTGTAATCAAAAACCGACAAGTTGACGGAAACGCATATTCCCTATTTGCGTTGTTTGCCATATTCGTGCAAAAAAAGCAAATACAATCAAATAGACCGTCTACACATTGCTGTATTTGGACAAATAATGCAAATACAAGAACACGATACGCCAAGTGAGGAGCCGCCATGAATGAAAAGACGACTAGGTAATGGTATATCGTCGAGCATTTTTAAATTGATGATGATTGGTGAGGGCGCTACCAGTGTTCTATTATAAGCGAGTACAATTTACACTTGATGACGTATGCTGTTTAATATCTGTTTTATCATACACAAGATACAAAAGCCTGTTAACCTTACTTGGAGGACTTATTGAGATGAAAAGATGAAAGCAAAATTTTATGACGTGCAGTAAAAAAACTACTAATATCCCTATGAAGTACATATTAATCTTAATTAGCATTTTGTTACTTTCCAGGCCTGTACCTCTACCTATGGGCAGTGGTGTTCAGTCACTATTTAGACGTGCGTGATGAAGAGGAACGCGGCAGATATCGCAAGGCCCCCTACAGGCGATAATTTACAGCTTGCCTTAAGAAGATTCAGAAGCTGTATATTTTCATACAAAAAACGATAAGTTTTGCTCCCCTTAAACTTAGTCCAATATTTATAATTTTTGGAAATGTTGTTGATACTACGAAAAACTTGGCTTGTACGTTTTAACTTTAAAGAAATATTGCTTAACACAAAAATTACGGATATGAATATCCATATTATGATAATATCCATACATTTCCCAAAATTATAAATATTGGACTAAGTTTAAGAGGAGCAAAACGTTACTTATCGCTTTTTGTATGAAAATGTAGGTACAGCTTCACAATCCTCTTAATATTTTTTTATATAGCATAAAAATATATTCTTGTAAAATAGAACTATAATAACAAGCAGAAAGTATACATAATACCTATGTAATATTATCTACTAATTAAAAAATGTTTCTCGCAGTGGAAAAATCAACTGAATTTGTACCTACCTATTTAATTCAGTGTAGGTACCAATCTATAAAATTGTTACTTGGTTTTAAAATGTCTAAATGATTGGTATGCTATTATACAGTTGTTCACAAACACAATTATTTTTTAAATTATCGATGTGCGTAACTATTCAAAGTGATTGTACTATCGGTTAGCCGCCGAACTAACATGAAATTGAATTTAGTCTTAATAAAGCTACATTGCTATGGTTCAATTAGTTCCGTTGTACAAGAAGGTAGGTCGAGGGTCCCCCTCACACCTGAGTCAGTGGCTGCTAACTTTTTAATTAACTATTGTGTTTAAATTAAATTGAATCTCATTTTAAATTTTAATTTAAAAATAAATTAAAAAATGGTCTTTTTCCACTTACCCAGTATGTACTACTTAGTACTTACTTATTACCTAACAATAAAAAATAACTAGGTTATTAACTTAATAAGTGATTTATTTTAAATCGACTGCTGTTAAATATCAAAGCAAAAAATATAGCTACCTATCCAATGATACTGGGTGGTAGTAGCTATTACCTTTTATTTTATTTATTTAAGTAGGAAGGTTATAACTTATTTTTTAACGATATAAGTAAAATCATTTTTTTTATGTAAACTATTATTGCCTAATTATACAGTTTAATAAATGTTAGAATATAAGAACACTAAACCGATTTGTATCCTCATTTACTAGCATTTTAGCAACAATATAAAATATTTACCTTACTAGTTACCTACTACTAGCAAAACAAACTAGGAAACCTACATCTCCTACAACAAACCTCTGTTATCTTACCATTATTTTGGAAATCGTTCTAAGCCCCGCACAAACAGAGAAACGGGTGTTTCACTATAGGCGCATAAAATGTGCAGCATGTCTGATCCCGTGCGCCAGAACCACCACCAATAATATCATCGGATGGGTATGACATTCATCGGCTAGAAATTTCTTAATAATCTTCTTTAAATCCTTCAATTTCTTGGGATCGGTTTCTGCGTTCGCAATTATTTTCGTTCGGTTTATCTCGAAGTTGTGATTCTCTTTTATGCATCCGTCTTCGTCGATCCAGCTTGCAACTTTGCGAAACCAATTCCGCCGGTGGAACTCTTCATAGCCAAGCAAACCGCACAGCGCAACTAAAAATACAGACGAATTCAGAACTTACTCTTTTCTTATCGAAGTCATAATTATAGTTCGTGTAGCCCAGTGGCCAGCGAAGGCTTTCGATTTGACCGGACCGACCGGCATTTGTTTTGCCTTCGGAAGCACGGGCACGCTCAGATTTATGCCAGTGGCGGTCACCCATCCAAGGTTCGGAACCAAGGATCGTTCGTTTGTAGAAAGGAACGTGCCGGTTATTTAGTAACTACGCTTCATAATTCAACTTAATTGATGAGTAACATACCAAGTCAGTATTTCATGAATTAATCATTCATTTTCTGTTAGCTAAAAAGCGAAAGTGCTGAATTATGCATTATTTTACAAAATTAATTCATTGCTCGTCACGATAGGTCGGTACTTATCTAACATTGCACCGAGAGCACTGGGGTAATTATGATTGAGTAATATTAGGTAGATAATAGTAGGAATCGAGAGAGTTCGACATTGACTTCGTTAATCTTAGCAATAGATTAATTATTTTTCCCATGAAGTCGTTTGCCAAGTTCTTATATCAGTGGGCAAAAATCAGTTCAGTCTCATAGTGTGAATTGTGAATGATGTCCATATAAAAGATATGAGCGCGCACTGAAACACGTGCTACACGGTGTAGCACTGAGCTTTGCACTCAATAGACTTCAACGCGCTACAACCCCTTGCGCGAGTTTATTGGCAAATTATTCAGGGGCTTCAAACATCGACTGACGACTTATGAGAAAATTTTGTAACCAAAACGCTCGGTAGCCGAACATGAGATAAACCAAACCGGATTTGTGTTTCACAAATAATTTTAAATTAATTGTTCCACATACTTTATGTAGGTCTATGGTATTATGTTAAATTAACGCTCTCTATCGCGATCTACTCTCCTCGCCGTCGCAGAGATAAAATTTTAAAGATATTTACTGTGTTCCAAAAAGAGATCTCTGGAGAAGAAGCCACGACGTGCGATATACACAGCCTCCCGGTACATATTCGAGCACAGTAGATCCATATGCATATCGTCTACTGCCGCGGAGACCATATAGCATCGCTTTATTTGCTGGAGCCCCAATATGTTCAGTAACCTAGGAACAATATACAAGGAACTAAGAATTACTTAGGTACATTATGTAATGGTAACACTATGAGAATTATTTCTGGTAGGTACTGTGCAATTGTGCAAACACGCACGATGAAGCTAGGTATTTATCGATATTTGGACAGGTGGATGTGCCTAGGCTAAGTACCTATCTATCTACAGTTGTGTGAAGAAAACATTATCGTGTAAACCTCCACTATCTTGAAATATATATGAACAGAAAACATTCTTGGAAATGTGCTTTTGCACAAGGACAAAGCAATTATTCCTGTACGTCACATCTGGAAAGTACCTACTGCAACGAGAATCGAACCCACCTCAGCTGACAACTCAAATGATCCATATCGTCATTTTGACGATTTTATTCTAGTGAAATGAGTTTCGTAAGTAAGTGAGTGTACCTGTGACTCAATGAATAGGCAACAGATGTAGAAGCTAGCACACGTTTCTTACAAAACGGATCTGGTTGACAAGGGTGAAGCTCCATGTCTACTGGTTCAGGGTTAAACGATATTCTCGTTATGCATTCATCTATAACAAGTAAATAGTAGCAGGTACGACTTGTAGAGTCGGTACAAATCACAAGCACAGAATAACTTATTTAGAAAACTGTAATGACTGATAGATCAATGTCAAAACCTACCTAAACCATAAGTCCTAAAAAGCTGAAATTTGAAAGATAGGTTCTTTTTAACGGAATACAAAAAACAGCAACATTTTTACCAGATTCAGCCAGTTTGAAATATTTATCCATAGACGTTACGAGCTGTACGTATTTATCTTTCGGATACGTAGCCTCATCCATTTCCACTACGAAATCATTTAGCTTTATATTTGAGTAGATCCACTTCTTAATGGTATTTCTATTGAATGCTCTTACTGAATAAACTTGAGCTGCGTCTGATTTTATTACATTTGAAACTGAAAAAGATAGGTAGGTACATTTGAAAATAATTAGTGCTACCTAGGATGAGCGGCTCCACACCAATGCGAAATATAAAATTTAGGCAGATAAGAATTGGGATTAAATAGTACCCATCTCATTAAGTGATTATTTATCATAGTTCTTACATCGAAATCGGAAATCATTCCAGTCATAATGTTTTCTGTTGTCATAAATAAAATGCGAAACAACGTTCTCAGCTTTACTGATTAATTCTCTAACATTGCTGTAAACTCCACTTGTCTTTAATTTAATTCCGTCATCCATGAGTGCTCTTTTCAGGAGCGCTGCAAAACACAGTAGGTAGGTAACATTATAAGTCAAAATATGACTAGTAGTTAGTAGTAAGTACCTACAGTTCATCCAACGGATCTAGGCATTCGTGAAGTTAGCCACAGGTGCGAGTTTGAGCATGTACAGTTCCTTCCTCCCCTCCTCATACCTCCAATTGCTCCCGAGAAAAACGATACTGCGCAGCTCTTGCGGCTAACTTCACGAATGCCTAGATTCGTTGAGCCAACTATACCTACCTACCTAGATCTTTAGTCAAATTATGGTAAGTACATTGCATGTTTTGAAACGGCGACTATAGTCACTTTTTCAAGCTCCTTTTCATGTAGCATCCTAGCATCTACCTGCCTACAGAGTCTAGGTGTAAATAATTTCTACCTTTCGTAAGAAACATTCCCAGAGAAATGTTACAGTCCGTTACGTTTGGTGATTTATTAAAATAATCTACAATAAGGTTGATACTTCTCAGATAGTAATTTAAATCTGTTAGAGTCGGCAGCACTTTTTCTGGAACTAAGTAGGCTGAGAGAAATTTTTCACCCCTGTACACTGACTTTTCATACACAGATTTGAATAATTCGTCTACCAGGCTTATGTCACTTGCTACATTTTGTACGTGATTTGCAAAAACAAAAATGAATAAATATATAAAGAACATTGTTTAGTAGGATAACTTGAACAGCTTGCAAGGCAACCAGGCATTCTGTAATAATTTATTAAGTCTAAAAACATTTCGATCCCGTGAAATCGATTCTTAATTATTTCTAATCAACTTTAATTTTCCGACTACTGTTTGTACCTACCTAGGCAATAGGTCGGTAGCTAGCTAGCATATCTAGCTAGCTATATACTTAAAGGTAGATAATGTACCTACATAGGTACCTACATACAGTTATTGTACCAACGAATAAAATAGGTAAGTACCAAAAAATACATACAGATTAGATAGGTATCTATCTATACCTAGTTATTTACAAATAAATTGGAGAAAGCGATATAGAAGTGTAGCGATATAGAAAGCGATATAGGTAGGTAGGTACGAAAAACTATTTCAATAATTATTGTCTATCTGTCTGCCCACGCTCAAAAATAACTGAACGGATTTTCATACAATTTACAGGTGCTTTGATTTAAATTGACTTTTTCTTCTTCTTTTTGTCTACCTACAGTTTAATTTGTCTGTTTTGAGACGAGCATTAAACCAACGTTTTGAGATCAATTTGGCCAGTGCTAAATGTTTAAATTAGATTAGATAGGTAGTTATTATCCAAGTACCTACTATCTAATGATTGACTTTGTGCATTGACAATACATGTATTGTCAATGCACAAACTCAATCAAATTTTCAAGTAAATTTTATACAAAGAATGGCTGTTTTGTTTAAAATTCTCGGGATTTTCTCCGATGAATTTAGAAAGGAACTATTTACTTATTTTTACACTCGCGTCAAGAACTCGGGCTTTATTGTAAAAATACCACTAAAACTCAAAACAACACGAGAAAAAATATAAAAACTTGAGTGACAAAGTTCGACAGTCGAATGCATCGCAGAAAATCCCATAAACACAACAAAAAAAACTTGATTAGGACTCTGTGACGTTGACAACACGTACTTAAAAAATACATTTGACACTGGCAAAATAATAATTGTACTAAGAGACAGATGCCATAAAGAAGAAGAAAGAGGTATTGTATGGGTGTAGGTGAGGTGTAGGTAGAAGTAAGTAGTTGTAATAATGTACTTGTAAAGTATTGTTTGAATTTGTAGCTGTGAGAGTAAGGACGGACCGGTCGTTGGTAATCTCGAATTCTAGACTAAGTTTTTTACTTTGCCGTGCCGACTACCTACAACTACAAAACAATTTCTAATGCTTTGCTCTAAACATATTTCAGCCCCTTGCTGTGTTTATCAAAATTAGTGCAATTTAACAATGGAAATCTCATTCAAAGGGAAAAGAATACTCGTAACTGGTGCAGGACAAGGTAAGTTAAATGTTTTTACTAATTTGATAAACAACGTCAACCGTTTTGATGGTTGCTATAAATATTGACTTATTACAGGCATCGGTCGAGGTATTGCAGTAGAATTATGGCGAGCTGGAGCAAATATAGTAGCCCTATCTCGAACAAGATCTCATCTAGAAACCCTTCAGAGCGAATACCCGTCTATAGATATCGTCGATGTCGATATCGGAGACTGGGAGAAGACTAGAAAAGTTGTTGAATCTCTGGGACACTTTGATGCCCTTGTCAATAATGCTGCTGTTGCTGTCTGTGAACCTTTCCTAGAATGCAAGCCATCTGACTTTGACAAGTAAGCATGTTTACTCAAAGAAAAATATCATCATCAGGCCGACACGACTCGACCAACTGCTGCCTATGGCCTCACTTTGTTGTACCGTCCACTGCGTCTTGTGCCAGCCTTGGATATTAAGTGGCCTGTGGAAAATATCAAGACAATATTTCAGGACGGGTATGAAAATGTACTTTCAAAGTTTTACTCTCACTCATTTATTCATTTCAGGACATTTGAAGTGAATGTAAAAGCTGTACTCAATATAAGCCAAGTTGTAGCTAGAAAAATGGTGGAAAACAATACCCATGGTGCTATAGTAAACATATCCTCCCAAGCGTCTAAGGTAAATACTCTTTATCTGTCAAATAGATTGTATTTGATACTTATCTTACTTATACTAACATGTGTAATCCTTAGATTACACATAGTATCACAATAACAAATTGAGCTATCAATAGATTGTGTGTAACTGTTATTAGATAGCTAATGCTTTCACATTATACTTATTTTATTTAAAGTGTGTGTAGTTAGATTGTAAAAAAATTAAAAAAAAACACAAGTTCTATACAAATATTTTAAAAGCTGAAATCATTGTATGTAGTTGTAATAATAGTTGAGCTTAAAACGTAGTGAGCCGACTGCTTGTGGTTTGAATAGTTCATTTATTTCTTGCTGTCTGATATATATTCATTTATTTATAAATATGTATGAATGATATAGTTATGTACCTAAATACCTCTATTAATTCATCCGTTTCATAAAATTTATTTTACTTATTGTTTTTTAAGGCTGCCCTCAAAGACCATGCAATCTACAGTGCTTCGAAGGCAGCTCTAGATGCCCTCACACGGGCCATGGCATTAGAACTGGGTCCTCATGGCATCAGAGTGAATGCTGTAAACCCTACTGTTATCATGACAGAAATGGCCAAAGTTGGATGGTCTGAACCTGCTAAAGCCAATGAAATGCTTGCCAAAATACCATTGAGAAGGTAAAGTCACTGCAAGATCATTGAACCTTATACTGACAGAATAACAATGAAAAGATGTTACAATAATTTATCTTTTCATAGCTCATAAAAATGTGTTTTTATGATCAGTCCTTCTATACATATAAACCACTATTGATAAGATATGAGAGATGAGGCCAAATAAGACTCATTTACATTATTCTTAATTTATAAAAATGTTGGCTTGGGCTATTACATAACTACAAATAATAAACTTACACTGACCTTTTATGTAACTAGTTATCTAAATATAACAAGTACTTACATATTACATAAAATTTTATTTGCTTTTATCATCATCATCCATTAAGGACTTGCTTGCAACTTTTTAATGTCGTAAATTAGTAGGTACTATAATAAAATATGTTAAAGGATTCAATGAGCTATATTTGTTTTAGGTTTGGGGAAGTTGCAGAAGTAGTAAATGCTGTGGTATTCCTGTTGAGCGAAAGATCAAGTATGATCAGCGGTGTAGAGCTGCCCATTGATGGAGGTTTCCTGGCTACATAAATAGAATTTAACCCTACAGCAGCCTCCACAGAAATCAAAGAACTATTAATGTAGAATAACATAAAATTAAGCTATCGATAGTATCCTAAGCATAACCAAAGATCGTTTTCATTGGAACAAGCGCATCATGCCATGTTTTGCCATTTAGTATGATATTATGATCTGTTAAAGCTGTTGGTTTCTGACAGGAGCTGTAGAAGGCAAAAACATAAACAAATTGTAAAATGATTGCATCTTGAAGTTATCAAACTAACCTTAGCATTTGACTTTTTAGTTGATATTATATTTCAGGTCACGCATATTATAAATTATATTAACATACAATTTGTTATTAAATGAGATTTCTTACAATCTGCTGTGTACCTACTCAGTCATTATTTTTAGAGTAAAAAAAAACTTAATGTGGTTCATCCCGCTCTACCTACGCTATACGCCAAGTGAGAAGAAGGATCATAGAGAAAATGTAACTATAACAGATCACTGAGAAGGATAGACACAATATATTATATGACATACAGTCATATCACCGTGCGCCGTGGTAAAGCAATTTTAATTTTAACCCTACTCGGTTGGAAATTCTTCATTTTTTCCCCTATCCTTTCCCCTTTGGAATTTTAGATAATCAGCCAAGCATATCGATTATCACTCATAGATAGGTACTTGATACTCAAAGTGTAGACTAGACTTTATATAAGTATAATAGTAGGTACTAAGAACCTATCTACCTAAGTCTAAGTTTAGTGCAACAGTAGACCAACTCAATTACAAATACCAGTTTTTTATTTTTTTAAATAGAAGTCTCTTTAATATATCGATCGAAGTTTTCCGTGGTCCTACCTATTATTAACTGTTATCAAAACAAACTTCATTTATCAATAATACCTACCTAAACCATTTCATGAGCATGTACCCTACATATATAAACGTCTTACAATAGGTAGCTGATACACTGGTATCGCAGTGTAGTCGATAGTACTGCGTGGTGCGTATTTTAAATTATTTACCAATTAAAGATGAACAGTGAGTTCCAAGGCAAGAGGATACTCGTAACTGGGGGATGCCAAGGCAAGTTATTTCTAACACTGGAGGTAGCGTTCCTATCTGCTTTGAGTACCTATACCTACCTACCTACTATCTAAGTTAGGACTGGGGTTAGGATAACTAAACTAAACTCGTATTACCTAATTGGTACCTACGTAAAATCACGACATTATTATGGTTCTTGATGTAGTTAAAGTATGAAAGTACCTAGATACCTAGGTACTACTTAGAGAGGTCCATCGGATCGTTAATTTTGGTCAGGTAGGTTACTATATAGGTACCTACCTACCTATTCCATTATTAATGGAAAATAAAGCAATATCAAAAAAATACTTTTGAGTTAAGTATGTGGCAAGTACGGAACCTGTCTTATTTATTTATTGTAGCTATTATTAGATAACTAAATGGGTTTTTATTATTCCTTAGGGATAGGAAAAGGTGTAGTGCTCGAGTTGTGGAGACGAGGGGCTAATGTTGTCACAATATCGAATCAACCAGCAAATCTCGAAAATCTGAAGAAAGAATATCCTTCGATACAAGTCGCAAATGTGGACCTTCGAAATTGGGACAAAACTAGAGAAGTTGTAGACTCCTTAGGAGTTTTCGATGCACTCGTGAACAACGCTGGGATAGCTGTTATAGAGCCATTTTTAGAATGCTCAGCGATTAGTTTCGATGAGTAAGTATTGAAGTGTTCCGTCTTCTAAAAATCTACGTCATCATCAGTGCGTAGTTAAGTTACCTACTAAGTAGGTAGGTACCTACTTAACCCACTACCTTTAATCTTTTCAGAATTATTTCTGTTAACGCGAGAGCGATAATAAACGTTAGTCAAATTGTTGCACGGAAAATGATACAAAATAATATCAAAGGCTCTATCGTCAACGTATCGTCACAAGCGTCTATGGTAATGTTCCTAGCTATCTACCTACTTCTATTTAATTGTTTCTTACACTTATCGCTGTAGGTAAATACCTGCCTTCACTCATCGGTAGGTATCACGGTATCGACCCAGCGAGTTATTTTATTACTTATATACTTTAAATAAGGCTCTCAGACAAACCATGAAAATACTAAATGGTTTTTTTGCTCGCAGGCTGCTCTTAGGGACCACGTTGCGTATTGCGCGTCAAAAGGAGCAGTGGACTCGATGACTAGAGTCATGGCCTTGGAACTAGGGGAATACGGCATCAGAGTGAACACAGTAAATCCAACTGTAATTATGACAGAGATGGGGAGAAAAGTATGGTCTGAACCAGCAAAGTCTGAAGGGATGCTTTCTAAAATACCTCTGGGAAGGTGAGCACCTGTTAAACAATAGATAGGTACCTACCTTATCTAGATACCTGTATCTTCAGCCAAAAGACGTCCACTGCTGGACATAGGCCTCTCCCAGAGAACGCCACCATGACCGGTCCTGCGCCGCCCGCATCCAGCGGACTCCAGAGACCTTCACCAAGTCATCCACCTTGTGGGGGGCCTACCCACGCTGCGTCGTCCGGTGCGTGGTCGCCACTCAAGAACTCGATGGCCCCAGCGGCCGTTGGTTCTACGAGCGATGTGTCCTGCCCATTGCCACTTAAGTTTTGTACTCAAAGAGCAATGGAGAGGGCTATGCTCGGAGTTTTTCTGCGAGATCGAATCAGAAATGAAGAGATTCGTAGAAGAGCCAGGGTAACCGACATAGCCCGAAGGATACCTGCATAAGTTCATAATATTTTGTCCATTAGGTACCTAACTACTTATCAAGTTCAAAGGCGATATCTAGATTAATTTAATATACCTACCTATCCTACCTCCCTATACGAGTGTTATTATTATAATATGACAAGAAAAACCTTAATTAAAACGCATTATTTCTTTTCATAGATTTGGAGAGGTTCCTGAAGTGGTGAATGCAATTCTATTTCTTCTTAGCAGTGATGCCAGCATGATATCCGGTGTTCAACTTCCGGTGGACGGAGGATTTCTGGCTACGTAGAGAATCGCTACAAAATAAAAGAAAATATTATATTTTTCTCAGTTTATTGTGCCAAAAGAATTAATTACATACTGGACATAGAAAAACAATGCAAGCATAACAATTTGTTTTAATGCGTAAAAGCATGGATCAAACGTTTGGTCCATGACATAAGATGGGCTAACATGGAACGATAATAATTTAATTATTATGTGTCAAAGAAATAAAATATAAACACCGTTAGAATTACTCTAATAGCATCATGAGTATATTTAACTACTATTGTATACATTTACTCGCAATTGGAGGGAACAAAGCTCAAGATTTCAAATGTTCCTATTTATTCCTAGATTTATTCCCTCCTAAATAGCGAGTAAATATTTGTAGAAAATGGCGGTAGATAAAATCCGCTTCATATCCATAAAGCATCTACTTACATAAAATAGGGATAACAGCAAAATAATTAATGACGTTACATCTACAACAGTTATGTTTGTATTTATTTTCGTTACTTAAGATATTGTAAAAAACAGTGTGTCTGCTTAACTAGTTTATCTTATAATTTAATATGTACAAAATTAAGTCCTTAGTCTTTCGTCGTTTAGAGCATACACTTATGTTTAGAGCAAGCCACGAACTTTCCTCGCCTGAAGCACATATCGAGATACACAACGCGGTAGGTACTCCACGACATAGACGACAAGCGAAGGACAACGGCGCAACGCGGAGCAAGCCGGACGCGGCTCGCTCGCCTCGCCTTCACACACCATCATCCTCGTTCCTTAGAATATTAGGTACAATTAACTAAATTAACTTCGAAACAATTTAATATTAGCGAGATACTATTATCTGCCGACTGACCAATCAGCAAGGCGGCCGGGCGGCGCGCGTCGCTGCGTCAGCTCGTTGAAGACGAGCGTGCAGTACCTCTCCGTTGCACGTGCGCTGCCGCGGACAAGCTGAGCGTGTTCGCTCCTCCTATTATCCACTCAGGTTACTGGTAGGACTGGTTTCTTCTAACTTCGCCTGGGTGGCTTTGGGGCAACGCACAAGATTGAATCTTCAATCAATTCACAGCTAATCGAATGTTTGGATACATAAAGAGGTATACACGCAAACTTAATAATAATGTAAGTTATGTGTAAATAATGAGTATGAGCCGTCTTAACAATATAGTGAACCTAGACAGCGAAACACGATGCGTTATTTGTGAAAGATGTATGTGTGAAGAGAGTAAAATAACGGAAAACGATGGACAAATGCTTAAAAATACCCTGTAGACTAACCAATAACACAATAATCTTGAATTTAAATTAAACTAAACAGTGCATTCGTTATGTATGATTCATTACAACTCGGAAAGGAAAACAGAATTAACTAATATCGTCTTGTTGAAACACTTAACAGATGTTACAAACCCCTAGTTTCAAACATTAGTTCGGACTCGAATTCCCGGATGGCAATCACTAAATCGTGTCTTTCCACAATATCGAGATAACGGGATTGTGAATGTTCGAGTGACCTCTTAGCGATACTCTTAACGTAGGTACACTTACTAACTTATATATTATTTACAAAAATTGAACCTGATTCTCAGTCATATTCGAGGCTGATGGTCCAAGTCAAAGCTTTAGTAAAATAATTTCATAAAAAACATAGTCACAGAAGGCCGGCCGCACACCCTTTTCAGAATTTTGCTTCCGACTAGAAACATAAATTACAGTTACCTACGTCATACTGATATTTCCTTTTATTTATGATTATATTCCTAGGAACCTGAACTGTTTCATGGACTATTCGAAGGAGCCATGAATATATTTTTTGGATTCTGAAAACGAGCGTGTAGCGCTGGCCGGTTCCTTTACCTAGGGAAAAATAAACATTTAGAACTAAGTTGCTTTAGACATTTAGAACTAAGCGTGAACATGAGTTTTAGTTTTATCTTAGTTTTCCGCGATCATCATACGCTTGTCGAATTCAATCAATCAGTGGTACTTGCAAACAAAGAATATACTGAACATACCTTCCAGATATACATAGGTAATAAATTCTCATGGAATTACAATATTGGTAACCGATTATGAACTTAGCAATAATGAAATAAGCAATTTGGTAATAAACATGAGATCATAGATTTATATAAAATACACAACTTTTATGTAGCAGAATAGTGATGGTCTAAAGTACTATACATTCACGCAAGAAATAGCAAGGCCTAGGATACCAAAATATTTATTGAAATAAATGACTATTAATGGCAGTGGATAAGTAAGACTTCTAGAACCGCACTATTCATATGAAGGCGTTCACTGTTTGTGGTGGCGATAAATACTACCTACGGCTTGTGACGGTAAACCCTCACTGGAAATAGCTAGCAAAGTACCTTTTGGCTTTACAAATTTACAGTAACAAATACTTCATGTGAAAGTGATTAATAAAAGTATTAACAATACAATTTATCTATCTTTATCAGATTATACAGGAGAACTGATAAACATGGAAGACAAATTGCTGGAACCAGATTAGAGTTAGAACTGTATAAAACATAAACAATATTGCACCATTTGCTCTAAAAAATAATTATCCTCCAGCTATGAAACTAATAAGTAATCTAAAGAAAATACAACCAATACCTTTTCTATAATCTTGGCTACTAATAATGAACATGCATGGAGCATTGCTTGTATAGGTACTATGTTCAGTAACTGCTGAACAAAGTTGTCAAGTCAACATCACTCCTGTTTTAATAAGAATTGTGATCTATACAATAGATGGGTAAACTTTTATTTAATTTATGTCAACATTTTAACCATTTGGTGCCTTAGATCATAGTTCATGATCACTGGCCCTAAGATTTCACAGCTGACAGATAACATAGAAACCATACCATATTAATAACCAAGTCATTATTATTTCTGAAACAAGATGAAGTCATACATAAAAATTTAAATTATCACTAGCATTGGTGCTGTTTTTGTAAATGGAGTTGATAATAATTAACCTAAACTTTATAAACATTTCAAAAATACTTTTGAGTAGACCAACAGAAACATCTATTAGTGTTATCATGTTAACAAACACTCAAACAATACCATGGACATCTCGATTTTGATTATATCAAACTATCAATAAGTACCAGCTATTTATAATGCAAGTCACTTAATATGCAAGTAGCCAAATAAAAAAATTCGTTATTCAATATAATTTTAGCTTTCAGGTTACAAACTTGTTTACACTTTTAAAATAGTGGAAACTCTAGGACGAGTCATATATTGAAAATCGACAATGTGTAAAAGTGATATGAGGTTGCTGACTTTTTGTCTTTTACATAGCATCATTCACTTGAGTGAACAGTCTGATACCACCTTTAGACTGGAAACTGAAGCAGAACACCCCAACCAGTTGGATTCGGTTATATTCCATCTAGTATTTACTCCATGTCATAAAGTAAGGAAAATGATTTCTTTAAATTAGAGCATGTTAGTTATCGGACCGTTACATTGTATGGATCTTACTTCTATAATATAACTGAGCATAAAGTACAATGGATTTATGGGTAGGCCTAAAATTACTCTGTGTTTAAATGAGTCACATTAAAACTGTAAGTTGTTTATTACACGGCCCACTCTAAATAATCCAAACCTACAATTAAATAATTTACAATAATAATAATATGTATGAACGTTAACATGAATTTGTTTAAACCGATTCGCGAGCGTCTATCGACGTTAACGTTCGCGTCTCAATTCCTACCGAATGAATCGATGACTTAAAATACACCGTCATTATACATGAATACATCGAGTCTGTAGTGGTGTCCCGTGGAACAGAGCACGGGTCACAGTACGGACGTGTCGAGAGCGGCGGAGTGGCGGCGCCGGCCCGTGCGCTCAGCTCTCACCGCCACTCGGAGATGGCGGCCACAGTGGTGCTGGGCTGGCCCGCGGCTGTGCCGCCGCCGCCGCCTCCGCCACCGCCGCCGGTCGCTGCAAACCAACACATATACAATGTACTAAATACCGAGTCAACATTCTATCTGGTCGTTGAACCCCTATATTCTTGTAGGTATGACTAAATTAATACTGTTTTAGAGATACTTCACCGCCTCTAGCAAAAATATAACAAATTTGTACATACCTATGCCTAAGCTTTAGCTAGGACAAAATAAGAAAATATATTTATGAAAGTCAGATATTTACATAAAGAATCACAGTAGATATTTTTTAACAAAAGTTTCTATGAACACTTACTGGTTTCTTGTTCCGTAGGTGGTTCGTGACGTCTTAGAGTGCGATCGGTTGCACCCGCCTGGTAGTTACCACGAGGTCCTCCTGTGACAAGATTTAAATTTATTCTGTTTGTCTAAGTATACCTACATTATTCTATTTTAGAAATATATTCTTGACTATGAAATATGAGATTCAATCATCCTGTTGGCTTTAGACTTAGAAACCAACAGGATATAATAGGATAAATATTAAGCTAGATAAGTTATACTACTATATTATCACTATTTATGTTACCATGTAGGTGTGTTAGTTTCAACCTACCAAACTTGAGCATATTCCAATCGAACACATAGTCATAGGTAAACCCTTGTCTGTGAAAGAGCGTGCGGAACAGTTGGCGCAGGTGACTGTAGTCAGGTCTTTCCTCGAAACGCAGCCGCCTACAGTACTTCAGGTACAGTTGGAATTCAATTGGATGGTTCTGAAAATGTACACAAAACCGTCTGGGTAAATAATGACAAATAAATTAATTCAGTTTTTGTCTATCTATTACTTTTCCTGAGCCCTACCATTAAATAAATAAGTTATGACTGTTGGAATTAGAGATGTGGATGCAAAAATTTCCACTAAAGAAATGATTCTGAAAAAAACATATTTCGAATTGTTAAATATTATTGTTTTATGTCAAATCATAAGACTAAATTTCTACATTTTTGGTTTTGGGTTATTTCAATAAGTGCGTGAAATCAGAAATACCTCTCCCACAGACAAATAACAGCATGTCTTTGCAACAAGACAAAGTTTGGCTTACAGTGTGTCTAATTTCTCTTTCAGTCAAGTAATCACAGGATGGCTCAATAAAGATTTTTGAACAGGCTAACCTAGTTAATAGTAAATAGATACATCTTATCAACTATTGCTGAGAGAGATTCAACTACATTGATAGAAGTGGTCTGCACCAACCGCTATGTTGGTGGTCGGCCGGTGAGATGAAGGCAGTTGTAGGTCACGGAGAAAGGTCATTCGAATACATAGTTAAACTGAAGTGACCTGTCGGCGATCATTAAGTATCGGTCGCCATTAAAAAACGGGTTTAAATAAATAAGCAGGACACCGCGATAATTAAATTACTTAAATAAAACGTGCTCGTTGTTTTCATTTAAAATATTGATGAATAAGAACCTTACTAAGGTATTGCAGCTCGTCTGAAGGCGCTGGCGAAGGCTTAAAACTTTTCGCCGTGACAAATTTCCAGGTAAATCTAAACTCAGTGAAAGTTTCTTTAAATGACAGATCCGCTTACTTTGCAAAGCTCATCAAAAGGCGTGGACAGTTTCTTTTCGGATATTCTCTCGTATTTCTGGCGCTTGGTAGCGGCTTTCAGTCCTTGCCAGGGCAAACTCCCGCGGTTGAAGTACATCAGCACATAGCCCAGTGACTCCAGGTCGTCACGGCGTGATTGTTCAATGCCCAGATGGGTATTTATTGATGCATATCTTGCTGTCCCTGATATTTTGATAAAATTAATAAAATAATAAGAATAGCATTGCACTCTCTACCAGCAACAAAGGTATGAATGGAATGCAAACTATTTTTTCAATATTGGTGGGTGTGTTTAACTTTGGAATGAATAGCTATTGATTTTACTGTGTTATTGAAAGAGAGATTTTGTCATAGTTTTAAAAAACAAAACAATAATAAAAAATTAATAATTATGAACCTTTTAACAATACTTACCTGTAAGATTTTTGTTTTCTCTGTATGGGATATGCTGCAATGTGCGAGGATCCTTATACTTCTTTGCTAACCCAAAGTCTATTATGTATACTAAATTTCCTTTCTTTCCTAGGCCCATGAGGAAGTTATCTGGCTTGATATCTCTGCAAAAATCGGAAAAAGTTAATGGTTTATTCTAGACCAACTAATTATTTCAACAGCGATCATAATATCATTAATCTCTCATAAATTTACCAATTGGTAAATTTTTGTAAAGATATAAATATCAGCTAAACTACATACTTAACTATTCATGGTAGGAGGTACTTATTATAGTATAATCACTGTTATTCTGACTTAACACTTAAGCTAATTGTAACTAGGTATATTGTTTTATTCAATTCTTTACAATCTAGGCCAATCAATAAAATCAAGCACATTTACCAATTGTAAATTGTAAGTACATTTCCATGGAACCTAAGCAATATTTGCATGTCCGTTAAAAGATCGTGTGTATTTTCTATATGAAGTAATGTTTAATATGAATTCAAATAAGAATAGTGAGTTATCAATCTCACAAATTCTGCAATTACTTATAAAACATTTAATTTCAAGGTTTAATATTTAATTTTACTGCATCTTTTTTATGAAATAGCATAAAACTACTAAAAAATACTTAAAAAAATATGTATGTGCCTTACCGATGGATAAAGTTTCTGTAGTGAATATCTTCAATGCGGGTGATGAGTTGATCTGCCAGGAGCAGCACTGTCTTTAAAGAGAACCGCCGTGAGCAGAAATTGAACAAGTCTTCCAACGATGGACCTAGTAACTGCATCACCATCACATTGTAGTCTCCTTCTGAACCGCACCATTTAATTGCAGGAATGCCAACTGACAATCAAATAAAAATATTAACTACCAGGTTACAACATACATTACTTTAACTTGGAAAACAGATTGGGCCTTTCTACTCAAGGGTTTCATCATTTTTCTCACTTTTTTGCAAAAATTTTGTTTATTTCGTAAAATATTAGTTAATTTTAAATGTACCCTTTGTGGAATAATTTATTAACAATCAATCTTTTATTGCTCCATCTTCATGCTATCAGCAGAAAGACAAGCTCTAAAATCAAGGTTAAAAAAATGGAAAATAATAGTCAAATATCAAATTGAGTAGAAACACCTGTGTCTTTGAAAATAGTTTTAGTTCCTGTATATGCAGAGTTCTCAAGGTTACAATTAGCTTAAAACAGAAAAAATCATCTTGATCATGGATATTCATACTCAATCCATAGGTCTGGGTTCAAGATGAATGTTCTCAAAACAATTGCCCACAAGACTGGTTATTCTGTGCATTGACAGACATCTAGTTAGATATTATTAAATAGAATAGAACATAGAAAATACTCACTTCCACCTTGCATAAGTTTGTAAAATTTGCTTTCTATGTGTAACTGTGGGTGCCTTGTCTTTATGCATTCTAATTTGATTGCTACCTCTTCTTTAGTGACAATGTTTGTTCCTGTAATATTTGAAAAAGTTCTAGTAAATATAATGGTCCATTTTGGTCTCTTGGTTTTTTTATAGATGGACATTTGTTACTGATGATAAATTGAGTATAAAAGTGCTGCTTTGGACTAATCCTATTAGGTTATAATATAATTATGGTAATCATTCAGATATTCAGTTAGAGCATTCGGGAAACAATTCGTTTCGGATGAATTGCGCAAATTTTTGGTAGGCTGATCATCACCAACGTCGAGGGTCACATGTCAGAAACTTAGCAATAAACCTTAAATTTAAGCTGTTTTGAGGATACACCCACTGAGAATAACGCACTTATGAAATTACGACACACCGTTCATGTTATTGTGATCAAATAGTTATTTCCAAATGAATAATGCAGCTGGCCATTTTCCTTTGTTTACTTTTATTCTCGTGCTTACTTACCCAAGTAGATATCTCCAAATGAACCCGAACCAATTTTACGACCAAGACGATATTTATTACCAACGCGAAGCTCCATTTTGGTATTGTACATCATACGAAATCACAACAATATCACTGACCACCGATTCATTACAGGACGGCCATATTGAGAGACGCAGTACTGGGTGGGGTGTATTTTAGTAGCTAATATAATGTTAGGCTTGGTTCTAAACAAAACAAAACTAGAGATAATAGTTCTCCATTTTATATTCACTACCCCGTAGGGAAAATAGTCAGTTTTTATCGAAATATCACCAAAAAATTACGAAATTTAACCTCTTTGTACTACCAGTTCAACTTCACAGATTTTAATTTCACTCACTCCACCTCCACTTACTTCCTTCAGCACTTCACTCACACCACAGACTCAGACTCATAGTTGTCTGTCACACTCAGCAGGCATTTTGGCAGGCACTCACACGCTCAGTCAGGCAGTCAGGCAAAGTAAAGAAGCACAGACTCATATAGACAGAATATAAATCAATCATAGATCACTAATATAATTGAAAGAGAGATTTTGTCATAGTTTTAAAAAACAAAACAATAATAAAAAATAATAATTATGAACCTTTTAACAGTACTTACCTGTAAGATTTTTGTTTTCTCTGTATGGGATATGCTGCAATGTGAGAGGATCCTTATACTTCTTTGCTAACCCAAAGTCTACTAGGTAGGGTCAAGGAGGCAACAGTGGCTCGGATTTTTTCAAAAGGCTAAATATTCTGAAAATTATTATTGGATTTATCTGAAATATGCATAGATTGTTAGTTAGGTATTCTAGTTTAGTACTGCATTATTATAATTACACTAAATAGTACTAAAATAAAATGAGAGGGCAAAAACTAAACATCGAGAATTGAGCCACTGTGTACACCTAGCTGTACACAGTGACTCAACCCCGTAGTACACAGTGACTCTAGTAGTACACAGTGACTCAATAGGAGAAATAAATGAAAGATTAATAATTCAAATTATTTTTTTATTAGAAAACAAATAAACAGTTATATTTATTATATAAATATCAAAAACTTCGTTATTTTTATTTTTAATATTTATATCTGATATGCCACCTTCCGGCTTTCTTTCACGGTGAATACATAAAACAAGAGGGCACAAGGCGTAAAATAGTTTTCAAGGACAGCCTCTTGTTCTGCTGTAAAAATTTTGTTGACCGAATAGTTGGGTTGCAGCTGTGAGGGTAACAACTCCTCAAGCGAAGGACTGTCTTTGGTTTTCCAATAATATCTCTTAAGTGTAGCAAAAGGAACATTAGCTCTCTTTGACGCCTTTCGCATAGATTCCCCTTTTCTGATTAACTTCAAGCCCTCTTTAAGCCCTCTCTCTGCGACGCTAGAGGTTGCGGGTTCGATTCCCGCCGCGGAACAAATTTGTGTATGATCTGCAGAAATTTGTTCCGTAGGTCTGGGTGTTTTCTATGTATAATAAAAAAATATCTATCTATGTATATAATGTATTAAATATATCAGTTATCTAGTACCCATAACACAAGCTTTAAGTAGCTTACTTTGGGGCTAGATGATGCTGTGTGGATTGTCCAGCATTATTTATTTATTTATTTATTTATTTAATGTTTTCGTGGGGAGTATTTCCAATTTTTCACGCAGTTTGTGGTCGCGGCATTCTACGAATAAAATGAATAATTTCAAATTAATGAGTATCAAAAGTATTGTCTATAATTGGTAATTCAAAAAACATTACTAATTCGAAATTAAAAATGAAAAAAAAGAATCAAAAATAAGTGGTACACAGTAAGTGAGTCACTGTGTACTTTTTAAAATTGAGCCACTGTGTACAACTACGCCATTTTGAAAATATTTCCTCATAGCATTCGAGTCAAACAATAATTACAATAAACAACTGTGTGAAAGATGACATGGATAAGAAAGGAGTGAGTACTGAGATGACGAATGATAGAGGGAAATGGAAGAAGATCACATGTTGTGCCGACCCCACATAACGTGGGAAAAGGGCAGGAAGATGATGATGATGATGATGATGAAACAACTACATGAATGAGAACACTATAGTACCAACTAATTGGCAAATATAAAAGGCAATACAAATGATCACAACCTGATGGATGAAAACAAAAGAAACTTACCTCAAAAAGTAATTTTGTGGGCACGAAAACAAAAAAACGCCGTAACACCGCTGTACGGCGCTTGACCTGCCGACCGACTGGTTAGAACGTGTTTGGGGTTCACACGCTTGTATTGTGTTACAAGGAGAGCAATATCGAGCGCTTCTTTCGGGTAGTAACATGAATGAGTCACTGTGTCCGACTGAGCCACTGTTGCCTCCTTGACCCTATACTAAATTTCCTTTCTTTCCTAGGTCCATGAGGAAGTTATCTGGCTTGATATCTCTGCAAAATTACGGCTCACAAGATCATTCGACGATTACGCAAAAGCAACAGCTTATTATTGCAACAAAAATTATACCCTCTCAATTCGAACTTTTAGTCGGTCACTGCGCAAAGTGCGCAAGCTTCGATATTCCCATAGCCACTTTGGTATTAGCGGGTAAAACTTTTGAGCAATAGGTACTAATTTCGTGATATTGTTCAATATTTTTAAGAATAGCTGTTTTGGCAATCCGTCAACACCGAAAGCATTTTAATTTTATCATAAGATCTCGGTTTTAAAGTATCCGGATAATTTTAATTTCAGAGATGGCAAACTAAACCGGAAACGGAAACTCTTCATTTTTACGGAAACGAGATAGAGCCATTAAAGAGCCCAGCAGAGTAGAGAGCACAGAGTCAGGTCAGAGTCTCAGAGTACTTTTATTAGAGAGAGAGAGCTAGAGAAAGGTGCCTGATGAGACCTGTGCGCACGCAGGCGGAGCAGTTGCAAAGGAAGTTGCATTGCAGAGCGGTCAGTTTAAAATTACTTAAGTTTAATTTTCACACTTGGCAGGATTATTTGAAACGATTAGAAGGACGACTCCACATCCACCCACCCTAGCCAAGCTAGAATAAGATCCCCAAAGATACATCTAGTACCTACTTATCTATTAGTTATGTAAGCATCTGATTGATTATAATATAATTTTCTTCAAATCTTGTTACCACTATAGATTTAAAAAATAAAAAAATCGTCTTTCACCACCATAGTTGGCCACGGTATCATTAGGGACAGGTACCTACCTACTTTTTATATAACTAGGTATACCTATAGCTACCTAGCTACAGATTGAAAAAAGATAATGTAGATAGGTACTTGTGTAAGAATTTTATTTATTATAAAGATAAGATAAGTATTACAAAAGAAATAAAATAGGTACCTAAACAATAAATTGATGTTTTAGGTTTTACACTCAGTTACATAGGTATGTATGTAGATTTAGGTATCTATATACTTACCTAATTAATTTTTCCAAATTGTATAATAATAATTTATCTATTAGGTATTTATCTATCTAGCTAGATGTCAAGTATCTACCTAATTATAGTAAATACAAAGCATCATTAAAAACAAATATTTCGGTACCAGAGCAAGGAAATACCTATTTACATAAAAGAATCTACATAGTTAGATCACATTAAAAAATAATTATATTATTCTCACTTTTGACCTAATGGTTGATTAGTTTGGTAGGCAAGTGTATGTACTTACCTAATAGGTATTATACTCTAATACCTAAGAACTTTTTAAATCTACTGACTATAGTAAGTAAGTACCTACTTACAATCCTAGATAGGTACACAATGACTAAAGCTAAAATGCCGCTAATAAATGGTAACAAAATGAGATTTTTATGTAGGTTGGTAACATAAATATTGTGCTTAAATCTATTACATAAGACGTACCTACTCCGTACTTAACACTATAGGTAACTATCTACTTACTAATAACGTAATTTGGCACCATTACAGTTCAAAGGGGTGATAATTAAGACACTCTAGCTAGAGTACCTAAATTGTACTCTGACATTAGGTATAACTTTTCCTAAAGCTAACTGATGGTTAGAATTGGCACGAGTCGCTGTATCAAATAAAGAATGATGGTGCACTATTATTTTATCCCAGTAATTCAGCAGACATCTTTACACGTCTATAGGTAACGGTTAAGAGAGGATCCGTCTCGTTCTCCGGGGGCCGCGGCTCGGTAGCTGACGCCAGAGTAGGTCTACCATGAGTCTACACGCGCTAGCGACTGTAGTTAAAAAAAAATATGAAAACTTGTACAGCGCCGGTGGATAGTTGGGTACTAAAACGTCACGTAGTTACTTATCCTACTTCACAGCATACTACAGCGACTGTAGTTTGCGCTTCATTAATTTGAATTTGGTACCATGAGTAACAATTTTGACAGAGTCATAGTAACACTATTACTACTGTAGTAACGTCAGCCGATCTAAATGTGACACCTCATGTCAGACGTACAGTACGTCTACCATGAGTTGTCACATTTAGATCGGCTGTACGAGCAGTATGCTGTGGAGGATAGTTAACTACGTGACGTTCTAGTACCTAACTATACGCTAGAGACGCTGTACAAGTTTTCATAATTTTTTTTAACTACAGTCGCTAGCGAGTGTAGATTGTGAAAACTCATGGTAGACGTACTGGTCTGACGGCGAGCCGAGCGCTGCGCCTGCGTCAGGGAAAGTCCTCGGGCGCCGGCGCTGGCTCCTCCTCGGGACAGGACATGTTGTTGTTGTCCTCTTCGATGCGTGGCAACACGTAAACGGGCTCAATTGTGTCATCGTCGCTATTGAAGCTAAACCAGGGATAGAAGATAAAATATATAACTTTCATCATCATCTTCCTGCCATTTTTCGACGTTAAGTGGGATCGGCTTAACATGATCATTCCGTACTCACTCCTTTCTTACCCATGTCATCTTTGACACAGTCCATCCATCTTTTCTTTTGCTTATGTACTAATTAACGCCATGTATTAATCCACATTCATACCTAACACTCTCCTCGTTACATGACATTCTTCTCTTCTCATAACATGCCCATACCACGTTAACCTATTACTCCTCATCTTTACTGTCACCGGTGACATTTTCAGACTTCGAAGCCGTGGGTGGAAGCTAGTTACATAATGTGGAAATCTAGGTGTTCACCTTTCTTGGACTTCGATGCTTAGTAAATAATTTGTCCCTGACAGTGTTGGTTTGGTGCTATGGTTATTTTCACGAGCTCAAAATTAATAAAAATATTCACTAACTTAAAAATGACTACAAAGACAATGAACAATAGTGTTTTACTTATACTTTGGGGCACGTGAACTAAAATAAAAACAGCTCATTGTCAAATACTCGTACCTAACCTCGTAGTGCAAGATTTTCAAAACACTAATGTTATTTACTCTACTTTGAGGTACAGGTTAGATAACTTACTGGTATCGTCTATCTTTTCCCGTCAGATCGCATACTAAATTCGTCAAAGCCTTCACGTAGTTTTGTGCTAAAGTCAAGGTTTCAATTTTTGAGAGGCTTCTATTATCCTTCTTGACGTGAGGAATGACACGGCGGAGACTCTGCAAAGAAAACAAAATTAATTAGAATGGCAGCACTTAGTTGCTTACCCACATAGTCTTACGTGCTAATTTACCGAATGTATACGATTTAAAAATAAAATGTAAACTATGCATGCATAAGAATGTTTTGGTTAGGTAGTTAGATATTTATATAATATTGCAATGGCTGCGTTTAGTTGGATGCTTGGATTGCATACCGAACTAGTCGCTATGCGATTGCCCTAATTAATAAAAATATCGCGTCTTAGACGAGCTTGTACCTACGCAATTCAACGTGGCCAAACTCTAAACCTGAACTAGGTAAGTATGTGTTTGTATGCTTGTGTATCTACCGTTGTGTATCTACGTGTATCTACCGTTCCTGAACAAAATTAGATTCAGAGTTGACGACGGATAGGAGTGAGTGGAAGAAGAAAACATGTTGTACCGACCCCACTTATCGTGGGATAAGGGCAGGAGAATGATGGTGGTTGTTGACAACATACTTCGAATGCTCTATTTAATGAGTGCATTCTCATTCGCTCTCGCTCGTTGCTCTCGAGTCGCCTGAGGTTCCTCTCGCGGGCCGAGACCCCGCTGCGCCGCCGCCGGCCAGGCCCCGCCGAAGGAGTCCCGTTCCCACTGCTCGCCGCTGACGAGGAAGACCCTGCAGCATTGCGACGGATCCGACTGCCCCGCCGTAGCACCACCTCGTCGCTTCCACTGCCGCTGTCATAATAATCTAGAAAACATTAATTGATGGTTCTTCTATTATCGTTGCTATGAGAACCTACCTTCCTCATACATTCTTGCTGTTAGTTTTGGTCAGATAAATAATTTCCTTGGAGTAGGCACTGATGGCTTATCTTGTATGTAATAACACAGAATAAATATTTGTATAAGTTCCTAAGTATTACGTCCAACATAACCTACCTAGCCTTATTTATATATCAGTTTATAATAGTATCTCGAAAGTGCTTCCATCACCGCTAATCGTCACGAACCGTTTGCAACCGCAAAAGACAAGACACGACGGCAAAATATAATGAATAGTTTGTGCAAGAAGTCAGCTGCTCCGTACAAACCGGCCGTTACGTGACGCGACTGCACGGTTGATAAAGTATTTGCGTAAGAACGCGAATGCAGACTAATCGATTTATACGCATGGCTACGGGTGATTTTCGTAATTCCCTTATCTGCTTCGTGCCTTTCGACGGCTCTATTATAAAAACATTTTCAACAACATTTTATCGATATGCATTAGTGATACTAAAATAATCCGGCAAGACCCTAAACAATAGATAGCTACCTAATATTCCTAATATACCTATTATTCGTAAAGAACAAAATACAGATTCCTAGGTATTCTTTGTATTACAGTTTTCGGACACTTATTTTAGACCTTTGTTAAAAACTCACCAACTCCACCTGTGTCAGTCTTTGCGTCTGCTTCTTCTGTCCTATGATTAAAATAATCTGAACTCTCCTCGTACTCCTCGGAACCCACATCTGTGGCTGCTGTTGCCCACCCCGGCATGGTTAAATCTGAAAATAAAATAATGAGTTATTAGTAGAAATAATTGAGTACCTAATTGTTAATTTTCTATGGAAGCTACAAAATAAAATGACGCATAGGCATGAAGTATGATTGTACACCTACCTACGTCAAATTTAATAACCTTTTTACCCGATTGCCAAGGAAGGGTATTGATATATAAATTTAAGTTTTAAAAACATGTTTCTTTGCAAAAACATGGTTTATTAATAGAATTTTCTATTATCAATGTTATCACAATAAAAGGTCAGGGAAAGGGTGCGAGGGCGAAATGGCGCCATCATCTGTCTCTGGGCGGCGGCGGAGGCGCCCGGCGCCGTGATGAGGCGCCCACTCGACGCCCTACAGCGCGACAAATGACGTAGAGAAGAAATACAATTTAGTAGAAACAGGTATAAAAGAAAGACTGCTTATTACTTTGTAGATTCCTCCGACATAATTCTCGCCTATTATTTTAATAGTTCATTAGTTGTGTACCCTACAAGCTACGGAAATGCTACGCGTGCCTACGCGAGAGCTACAGCTACGCTCCAACTTTTCCTACCCAATTTTTCATGGGACTCGGGTAGTATGTATCATCTTAGTATCGGTATTTTATACTTAGTTCTTCCCAAAGACTTAAAATCTAGTTCTCAATTTTATGAAATTCATATGGAATTTCCATGTCCCATACAATACATTGATTAGTATGTATGTATGTATAGCATGCAATTTGTCTCTATTATACATATATTATTAGTATTTTATTGTTTTTCTCTGTGAAATGTTTAATTAGTTTTAGTTTTTAGTTTTAAATTATTATTTTAAATTTATTATTGTGCGCCGACCTGGCTTTAAACCAGAATGGGTTGGCTGGTAGAAAATGCCCCCTAGGCATTAAGCCCTCCTTTTGTCACACATGTTATGTAATTTGTGTACAATAAAGTATAAATAAATAAATAAATAAATACATTCTCATTGGCTCCGATGTCATTTACTGACACTTCAAAACTGATTATGATTTCGGTTAACCGACTGCATTTCAAACACGTGTTTAATTTATTACTGTAGGACACCACACCTCGATATCACGGTTCTAGTTTGGAGATTTGATAGCATAGCAAGTTTATACATTGAACTAGTTAATTGCACACAGAAACCAGTTTTTGAGCAAAACTGTTGCACAGTGATAAAACGCTATGGAGTTGTTGCTTATCTCTGTTCTAGAATGGTTCTAAGTAGATATCTATTTGTGAAAAGTGTAGATTCAAATTATTATAGCCGAACTAGAAGGGAAGGGATTTTGTTCTTCCAAATTACCATGGACCAATTATACAAAAGAAAAAACATACAGTTAAATTGAGATCCTCCTCCTTTTTGAAGTCGGTCAAAAAGTAATAAAATAAATCATAATATTTTTTTTCTTGATAGAACGTCTTGTGTTGTGGACTTGTAGCATTGGCTACGTGTAGGTAAGAGCAGCCAAAATCTCAACTGGATGGTGACATTTGCGTGACATTTCGAATGGTTCCTACTGTGACAATGATTGAACGCGGCGATGCCTGTCCGCTACGTCACAAGAAGACGGCTCGGTGCGAAGGTAGATAAAACGCGTTCGGTTACGTAGTTACGTACTTCTATCACAGAATATTTTATTCAAAATACGAGTACATAGTACTTCTAAATAACTCCACTCTAGCTGTAGTTAATCTCCTTAGTAGGTACTTAGTAGAACCTGCCATCAGTATCTAAGCATATAGAAAATGTATGCTTTTTTAAGATATTGTTGACTTTAAAGGGCACCGTAGATCCTGTTAGGGTAGATCGAAGCGTGGTTTTGCGAACGACCTTCACGGTATAGCGCCTCGACCACTTTCACATCACCTATTATAGCCTAGGTACATAAGATTATCGCAGTCATTGTTGCTTGCCTACTGGGTAGGTATAATATAGCACATTATTGCATAACGTGCTAAAACAGATCAATCTAGGTGATTGGTTTTCTTATTTCTTCCAAAGATTTATTCGCTTTACAATTCGCAATAGTTAGGCATGCATTACCTACTATAATATAAGTACCTACCTACACGCTAAGATTACCTACATACTTACTACCAATCTTGGCCTACACGTATCTAGTTGCAACCGTGTTACCCTGAGCAAAACGAATATTGTATTTAACTAACTTCAACAAAAAAGAGTTTCTCTATTAATCTGTATTTTTATTTACAATCTACTTAAAGTAGGTATTACTTCCATCGATATAGGTACCTACATAATATATAGTTACTAAAGTAACACTAGATACTTGACTTAGAAGCCATTGTTGTTTTTTTTAAATTAAACTTTGCCTATGGTAAGTAGTCTTAGTAGGTAGTAACTAAGTGAAGTATTCACCTACTAACGTAGGTACTTACCTAATTCTGGAAAAACTGACTCGATGATAATGGATTGACTTCTTCAGGTAAGAATCTTAGTAGGTACTTAAGTACTTATTTTAATCCGCACTTCTTAAGTCACTGGTTCTTAAGAACCAATGTGGTGAAAGGATTAAAGTGCGGATCGGCGTATAACATAGACCTACATACTACGTTCGGTAAAAGTATATAGTGTATCAAGTATACCAAGGTACCTACTACACCACAGAACAAAATATAGCAGCAGTAGGTAGATAGGTACTAACTGTATTCTGTGATGTACCTACACAATATCTACGCAATGCAGGTAAAACGTGAAACGTGTATGAATGTATTTTAATTTGTGTAAACAAAAGCTGTTTTGATCGCGTTTCTTGTACGCGGTCATCAGCTGGACAAATAATACCTATAACAATTCACGTAATTTTACAATGCTTAGCTCACATGTCTTTTGTTTATAACGTTCCTTGCTATACACGTATAATTACGAGTATAATTTAAGGGGTGTGAGAAATAAAGGTTCAATTTAAAATTTAATTTCACTTATCTACACCTAACTAAAGCACTTATTACACTACCCTGAATTCAGGGACCCTTACCCTAAATAAGAGTGGTGTAAAAGAGTCAGGGCGTAAGGCGTGCGTAGAGGCTAGGAGTTAGGCTCCTTTACTACCAGGCCCTGAATACCGTGTAATGTAATAAGTGCTTAAGTACTAATTATTTTGGTCTACCATTAAAAACACTAGTGTATCTAAGTATATAGGTTGGTATATACCTACATGACTTTATTTGCGTAGGAGGTAGGTAATGCTTTTTAGGACTTACCTACGAGTAGAGATAGACCTTATATCTCTACTCGTAGGTAAGTCGCACGAGTAGAGTTCTACGGGTCCTAGTGGCCACCCAGCGATCTATTAATTTACCTAGAAATGGTAAAGTCATACTTATGCTTATAATTATTTTAGTAAGTAGGGTCAGTGAGGGTAAGATGACTCGGATTTTTTCAGAGGCCTCAAAAATGTAGAAAAACTAAAAATATTAACCTGTAATTTGCACAGATTGTAATGAATTTTATTGATTGTAATGTATTTAGAAAGAGGTAACTATAATAACTAAAAAGGAAAAAATCGCTACATTTTTATTACAAAAGCATCAACTATCGATGCGGTATGTAAGTACCTACCTACCTATAATATACATATATATGTAATGTATCTACAAGTAGCAGGCTAAAAAGTGAAGGTACCACTTTCGCTTCCGTGGCCACGCTGCCTCTAGAGTTTTTATTAGTACCTACCTACATTCAAGAATGACTTTCTATGGACTAAGACTGAAGATCTTTTACTAGTATTTTCCCAAAACACTAATTACTTATATAATTTACGAAATTAGGGCTAAAGGAAATATATTTTTCTTTTTTAATAACTACCTAAGTAGGTAGGTAAGTACCTACCTATTTAATGGCTTATCTTTTTATTTACCTACGTGCCTAAACTCAGAACGCTTCCACCGTGTTCGATGTGACCTGAGTAAAGTACATAAATCATCATTCGAGTAGGTACCTACCTGTACCTAGACATAATCTAAATAAACTGAAAGAACTTAGTCAAGTCTAACATTATACCTAGGTAAAGTATCTACCTACTTACTTTTATAAAATTCAGGTAAAGCATGCATGTTTGTTCGTATTTCATCTGAGTATCATCAAAGAAGAGAAGAAGTGTCAGGTATCAAAAGACATTCATATTGCTTTGATGTGATAAAAGTTAGATCACCGATAAAATGCATAAGTACCAAAAATATAGAAAATATAGAAAGAGCTTCCGATTAATTGGTGAGAATGGAGAGCGCCATAGGGCACTTTCACAATATCACAGTGACAACCCGTTTTGTAAAATAGTTGTAGTGTAGATTATATTGAATAATATCTACTCATGTGTATCTATCAAGTATTTATTGCGTTATGTCATAAATTATGCACGAACTTAAGTTTAGGACTAGAGTACCTCCAGTATTATTTAATCTGTGGCATTGATAAACTAATATAGTTTTTGTGATAATACCAGTGGAGGGCTTCAATACTGTCTCTGTAGGTACTGTCATGAAATGTAGGTAAGTACTAAATTTAAAGTACAAGTATAGGTACTTACTTACTTTGGTGTAAGTACCTTGATTTCTCTATAGACCGGGGGTTACATTTCACAGATTTTTTTTTATTCGCTGTTTGGCCTGCGGGTATCCGAAGAGACCTTGCCTTGAAACTTTTATATACATACTACTTAACTCACTTGATATTTAAAGATAAAAGTTGATAACAAAGTAATTTGCACGAAAACCAGAACTTTATAGGTCGGTACCGGTACCCACCTACATAATATTATATACATGAAATAAGTAGGTACCTACCTACCTATGTAATTTGTAAGTAGGTACAGCTACGAATTTACCATATAGGTACTAATAAATGCAAGTTATTTTCACTAAGGTAGCTGCCAGTAGTTACGTAAATAAAATAATGTGTTGATTTATGACATGAAATAAATAAAAGTGATAAGGTTTACCAACCTGATGTTTACCTAACACTGTTTAATTTATTTGTTTATATTTATTTGTTATACTGAAAGAAAGCCTGTTAGTTGCGAACTTTTGCGAAGGCGTTTCAGGCTACTTAAGTAGGTATTTGTAATAAAATAACCTGTGACAGCAACAAATTGTTATTTTACCTATAGGTACACAGGTGTCTACTCCGCAAAACGATTTTTATCGGAACCGAATGTTCGTCGAATTCATTCGAATTCAGTTTGTTTTCTTTAAAATATCGTGTCGTCCTACGTTACAGTAGTAATACGAGATCGATTGTCAAAAATGATGTCAGTCGTTCCATCGTTCAAATAATAAGCGAAACGATGTAACTTGTATGTAGGTAAACTTTGCAAGTTTATACGCCCAGCACACCTACCTATAGCAACAAGTCGATCAATTACTAGGTACTTTAATATACCCCGCAACCAACTTCGCCACGCGTTTACAAAACTCATCATTATACTAAAAACACTCTGGGGAAATTTAAGGATCGTTTAATGGGTTCCAAAGATTAACAAATAAACTTACAGACTTACAAACTTCACCCCTTTAAAATATTAGTTCCTTTATAATAATACAGTAGGTACCTACCTACTTAGGTTTAGGTTTAATAGGGTTTTTTATAATGACCTCTACAAAATAAGAAACGACCTTTTGTTTAAATAGTTAGTACCTAGTTTCAATCTTTTTCAGCTCAAGTCAGTGGAAACAACCAGTTGACGATCAAAATAAATATTTCAGGTGAGTTTCAGTCTTTTTCAGCTCAAGTCAGTGGAAACAACCAGTTGACGATCAAAATAAATATTTTATCAATGTTTACAAGCATTTTCACTTAGATAAGGTTTCTTTTATAGTTTGTCGCTCTGTATTCCTTCTAAATTGCCTGCAGAAGTATTCACACTTAATATAATTTAAGTAGACCGAATGTAAAATTAGTCGATCAATTTATATAAAAGTGATAGAAAATGTCAAGGACAGATAATAATACTAGTAGAATCAATTAAATGCTTATATATAGGTAGATAAATTTCTGGACTTAGTTATCAAACATGTACCTTACAAACTTTACAGAACAAAATCCCTGGTCTGAAAAAAAACCCTTTATTGATGGGTTAAACAAAAATCTCTTTTCAGGGTACCTAGGTACCTCACTTATTCTATGAGTAGCATTTATTACTACTAACGAAACCAATAATAGTAAGTAAGTACTGCATGTAAATAAGTAATTTACCATGGTCAAATAATTTGCTAGCCAATCCACGTAATTTAACAAAGAGTTCGCCTTTCACCCAACATTTGTGACACGTACACAATTTTATTTCAAAGCTAAATTTTGTTTATAAATCTTACCTTGCAACGCTGCCGTAAAAAACGACCCATGGGGTGCACTGCTCACTCCATGGCACTTTTGTTGAAAAAACTTTTTTGCGTATCCGGTTGCGTGTTCGATGCTCGTGTGCGGTCCGCGTGGCGCTAGCTGGCGGATTGTAGAAACACTCGCACTCGCGACGACGACTCTGCGTGGAGTGGCTTGCACACGACTGGAGGCTGCCGCGGTAGTGTCTGTCTGTGCCGTGCCCGCGCTCAGGCCTTCAGCCACCCGGGCTCAGGGAGGAAACATCACGTACTAGCTCGGTAACGTACCTAGTAACAATAATCCATCAGTGGACTTTTCCCGTGATTCTGATTTTGCACTTACTGAAAGAGAAGAAAGGAAAGTTCCGGTTATCTGATCTACTTTGACCACTGACAAAATAATTGTGGCACGCTCAAAGAAGCTCTAGATAGTTAATTTTACAATTAGAATATAGAGTCGGTTCTTAAAGAGTCGTGAATATTGCTTTTAAATTTTATGTCCCTGACATAAAAATAAATGTCACCACACGACAAGAGTCGTTTTTATAACTTTTGGACTAAGTAGGTACCTACCTACACTTAAGTGCCAAAACATACAACAAAAAATAAACAAAATAAATAATCTTAACCTACTCGTACATACGGGTATGTAACCTACCTACCCAAGTAACATTACCTCGTTGATCAGCAATAGGTACTGATCCTATGTCAAACTATATCTTTGTATAGGATTCATGCTTCTAGTCCCCTCGGGCATAGTTTCTACAATAATGGACCCTAGTGGAAGATACTTACACGCAGTTAGTAGGTTCCTACTTAGCTGGTGGCTTAGTTATTTGAAACCTTTGTAAAGTGGTTGGGCAATCTTACAAATTATGTAAGTAATCATTTTTCAGGAGCACTGGCGGTAAGAAATGTAAATAATTGCATTGCAACTACCTACCTACTCTGTTTGCTCGATCTATATGCTAAGGCGTTGTTCCGACACAGGCGTTTTTGCCTAGCTAATCGCATAATTAGTCTATTTCTCTTTCCGACTTACCAGGTTTTTATTTAGACAGCCCTATTTGAAAAACTAGACGTTTCAGGCAATCTATTCAGGTATCCCTTCATTCTGAAACGGTAACCTACTCTAACTAAAAGACTATTATTATTATTAGTATAATTTTAAACACCTAAATTGTCGATTATTGTCGATTACAATCAGCTGAAACAGTCATTCGTCATACACGATACAATCTATCAATAAGTACCTACTTATATAAAGATAGGTAGTTAATTTATCAGATATGAACAGACAACAGGAATGAACACAGCAGTTTACAACTAAATACAATAATTACAATTTAAAACGTGTAATTTCGATTACTATCATTACTGCAAGGAACACGCCCGGAAAGGTTTATTCGAGGCATTATTTTGTTGTATAATTTATAAAATGCATCCATTTCTTATTATTGCTGTTATAATTTTCATCATTAACATAGTATTCCTCTCTTTGTCAATATTGCATTCTTTAAAGAGAGAAAAGTACATCGACAAGGTAAGTTCATTTTTTTATTACATAAATAACAACCAAGTAACAACTGACATAAAAAGGACCTAAACCTTATTTGACCAATATTCTTTGTACCCACTGTCTCCTATTAGTAGGTACTACGCGACGTAGGTAATCTAAGACATCTAAGCCTATTAGGTTTTAATAAAGGAAATCCTAAGTACATTGCTATAACATATTATATGGTAGGATTTTAATTAGTTATTTAGGAGATTGTTTGGATTTTCCAGAACGCGCCAAGCGGAGCACCACGGTTGTCAACCATGTCGATGGTTTTTGATAGGGCTAACAACCCTCGCTCAAGTATCCAGCCTCAAGTGACAATCTTCGAGCTCATTCGAATGAGTGCGGGCAGCGCAGCGTATGACCACCAAATCGCACAAGGAATGCAGAACGCGCAAAACTCTAACTAGAAAGCATTAGAACCTACATACGAGTAAGTTACCTACAGTGGAAACCGAAATAATCTTAAATTAAACAGTTGTTGTCTGAAACCTATTCATAAGTTTTTATATTAGGTACCTATTACATCATACACGAAGGTATGAAAAGAGCGAGCCATGTTATACTCGTAGTACGTAGCACTTTCGTAGAGGATTTTGCGTAGCGCTTGGAGCGTTTGCCTTTTCTGAGATAATGTACGAAAGTTCTACAAAAGGGTCGTTCGGCACTGAGTGAATTTTATGTGCTTTGTCATTTGGCTGATTTTTTTTTTCTTTCTTTGATTAAAAGTTGTTTGTAACATAAATTACATAGTTACTTAATATTTGCATTTTGTACCCACGGCAATATGCGGATAGGAATAATATATTTAGCGTTTAGTATTTAGCGTTGTTTGTGTCATTGTACAATATTATTTGTACCTTTTTAAAATTAAATAGCAAATTGCTGTTCATATTTAATCAGGCGTTCCTACGGTACTGTGTATTATCATTAAAATAAACTTTTGATAACTTTAGCTTCTTACCAAAAGTATCTAACTGAACTGAGGTGTCGAGCGATAATACTAGTTATTCATTAATATCGGTACCTAGTGCATATAGGAAACTCAACAAAACTGACTCTGGCTGAACTCAATCGGACACCGATAGACCGGCAATATTTGGTCTACATAGTGGATTTGTCCAACTTATGGTAATGAGTTCTCAGGATAATTTAATCTCAAATACAAGTAAAATGTCAGTTTAATCTTCGATAACTACGATTTATTTTGGGGATAAGTAGTGCTTTTTAAACTAGTTTGGTCGAATCCTCCCTTTTTGCATCAAGCACATAATTCCAGTGGAGGAAATGACTGTTATGTGCTCGATGACTTAGTGATATCGCTCGTCATCAAAACGAAAAAATTCCAAAACTCTTATGTAGATAGGTGTAAATGCTTTGTAAGATGAAACGCTAGTAAGTAAAAAGTACCTAAAGATACCATTGTGATATTGAGGAAATATCCGTTTGGATACGTAATGTGCAAGAAATTATTAATTACCTACTTACGGACAACAGGCGAATGTCATTGCGAGAGGCCTCGACTCAACGCGCAATCAGAATCAAGCGAAAGGTAGACGAGTTACAAACTAATAGACAGCCCAAGCTCAAAAAAGTACTTTTGTAACCTATTACATGTGCGTAAATGGAGGTCTACGAATATTAACTCCATTAATATACTAAAGTTTATTTGTATGTCTGCTAATATTTTTATGTTGGTTGCCAGTTCTACCAGTGATGAATGTACCTTCGTAAAGGTCAATAATAAAGGTACGAGGAGGTATCCATCCCAACGGGCGAGAACTCTAAAAATTAAAAACGTACCTAACCTTAGAACAGGTATAACCAGATCAACTCGTGAACGATGATGCGACGAAAGACGCCTCTATAAATTTATTAGTCAATGACGCCGAGCACGAAGTTGACTTCGATAAAAAATCAACACAACGGCATTTTGTTAGTAAGTAGGAGGTGTTCTTGCAGTTTTGGTTGAACTACGTCGGCGTGCGGTGTCATTTGACTGAAATTGTGGACGTGATAAATCATTATGAGCTACGCGTTTCTAATAGTGGTTTCAGTGGCGATCACTGTGAAACTAATATTTCTTAGTTTCTCGTTGTATTATACTGTGAAATCCAGTGAAGCTCGAGAAAAGAAGGTGAGAGAATGGCTGTCGTATTGTTTTAGCTAAGATGAGGTTGGCGTGCCTTGCGCGCTCCAGGTGCCGTTGACGATAACACAAGAATAAATACAAAATTAAGAATGTTCTTTTTTGCTCTGGTGTACCTATGTATAATACTTAGGTACTTATCTAATCTATTAAATGGAGCAATCATTCAAAATAATCTGTGATTTTTAGATCCTCTGTGATCTGAACAAATTTTTGGCTTGTACAACTTTGTAAGTCAGCAAAATTATGGTTATAAATAATAACATAATACCTTAGACACACATTACTAAACGCTACCCAAGGTCGCATTGGACCGCGCGTATTGTAGGGTTCCGTAGATAGTAATTTATTTTGAAGAAACCATTTTCAAAACCTTAGAAACATCTACGGCCAAGACCTAAAAAGCTATTTAGAAAGTGTCAAGCAGTGGAATCAATAGTCCGAAACCATTATTTCTGTAACGATTCGATTGACTATTTTGAATGTCTGATTAGTAGCATAGGGACCCAAATCGCTAGCCCCCGAGACCGTGAACGGAGTTTGGATTAATTATAGACGTACTTATTTGTACGAGTTACCCTTTTTAAGCTGACCTTACCTACTTATCTATTTAAGAAACAATCAAGGTAATTTGAAAATATATATACTTATGCATTATCTATACTTACCTACTTTAGCACTTTAAGTAGGTATGTAATGTAGGTAAGTACCTAGATAGGTATTGTACCTATATTTTAGGAAAATTAAATACCCTGTAGGTATGTAAAAATACCCTAGGTATAGGTACTACCTACCTATTTGTCAAAACAAATCGTCACGGCCACACTCTATGAATTATGTAGATAGGTATATTTTTTGTAGGACGTTCTTTCTTACAGACATTGTTCTACAAATTATTCACGGTAAAAGAATGCACCTTTTGCAAAACATGCAAACACGTACGTACCTAATGCTCCTATGTGGATAATCTTGCAATTTTTTTTTTGTTTGGAAGTTCTTACTCAACCAACACCATTCTCATTTACTTGACGTCTGCACCTTCGAAGTGCTTTATATCTACGAACGAGCTAATGCTAGCAGCTTCGCCCGCGTGAATGTCGATTATCGCGACTTTTCATACAAACTTTCATCCCCTATTTTATCCCCTTGGGGGTAGAATTAATCAAAATCCTTTCTTAGCGGATGCCTGCGTCATAATATTCTACCTGCATGCCAAATTTCAGCCCGATCCGTCTAGTGGTTTGAGCGGGTGCGTTGATAGATCACTATGTCAGTCAGTCAGTCACCTTTGAGTTATATATATTTAAGACTAGCTGACCCGGCAGACTTCGTACTTACTTAGAAAACGTTTGTATGGGAAATAGAAAAGGGCTATTTTTAGGGTTTTCTTTCCCGACAGTTATTCGAATTTTTCTTACCTTTTAAACCTTCCCTAGACCTGCACGAACATTTCAAGACCAAGATAAGATAAATCCGTTTAGCCGTTCTCGAGTTTTAGCGAGACTAACGAACAGCAATTCATTTTTATATAGATAGATATTCTTAGGGCAGACGCCACAAACGTAAGGTACGAGTAGGAACTACATTACGGCCAGGTATTCCAGCAGCAGTAGACATTAGGCGCTGTCCCGGACCGCCAAGCCACCGCGCTTTATAATATTTCTTAGTTATTTAATTAAACATATTTTTTAAGAAAATAATTTTATCAAGCCAAACTCTGCGAATTCGTTTAGAAATAGTTCTTTAATAATTCTTTAGTTTACGTAGTACAAAAAAAAATTAAAATGTCAATAGTTCAGTAATAATAATGAAAAAACAAATAAAAAAGGGGTAACTTTGGGACTTTTTTTAGCAAGTGAAGTTCATTAGATTTTGTAACTGACTGCGACTCTGACTAGATTAAATCCCGTCATATATTTTTTTTTCAGAATTCTAAACGCTTCTTTCTATGTCTCATATAATTTTAAAATTTATAAAAGCGCTCTTCTTCCTTTGCTGGAATACCAAGCCTTATTGCTACGATCCAGCCACAAAACAACGCTGCTATACGAGTATTGTTGACATCTGTGTAAAATCATAATTATTATTAATTTGTGGTCTATGCTAATAGCCATAGAGTGCAAACTAACTTGAGTGCCGATTATTATCATGAAATGTTGACACAGCTTGTAGGTAGGTACTTCCGGAAATGGAAACACTCAACAGTTGAAACTTTCGCCGTCTGGACGTTTCTACTCAATTTGATATTTTACCGTTGTTTTTACTTTTATAACCTTGATTTTAGAGCTCGTCTATCAAGCTGATAGCATTAAGATGGAGCAATAAAAGATTAGTTGATAATTACCTATGTAGTTATTTGAAATTAAGTAATATTTTACGAGATAAACAAATTTTTTTGTTGCGAAACCGTTGTGTGGAAAGGCCCTTCTATGTAGCTCATTATTTTCCGTAATAAAAGGGCTTTACTTTTTAACATAATCGGTAAAATATTAGGGTTTACCAAGCAATTCAAATCAAAGTATTGGTAGTTAAGAAGGTACTTATGTAGGTAAATTGTTCAATTTTGTATCATCAAGAAGTTTTTGCTGAATGCTACTTCCTATTTCCATGTATTCAAGGTTCTACAGTTCTCAGTTCTTACTAGATAGATACATAGGTACTGTGTCATTCACTATTTTATAGAATGGTGCCTATGCATGTAGAAAGAAGTTATTAGATGTGCCTACTATTTCAAGCCATTAATTTTGTTGCAGATCACTGATGAGAAGAAACAAAATACCAAATCCCTGCTTATATCTTGGAAACAATTACCACGAATCTTCTTGCCTCGCTCGCTGTACTGCCCAGAAGTTAACAACAAGAGCTTTGTGAATAAATAATTTTGGTCCTTCACTACTAAGCCATGCGCATAACAGGGCATGCTATCACACTGACTCACTGTACCTACCTACCAATGAAGTTTGAAAGAAAGCTTTATGATCGATACGGTAGCAAGACGTCCAATAAGCAAAACTTGTCTGTAATTTTTACAAAGTACAGTCGTCAACTTTATTAGACTAGTGTGATGGTAACAATTTCTAGTAGTCTGTTATACCTTACTGCACACCATCACTTGCGGTACACAGAGGCGGATTTCTGTTTTAATACGTATCAGTTTTTATGTTAACCCATCTCGGCACACTCACACTCCCTACATACTCATAATAGATCACTTAAATTAGTATTACATAAAATAAATGAATGTACAATCTAAAAAAAATATTTATTATCCCACATTTTGACCTATCTATTTACTATAACTAATGAAATAAATAACATTACTCTAGTACTCAATATCTTTTACCAATAAAAAGTTCATTTCTCTCGTAAACTGAGACCATTTCACAGTTTTCTTCTGTAGATCTAGTTTCAACTTACGATTTCGATATTCAAGCGCTTTGTTCACGACGAGTCGATTAAAAGCGTGTACGTGAGGGTGGTTTGTGTATTCCTCAATGTCCATCCACTTGCAATCCTTCACTTCTCTTTGGGATATAGTTATATTTTCCGATAAAGCTTTAAGCATGAGTAGAATGTAAATGTCAGAGTTGCCGTACATCATATTGTGTGTTTGTCGGAATGTAATCAGTGAAAGAAAAGCAGCATCCACGCCCGTTTCTTCTTTGACCTCTCTCATAGCAGCGTCGACTATATCTTCGCCTGAAATCAGTTATTTACAAGTTCAAATAGTAATCCATCTAATTTGACAACCACCATGAAAATAGCAAATTCATAAAATCTATTTGTGAAAATACTTTAAGTTTATTTGTTACTTCTTCTTATCATGTCTCTAAATCTTTCGAACCAGTGTGGTGAAAGGAGTGCACAAAAATACTTCGAAAAGTAAAATGTATCGGTGCACGTCAGGATTCGAACCAACGACCGGAAGGCGAGGCAACTACCACTAGACCACCGGTGCTCTCTATTTGCTACTAAAGTTGTGCTATTAACATTTAGACTCCATTGTAATCTCAACATGTGGCAGTCAATGTTTTCAAACACCACCGTTGTTGGGAAAGATTGGCTGTTGATAGGTACAGACAGCGTCACAATAAAATTAAAAGATATAAATAGCTCTGGCGAGCTAGCTACAATATTCACATGAGCAAAATCTGATACAAATTACTAATTAGGTAACTTAATAGTACCTACTTACACGTACTTAGTCGTTTTGTTAATCAAAACAAGAAGAACTAAAATATTCGGATTTGAGCTGACAGTGTTGTCAGAGAAAAAGTGGCATATGTAGTAACCGCTGATCCAACGCTCCATTAATAATATTACAAAATTAATAACGATAAGTTTAGTGTTTTAAAAACAGTTTACAAAATTTATGTTTTTACAAAACTGTGAACCACTTCGTTCACAGTTTTAAACCTGCACCCCTAGTAAGGGGGGAACCAATCAAAAACGCTGTCTGTACCTACCACATTGAAAGTAATCTATACATAAGTAGGTTTTTATACTTACTAAGCAGTCTACAGTATGTAAATTGTTACTATAGACTGCTGGTTAAATTAAAATGAGCTATTTGGTTTCTTTCTATCGAATAGACTATAATATTCCATAAATATATTGCCTCATTCCAGTCAATATTATACTCTTGTCTAGTAGTAGGTAGCCACTGCCTATAAACTACTACTTACTGTTGAGCTAGGTAAATAGAATAAAATATGCAAACTTATTGTAAGTATTACTTACCTTTCTCAACATATCCTCCAGGGAGCTTCCAATGTGGATACTCATAGTGTTTCTCCGATATGGCTAGTATTTGTTTTTTGTCATTGAACACCATAGCTCCAACCCCTAGATTGGTATGGGACGCCGGTGGTAAGTTTGGCTCTGAGTCTTGTGGTAACCATTTGTACATCATCACGAAATCATCTCTGGCATGGTGGAAATTAAAGCCTTTCTAAAGATACCAATACTTTTTATTACTTAGCTTTTTACTATAAAACTTAAGAACAACATTTCCCGCATAGTACCTATGTTGTTTTGTATTGCAACTAACACACAGTTATAATAACACCCAACCATCAGATACTATTAGATAATTCTGAGCCCACTAGGACTAGGACTAGGACTCCCTGTACAGTAGGTATCAGAATGACAACTGCCCGCCATGAACTAAGTAGTTTGTCCATAATTCTATACATAATAGAATAATTTTATATCATAATTTAAATAATATAAATTAATCTTGCCACAATAGGGCAATTTATTATTGGCTCTAACTTTATCAGATGTAACTTGTTATATTAAAAAAAGAGTATTCTATGAAGATATGATGGTGGAAAGGAATATTCTCTTTATTACCTGTGCTAAGGCCGGAACCAAAATTGCATCCTTTATATTGACTTTAAACCATATGCATCTTTTTCCATCACTGGACCATTTTTTCATAGATTCTGGAAAAAACAGATTATCATTTTAAATTAGATAGGTAACTACTGAAATAAGTTTTTAAAACTAGATTTCATATGATAGATTATTTTTGAATTTTAAGTGTTTTAAATAGACCTAAAAAATTATGATTTTGGACCTTTTTTTTTCTTCTTTTTTTTTAGAAAAAAATAACCTAAGTCACATTATTTATAGGTACTAGTGGCAAAATTGATTGTATTAGCAGAAAGGTATTAGGAAAAAAAGCTTTAAAATGCTATCAAATTGCATAATGAAAAAGAGCTAAAACAACATAGATACCTACCCTCTAGCTTCGCAGAGAATTCAGGCTGACTGCAAGGCTCTTTAATGATATCTACAGTTATCCCATTAAATCTGTCATTTTCACCACTGAATGTAGAGTTTGAACATGAGTTTGTAAGTATGTTTAGAGGAACAAACCTGAAAGTTGAATAATATGTATGTATTATAGGTATATGGATAATTTCTAGATAACAATTTCATTTCATTTGTACCTAAATAAATAGCAAAATTGTACCTTGTCCATGTCCATGGTTCTATGGTTCTCCAAATACGTTTTCGATATAACAACAGGCACTTCGTCATTATACTGTATTTAATCAAACAACAACGAAACAATGTTATAGTACCTAGCAAAGAGAATATAATCACTTATGTGCTATGCTAGGTACATCAATAAGTTCATCGATATAAAAAAAAATTGATTATTTTAGTTTACGTACGTGTTCAAAGCGTTTTTATATAAAAAAAAACATTCTAGCTAGTTAGAGCACTCATCACCCAAGCAAGCAACTAAACTTTTATAGTGGTTTGGTTTGGTTAAATTATCTTTTTATTAGCAACTATGATGAGATGAGAAAGAGAATTATGAAAAATTTAATCTAGAAAAGGTTTAGACTGTTCTTCTTCTTCAATTATGGCATCTGTCTCTTAGAGAACTATTTTGCCAGTGTCAAGTGTACTTTTATTTAAGTATTGTCAACGTCACAGAGTCAAAGTCAAGTTGTCAAGTCAATTTTAAACAAAAATTGGTTGTTCAAAAATCTCGGGATTTCCTCCAATAGATTTTGAAGGAAACTATTTACTTTATTTCACATATTTTACACTCGCATCAAGAACCTGGGCTTTATTGGCAAAATTACGCAATAAAACTCAAAATAACACGAGTAAATATATAAAAACTAGAGAGACGTAGTTGTCAATCAAATGCATTGCAGGAAATCAGACTGAGATTAAACTTGAAACGCTGGCTCTCCAAATGTCAAAAGACTTTGTTTGACATTGACAATACTAATTTAAAAAACTTGACACTGGCAAAATTAATCTCCCAAGAGCAAGAGACGATAGAATAGATGCATAGAACAAAACTAAACAAATCATGAAGAACAAGAAGGAAGAATGAAAACACTTCACTTCAACGTAGTGATTATTATCTTTGAACAAACACTTCGTCCGCGCGCGCCTGTGGTCCGCCAAAGAGAATATTACTCAGAGTCTCAAATCACAAAACGTAGTGATTATATTCTCTTTGATAATCACTACGTCGCGCGCGCGCACTCCGGTCGGTCGGTGCGGTGCTCGCTCGCAATTTAATTAATTTTGCAAGATAACTTCAGTAACTGAATAATTTGCAGATTTAGTTCAATAACTTTTAATTAGATTTTAGTAATACATACACAAAATGGAATCCATTACATTTCAAGGTAGTGGAGACAGATATAACGGTGTTACAGTGGATTCTACAGAAGAAACATGTGACACAGATTTGTTTTCTATTCGTTTGGCTCGTAAGTTTTGGCAGTGTTTAAATACATAATTATACGTACTCCTAAATCCTAAAATATCTACAATATTGTGAAAACAATATTTTTTTTCAGAGTCCTTGCAGAAATGGAAAAATGAAAGTAAAAGATGTGTCTGGTTTAAAGTTAATATTAAAGATGCAACGTGGGTGCCTTTGCTCGCAACAGTACGTAATAATAGCATTTATGGCATTTACCAGCTACATAGAATTGATGATATCTTAGGTACCTACCTTCATATATTTTTTTTTGTTTTAGGAAGGATTCAACTTCCACCATTCTAGAGACAACTTTGTAATGATGTTTAAATGGCTACCAGAGAATAGTAGTGCTAATTTACCTCCAGCCTGCCACACAAACCTTGGTGTTGGAGGCATTGTACTGAACCAGAATAATCAACTCTTGGTAGTCACTGAGCAACATACTGAATTGCAGCACTGGAAACTCCCCGGAGGGTATGTTGAAAGAGGTATGAATATTAGCAGGTATCAATATTTATTGATTAAAAAATATCATGGATCTGTGCTTGACATGAATTTGTTATTTTCAGGTGAAGACATAAAAGATGCTGCAATAAGAGAAGTAAAAGAAGAAACTGGCATTAATGCTGAATTTGAGTCCATGGTAACATTCAGGCATTCTCATAACTCTATGTTCGGTAACTCTGATATATATGCAGTGGTATTGCTAAGAGCTACATCTGCAACTATTGATAAATCAGAAATAGAAATTGCAGCATGTAAATGGATGGATGTAGATGAATTTTTAAATGATCCTAATGTTATTGAATTCAATCGTTTTATTGTGCAACAAGCTTTGGACTTGAATAATCGTAAACTTAAACTTGATTTAGTTAAAGGTTCACTAACATTTGCAAATAGGACTAGAAGTTTTACTTCCCTTGTACTAAAAGACTCATGTTAAATTAATATAGCCTTTATTCTACACTAGCAACAAAACATTATCATGTTCATGATAAGACCATGGTTAAAAAGTTGGTAAAGAGATAAAAAAATAGATAACAATGTGCTGTTACGTACGGAAGTACTTAAACCCACATAATATTATGTAATGACAGTGTGACATTGATAGTATCTCAAACAAGCTGATTTCCCTATTAAGATTTTATTAACAAACCTAAGCAATTTAATATAAGTAGGTACCATGTTGCATACATACATCAAATAACTCTTTCCTAGTGGTATGACCACCTTTTATTTTTGTTTTGTGGATAAAATTTTCTAAAAGACCATCCTCGTTGCATGAAGGGTGCAGCTGAAGTGAGGTGGGGCTCGATGACTCACTAAAAACTACACAGTGGCTGACCTCTGTGCTTTTTATGGGGCTCTGGTTACTCCAAAAGGAACAATCCTGTGTACAGCACCATATATTACCACCTACCTGTTACCTTACATAAATTTAAAGCCCTAGTAAAATGCTGCTAGTAGGTAATTTATCAACTCTTTAGAGTTACTTTTCAGTATAGCTGATTTCATACAACATAGTTACAATTGACCTAAGTTTGTGTTGAATGAAATAGATATGTAGGTAAGATCCTACCTACACAATGTGATATAGATTTTAAGGAAATAAATTTGTCTACCTATTATTTAGGTATTTTAAGAGGTGGTCTGGTCCTTAATAATGTCTTAATTCCTAGAATATCCAAAATATAGATGACTATTAGAAAATATATAAAAAAATGGACTTGTTCATTTGTGTACCTACAGAGTATACGGGCCCAAATACATAATTTATATAATTATATGATTTTGTTTAGTAAGTGTTTTATTTATATGTATTACAGATTTGTTTTTTTTATTTTATTTGTACCGAAATATGTCATGTTTTACCTATTGCGTAAGAAAGTTGTTCCCTTATTTTACCTGGATATAACAGATTTAATTAAACTATTTACCCCATGATGATAAGTTATAAGTTGTTTATTATTAGGTATACAACATTTATTGATTTAACTTCTGGTACTTATGTCTATTCTAAGAATAATGTAACGTCAGTGGAAGTAAAATTTCAGTTTAGGTACTCATTCATAACCCCAATTTTATCTTGGTGATAAACCATATAGGTACTAGTTTAGTCAAATCCAACCTAAGTAAAAACCAAACCCTAGGTAAGTACAAGACATTTGTTTAGTTGAATTTAAATTATCATTATGAACTTCAGTCAATGTATTTTTTCAAGATTATGGAGACTCAAAATAAGGTATTTAAAGTAAAATCCAAGTAACAGAGTATGTAGGTATGTATATAAAAGCCAAACTTTATTTTACAAATATACATGTACTACTTATTAATTATAAAACCATTTACCAATAGTGTTTTAGATACCTCCTGTTACCCATTACATAAATGAACATATAAAATCAGCTGTGGTAAATAAATAATAAACACCTAACAGTCATTTACAAAGTCCTCTATCTTGGCTACAAAGATTTCATGTTGGCTTATCAGAAACTATATGTACCTCCATTATTATGGGTGATATAGCACAGACACACACACACTGACTGAAAAAAGTAGATCATGCAAACATTTTGTACTGCAGTGAAAATCAAATCAACCCTGGTGTGTATGTATCTACCTTTGATGTATTCTAGTAGTGATGTATACCAATGAATAAATATAGAACTCAAACTTACTAACTCTGGAAAATTATCTACATGTAATACAAGCTAGCAAACTTAGCAAAATAATTGTTACGGTCAGAGCATTGTATTCTTTGACAAAATGCATTATTAGTAAATAATATTATGGGTACCTTATTTAACGTGAGCATGTATAAAGAAGTATTCAATAGTCTTACAAAACCTATGATTCATAATTATACAAAACCATACAAATTCAAGACTGATTTATTGATGATGAAACTGAAAACACTGCTATGTACATTCATGTAGAAATTTAAATACATGACATTTTATGTACTGTAAAAGTTTTATGAAACTTTGAATGCATTAGAAAAATAAAATATCATCTTTTTAATCTAAATCTAAGGCAGCAGGTGCACATGTCTCTTCTTCATCATCTGAACTCTCTCCTACACCACCAATAATTGACCTTAAAAGGCCACCAAGCATTGAGTTGTGATTCCTTTTAGCTGGCTGTACTTGAATGTCAAACCATATACGGCCAATGTTATCTAAATATCCTGAATAATTTGGGTCCCTATTCAAACTTATAGCGTACCAAGTCCGTAACACTTTGAACTGGTTAGCATGTTTCCTGAAAAATTAAAAATAATATCTTAAAAGGTATCTAAGGTAGCTTTAAGTACTTGTTGCATCATAATATTAATATTTATTAATTAAAGCGGCCCAATCTAGCTAGATTACTTATTAAATGAGCATTTATATATTAAAAAAAACTTACTGTTCAACTGCTCGTAATAGAAACCAGAGGAAGTTCAACAATGGTAAAAAGTATGGAGGTCCTTTGTCATTTAGTATTGTGGGATGTGTCTCTGTGTATTTGTCAAATGTATCAGATGCCATCTTAACATTTCTCAGACAAAGGAATTGAAAGACTGCTTGTGCAATGAATAAATCAACCTCCGACTTCAGCCCTTTGGTTGTGTGCAACTCTATGAGCATGTTAGCATATGCAGCACCATTACTTGAGTGCAAAAAGTGTTTGTGGGCTACTGTGTAGTTCTTTTCTCTCCAATAAACCTCTGCAACTCTCTGAAAATGTTGTCTTCATCATGAATTACATTATACTGTGTAGGTCCGGGTATTAGTATAAGGAAAAAGGTACAAGCAAAAGTATATTTACGAATGCCACTGACCTGGTGCAAAAATGGATGTCCTTTTTTATTGCTATCCATTGACCACTTTACAGCATTTGTGAGGAAGACTTCTCTCTCAGGTATACTAGAATTCATTAGACCAAATAGTTTCCCTAGTTTCTCAATCCATTCTGTGCAAGGTTTGGTCTCAGATTTTGTCAAAACATCTATGAGTAGGTTGGCTAAATCTGCACCACTGCCCTGTTGGTCGTGCTGTAGCAGCAGTGTGGCACCCTTGTTTAGCAAAAGCAATAGTTCTGTGAATTTTTTCTGACTAAGATATCTGAAATTATGTCCACAAAATATGTTAATTCACTGCGTATTAGTTTCAACTTTTCACTGAATTTGGAACACCAAACATGCCTGAAATACAACGTCCTGTACATCTGGTGTCCTTCATAGTACTGTCCAGAATTAATCGAGGCTTCTAATTTTTCTAATACCCTTCCTACTCCTCTTTCGCCGCGACCAGCCATTATTTATTTTCTAGAAATAGGTATCTATTTTCTCTGATTTCTACCACACAACATCAATTTTACGCCATGACATGAAATTGAATTGAATGAATGATGAATGAATGAAAATAATGAAATGTAAAAAATAATGCCAAATCTTCTTCTTCATTTATGGCATTAGTCTTATAGTGATCTATTTTGTCAGTGTCAAGTGTATTTAATTTTGTATGTGTTGTCAATTTAATGGGGTCATAATCAAATCAGAAGAGATAACCCAACTTATTTATTTTCTCGCACTACCCTCCCTCTATTATAAATAAACTAGCTATCACGCCCACGACTTCGTTCACTTAAAGTGTTTAAACTGAGTTTCCAACACATCACACAACTCATAAAAATCCCATACTAACTTTGACACCCCATTTTACCCCTTTTGAAGGTTATATTGAAAAATCCTGAGTGAAAAAACTCGTGTCCATTCGTTTTGCATTTACAGTACACAAATAAAATTTCAAACCAATCGCATCACCCGTTAAAAAGTTCCCATACAAACATTGACCCAACATTTGACCCCTTTTTGAAGGTTATATTGAAATATCCTGAAAAACGTATCCGTTTATTTTGCATTTACAGTACACAAACAAAGTTTCAGGCCAATCGCACAACCCGTTAAAAAGTTCCCATACAAACATTGACCCCACATTTGACCCTTTTTTGATGGTTATATTGAAAAATCCTGAAACACGTGTCCATTCATTTTGCATTTACAGTGCACAAACAAAGTTTCATGAAAATCGCTCAACTCGTTAAAAAGTTTCATGCTAACGTTTTCACCCTTTTTCACCCCCTTAGAGGTGGAATTTCCGAAAATCCCGCCTTAGTGGGTGGTCTTGTTATAAAAGGAAGCCACCTTCCAAATTTCAGCTTTCTATCTTCAGCGGTTTCGGCTCGGCGATGATCAATCAGTCAGTCAGTCAGTCAGTCAGGTTAAGCTCTTATATAGATATAGATAACCAAAGGATTTCAAAATTGAGGTTGATTCTCCGTTCAGAAACTGACCGTAATAGACCTAGTAACTTTAGCAATTCAAAGAATAGACCAGATATAGTTCACGAAACGTCATGAAACGGACATTGGCAGAATTGGCTATTTGCCAATAGTAACGATAACATCTATATCTATATAAGAGCTTAACCTGACTGACTGACTGACTGACTGACTGACTGACTGATTTATCATCGCCCAGCCGAAACCGCTGAAGCTAGAAAGCTGAAATTTGAAAGGTGGGTTCCTTTTATAACAAAACTACCCACTAAGACGGGATTTTTCGAAATTCCACCTCTAAGGGGGTGAAAAAGGGTGAAAACGATAGTATGAAACTTTTTAACACGTGGAGCGATTTTCATGAAACTTTGTTTGTGCACTGTAAATGCAAAATGAATGGACACGTATTTCAGAATTTTTCAATATAACCCTCAAAAAGGGGTCAAATGTGGGGTCAATTTTTGTATGGGAACTTTTTAACGGGTAATGCGATTAGCCTGAAACTTTGTTTGTGTACTGTAAATGCAAAATAAATGAAGACGTATTTCAGTATTTTTCAATATAACCTTCAAAAAGGGGTCAAATGTGGGGTCAATGTTTGTATGGGAACTTTTTAACGGGTGGTGCGATTGGCTTGAAACTTTGTTTGTGCACTGTAAATGCAAAATGAATGGACACGTATTTCAGGATTTTTCAAAATAACTTTCAAAAAAGGGTCAAATGTGGGGTCAATGTTTGTATGTGAACTTTTTAACGGGTGGTGCGATTGGTCTGAAACTTTGTTTATGTACTGTAAATACAAAATGAACGGACACGTGTTTAAGGATATTTCAATATAACCTTCAAAAAGGGGTCAAATGTGGGGTCAATGTTTGTATGGGAACTTTTTAACGGGTGGTGCGATTAGTCTGAAACTTAATTTCGTGTTTTAGGATTTTTCAATATAACTCTAAAAAGGGGTCAACGTTTCTATGGGTAGGTACTTTTTAAAGGGTGGTGCGATTGGTCTTCATTTTGGTTTGGATACTTCAAAATAGCCCTCTAAATAGGGTAAAATTGGGTGTCAAATTTATTTATGGTATTTTTTTATTAGTGTGATTTGTTTGAAACTCAGTTTAGTTGGATACCTACTTTAAGTGAACGAAGTCGCGGGCGAGACAGCTAGTATTTTATATATTAGATACATTAGCTTATAGGTTCACAATACTCATACAATATGTGTTTTGCATTAAAATAAATTGTAAATGTATCGTTTTTGAAAAATTCATTTGAGTTTTTTTGTCCGTGGATTTCAAAAGCCGAAACGCGGGCGGCCATGCTTGACCATCGCGTGACGTCACTTCTCTAAGTGTCACAGTAAAATGCATCTCAATGGTAAAATATCGTGTGTTTTATCGTTGGCAGTTTGCTGAAAAGATTTACTCTAAAATATTTTAATTTGTGTTTGTTCCACAGAAGTTCCACAAAATGGAGCCAGGCTATATAAAAGCTGATAGTGCAAATCAGCCAAAAATCGATTCATTTAAGGTTGCAAATTTATTTGCATGTAATCCTAACTTTTGCTCAGCTGAGTTTCATGAATGTGAGTTTCGGACATTTAGGAACTTATACATATAAACAATTTGTCAGGATATTTAACTGTAGTACTTTTACACAAAGGCACAGCACAAGTTTTTTAGCTTGTCATTTTTATAAAATACTAGCTTTCGCTCGCGGCGTTGCCCGCGAAGTACCTACATTAAATATACCCTATGTTCATCCTGAAAGTTCATTCTACACATTGGTGAATTTTTTTTTGAAATCGTTCCAGTATTTTCAGTGTCTATTCAATGCAAACAAACAAACAAACAATAAAATCTTTCCTCCTTATAACATTAGTAAGTATAGATAGTATAGATAATCACACCTCTCGTCAAAAAGTCCATATAAACTTTGACACCGCTTTTTTCCCTTTGTGAGGGTTATTTTCGAAAACCCTTAAAATGCGTGTAGGTACATTTATTTTGCCTATTAAGTATTTCAACGGAGTTTCATTTTTTTAGTTTGAAAAATCGATATATACGTTTTAAATTATTTTGCATTTAAAGTATCCAAACCAAGATTCAGACCGATCGTACCACCCCTTAAAAAGTTCCCATATAAACATTGAGCCCCCATTTTACCCCTTTTTAAAGGTTATATTGAAAAATCTTGAAACACGTGTAGGGTGGTGTGGTAGCCAATGAACCACCAAAAGTTTAGAGAGCTGTAACTTTTTTCCTGTTAGACATTTTAAGTATTATTTTAGCTCAAGCCCTAGAAAATTTCAATGACTTTCAAATTGCTGTTGTGTTTTCAGCTTTTACCATCTAAATAATAGACAATGAGACTTAAAAAAAATAATTGGAAATGGCTCAATGAGTACCCCTAGGAGTACACAATGAACCGGGGGGTGGGTATTCAGTGAATCGTGAGGTACACAATGAACCGTTGTCCTACCATATCATGATTTAAGCCTAGAAGGATGTTACATAAAACGGCAATTGGGTTTTTTAATAATTATTTGTTAATCAAAGGTTTCAAATTATATGGTTATCAGTCTTAATAATAATGAGTGAGGTATAAAAAATTCAAGTCTACATGCATTGCGCCTAAATTCTAGTAGGTACCTTAGTACAATAATAGAACACAAATATTAGTAATTAAGTAGGTAACGTTAGGTAATTATTACCTATATTAGGAACTATTCAACATGTTATGTTACCTATAATTGTAAAGTTATCACTTTATTATCTTCAGTCGTAATAATTAGCTTTAAATTAAAATAACGTGAGTTAGATTTCAATATGACAGTAGGAACATTGCAATATCCTAAGATGTTACCTATAATTATAAATTTCTCACTTTAATCTCAGTCCTAATAATTAGCTTTAAATCAAAATAACGTGAGTTAGAACTTGAAACTATCATGGTTATAATTTTTTTTACTTTTTACTTTACTTTTTTACAATGAACCATGGTTCATTGAGTACCCAAAAAAAATGATTCATAGAGTACCATACCCCTATTAAAATATTTAAAAGTTTTCCATAGCTAACAGAAACACGATTTGGTTACAAAAAAGAATTTAAACCATGCTTATTAAACTATCTTTTAGATCAAAATCACTTAACAGTTCATAGGATAATCAAAAATTGAGTAAAGAAACAAATAAAATCAAACTTTTTCCTTACTTTTTGCGCGCGAAAAGATAAATCTCCTCCTAACTCGTACGTTCCTGGTGGGAATTCGCCGACGACTGGCGGTAACAGGTTGGTGCGGAAGAGCGGTTCAAACGTGTAATAGGCACTAGCTGGCAACGTCGCGTTTAGGCTGTAGGCCCTGTGGTTCATTGAGTACACTTGGTTCACTGGCTACCACACCACCCTACATTTGTTTTGTATTTACATTACACAAACAAAGTTTCATGAAAATCGCACAACGCGTTAAAAAGTTTCATACAAACGTTTTTAGCCCTTTTCACCCCCTTAAAAGTGGAATTTCCAAAAATCCTGTCTTAGTGGGTGCCTACATACCAAGACAAACATACCCTCCAAATTTCAAGTCTGTACGACCAGCAGTTGTATCTATTCAAATCAGTCAGGACTTATCCATTTATCCGTCCGAGACCCGTGACGTCATAGTCAGAAATGTCACGTGACCGGCAGTTTTCGCGCGAATTTCAAATCACTGGTGGAAAATATACATTTTTTCTGATAAATAACGTTTTTTTTGAGGAAAAGATAATTGTAAGAGGTTTAAAATAAACTTACGTATATATTTTTAGGTATCTTTTTGAAAACTGTCAAATAGCCAATTGTGACAAGCCACAAAAGCCATAGACAAGAATTGAATTGAATTACAGAGGAGACAGTAGGATTTTCTGCGGTGTATTTGCCTGACAACTACGTCGCTCTGGTTTTTATATGTTTTCTCGTGTTATTTTGAGTTTGATTGCGTAATTTTGGTGGTTATTTTGCCAATAAAGCCCGGGTTCTTGACGCGAGTGTAAAGTATGTGAATTAGAGTGAATAGTTCTCTTCAAATTCCATCGGAGGAAATCCCGAAAATTTTCAACAAAACAGCCATCTTTTGTTTAAAATTGACTTGACTACTTGACTATGACTCTGTGACGTTGACAATACTTATAAATAAATACACTTGACACTGGCAAAATTGTTCTCTAAGAGACAGATGCCATAATTGAAGAAGAAGAAGAGGAGACAGTAGCCAAAAAAAATTAAAGTCTATTAAAGTGCAGCAAAGTGAGGTGAAAAAAAAATGGCGGTTAGGTTAGGTTAGATTTTAAAGAAACCAGAAGAAATTAATTTACGTAAGAGAGGGAGAATAATGTTACTTTAGTAACTCTAACAGATCACTGGAATAATGTAACAACAAAAGCAGCAAAGTGACAACTGACAGCCATATATGTGTCAGACTGACACTGACACTGTCAGTGTAATAGGTACTGTACATACAACCAAGTAGGTTTTTCATGAAAATAAATGTAGGTAGGTAGGTACTGTCTCCTAGCAGCAGCGTTAATTAGCAGTACCTGGGTGACCGAGCTATGCTCGGTTTTTTTATTGGTAAACGACGTTTCCTAAAAATGAAACCTAGCTAGATCGATTTATCGCCGACGAACCCCCCTACATTCTAAATTTCATGAAAATGGTTGGTGCCGTTTCCGAGATTCAGAAAATATATATATATACATATATACAAGAATTGCTCGTTTAAAGGTATAAGATTATGTAGGTAATTACAATGCAATCTACATAAGTAGGTACCATTTAAAAAAGCCCCAAATATTCAAATTCTATTCCATCAGCTAGGTACCTATTTCACCTAGATACACATCCTCGTAAACTCTAGGTACCTACCTAGGTACATTTTTGCGGGCATTGATGTACAGAGGCATGATGTAGGTAACTCAGTATTTAATGTAATGATACTCAACTCAGGCAGGCAAGTAGGTAGGTACCTACTTGTTTTGTTTACTAATTTGCGGACAACCGAACAACACAGAACGGCTGCCGATGTGAACATTTTCTACCTACACACTGCACGTACAGCTACGTATGGTAAATCCATATGAATAATAGATGCGTTAAGAATTTATATAGAGAAGGTGCAAAGAAACTACATTGTTCTGGGACGAACGGCCCAAGGCAAAGATTTATATTATTCATGGGGTAGATAAGTTCGGGAATTCTCTTATTAGGAAGGTACCTACCAGTACCTAACGATTGTCCAAATGATAACTCATTTAAAGTAATATCATAATAGGTTGTAAAATATAAACAAACATTCTTGAGACATCTCTCTAGACTTCTTTGTGCTTCAAAAGCAAACCGGACCAACTGTTATCGGTAAAGATTTCTACTTAGCGCTAAGTGGCCATTTGTTCAATAGCGTTTGACTTACCCATTGACATGACCCTCTCACGAGGTTACAAGTACGAGCGTTCACAAGTTCATTTGAAAAAATTCTGGAATAAAATACGTTATTATTGTAACTATGTGCCTAGTATTTGATTATAAGTGTTTGGATAGGTACCAAAGGTCGGTACTAGCAGTTACGATAGATGTAGGTACCTACTTAAGATCGATATTAGTATTTAGTAGAGTAGGCCTACTTAATTACACGGTCACAAAAATACACATTTCTTTGTAGGTACCAATTACAATATTTTACGACCTCAATGGCGTAGTGGGCGAGTGTTCAGCAAGGACGCGAGAGACACGACTCCCACGACACGGGAGAGAATATATAGGAGAGAAATATTTTTTTCGATTTTCGTGTCTGGGTGTTGTGGTACCATGGATAGTTTTAAATACCCGCGATAAAAGTGTGGGTCAGAACTATGTATGTGATTGGGTGTTATTTATTTATATTTATTTATTTTAGTTTCAAAGTACAAAAATTTTGTGTGTGATTCAATGTACGTTACAAACGAATCAACGCGTTCTGAAAATATTTTTCTTAGCTACTCTGGCGCGTTGACGAGAATTTTCAAATGGAAAATCCTCCAGTAACGCATCTCAACATCTTATACACCATTGTAGTTCTTTTTGCAGTGCCGGATTTAGACATTTGCCGCCAGAAGGCTATTAAATTTTTTGGCGTTAAGTAATTTTTCATGTACAAACGTTAGAGTATTTGGTTTACTTTATAGTACTAAAATATTGTAATTTTGTTAAATTTTCGAGACTTTTCTACTCAGTGTATATGCAATTTTTTATTTTTCTATTTCTGTAATAGAAACAAGTTTTGAGCCAAATTTGCCGCCCCCTACAATTTGCTGCCCTAGGCTCTAGCCGACTCAGCCTGGGAGTAAATCCGAGACATAAGTTTCTACGCTTGTAGGTAATATTGAAAGTCCTCTCCAAGATGGAACACTCTTATTCAAGTTGTTGCTAGACGGTGAGCTTCTAAAATAGATACGAGTATTAACACAAGGCGACATTATAAGATGACAAATACCTACATGCAAAATAACTTAAGGGGAGCATTAGGTAGAATTTGCCTATATTTCGTAAGATAAATTATCCATGTATGGCATAGAAGCAATCATCTATGTGCGCGTAGCAAACTATCAGATTTTCACAAAGCCCGGTGAATTATTAGATTTTTAACCTTATATCAATGTTAATTAAGGTTTATCTTTCAGTAACTTAACGCCTTAGGTATGTGGTTCCCTTAGTGTATGCTTCGTAAGAAGATAAACTACGCGCATGCAATGTGCGCAGCAGACTAGCTACGCGCGTAGAAGGCGCGTAGTAATGCTGCTACGAGCGCGTAGCGTTTTGTATAGAAGCCAGTGAACGCATTATAAAGCAGCACAATCATTCATTGCCGATGTTATCTGCGGTAGTTTTATTGTACTAAATTAATTGAAAAAATGTAAATTATTGATTTAGGCATGACTTTGCGAAAATCCATTACAAATACTGAAAAGGACGAAAATATCTCTTTCGGCGAAGAAATCATCTCTTTCGGCGCTCGGTGGAGCAACACAAGTGCGGAGCGAGTCAATGGTCCTGAGGATGCTTCGTGGAGAAGCGAAACGCGTGTCGAATTTATATTTGAGCTTGTTTTGTTAAGCTCATTAGATTATAGTTTAGCGGGAAAGTACTAGATATTTCCGTCCTTTTCAGTATTTGAAAAAATGTTTTTATTCTACACGTATTTTGTTTTATTTAATTTAATTTAATTTTGAAATCATAGTCTCAAAAAAAGTCTATTGGATTTGAACGTGAAACAAATAAATCCGTCGGACAACCCTTTTAGACACTATTATGATCATCAATTAGCAAAGAACAATTAATTACCCGACATTTGGCCAGTAATTCATCTTCATTCACACGTTGGAACTCGTACCTAGACCAATTACTGCACCATAGACAGCATAGCTCGACATCCGAGCGCTTGCTCTAACTAGCTGACACCATGATTTATCGAGCCATTTACTACAAGTGCCTTGGTATATTTCGATGAAGAACAATAATATTTCCTTTGTTGCCCGTGTTCAAACAGCTGTTCGACCAATACCTAGTAGCACGAGAAATAATTATTTGCGATATTACACTGAAGCAAGTTTTTGGAGTTCTTTAGTGAACATCATTGGTAGCACAGCAGCGAGCGGATTAAACGACATAAATGTACGGGTATTACTAGCATATCATTAGTGTGGTTTATGTACACAGAAAAAATATCTTATTACCCTTATCCGACGCCGCAAAAAGTTTGTAAAGCCAAAGACAGTAAAAACCAGATTTATGAGTTTTCGTGAAATCTTTATTTATTTGTAATTTTGGCACAGCCCCAGCGGCTTGCTCCTTCTGGATGATTTTTTTTTCTTGCTATTTTTGAAAGATGGTAGTGTGATCCAAGGCCCCAACTAAAACAATAATAATCAATCTTACCCCTTTATTTATTCTTCTATCTTTTAAGCATCTTCATAACTAAAAAAACACCTTATAATTCTGTAAGTAGCTATTTCTTGTCAGGGAATAACAACGACTGACCACACTAAAGTAGTAATAAGTGTCAGACTGACAAATAACTAACAGCCGAAACCGGATATTTAGGTGTGTTTTTTCATGTATCTAGGCGCACACTGAGAAAGAGATTTCCGAAAAACAACATCTAAGTGGTGACAAAATAATATTACGGGAGTAAAGTTGCAGTAGCTCAATTTATAAACAGTTAAACCTGTAAGATGAACTTAGGAGCTTTAAGAACCTGTCATCGAGCTTTGCAAGTCCGGTTCCGGTTTCCGGTGGCACCCATGTCTTCCGGGCCTGCGATTATTCACTTGTCCGCGCGACGCCAACGCGATAAAGCGCAAAGCTCCAGCCTGAATAGAGGTTCAGATGTAGATTTACGAGCTTCCTAGAACTTCAAGAAAACCTTCTGTAAACAACGAATATAAAACTCTAGCTGGCTTTTGTTATCGCACGAATACCTACATATAAAATGAAAGTATCAACCAAAAGTGTTTTCTGCATTTCGAGAAAAGTGTCCTTCATTTATCGATACGAGTTTTACTGTAGCTATTAATATTTACTGTGGCACAAGAGTAAACGATTTTGATTCTGTACAAATACAAGTGAGTATTTGTACAGAATCAAAATCGTTTACTCTTATTTGTACAGACATGCTAGCTACAGATGTATTAGCGGTTGACCTAAATATTGTCACACGGTTTACTTACACTCTCATCATGTCTATTCGTACCTTCATAGGCATCAAACCTACGTAGCATGACTATCGATCAGAACAAAATGAGGACCTCATTTTGAAATGTGATACCTTGATTAGATTTTCATAGCCTCCATTTATATTACACTTTTTTTTAATGAAGTGTCACACAGTAACTTGTTTTTTCATTAGTTAATATGCCACTACTTTATACTTCGTCCAAGCCTGTGAACGGGTTAATGTAGTCCCATATTCACAAAGCGAATTGGCTAACAATAAAGATTAAAAAATAAACTGACTTAAATAAATAACATTTCAAGCAGCAGTTAATTGGTGAAACAAGTGTAACGAGAAAACATACAAACGAGGAAGCTGTAGGTGCGGAAATAAACGGAACCAGATAAAATGCTACACAAGTCTTGAGACGGCCGGATGTAGCCCGGACGGAACTATAGTGAAGGTAGCGAGTCGCCGTTTGTATTGTAGTATATTTCCGTACATCTGGATTAGGAGGGATGCTATTTTTGGATGACAAATATGTAACCTCTATTCGAGATGATGTTGTTACATTTAGGCAATACAAGCCATCACCAACATTTTATTCATAAACTGTCTAATAACTAGTGATAAAGTCGTCGTGTTCGTGCTTAAGCTTTGTTGATCATCAGACAGTAACAACAGATTTTAATAAATTTAGATGAGCAACAATAGCAAAACTAGTACTGAGTTAAGCCTAGACAATATTTTTGTAAGCCACACGCAATTTATAGTCTTCTACGTAATAAACGTAACATTGCGGAGATTAGAATGCCCCAAGAATAAGCACGGGATTATATAATATGCAAAAATTATGGCGTAAACAAGACGTTATTCAGATTACGTATTCCAATTATGGACCGGGACGTTTTATTAACCCGGCTTTTCTCATTTGAGTAAACAACTACGACACGGGAATCTTTTCATTCAAATAAAAATATAGGCTTATTGTTCGCGCTGAAAAATTTCCCTTGGGGTTTATTTTGTTGCGATATATTCCCCCTTCGATGATGTCGGCTCGTCTGTAGAAAACATTCAAATAACATTTCACTGACTTTTGTTTGTTTTGTTAGACCGTAAGCATCGCGGGCTTTGCCATTTTCATGTTACTGGCTGGATAATAATGAACAACATCGGGTAAAGGACATAATACAGCAACAACGTGCAAAGGATTCTGAACCTCAAATGTTTCTTGGTATACAGTACTCTAGCTAAATATTTACTGTATTTTATGTAAAGGCACCTAAAGTAAGGTGACTAGAAAAACAGTGACACAACGAACACACTATTTTTTTGGCTTTATAAGAAAATAATACTACGAACTAAATAATGTTATGACGGTTTTTATGGGTCCAGCTCCACGAAATACTTTATTGTAGCTCTGACATATTTTGTTGTCATATCTAAAATAGGTTATTGGGATTTTTAAACTTTAAGCATCGTTTCTAAAATGGTAGCGCTTGTGCCACCTATTTTTTTAATAACGAAGGCATTTTTTATCTCATCCGGGCGGTAAATATACGGGCCTGCTAACTGATATTAAACCTGTGGATTTTCTGAGGTAATTATTAAAATATGCCGGTACAATAAGTCACAAAAGTTCAGAAATTAGGTCATAATGTTTTTGAATGAGCTACTTTTTTTCTTTAGCTCTTGAGAAATTATTGTTGAGAAATATCATCTTGCAAATATTATAAAATATAAATTCCACCTGTTTCAGGATTTAATGGCAATTAGTTACTGTAGGTAAGTACAAAAAACAAAATTCTATCTTTTTCTATTTACTAATATTTTATGAAAGCATATCGGACGGTATCTCAAAGTTGAAGCACTGGCATTTTTAATTCAAGAACCGAGTATTTTCTTATTTATAGTCTGTATTTTTGAAACAGAAAAGATTTTCATTCTGAGAAAAGATCGTTATGCTGATCGCCGCCATCTCAATACATATTCAGCGAAGAACATTAGCAATTTATGACCTGACACAAACTTAGGTCACGCAGACACCATGACTGCACGTTATGCAGATGTGCCGTTGTTGCGCACGGCGCCGTTCGAAACACATGACTAACATACTTGCACTCTCATAAATATCAGAATGGAAGAAGCTAAATTTAATGACTTTTAAACATAAATTACGATACTCTAATTGAATCTTGACGATCGGTCGTAAACTTTTATTTGCTACCATCTGCCAGTTGTTATACTTACGGGTTGAAAGTTATCGATTTGAATAAATAACGATAAAAGCGTTATCAAAATACTGTAAAGCGCCGCAAAATGTTTTTCGTGGAACATTACTCACAAGTTTGCTAGCAACGTAAATGAAAGCCCATTAAAGCTTTTATGGCTATGTTTACAAGTAACAATGAATAGATTTCCATTACCATTTCGTGGCTTTGTTTTCATAGAGTTCTGATCGCAGGTTCTAAGCACAATATAATACTGATCTGAATTAGTAAAACAATAGGTGTAAAGATTATTTATAATTATTTTTATAATTTTATTAATACGATGTTCTACCCACTTTTATCCGAAAATATACAAAAGGTGTCTCAAGTAAATGGTAAATTGTATATTTAAACTAAATTGGGATAAGGTTATTATTGTAGGTACCTACTTGTATCTACAATCCTCTTCAGGTTGGTCGTTTGTGTGAAAGCGGCTTAAAATGGACCAAATAAACACTTAATTCTAACAAATGGCGTAGGTAAATCAAGCTATTAAGTTTTTTCGCGCGGTTTAATCTAGCAATTGTATTGCAGAGGTGAACAAACCTCGTTTAGATGGAGACATTGTAATTCATGTTATAAATTTTCAATGTCGACTTGGTATTTTGATTAGCTCAAAGCGATGAAATAAGATATGGAGAAGCTCATAGATTAAAAATGAAAATAACAAATTAAGGTATGCAGTAAGTATGGCCCATGAATGGTTTTTACTAACCCTTTAACGTCCGTAACCCGTAAATCAAATCAAAACAAAATATATATTTATTAAATAAAATCATAGGGATCGATTTGAATCGTCTCACATAGGTGAGTCTAAGTGCCTATTCCAGTCCTATCCCCAGTCCGAGAAGAACTGACAAGAAACTCGCTGGGCCCTAGCGCATTTTTTGTATGATCCTTGTTAATTTTGTTAGGGACACCTACCAGAGTTGGAGCTGATTCGTTCCAATCTTTTTTGTCATCTAAGCAGTCAGATATTCTATAATAAGCTTTTTGAGACATTTTCAGTTTAATTACATTTTTGTCATATTATGTCGCTTTTGATCTTGTTATAGAAGCTATAAAGGATTTACTTACTTTAGTGAGCCTAACCGTGGGAACAGCAGTAGGTACCTGCTTACCTATAATTCCGTAACCGTACAGTAAGCATAGGTAAATCCGGACTCTGTATTGTGTAGATTCTATTTACCTACTACAATTTGGCTCGTATTTAGTGGCCTATCGACATTTACATAAACGGATAATTGGTGGTAAGTGGACACTTAAATCGTTCACTAGGCATGCATTAGGCATTTCGTAGATCAACGCCATTAGCATATAAGCTAATTGTAATTATACCCAGGCACTGTGATTCCACTTGAAATCGAATCGATGTTATAGGTACATTAATACTTGACACAGCAGAACTCATGAGCTCTCTCTCGGCCAAAAGGAGCTGACCTAAATTGTCAAACGTAAAAACAAGACCCTTCACATTTTTCTCGGCTCGTCATAGAACCTTTACAATGATTTGCAATTCATAGCACTCTCATCTAAATTGTAGGGCAAAAGTTGCAATCAAGTTACATTGAATGAATTTTCTGACTTGGGCAGCGGCCAATTTATATCCAATCAATTAAAAACAATCATTTTGGTCAATGTAACTGACATCGGACCCGTTCTAGACAGCAATACGAATAAACATGCCAAGATAAATAATTTATGCCTTATAGATAGAATGTTTTATAGATAGAACCAATTAACATTATGGTAGGTCAGTATGGTATGGTAGGTACATAAAAATGTTTCATCTTGTTGGTTACTTACGTATGATTAGTGATGTATCTTAAACGAGCAATTCTTATATAATATATATATATATAATCTGAATCTCGGAAACGGCTCCAACGATTTTCATGAAATTTCGTATGTAGGGGGTTTCGAGGGCGATAAATCGATCTAGCTAGGTTTCATTTTTAGAAAACGTCGTTTACCCCAAAAAAAACGAGTAAAGCTCGGTCATCCAGCTACTAGTTATTATAAGTACAAATTTATTCTATGTAACTGAGTAAGTGTGTCCATTTGTAGTTTACTTTGTACTCCATTAGTAAATTTTACATTAGGTATATAAGTTGAAAAATAATAATGTTGTTGGAAGCTACTTTCAGTGGAGTGAATAAAATCCACCAAAGACTGGCATACGCTCGCCCGAGCACAAGCCGAAGTACCCCTTGCTTGCAGACTGCAGCGCTCGTTTCGAAATGTTATAAGATTGCTTCCACAATGCAAAGCTTTTTTCTCTCGGAGTAGTTAAAAACGTGGAAACAATATTTGTTCAAGCCACGAGCCAGCGTACCCGCTAACTACAGCTGTAGGTAGGTGTCTGGATGTATATAAAAAGGTTTTAGAGTTTCGCACAACAACAGAAGAATAACTTCAGTCCGTCCGTCTATCAGCCTACCATAGTCCGAGCCTACCGTCATGAGCCATGATAAAAAAATACTGTAAATTTTAAATTAATAAAATGAAATCTATATAGGTACAGGGTGTCCCAAAAAGTAGTGTCAAGCGAAAGTCCAGAGATAGAACACCCCTTGGGGTACCCGAATCACCCCCATGTATGTTCCGCGATTTTTTTATATTTTTCGAGTTATGAATTTTTTTCCGAATTTTTGAAAATTTACGACTTGATCAACTTAAAACATTCTTTAAAAAAAAGTATAAAACTTTCTTGAGATTTTTTTTTGCTTCGGAATTGTTATGAGTTGTTCTTTTATGCATAAAATAATCAGCTACGTGACTTTGATAAAAACTATGAAAATGTTGGTGTAAAGTCAAATAATTACATTCGGTGAATTATGACAAAAATTATCAACTTTAAATTAAAAATCTTAACAAGTGATTTCATGGTTTTTAAATAAATCTAAAGAATTTTCCAGACTCTCAGCTTTCATAACCATTAAAAAAAAGTAGTACTTAATAGGCTACTTTGGCTAAAATCGGCCTTCAAAGACGGTGAGGTGGAAAATTCTTAAAATTAGCTACCTGATTAAAAAATTGATTTTGGCCATTTTATCATTCCTAAGCTTAATTCGTTTGTTAACTAACCAAAAATGACTACAGGAAAGTAAGATTTCATTAAAAATTAAAGCTAAATTAGCTAAATCAGCTTAATTTATGAAATAAAATAACAAGTGAAATTTATTAATTTTTTCAAAAAGATTTCAAAATGTCAACCTTCTAGGTCGATACAAATCCTACATCGTCTTAAAAAGGTTTCCTTTAATCGTATAAAGCTATTTTAAGTGCCTTAATTTTTTCTTCGGCCTGTCTTAATTTTGTTCTTAATTTGGCCATATTGCTGATTTCTGTGGCATAAACTAATTCTTTGTAGTCATTTTTGGTTAGTTAACAAACAAATTAAGCTTAGGAATGATAAAATGGCCAAAATAATTTTTTTAATCAGGTAGCTAATTTTAAGAATTTTCCACCTCACCGTCTTTGAAGGCCGATTTTAGCCAAAGTAGCCTATTAAGTACTACTTTTTTTTAATGATTATGAAAGCTGAGAGTCTGGAAAATTCTTTAGATTTATTTAGGAACCATGAAATCACTTGTTAAGATTTTTAATTTAAAGTTGATAATTTTTGTCATAATTCACCGAATGTAATTATTTGACTTTACACCAACATTTTCATAGTTTTTATCAAAGTCACGTAGCTGATTATTTTATGCATAAAAGAACAACTCATAACAATTCAGAAGCAAAAAAAAATCTCAAGAAAGTTTTATACTTTTTTTTAAAGAATTTTTTAAGTTGTTCAAGTCGTAAATTTTCAAAAATTCGGAAAAAAATTCATAACTCGAAAACTATAAAAAATCGTGGAACATACATGGGGGTGATTCGGGTACCCCAAGGGGTGTTCTATCTCTGGACTTTCGCTTGACACTACTTTTTGGGACACCCTGTATATATAAATGAAACCCGTTTTCCTTGGTCACGGCATCACGCGTGAATGGCTGGACCGATTTCACTAATTCTTTTTTTGTTGTATTTGTTATTATTAGGAGAAGGTTCTTACGGAAAAAAATATTAAGAAAATCTCTCAGAAATATTGAAAAATATACATTTAATTTTGCATATTTAAAAAAACGCGCAAAATTCTCCGAAATTCTGTGACATAGAGGAGATTCTCATCTACTATATAAAAGGATAAGTCCTGACTGATTTGAATAGATACAACGCACAGCCCAAACCGCCGGTCGTACAGACTTGAGATTTGGAGGGTATGTTCGTCTTGGTATGTAGGCGAGCAATAAGACGGGATTTTTGGAAATTCCACTTTTAAGGGGGTGAAAAGGGCTAAAAACGGTTCTGAATGGTCTGAATCTTAATTAAAATTAAAATTGTTAAATTTGTTTCGACGAGTAGTGTGATTTGTTTGAAACTCGGTTTAAATACTTAATAGACAAAATAAATAGACACTTATTTCTGGATTTTTCAAAATAACCCACCAAAAAGGGTTAAATTGGGTGTTAAAGTTTTTTTGACGAGAACTCGGTTTAAATACTTAGAAGGCAAAATAAATGGACACTTAGCAGTATTTAAGCGTTTTCGAAAATAACTAAGGGAAAAAAGGGTGTCAAAATTTGTATGATCTTTTTGACGAGTGGTGTGATAAGTTGTAAAATCGGTTTGGATAAAAAGACATACGAAATACATAGGTACAAAAAGACGGGTTTGTTCGAACACTTATAACTCTAGAACGGCTGGACCGATTTTCATAGTTTTTGATTTGATGTATTTTTTTTAAACAAAACCATTTAAAAAACGAATGAAACGTGCAACCACCTAGTCCTTATCTAAAAGTGTCAAACGTTGCGATAAAAAAATTGAACCAGAATTTTTTCTTCGTATTGTTGGTTAAAAATATATGCTAAAATAAATGCCAGTGGAACTCTAAACTCTAGGTTGATCCTTCACGCACTTATTCGTAAGATAGCCAGATTTGTAAAAGTAGGTTAAATATTTTTTGATTCTTTGTAATAAACCAATTTTTTAAAAATTTTGTAAAACCAATTCTTTCGCACATAAACTTCACTATCTACGCTGGAACGAGTATAATATGTATGTGTTTGCTTTACAAACGTAATTCATGAATTACTAACATTTATTTATGTAGACAATGGTGCATTTCTTGCAAAACAGCTTGTGCTATAGAAAAATTAATTAAAGTTGAGGATAAATTTTATATGCTTGAATCTCAACTTTATTGGTTTTTTTACGGTCACGGTCGGTAGAACAAGTTGTAAAATAAGCCTTAGCGGGGTAGACAAGGCGTTAGTCCGGCGCGCGACGGCACGGGCGCAGTGGCCGGGTTCGAACTGCCAGGTTAAAAGGCCCCAAAACACTGATACAGTCTTGATCAGTGATCTGTTATAGTTACTAGTAATATTTTCTCTATGCTCTTGATTTGTTTATTTATTTTATTAATATAATAGTAAATCTATTTAGCTTAAGGCCCAGAATACTCGTCACACTATTCCTTACGTAAAAGTTACAAAAAAAAGTGACATAGGTCCGTATAGCAACGCGGATCTCCGCGGAATCAGACATACTCTTAGCACGAAGAGAAAAACCCAAATGACAAGTAAGTAGAGTGCGGCATGAATATGGCTGCTCTGAATTATATAACGAAAGCGACAATTTATAAAAAACATAAATATGTTCAAGTAAATAGCTTTATTTCTAAAACCCTTATTTCAAAAAAAGGGTTGGGTTGATTTGTTTCAAATTAACTGATTTACATTCATGTGAAATAGAAATTCAAAATACCTTACTGTTCTGGATAAATTAGAGAATTTCTGAATTTTCAGAGGTGTTTTTGACATGATTTTAAACCAAGGTTTTCTAACTAATTCGCGTTTTAGCTCCGGTTGATTTATCACTTAATCCTTGAGTATCGTGTAGTTCAATTTCAATGTAATCTATTAAACGGTAATAGAATGATTAGGGTTGCAATACAAGCAATTTTCAAAGTTCTGGGCCTTAATCGGTTCAGTAGTTTCAACGATAACTCTCTACAATGAAACTTAAAAGAGTACTAAAATAATGTTTTGATAAAGTTACTACTGATATTACTGATATCTATGTTTTTTTTTAAAGACTCAACATAAAGTAAGCCTTTATATGAACATTGACGAGATACTCCCGGTTAACATTTTAATTAAAACTTAATTTAAGCAACGTCAGGTTCTACAAGGTACTTTCGTTCGTTTGTACCTAAATACTAAGGTGGAAGTAGTAGCCCACGTCATTCACATTTTACACTTTAAGATGTTTTTAAAAACAGTGTACAGTGTATTGTAGTCTCTTAGTATCTTAGTAGGACAAACTAATATAATTTGTTCTGCAGGACTTTACAAAGCCTCTACTATGATTCACGCTGAGCACCCGCCCGTGAACAACGTATCTTACAAATACGAGCAATATTGTAAGGGTGATACAATTCCAAAAGAATTCAAAGAAACCAAAGAAAAAAAGGTTCGGTTGTATGCGCGTTTACATAACTGGTCACACTTTTATGGTCATATAACTAATAGACCTGCTAATTCGGATGTGTGTATTTATTTATATATTTGAAAATAGCTATAGGTATATCTGTGTATATAGCACGTACAGAAAACATAAAAAAGCTTATGGAATTTCAGGCGACAGGATTGATTGAGTTTAAACATCTCTTGTCCAATCCGATTCAATGAATTACGGGCTATCGAATTAATAATACCTAATGTCGATGATAAAAACTTTATGAAATTAGCAGTTAAAATGCTATAGGGGGCGCTGCACGGGGGACGTTGCACACTGCCATGGCCGGCCGCCAAACCAGACCATTTGCAGTACAAATATCTACTCGCTACGCGTGGTTTGACTATTCAATTGCTTCCTAGTTTTATTAGAGTTCATAACTCGACTTCACTGTCTAGCGGCCCCGATCCGAGATAAATAAAATGAATTAGCGTACACATGTGTAGAATAAAATGTTATATAGTTACTGTTGGAGTTATCGATTGTTTCATTTTTCGTAGCATAGCCGTAGCAGTGTCTACGAAGACTACGAGATGCTACGAGACAACACAGACATTTTTAAATAAAATCTCTTTATTAATAATTCTGCTCATTTACGCGGTTTGAATAAATATGAAACTAGGATTTGACTAAACGTTAATGGAAATGGATTTTTTCAGGCGTATTATTTCCTTTTTAGACATTTTGTATAGCCTATGTCATTCTTGTAATCCAGACGAATTCCAATGACTCATTTGTTTGATAAAATCTATCCAGCCGATAGGCCTCCAGTGACAGCCAAAGGATCTCGCATACGTACAAAATACAAACATACACACACCCCAAACACATATACATCTTCGCTTCGCAGTCGGGTAAAAATATATCTAACAGACTTCTTTAAAATGTAGTAAGAAAAAACTGTTCATGTTCAGTGATCCGGCTGAGTCGTTCACGTAATCTGCAGCTATGTGAGCTGACTATCGGTTATCTGCCACCTTAAAGCCCCACTCGCGTCTCGTGACGGATTTGAATAGCGGTAACTCAGGTACAAGCGATAGCAAAAATATATTGCCGACCATTTTAATGCTTGGTTTGTACTTAGGTACGGTTGTAACGTAAAGGATGTTTGGTAAGTGTATGAACTATGAAGTGTAGCGCGAATAAGGAAATATATTTCCTAGCTCACAATAATATCCTCAGTCGATAGTAAAATACGAGTATACTTTTAATTCAGTTTTAGACGTTGAAAAGCACTTTTTTTTCCACCAAAAGAGACAATTAATTTAAAATTATTTGTTGCTGGTGTATTATTAATTAACTTGAAAAAAGTGATTAAAATTTAACATAAATATATAAAAAAAAGTTTAATTAATCTTAAGGAGGAGTAGGTATGTATCTACGAGTATATGTTGTATAAGATGTTAGAGATGTTTCAATCTAAAAATGCACGCCCCTCCACTTGTGCTTGTACCGTATGTAGAGGAAATGACAGTGTAGTTTTAGACTGATCTACCACTACCGTCTTATTTGTCACGTGATTACTGATAAATTTACAGCGTCATAAACCATACCTATCAATATTTAGTTGTCAATTTGTCAGCACCACTATCATTATAATGATAGTAGTGCGTTTTATAAAACGTAGTGATTATAATATTCTCTTTGATCATAATAATCACATTATCATTTCATCAATCTACTTATTTCCACTTTACTTACAGCAGATTAAATAGAGTCTTCGGTTTTCTTTACGTGGCAATATGAATATTTTCTTTTTATGAAAGGTATGAGAGTTTACCTTCGTGTTCCTTTGACGCTCAGATACACAGTAATATTTACAAGGTCCTCGTATCCAAATGAATTCCGGCTGATAACATATCCAAACAACTTCTTCATTTCAGTTTGATCTTTTATAGGTAGGTACCTTACCTACACGTTACCCACATAATCTTCTTATGAGATTTCATAAACTAAATAAATAAACCGAGCAAGTGATGGCTTTGGAAGTCAATAAAAGAAGTAGAATGCCTAGTGGCAGGTCTCAAACAATGCAGCGCCATTTAGTATAAGATAACATTAGTATGCGGTTTTCACAATCTCTTTAGGTTCAAAAATTAGGCTGTAACCCATAATCTAGTACAGCTTTACTAAGTATCACGTTTTTCCCATTATTATCGTTACTTTAGTAATATTTAAATCGATGTTGTTTGTAATCACTATTATGTAGTAAAAAAGATTGGTTAAGATTTCAGTATGGTTGCTAATCACCCAACCGTTCACGTTCTAAGCAGCTACTAAAGCAGGAAAAATGTTCCGTTGCCGTCATCTCTTTATCTTCATCAGAGTCTGCAAACTTTCTTTTGTTATTTTCCGTAGCGGTGGTAATGAACGATCAACGCCACTATGAATAAGTTTAATTAGAGGCGCGTGAAGAGTGCAAGCGGATGGCGGATGCAGACGGGAGGGCTTCGCTCGGCGGCGGAGGCTGTGCGCGGGCGAGGGGCGAGGCGGGCGCGCGCAGGGCGCGGGAGAGTGCACCTGGGCGGCGGCCGACCCGGCGCCCGGCGGCCACGTGCCCGGGCCGGGGCTCAGTCGCTCGTGAGCCGCCGCCGCGTCCGCGTGCCGCCCGGCCGCGCATTCAGCGACAGGTGGCGCCGACGCCCGCCGCCGCCTGCGCGATCCGCTCTCGCCCGCGTCACCCGCCGCCGCGCACTTCGTGCTCCCGCTGCCACCTCCACCCAATACATTTTAAACTGCCGGCTTTAACGTGAAACTTTAATATTACGTTTCTTCAGTAAATCACTGTGCTGTGCTAATCTGTTTCTTGGACCAAAAATGAGTAGGTATCGAATGTTGACTAAAGTACCTATTAACACCTTGTTGATAGAAACCCTAGGAAACCGCCACGACTTTTGAATACGCCGTTTGTTATAGAAAAACTGTGAGTATTTTCATATGATATTGAATCAAAATGATTTAGATTATAAATATTTACTGGAATGCTTACTTTTTTTTTCGTTTATTTTACACTGGCTTTTTTCAGACGACAGCTTTCATTAATTGTTTAACTTTTTAAACAACTTAAAATTTTCCGGTTCTTGTGCGTTTAGTTTCCTTTATTTTTATTTTTTTGTTTAAAAAAAACTACAATCTTTCCTTATTTTCCAACAGAGTCTACAAGAGAGTGATTGCTATTTCTTATTCAGACGTATCTCGCAGCGTAGCCGATGGAAAACGCTTGTAGCTAATAATTAATTAGGTGAAGAGAGGTACGAACAATTTGCACAGCCATTATGTAAGCCTCGAGGTTTTTATACTCGTCTCAAATGTAACGCAAAAAGTCAATTTATTTTCTTGAGCTCCTATATGTGAATCTTCCGTCTAGAGTCTGAACTCAGCGTGTTGCAAACTAGAACAATTTCGCTCTAAAATAAACATCGATACCTACATTCAACTACGCTTAATAGTAGCACAGATAGTAGGAAGGAGAACACAGAAAGCTTATTAAAAGTAAATTATGGATACGGTCGTGCGCTGTTATCACTAGTTAATTGATTTAAGTGTAGAGGTGGGTTTCGGTTTGGTACTCCAATACGCTTTTATGAGCTTTTCAAAAAGGTTATAAAAGCGTCGTAGGATAACGAGACGCTTTTCATCTATGTCGTAATTAATCTTTTAGGACGGGTAGTTTAAGCACGTTTTAGGGTGGGTTTTAGAAATTTCAAATACTTAAACCATTAAAGAAGAAAACATTACGCGAACAAAGTCGTGGTACACAAAGAAGGTATTTAAAAGTACGGGAAAACATACAGATTATACATAACATATGCTTTAATAGCCTAGTCGGCCTAAATAATCGACAACGTTAATCAATCTGGAACGAGAGGAAGATAACCTCAGTTACGCTCTTCAATCTGTCTAAAGATCAGTTGATTGATGAACGAATTATATTTACTTAATGTATACATAGTAGTCGTTTGCCAATAAACAGTTTAATGACAAACAACATTTTATGCAGACAGTCAACGAAAACTGTTTGAAATTACTGTACGTGAGCGACAGTACAATGGGAAGATTAGTGCAATTTTAGTTTATACTGATAGAAATAAGAAAAAAAGCATAACTCGATGGTACCTACATCAAATGAAAATTATCAAAAATTGGATCGCGGATATGAAGCAAACATAAAGCGTGGGCGCAGGGCGTGATCAGAGGGATATAACAGAAGGTTTGCTCACCGCTCAAACTGAAGCAACTTTTAAATAGGTAGTAATTTTTAGCAAAAATAAAAAACCAAATAATGTATAGCCTATGTCACTTTTGTGAGACAAATCCAACGACACTTCGTTTGTTATAATCTGTCCAGCCGTTTGGGGTCTAGTGAAACTAGCATACATACCAGCAAACACATAAACACATTACCCTCCTTCTTCGCAGTCGGGTAAAAAATATTAGTGCTACACTAGTGTAGCCTATGAGTAGGTTCACCACAATAAACATCGTATAATGGTATAAAACAATTTTAGCATTTTTAATGTTATTGAACTACCAGGATGCAAAAATAAAGAGCTTTCATGTGATGTTATGAGCAGAGCACCTCTATAATGTTTAAAATAAACTACAAAATTCCTCATTTACATAATCCCTCATAAAAATTGTCTCATTCGGTATTCAATATTATAATGAGTGGTACAGTAGGTACTTTACGTTTACCAGTAGGTACTACGTCACTAACTGGTTACTTACCCCCTTATTCTGAGAAAGATTGATGACGCGCGCCGTACATTAATAGTAGTAAAGATAAAAAATTGTATTTTTATTACCTAAGACATTCAGCTACTTTCTCGTAAAGTGCGAGTATTCCTACAGTATAAATACTTCTTAACGGTCGTTTTCTATTCAATTCATAGGTTATTACGTGCAACAAGTTCAGACAATTCCAAACTAAATGAATTCGTAATGTGGGAAGGTGCAACGAGAGTCATCTCGCTGCCTGAATTTCTTAATAAATAATTTGGCTCATTTTTTCTATCTCTCCCTTACGTAAAAGCTGCGGAAAATCTCTAAGGTAGTTTTATTAAATGCAGCACAATATTATTTTTAACTTCAGTGGTTTATGTCCGTACCGTTTTTAGACGTCTGATGTTTATAAAATGCATTTTATAGTGTCAGTAATAATGTATAATGATTTTTAATATTTTTTTATAATTATTTTGTTAAAGTTCTTCTATGAGGCTGTGGAATCTGTTTTCATTAAGATTGAATTCACCAGTGTTAAGTGTTATATAAATGCGCATTTATAGCGTTTATATAATCCATATCCCCGGGACTTTTTACGAGTGATTGGTTATTGGAAGTCACAGTCAATCGTCAAATCAAGTTTATATAAAAGATGGCCGATTCAGTGTGTATTTTTTTCCAAGAACATTTTGGTTGACTCAGAGAGAAACAATTTACTTTAATTTAAATTATTCATGCATACTCTCATCATGCACTAAGAACTCAGGCTTTATTAAAAAAATACCACCAAGATTGTATTCATGTATTCATTATACTTATGCAGGTAAAGGTAAAAGTTATTGCAAAGAACTTTGTGCTTGACCAATGGAGTCCAAATCTTGGTAAAAATAATAGGTCCATCCATGTGAATTTCCCTAGTGGTTCGTAAAACATTGACGAGGGTTTCTCTCCTTCTCACGTGTCAGTAATGCATTGTAGATCATTCGATATCTAATCACCTTATGCAAATTGAACCCTACCTATAATGGATTCGAACTACCTAGGTACACTAGCGTTGCACAGCTCTTGATCGTTGTTTTATTGACATAAACTGTGTTAGACTACGTCACTTCACCCCGATACGTAATGCTTAAAGAAAGAAATGAAGTTATGATCTGTTTACTGATATACCTAATTGTTTTAACTTGTTCTTTATAAGCCCGTGAATACTGTTGAATATATCAATCTTGCGCCGACATTGTGGTTCGACCTGGCGATGAACTCAGGCACCTTTAAATTACCATGTAATGAACATACTGATCCGTAGATACCTGAACAAGTTGAATGAAATGCTGCAACATTGCTGCCGCGAATTTCAAAGGTTCCATTTTCCGACAAGAAGCTCCTTTGTGATTTCTAAACAGCTTATCTCAGTGCCACTGGATCCTACTCAACGAACTTTGATGGACACCCTGTTATTTCGATTTGTGGAAGAAAAAATCTGTTAATAACATAACTCTTGGAATATCAGAGTGGCAATTATTAACGGACTCGTGATACTTTTTTTCTGGCCAAGAAAAAATAAAATCGTGCCCATAAATTGATATCAGTGTGGTTATGAGTTCGCAAGTAGGTACGTGACATGTATTGTAGTTCCCAGAGCTGAGCACCCCCTGCGTATTCATCATGCTGTCGCATTCCTACTCTGATTCATGTTACATAAATATCTATACGAGCTCGATACGTTCAGAATCGAATTCTTAAATTCCTTTATCGAAAATCGAAATAATAAGCTTTGTATTGATGAATTTGATTGCTTGTATGCTGTATTTATATAGAAATGAATTCCGATAAATAATTTGTACGAGTATTTCGCTATTGTAATCTAAATAAACGTCCAAACGCTTTTGTGCCAACAATACAGCTGTGATTATCAGCAATTCTATTTACGTTTATTTTCACAGCCGCATCATTTAAATTGCCAATTTGCTTATTTTGCGTAATAAAATTATACTATTACGATCACAAAACGTATTTCCAGGACTTAGTAGCTGTTATTAACATAATTATCTACGCTTTTTACTTTCTCTATCTATAGTATTGTACTCGTAGAATAAAACCTCGAGTGTAAATAAATCTGGTAAGTATAGAAAACTTTTCCGGAAATCATTAAGTGCATGTTTGGCAAGCGTGACCCTTGTCAGGGTTCCGGGCACAGCTAGTCGGCGGCGGCTGCTTTCGCTTGGAGTCGATGAAAGTCAAAGTTCACAGTTATATGTACTTACCTACTTATTATTTACATAGTTAAATGTTTTCTATATTAAATTACTAGTTTTTTACGTCGAAACCACTATCGTACAGCAAAAAAAGCATTCCGTAGTAACTTTATCGTTTATACCTATATGAATTATGATTCTACTAGTTACGAATCTCCGGTTTTTTATGCGGCCGAAGGGCAACGAACATCCCTATGTCATCTTGTGAATTAAAAACTTATTACAAGGCAATAAAATTTAAAAATAATGCAATATTGAAATTATATTGTGTGTGATGCCTGCCACAGATATCACAACTAAATGAAGTACCTACCCTAACCTTGAATCAGTTATAATAGGCTTCACGAGTTTGCTAAGATATTGGAGTTTAGAAGTAGTACCTACGCACACTTTAATAAGATACTCTATTATCGATATACTTCGCGGCCACGACATCTCCTCACTAATTCACCACTCGCGTTTCGGTCAGACAGACAAATTAATTGTAGCCGAGCAATAACCATTAAATATAGACCACCTGTTGGGCTCCCAGTGTTTCCTTGGGGTTGTGTTTTGGCCCTATGAAGCGAACAATAAATAATAATATATGACAAGCATTATAAATCTCTGTAGGCTATCTATACATTTATATACATTTGCTATAGCTCAACAACTCAATCCTTATTATCTAAGCACTGCATAGCCATGTCAGTTAATTAAAATTGTTTTTTGTTGATTTGCGTATTCTTTAATTTGTGAAAGTTATTACTGCGGAGGTAAATCTGTTGTTCCGCGGACTAATTAAAATAATCGGAAATATGCATGATCTATAATATGTTTACCCTTAGACTTAGAGTAAACATTTTAAATGACTGTAAACTGACGTGTGTGTAATCGATGTGTTTTTTGATTTATTTTAGAAGCCATGTAAACTAGTGTTGACATTATAGCTACGGGAAAATGGCGGAACAATATTTAAATTTAGAACAACATGGTAAATTTTAGCTTTTTTTTAAAACTGTTATTTTCTTCAAATTAGCGTAACATTTCTATGTTACCCTAATTTGGTCTTTCTAGTGAACAAAGTAGCATAAAGTAAGGAACCTACCTAAATTCTAAATATCTATTTATAATTTTTGTATCATAAATCATGCATAAATCCATTTACCAAACAATAACTGGCGCAAACTCTGATATCCGACATCCGACATTCAGATGACATATAATACCCACCACAGGACGTCATTGAGACTGACAAAGGTCGTGTCATATGAGTCGCTTTGAGTGACACTTTGAGTGTACACGTAATACATTGGCTAAATAGGTTCGTAGGTACTTGTCTAAGCATAATATCAAGCTACGAGCTACTGCAGAAGCCAAAATAGAAAGCCACCGCTAAATTATATTTTGATTACATAGTTACTCAAATCTGGGGATAGACTGATAAAACAAAAAAACACCTTTAATAAGGCTATACATTTTTTAAAGTGGATTATAACTTTATTAGTTAGATATGTCACTCGTTTTTTCTTTCGCAAAGTATGATGAATGGATTAAAGTCTGCCCCACTCAGTGCTCCTTTTTGGCAAATACTATAGGATTATTTACATTGTCCCAAGGTAACGGCGAGAGTGCGGTAAAGGGTATCGGCAACACGCGCGGCATGTCGCTGTCGCGGGGATGATGCGGCCCGCATCGCGCGGCATGCCTTGCTGACATGGCACGCAGCCGCACCGCACTCCCATGGCTAGCAGCTATCGCAGCACTTGTCGGTGAGTTACTCTTTCATCAATATATCCAGGCTATTTTTACTAATTCCGATATATAGAGCTTTTTGTTTTGTAAACCTATACATAGTTTAGTAGGTACTTGTATTTGTCTATTCTCAGATTTTCTGAAGTAAGAGAAAGTTTGATTTGAATATCTACCTATATCAAATAGTAGATACCTATGTCACATATATAGCCACACAATAAACTTTCGAAAGAGTCAATTATTTTCCATGGCCGTACGTATACGCGATATGCCAGACTGACGTGTCTGGCATATCGCACCACACTCTACTCTCGGAATTAATCCCCGTCCATTTAGGCATGACATATCGTGACTCCATTCGTGAAGGGCGCGGGTGTTCCAAGAGAAATAACATTCATAACATTTATGTCACAATCCGTGTGTTGGCTTCAGCAAATAACTTTTTTCTTACTCGGTTCCTTTTCCGATTTGGCAAGGAAATCGTTTATTGGTATCGATCAGCGGATAATAAAAGGTTCTTACATTAGGATGAATCATAACTCATAAAAACACTCACTACACTCGTAGATATAAGGGTATTATCTGTTTCGTTATTCTTTTATCCGTGTTTTTATCCCCGCCCTGGGCACGACCCCGATGCATGGCTCTACCTTTATTCATAAATAAATCCATAAATAGAGAAGGCATTTCAGTTTATTTAAAGCTAGTAGGTATAGGCACGACGCATCTGGACCCTTTTATCTAAGAATAAACTTGATATTTTTATGAATAAATATCACCCAACAGTGGCATAAATAGCTGTAATTTCACGCTACAATTACTTACACAGCGTAGGTTAATTAGAGAAGAGAATCTGTTTGAACGTCACAGAGTCGCAACGCAATCAGTCTTCTAGTCAATATTAAAACAAAAGATGGCCAACCGATACTGTTGCATGTAGTAACTATAACAGATCATGGTTGTATGCTCTTGCCAAATGTTATATAGGTATAAGGTGTAATCTTGGTGGTATTTTCCAATAAAGCCAGAGTTCTTGGTCCATACCAAGATTCACTCATGAATTATGAGAATTAAAGTGAACCTAGTTCATCCGAAAAGGACAATGGGCAGATTGGGACCACCCTCCAATAGCAATAAAATATATGTCGTTGGATAGGTCTTTTCAAGTGGAACAACTATTGCTATGACAGCTTTGCTGTCACAATTGTCCGTTCAAAGATATAAGACTTTTAAGTTTTGATAAAATGTTAAAATAAATAAAATATTATTATTATAATAATGATTTATTACACAGTAACATAAAAAAGGGCCCTTTAATCAGTTTTAACAGTGTTTTTTATTTATTCTGCTGTTTAGGGTATTCGTGTCCGACCGACGACGTATTTTATGGGTTATCCATAATGACATTGCTTAAAAACATTGCTGGTGCATTAAACCCTTCATGAATTGCATATCTTAAATATTATATTATTGATATAATGTGTGCACATGTGCCCATCGTTCACCTTCCTGATAAGCATGTACAATAATGGTCTATAATGTTGCCTTCATTCGGATTATATCTAATTGAAACATAGAGAGAAAACCAGTTAGATGACCTGCCCGATTACGGAATTCAGGAAAATGTGTAGCTTTTGCGTGGACATATCCAATCGCGTCATATATGACAAAGAATGTATTATTGTTATTTATTATTGAACAACAACCAAAATGAAGGCAACATTATAGAGCATTATTGTACATGCTTATCAGGAAGGCAACGGAGGGCACATGTGCACACTTATATCAATAATCTGGTATTAAGGATATGCAATTTATGAAGGGTTTAATGCACCAGCAATGTTTTTAAACGATGTCATTGTAGATAACCTATAAATACGTAGGTAGTCGGTCGGACACGAATACCTTATATACCAGGGGGTCTACTCCGCAAAACGACAACGATACTATCGGAGTCGAATGTTCGTCGAATTCAGTCGAATTAACAGTTGTTTCGTTGTCAAATTGGAAAGTGGTTTACGAGATCGGTTTTCAAAAGTAATGTCGGTCGTTCTATTGTTCAAATAATAGCATAAATAATGTTAATAAGAGTAAGTTTTGCACGATTATTGTGCCGATATATCGTTGATCGTTTTTCGGAGTAGACGCCTTGGATAGAGACCCTTTATCAGTTTTATCAGTGCTTTATTTTATGTTACTGTGTAATAAATCATTATTATAATAATAATATTTTATTTATTTTAACATTTTATCAAAACTTAAAAGTCTTATATCTTAGAACGGACAGCTGTGACTGCAAAACTGTCCAGGCAATAGTTGTTCCGATTGATTAGACCTATCCAACGACATATATTTTATGTCTATTGGAGGGTGGTCCCAGGTTCCATACATATTTGCCCATTGTCCTTTCCCGAGGCTTTAAACTAAACGGCTTTCTTTTGTTTAAAATTGACTTGACAATTTAACAATGACTCTATGAAGTTGACAACACTTAATTTATAAAAAAAAGACACTGGCAAAATTGATCTCTATGAAACAGATGCCACAATTAAAGAAAAAGAAGACAACATAAATAAAGTAGACGAAAAATAAAGTTTTCATAAGATTCCACACATTACATGGCACCTACCTACTTTGTTAGATGCGGTGTTCCATAGAGTCTATTTAAATGAAAACAATGAAAAACAAACCCTCTGTTCTACAGCGCCCATTCAAAGACACTGATATTGTGTCTCTCACTTCCCTTGTATCCATTCACTCTGTCATCCTATAGTTATCGCTAGACGCAGCCTGCACTTAATCCCTTTCTAACAAGAATGTTATTAGATGAGCTATATTGTTCGGACCCGTATCATCCATATGGGAGTAGGGATGCCGGAAATAAGTATACCTATAAACAAACCTCATACCAGCCCAAAACAACTACAAGAAATTCTTATCCGCAAAATCCTTTTCGGTAAAGGTACTGCGTGAGCCAATCCCTTTTCCGTCTTAACCTTTTTGTCTTTAGGTCTATTTATTATCCATTATCTCAATGTGGGAAATAATATGATTTCGATAATGAGCTCATTAAAATAAATAAACATATTATTATATACCATTTCTACACTATTATTGTCCTTTTTTACACTGTAGTATATAAGATAGATATCTCCTTCGTATTTATTCATTCTCCATTATAGTAGGTAATAGAGACACAACCACATTGTACGGCTCCATTATGTGCATAAATATCGTGTAGACAGCTTGTATTAAAACCTTACCTTGATGTTAAGTGATAATTATTATGATCGCATATAAAAGCTTAAAATTTGCAGGTAGGTACCTATAAAAAATAACCTGTAGGTACTACTCGAAAGAAAGTAAGGGCCACCACTAATTTTATCGTGTTTTTTTGTTCAGTATTTTATGCTCTGATGGTTTTAAATTTAATATAACAATGTTTTTTTATTTAATTTAATGAATTTCAATGCAATCACACAAAAAAATACTTAATCTAAGGATGGTTTTGGTTTTATCACCTTTAATGGAAACAAAAATACTCGGGTGGCCCTTATTTTGTTTTGAGTACCTAAGTAGTATATATTACACCAATGTGTTTAACTGTGTTTTTTGTCCCAAGGGTACCCACCATGGTACGTTACGTGGTCTAACTCCGCTTTGAGTTAATGTTTATGTTTCATTGGCACAACTTCCACGCTTGGCCCAACCCTTTGTTTTTTGGCGCTTATTATCGTTGCGTTTAGCGAGGGCGTTAAGTGCGTGGGGGAGGCTTTCCTGAAGCACCTCCTAGAAAGTGATATGAATTTATTACCATATTTCTGCTAAAGCCCACTTGTCAAAACATTCATCAGTCATATTGCTTTTATTTTTTCCTACTTTTTTCACTTTTGACTGCTTAATACCTATTAAAAAAAAAAAAAAAAATATTTTAATCAGTCTGCCACGATAATCGTGCCTTTTACTTGAGCAGGTTGTTGTGTGAGCGCGCCGCAGGGCAGCGTGCAGGGCGGCGTGCAAGGCGGCGCTCAGGTGCCGCCGGGCGTGCCGCACTCCACGGCGCCTCCAGCTGGCGTCGGCGGCATCCGAAGGTACTCCATCACTTTACTCAACATCCCTTTTAACCAACAGTTTTCATAAAATTTGGCACTTTACTGAACCACTAAAACGAATCGATTAATTTGTATAACAAGGGGCAGGCATAAAGAAAACTAGTCAACTATTATCGCACTTTTATAACACCTTTTTATAGTAAAAACGTGGAATCTGTGCAGTGCCAAGTTACTATAACCGAAGTAAATACAAAAGACCTTGCACACTATGTAATAGCACTAGCCATTGATCGTCAGGGTTGATGAACCACTTTTAATATAATATTTCATTTATTAAAAATCTAAGTACCAATAAGGTTGATAGTATTTTCAACAATACTTTCATAGTCCGGTAACTTCTCTTGGTGTTGTCCAAAGACGATTGACGCTCGTCCTGCACTAGTGTGAAAGGTCCTACAGCGGGGGTTTTCATGGATTTGAAAAAGTCACCTTTAATTATTTTTGTCTGATACCCTATTATCAATATAACCAGATTTTTCTTGTACTTGTACAAAATCAAAAAGTTTATCTGTATCTTCTGAATAAAACCATCCTAAAAAAGGAGGTTCTGTTTTCTTTTTCAGATCCTGTATAACCCAGCTGTTTAATTGGACTGGTTTGAAATAAAGTCCTAAATAATAAAATATGGTTCAAAGTCGTCCCCACAGATTATTAAATTATTAATTGCGCACCTGTGTCCCCAAGCTTAGGGTGAATAGACATATTCGAGAAGAGACTTATAGGTAAGACGGTGGTATAAGAAATAAATGGAAAACCATTGATTTTTAAAGGCACCAAAATATTGAGCCGCCTTTAGGTATTAAAATAAATAACTACGATTTTCATACTCAATAATTCAAATTGAAATTCGTAACACATTCACATAATACACGATAAGATAACATTAAAGTTTGCACAAAGGCGTAACGCTTTGACGAGTAAACTCGTTAATAATTATTTTCTTCTAAAATAAATCTTAGAAACAAATCGTTATTGCAACAAAATTAATTGTATAATTTGACAAATGTAATGACAAACATTTCTGTTAAAGATATGAGCTTTTGTCTGCATACATTCAACGTCTTTAACATTAGTTTTACTATTCATACTAATAAAATAACTGGACAAATGTGCTGAATAACAAAATAGAACGCTCTTAGAATAATCCATTTGTATTCGTATCCCACATTAGTTTATGAATAAGTACAAAAGTATCATTTGTTATATTCTTATTCAATGACAATCTATTTTGATATTCTTTGGCTTTTGGAAAATTATAAACAGTGATAGAGATTAGCTACATTAATCTGTAGTTTCGAACAACAATTTGATTCAATTAACTAATAAGTATTCGTACTTTGCACATTAGTGGTGTACTAATTCTGCCTACTGATTCTAAGGATGTGGGCTCAAATACGGTCGTAGACGAATCAAATTTCATTCGAATACGAGTATATATGTCACCAAACGGTGATGGAAAAAATCGTAAGGAAACCTGTAGCTTAGTTTACCTCGCACATATTGACTGTCTTTCCTTTGGGTAACCTACGGCTGACTAAGTTACTACTATAAAAACAATCTAGGCCTCCTACAAATTTCACTTGACATACAAATCATCTAGAAACGTCGCAAAAGACGTATTTACGTACTTTACTCGTACATTATCAAATATTGGAAACCGATTTATCTAGCATAAATTGCAGAAGAAACGTACCTACCCAGGTAACAGTGCGTCGCAGCTGTGTCGTTGCTAACAACTACTCGCACTTCCAAACTTAATTAAGACATAATTTTGCAAAATCTATGACCGTTACCTACGTAGTGGTCATTATTACTGAAGTTACCACGTATACTCGTATATAATTTAGTACACTTCCAAGCATAATATTAGTACTCAGCATTGATGACAATGTAATGTCTGCTCAACGGTACTATCTTTTCCAAAATAATGTGTTCCCTTCCCAACCATTGATTATTTTTAACTATTGTGATCATGTTTATTTGTATAATCAAAAGTCAAGTACATTGTATATTTTATTATCTGCTACGAAACTGGTGCGACGGGGTAAATAATGTAAGTAAATTAAAAAAAAGTTTGACTTATGACTTTTCTCTGAGGTAGGAGTTGATTCAAAGCAAATATTTTATAAGCCATCAATTGTGTCCGATGGATCGATAGATTCGCTGCATGGTACCATGATGATCAGATACAATAACTTATATTATATTCTGCACGTTTGACTATAAGTAGTTAGAATGTACAAGTAGGAAGACTAGGGCATAATACCTATATTATAGAGGTTTTGCAGAGTTTGCGTGAGATAGATTTGTTGAAAATTTTACCCGATTTACTTACCTACCTGCATTACTGATTTATATATTTCATTGTATGTATGAATTAAAAACACTTGATTTAAATATTAAGTATGTTGTTTTTATAGTAAAATGAAGTAAAGATGGTACGTTGCTGTACCCACCATCTTTGCTTTTATTTGTATTGCGAAATTGAATTGTTTTAGCGATACTATCGCATTAAACAATTTGGAAGGATAAAGTTTGACTTTTGACTTGTAGCCGAATTCATAATTATTATCCCTCCTATCCAGCGTTTGTCTCTCAAATTCGTATACAAACCGCTTGAGTATCCTCATTCATATTGTCAAGTCATCACGGTAGTTGAGATTGCATTCGCATGAAACACTTTTATAGAATATTTTGCACGATCTGCAGTTAAATATCCTAAAGACGGAAAATGGCAACAATTCAATTTCGCTTTTTTGCTACAGTCCGTATCAAAGCCCGAGTTGAGCGGGCAACGAGCTTCAGCATTGAAGGCTTGGCTTCACGCCAGTTTTTGTGATCAAAGCATCTTCGGCAGTTTCGCTCTTTCAATAAAGCGGTGCCACCATGGTGTGATTTTTTTGTATATAGGTAGACAAGTAATCGATTGATAGCTAAAGCATAGTACAGAGTAGGTGGTTTAGTGATACACAGTAACATCTCGCGATTTAGTCATACAATACTATCATTTATTGTTTTTTACTCAGATTCAACAACGAATATACCAGGGGGAGAGGATACCGCGACTGGCGGACGCGTGGCGACCCCACGCTTATCAATTCGCTGTGGCGCAGTCGGCAGCCGCTCGGCATACGAAAACAGCTCGGTTAGATCAAGCAAAACATTATTCTTCATGAAAACTGAATATTTTAACGCGATCGCTGTATTTACGTTATAGGAATCCTTATCAAAGTCGTTAAAGCGTTTCTATGCGTAACAGGGAACGCGGAAGTGTACATTGTGCTGGCGCTGCTGATCGGGTTCGTGACGGTAGTGGTGGGGTGCTGGCTGTCGGACAACTGCTGGTCGCCGGAGCCCGAGGACATCCTGGCGGGCGGCTGACCCGTGGCGGCGGGCGCGTGCACGCACGTGTAGCGCCCGCCGTCCGCGGCGGCGGCTCCGGAGCCCGACGCGGAGGACTCGCTGTCGCCGGTGCTGCCGCCGCCGCCCCCGCGGCCGCCCACGCTGCTGCACGCCGCACGCCACCTCTGCCGCGGCGCCGGCGGCTGCCTCAGCCTGCCGTGCGCGCCGCCGCCGCCGCCGAGGCACCCTGTCTTCTGACAGGAGACCCTCGCGCACTCTTGTCGTGTGCATGAAAAAACAAATGGAAACCATATTCCAACCATTGCTAACGGTGGAGTGTGCGAATGAAAGTTGTTTTTTATTACTCTATAAATAATGTGGTTGTGTTTGTGGTACGTGTTCTGTGGCTAGATATCTGTGAAAACGGTGATAAAGTGCAGGTAAACATTTTAATAAACTTTAAGAGCTTCGATGTAGATTTTTACCAATTATTATCACGATCACTATATGTGTGTGTATGTATGTATAGTAAACTAATAGGCGTTGTATATGTAGGTAGGTACGTGTAATATTGAAACCCACATAAAATGTGATGTTTGCGAGACCGCCACGGCCGCCTTAGGAACAGTGGGTTTGGTGTTATGATCTCTTGTCGTAGACTAGTAAGCTATACGCTTCACCGGTAGCGGTCGCTCGTCCACGTAGGATCTTCTCTGACGTAACCTTACCTGATGCGGGGTTCAGCTACTTGTGTGTCTTTCTCTGTACCACTATACTATATTTTCTAAAAGTATGTGCCTTGGAAATGCTTTTCTCGACTTGACTCGTAGTTTAGAGCGTGTTTTGAACCATTTAGAAGAATTTCTTCTCTCTGTCTGTACGGACAAGTAATCCCCTAAGTGCAATACACATCATGACCGTGCCTTTACCGTTCTATAGACTTTGAGAGGGACGTAATTAACAATAGGTTTTAAAATACGCTTGCCTCGGTGGAGGGTCACCTACCAACAATTACTTTTGTAATTTTGTAAAATATCCAGCTTTTTTATTATTTTATAAAATAAGACGCGATAATATAGGAAAAAAGAAAGTAAGTAAGGACCTACAATCTAACTTAGCACGCGTCAATTGGCTCATTAGAACCATCTCAATAAGATAAGATACAAAAGACAACGACTCAAAATATACTAAAATTAGAACTTGATTGTTTATGGTGATCGGTGATCTTACCTAACTCATTCCTTAGTGCATGGCATACTCCATTCTTATCTAACTAATATTAACGGTCATTTTTAAAAAAGGTATTGTTTTGTTTTTTTATATACAAAATTGAAAGAAAACGCCATTTCATTTCATTTACATTCCAAGACCTTGATATTTCAGAGCTAGCTACTTAGCTATACTTAGTAGTATGTAGGCAAAAACTATCTATTATTTTATTATATTCAATAATTGTTCTTTAATATCTGTAATTTAATCTTTATCTGTACAAATAAACTGGTAAAAAAAAAATAGAAAGAAAAATTACATAAATATAAAAGAAGAATGTTAGATAGTAGAATATTATAAAGGTTCTAGAGTCAATTTTGATATTTTAACTATACACTTTTATTTTTATTTCATTTACACACTATTGCGTTTAGCTTTTTTAAAAAAGTGTAACTCAATTAATTAATCTGTTGTTCAACACTTCGACACCTGCTTTGACAAAATTAATGAATTTTTTCGCAATGTAGGTAGCTATTTTTTGTTGTAGGTACTTGCACGACATATTTTCGGAACAAGTCACTCCCTTTACATGGATAAATCAATTAAACCTTGTACATACATAGTTTAAGATATGTATTAATCCAGTGCAACTGCTATGTTGCTACGTCCTGAAATTACAATGTTTTTATAATATGAATGATCGCACATAAAATATAATGTTATTAAATGTAACACGGTCCAAAATATAATTTATTTATCGATTATAACTGAAAAGACCCGAGTTGTTACGCATTCCTTGGTCGTACCTAAAAATCTATGTTTGCTACATCGAAATCTTTAAGAGTAATTTTCTCAATTTTTAACCAAAACATAATCATATTATAAGTACCTAAATACAAGTACGTACAAGGAATAAAATATGTAATATAAGTACGTTATTATTATAACACGTAATATTAAACTTCAAAATATACAAGAACGAAGATCTACATAATTATTTATCTTAATAATTTTTTGGGTATAAAATGTATAAAATGTGAATTCCTTCCTAATGAATTACGCAAATTCCCAAGGTGTTTTGCTCTGCTAGTTTTTAAAAACAATCCTTCCCAATACTTTCCATAGTCGATTCGATCTTAAAAAATATTGTAGATATATAAAACCTAAAGTTTTTACATGAGACGCATTTTAACCTACATAAAATTTTTAATATCAGATAATTTGTGTGTCTGACGAAAACCATTTGTATAATTATTCGATAGTGTTAAGGAACCCGACTGAATAGTCAAATTTTTTAAGCAATGTAAATTATTATTATAAACAGTAGATAGGCAGTAGACGATCGTAGGTTACATTTTGATCGACTAGGACTGATATGGGCTAGTTGAGAAGATAAATAAATATTATTGGATGGGGTAAACCATTACGTATATCGCACAATTGAGTACATACACAGAAATAACACTTGCCTTAGGTTAGGGTTCATAACGGCATTTTAATTACGAGTATTGACATCTTAACATTGATGTTATAACACATACGAATCTTGTACCTAATCTTTTGTGATGCAGTAGAATATAACTAGGCTTGTGTTTTTATTTCTTGATGTTATAATAAGAAATTGAAGTTCTAGACGTTGCCAATTTAAAAATAATAATTTTGTAGTATACACGAATGTATGTATATTTGATTAAAAAATAAGACACGTGATACTCGTTCATGTTTTTTTTTATAATGTATTTGTAAATATCTGTTTCGAGAGTTCATGTGGACTGTTTCACGATTGGAAGTCAGATCGCTTTGCTGGACGAGGAATTGAGAGAACTCAGAAGCTCAAACTTATATTAGCATTTACATTGTAATGTAGTTTATTATTGTCATTTGTCACGATTAATTAAATGTATTATGTAACTTAGATGCATCTTTTATTGCGAGTGTATTCGGACAACCTCATTAGCGTGACGAGAAATAGAGCAGCTGAGAAACGCAAGAGCGGCGTTGCAATATCTGCAATTCTGTTTGATCATAAAATGAAATTATAAATCTAAATTATGTTGCAGAACCTAATTTAGATTTAAGATTTCATATTTTTCCGGTGTGTTTTTAAAAAGATAAAAATTCTGACATTATACTCGTATCAACAGGGATTTTGAAAACGTGAAGGTTATCAAGATTTTTCTTCTTAAAAACTATTTTGAGCAGCAAAACTGTTTTCATAGAGAAAATAGGGCATGATGCCTTCCTCGCTGTGAGGGGTGACACAGAAAAGCTTTTTCGCTTGATACCCCTATAGCTTTACTAGAGTTGCGTAGGTATCTTTAGATACGACAGCTTGAATCGAGAACAGCTAGCCTGCCTCTCATCAATAAATAAACCGTTTCTTAAATTAGTCCCAACAGGGACAACACTAGATTGCAAAAAAACCGAAGTTAGCGATCACATTCAGTCAAAGAGTTATTCACCATTAATCTTATTTGATACTAAACTGTTACTGAGCAGCACAAAAAAAGTGAACTCTGTGTCATTTTAATTCCCGCGTGTATTCGCGAAGCGCCAGCCAATCTTCTCTCAAGCTGTGACTTCACAGTCATTTGCGTTATTAAAAGAAGAAAGTAGTTCGGCTTTGAGCCCATTTAGGAAAACTAGAACTTTCTAGGGCGTGTATGGTAGATATCTTGTCAAAGCCACCTAACTCATATTCTATTCCTTTGGTTTGGAATGTGTTTTTTCGTCGTCAAGGGAGCATTTTGTGTCGTTGATTTGCGAAAGGTTGATTTGATAGTTATGAACTTATTCGCAACTGTACTGTTGGGATATGAGTAAATTGGTCGCCTACCCCAACATAAGAGAAATCAGCAGTTACCACAAGCACTTCGCCCATTATTATAATAATCGTCAATCTTGACAATATAAGTGCCAACCACTCGTGTAAATGTTACAATGAGGCATACATAACACGAACATTTTTGTCACAAGGGCGGATTCGACAGAACTAGTTCATAATAAATCGGAGATATCAAAGAGTAAACTAACATTTTACTTGCATTTGACATTACATTATTCTGAGAAAATAGTAATACTTACCAGAAGTTGATTAAATGAACCTTAAAGTAAGATAATCGGAGTATTTTATTTAAAAAAAACTGTCGAAAAAAAATAAACGTCTAAATAAGCCTTTGATAGTGTCCAGACAGAGAGACTTGTATTGAGCACGTTGTTTCAAGTGAAGAGTCTCGAGTAGATTGCCCTAAACGAGTAGGACTTGTCTCAAAGACGACACAAGCGGCCGGCGCGTCAAAACGAACAGTTTTTAGGGTTCCGTACCCGAAGGGTAACTAATGGGACACCTACAACTAAGCTTTGCTGCCCACCGTCCGTCCGTCCGTCTGTCCATCTATATGTCAGCGGGTTGTATCTTATGATCCGTAATAGGTAGATAGTAGAAATGTTCACAGAATGTGTATTTCTGTTGCCGCTATAACAATAAAAAATAAAAATAAAAAGTACCTACTTAGTATTAAATATTGTATGATGGTGTGTGTGAAAGTGCCTTTAGTGCGTGAGTCCGACTCGAATTTGGTTTATTTTCCGGTTTATTATTCGTTATCTAAACAGTTCAGCCTTTGTACAGTGACAATTTGTACAAAACACAGCTGGCTCCTTGACCGCAAGCAGAAATCGACAAAAAGTTTATCCTTTGTTCGACTTCCAGAGTTGGAGCAATGCACTGGGCAGACAGAACTAGTGTTGTATTATACGAATGACAGCTGCTCTAGAACCTAAAAACATACGTGGCTCAGTACGTCGATTCTGTAAAATTCAAACATCAACTCGCATCTCACATCGCTATTCACTCTCACTTCGCTTAAGACGCTTTTTATTTGACACTTTGAATCGGGTTCGAGTGCGAAGCGAGCGTCGAAGTGACTTGGGAATTACCGTATAGAATGCCACTTCTTACGTCATCTCATACTTTATCTGTCAAAATCTCCCCGTCAATTTAGTTCAACTCGCTGAGACGCTCGCAAGAGTGGCGCTAGTGTAAATTCGAATTTTCAACCGAATTTTTAGAATGCCAATCAAGAAACTTACAGCGGATTCCAGATTCGAAGTTTAAAATGAGGTCTTACAGAATCACACGGCAGTACATGAAAAATGTGTAATGGATAATGTATGGGCTACTATGCCAAATAATACATTTAAGCTAGCCTAAGAGCATGTTATTTATTTTATAAAAAAAAATAATACCCACATTTTAACAAAAGTCAAAACCATTCGCGTAGCACTGCTCTACGTCGCAGCGTCACTGCTACGGACAGCTACGAATTCGTACAAATGCTCCCGCATGAATTTTTTTTTGAAACCACAATGGCGTTTTGATTATTTTTTAAAAAATCTAACAAGTCTGCAAGCAGTTACATTGAAAATATTTATTTAATTAAAAATAATCCGGTCCTACTAACACTAGTTGAACACAATTCTCGCATTTTAAGAATTCCTATCGGTCTGTACAAAAGTCACGAGCGGTCCAGCTAAAGTAACATGTTTTCATTTTAAAACTATAGTTCCAATATTTTTTTTTAAAAAAAGAGAGAATAATTGAAACTACTATCGGTTGTAGATACCGTATACCGCTTACAAAGTCGATCATATAATCTGGGCCAAAGTTAAGCTATAAACGCGAAGGCTCATATCGCTTTATTCGTTTCAAACTCTAGTGATCGGCGATAGGAACACGTGCTTACGTACTCTCCTGAATAACTTAATAGCTTTTTATCAGAACCCAGACGGATTGGAGTGCCTTCAAACTTCGCCTGAAGACGAAGCGTGACATAAATCAATTGGCCCACTGCGCCACTTTGTGGTAAAATATCGCGATAATAGACAGCATTTACGTAATAAACTGCTGTAACATCTCAATTTACCGTGAAACTTCTAGGTAATGAACTGCGCAACAGATTTTGTAGCAAAATGAAAATACCTTTTTTCCGCTAACGAAGAGTAAGGTGCACGAGAATACAAATACATATTAATTTTATTTAACCGGCATCAAAAGAAGCAATTATGTACCGTCTCTTCCTTCGTTTAAGGCTGGTATAATCTCATTCACATTGTTTGGTATTAAAATTAGCGAATCGAGGAATTATTCGTTCTTATACAAATCAGAATAAACCGGAACAATCTTTTTACTGGGTACAATACTATATTTATTTTGCTCGTAACGGCTTATATAGATGAAATTGGTATCGAATTAAAATGAGGTATACGCACCCTGAATGGGTATAGGTATGTATAAGTTAATTTTTATTCCGGAAAAACCCACCAAACGGACGAGAAGGGATCAAAGATCTCTAGAATATACAACATATATTATTACGTTAAAACTTCATATAATGCTCACAAGTCTACAGTATTTGAATGAAAGAAGAGCCGTAAGTAGCTTTCGAGTGTCGACAAGTGTGCTGCAGTTTCACTAAACGACTCTGTCTACTTTTTAAACACTTTCATAAGGGTGGTAGAGGAACCTTGAGTTAAGTATTAACTTGCTGCTGTCGTTTTAATGTTTTATTTAGATGCTGTTTTCAAATAATATGCTATAAATAGACAAGTGCCAATTTTAATGTTAGGACGTACCTCTGATTACCCCTATTTAGATATCCTCATAATATCTAACAAGAGATCTGAGGAGATATCTATAGGCAACTTCCTATTATTCTAGTTGGCTTGTCCAGTTCAGAGATAAGGAGGATGGTAATAAATTTCTCGTTTTGGATCATAATTCAAAATATGATTTGTTTTTTATCGTATGAGTCAATTCAAAACCCGTCATAAGATTTGCTTAATAATAGATTTTTTACACATGTTCCAAGTCGATAGGTATTGCTGAAAACTAAACATTAAGCACCGGCCGATGGATATACGAATAGGTACAACCAAGTCTCATTAAAAGCTATTTGTTCACATGGTACAAAACATTTCAGTAATGAAACACCTTCATCGTGCAATCACTATCGAGTAAATTACTCTAGCTGTGTCCTTCCGGTGCAGGATACAAATTTCTGAGCACAGATGTCTACTGTGCAAAACGACAACAATGTATTCGAAACGAAATATTCGTCGAATTCCAAGTTACAGCAGGTTTACGAGATCGCCCCCCCGAGGGTTGCCCGCCTTGTCGTGGCGGAGGGCTTAGTAACCGTGGACTGGTCACCCACGGTGAAGCTAAGAGGCAACCAACCAGGGCCGGCCTGTTTGGGTCGCCGGCTGGCCCGAGAGGGGGGCGCTCCCAGCGGGCTGAACAGGCCCGCTGCGGACGCGCGTGGAGAGCAGACCGCAGAAGAAGAGGAGTGCCGGTATTGCGGTGCGCCGTTCTCCCTATCTTCTGCGGCCGTGGAGTGCTGGGGCCGCAGAGGAAGAGACATGTCGGTATATCGGTGCGCCGCTTGTCCTATCCTCTGCGGCTGAGGTGTGGTAGATGGCAGAGCCACGAACCTGGTCTGCCACCGGGTACCAGTTGTCTGGTATCCGTGGCCTCCTAGTAGCAGACTCAGGGGGAGTCTGCTACAGTACTGGTGGAGGCCGGGGAGGGAGGCGCGCCTTACCATCTGGTGCGCCCATCGTGGAGGGCCTCCAGGATGGAACCGCTTGTAGGCGGCTACCGCCGGCGGGGTCGCGGATGTGTGCGAGAGCGTTCCCGTGGCCCCGTCACTAGGCGGCGAGGCGGAAGACGGGGGATTTTTAGTGGGTATACCGTGGGTCTCATTAGCCTATACGGGGAGTCCCACATAACTACTCGGGTGCCCCCTGCGCCCGGGTGGTATGCGTAATGCATTTCCACCACGGTAAAAAAAAAAAAACAAAAAAAAGGTTTACGAGATCGATTGTTAAAAGTAGGTAATGTCTATTCCATCATTCAAATAATAGTCGAAACTATTAGCGTCAAAATTAAAATTTGTCAAATTATCTCGCTTATTTGAATGTCACAAGTGTTGACCAACGCTTAGAATAGGTTTTGCACGATTATTGTGGCATTAAATATTGTTGATCATTGTGCGAAGCGAACATCCAGGGCCTTTACCACAAGCTCTTCAGGCAATATCAAAGTAATATAAATTTGATATTTCGTATCGTAAACTATAAAAAAAACTTTGATGTGTTACTTTATAGTGTTACTTTAAGCTTGAAACTTTCACGTTTCTGAAACATGATGGTATAAGAGTTTGTGGTAAGGCCCCAGATATCGAATATGCACCGTCCATATGTTGTCCGTTCATTACCGATTCGAAGCCGGCCTGATGACGCGACGTCAAGCATGTGATTTTAATCCGACATGTATTGTAGGTAGTACAATGTTCTATTGCATTTCTGAAAATGTGGTCAGAATTCTGAAAATGTGGTCAGAATTTATTTCACTGTTCAATTTAAAATACAAAGGGTAGTTTGTTTAGGGTTTATGTCGTCAGACAATCTTGTGGGACAGGAATGTTTATACAACGGTTGAGTGATCGATAGCGTATTGAAAGGCGAGGAGCGTAATGGTACCAAATCCCGTTTTTGTACAAGTACCTCCTCTAAAAAACAAGAACTTTATCAAACAAACTCCTACCGAGAGACATTTATTGATTTGTGCTCCACCGAGTACCTAATCAATCATTGAATGAACCATTTTTACCAATCATTACTTGAAACTCCAAAAGAGATTTTTTATGAGTGTTCATCAATCTTTTATGATCTACTTAAATGTGATTCCATTTCCAGTCCGTATTTGTACTATACGTACCGGTTCCGCTTAGCTTTTTCCGACAATAGCAAGGGTCAATGTTGGATACTACCTTGGATTAGAATAGCAAAGTTGTAATAATTTTCAAACATATAACGACCGCACTATGACGATCGAGACTTTATACGAAACTCGAGATTAAAGACAGAAACTTTCCGTTTCCCGTTTACACTTGTGGAAAAAGCTCGCGAGTGTAAGAACTCCAATATTTCAGTCACGTCTCGTGAGCGATAAATACAGCCGCGGGCGGCTCCTACTAATAATTCAGGAGATCTTGTTACTACTAGTAAAATCTGAACAATTGTTGAACGTATTATAATAATTTAAAGAAATACATTTTATAGATTCCAATTCTTATTATATTATTTTAAACATCAATTCAATCTGGGGTCTTCTTTCATTACCTTCCATTTCGTACCTACAACCTACAAGACCTTTATCTTATCACTAATAGATCCTAACATAGGAATAAAAACTATTCAGATTATATTATATGTATTTATTTAGAAACCAAATTTCTTAGAAATCGGTTCAGCTGTTATGAAGTTTAGTAACAAACCTCTAAAGTTTCACATATAAAACATATGACGGGAAAGACAAGGTACCTAATAATAATTCAAAATCAAAATCAAAATTATTTATTTTCAATAAAATCCCAGGGATCATTTTGAATGATCAATTAGATCAACTTTGCTTATGACTAAATTGAATGCACTAAGTCTATGGTCTCTATAGTTTCAAGACAAATGTTTAAAATGGTTAAACTTTTTTTAGCACATCGAGTCAAGTAATTAGCCTTTATTTTATAAAACAATATGTTTTTAAAGACCTTTGCACATGAAATGGCGGTAAAGTTTTAAATAGTCTACTTTGGCGGTGCTCAGAGGTCCCGTTATAATGTAAAAACTTTCACATAGGTATCTAATTAATACCTTTGTGCATACAAGGTACCAAGACTATGATAGAAGTTTTGACTTTGAATAGATTACGTGTGGTTCACGTGGCATCTCTGTTGCTAGACAAACATAATTGCTTAAGCTCGTGATTAAATTTCAGCAACATGCTTTGTGAAGCGATGCCCCAGTTTGCAATAGCATGGTGACCGCCAGAGATTCCCAAGAATAAAGTGATTATTCAATTTTATTTCAGACAGTATAAGCCTTTGTAAATAAAAATAAGACAGAGAAGTACCTAAGTAAGTAATTTTGTTCACAAAATATTTAACTTTACAAAAGTCGTAGTGACGCATGCAAACGAGGGACAACTGCGGGACGCCTGAGATTGCGGGATTTACTTTATTTGCGGTTTATTCGCCACCAAGTGATTATTGTCAGCTTGACGTTTTGTTTTAAAATGAAATGGTTCTACGTTTAGTATAAAGTACCTGGGTGTCCGAGCTTTGCTCGGTTTTTTTATTGGTAAACGACGTTTTCTAAAAATGAAACCTAGCTAGATCGATTTATCGCCTCCGAAACCCTCTGCATACTAAATTTCATGAAAATCGCTGGAGCCGTTTCCGAGATTCCAATTATATACATTATTCCAATTATATATATCGGCTGTCCCAAACCAAAACCTAGTATGAGCCATTTTTTTTGAAGACGTTTTTTTGCGTCATTGTTAATTGAATGTTCAGCCGCGTGTTATGCAAAAACAACCGTGTTTCTATCACATTTAGAACCAAACGAGACCCATTGATCCTAGTAACTCCATTTTCTACACTGTAAAACAAAATCAAAATCCTAGCATGTAACATTTCCAAATTCAAATACCTCGCAAATGGTGCTCATACTAGGTGTTTGAGTTTGGAATTTCTTCTTACTAGATTTTTCAATTTGGGATTGGCTCTTACTATGTTTTTGTATTGGAAAACGATGTAATTATTTAACCTACTATATCAACAATGCTCACACAAAACACAGCAAGTCGATGATCAGGGAGCGGGGGCCTTATTATCATAATCCTAACTAAGCTGTGACAAAACTAGAATTTTTGGTGTTTTCCCCACCAACATTTTGTATCCTGGTGGGTGGGAATTATGACAATAAAAAAAATTTAGGTTTATTTTATACTAGCTTCCGCCCACGGCTTCTTCCGCGTGGTACCTTGAAAAACAATAACAAATCTATCCCACGGGAATCGTTCCTTTTTCCGTGATAAAATGTAGCCTATGTGTTCTTCCAGACTATAATTCATATCTGTACCAAATTTCATCCAGATCCGCTCAGACGTTTCAGCGTGAAAGAGTAATAAACATACATCCAGACATCCTTACATCCACACATCCATATAATTCTTACAAACTTTCGCATTTATAATATTAGTAGGATTAAACTAAGATTTAAAATATTAAGATTTAAAATTTCAAAAACTGAAACTACTTAATTAAACTCAAATAGAATAACGTAACGTAATAAACATAAATAGGTTAAAAAGTTTTCAAAGACTAGATTAAATTAGCAATACAGGAATAACTACTTGCCTAGTCAACAGGACTTTTGGCCAATCACATGCCTGCATTGTTATGGTAAGGCGTTCATTTTTGTGCTTGTCTAATAACAGGTTTATATTATATAGAGAGCAAAATAATGGCATTTTCGACTAAGCAAATCTGTTTTTACTGTGATTACCTACAAATGTTTAAACTTAAACATTTGTATTATGTTAGAATAAAAACTTCTTATCCTAGAAATAATCTAATTTAAATTTGATTTAAATGAAAGTTTATTCGTATTATTTTAGAATGCACCGAGTGTAGAGTGATAATATAAAATAAAACTTAAATTATTTTTATTGTCATGATCCCTACAAACTTGTTAGTGGGGAAAGCGCCAAAAAAAATTGAGTTTCGTCATAATCCCTACTAGTGGGGACAGCTTAGTGGGGATTATGACAATAAATTGAAATGTCTACTGACGACAAATCTCTGAACTTGCAAACAGAAGGCCAAATTTTGGAAGAGCCGTAACTTTTTGCCATTTATTATTAATATTTATAATGGTTTTTCTGATAAATTTTATTTTTTGTATCATTATTTATTATTTTATGTCAAATCAGGACAAGTCAGTTCAGTTAAACTTAAGTAAAACTTTTACTTACTATGTTTTAGTGACGAGCACTAGCTCAATTATTCCAATCGTCCAACTTAAATTCCTAGTAAGAGACTATACTAGGTTTTTGATTTTGGTTCTTGAATAACCGTCTGAAAATATTTTCGTAGTAAGTCTCATTAACGTGTATGCGCTACTGTTTTTTGAATTTTATATTCTCTACTTGTAAAGAATAATTTATTAACAAATAATCACGAACAAATCATTCCCTAAAGTGCATAGTAATGAAAAGGCACCTAAAAAAGTTTGATTCGCTTCTCCTGTAAAATTTTCAAAATGGCTCTTACTAGGCTTTGGTTTGGGACAGCCGATATATATACAAGAATTGCTCGTTTAAAGGTATAAGATTGTAAAATACTGATTTCAAGCACATATAAGTGTTAAAAATAGATATAATATTATAATCAGATCACTTTCATTTTGACGGTAATTATGAAGGACTAGCTTCCGCCCGCAGCTTCGCCCGCGTGGTACCTTGAAAACCAAAATCAAATCTAGCCCACGGGAACCGTACATTTTTCCTGGATAAAACCATAATCCATATCTGTGCCAAATTTCATCCAGATCCGTTCAGCCGTTTCAGCGTGAAAGAGTAACAAACATACATCCATGACATCCTGACATCCATCCATCCATCCATCCATCCATCCATCCATACATTCTTACAAACTTTCGCGTTTATAATATTACTCGTAGTAGGATGTGTCTAAGTTTCACTGAGAGAATCTCTTTTTATTTATGGAGCTTTAAAGTAATCTGCAAATACCTGCTATAATAATAGCGTACAATCTGTTTGTGGCTCGCTGTCTGCATATTTTAACTTTGCGGCTTTACTCCAACTGGATACCTAATAACATGACTGATCGTAGATAATTTGACCATTCGCGACTCTGCAGAACACCATTTAAGTGTTAGATTGTCACTATCTGTTTCACTTATAACAGCTACTTTTACTACTTAGCTACTGCTCTAGAAATTATGGATTCGGAACAGTTATGTATTATTTAGAAAATATTGCCACTATTGAAAAGAAAAAAAAACAAAAATATATAAAATAATTCCAGAATTAAGCTCAGATTCATTTATTCTTTTGCTCTTCTACGGTAGCTACCTACTATTATTAAAAACAATTTTCCGATATTGGGCTTGTCGAACTCACGAAAACATTTTTATAGTTCCCTAAATGAGTGGGCTGATGATGATGTAATAATAAAAACTGATGAGGCATGATAGAGTATTGTTATCTGGAAAAACTGTGATTCGGTTTATAGTGTCACTGACAATAAAAGTCGATTGCTTTTTCTCTCATCTCACCTCCTATAGTAGATAGGTACCCAGTCACGTTCGTAGTTATTGAGTAAGTTCACGTTGGGGTTCCCGCAAAGACAAAACAGCTACAATGTTTGTACCTACCTACACAACTTTGCCCACGTTTACTACACGTACGTGGGCGTATCGAAGAATTGGTGAATCTTGTTGTAGGTCAAACGTCAGGCAGCAAGTGCCGTGTAAACTCTCACTACAAAATGAATCGCGAAATAGCGTTGAAAATGTTTTTCAGGATTTATTTAGGTACATGCGAAGGTAGCGCTTCGTTAGTACGTGCATAATGTATGAGTGAACAGTTAACGTTGTGCACGATGCCGGCGCTCCGCCGCCCGAGCCGGGCCGGGCAAGCATCACAAGTTTTATGACAGCTGCATCAGCTGTGCAACTTTTCCCACTATATCAAGTTTCATGTTTACGAGTTAAAATACTGCCTGTAGGCTGTAAGAGCCAAATTAATTACAGCCACTTCACCGAAACTGTGCAAAATGTTCGAATAGTCCTGAGAATTTCACCCACGCCAATTTTACTAAACAAATCTTTGTAAGACTACACCGGCACGGCACGCTCCGCCCATGGCTACTGCCGGCGGCGACGCTGCCTGCTTCCCTCATCTCTGAGCTTTTATCATTACACGGACTTCTATTATCTTCGCCCGCACGCAAAATTGACATTCCCTTTTGTGCTCACGCCACACAATCATAATAGAATTTCCCATTAGCTGGTCCACATTTTTTGCTCGTAGGTAAACCTTTTGATTATTTTTTTCAACTCTACAAAATTTAATAATAAGTCAGCGTGCCCGTGATGTTATACAATATAACTTCTTATGATTCATTAAAATGCAATAAGCAAAAGTAGAATGTGCGATTGTTTAGTAAAGCGGCAGGTCGCTAAGGCCACGGCTCCGTTCGCTGGCTGGCCATTCGCCCGGGTTGGCTCACGTTTGCATTTTGCATGAGGACCATTGTGTGACTCACTATATTAGGTACCAGTATGTGTACGACCGACACTACGCGCTGTCGACACCGACGACGTGGACTCAAAGAGATTTAGTTAGAGATTTATTATATGAGTATTCATGCGAAACGAAGTAAGCCATTTTCGGGATATGATGTGCTTCTAATGTAGCCTTCTATTATTTAATGGGTAAGTTGAGTTTCAAGTGGAATGAAAATCACAAAATTAATTACAAATTACATCATACTTACATTATATACTCATATGTACCTAAATGAAAAACTGACTTAAACAGTTTTCATTATTATGCAGTAAAGCCTTTTATTGTTGGATGACTTCAAAGCTATCTTGTTTACAGAGCTGTTAAAGTCTAAACTACAGTGTTTTTAAATGCATACCTATACACACTACATATTAATATTACTAGCTAATAAAACTACAGTCAATCTATCTAACAAGCTATAAAAACTTTTTTATATTTCATAACCTCAATATACATGTATATAATATGTATAGCTGGGCGATCTATTAAAAGTTTCACTCAGTGAGAGTGCACCGCACCTCTTACCTGCTTCCAGGATTAGAACCAGAAAATAAACTTTGTGAAAATTTAGTTTTCACGTGGCACGGATTTTTCACCAAAGTTCGGAGTCATCATAATAAAGAGTTTTGGTTCTATTAAGAATTTGGCTTTAGTAGGTACTATTTAAAACTAAATAAGACGACGACAAAATAATCTCAGGTATACGAGTACTCAACCAGATCTACATCAATTATACAACATCAGTTAACCACTCAAACAGTGTCTGTATCTACGAGTATGAGGCTTTTATAAAAAGTAAAAGGTAGAGCTTTGCAGTATCTTTTTTGAATGAACAAATACTTTCCTCATTATTATTATTGTGTATATACTCTTGTGCTAAATCCGAGGTGAGGTCTTTACTACGCTATAACTTTTATAATTATTTATCTAGGAGATACGAGTAACCTAGGTACCAACAAAAGTAATTCATAATTCTTAAACACCAAAGCTTGCTTTTGGCATGTACGATCCGGTACGTTTGAGGTTTAAGTTTTGTGAGAATTATGGAGGTTTAAAGTGTTCGTTAAGTGTACTAGTTACTCTCTGACTGTAGATACTTACACTATAAATACAAAACAATAAAACTTTACCGTTTTTTATGGTTTATAACAAGATGAATCGTGGTAGTTGTGAAAGTTCGTCATCCTGCCTTATCAAGAAAATAGTAAATTAACTACTTTTTAATATCTTAAGTTTGGGATTACGAGCTTATTAACTGGCTTATACTTATCTAGTTTCCTAATATACTTTGTGAAAGTTTTCATAGTACTTATCTGGTAAAAATCTATAGATTGGTAGGTAGGTAAGTTACGTAAAAGTTTCGAAGCTGCCAAAATATTTACCTGCGAGGATAACGATTCAAAATCCGTACACCACCGTTGTTTGTTTAAAAATGCCAAAATAATAACTGTTTTGTTTTCAGTTCATGGAATACCTATTGGAAAATGAAAAACCAAACAATGGAAGGTACTTATACGAAGGGGTGAAGTTTGTTTCATGCATTTAAATTCTAATTTAGTATTAGTAAGTATTCAAAATAATTAAACAAAAGGTTATTTTCAAAGACCCTGGACGCGACGCTTTTGTGACAAAGATTTAATTATGTAGTCTATATTATTTGCAAAGAACCTCAACTTTGCCTCAACTATATAAATAAATTCATGTTTTTTTTTGCTCCAGAGTTGGGTAGAGAAATATGTATCTAGAGCCCAGAAAAGACTTGTTTTAAATTAGGTTCTTTTTACTGGAATGGTCTATACCAAAACACGTGGTTTACGGCATTGCCAAAACTACCAATAGTAAAACAAAGTTGCACAGCCGGTCCTCAAAAGCCCTTCGGGCAGCTTAGACTCTCTCTGTCACTTTATCATAAGGGCTCGGTACTATTATAGTACACATACCTTTAATCTTTTAATCTGTTGACATCGTTAAATATCGTTAGAAGATCGGTTACTTACAAAATACTTGAACTGAGTGCACTCATCGAGTAGAATACCAAAGCGCTTGCCGTTAGTTATAAACCTATTCGGCGCTATTCACCAAAATGGAAGAGTTCCATTTGGTAAACTTTGTTCCCAACTCCCGAACCCCAAATAAAACCAGCTAAATTTAACTGTTGCAGGCTCCAAGTTTCGATGGATCGAATTCGGATTAATGGATCCATTCAAAATCACCCAATCTTCTAAGTACCTACCCTGCCTGCCTTTCTAACAACTTCGACAGATATGTAGGTAGGCAGGCAGATCAATAAAAAAACTCTAAAATAATCATATTTAATTTAAAACCTTTTTTTATGCTCTAACTAAGGGTAGGTAAGTTTATGTGCTGTATTTTTGTTTAATATTTTTTTATATAATATACCCATGTTTTATGTAAGTACATATATCTAGCTAAAGATTAGTAAGTATAAACATTGACCTATTATGCACACTGAAAATTAATTCAGCTGTTTTATCTCTGTTTTATTTTGGTGTTCAGGCCGCGTGTCGGAGCTGAGTGTTCGCGTCCGGACAAGCTGTGGACGAGCTCGAATGAGCGCAGACACCTCATGACAGATTAATTATTCCGTTTGCTGCCTCTGCCAATTGTTTTGTTTTGTTTTGTTTTGTTTTATTAGGGAAATAAACAGTACATAACACTTAAAATTAAAAACTTAAAATAAACATATACCAAGGGAATTTCCACCATTAAATAACACAATTAAAGCTAGAAGAACAGAGCACGAAAAAACAATAATACTACTTATACAAATAAAACGATCATAAAAAACTAAAGAATAACAAATTATTACAAAGTTTCGGCAACGCTTAACATAACTTCTCTACGATACTTCGGTAATGAAATATTAAATATATCAATGTTTGTCAAATTAGCATTGTAAAATTCACAAACTCGACCAAGGAACACATTCTTTCTATAATTTGTTTTTACAGTAGGTAACCAAAAAGTCTTTTTTTTACGAGCAGACTGACGGGGGCAATGGAAAAAAAACATTTTCGAGTAAAAATGGAGAGTCAATTTCATCATATAAAATTTTATAAAGAAATACTTGATCTCTAATAATTCTACGGCTTTGTAGGCTGGTCAAGGTCATGTCATTGATTGCAAGATTAGGAAAACGATATCTGCAATGTTTCAGTAGTTTGTTCTGAATCCGATCTATTTTGTTGATATGGATGTTATATTGCGGGTTCCAGACAGTAGACGCATATTCAAGAATAGATCTGACAAAACTATTGTATAAAAGTAATAATGTACTTAAATTTCTAAATTCTCTAGAAACTCTCAATATAAAGCCAAGCATACGATAAGCTTTAACAGTAATAGTATTAAAGTGAACATTAAAAGTTAATTTAGTATCTAAATAAACACCTAGGTCTCTAATTTCATTAACTCTAGAGATAGTGACATCATTAAATTTATAGGTGAAAGTGATTGGTTTTGGCTTACGGGAGAAAGAAATTATATTACACTTTTTAGCATTTAGGAAGATGGAGTTATTTTGACAATAGTTGAAAAGTCTAGTCAGGTCACTTTGTAGCAAAAGACAGTCAGATTCAGAGGTTACATTCATGAGAATTTTAGTGTCATCAGCGTAGATTAAACAATTTGAATGAAGGAAGTTGTTAGTGACGTCATTAATAAATACCAAAAATAGTAACGGACCCAAATGGGACCCTTGGGGAACACCCGACGATATGGGTACAAAAGTAGAGCAGTAACCTTTAATGGTAACCGCCTGACTTCGGCAACGTAAGTAAGATTCCAGCCATCTTAGGAGATCTCCATGAATCCCAATCTCGGAAAGCTTGTGAGTTAGAAGTGAATGGGATACTTTGTCGAATGCTTTGGAATAATCCGTATAGACAACATCTACTTGATAACCATTATCCATAGCATCAGACACCACATGAACAAATTCACAAAGATTGGTCTCGGTGGAACGCTTATTGATAAACCCATGCTGTTCTCCAATTATCTGAGGTCTCAAAACTGCAAAAACTGTGTCGTAAACAATTTTTTCGAACATTTTGGCGACAGTGCAAAGTTTAGATATGGGTCGATAATTCTGAATATCATGTTTATTGCCAGATTTGAAGACTGGCACAACATAGGATTGTTTCCATAATTTAGGTAAGCATCCTGTGCGGAAAGATAAACTAAATAAAAGATAGATAGGTAATGTCAGAGCATCACTGAACATTCTCAAAAACACAGGGGGAATTCCATCAGGCCCACTACCCTTATATATATCAAGACGCTCAAGATATCGCTTAACTATATCCAAGGATAATTCAATACTACTCAAGGTGGTAACCAAATTCGAATTACCACGTTTATTAAAATTTGCCGAAACACGAGTATCAGGTTTTGCTGGCTCGAAGACAGACTGAAAATAAGTATTAAACAAACCTGCGATGACATTTCCATCTGAACTCTGGTTACTATTATAACTCATAGTGTCAGGAAGATCATCGGCCCGTTTTTTAGACTTAACAAACGACCAGAAATGTTTACTATTGATATTAATTTTATGTTCAGAGATTCCAATAAAATGGTTATAGCATTTTGATTCACAAATCTTCTGTCTAGCCCTAAGTAAACTAAAAGTATCATAATCAGTTTTATTATTATAAATTTTCCATCTTTTATGGTATTTGCGCTTTTCTCTAATTAATTTGATTAGTGGCTTAGTATACCAGATAGGGAATCGATTATTTGATTTATAAACTTTCTTGGGGACATGAGCATTAATTATTTTACTAAGAATTTCATAAAAATTTTGTACAGCTACTTCAATGTCATTAACATTCAAACAGGAATGCCAATGGATTTTATTAAGTGCTTCATTGATAGCAGTTTGGTCAGCAGAGTTGTAGAGGAAAACTGTGCGTGAGGCTGGGCGAATAACGTTACATTTAAGATCAGCGAGCTTAAATTCAAGTGCAGGATGATGAATATTTTCCGGTACTAATGGACATGAAGATCTTACTAATTTACACATGCAGTTGCCAATTATGAGATCAAGAAACCTATCATTTTGATTTGATACATTATTAAATTGATGAAATCCTGTAAAAGATAGGAAACCGTCTAGCATCGATGCTAATGAGTCAATGTGAGAATTGATTAGTTTTGGTAGAGAATCAGATACATTCCACTGTCCATGAGTAATATTGAAATCACCAGTAATAAGAAAAAAGTCATCTGAATTATTAATTAGACAATCTGAGACCAAATCGAAAAAGTATTCTTCCATTGGTTGGTGATCCTTACCATGCGGAAAATAGCAACAATAAATTCTCAATTTAGTGCTACGATTCAAATCGATAACCACCTCTATAGCTTCCGCATACGAATTCACAAAAGGAATACATGAGAAAGCAGAAACAGGCAACCCTCTACGTACAGCAATAAGCGTTCCACCACCAAAGGAATCCCCACGTATTTTATAATCCCGGTCACTCCTATAAACGCTGTAACGAGCATCAAAACATTCGGAGCTGAAGATTCCATCCATAAGCCATGATTCACTCAGGCAAATAATATCAAAATCATTAATTAAAACATTCTTAAAAAGTGTTTCAGACTTGGTTCGTAGCCCCTGAACATTCTGATAGTATATGTTTAAATGATTTATAGAATACATTGCAATATGAAGCCTAATACATAAAAAAGTACATTTACTATGAGAATAGCGTCATAAAAATGATGTAATAGTATAATTAATAAAATAAGCCTTATCGAGTTACGTGAATTTGAATAATTATAACTTTTATCAAAGAGTGTTATGAAAATGTTGCCGCATTCAAAAATTAACAATAAAAAAAAACAAAAAACTAAAAACAGGAAAAATACAAACAAAAGGTTAGATAATATAATTCCTAAACAATCTTTTTTAAATCTTCCTCACAAGAGAAGTGTAGGACATGACTGGAGTCAGACATACGAGCCATTATGGAACAGTGCTTTACCCAAACGTATTTATATCCCTTCTCCAAAGCAAGTTTTTTAACACGTTGCAGGAGAGTCTTATTAAACTTCGTGAGGTGATCATTGAAATAAACGGGAAAATCCTTGCCCAGAAAACCTAAGTCCGACGCCCTCGGACGCTTGAGAGACCTGAGAGCACGCAAAAATTCGTCTTTCCTGGAACGACCCAACATCCGTAAAACGATAGGCTTCGGTTTATTCACTTCCGTTGAAGATGGGGCAATGCGGGTGACGAAGTCGATGTCGTACGGCAGAAGCACAAATTGCGAACGTTTAGCCAGGTCTCGCATAATGTCCATAAGGTTCTCCCCTTTTTTTTCAGGAATTCCAAAAATCTCTATATTGGACCGTCTAGCCCATTGGTTTCTTGCATTGTTATCCCGTTCAATGTCCTTCAAGGATGACCTTAACGAATTCACCTCGGTACTCATAGCATCATAATGTTTTATTTTGGTTTCCATGACATCAATTTTGGTATTAATTTTAATATATTCCTGATTCATGAATTCCATAGAAACTTTAATATCATTCAACTCCTGTTTAAGGGAAGATATTTCTTTGGAAAAAAGGGCCTTAAGTGAAGACTCTAATTTAATATTCATTTTCTCGACTTCAATCCTAATAATTTCTGCGATATCATGAATGGGACTTACAGGTAACTGCAGAAGAGGTGTGCTCTGCACTGGTGTTTTGTACACGGGAACCACGGGATCAGGACTAGGGAGAAGAGAGTCCTTGGCGTTCTCTTTATCCTTACCATCCCTTGTACCCGAGCGCACTGGAGTTGAATCCGATTTTAACTTCCTTTTCTTCGATACGCAGCTAGGACATACCCACGAAGCCTTAAATTCTTTGTTTAACCTTTTGTGTTTTTCGGGCAAAATGCACTGGGAGTGGAAAAGAATGTTGCATGCAATACAACACAAGGCGCCGGCGGGGTCGATATCCTTCGATTGGCAGCACCCATAGGTAGACATAGCAACTTGGTTGATAATTTCGAGGCCGCGACACGCTGAACTGTTGGCTCAGTTGGCTCGATGCCCGACTTCGACGCGGCGACACCGAGTTCGAATCTCACCAGAGACCAAATTTTGGTTCCAATTAAGTTTACAAGTCACGCCTCAGATCAGCTGCAGCAGGATTAGAAATAGATCTATCTCACCCAGGTACGCCTACTAGGAGGAGCGACTCGTCAAGATCCTTGGAGAGAAAACGAGAGGGTCCGAAAACAGCAAACAGCCAATAGGGAATTAGCAATTAATAAATTAGAACATGGAGCTCCCGCACGTCTGTTCAAAAGCAGTGTGAAACTGAAACTGCTGTCCATGATGTCCGACAGCTATTGTTTACTTGTTTAAAATGCTATTTTAATCACAAAAAGGAGGATTTATACTTTTACTTTACCTTTTTTACAAATGAATTAGCTATGATTATTTCAGATCTGCAAGTTCCGAAAACAAGCAAGAATTGATCGATAGCTCAACTTTCAGATCTCAAGTTTTTAGACACTCTTTTAGGTACATTTGCTTCAGAGAGCAACAATCATTAGTAAACCCATTTCCGGATCGAGGAATTGAGTAGGCGAGTTCATTATCCTAAATTGAAAGCATTTCAAGTGGACAACAATCAAAGTCCATTCGAGCTGGTGCAGGCAAAATTAATTTGAGTCAGCGTCTACTTAAATTAGTTCGGAAACAGACGTCACCAAGTTTTGCCTCGGTTATATTCAAAGGCTCAAATTGTATTCCTGGATTCACTTGCAATTTGTCAGAATTAAGCCTTGCTTAATATTAAAAATACTTTGTGTGATTGAATAAGGTTTTTTGGACAAACGTGCTGGCAAGCAAGCTTGCGGCCTGATTGATTTTTGATTGCTACTGGCTATCGTAATCTGTGGGTGCTTGCAATACCACAGGTACTCGTGTATCAAGCTCGTATCATATACGCGCGTTGCTGACCTGAATACATTGTTATTTTTTCTAATAGTTCATAAATTTAACTTGCTACACTCTTTAAAATTTAAAGAGCCAGTAAGTTAAAGGTTTACACCTGAACAGAGCACCTATGCTTGAAGTACACTACTGGATGCATAGGTAATATATGTATATCTAGCAAGGCAATGGTGAGATTTTCAGTAATTTTAAACTGTATTGTCAGAATCTGAAAGAGGAAGTAGTTATGTCCATATACTTAGATAGGGTAGGTAGATACAATATATTAAAACATACACACCTATCAGCTAGAGCGGCTGAATAAATTCTAATAAAGATATTTTTTGGGGGCAAGTTCAAACAACATTATTCTGCTGTTGGCTGTGGGTGCTCGGTTCGCTTCTCTCTAGTTTTCGTTTGCGCAATCAGGAAATTAAATAAAGTTCACGGCGCGACTTCTCCCCGGACACTCCTCAAGACAACTTGGGTTCAAACTCACAAGATTTGATTACCTACCAAGTTTTACAAACTGAAAAGCATAGCCGGAAGAATCAAATTAGAACATGCCACCCACAGACACTACACACCCATCGCTTTTACCATATCAGTCATACGTTATTAGTACCTATCCCGCATGGAAATTTGTCCATTTTGTTTACAATGCCGCACCTGACAAAATTATAAGTGCTATTATAAAACACTCACAAACACCCGCTTTTTTTGGATAATTAAATATGGTATTATTTACTATTTTAAGTACTTTCTTGGACCTTGAGGTCTACTTGAAGTAGCGTAGTGATCGTAGAGGTCCGTAGCAATGTTTTTAAGTAAATCTTTGATTGAATCGTAACCTAATTAATCTACGAGTCGTAGGTACCTATGACTTGATCATTCAATTCGTATTAATCAATTGAGTTAAATTCAGGATGACGCGCTGCTTAAATATACCTACAAAGTTAGGTAAACAATAGCATATTATTCGTTTGCTGTGTTTTTTTTTTGATTGCTACTTAGTTACTTATGGTGTAGTTTTTTGTTATTCGAGAACTACCTACGTCTACGCGATTTTGTAAAGTTCTTAAATGACATGAACATAAAAGATACGAGTAGGTATAATGTATTTTACTAAAGCCCTCTCAAGTTTGTGTGGGTGTTATTTGTGTTTAGGTATCTCTGTAACAGCTGAACATATTGAGATGAAACAAGGTACCTACGTAATGTAAATTATACTTACCCTGGATTTTTTTTCCGAAGAACCCCCAAGGGATAAAAACGGATAAAGATTGTATTAACATTAAATAAAAACTGAACACGCACAAACGCGGGTGGCAACTAGTGTTGTAAAACTTTGTAAGCTTTTTAAGTTTGTTTGTAAACTCTCTTAAATAATATTTCGGAGAGCCATTATTTTATTTAAAAGCTTTTCGTGTGTTAGGTACCTAATTTTATTAAAAACATGAGTGGATTTAATCTTAGTTATTTCATATTCCACCAACCTATTGTATAAAACTCGCAAAAAGTAAGTAAAAAATAACGAAAGGCAAAATGCAAGCAGTATCGAGCCTGTAGCGAGCCCCCACCGCACCCAAACTAAAGCTAAAAGCCAGCCGGAAAGTGTTAAATTTGTAACAGTCCCGCTCTTAAGAGCAGCGGAGCCAAGAGCCGTACCTACTTGTAATAACCACGCTCCTCTGTGCGAGTGCTACGACTCCGAAACAATTTGCTCGCATTCGGTAGGTATTTTAGTTCCGTGCACACTCATTAATAATGTACGATACGTTTTCCGCGGCCGTTGAAGACATTTTTTCATTGTAGGTACGTTGTATTTTCACGGCAAACAGAGTGATTACCTTGTCCTTAATAATTTATTTGAGTTTCTACCAAGTAACACAAAGGCCAGTCTTATCTTCTGAATAAAACATTATCTTTGCATTCGAGAGCAAATCGCTACTGTAGATTTTTTATGTTTGCATAGGGAAAGTACTCTGAACTTTAACACATTGCGCACTAATAAAAGTTTAGATGGGTTTGTATCGGACATGACGTATCTGTACCTAATAAATAGTAGGTGAGTAGGTACGTTACCTACTGTCTTGTTGTTTAAGTTACCTTTGTAACAGTCCAGAATTGATAAATAAAATTCTGTATTAATAGCCACGGATGTGTGAAAAGCTCGCAACAATAAAGTTGATACCTTGGGGAACATTGATCGATGTACATTTTGAACCCGAGAAAACAGATGACCTTTACAATGAATCCTAATAATATTATAAATTCGAAAGTTTGGAGAAATATGGAATGATAGATGGATGTTTGTTACTCAATCACGCTGAAACGGCTGAACGGATTTGGATAAAATTTGGCACAGAGATAGATTATAGTCTGGAATAGCACATAGACTTTTAACGCGGAAATAAGTATAGCTCCCGATAGATGGGATAGATTTTTATTTATTTTTCAAAGTACCTAGCTACCACGCGGGCGAAGCCGTGGGCGGAAGCTAGAAAATAAATTATATATAAATCTGAACGATGTACGTAAGTATTACATATAAGTGGAAACTTTACTGCATTCTGCAATACTTTAGTGTTTTTTTTTTATATTATGTGTCATCATAATACCTACTGTTTGTTTTTCTAAATAAATAAATATACCAACGTATGCACCTTGTTATTTGTTTAACTCTTCAGTGTTGAATTACCTTACTTACGACGGCAAATTTCGTTAAAAACTTGAAACGTTGATAACTGAATAATCTTGGAAATGCCCACAACCAATATAAAATAAAACTATTTCGATCACGGATAGGTAATTTAAAAACCCGAATGGAATTCGCCACACAATTATGCCACCGATAGCCAAAGGTTTTAAACCACCTCTCTTTTTGCATCGGCAACACTGGACAAGATAACCGATAATTTATATTACATCACGTTATTCGCGCAAAGTTTTGTATTCGCTGAGAAAGGATAGCTCCGAAGCATACATGCATTAGTTTCTAAGCACATAAGAACCTATGTACGTACAATGTAGTCAGGTACATAAAGTAAAACAAACCGCTTCTTTCCGAAGAAAGATATATTTGATGACAGTTTGGTATGAGTTTGGCTCCACGACAATGATCGTATATTTTAGGCATTCAGCTATAAATATTTGATCTATTGTACATAAACACAAATCAAATGAATATGTATTCATTACTCGTAGATATGACTGCTGATGTCAGATAATTAATAAAGTATGTGTAGGTCTAGGTATCTATGTGGTCCTTAGACAGCTCAACTGCATTCACATGTACTTTATATAATACTAGTAGTCCGCCCCGGCTTCGCACGGGTATTTATATATACCTATAAATGGTCACGACTGTAATTCCCAGGCTCGGCAGATATCTCCCAGATTTCTAGTTACTTTGATCTTTGAGTAGGTACTCGTACATGACAGGATGCAAGCCCATCGCCGCTTATAAGAATACTAACCTATGACACACACCTCGAACTTTTGGTTCTAGGGTATGCCGGTTTCTTCACGCTGTTTTCCTTCACCGTTTAAGAACACAGGCATTGCGCACATAAATTGTTCGAATAGAAAAACACATTGGTGCATGACCAGGTTTGAACCCATGACCTTCCGATCGTGAGGCAGGGGTGCTACCACTACACCACCAGTGCTCTCAAATTTAACAAAAATTTCAAAATTCAATATTTATAATACACACACGTCTAACCATACCCTGCGTCAGGTTACTAAAAAAAGAAAATTGTAAGTATAGAAAGTTTTAGTATTATTATTTTAATGAACTTTTTTTTTATTATAATGTATTTTTTTGTTTATATTTTTTATTTATTTTTTCACATTGACTCCATCCTGTACACATCCTGTACACCCAGTGACGCCTACAGTGCATAAGCTAGCGCGGCTCTCACGCAACTTTTTTCTATTGCTTACATTTTTAATTTAATGGTATCTTTTGAATGGAAAGTCCGAATTGAGTAATTCAAAAAACTATATAAAGGTATTGAAGCAGTCTAGTATATGATGTGATTTATTTTGATAAGGATTAATACTAAGATACAAATAAAGAGCATTTTTCTAAGAGTAGCCTTTCAATTAAAATTTTAAAATAAAAGAACTCTTATTGTGGCATAACTATAAAAGTTGGACATATGCTATCGCGACACTTTTTGTAAATAATGATGTGTTCTACAAAGTCGTAGTACATTATTTCATTCTATCGTCAATAGTTTTCGCAGCGCACGCGATATAAAGAATATTTTAGGTATTTCTTTTACACCTTGGCTTACATTATTGAAGTTTTAGTAAGGATCCCTAATTTTTTTGAAAATATAATATAGCCTATGTCACCCGCTGATAGTGTAGCTTCCCAACAGTGAAAGAATTTTTCAAATCGGTTCAGTAGTTTCGGAGCCTATTCATTTCAAACAAACAAACAAACAATCAAAGTTTTCCTCTTTATAATATTAGTTTAGATAGTGTATAGGTTAGATATATCAATATGTAGGTACATATATCTGTATATTTCTGTATATCAAAACCTTTTTATTTAAAAAAAGTGTGTAGATACCTATTATAACCAGTATACCATGTAACATAAAAAAACCTTAAGTATACATATAGGTACATCTTTTTTAAGAAGGTAATGGAACGCGTCGTCAGAGTCACCCCTTTTCAATAAAATGGAAGCGTAATGCTAAGAACCAATAAGTAACTAGTAATTCAGAAAATCGTGTTTCCAGGACTCAACGAATGTTACATACAGCTCCGGTTACGCTAGCAAGGAATGAAAATAATTGTTGTTATGTGTGTACATAATTCTGTATAGATAAAACAAAGAGCATTTTTCTTCTTGTATAGATGTCAGAAACGTACCAAGGCAGTGAATTATCTTTGCCTTCCAGCGGTTGGCCATTCGTCACGTTGTTTTTACATTTATCAGAGTAGGTACCTATACAATAAACGACATAATCTCGACTTATTCCCACGGCTCCTTAGAAAGCACGAGAGCGTAGGTACCTATTTGGCAGAAGATAAAGTAGAATCGTAAGTTTTACTAGTAGGTACTTCGAATGGTAGTGTAGGTATTCCTTGGGGATTTGGACGACACGTTACTTAGAATCTAATAGTATCTTGGCAGCTTCTTTCAATATTTCAACCATCGAACTGTAGGTTATGCTTGTAAGTAGATTACGGGTAGACAGCTAGTTATTATGTCGTTTTCTGGTAGAAATAGTAGCTCCACATCTACCTACAGTGAATAATGTATTTCATGATCTGTTTGCAGCTACGTGTAGGTACCTATGTAATCAATTATGCCCAGATATTGTAGCCCCCACACTGCCGATGTGCACTTTGTATTGGAATATTTTACTGGAACGGGCTAGAGAACTACCTGAAAACCCCAGCTTGAACACTCATAATAGTAATGTTTATTTGGAAGCGATAACTGTTAATAATTGACGAATAAAATCGCCGGAATGGTCTATAGTAAGTCGACAGTACGTTAGCGGAGAGAACTCCCAGGGGTATGCGAGCCAGCCGGCTGAGCTTGGGTACTGCGAAGTGAGCACAACATGGAGAAACAGTACAAATCTACTTCGCATTTTTACTACTCTATAACAGCTGGAAAATATAACAACGCAGACACAAGATCTTGAAATTCATCAAGACACCGACCTTGGCTTTTGTTTAATTTCCTACTATAATTCTTATGTTTTTTGCATTTAACTTGTGAGAAGCTGGGCTTTTGATTATGTAAGTACCTACTAATGTTGGTACCTACGTAGGTAAGTGTGTGTGAGTAAGCTGCGCTTGTGAGCTCTCGACCGCAACCCGGGTCGCCCTCGGCCACGGTCTGTTTTGAGTTGCCTGTGAGAACATTGTCACCTGTGTAAAGCCTTGTATCATGAAATTAAGAAACAGTTACCCTACGTCCTATTATTTATAAGGAAAGACTGAAAAGCAAAAAGGATTTTTGGAGCAGTCGTTTGTAGTATAGTAGGTAAGTGGTCTTTCATCGTGAAGCCGGCGTGCGTCAGAAAAAGAAATACAGTAAAAATATACCTACAATGAATACTTCTATATAAATTGCCTGCTCACCTAATTTTGTCGTCTGAGTGACCCAGTTCTCTACGCGTTTCTTTCTGCGTACATACACAACCCATTTTAAATTTAAATTCATTACTCACGATGGTAAACCACGTAAACCCCGACTTCGACAGTTTCCCGGCTACACCTATACTAATAGAGCACATTTATTCGGAACATCGTGCAACCCCTTCGGGCTTCGGTCGTAAAGACAGGCACGTAGGGTGGTGCGGTGAAACCATAAAAAACTTTGAAAAGCCGGATAATTTATCTACTTAGCTACTAATTTTCATTATAAATAAAATTATTTTCCAAACCTTTATTGCATCTACGTAACAAGATTCGTAACTCATTAAGACGGGGTGTACAAATAGTAGGTAGCGAACGTTTGAAATTGTACCAAGGTAGGTACTTAATTAGATTACAGAATGAATCCAAAAAATATTTCCTAACCTAAATGTAAGTAGGTACCTCAGTATAATTTCGGCTTATTCCCAAAGTACTCCATTCTTTTGTTCAAAAAAGATAAGAATCTCGAACATTAGTTCCCAATCTACTCCAAAGAATTATTATTAAAAAAAGGTAAAATAAAAATAGTGCGTTTAAGTTTCAAGACTACTCCATTCAAAACATCGAAACAAAATAATGTTAGGAGTACAGTCTGTCACAGTATTTCTGTTATAAAATTAGGTATGCTGGCAAAAGTTTTCTTCAAATTAGGAATTTAGAACGTTTACGTCTGCGGTTAATAAAGTAAATTGTAATATCACTTCAATATCACTTAGGTGCATACTTTTAATGCATTATTATTTAGAAAAAAAGGGTAGCAAAAGCGATAAGTTTTGTTTACACCTAGGTATGTTAATGTTACAAGCAAATACCAAATTACAAATGATTTAATTTCTGATAATAAGAGCGCTGGTGGTGTAGTGGTAGCACCCCTGCCGAAGGTCGTGGGTTCAAACATGGTCGTGCACCAATGAGTTTTTCTATTCGAAAAAATTATGTGCGCAATGCCAGTGCTCTTAAACGGTGAAGGAAAACATCGTGAGGAAACCGGCATACCCTAGAACAAAAAATTCGAAGGTATATGTCATAGGTTAGTATTCTTATAAGCGGCGATGGGCTTGCAACCTGTCACGTACGGAATACTGTGCAAAATGTGGGCATGTACCAAATGTCATGTTTGGACTTGCCTCTGACTACCTCCTTTAGATATCCTCAAAGGTCTAAGTAACTAAAGATCTGAGGAGATATCTACCGAGCCTGGGGATTACAGTCGTGATCATATTTATTTATTTATTTTATTTTTTTATTTCTGAATATATTCTAAGACCTAATATGTCTTGCATTAGCATAATGCATAGCTGAAGAGACTGATTTTTACAGGTAAGTTATAATAACGGGTGTTTTTTAGAGGCGAAGAACTTTAAACTGAAATAAAACAGAGAAAAACGTTATTAATTTATACATCCAGTTGGCTTTATTCATAGCGTTTTTTTTATTTCAATTTAAAGTTTCTAAACTTTTAAAAAAACACCCTTCTGTTAATACGTCATGGTTTTTTTTCTATCAATATTTATGGTAAACTTCTAAATTTTGCTTTCTCATAATTAAGTAGGTAGGTATATTGTTTTTTTTATTCTACCGTCTATTTTTGAAAATGTGTTGATCTTCTTCTTCTTTTTCTTGATGTTGATTAGATTAATATTTCTTTTTAAATCAGTTAAGTACTGTATTTTATTTTAAATCTTCATTCATTTAGGTTTAGGTAAGGCATTTTATGATGTTATAGGCGGTTATCGCTATAATAAGAGTAGAAAAATCTGTTTATTGTACTATTAAAATATGTATTTCTTAAGCTGACTGTACGTCAGTTACCTTGTGGAGTAAAATGCGAAATAAATCAGTATTATTTACATTACTGATGACTAATATTCAATGTTTGGAGGAGTTTGAGAACGAATGTATGAGATAATTATTTTTGGACACCAGTAGGGTGGAGTCGAATTTAACTAAAAAAACAATATTTTGTTTGTGGAGTAGTTTGAGAATATTTCTTGGAGTACTTTGGGAACAAAACGTGGAGTACTTTGGGAATAAGCCATAATTTCGGCTCAGTCAATTCTTTCGGCTTTACGGTCGGTTCGTTTGGCACGCGGATACGTGTGTATGGGCATTTGAAATTCGTTTCATTCACGGTTCATTTGGTGCAATCATTTCGGTCAAAAGCCTTCTCTTTTAGTACCTGATTAGGTACATCGCTATCTCTTAAAATGTACTTATTTTGTATGTAATTTACATACGCAGTCGCGTTGACGTGCGATTTTTTTTATTTGATTGTGTATGACGGAGTAACCAGCTCGGTAGGTGGTTATAAGTTATAACTTAATACAGTTTAGTTGACTATGTATTTTGATATAATTGAATTCATTAGTGTCAGTTGTGCTTGGCATGTCTAATCAAAATCATAAGTAAATAAATAAATACTAGGTACTGGGTTTAGAGTTAATAGTTAAGTAGAGATGTCCTGACCTGAAAATCGGTTTCCCCTCCCTAAGTGGTGGTAATATTTCGGGCCGAGACCATCGATTCTTTGGCTCCATTTATCCGACGTCTCGAAAGTAAGCACTTACGTTGGTACATGACATAAACATAATTTTAGAGATCAGAGAGATATACGGTACCTACGGACGGGTTTCTTTAGCTAGGTAACTCGCGTATTTAGCATATTTTTCTTTCGCTCTAGTATGTAAGTACCTTTGTATTAAAGTGCTTTAAATAAACCCATTTTTCAATAGCCAACTATATTGTTGTTCCTGTTATTCCTGAAAACCATCGTTGAGGAGTGTACCTACCTACTTCCTACTGACGTCAAGCGTAAGGTCGCGTTTAGATGAGGCGAAAACTGGGTCGATCTCGCTTCTAGGACGCGATTGTAGAAAGAATTATCGCGTTATCGTAGAGGCGAGCTCAAACGCTATTTGCGATAATACGTATAATCGCTGTCAAATTGCTGACAAACGACAAATCATATTGTAGCAAAAAAATCTACTTTGGGCGGATGAATAAATCGTAATTATCAAATAGTAAACTGAATCTGAATTATTACTTGTATTTGACATTATATTATTCTGAGAATTGTCATACCAAAAGTACGGTAAATCCACCCTATACTCGTAGTAGGTAATGTAAATAAAAATCTAGTTAAATTCTAAGAACATTTCTAAAATAAAGACTGAGATAATTATGTTTATAAGAAAGCCACTTTATTTGCAGAATGATAGATCCTTTCGTGATAGTAAAACAATTCTGCAGAAATTGAGTTTTTCGTTCAAAGCTAGGTACTAACCATTCCTACTTAGAACAACATATTTTATTACTTACATAAGTAGGTACCTATCTAGTTTTAAACATATACTATGATAAAGATAGTACATAATATTTTAATGAGGAGAGTGTACCACTAAAGAGCTAGTGGTAACGGTGTTAACTTAGCTCTCAGTATCTACCAAGAAAGCGCTTTAACATAACCCGATATAACCGGAACACCAAGGTAGGTATTTAAATTCTGCCTGAGCTTGAGCTGGAAGTTTATCTCACAGTATATATAAACTGTAGTTTCGGCAACTTGAGCTTTGACTTGTATACTAACCTGCATAACAAAAGCAGGTTTGTTTGCATATAGGTAATAGGTATAGGTAAAAATACCTACGAATAAGAAATAAGAACCAAAGGAATAAATGTACCTACATAACTCATCATATCCCAGGGAAATCATAGCACTAGGTCTTATATCTTATCAAAAAAGGCAAAGTATAAAAACTAAATACAAATCACTCAAAAGATCACAACCCGAACCCAAACATTCCAATTTTCCCAATTTTATTTCGCAGTTCATGCAAAAATAAGTTTGCGGACTTCGTCTATACCTACTATGTGAAAGAGACAAGATGAATAGCAAATAATGTAGATACCTAGTGTTTATCTTAGCAGTTGACGTAGATAGATTGCTAAATGCATTACCGAAGTTACCTGCGCCGTGATTAATAGGCACAGATATAGACTATCTATTTGCATTACTCAAGCAAGACGCAAGATCAACCGAAGTTATGTACCAACTGTACAGTACCTACATGCTCAACAAGGCAAAGCCGATACAGTTATCAAAAGTGTGTCGGAGTCGGCAAGTGGCCACAAAATGTGTTTTCACCCTCACAGGTGTTCTTTTTGGAACACAGCCAGGGCCAGAAGCCTGTAATTGTGCTGCGGTAGCGTAAATTCACAATGCGTTTGTACTTTATTGAGGTGGTGGTTTGATTTATTCCGAAAAGAATTTGCGTGTTTTCAAGACCAGTAAATCCGAAGGTGGTCGATTGAAGTTAATAATGCATGTACGCCTAACGGCCTTTAGGCTGCCAGGGGCACGTACAACGAGCCGTAAAATCAGGCTTGTAACAAAGCACGTGAATAGGTAGATACTTGTAGTTCTGTTTATACGACTAGGCCCACAATAGGTACCTGTATTTTAAGATAAAAAATATCCCATGGCCAAGCGTTTATTATAAGGTAGATAAACAAATAAATAAATAAATAATGCTGGACAATCCACACAGCATCATCTAGCCCTAAAGTAAGCTACTCAAAGCTTATGTTATGGGTACTAGCTAACTGATATATTTAATACATTATATTCATATATAGATATTTTTTTATTATACATAGAAAACACCCAGACCAACGGAACAAATTTCTGTAGATCGTACACAAATTTGTTCCGAGGCGGGAATCGAACCCGCAACCTCGTGCGTCGCAGACAGACTCTCGCCCGCTGCACCACTGAGGTCGTCAAACATGTAGGTACTTACGTACTTAACATTAAGTATTTGAATATTACATAGCATTTTGTATTATCTAGATAGGAAGGTAGTATCTATCTAACCTAGTCAATTTTACTGGATTTGGCTATTAACCATCTACGCCTGCTTGCTACAACTTAGAGTCAGTGCCTACTGTAGCTAGTAGGCGTAGCTCGGTGCAGTGCGTCGTAAAAGACGTTGCCCATCCGATGGGTAGCTAGCTTTATCTTACTGGATGATTTAGTAGGAAGGAACCTACTTACTTTCAAAAAAGTTGAGTCTACGTTCCGCACCGTAGCAGACGTAGCCATGTCTACGTAAGCTACAGCACGACGCGGCGTAGAGTCTACGCCGCGTCGTGCTGTAGCTTGCGTCTACGCCGTAGACGCTACGGTAGAACTTATTTAGGATCAACCGTCTAGCTATGTACATGTACCTACGTAAATTTTACATTATTCATATTTAAACAATGTAAAAAGTCATGAAATAGTTAATTAGTATATTAGTAACTAATATACTAATTAACTATTTCATGACTTTTAAATAATTATAACTGTTATAATTTTTTATTATTATTTAGTTGATATAGTTTAATTATTATTTATATTGAGTTTGAGAAATTATCTAAAAAAAATTAATGTAGATAGGTACATACTTATTTTTAGTAGGTACCCGTATTATACGTACTCATGGTAGGTACCGTGGATCGGTCGGTGGGAGGAGTATTCTTCTTCTTCTACTTTCTATATAAATGGCACCTGCCTGACAGGATAAGATCATGAGAGGATCTATGGTAAATTTTCCAGTGTCAAGTATTTTTGTGTTGTCAACGTCACAGAGTTCTAATAAGCCTTCAAGTCCTTCAAGTCTAATCTCAAGTCTAATCTCTGAGAGTCTAATGTATACAAAAGTTGGTTGTTTTGTTCAAAATTCGTGTATAATTTTCTGATATAATAAAAAATTATGCTGATAAAATTGATATGGAAAGGATTTTTAACCTTAATTCATTCAATAAAACTCAAAATAATATGAGAAAAAATATAAAAATTAGAGTGATAAATTCTCAGTACAAAACACCAAAAAATCCTCATGGGTGGAGTCGAAAGACCTTATACTAATAACAAGACTGTGCACGATGCTTAAAAACATCAGTCCGCGTGAGAGGGTCACGTTGGTAGTGTGTCCCTTTCTAACGAGGTGACCATTTCCAAACAGAACACAGGACAAATTGCTTGTAAGAACGATTGTGTTAGTATCCTGATATATTGATGCTACATAACTACGCTAAGTTTAATTTATTTTAAGCAAATGTTTTAGAATCGCTAGTCAATATCCTGCCTAAATCAACGCCACCCCAATACTTGTCTGCCAATCTGGCAAGGCGTCAGACAAGGACACTTTACCAGCGGGAGCCCTTTCGCCAGGACCGTTTTGCTACCGCTTTTATGGAAATAGAGCGCTACTTTATGTTTGACATCATAGATCTCCTAGTATAGCTAAAAAAATCCTTCTCTAGTTAGTAATCTCCTATGGTCTTTGGTGGATTCAATGCTTTTTATGTTTATATTTTATCTGTTCCTCTAAAACTGAATTTGAATTTGAATTTGAATGCTTAACAATCAATTATAAATGTTTGTCAATGTCATTGTCAGGTCCATTCCTAAATGTCAATGTCTGCTTCATGCCTTGATGATATGGGATGCGGATTTTCTGCGGTGTATTTGCCTGACAACTACGTCGCTCTGGTTTTTATATGTTTTCTCGTGTTATTTTGAGTTTTATTGCGTAATTTTGGTGGTTATTTTGCTAATAAAGCCCGGGTTCTTGATGCGAGTGTAAAGTATGTGAATTAGAGTGAATAGTTCTCTTCAAATTCCATCGGAGGAAATCCCGAAAATTTTCAACAAAACAGCCATCTGACGTGACGTGATCATTGACTTGACAACTTGACTATGACTCTGTGACGTTGATAATACTTATAAATAAATACACTTGACACTGGCAAAATTGTTCTCTAAGAGACAGATGCCATAATTGAAGAAGAAGAAAAAAAAGATATGGGATGCTCACCTCTTTGGTAGAATTGTGGCTTGACACAGAGGCCAAAAATAAAGAAGTGAGTGAAGTGATGCTCATTGGCAAAATTGTGGAAAACTAAACCACAGACGCCATATCTAAAATAAGAAGAAGAAGAAGAAGTGATGCTCACCTCACCTCACTAAAAATAATAGGTTATAATTTATTGTGTTCAGTGTTGATTTGTTGGTTGGTTATTGTTTTATGCTCGAGTAATTTCTAAAGTACATAACACAATGGTTTCTTCTATAAAAGTATCACCACCTGCAAAGGTTCATAAAACTAAGAAAGTTACAAAAATAGATAAAAAAAATAAAAAGACTGTTAAAAAGGGGATCCATAAAACCACACCTATTGAACCTCAACTCTCAACACCTGAAGTGATTCCGAAACATAAAGAAACTGAGCAAAAACGCAGTTATGTGATGCCATCTAAATATATTACTGAAAACGTGGTGGAGTCTAGCCTGATTGCCTTAGATCAATTGGTAGCACATCATAAAAAAAAGAATGTTCTCTTTGACGATGAACAACCAATATTTGCAGAAATCCACTGCATAAAAATTCAAAACTCCAAAGGCAATGTAAAATTGTAAGTATCACTATATTATTATGATCCTGTCTTTAGTGCATTTTCTTTTGATTAAGTTATATTATGTTTACTTTTACAGTGTTCTGCCTCACAGCACAGTGGCCTCTACTGGGGAAGTTTGTCTAATAACCCCAGATTTAAAGAAGGGTAAGAAAATTGATCATGAACCTACTGTAGACCACTGGGAAGAACTTTTGAGAAAATCTGGTGTCACAGAGGTATGTACTATTATAACTAGTATGGATTATGATAATACTAATTTGTGCTTTTGTAGAAGAAGCCACAAAAATGCCAAATCAACATTAAATTTATTTATTTTCTTCAGGTAAAAACTGTCTTACCAGTCCGACAGCTAAAAGTGGAGTATGATCAATATGAATTGAAACGAAGACTGCTTACGCAACATGATTTCATCATGGTTGATACCAGAGTGCTGAGTCACGTTTCACACATCCTAGGAAAGATGTTCTTTAAAAAACATAACATGCTGATTCCAGTGCGAATCAAGAATGATGCAGACTTAAAAAAAGATATAAGGGTTGGTTTGTGCACAGCCATGCTTCGAGTGAGTGAGGGTCAAACATCAACACTACTTGTTGGCCATACTGGCATGGACAAAGAGAAACTCAAAGAAAATGTGCTGTCTTTTGTAAAGCAAATACAGTCCAGATATCCAGGCGGAGAAGCCAATATCAGATCAATTTCAATAAAACTGCCACTTTCCATGTTGTTGCCTTTGTACATCACATTGAGTAAGTGTAAAGGAGACAGACTAGTTTCACACCCTACCATCTACTCAATACTTTTTACTCAGCTTTACCTCATTTATAAAATTATAAAACCATAGAAAGTTGAAATAAAATAATATTATGTAAATCAAAATTCTGTTACAGATCCAAAACATACAAAGTATGATTAACTAATTTACCTACTCTTACTTTACAATTGCAGAACCATCAGATACTGTAAAACCACCTAAGCTGGTTCATAAGAAACCCAAGAGTTTCCGGGTTCTGGAAGATGAGCTGACAACTATACCTAATGGCAAAGTTAGAGTTAACCCTGACGGCACAGTTCGCTTGCTGAAATCAGAAGGCATGGATATAAGGTACATGCTCAATAACTTCCATCACTCCAATCAATCCATCCAGCTTATTTACAGCTTGTGTGCAACTTGTATGCAAATACTGAAAAGGACGGAAATGTCTAGTACTTTCCTTCTAAACCATTATCTATTATTATTGTATTATTAATATTTATGAGCGCCACAACATGCCTTAAATAAATATTATTAATATTAAAAAGCCCAACACCATACCTCAAATAGAAATTCGACACGTGTTTCGTGTCTCCACGAAGCATCTTCAGAACTATTGACTCGCTCCGCACTAAAGTTGCTCCACCGAGCGCCGAGAGAAAATAAGACTTTTTCAGCTAATAATAAGCCAAAAATTAATAACCACATTAGATAATAGTTTAGCAGGAAAGTACTAGACATTTCCATCCTTTTCAGTATTAGTAATGGATTTCCGCAAAGTCACACCTGAATCAATCATCTATCTTTTATGCAGCTTGATTTATTATTCCTATTCTACTCCTTGGTATACCTACAAAGTTAGTACACAAAGTACAGAATCTCTATGAATCATCTAATAACTCTTTTATTATTTCAGTGGCAATGAAAGTGATAGTAATGAAGTAACTGCCAACAAAGCTGCTGACAAATAGTTCTTGTTGTGGAATTCCTTGGAAAATAAAACTAATGTTACAATGAATAGTTTTTAATTAAGTATTTCTGAACATAATGTCATATTGAACTTTAACTTTTATATTAAAAAAACATGCTTGTTTTAACTAACAACATTGTAATTATCGTAAATCTATTTTATTACAATAAAAAAAAACAAGATTTAGATAATGTTTAACTAGTGGCAGTTTTGTGAAATCTCTGCAGTTATGGAGTGCATGCTCATGGAAGATTTGGGAATGATTGTCACCTGCATTTTTAAGGGCCATACTTTCTTGAACTTTTTAAAGTTCTTCATTTGAGTGTCTTGCAACTCAATTTCAAGAGGCTCCTTTTTAACAATCAGTTCTTTCTTTATTGTCACAACAATAGAACCTATGTCCAGTTGATTCATTTTCTCATCAAGTTCCTCATCATTTTCTTTTTTTACATTGTTAGGCTTTATAAAGTTAAAGTTATCCTTATTCAGTTCATCCAGTTTTGTGCCTCTCATTGCTGCTATATCTTGAGCTGAAATATTTTGTTCAGTTTTGATATTCTTTGTTTCAACTGCTTTGTTTACTTCAAACATGCTTCGCTTAGGAGTATTTCCTGAGCTTTCCTCTTGGACAAAGTTGAACAAATCTTCATCTGCATCAACATCAGCTTTCCTTTTCTGAGGCATAGCAAGATTCAGTGTATTTGCATTACTTTTAGTGTCATTGTTAGAAGCAGGAGAGATGAAATTGAAAAAGTCATCATCTTGGTCCAATGCAACTTTCTTAGAGGGATTAGAACTATCTTCTGCATTTTCCACATACTTTCTCTTGGCTTCATTAGCTTTTTCTAAATCTCTAGCCAATTTTTTGTTTGCAATTGGTGCTGGAACGTCATCATCAATCTCACTAAGCTTTCTTTTAGGATTATTCTCATCATTAGTAAGGCTTTCATTGATAATAATATGAGCTTTGTTATTCTTCTTTCCAGTTTGGTCTTGAGTTTCTTGAGCTATTACTTTGTTGCTTGATTGAGCTGGTGCCTGTTTTATCACTTCAGATGGGAAGCTAAAACCAGGATTGCAGTATTTGGTTGTGGAACAATACAGAATTGCTAAACCAATCTCTGCATCAGCAACAACCCTCTTGCCTTTAGATTTTAGATAAGTGATTATTTCAGTAATCTGATTCTTTTGTGTTTCCGTTTCTTGGCTAGTTGAAGTGATGTTGTACTGAATCACTACCATTTCATCACCGCACAGCATTGATTTTGTGAATTGGGACTCACTCAGCAATAGTGGAGTGGCAGAACTTTTCACCAAAACATTTTTATACATATCAAACTGCCTTTTAGAAAAGAAGATGAACTTTTTTCCAGCAAACAAGTTAGATCTATTTCTGTTAGGTAGAAATGACACAATATCTTTATTCAGGGTTGTCTCTAATATATCTGGGATGTATTTTTTTGGATCTGGCAATGCTATTTTACTGTTGATTGCTTCCACACATTTGTTCCAAAAGTCTGTTGTAACAATATGCGAGCCTTGCACCAGAGCTAAGACCACTTTGATTGTTAGTGTGATAGCAGGCATGGTAAGGTATTCACAGGAATCTTCCCAGTCATTCTTTAGGATTCCTCCAATTTTGAGAAGATTCTGCTTCACATTTTGGAGGTTTTCACCTTTCAATGTAGATGTACAAGTAATGAAGCTTACTTCATGGACTTTCCACACGCTGTTCATCTTGCCAAACTTTATCACATCAGCATTCGATAATTTCACTTTGTTGTTGACCTCCAATTTCGATGAATTATTGATAAAGGTACCATATCTAGAACCAAGATCAGTAAGAAATAATCCTTCATCGAGAGCCACCAAAGTAGCATGTTTTCGGCTAATAGACGGATCATCCTGGATGGCAAAATCACATAGCTGAGGATCTGGACTTCGACCAATTGTTACTTCACTCTTATGTGGAATAATGTATAGAACTCTTTGATCATTGTCTGAAGTAATAAACCACATAGTTTATTTTGATCAGCAAAATCTAACAAACTCCGATATTGGCTCTAAAGCAAATAAGCAAAGAGAAGACGCCGTGCTGTATACTGCGCTGCACCAAGAGGATATATACACTCACTACGTGCTCACTACCAAACAACAATGTGAAATGAAAACTCGCTTCTTCACTCGCAATATAGATACCACAGAGTACCTTTTTACACATTGACAGTACTTTCAAATTTCACAGATACAGTAGAATGAGCGGAAGCAAGTATTATTTAAACCTGTAACTTTGAACTCTCCTACCTTCTTAACTTTGATACTTCTTTCTAAACCGTTATGTCCGTACATGTTTTAAATAATTGAATACTGGGTACCTATAATAATTGTTTTTGGTTTTGCCTAATTTTTTTATCTAATTGACAAATGCACAAATAGTGAGACAACAACAAAAAAAAAGTGCTGTCATTGTCTGTCAGTTTGATGCAGTACAGGTTTCCACTAGTACGTCTGTGCACTTGTGCAGGTTTCCATAGTAACGAAAAAATAAAAACAAACCATTTTTAATTATGTGCTACGATACGAGCGATCGTTTATCTATTACCTACCATATTACCTACACTCAAAACCATTATATATATCGGAAGAGAGAAGTCCTAACTTTATAAAGACTGGGTCTGCTCATTACCTCCTTAAACCTACTACCATTGGTCCAATCACCATTTTCACAGCACCGGTTCATTAATCTTCTCAAGCAAACGTTATCCACCCTATAACCAAGAAGTTATCTTGAGTCTTGAGCCAAGCAAGTTCACTTCCGAACTCACCCAACACTACAATAGTAAAAAGATTTTGACTTTGTTTAGAGTTTTGTTGATGAAATGACTTTGTACATAGATACAAAGCTTAATTTTAATGACGGTAACGTTATATCTACGGTTGGTTCATGGCACCCCTTGCTGCCTCTTCTAGCAGTAGGCTCTTACAACCAAGAAAAAGGAGGATTTGTCACAATATTCCATGAAACGGTAACCCTATTTTTAGTTCAGTAAGTAGACTGATAGGTATTTGATACTATCCCACGGGAACCGTACATTTTTTCGGGATAAAATGTAGCCTATCTGTTATTCCAGACCATAATCTATATCTGTGCCAAATTTCATTCAGATCTGTTCAGCCGTTTTAGCGTGAAAGAGTAACAAATATACATCCATCCATCCATCCATACATTCTTACAAACTATCGCGTTTATAATATTAGTAGGATAGGACAAGCTGGATAAAAAGTAGCCTGTGTTATTCCAGGTCATAAACTAGGTACATGTATTTTATCCAGATCTGTTCGGCCGTTTCAAGTACCTAACAAGCATCCATACATCCATCTGTCCATCCAAACCTTTTGCAATTATAATACTAGTAGGATTTTTGCTGAAGATTCTTCTACAAAATTGATGTCCAAAATTTGTTTCCAGGGCTTACCATTAGAAGGATGTGAATGGCCAATATTAATATCAAATCAAGTGACCGCCCTTGCATGGCACCCATCACGAAAGTTACTAGTTGTTGGATGGGATGGCGGTGAGCTGTACATATGGCTTGAATACTCATGGGCGCGACTAGAAGCGCCTCACAATGCTGCCCTCACTTCTGTTGCCTTCAGCCTTGGGGGAGGTCGCTTGCTTGCGGCAGACGCAGCTGGCTCTCTGTCGGGATGGCAATCAAGTTCAGGAGCACCTTTGACTTCCTTTCATCACCAGCTCGGCGATGTCATCACTCATGTGACATTCTGCACGCCTCATGCTAGCTCTGAATCGTCTATCCGGGGGCTAGCGCGTGCAGCCGTTGCAGGTGATGAGAATGCCCTGGATGCCCTGGCAGCCTGGAGGCCCAGAACCACAGCTAGAGTGAGGGAAGGCGCTCAACCAGATAATCACTGTTGCTATGCAATCCAAGACAATGGAATTATTCTGTATATTGATCATTCTGGTGCCTGTTCAGAAGTATTGAATGCTCCTGGCACTATCATGTTTATGGGCATGATCAGCAATATCTACCTGTTAGTTGCTTGGGAGTCAGGAGGTGGTCTCAGTTTAACAAGGTTTGTAACATCTGATGATGGATCTTTAATTACCGATACACATGTTAGAATGGCAGCCAGGAACGGTCAGTGCATTGTTTTAGCAGGTAACTTTTATGTGGCGGTTATCACTGGAGACAATATTATCCGAATCTGGGATAGTGAGACTGGTGACAATGATGTTTTGCCAAATGATAATGAAGAGATTGCATCAGGGGATATATTCACTAGTATCAGTTATTGCAACTTGAGTGATACCCTATGCTGTGGTACATCACTAGGCAATTTATATTTGTGGAGAAGAGATCACAGGAACAATTGGAAACTTATTAGTTCAACCTCTATCAAAGGTACAGTCAAAGAAGTGAGTTGGGGGTCTGAGGGCCTTATGAATCCGCTACTGCATGTAAACTGCATAACAAGTGCATTTGTACTACGAGAGCAGCCTGTATGCTGGGGGTATTCACCTAATGTGTTCATGGTACAAAAATCATCGAATGAAATTGCCATAACTTATAAAAATGATGATCCAACAAACATCACAACTTCGATCACAGTCCGAGCTTTGGCTTTCAAAGATCAATATATTGCAATAGGTGATGGAAAAGCAGTTCAGGTAAATATATATTTTCCAGGTCACCTTACTATTGTCTGACTGTTAACACGCTTTTAATCAGGAATGGCTAAAAGTATAAGAGATTTAATGATAGAAGATCATGTTTGTTTATTTTTTTGGCTAAATATTCTAAAATCCGTGGTATCTAAGTACCTACCTACCTACATTTATCACCCATTATGTCTCTGTGATTGCAGATTTGGATGGCCAGTAAAGAACTTGAAGCAAAATTTTCCCTTATAAGATCATTTTCTTGGAAAACTGACAGTCTCATAATATTCAATGATGTCCTTGTGGGTGTAGTAAACCCTCATGTTGAATGCTACTCCATAACTGGTATAAATTTAGGGATTCTTCCTAGTACCGAAGGAGAAGGAGAACCTATTGGCATTACAAACACAGGGAAATTCATAGTGATAGCAACAATGGACGGTACTATCAAATTAGCGGAGATAACAAAGAAAGGTCTCAGGATGCCTTATCCAGCCAAAAACTGCTACCAAATGATAGAAGATTTCGGTGAAGTCATGAGAGCATCCGTGAATTGCGTCGGACGATACATCTGTCTCAGCATCGCCAACTCTGGATTAGCGCCAGACCCAAGGCTTTACCTGTGGGATGCCGCCAATGACGTCATCACCAACAACCTTCTAGCTGAAAATTCAGCTCCTCCATATCAAAGTGTCCCAATAGCAATTTTATGGGACTCCAATGATCCGCGAATTGTGGCCGTCCACATGAGATCTGCAGACTTAGACAGAGTTCATCTTTTCTTTTGCTATGAAGGCAAACTTTTTGAATACAAAAATTGGTGTTCCTCCCCCGATGATTATATCATGGCCGATTTTATGCTGTGCTTGCTCTATACGCCGTTTGTTATAATACTGTCCCAACAGAATGTTAAAAAGGTTCTGATGCATGAGTTTGCCGATTGCAGTGCGGACGACACAGCTGGCTTGAAGCAGGTGTTAGACTTTCTCTTTTATATGACGACGGGATATTTAGAAAAAGCAGTGGTTGTGGGAACCAATATACCTGGAACCAAGAACTCGGTCATCTGGGATAGCTTAGCTAAAGTTTGTGTAGCTCTGAAAAGACCTGACGTGGGTGCTGTGTGCTTAGGTAAAATGGGTAACATAAAAGGAGCGCTAATGATGCACAAAATAATGCAAGATGATGACGTCGATGACACATGCAGAGTAGCCGTGCTGGCAGTGAACCTGGGCATGACAGAGGAAGCCGAAAGGTTGTTCCGAGAGGCGCAAAGACCGGACTTGGTAACGCGACTTATATCGGCTAAAGAAGGCGGATTGAACGCGATCACAAATGGCACCAATGAAGGAGAGAATATTCTATTAATAAAGAGTGCTCAACATAAGTTAGCCAAAGTTCTATGGTCTAATGGGGAAACTGCAGATGCGCTAAAGTTGTTCGAAAGCGCAGGAACACTTGTTCCTTATGTTCCAAGAATGCTGACTGCTAACGGTCAAGTTGCTACTGTAGCGCAATACGTTGCTACATCTAATGACGCAAGTCTGTTAATATGGTGGGGGCATTATCTAGAAAGTATTGGGGATTTAGAAGGTGCTCTAGAGGCCTACGCTCGGGCGAATGACTTCGCTGAACAAACGCGTCTTCTATGCCACATGGACAGAGCAGATGAAGCTGAGAAGTTATGTCAGAAGACCCGAGGCTCTTTATACCAAATGGCGCGGTATCTGGAGATGCAGTCTGACAAAACTGAAAGTGCTGTCAAGGTAAGTCACTATGGTTAATAAGTATAGTTGGCTCAACGAATCTAGGCATTCGTGAAGTTAGCCGCAAAAGCTGCGCAGTATCGTTTTTCGGGAGCAATTGGAGGTATGACGAGGGGGGGAAGGAACTGTACATGCGCAAACTCGCACCTGTGGCTAATTTCACAAATGCCTAGATCCGTGGAATTACCTGTACCTACCTACTTACTAAGTTCTTATGTAGTTAGCATACTAACGTGTTGTGATTACGTCTACCATGAGTTGTCACATTTAGATCGGCTGACGTTACTACAGTAGTAATAGTAGGTACAGTTCAAACAATGGATCTAGGCATTCGTGAAATTAGTCACAGGTGCGAGTTTGCGCATGTCTAGTCCCACCGCCCCTCGCCATACCTCCAATTGCTACCGAAAAACGATATTGCGCAGCTCTTGCGGCTAACTTCATGAATACCTCGACTCGTTGGGCCAACTATACGTTACTATGACATCTGTCAAAATTGTTACTCATGGTACCAAATTCTATGCAAATTATGAAGCGCAAACTACAGTCACTGTAGTACGCTGTGACGTTTAGTACCTACCCACTATCCGCTAGAGGCGCTGTACACGTTTTCATACATTTTAACTACAGTCGCTAGCGAGTGTAGAATGTGAAAACTCATGGTAGAAGTACTGAACCTGCAGATGTACATCAAATGTGGTGCAGTATCGTCGGCAATAAGAGTGGCAGCGGAGGCAAGTGCATGGAACCTGGTGTGGCGCGCTGGGTCGGCGTCCGCGACTCATGCGCTACACGCGGCCTCGATCCTCGAAAACGCCGGTCAGAACGAGCAAGCTATATCTCTGTACCAAAAAGCTGGTGAGTTATTATTAAAATAAAAGTAGGAATCCATCTACATAGGTAATCTGTCCTACTAATATTACAAACGCGAAAGTTTGTAAGAATGTATGGATGAACGCTGAAACGGCAGATCGGATCTGAATGAAATTTGGCACAGATATAGATTATAGCCTGGAATAACACATAGGCTTGGCATACTTTTTATCCCGGAAAAATGTACAGTTCCCGTGGGATAGATTTGTTTTTGTTTTTCAAGATACCACGCGGGCGAAGCCGTGGGCGGAAGCTAGTGTAGAAATAAAATCATAGCTGTACCTAAACAATTCTTCACCGGTTATTCAGGAAAACTCCACATGGCACTAAAGCTTGCCCTCAGCTGTGGGGACACGAATGCTATCATACCATTAGTAGAATCATTAGGAGACAAGTTAGACCCCGAAGTGGCTCATACATTGGCCGCTCATCTACGGAGAGCTGAGTATCACTCACATGCAGCTGCGTTGCTGGCTTCGGCTGGAAAGGTAATTCAAACCAAATATTTCTAAATATGTAAACTGTAAAATCCAAAGTGGAAGTGTATGTTTGAATACAAGTAGAGATGATTCAATCTAAAAATGCACGCCCCTCCACTTGTACTGGTACCGCATGTAGAGGAAATAGTGTAGCAAATACATTGGAGGGGCGTGCATTTTTAGACTGATCTACCTCTAACAAAGTAACTAATTTATTATTGAGTTGATATAACCACCTTTTTCAGCATCGTATAAATGAATGCATGAACACAATAGTCAAAAATATTATCAATCATTAAATTATCTTATCAGTATGAAGAAGCCCTCGAAATAGTGGAGCAGTCATCTGCGCCCCTCAGCGAGGCGCTGAGCGAGCGGCTCGCCGCGCCGGCTGGCACCAGCGGGCGAGACGTCTTGCTGAGGCGTCTGGCAGACGTGCTCGGAGCCAGGGGCCTCTATCACCAGGCAGCGAAAAGACTCGCTCACGCGGGTGACAAGGTTTCTATCAATCATACCCTATCTTTATCGAGTTTGGTCATTTGATTCTTTTTTTAACCGACTTCAAAAAAGGAGGTTTCTCATTTCGACCGTATATATGCTTTTTTTATGTTTGTTCGCGGATAACTTCGTCGTTTATGAACCGATTTTGATGATTCTTTTTTTGTTGGAAAGATGATATTTCAAAGGTGGTCCAATGATAAGGAAATCAGGGTTTGATGATGGCAGACCAGAGAAATCGAGGGGACCTTCCGAAAATCGTAGGGGCGACTAGTGCGGTTGTAAGTTTTATGTTAAACGATTACTTTCCGATTGGTCCCATAGAAATTTCATCAAAATCGGTTCAGTAGTTCGGTTTTTTTCTACGTACCTAGTGCAACATTGAAGTCGGTTTGTTTTTAGTTTTTAAAACGTAATCTTGTGGTCACTCCGCGTCTAATAATTATACAAAATTGCCTGTGACCGATACAGAAGAATTTTATAATTGGGTGATCTTAAATCGATCGACGTATTGTTTCAGGCAGGGGCCATGCGTTGGCTGATGCGTTCGGGCGATGCGGATCGCATAGCAACGTTTGCGGCGGCCACTCGCGATAAAAACGCACAACTCATGGCAGCTGACTACTTGAGGAGACACGCCGATTGGCGGACGCGGCCTGATCTGATGCGGCACATTCTGCACTTCTACACGAGAGCGAAGGCGTTCGGGAAACTAGCGGCGTTCTATGCTGAGTGCGCCAAAATGGAGGTTGATGAGTATGCGGTATGTACAGTTCATCCAACGGATCTAGGCATTCGTGAAATTAGCCACAGGTGCGAGTTTGCGCATGTACAGTTCCACCGTCCCTCTCCATACCACCAATTGCTCCCGAAAAACGATACTGCGCAGCTCTTGCGGCTAACTTCACGAATGCCTCGACTCGTTGGGCCAACTATACCTAGACCCACCTACCCACAGAGCAAAATAATATCCATAACGTTTCACTGTCAATGCTCGTGGAAGTAGTATTTACTAGCTTCCGCCCATGGCTTTGACCACGTGGTACCTTGAAAAACAAATATAAATCTATCCCACGGAAATCGTAAAATTTTCCGGGATAAAAAGTAGCCCATGTGCTATTCCAGACTTTAATCTATATCTGTGCCAAATTTCATCAGGAACCGTTCAGCCGTTTCAGAGTGAAAGAGTAACAAACAAACATCCATACATTCTTATCTTACAAACTTTCGCGTTTATAATACTAGTAGGATTGTAGTGCTAAATTTTATGAAATAAAAATCATGAAATAATAATATTTAACCTTTTTATTTACAGAACTATGAGAAAGCACTGGAAGCCCTCAAAGAGGCGATAAAATGTTTGGCAAAATCATCAGACACAGAAGCAGGTTTGACTTCCACAAAAGTACCTAATGAAGTACACTACCTAGGTAGTTACTGCTAGAAGCATCATCCTAGTCTTTAAATGATGAAACTTGTTGCAGGAGCTCAAACAATGGCATTGCAAGAGCAAAGCACGCTCGTTAAACGTTTCTTGGACGTCAAGAAGACCCTAGAAACTGGAGAAATCAACACAGGTAGTTTACATAAAATTAGGTACCTACATACATAAGTAGGTACCTATATGTCATACTAGCTTCCACCAGCGGCTTCGCCCGCCGTAGGAGGTACCTAAAAAGCAAAAAAAGACCTATCCCACGGGAACCGTACATTTTCCGGGATAAAAAGTAGCCTATGTGCTATTCCAGACTATCTTATACCTTTATTACGAGCAATTCTTGTATAAATGTATATATGTATTATAATCTGAATCTCGGAAACGGCTCCAACGATTTTCATGAAATTTAGTATGCAGGGGGTTTTGGAGGCGATAAATCGATCTAGCTAGGTTTCATTTTTAGAAAACGTCGTTTACCCCAAAAAAACGAGCAAAGCTCGGTCATCCAGGTACTAATCTGTATCTGTGCCAAATTTCATCCAGAGCCGTTCAGCCGTTTCAGCGAGAAAGAGTAACAAACATACATCCAGACATCCATAATTATTTTTTTACAAACTTCACGTTTATAATATTAGTAGGATCTTAGACCTTAAATAGGTACAGTCAGCGTCAAATTGATATGAGCGTCTAGAGTAGTCAAAATGATCTGAAAAACATAAAAGCAATTTGATAAAAAAAAAAAAAACAAAGTGTGCAAACAAAGCTCTCAAAAGACAGATAACTTTGAGAGCTTTGTGTACTAAGATAATTTTGAACACCCTGACAGCTCATATAAATATGAAACAATGAGTAGTAAGATATTTCGAACACCTTAGTTAGGTGCTTCCAACAATATGATGATTCGAACTGCGTATATCAAATTGCTTTTATGTTTTTCAGATCATTATGACTACTCTAGACGCTCATATCAATTTTACGCTGACTGTACCTAGATGGAGGTAGGTAGGTTCTAGGATACCAACAAGTAAATAAAACGGGTATTACACTACACGGTATTCAGGGCCCGGTAGTAAGGGAGCCTAACGCCTAGCCTCTACGCCTTACGCCCTAACTCTTATTACAAAACTCTTATTTAGGGTAAGGGTCCCTGAATTCAGGGTAATGTAATAAGTGCTTATTATTGTTTCCACAGGAGTAACAGGTGCCCAGCAACTACTGCGTGCGATAAGCGCCCGCTCCGGACTCGTTACGGAAGAGAAAGTGCTGCAGTTGTTACTCCACCTCGCGCCAAACCATCCTGATGTAGCAAGTATGTTTTCAAATTACCAACTACTCACCTGCTGTAAAGTTCTATCAAATGGTCATGATATCACAAACACTCGTCCAGTGACTTGACCGTCATTGATATAGGTACGATCCGTAGGTACGGTAGGCCAAGAAAGTGGTGTACCAGTTTTGATTTAGTTTCCTAGTCATCAAAAATTACGACAAAGTTCAGTAGGTACATACTAAAAAAATACAAGTTGTCAGATAGATCTGCAAGCGAAACTAATCTTTATCACCTATGAATCTGCAAGCGGCAGTCAACCTTAGGGTGGTAAACCAATTTTTTGGTCGACCGTACCAACCTAATGCATTAATTCACGCATCTTCGTGAAATATGCAATAATATCGCTTTTTTGTTAGACCTATTTTGAGTTCGATATAAGTAGGTACTTAATCTAGGTATTTATTATATCTTACTTCTTGCAGAATTCGAACAACAACTAAAAGCTTTACAATCACAACCGCAAGACGAAACGAGATCATCTGACTCTCCAGATCAAAGTGTTGAAGAAGTAATCTAAGGATTAGCTGTGATTAATTTAAGATGATTGTAATAAATTTAATCCGTCCTTATTATTAAGTACTATCAATTAGGAAAATAATAAATAAAATAAGTAAGTACATAAAATGCATTTCCTTTTTATATCTATAAATTTGGTTTCCATACATCATCGAATCGCTGAACTAGGGCCTCACTAAGATTTCATAATACATCACCGAATTAGTATTACATTGTTATTTCGTACCATGACATAAACAAATTGTATGGAAGTAGTGACGTTTCTATAATGGAATCGTTACGGAATCGTTCTGGAAGACTTCGTGGTAAGGCCCCAGAACGCGCTACTATCGTCATCATTATCATCGTAAATCTGGTGAAAAGCTTTCGATCTTTCGTGTAAGGTTTTTTATCAAACTTAATTTTACCTGTGATCTTGACGTTGACATTTTAGCTGATACCGTTAACTATTTTATTAACGGTATTACTATTATCTATGCCTAACGTAAATTAGTGGTTATTATCCTCGTTGAGGATTTACTTGTCAATGTCAAATTGTGACTAATTGTGTTTTGCACTTGTGCAGTGCAAGCAATGTGTGTTTGTTTACTAATTTGAACAAAATGATTATTCTAGTATTTCTACATTTTAATTAAATAACAATGGCCAGGTTAATTTGCAATATAAGATATCCTAATGTAATGAATTTTTTAAAGTTTCGACTGCGGTACGTACACTTTTTCATACAATATCCTAACCAAAATTGCGAGTGTTTTGATTCTGAAAAAATTTTGGTTAGGTACCTATTTTGTATGTAGTGTATCTATTTTGATTATTGTTTTAGGTATAACACAAGCCGTATGAGCAGTACAGATGCTTCCGACAAGCAAATAGAACTGAGGAGAATAAGGAATTTCAGTATAGTAGCGCATGTAGATCATGGTAAAAGTACATTAGCTGATCGTCTTCTAGAGATCACTGGCGTTATAAAACCGGGTGGTGAAAATGCTCAGGTCTTAGACCAACTTCAGGTAAGTCCTATCTGTCTTCATTGTAAAGTTTAGGTAGAGTGGAGATACTCCTTACCCATCATTTAATTTTACCAAAAAATATAACAAACATGAGCGCTACTGTAGCCCCCAGGCCTTGAAGTGATCTCCTCAGATCTCTTGTTACATAGATCTTAAGGGATATCTAAATGGGGGTCCAATCATTAAATTTAGCTCATGTCCACATTTTGCATGTTTTTTAGGTAATGGGTATTAACTTTGATTATCTTAATTTTTTTTCTATGAAATGAAGATTGTACCAACTTTATAATGTTTACACTCCAGGTGGAAAGGGAAAGAGGAATCACAGTAAAAGCTGTTACTGCATCTCTCAACTACACTTATAATGGTGAAACTTATCTGCTTAATCTTATAGACACTCCAGGCCATGTTGACTTCTCAAATGAGGTAATAGTGGTGACTTATAATCATTAAATTTAAAAATCATTAAATTTAATGAGAAATCAAATTTAAATTTATCTTTCAGGTTGTAAGAAGTGTAACAGCATGCCAAGGAGTCATTATGTTAGTTGATGCAAATGAAGGGGTTCAAGCACAAACAGTGGCCGTTCACTCACTAGCAAAAAATAACAACTTAGTAATAATACCTACTCTAAACAAAGTAGATCTACCTCGTGCAGACCCAGAAAAAGTAAAATCTCAACTGCAATCCCTTTTTAAAATCAACCCTCAGTCTGTAATGAGTATATCTGCTAAAAAAGGTTGGGGTGTCAAAGAATTGCTACAAGAAGTCATAGAACGAGTACCACCACCAACAATTGATGATAGTAGTTATTTTCGGGCTCATATAATTGACACATGGCATGATAAGTATAGAGGTGTGCTATGCCTAGCGTACATACATTCAGGGAAGGTTCGGGTGGGTCAGCCAGTGAAATGGAGCTCTGACTCTAAACAGCAGACAGTCAAGTACTTAGCATTGCTGAGGCCGAGTGAAGAACCTATTGAAGAGGCTATTGCAGGTCAAGTTGTTATGGTAGGTAAGTTTATGTGTCTGTTGCATTGGTGCATCTGAAGCAGATAGAACAATTTTAATGCTATTTTTTACATGAAATAAGCTACAAGAGGCAGTTGATTTAAGAATGCTTAAACTTTACTTGCCTGTTGGTTTCAGGGTGTGGTCCAAAAGGCGGCGGGGCCGTAGGCGATCAGTTACTAGCTAAAGAGTTAGCGGAAAGTAATACCGCTTCTACAGTGCCGCCAGTGAAACACATGGTTTATGCTGGCATCTTTCCAGCAGACCAATCACAGCATCTCATGCTCAGTGACGCTATCAAAAAACTCGCATTGAATGATTCAGCAGTGGCTGTTACGGCTGATTCTAGGTTTGTACCTAAACTACTTATTATTTTTAGTTTCCTATATGCGAAAACATGTAATTGGCAAGTAGTATGTTTAAGTTTGTTTTGGTTTAGTTTATAATTACTGTTTGTTTTCCGAATAAAATAAAATAAAATAAAATAAAAATAAATAAATAAAATTATTATTTGGAACTTCTGATGAACCATGCCTGCTGCAGCTTGTATAAGACTCAGTGCTCATTTGTTTCAGTCCAGCATTGGGGCAAGGATGGAGAATCGGTTTCTTAGGCCTTCTCCATTTAGACGTATTCACGCAAAGACTACTCCAAGAATACAAAGCGGAGGCTATTCTGACTGCACCCTCGGTACCTTATAAAATTAAGTATGTATGATTTTTTAAAACTATAATTATCAACTACTAGATACCATGAATAACATTATAATTATTCTATTTCAGAGTAAAAGGATCAAAGTCTATAAAACATTTCAGAGGCAATGAAGTGCTTATCACAAATCCCTTGCAACTACCAGATGCTAGCAACATAGAAGAATGGTATGAACCTTTAGTAATTGGTAAGCATTCTAACTTGCAATCTAAATTTTGGGGCTGCTGGGATTCATGCAATATTGAATAAATAAGGACTTTATTCCTTAAAAATAAGTACCTAGATGACCTTTTTCTTTTGGGGTAAACGACGTTTTCTAAAAATGAAACCTAGCTAGATCGATTTATCGCCCCCGAAACCCCCTGCATACAAAATTTCATGAAAATCGTTGGAGCCGTTTCCGAGATTCAGATTATATAATATACTAGCTTCCGCTCGCGGCGTCGCCCGCGAAGTACCTACTTACATAAAATATAGCCTATGTTCATCCTGAAAGTTTATTCTACACATTGGTGAAAGAATTTTTCAAATCGGTTCAGTAGTTTCGGAGCCTATTCGTTTCAAACAAACAATCAAAGTTTTCCTCTTTATAATATTAGTATAGATATACATACAGTCGTGGTCAACTAATTAGGGACATGCAAGATAGTGAAGAACAATAACCGGTTATATACATACAAATATAAAACCCTATTGATTTCTCAGTAACTATTATTTGCATAATTTGGTCCGATTATTATGCTTTAAATGGCTGTAAATAAAAGAATAAATAAATAGAAAAAAGTATTTAATATCAAAGGTTGAACATGTATTCAATTTTAAGGTATAATTCTGTAGCTGGACATTTAATTAAGGACAGTAAACTATAATGAAAAATAGAGTTAAACAAAACTAATAATCTGCAGTATTATAATATCTTTAACAGCTCCATTTTATTACGTGTAAAATCAGTACCCAGTAGCAAAACCTTTGTTAGTAATTACCGCTTGACACCGATGTGGCATAGACATTATCAGTTTCTGGCATGTTTCGACAGGAATGTTTGCCCATGCCTCACAAAAAGCTTCATTAAGTTCATCTAAAGTTGTGGTACGATAAGTGGCTACTTTTTTCTTGATTTCGTGCCAAAGGTGCTCGATTGGGTTAAGGTCCGGGCTATTTGCTGGCCAATCTAGCACCGATACTGACTGACTGGTAAGAAACGACTTGACTGAACGGGCGGTATGTTTTGGGTCGTTATCATGCTGAAACGTCCATATAATAGGGAGATGCTCCTCAGCATAGGGAAGCATCGTTTCCTCCAATATTGCCTTGTATTGATGTTGGTCTAAGTTACCCTGAACTTTCCTCACAGGTCCCACTCCACGTCCAGAAAATGAACCCCACATTTTAATGTTTCCACCGCCATGTTTCACCTGCTTTTTTGTGAATCTTGGATTCATTTCCGCTTTTACTGGACGCCGTACGTATTGCCTTCCATCTGAAGAAATCAAATTAACCTTGGTCTCGTCAGAGAATAATACATGTTGCCATTGGGCGTAGGTCCAATGTCCATATTTACGTGCAAACGCCAAACGAGCATTTCTATGTTCTTTCTTCAACAACGGTACTTTGCGAGCCACTCTTCCGAACAACCCTGCTTCTACCAGACGTCGTCGAACGGTCCTAGCTGAGACACCAGCTCTTTCGTCTGTCCCAAACACTTCGTGTTTAATTAAAATAGAGCCTAGAAACGGATCTTTCTTAGCTAACCTGGCTATCATTCTATCTTCTTGCGGAGTTGTTTTTCTCGATCTTTTTGTTCTGGGCACATTTAAATCTGTGTTATTGCGTCTGACATGTTGCACTGCATTGTATACCATAGTTTTTGAACAATTTAAATGTTCTGCTATCCTTCGGTATGGCCAACCATGCTCGACAACAAACTTCATGATAATTTTTCGTAGTGTTGGATCGCAACTTTTATTTTTACCCATTTTTCTTCAAAATATTTTTCAAAACTTAAAATAAATATCGGGATTGCCGCCAAAACTACCACGAAACAATAAGAGAAGAAGTAAAAAAGTATTGAGATTCAAATTTTGAAAATAGAACGCAATATCTCAGTGTCCCTAATTAAATGGCCAGCCAGCATTATTTGAACAAATAGCACTACGATAATCTATCAGCTATACTGTAAAGAGGTTTAATGTTTAAGAAGTTGTTATTGTTTGTATAATCGGGCACATAAATGACTAATTATACTTACATGTAAGAGATATGGAATATGGTTTAGACTCGTTGGAAAATAAAAAATAAATTCACAATTCGGTTTAACCAAAGAGTGTCCCTAATTAGTTGACCACGACTGTATATACAAGAATTGCTCGTTTAAAGGTATAAGATAAGTATGAAAATTGGTTTAGGTACGTAACTACCTCCTTACTTCGGCAGTTTTTATTTACGCCACATTCAGCCTCGTCATCAAAATGGATGGCTGACCGATGTCTATTAACCACATAAAATCCATAAATGCATAATGGAGATTTTAAACAGACAAATAACCCACTTACTTATTAGTTGATCATGCAGCTCCCATATTTGGTTTGCCCTTATATGGACTTTTTATCAAGTATAGTTCATCCAACGGATCTAGGCATTCGTGAAGTTAGCCACAGGTGCAAGTTTGCGCATTTACAGTTCCTTCCCCCCCTACTCATACCTCCAATTGGTCCCGAAAAACGATACTGCGCAGCTCTTGCGGCTAACTTCACGAATGCCTAGATTCGTTGAGCCAACTATACTTAGGTAGATACTTTATGGACAACGAAAGTAAATCATTTAATATTGGCTATTTCAGGTACAATTATAACACCAGTAGAATTCATCGGAGTAGTTACCACCCTGTGTATAGACCGACGCGGGGTGCCCTTACCATCTAATGCCGTTGACGACAAAATGACACTCATGCAGTTCATCCTACCGTTGTCTGAAGTAGTGGTAGACTTCCACGATACTTTGAAGAGTGTAACTTCTGGATTCGCTAGTTTCGATTATCACGACCACGGGTTTCATCCAAGCGCTCTTGTGAGGGTATGTTTGATAACTATGGCACAAAATGTAAAGCCGCAACGGAATGCAAACAAAACATAAAATGCTTGTTGCTTTCAGATGGATATTCTACTGAACGGCGTTTTAGTTGACGAGTTGAGTACCATTGTGCACGCAAGTCGACTGGAGTTCACTGCCAGGAAATTAACTGAGAAGCTGAAAGAAATGATACCTCGGCAAATGGTCCAGGTAATTAATACTTTTAGACAAATCAGCAAAGCGGTGCATTTATCCACTGAAATGGAACGGAGGCGTAAAATCAGTTGGTACTTCCGCGCGAAGATGCACGATAACTAGCATTGCTTGTTTTTTTGAATCTATCCGCTAGGTGGATACCGTAGCCACTCTTATTATTTTATTCTACACTTTCGTCCAAAATATAAAGCTACATCTATTTCTTTTTGATTTTCAGATTGCCATACAAGCTGTTGTTTCGGGTAAAGTTTTCGCAAGAGAAACTATAAAGGCGTTTAGAAAAGATGTAACTGCAAAATTGGTGAGAGACACACCGTTTGAAATAAAAAAAAAAATAATAATAATATAAAACAACTCTAAAGGCACTAAAAATAAAAAAGATAGCTAATTGAACCCATATAAGGTCATAAGCTTTGTCTGTACGAAATAACATTTCAATTCGTTATACTCTTGTACTTTTTTCAGTATGGCGGCGACATCACGCGAAAAAAGAAACTTTTGAAGCAACAAGCTGAAGGCAAGAAAAAAATGCGGAGTGTTGCTAATATTAAAGTACCTAGGGACACGTTCATAAATGTTTTAAAAAAATAGGACGGCTGTTACAGAGGATATACCTGGCTGCCTGGCTGGGTTGCTAGTCAAGTAAGCTCTTAGGCAATACAAGTAAATAAAAAGTGATTTAAAAATATATCTAATTTATTATATAAAATCTGATTACATTTAAAGACATCGCATGATTAACAAATATCACAAATCAATATGTAATCGTTAGGTAAGTATATATAAAGTAAGTATAATCTACAATTTTATATTCGTCTGCTTGCCGAAGCGAACATTAACACAATCTCATTAATGAAACTAGACCTAATTAATATATGTAATTTGAAAAGGACGCATTCATACCTAGCAGACAGATATTTAAAAACTTGAAGCGGCCAACTCAGATGACAGAGTAAATAGACCGCCCAAAGGTCTCCTTTATGCCTTTTTTTTAAAGCATGGGATGAGTGATTCCTAGATGAAAATGCTAGTGTGGACAATCATCCAAGTACTGACTTCGCAAAACTTATGTAGGTATCAGGAACGACTAGGTCTAGCTTTCCCACGAGATCTATTTTAGTATTCAAAAAACTTCAATCACGATTTTTTGATTCTCGCCTTCCGACACTAAGTTTTCTAATGAACATAAAAAAATATTTTTTTTTTAAACACCCTAAGTATTTCATTGAGCTTTAGAGAATTTTAAACCCATGTAAGTACCTATTTAAGCAACATTACTTACTTCGTGGCGCTTTTCGAATAATTAATAGCCTATCAACTTTCAACTAAAATGGTTTCGTCCGGCCTCCCTAATCGATTTGCTTTTATAAAGTATAACTAAAATAGCATGATTTCCATCTTTGCAGCTTCGAGCTAAGCTGCGTCATAGTAACTAAGGAACCATACAATGTTGGCCCTTTGCCCTGTTACTTTATGCTAACTTGATTCTGCTTCTCTGGTGCTTGCTTAATAATCTTTGGGAAAAATGTAGAAGATATGAGCAAACGACCTTAGATTCATTTGACACATCATCGTCTCTTATAATTTTGATGGATAATACAGTTCCGAAGCCCATATACACAAAGGGATGACAATAAGCCAGTCGGTGGCAACTGCTATCACACACTTAGAATGCGCCCTTTGGTAGTAGCTTTTGGTTTGTATCTAAAGCAAAGCCTCTGTCGATCTGTAGTTATCAAGAAAAACTTATAAGTACCTACCTACTAATAAAAATAAATATAGAAAACAAATTTCTAACGCGTACAAAGTCGCGGGCATCAATTAGTTTATAAAATGAATGGAAGTTCTCTTCATTTACAGCCGCACACAAAACAATAGCGCATTAATTATGTACGACGACGATCACCGTTCTCTTGCACACTATCTCTTTTACTCAATAGAACTGGTAGTTTGGATCCTCTCTTTCTCTCTTCTACTTTGTTAATAGAGAAAAGAAAGTATAGGTACATAATAACTAAGATCAGTGAAAATAACAAGAACAAATCGCATTAACCAATGCAGATTTAAGATTTTCCATACAATAGTTGCCACATGGATCATACAATTATTATTATACAATTAGGCTCACATACTAGGATTTATCTACTCGTAAATTGTTGTTTTGAGAGAAAGTCATGAGATCACAAGGCAACAAACAATGCAAGGTTTTATATAAAAATAAAAATTTACATTCAAACAGCTTAACCAATTAAGTATATAATATACAAAGTTGTTGACCTAAAATAGGTACCTTAGATTTATTTTTATCTAGGTGCCACCCAAGCGAAGCCGCGGGCTTCGCTTGGGTATAATTACCGTCACTCTTCATTTAGTAATTTTTTTGTTATTGCCCAATTGGTGAGATACACAGGCCAAAACTTTGGTATGATAATCATAATTTATGTAAAGCTATGCCTAAAAAATTAAATGTTTTCATTATTCGTCAAAATTTTAAAAACAGTAAAAAGCAATCTTATGTAACATAGTAATATAACTGGAAATTCTTGCAATAATTCAGTCATATGTATTAAATGTGTTTCTTACAAAAAACCACATTAAGTAATGGTACCTTTAAAATAGTACTACACAACATGTTTGTTAAATAACATTGCAATAAATTCCAAATTAATAACGATTTATTTAAATATCAGACTTCTAAACAGTAAATATTACTATAAGTTCTAGTCCCAAGTCTAGTTGATCACGCAATGCATTGCTAAGGCATATAATAATGCAGTACTCACTAAAAAGTTTGTACTTTATCACGTCGCCGTTATCCAACAATCAACATTTAAAATATAGCTCTTTTAATGAAACATAACATGTATGTAGCAATACACCTTCTTTTTAAATGATAATAAGGCAATCATATTGCTTTTAATGATAATCACTGTTAGTATATTACCCATCAGTAGGAAGCCTTGTATTTTCTTGATATTCAGACAGAGACTTTGTTTTTTGTATTGCTAAAACAAAATGGAAAATATTAACATGTCTTCTTGAAATTATGTGTTACAACAATATAATATAGGGAATATTTTATTATCTAAGTTGTCTCTTCATTTCTTTTATAGTGAAAACAAACAAACAATGATTATGTTATTAGTTTCATTATTGGTCATAATTTAATCAGTAAAAACTGGTTTTATCTTTTTTTAAAGTGTTGGCTCTCAATAATATTTGCAGTGTGAAATGTCCACCAATATTCCTTTACAATAATTTATCGGCAATTTTGTTATTATGTTCATCCACTAAACCAAATTTTGAAGGACAACTTCAGCCAATTTTACGCAGTCATACATTTTAATAAAATGTATCATTTGACATTTGATCCGGTACCAAGGCCACAAGAGTTTATCTGTCTTCCGATGTTTCAATGAACTGGGTGTAGACGTCTCTAGTGCACTCGCCTTTTTCGTTGAATTTGTATTTATAGTAGGATCCATCGGCACAGATCACTGAAATCAAAACATAATTGCCTAAATCAGTAATTGTGCTATTCACAATAGACACCTTACACTGTCAATTAGTCAGTGTACTTTTTTCATTAAGGAATGCAGCTATCCAACTTCAAGCTCCATCATTGAGTTTCATTCATTGAGAATGAGATTACACTTAACAGTACTCAAGGCTACAAAACAAGTTGGTAAGCTAAGTGAATGATAATGTTTACCTATAATTGAACTCTTATCCACACCAAAGGCACAAATGCATGGTGGCCCATTTGGTATTGTAAACTTGCAGAAACTCCAGTTACTTGAAAAGTATTTTGGTAAAAAGTTTACAGTCGCCAAACTTGACTGCTTGTTCAATTTCTCATCTTCCAGGCTGAAAACGTGTACAGTCCCATGATCGGATGTAACACACAAATTAGTGCTTGTGTGATTAAAATTTATGCAGTAAATAATTGCCTGTAAAAAAAAATATTTTTATAGATTTAGCAGGATCAAATAGATTTAATATTTGTCTGGCAATATTTGTTAAGCTATTCTTAATGGTTTTATTTTTATTTGAATCACACATTGTTTCAAAATAGCTTGTAATAAAGCTTGCGTTCTAACAGATAAATACCTGATGAGCACCTCTTCTTAACTCGGCCAGTTTCTGCCCAGTAGCTGTGTCAAAGACTCTGATGAGTGTCCCTTTTGTTGAGGCCGTGGCAAGCCTAGTTCCTCCCACATTCAATGCAAGGCAACTTAGAGGAGCCTCATGGGCAGCAATAAGATGTCCATCTGGGGCTGTGCTAGGGCCGGCATGACTGCTCAATTCTACCAACTGGAAAATAATATTTTATGCTGTAGTGTAATAAAATCGTGAAAGAAAGGAAGAAAACATGTTGTGCGTGCCCCACATAATAGCATGGGAAAAGGGAAGATTCATTCAAACTAGATAAGTGTTATGCACAAAGTAAATACCTAGTTATCGAAGAGTAAACTGACATTTTACTTACATTTGACATTACATTATTCTAGGAACAGTTATACCAGAAGCTGGTCAAATCTATCCTTACACATAGCACAATAAGTAATTACAAGTCATAATGATTGTAACAAATACCTGAACATGTCCTGTTTTTCGGCTAGGATATGCTAGCAAAGCATTATTGCTGTTGGGACACACAACACACAGACCCCGTGAATTCTGGCAAGTTTCAAAGACATGCAACAGTTGTGGCAGAGCTGTGAATGTGTAGACTTTTATCAAGTTTTCTGTAACAGTAAACATAACAGATTATAATTAGTACTTATTCAACACAGTCATAGTTATGTAAACAATGATTATCAAATCCTTTACCCAAAACAACTACAATTCTGTCTCTCCTCAGTTTTACTGCTTTCACTGGACTGTTGAAATCCAACGATATTGCAGAATCCTTTTTTAAGTCGTCCCAAATAATAACTCTGTTCGGAGGATACACTGGGGTTTTGCCTCCTCCAACTAAAGCCATGTAGTTACATCTAAAGAGCATCTCCACATAGGACAGTCCGCCCTCAGCAAAATTTAAGCGTTCCTTCTCTTTAAGAGGGTCGCTATTGAAGACCCGAAATCCATTCTCCGTTCCGCAAGCAAAACAACCTGGAAGTTGCAAAACAAATAGCACATAAATCATTGTCACAACATTTTTATCTATTTAGAATGTCTACAAAATCAGTCTGAGTAGGTACCTTGATCTTGATTGAATCCCACGTAAAGAAGTCCATTTCCAAATGTATTTTCTTCAGACAGATTCATCCTAAACTCTGAAGCTGCTACACGCAAAACAAAAATTTTTCTTTGCTCACAAAATAACTTTACTGTGTTAAACCTTGATTTTGATTTGATTTGATAGCTTGATGAGCTGAGCTTGTTCGTGTTGGTAAAGAAAGATTAACTTCTTCTTCCGTATTTTCTTTTTTGCCTGTGTCAAGTTTGTTAAAATAAATAGTTATTGTCAATGTCGAAGAGTCAGTCAATGTTTATTCAAATTAAAATTTATTTATTTCACTTTTACGTGCGAAAACTACACAATACACAAACTCAAAATAACAAGAAAAAAATATATAAAAACTAAAGCGATACATAAGTTCACAGTCGTCAACATTAGAAGAAAATCCTCAGTATGACACTGACAGACAGATTTTTTTTTATATGTAATTTAGTTCAGTTCACTCTTCCCGCGACGATTGATTTCTTACGTAGTGATTATATTCTCTTTGGATTTTTCTTTGACTATTTTTATTATTTATTTACATTTTGTACATTGTATTGTAAATTGAGGTTTTTGTGAAAACCCATGAAGAGGTTAGATTAAGTTAGATTATAGAAAACGGAAGAAATTCATTTACGCAAGACTAGGCAGTAAGGTCTATGACTATAAGCCTGCTCAAATGAGCGAATAATTTAACAAAAACATTGTAAATTGAGTTGTAATTTTTCCCTTACCTAAATATGTAGGTATTGCCTTGTTATAATTGATAATGTTATAATTTTAATTTGTGTTTTGATTTTGAGCCAGCAGAGCATAGCCTGCATTCAAAGGAAACAAGATAAGCAGGCGGGAAAAAATGTCCATGTTCCATTTGACTGAATATTTACTATGGAAATCAATAAAACATAAAAACTCTGGTTTAACTTTATTTAAACAGGAATTTCCACAAAACAAGTGAGTAAAAAATGTAGTAGTAAGTACTTCTTTCAGTACCTACCTATCTTACTGACCTAAAATATTGATACCGATTGAGAGTTACATTGATGAGAACCTACCTATTGCAATGTCTATTGGAATAAGTACTTTTTTATTCATATTATACAACATCAATTGACAGAAATGAAGTTCTTGACGGAGACATGATATGCAGGATTTGTACCAATGCTGCCGACATCCCTGTAACTAATAAGATTAACAACACATTAATAATGAGTGCTATAAGAACTGTAGCCAATATATCAGTAAGTACCTTACCAATTGGGTATCAACCAAATATCCTACTAATATTATAAACGCGAAAGTTTGTAAAAATGTATGGATGTAAGGATGTATGTTTGTTACTCTTTCACACTAAAACGGATGAACGGACCTGGATGAAATTTGGCAGATGTATAGATTACAGTCTGGAATAGCAGATAGGCTACTTTTTATCTCAGAAAATGGTTCCCGCGGGATATATATAAATAATAATAAATAAATAAATAATAAATAATGCTGGACAATCCACACAGCATCATCTAGGCCCAAAGTAAGCTACTCAAAGCTTGTGTTATGGGTTCTAGATAACTGATATATTTAATACATGATATAGGTACATAGATAGATATTTTTTTATTACACCCAGACCAACGGAACAAATTTCTGCAGATCGTACACAAATTTGTTCCGAGGCGGGAATCGAACCCGCAACCTCATGCGTGGAAGGCGGACTCTTGCCCGCTGCGCCACTGAGGTCGTATATGTTTTGTTATATATGTTTTGTATTTCAAGTACCAAAGCACTGAAGTCATGGGCAGAAGCTAGTTTTATAATATACAAATGCAAATAATAGTTCATCTATGCTATTTAAAAAAAAATTAATCTAGATATTAAAAAAATAGATAAATAAATAATAATAAATAAAAATAAATAATAATATTCTTTAAATACCTTATTTTCAGATAAATGAAGCTGACTTTTACCCAAAGTATGTCTGTAAGGGCTGCTTGGAGGAACTCAAAATAGCATTTCAATTTAAAAGAAAATGTGAGACGTCAGATATGATGTTTCGTAAATTAATATCACCCGAAACATTGATAGGTATGATTTACTGTAAGAAATACTATAATATTTTAACTTGAAAAAAATGAGTATACTCAGTTGGTTACTATTTACAGCTCCCAGCAGTTTGCAGCCAATGGTGATGCATGATTTTAAACTTTTACTTCACCAGATGAAGCTACGTCGAGAAGCACTACAAAATACCCCAGTGAAATTCAATGATTCTATTGATGATGAATTTGATCAAGAAACCGCTGATTCACCAATAACTGCTGAAATCACTGGAACTGTAACCAGAAGTAGAAAAATAATAAAAAAAACAGTTAAGAAAAAGAAAACATCAAAATCTAAAAGTATCAGCAGACGTATTGTAAAATTGTTGAAAACATCTAAATTGAAAGTTCCAAAAACCATTGATTCACTGTCTTTAAAAAATACATCTAAAGAAAAAAAGCTAAGAGAACACAAATGCAAACGATGTGATGTAAAATTTGACACAAAGGTTTTGTATTTACTATCATGTACATACTTAAACATTGTACTATTATTGATACAAGTAGGTGAATTTGCCTACATTCGTACATATTCTAAATTAGATAAACATTTTATTTGTAGGAGGAAATGATGGACCATAAAAAACAAAACAGTTGTGTATACCACCCTTGTTCGTTATGTGGCAAACTTGTGTTAAATCTTTCCCAACACAAAAATATTGTACATCTGCGGCCCAACAAGTATACCTGTCATCAATGTGGAAAAATATACTACTCTTCTGGCTCACTGGCTAACCATTTGTAAGAAATAATAATATCACCAAAAACCACACATTACATAAGCCTACTATAAGATTTCTGTACAATGGGTATGAGTAACTTAAACTAGTGCTGCAACTAACCAGGTCAAGTAGTTTAAGCTAAGATAACTTTCAGATTTTGGGAAAATATATCCTTCCCCAGAAATCAACTCATGCCACTCTCATTGTCAACAAGTGTTGTGTGTATACTCATCTTTTTAATGATTATTCTAATAACTGTTTCCATTTAAGGCAGGTGCACAAGGAAACATTTGAGTACTCTTGTGACCTCTGCCCTTACAAGGGCAAGAGAAAATCATACCTTGTATGCCACATGAGAGTACATACAGGGGAACATCGGTACCTATGTTCTAAATGTCCAGCAAAATTTACCAACCCAAGTAATCTCAGGAAACATCAACTTATGCATGTTGGTAAAAAGTTTGAGGTAAGTTATGACTGGGCTAAAATATAAATCAATAGCCAGTATAGTTCAATTAATTTAATGGTATTATATTTTTCAGTGTATCAAATGCAAAAAGCTGTTCCGACAGCAAAAGATTATGCAAGAACATTATGACTCAGCACATCTGAATATAAGATACCGTTGTTCCATTTGCGGCCGAGATCTTAGCACCAGGTTTGTTTGATTTTGGGGTTTGAGCCTTAGACCATTGATGCATGATTAAACAATAAAAAACAAACATCTGCACATACATTTACATTATAATATTAGTAAGGTGTTATCTACTAGTTTCATTTCAGGAATAGGGAATTTCTAGGGAATCAGAGTCAGAAATAAGTATGTTTAAAAAAAACTTTTAAGGTAAACTATTGGTAATTTTTATTTGCAGAAAAAAGTTACTGAGCCATGAGTTAAGAGTTCACAAGAGAGAAAAACACAAACTATTTCATGAGTTACAAAAAGTTGTTGTTAACAATGAAAATGAATGATGTTCGGCTCGGTTGAAAGACTTTATACTCTTAAGAACAAATTATAATGTTGCTAGGTCTCATTATAAATAAGTTTCTAATATTACTTAAGTTTTTTTTCATGTCTCGAAAGCGGGTACTTGTAAATCTAATTAGGTATTTAAAAGCAATATAATGTAAACATGTTTGTTCTAAAACTGGTTTATGTTTATTTTACTCCTTTGGACTAGATTCCTACATAAAAAAATATTGTTTGCTTAGAATGGTACACCCAAACTATATTTATCTGTTCCAATTTAAATCCAAATCAGTCTAGTCACTACAGTGTGATTGAACCACTATTTTTACTCCAGACATCTTTATAATATTAGTAGGATTAAGTTCTAGTATTTAAGTTTATTCATGCTAGTCCTATTTTATTTGGTAAACAATCCTATTTTTATTTCTTTTTCTAGTACCTAAATACCTACTAAGTAATGCTGAATGTATCATCATCTTCATCATCTTCCTGCCCTTATCCCACGCTATGTGTAAAAATAAAATGAATTGAATGTATAAAACAATAAAACGAGAGCTTTATAGAAACTTTTTTCAGTTTAACATTATTAACGTAACAATAAATGTATTACAAAGAAAGTCATTGTAATTATATCATAGATGTTATGAAGTAGCAACTTGTTTCAATGGTCCTTCGAGGTACTGTGCTATGGCATTTATCTTCTCTTTTAATATTCCAAAGCCCACTGTCTCCTTGGCGTAAAGGCACAGTAATAAGTTAGCCACCTGTGTTATTGCTATTTTTCCATTGAGGCAGTCTACTAGTATGAAATGTAATTTGTCCTCCTTGAATACATTTCTGCCTTGCTTCTCATAGGCTGACCAGACATTGCTGGCTATTGCTGCCGTAACTCTCGCATCCTTGTCATTGTAACCTGAATACGCTAGAAGGGCGCCTTGGTGATTGAGCAATCTATAAAAAAATAAAATTCAAAATTTTTAACAGCAAGCTTTTGTATATCAGGTAAAGTAGGTTTATTTCTTACAATGTATTTTCCACACCTCCTGTATTAGCTTGACTTAAAACTTGAGTGAGAGCTTTAGGTTTCAACATTGCTGAAGCTCTTGGTTGGTATCGTCAAATTCGATATTCTGTTTTCGTGCGCGGGAAAGTGATTGATTACACAATCTGACTAGGTATGTAGGTACTTTTTTAATCGATTATTAACTCAAAAACCAAGATAAGGTTTTTTAAAACGCTAATGGCTTTCGGACGCAAAAGATAGAATACAAATTACAACAATACGAACCGAAACAAACAAAGAAAAACAGCTGATTTCAGATTTGATGAATGAACGTAGTATCCCTAGTACGTCTGTGTGAATGAATAACTGTCATTGTCTATCACCACGGCCACAGAAAATCATTCACATTTTCGTTCAACAGCTGCTCAGCGTAAATATAGAGTTAGAGGAAATCTAATGTAGCGAACACACGTTGGCCCTGGCCTGCCGGGCGAGGCCCAATCATGGCCAACGCCCAGCGTGTAGTGAGGTGGTTCGCCTAGGGTCGCCGACGCCTGTACAGGCCTGTACAGGCTGGCCGCCGATCCCGTCGAGTGTCGGTTTTTGGGCCAAGATCAAAGAGAGTTGGCCGCGCGGCCCGCCTGCCGTCTACACGTTGGCTTGCTATTCAGTCTCTTGCAAACTAGCGCACGGGATGGACGTGCGTGTCTACTCGCCGAATGCACTATGATACGTGTCGCAAAATGAGCGACAGGTCCAATGAACGTATTTGATGTTTGTTGAGCTACTTTTTTATTTATTTATTTAGGTATGATCAATAAATGTAAGTAACTAGGTAGGTTCCATAGGTACAGCGCTGGTTTCCATAACATCGCATAATGTAGGTAGTAATCATTTTTACCAATCTACCTACTTTACCTACTGTTAGGTATGTACCTACCTAAGTGTACCTGTAAATGTGTGATATAAGATGGTAATAAAATAAGTAGGTACTTAGACTTATTTTATACATAAATAATGCATTCAGGAATAGGTATGTACGTACCTACTGTAAGTATGTGATATGATGGTAATAAAATAAGTACCTAGACTTATTTTATTTTATGTAATGCATTCAGGAATAGGTATATAGGCTGCATATTTCATTCCATCCATGACCTCATTTTTTAAAAAAAAATATCGATCGTAATTCGCCGGCGCGCCGAGTCAAAATCGACGTGCGCCTTGCCTGCCTGATCGGAGCGCACTGAGGCGAGGGCCAACGTGTGGATGGCACGCCGGGCGTGGCCCGGTGTTATCGCCATCCTTGTCTAAATTTTTTGTCCTTGTCACACTGACCAATCATCGCCAACATGTGGAAGCCCTATAATAACTTGTCAAGTGTTATACTCCTTTGCATGTGTAGCGTTATTACACGGCTAAATTTGAAAGGCACTATAGAGGTCTCGTTTTAGCGTGTTGCCTCTGTATTTCTATCTCTATCGCGCAATGTCATCCCTACTTGATAGGATTTCTGTGTTTGGGATCTTTTGTGTCCAGAACAAAGTCTTGTGCGGTGCGTTATTTAGAAATTAATGTATTATTTAATAATTTCAATTAATTCAGGCAAATCAACTACACCAAATTAAGCTAGAGTACATTTTTGATGGTTTGTGCAGTGATTTCAAACAAAGGAACAGCAAAAAAGGATAATATTCGTGAAATCATTTGTGTTCATTGGTGAGTTCAGTGTTTTGCTACTTTTTCATTAAAAATGTCAATGGACTAATTACATCGTCATCATAATATTTTCAATCGCTAATCATGCAGCATGATAATTTTGCGTTTAAGATAGTTTTTATTTGATTTCGTACTGAATTGGTTATGTTCGAATAGTGTTGTACCTAAGGGTAAGGTATCGATATTTTTTGTACAATAGCTTTTTGTACAACAAAATTTGTGTTAATATGTTCGTTGTTCGTGATGGGGGCAACTTTTATTGCGATTAATGTTGATGGATTGGTGTATTTAGTCAGTAATTTGTCAATTAAGTAGCAAAACTGAACTCACCGATTAGACGAATATAGTTTCAATAATTATAATCCCTTTCTACTGTTCCAGGTTGGGGTGTAGTATAAAAGGCAGCGATTAGCAGGCCAGGACTTATATTTTTCTGTCTTGTAATGGGTTCCGTACTTTAAAAGAAAAAAAAACGGAAACCCTATAGGATCACCTTGTTGTCCGTCTGTCTGTCTGCTGTGAAGACCCTTATGTTTATGTACCTACATAGTAAAATTATCTTCGAGCAGGTGCATTGAAAAGAAATTTACGAAAGTGCAAGATACACACAAAAAATTACCCTTGGCAGCCGGTTAAAAATAAGTGTCGTCATCTAGGTATAGGTACCTACTTTTATTTCAGACATACAACAAATATTAAAAGCTGGTTGTGTTTTAGTTGGTATTTGTAAATAACTATAAGCATTTGAGAAATCATAGTTATTTTGAAATCACAGAAAGACACTTCAATTGAATTCATAATAATTATTGATAAATTTTATTACTTTTAATAATAAATGTAAATAGATTAAATGCAAGTAGATCTTTTATTTTAAAAGTAGCTCCCTCCTTAATGAAATCCTACTAGCTAATATTATATTAGAAAAGCTTATGTTTGTGAGGATGGATGAATTGCTATTTGTTACTTTAACAAGATACCTAAATGTGTGGAGTGGAGTAGTGGTTATAAAGTTATATTATTGATATTCCAAGCTACGATCTACGTAGGTAGGTATCTACATCTTATCCAAGTTTCATCCAAATCGGTCCTAAGGTGTGATTTTACAAATATTAACATCTAAACATTTGATGTAGGTACATAATTATATAGATATCTACTTAAAAACTTGCAGTCCATCTATACCTATATAAGAGCTTAACCTGACTGACTGACTGACTGACTGATTTATTATCGCCCAGCCGAAACCGCTGAAGCTAGAAAGCTGAAATTTGGAAGGTGGTTTCCTTTTATAACAAAACCACCCACTAAGACGGGATTTTTGGAAATTCCACCTCTAAGGGGGTGAAAAAGGGTGAAAACGTTAGTATGAAACTTTTTAACGCGTGGAGTGATTTTCATGAAACTTTGTTTGTGCACTGTAAATGCAAAATGAATGGACACGTGTTTCAGGATTTTTCAATATAACCATCAAAAAGGGGTCAAATGTGGGGTCAATTTTTGTATGGGAACTTTTTAACGGGTGGTGCGATTGGCCTGAAACTTTGTTTGTGTACTGTAAATGTAAAATAAATGAATACGTGTTTCAGGATTTTTCAATAAACCTTCTAAAAGGGGTCAAAGGGGGGTCAATGTTAGTATGGAATTTTTCTAACGGGTGGTGCGATTGGTCTGAAACTTTGCTTGTGTACTGTAAATGCAAAATGAATGGACACGTAATTCAGGATTTTTCAAAATAACCTTCAAAAAGGGGTCAAATGTGGGGTCAATGTTTGTATGTGAACTTTTTAACGGGTGGTGCGAATGGTCTGAAACTTTGTTTGTGTACTGTAAATATAAAATGAACGGACACGTGTTTCAGGATATTTCGATATAACCTTGAAAAAGGGGTCAAATGTGGGGTCAATGTTTGTATGGGATCTTTTTAACCTGGTGCGATTGGTCTGAAACTTTGTTTCGTGTTTCAGGATTTTTCAATAAAACCTTTAAAAAAAGGGGTCAAATGGGGGGGGTCAATGTTTGTATGGGAACTTTTCAACGGGTGGTGCGATTGGTCTGAAACTTAATTTCGTGTTTTAGGATTTTTCAATAAAACTTTAAAAATGGGGGTCGAATGGGGGGTCAATGTTTATATGAAAATTTTTAACATGTGGTGCGATTGGCCTTAAATTTTGTTTCCTGTTCCAGAATTTTTCAATATAACTCTAAAAAAGGGGTCAATGTTTGTATGGGATTTTTTTAACGGGTGGTGCGATTAGTCTGAAACTTTGTGTACTTACTGTAAATACAAAATAAATGGACACGTGTTTCAGGATTTTTCAATGTAACTTTCAAAAAGGGATCAAATGTGGGGTCAATGTTCTTATGAGTACTTTTTAGAGGGTGGTGCGATTGGTCTTAATTTTGGTTTGGATACTTTAAATGCAAAATAAATGGAAACGTATTCCTGGATATTAAATAGCCCTCTAAAAAGGGTAAAATTGGGAAAATTTGACTTTTCTCTCGGCGCTCGGTGGAGCAACACCAGTGCGGAGCGAGTCAACGGTCCTGTGGGTGCTTCGTGGAGAAGCGAAACACGTGTCGAGTTTCTATTTGAGGTGTGGTGTTGGGATTATTAATATTAATAATATAAGGCATTGTGTGGGGCTCATTAATATTAATAAGCTTAATTAATAACCTCATTAGATAATAGTTTTAGCGGGAAAGTACTAGACATTTCCGTCCTTTTCAGTATTTGTAATGGATTTCCGCAAAGTCACGCCTGAATCAATCATTTATCTTGGGTGTCAAAGTTATTATGGGATTTTTTTATTAGTGTGATTTGTTTGAAACTCAGTTTAGTTAGATACCTACTTTAAGTGAACGAAGTCGCGGGCGGGACAGCTAGTTTTAAAATAATTACGTGGCCAAATTACTGAATATTGCCTGAATAATTTATAGGATTTTTATCTACTTACTCTCATTTCTATCAGCACAAAACTATTTTAATTTGACAAAAACATTCTTACGCTGTTCAAAGTCAGTCCAATAAATTTTGCATATTATTATAATATGCAGCAGCCCGCTAGCTAGCTACCAAGCCCGCTAATCATTGTAATTATCGACATCAAACTATCGATATGACCCCACACTAGCTTTTCACTCCAAACTCATGTACAGTGTACGTGCATGTGTGTGTAGAATTGAACGTTCTCACAAATCTGTGATTATTCTTCTCTTTCTAACACACCAAACACGCCATTTGCCAAACAAAGATGACTAAATGGTGAATTTTATACTTCCACCCTTGGTCGGATCCAGGCTCAGAGTAGGATCCAGGTAGGCATTCGTGAAGTTAGCCACAGGTGCGAGTTTGCGCATGCATGTACCTCAGGCATGTACAGAGTACAGTTCCTTCCCCCCTCATACCTCCACTTGCTCCCGAAAAACGATACTGCGCAGTTCTTGCGGCTAACTTCACGAATGGTAAGATTCGTTGAGCCAACTCTACATACATTTTTCAACTTGGGTCTACTTTTCCAGTTTCCCCTTACAGGGATTAATTTGATCAACTTCGCGTATCCGCAAAGCTCTCCGAGGCTATTAATATAATGTCACCCTGATTGTGACCACAAAGTAGGTACTTCTACTAATGTGTAATTTCTTTAGTACCTATTTCATACCTACTATTTAGAATAAATGATAAATCTGTTAACTCCAAGTAGGTAACAAAAACAACTTTTTAAACCTACTTCATTATTTATTTCATTTTCTTTTGTTTGACCAAATAATTTCTAAAAGCGATTTGCTTATCTTTGAAAGACCTCTTCACTTTACCCTTTGCTTTATGTTTTACCATTTGGTAACTCTTAGTTTTCCTTTTCTCCCTGTTAGTTTTAGAACAATGAATATTTTTCCTTCGGTCCTTGTATCCAAACTTGTCCCTCTCTTCCCTTCCTTTCATAACAGATTCCATTCTTGCATTTTTATCATGTTTCCTTTTCTTATAAATATTTTCAATGTCTGCAAGTTGTACTAACTCACCAGATTCATTTTGTTCCTCTTCAATAGCATTTTGCTTTCTTTTAGTGCCAGTCAAATTCTTTTTGATTTGAGCAGTTTCAATTCTTTTAAAATCTTCATCTGTGAATATTGTCTCCATAGCAATTTCTCTAGCAGTATTGACTTTTTCTTCTGTTGTTTTAGGATCTGATTTGCGTTTAGCTTTAAGTACTTTTCTTGTTGAATCATCACCATCTGTATTGTTGCCATGGTCTTTTGTTATATTCTGCTCATTTTCAAGATCCCCTTCTTCTGATTCACTGTCACTTTCATCACTATCTGAAATGTTGATTTCATCATCAGATGATGCCACATCTACCCATTCCTCATCAGAGTCTTCATTTTTTCTTTTATTCTTTTTCTTATTATCAGCTGGTTTAATTTCTTCCTTTTCTAACAACACCTCTGAACCTGGTATGTAATTTTTGGTATCCACTTCACCATATTTCTTGCCTTTCAATTCTACAGATGCCTCTGTTGGCCTACCCCTATCTCTTTTATGTAAAAGTTCAGGCATGGAATGTCTGTACAGTTGAATTAATGACCTAGCTGCCATCATGACTGACTTTTCTTTATAGTTTTTGTATTGGACTAAATCTCTTAGCAAGTCTTCTCCAATAGCCAATGGACAGCGTGAACAAATCTCTCGTACAGCATTTAAACCAACAGCCATAACATCAGTGGAGTTCCTTTCTGTGATAAAATTGTTTGCAATGGCTCTCATGACCGGCTCTATAACTTCTGGAGGCACTAGCTCATGTGAGGACTGAGCAGAGAATTGCAAGATGCGAGTGACTTCTCTTTGATGTGGCATTAGTAGTCTTGCAATATATGGATAATAGTTGAAAAGGAATAAATTATGCAGCCCTATAAGTCTGGAAATTACATCCAACGACATTAGCTTCACTTCAAACCTCTCATTAGTTGACTCCAACTGTTTGAATAGTTTTTCAGCAAATCCTTGTGGATTATTGATGAGATGAAGTGCTGAAAAGTTGAAGGATGGAGCCTTTTGTTTCTTCTTTTTCATTTTTTTTGCCATTTTCTTTACTTTGTCCACCATCTTTTCTCTCTTCCGTGTCTTTTTATTAAACTTGTTTGCCATCATAGTATCTTTTGGGTCAATTTCTTCTTCACTGTCTGAATTTTCCTCTTTATCTTCTTCATCTCTTCCTAAAAAGAATTTCAAAGATGCCACCATGACTTTGGTGATCTTTGAGAAGCATCCAATGTCAGCAATGATATTTACAGTTTTGTGGTCATTCCAAATATTTTTATGATACAACTCAATCAAAATGTCAACAGATAACTTGGCTGCTTTAGCATCAGAATCCTTTAGCATTGAGAAAATGAAGTTTTGTAGGGTTGAATTGAACTTCATGTCTTTGTGTTTCATATTCATATTTTTGATGTCCGTAATTATGTGAGTTTTCAGAAAATCCCTCAAATACTTGTCTTGACATTTCAGCAATGAAAAGAATAACTCCAATAAATCAAAAGGGGTTATAAAATTTTTGTTTCTCAAAAGAATCAAGCACTTACATAGGGATAGCCTCATGTCGTTGTGTAAGATGGTGTTATGAGTTTTCAGAATATCAACTATCTTCTGAGGGAAAAGCTTCATTTCTGTTAGAAAACATTGTGCAACTTGTGCAAGGAACATGGACTGTTCATCGAGTTTCTTGTTGTATTGTGTGGGATTCAAGTTGAATATTTCCAAAGTTGTATCAAAATGAGCCAGTTGTTGATGAAACTCTTCTTTGTAAGATTCCGGGTCCCGCTTGATCAAGTTTTGAAGTTGTGTCAGGTTATTTGGTAGCTGGTTATTGTGCCGCACCATCTTTACTGCAGAACGGTATCTCCTTTCTACTGCAATTGAAATAGGGATAATAACTATCACGCACGTTATGTATGTATCTGAGTATTCATTTTGATGAATAAATAAAATTCTAACCTTAAAATTACGTGCGTGCACGTATTTTTCTTCTTCTTCTTTATTTATGTCAGTCATCTCATCTGTCTGTCAAGTGTCTATCTCTTGGAGATGGAGTTTGGAGAGATGGAGAGATGGATCAAAATGTGCCAGTGTCAAGTGTTTTTTTATTTAGGTTTTGTCAACGTCACAGAATCGAAAAAGAAAAAAAACTTGCTTCTCAGTTCTCATGGATTTTTTTTGCCATCTTCTTCGTTAAATAGCTAGATAAATATATAGGTAGGTACCTCTACTAAAGATATTCATTCATTTTTTATTGGTAGGTACTTAAAAAAATTGTTTTCCAGCATGTTTTCACAATAGAAATCATTCATTCTCGTTCACATTGAACTTCATACAAAACAATGACATTTTGCTATTCTTAATGTCAAAATATATATTGTCAAAAAGCCACGTCATTTTAGTTAGCTTCGATGTTAGTGTACGCGGCGCTGTGAGATATTTAGCGATCTTTCCTAAATAAATTGAAAAATGAATATATTCCGCTTGCTTGGTGATTTGTCTCACCTTTTAGCTATCATAATATTGTTATTGAAGATATGGAAAACAAGATCGTGCGCTGGTAAGCCTGAAGGACTAAGGAATGCCGGCATGCCCGTGACTACTTGACGTTAAAACGTTTCGTGTAATTTCAGGCATCTCCGGCAAGAGTCAGATACTCTTCGCGATAGTTTACACGACTCGGTATCTGGACTTGCTTACAACATATGTCTCCGCGTACAACACTGTGATGAAGTTTGTCTTCATCAGCGCTTCATTTGCGACTATTTACTTGATGTACGTGAAGTTCAAAGCTACATACGACCACAACCACGACACCTTCAGGATTGAATTCCTGCTCGTACCGTGTCTGGTACTAGCGCTGCTGATCAACCATGAGTTCACAGTCATGGAGGTAAGTACTGTACTTGCAGTTCTGTCTACCTATTATGCCTTTACACATTCACACCGTATTTCCATTCAAACTGGTCAATTTAGTCACCATAACGATGTTCATGTTTCATCTTTATTATAACTAAATTTTAAATTATCACTAGGTCCCTGACCTCAACACTATCTCACCGCTGATTTGATGTGTCCTATTTAATTGTTGGATGTTTCAGATATTATGGACATTCTCAATTTATTTGGAGTCTGTAGCTATTCTGCCCCAGCTGTTCCTTGTGTCCAAGACTGGAGAAGCTGAAAGCATTACTTCACATTACTTGTTTGCACTTGGGTCCTACCGGGCACTATACCTCTTGAACTGGGTAAGCTACTATTTTGTTAGTACTGTGCTTATTACTTACCAAGTTGCCTGACCACATCATAAGCTATTGATTAAATAATGTAATTACTGATTACAATAATTGCTGTTTGTATGTAGGTAATTTGATTATAAATAATAAGGGTGAGGGTTAATCCCTCAAAGTTTGTTTTATTCAGTTGTTCATTTATTCGGTCACTGGCAGTCTTGGTTTGCAGTTTCATAAAAAAGTTGGCGTTAAATTATAGTTAGTGGACAAGGAGTTTAATTATAGCTTAATAATAAAACTAAAATGTTGTATTAACAGCAAAAATATATTTCAATTTTATAATTTTTGCAGGTTTACCGTTACTTTGTGGAGGAACACTATGAGTTGATTGCAATTATTGCTGGGATAGTGCAGACTGTGCTGTATTGTGATTTCTTCTACCTCTATATTACTAAAGGTAATTATTGCGATGGAAATATGTGTCTGAAAAGAGGAAAACTTAAAATGCCTTTTTCAATAAGGTTTCTAGCAAATTTTATTCTAATACAGATAACGGAGATAAGTTGATTAAAGATACGTTATTTGAACTATTGTGTTATGAACTCATTTCTAGCATTGCATTTAAAAAAAAATCTTTTGCACACCTAACTGTTGCATTCTAAATTGAACCGTGAATTATTGATTTCATGTGTATTTACTTTGAATAAAAGTCACAAGAGCTGGTACATCTTATTCAAATAAAAGTCTATATACACTGTATTTGATAATTTATTCAGGATTGTTTTTTTGTTACAGTTTTGAAAGGAAAAAAGCTACAACTGCCAGCATAAAATAATTTGCAACAGAATTGCAATACATATTTATACAGATAAAGTGCAGTCTGCTGATATAATTAAGTCACCCTGAACTCTAAAGCTGCTGTGCAAGATTAATTTAGAAGCTGACCATGCACTGCTACACCCCATGGTGGCTATAGTTATGGTGGTTTAGCTATATCGGTCATACTGTGCCAGAATGAATGTTCAATGTCTGAGAGAATGTTTGGTTTGAGCCCATAATATTACCTAAGATCTAGTTGTACAAACAATATAATGTACTATCGATTTAAAGATTACTAAAACTACCATTATTGTGGTGTTCAGTGTTGTGTACAGTCATGAACAATAACAATTTTTCCATTTTGGAACGGGTTATTTAGTACTTTGGCAAGAATTTACATAAAAATGATATTAAATGTTTGGAGAGAACAATTCAATTTACTAAATGATTTATACGATTTAATAAGTCTACATAGCAATTATTTAACTTTGTTTAATGATCAATAATAGTTTAACTGTACTTAGGTACCTACTAATATTAACAATAAAGTGTGCTATTGATCGGAATTTAACCAATTGTTTCATTCAATAAGTATATTTCGAATTCTTATCAGCAGCAACACAAATACATTAACTTTGTGTTTTTCAGTTACTTATCACTTTCTATCAAGTTATGTTACTATGAATACATTGTAAATAAGTTTATCTTTGTGACAATATTTAGATCTTTACCAGTTTGATTCTTGTCATAGTCATACCCTCTGACTGTACATAGGTACTGCATCAATTAAGTGACTCTATAATTAAAAATTGAATTAAGTACCTAAGTAATATTGTTTGTGAAGTGTGACTTAATTTAGTAATATTTTCTTTCTATAATGTATTTGGTTGAAATAATGTTAATTAATTAAGTAACGTTTCAATCACGTAAATCGTATGTAGTAGGGAAGTATGTACGTACCTACATAACTAATAATGAAATAAACCAAAACTAGTATTATTGACTAATTATTATTAGAGGTATTTTCGTGATAGTTTGATATTTACTAATTGTAGATCAATTTATGGCATGCCGAAGTGCCTTCCCTAAATTGACATACAATGTTAAACTTGTGTAAGTACCTAAATATATTTAATTCTACTAGGTGTAGGTACCTACCTATCTACTTTTATCTATAGGTATCTCAACATTTTGAACCTGAGTCAATTACAAACAACATTTTCTCTGTTATATTTTATTTAACATTCCTCTTAGTATATTTATTTAAGTATACATTATTTTTATTTAGTTTTACTGTTTTACCTTCCTGAAGAGCAAGAATTTCTGTGCAAACAAACCAGAAACAAAAAACATTTTCAACAGTTTTTTTAGTTTTATGAATCAAATGTTTTGCCTAGTAAGTTCTGAATAAATAAAATAAAATTTAAATGTGACTGTGGGTTTATATACTAAATATACTTTTACTCTTCTGCGGCTGCGTGAACGGCGCGTATGTTCTCATCGCGTACCTTGTTTTTTTAAAATAACTACTTTACTTACATTTAAAAGCATGGGTACCTACAATATGTTTGTTTTACTAATGAGTTTAAATGAATTGAAGTAGGTATGGTACCTAACCTTTGGCATTAAAAATTGACGCCGCATATGCATGGAAGTCTGTTACATGTACTTGTTCCTGAAAATAAAATAAGCGTTAGGTACAATTTGCTACATAATAATATTTCCATTTGGGCAAGACCGGCAAGCTATAGGTTCCATTCATCTGTCCTGAAGAATGGAGCTAAAAGTCGTAACGGGTGGCATAACGTGTCCTCAATTGGGCTATAAAGTTAACGCCCACTGGTAGGTACTCACCAACTGAATTTGCCGCATCTGTTTTAATACTTACCTACTATAGGTACTATAAATTCTGTGGTTTCAATTGGGTGCACAATAAAAAAAACAGCTCAATTTGAACCAACTCTAATATTATATAAATATGGGTTACTGTTTTATTTAATTTATTCATTATTATTTACCTTCAGCATGGTACTGCTATTTAGCAAGTAGAATATACCCGTTTCAAGAGTACCTTCACTTAAAATTGCAGTATATGTCACGCCCATATTGAGATTTTCTCTGACCTGTAAATGGATGTAAAGTTTATAAGACTTTTTTTAATTAAAATCATTAATTTATTTCTTATCCTCACCTGAGGTTCAATGTCCATTGAAAAGTCAGGTAACCAAGCTGTTATCTTTTCCAATTTCAGTCGGTTATAAAGTAATTTGGCTAGTTCCATCAAAGTAATTTTGTTGCTCGATTCTATAAAAGAATAAACAAATAAGTAACACCTGCTTATTCTTTCAACAGCTGTGTAGCATAACAGTACAAAGTCAATTGTGTTACCTTGAAAATGCAATGCAAAGGATATTTTGTATGGAGCAATTTTTCTATGCAATCTTAAATATTCTCCATCTAAATTATTTGATCCATCCAGAAGCAACATAAGTAAAGCATCTTCTAAGGACATAGAACAAGATAAACAGCAACAGTTTTCATACCTCTGTAATAAAGAAATAAATGTGTTAATAAAATAAAGTTTCTTTCATACCTAAAAAGAGTTGCTGTCAGCAGATAATATTATAGTGCACCGTCTCTGCATATTTGATAAGGGTGTCAACTTACATCATCTTTTACTTTCATTTGAATATGTTCTACTGGATGGGATCCAGAAGGTAGTCTTGCTACAATGTCTACATTAGCTTCAGTCTCCCCTTGTTTGATGTCATCATCAATAGCAAAAAGACTGGGTGTTGTTGTTATCTGCAAATAACCTTTTGTGTAAGAAAGAGTCTTAGACAGCTGAAGGGAGGGGATGTCTCTATTGGGTTATAAGATAAGATGTAAGATGAAGTTGTAAGATAAGAATTCAACCCCTAAGGGTTGCAGTGTGAATTTAGTTTGAAAACAATATTATGCAAAATGCTTTATGTAATATAGTTCACGAACAAAGATTTGTGTAAGTAAATAAACAGTTTATAAAAACATCAATATAAACTTACAGAGCTCCACCAGTATTTTCTATACCTTAGCCACTGAATAAAATACTGCATTTGGTCCTCTTTTGGAAGTATAATATGAAAACTAAGGCTTGATTTCTTTTCTGGAGAATATTCTCTCAAGTGATTTTTTAATATGGCATCTTTGTAATCAAAGTTACTGTTATGAATAACGCCAAAAGGTGGCTTTGCATCTGTAAGTGGTTTTTGTTTAAAAACCAACATAAACTTTTGTGTTTTTACATGTAGATACTTTAGCCAGCTGATGTGGATGTTTTTCATCAATATTTCAGAGGGTTGCTTGAATGTATACCGAACAGTGTTATTAGAGGAGTTAATTGTACCAAAGAAATATTTGTTTTTCAGTATTGCCTGAAAGTTAGATTTCATTTTGATTTATTTTCTGTTCCTTTTCTTCAACTTCTACTTCATGAAGTGGAATATTGCCCAGTGGTGCTACAAAATAGTCATCTTCTTTTAAAGCTGCATTTTTCAGTATATCTTTTTGACAGTTTCCTTGGTTAACTTTATCTGTCCGAAGGCTTAAATTCCTAAAATAAGTACATATGGGTGTGATTATCATAGTTATTTACTTGGTTTCCTAAAGTGAGCATACATTACCTACTAGAAAAAGCATTAGAGGCAGCTAAATACAAGTATATAGTAGTAATGCAGCGTTGAAATTACCTTTCCTCCAATACTGAATAAAGTGGTTCCACTTGGTCGGTGTTTATTTGTAGAATTTGGTTAGCAAATGATATAGAATCCTCCAGTATTTGCACCCCTTCTACAGAGTCTGTTTTCACTAAAGAAAGTCTTTCTAATAATGCTATCGTATTCTTATCCACATTTACTTTTTTATTGATTTGATATTTTTCCAATGTTTGGATCGGTGATGAGGGTACTTTGGTAGATCGATATCTAGCTATATGGTGAATGTTATGAAGTTTTCTGAAACTGTCGAGCACGTTACAATATTTCATAATTATAATATTATGATTGTGGTCGTAATGTTACAATTTATTTATTATTTGTTTTTGGTAAAATATACTTCCTTTCCTTTCTCGAAATCATGCATGAAACATAACCTGAAAGTTCGATTTGTTTGTTGACATGACAAGTTACAAATTGACATTGAAAGATTGATATTTTGATTTAATGACGTCATAGTCTGATTGTCATTGTGATTGCTGTTGCTCCTACGGATCGCGTAACGGTTGCTTCTGTCGTCGCTTTTCTGTTTCCTGTCGCTACTGCACAAAGTTTAACTTAACAGGCCTCCGGAGCATTACGTATATAACCCACAATAGGAAGGTACTAATAATAAAATTGTGGAGAAGTTAATGCGCTTCATTGTATGTTGTGAGTTTTGCTATCTATGGTATCACCAAGTTGTAACGTTCCAATCAATCAAACAAAATAGTTAGGTAGGTAGGTATGTCAACTGTCAAGTTCACGTACCAAAACGTCAAGTCAAAGAGAAAAAAAAGCAAACCCAAAATAAATTTGCTGTAAATAAATTTTGTGAAAAGTTGCTACAAAAACATGTAAGAGAAAAATCATGAGAAGAAAACCATTATATTGAATTCTGATGCTGATAAAATAAATAAGCTAAACCAATAGGTACTTGAATTTCTAACCTCTTCCGAACCTCTGTTTTTACAGAAAATATGAAAAAATATGCACGTAATCTTCTGTATGACAAGCTGCACAGAGGGACTGTGCTAGTATGCATTGGCCTCACTCTATACGGCTCCGTTCTCCTTGGAGACCACTTCTACAATTACTTTAGGTATGTGAAACCTAAAATTGAAGCCGCTAAACAAGCTGCAGAACGAGAATTGTTATCTGAAGGATCATCAGACAAAATTTTGATGGAGTAAAAAAACTATGATTTCTCTTCATTTATTAAGTATAAGCTTAAAGTATGTTTAATTGACTCAACGAATCTAGGCGTTCGTGAAGTTAGTCGCAAGAGCTGCGCAGTATCGTTTTTCGGGAGCAATTGGAGGTATGAGGAGGGGGGGAAGGAACTGAACATGCACAAACTCGCACCTGTGGCTAATTTCACGAATGCTTAGATCCGTTGGATTACCTATACCTATTTAGTTTTATAATTGTATCTACAGGTACCTATTCAATTTTGAATCAACATACTACCTACTTACATCATTTACGATATACGGATCTTGCGAGTAATAAGTTCCACTTGACACTGTATAAATCATCTAAAGTGGATGTGAAGACCTGTTAACTTACCTGAATTATTGTACTATAGGTATGTGAAACCTCAAATTGAAGCAGCTAAACTAGCAGCAGAACAAGAGTTATTATCCGAAGGTGCATGTGATAAAATTTCAAAGGAAGAATAGTAAAATATCTATAGCCCTATTTAGCAAATATAAATTTTAAATATTCAAATTGTATAGGTACCAATTGTTAATTTAAGATGTAAAAACTTGTATATTTTAGCTTAGTTTTATTTCAGTCAAATTAGAAATCAATACAAAATAGTACTTACATAATTTTCTGAAATTTGTTTTTATTTAAACCAAATCAAATCAATGCTAAACTTAGATGATAGGAACACAATTTATGGACAAGTGCTTTTTAGTTATTTACTAAATAAGTTGAAGTGCCTGTGGTGTATTTGTGCTTCAACTTGTTCTGCTTTTTACATAATTTATCAGATATCTATAGTGTTACACAACTATACTTGCCTACAAGCCATTTTATAATGGTAAATAGAAAGCCATTGTGCAAAAGCTGTAATTATCTAAAACAGAGTAATTTGTTAATATAGCTCCACAAAAAATATGCTACAAACAAAAAACACCTTCACTGCAGCAGCAGAAATATATACCTAGGTACAATGCATTTGAATATCTACATTATCAGTCAGTTTTAACTGTGTGGTTACATACCTGTCAGATTGCATTTATAGTACCTACATATTCGAAAATACGTTATTATGCAATGAAACCGGCCAAGTGCGAGTCGGACTCGCGCACGAAGGGTTCTGTATCATCTATAAGAACAGAAAAAAATATCACGTTTATAGTATGGGAGCCCCATTAAATATTAATTTTATTCTGTTTTTTAGAATTTATTGTTTTATAGCGGCAACATCACCTGTGAAAATTTCAACTGTTTAACTATCACGTTTCACAACCTGGTGACAGACGGACAAACAGACGGACAGCGGAGTCTTAGTAATAGGGTCCCGTATTATCTACCTACACACTGATTGAATTAGGTACCACAGATATTTTTATTCACTATGCAATATTCATAGATGAAAGCGTGCTGGTTATAATAAATGGGTAGATAGGGCTGGTCACGTGCAGGCCGGCCCATTTACGCTTCTTGTGAACATTGAAGGAAGTGCTGCAATTACCTGTGATGGATAGCAAGAGTTGGGTGTGGCGTACGGGCCGCGCCTTTCATATAACTTTCTTATCTCCCTCCGAAAGGAAACTTTATGACATCTTTACGGCAATCGAAAAATATGTAATGCCTATGGAGGACCCTTGACATTATAAGGCGGCCCTCGTACGCAAATCCGATTTGTGAACTAGGGCTACGAGTGCTTGCTAATCTATGGAGGTCGGTATTAGGTGCTCTGAGAAGGCACGATGAGTTTATATACCTATTATTATATAGTACCTGGGTGACCGAGCATTGCTCGGTTTTTTTGCTAGACCTAGCTAGATCGATTTATCGCCCCCAAAACTACCTGCATACTAAATTTCATGAAAATCGGAGCCGTTTCCGAGATTCAGATTATATACAAGAATTGCTCGTTTAAAGGTATAAGATACTATACTATATAACGGTAGGTACCTACCGTTTTAGAAAATAAATCAGTTACATAAGTACGTGTAACTGTACCTACCTATCCGTATTTTTCTCTTTTGTAAAAATATATTATAATGTCTTCTAACCCAGAAAAATAAAACAGAAATAGGTAGGTATGTACGGGAAATTCTCCACAACTCTTGTGTATTGTGTACAACGCTTTACTACAGACAGACTACTAAGTAATAAATAGCTATAATACCCGCTACTTCTAGAGGAAGTTTTTACTTGAGAAACTGCGTTATGTAGGCTCACCCTATGTACCCCTTACGGGTCTAATTTTGGAAACTCCTTATTAATACTCGTATAAGTACCTACCTAAGGTAAATTTATTTTGCATCTTTACTCTTTAGTTGAAATCTTGTTATATAATTGAAATTGAGTCGGTACTATCTACGTACGAGTAGATATTTATGTAATAAAAAAACCACTAGGGATTACCTTCAGCTACCTTTATAAAGTATACGCTCCCTCCTATTTATTTATACTAAAAGGTTTCTTTCAACCTGTATCCTATGGGTGGTCAAGTAAAGAAACCGTCAATCCGCCTGGGACTAGGCAATATCCGGTCGGGCGATGTTCCCCGCGTGTGTTTCCGATACAACAGACCTGCCAGACCCTTGATTCCCTAAATGTTCAAGTTTTCTTTGCGTAAATCACGTAGCTCTGTACCTTCTTGTATTACCAGCTTTATTTGTGCGCAACTTTTCGGATGGGTGTACCTAAGTAGTAAGTTAATATCTTGTAAAGTTTTCTCTCAATCAATTTTGATACTTACCTACTTTAACTTACCTATTAAACTTGACTCGAGCCAAACTAGTCCTATTTTAATGATGAAACGATCAAAAATAAGTAAATCCATTAAACAGAAAACCTTTTTTTACTTACTATGTTAGTGATCAACTTACAAGATCAGAGGCCTTACCACAATATCGACTTAGATATTATTTCGTACCATGACCTTTGTAAATTCTATCGAAGTAGTGTTCATATTATAAGTAGTATTTCAAGCTTAAAACTTTGACTTTGATTTGTAAAAGCTAGTACTAAGGCCCCTGGTTATCGATGGAAAAAATAAAAAGGAAGGTACGTAGGTTAAGTATGTATCTACTTACTATATTTTTTTTGATAATGTTTATATCTAAGTAGGTAAACAAGTACAATTATTATTATGTACAGTATTAGTTTTGTACTAAGTGAAATTAGGACGCGATTTTGGCTCATCTAGTACTTTCTACGAATATAATCGTAATACCGTAATACGAAACCAACGTACTAATCCATTCGTAGAGTAATTCCCTTCAGCGAGCGGTTTTGTCGAGCTACAACTCTACGAACGGCTACGGACCGCTACTAAGTGCTACACCGGCGAACAAGTCTGCTACGCCAGCAATGCAACGGTAGCTTTCTTGGTAAGTCAAAGCTCAGTGGTTACATTTTAAATATCTTTCAACGAGTAGGTAGGTAGGTACTTAGTTTTCTCAATATAACTCTTTTATGAGTGGATGGTAAATCTTACTAATATTATAAACGCAAAAGTTGTAAGAATGTATGGATGTAAGTATGTGTGTTACTCTTTCACACTGAAACGGCTGAACGGATCTAGATGAAATTCGGCACAGATATAGATTATAGTCTGGAATCCTTTTTATACCGGAAAAAAGTTCGGTTCCCGTGGGATAGATCTGTTTTAGTTTCTCAAGGTACCACGCGGGCGAAGCCGTGGGCGGAAGCTAGTATAAAATAAAACGAAGTTGGGAGATACCACGCAGCCCTAAGAAAAGTAAACATTAGCTCGTCAAAAAGTAAGGTAGAATAATATGAGAATTACTTACTCGACTTTGTTGAGCCCAAAGTTAATTCCCCTGAGTTAATACTTTTTACAGTCGATCTTGTATCACCTACCTATGCATAATAATGTTGAGCGTTTCCTTTCTCTATAGAAAGTAGCTACGTAGGTATATAGTAAAAAGGAAAAAAGTTGGTTACCCAAGGCAATAAGAATAGAGTAGGTTTTTGGGCTAACAATCTTATTACCTTGTTAACTTACACGCTTTTCTGTTCATATTATCTGTTAATACAAAAAGAATGGTACTACTATAAGCCCAAGGGTCATGTTTATTTTCAGTCTATTCCCTTGCTATTTGCTTAACCTTTTTATGTCCTTGTAGTATTTCCGACACTTTCTGTATAGCCATAATAAGATTTTTTTGAAGTCGTTTGCTAAGTAGGTACCTACTTGATAGGTAATATAGGTAGTTATATACAAATGACTAAAGCACGTAAAGTACCTCTATTTACTACGAGACGAGTATATTCGTAGTTACGGCCGAAAGGTAGCAAATTTAGTTAGTGTAGCAAAAATTAAATTGCTTAAACTTTTATTAATCTTTGAAAATAAGTAGGTAGGTAAGTAGGTCTCAAATTTTGTTTGTTTACGAAGTTCGTTCCAAAATTAAAAAGAATGACTTCAAAGTCGCAATACCCGGATTCCCGCCATAACTTCTGCGTCGATGGAGTCGGAAGATACTCGATGATAAAGTGCAGATTATGGCCCCAAATGCCCCCAATAAACTGCAAAGTTCAATTAGATCGCGCTCCGGTTAGGAAATTGAAGATTAAATTGTACTACGTTCCCGTTTTAAAAGTTACTCCACTAAAATTACGCTTATGTAGGTATGTAGGCACTACATACCTACTTATATTTTTATTGTAAATTTAAGAAATAAATCAGTTATTTTTAACTTGATCTACCTACTTAAGTAGGTAGTACCTGGATGATCGAGCTTTGCACGGTTTTTTTTTGGTAAACGATGTCTTCTCAAAATGAAACCTACCTAGATCGATTTATCGCCCCCGAAACCCCCTGCATACAAAGTTTCATGAAAATCATTGGACCCGTTTCCGAGATTCAGATTCTATATTATACATATATATACAAGAATTGCTCGTTTAAAGGTATAAGATAACAGATTTTTTGCCATACATCTCAACTTTTCCGACGCGTAGTTAATAAGGTAGGTATTAATACCTAGGTAGGAACCTCATTGAAAGGCAGTCGCCAGCAACATCAAACTCATTGCTGACACCATTGAGGTATTGACACAATGTTATTTATTTTGCCCCAACGAAGATCATTTTCAAACCATAATCTATCGCAAACATCGCAAGAGACTCGGTATTGGAAGAGCCCATATTGCCCACACACGATGTTGACACTTGTCAATTGTATATTTTCTGATTCCTCGGAACGTGCATGTCCATAGGGACCATATTCGGATCGATGGGAAACGATTGGGTCGACAAGGGCTGAAGTTGAAAATGTTAAATTTCGTAGTCAGTCAGCGTCAGCGTCTTGGTCACCCAGTTCGAGCTGGTCTCGTTATCCTGGGATTTTTTCTTTCTTACCTATACCTACGCTACAATCAATATTCCTCGGCGCCCGAGAATGGATATGGTTGGTTCCGCATAGGATTTGATCTTCTTCAATTTCGATCAAGGCGCAATAATTACTTTAGGCACCAAGCAGAATGTTTAAAACGTTTTTGTGCGGTTTTTTTTAATAAGTAGGTACCTATTATCGGTAAATTTTTTTTCGTAACTAACAATGTAAGGTAAGGTCACCAATAAGGCCTACCTTAACTTTTTTATTACCTAACTAGCAGGTTTATAATAAAAATGCGCTGGTTATTTGAAATACTTATATTTATATCTTAAACTTTGTAATAAATGAAACAAAATTGCTTTAGAAACAAAAATAACACTTTTGCGAACACAAATAACTAAAATGTCATTTTGGCCTTATTAGGAACCCTGTGTCATAATAAAGCCTTACTAATAAAAAGTAGGCATTCAACTTCATAATTAATACAAAATGTTATCAACACTAATATAAAGTCATATTAATTAGTTTTAGTCATATTAGATCAGATTTAACGAGTTTCTGTTCCTGTACGCTCAACATCTCTGAAGTCATCGGCACTCCAACATCAGCCAAATGTATGATTCCTCTGACAAGCCCAGCTTCTTGTTCTGTAGTCAATATAGCCAACCGACCTAGCTTTCGTGCAGTCAAACCACTCTCTAGATGGTTGCGTAGGGTTCTTCTTTGGATGTTATATCTGGCTGCAGCAGCATGTACCTACACAGTATAGGTACCCCTTTCTACCATTTTAACAGCGTTTTCCATCTGTCGCGAAGTCCATTGAGTCATTTTTTTCTTGTGGTAGAAGCTTGTGATCCTTTTTCCATAAAGTTACTGAAAACAAGGGTTTACTTTTTCACTGTGATACTTTTCTAACTGACATAAAAGCATTGTCCTAATAAGGCCTATACATTTTTTAAATAGGCTTTATTAGGGCATCGCACATGGGTAAACAAAACACCAATTATATGGAATACACCGATATTACAGCTTTTTCACTTTATGTGAGGAGATGGCTAAACGTATAATTATCATATAAACAAAACACAGCACACCGTGTACGAATAAAAATAAAAATACTTACTGTTTACTCCGCCAGAGTTTTATAAAACAAGCGTGCGCTCCGCGTCGTGGTTGTTTTCGACTGCAGGTTCCAAACACACTCGCGGCACGGGCTGTTTGCTGTGCTTGTGTGCGTTAGTTAATGTACACGCACACTTCTACAAACATTGGCGGCCATATGAAATCGTGAAGCGGGAAATTTTAAAAATAGGCCTTATTAGGACATAGGCTTTATTTGGGTCACCCACCTTAATATATATTATGTAGGTACTTAGGTACCGGATACATTTCATCACTCTTTGATTTTAAATTTTTATCCACACTGAATTCCATGTGGAATTGGAATACATTGGGCTTAGAGATAATGTGAACATACTGGGCTTAAAGCTGTTTTGTAAAACCCACTTTAAGACAATGGCGATGATATTAATTTATTGTATAATGGCCACGGGCCGGAGGCGGCATTCGGTCGGCACATGATTATAAATTCAACGGACCATAATTCACAATTGGCTTTCATGCCGGCACTGACAGCCGGCCAGATATTTCGTTAAGTCCTAAACTGCGACCACTGCGTGCACCCGATAACGCTTCAATAGGATTCAACAAAATGTAGGTACTTAGGTTAGGTACAAACTATAGGAAAGGCTGTCAGTTGTTTTGCTGGGTGTTGCAGAGACTATAGATCATAGATCATAGAATCGGAAACCTATCCGTCTTGACGTGATATAAAATATGGGAATAAATATATTAAATAACTTTTCCCAATCATTTGATAAATCTCACTATGCGTTCTTTATTTTATTATCTTACTAGTATCTGTAACTTTCGCGTGACCATACTGATGACATCCCTTCCGCATTCCTTGGCCACATGGCCACCATTCCGTCACCGTTTTCTAATCCATTACTCCCTCGCTTTTGTTGGTACCTAATACAGAATAGGTACCTAATACAGTTCCTGAGTAGTAACATAATAATTGTAGGAGTTTTGTTCCGTCCTACCTCGGTTTCTTAGGGTGGGATCTCAATTTAGCAAGAGCTCGAGTTGCAACATAATCTCTATCTATGGGGAAAAAGTTATGAATTCCGCTGCCGACTGAATCTCTAGTTGCAAATAACAGCATTATTATATTAACTTAATTTTATTCTGTTCCATTCGAAAGTTATAAATGGCACAGCTAGAGCGGCCGCGCCGACACCCTGCCTGCGCTCGACTCGTTAGTGAATCCGGTTACCGCCGCACCGTTCGAAGTTTATGTTTTCAACTCTTGTCTGACGGATGTCCAATTGTCCATTCGGATTGGATGGAATTGGCTATTTGACAGTTTTCAAAAAGATACCTAAAAATATACGTAAGTTTATTTTAAACCTCTTACAATTATCTTTTCCTCAAAAAAAGCGTTATTTATCAGAAAAAAATTGTATTTTCCACCAGTGATTTGAAATTTGCGCGAAAACAGCCGGTCACGTGACATTTCTGACTGTGACGTCACGGGTCTCGGACGGATAAAAGGATAAGTCCTGACTGATTTGAATAATACAACTGCTGGTCGTACAGACTTGAAATTTGGAGGGTATGTTTGTCTTGGTATGAAGGCACCCGCTAAGACAGGATTTTTGGAAATTCCACTTTTAAAGGGGTGAAAAGGGCTAAAAACGTTTGTATGAAACTTTTTAACGCGTTGTGAGATTTTCATGAAACTTTGTTTGTATAATGTAAATACAAAACAGATTTACACGTGTTTCAAGATTTTTCAATATAACCTTTGAAAAGGGATAAAATGGGAGCTCAATGTTTATATGGGAACTTTTTAAGGGGTGGTACGATCGGTCTGAATCTTGGTTTGGATACTTTAAATGCAAAATAATTTAAAACGTATATATCGATTTTTCAAAACAATCCTCCAAAAAGGGTTAAATGGGGTGTCAAAGTTTTTTAGACGAGAGGTGTGTTTTGTTTGAAACTCCGTTGAAATACTTAATAGGCAAAATAAATGTACACGCATTTTAAGGGTTTTCGAAAATAACCCTCACAAAGGGAAAAAAGCGGTGTCAAAGTTTATATTATGGACTTTTTGACGAGAGGTGTGATTATCTATACCTACTATCTATACTTACTAATGTTATAAGGAGGAAAGATTTGATTGTTTGTTTGTTTGTTTGCATTGAATAGACACTGAAAATACTACCAATGTGTAGAATGAACTTTCAGGATGAACATAGGGTATATTTAATGTAGGTACTTCGCGAGCAACGCCGCGAGCGAAAGCTAGTAGGTATTTTATAAAAATGACAAGCTAAAAAACTTGTGCCGTGCCTTTGCGTAAAAGTACTACAGTTAAATATCCTGACAAATTGTTTATACACGTTCCTAAATGTCCGAAACTCACATTCATGAAACTCAGCTGAGCAAAAGTTAGGATTACATCCAAATAAATTTGCAACCTTGCTGATTTGCACTATCAGCTTTTATATAGCCTGGCTCCATTTTGTGGAACTTCTCACAAACACAAATTAAAATATTTTAGAGTAAATCTTTTCAGCAAACTGCCAACTATAAAACACACGACATTTTACTATTGAGATGCATTTTACTGTGACACTTAGAGAAGTGACGTCACGCGATGGTCAAGCATGGCTGCCCGCGTTTTGGCTTTTGAAATCCACGGACAAAAAAACTCAAATGAATTTTTCAAAAACGATACATTTACAATTTATTTTAATGTAAAACACATATTGTATGAGTATTGTGAACCTATAAGCTAATGTATCTAATATATAAAATATGTTATCGTTACTATTGTCAAATAGCCAATTCGCGTCTCATCACGTTTTTCTACCTCTGAGTCTAATTGCTTATTTTGGCCTCTGCAGAAAGTAGTGTAGGTAGGTACCTACTTATTACGTCAATATTCGTAAAATAGGGAGGTACATAGTGTGTACCTACGTAGGTAAGTAAGGTACTTACACCTTTTCACGCATGTAGTCAAGTGTCAGTTGCCACATCTCCTTATTAGCCTAAATTCTTTTATTGGTGATTAATAACGAAAATACTCGATCACAGTCGGACAACAAAGATAATGAGCAAGTAATAATCAAAGAAATAAAATGAAGGGTGGCAATTACGAGTGATGGATTGTTGAACGTCTCCGGAACAGAGATGACCCCAGTGCCTTAATATCGTCTTGTTTCTTTCCATCTGCTCTCGGTGATTTGTCAACAGCAAATTTTCCAATAAGAAAATTGTGAAAATTCCTAATTGCTTGAAGTTTTGTATTGTTTGGATTGAAGTTACCAACACAAGTTGATGGACGGCAAACTGGCTCGCGGAGCGGACCAGTCGTCTTGTGCCAGTAGGCAAGTGCCTGTAGGTACATCATCATTCTCCTGCCCTTATCCCACGCTAAGTGGGGTTGGCACAACATGTTTTCTTTCACTCACTCCTATCAGTCGTCAACTCTGAATCCACTCCTCTTACATTCAATACCATATTTCGCACGATCAAACCGCATCTTCTTCATAGCCTTCCTCTACTTGCGCACCCATCCACACTCATATTACATATTAGATAGGTAGGTAGGTACATATTAAACATTATTAGGTATTACCGTATTACAGAAGTAGGTAGTTAGGCGCAGTATCTACCTAAGTGCATCAGAATTCGAGGCACACCACAATATGGGGACTGGGGACAAAATTTCATCATGTCAACAGCCCGTTTTTATAAATACCTAAGTAGGTACTTAAGTACATAATTAGCATTTTTACAAACAATAAGTAGGTAAGGTACATTTTTAAACTTACGCGATCTGAACACATTATTATTAGTATTAGACGGGTATTTATCGCGTTTAAATTACCTTATATTTTCCCGACGTTTAGGTTTAAAGAACTTTATTTCTCATAAAAACTTTACAGTTTACTTAGAATGAGATAAATTTAAACAATAAATGTGTACTAAATCTAAGTTTAAGTAGGTAAATAACTCCTGAGCTTAAATGATTAACTATAACTATTGTGTTATATAAGTATAATAGTGTTATGTTTATTTATGTAATTTGTTTTGCTATTCTATTGAGCAGACATGTGCCTTCAACATATTTTTGTACGTATTAATGCTTTCACATTCTTTAATGGTATTTGGTAAATTATTAAAAGTACGTGCTCCCTCTGAAAGAATCGTCTTTTTTCCGTAATTCGTACGGGTATGGGGTAATTTTAGTTTAATTTTGTTTCTTAGACTATATTTAGTTTCTCTTAATTGTAGGCTTAGATTTGATTGTATGGACTTAGAAGTAATATTTTTTATTAGAAGACATGTTTTAAAAATATGTAGTTGCTTTAAGTTTAGTATATTTGTATTTTTGTATAATTCTTTTGTAGGCGTATAATATGAATAGTGATATAAAACTTTGATAATTTTGTTTTGGACCCTTGAAGGGGTTTAACATGTAACTCAGCTGCGGATCCCCATATTTCAATAAGGTACTCTAAGTGGGATTTTACTAAAGAATTGTATATTATATTTCTGATTTTAGCGGGGATGCATTTTGTCACTTTGCGCAAAGCTCCTAGCAATGACGTAAGTTTTGATTTTACTTCGTCAATGTGTGATTTCCACGTCAATTTATCGTCGATCCATAACCCTAAATATTTTTCCAGATGCGATTTTTTAATTATATCATTGTTAATCGATAATGGCGTAAAATTAGGAACCGGCTTATTTTTTGCACAAAAGATCATAAATGAGGTTTTTGACGTATTAATTGTTAACAAATTGTATTTGAACCATTCATCAAGGGCGTTAAGATCTTTTTGAGCATCATCGATAATGTTGTGGATATTTTTGCCAAAATAAAAGAGGCAGGTGTCGTCTGCGTAAAGAGTTAGTTGGCCAGATAGTCCTATTGCATTTATATTATTTATGTAGATTAGAAACATTAGTGGGCCAATTATTGATCCTTGTGGAATACCATAAGTGACATTTCTTACACAACTAGTAAAGTTATCAATTTTTACCACTTGTCTCCGATTTGATAAGTAAGATTTGAATATGTCTAGGGCTCTGCCTCTGACTCCTATATTGTCGAGTTTTTGGAGAAGCTTTTCATGACTAACAGTATCAAAAGCCTTCCTTAAATCTACAAAGATTCCTAGTCCATAGTTTTTCTGGTCAATATGGACTTTTATTTTGGTCACTAAATCTATAGCCGCTGATAAAGTGCTAGATTTAGGACGAAATCCATACTGTTCATCTATAAAGAAATTCTTTGCAATTAGGAAATCGTTAAGTCGGTTATATAAGATTTTTTCGTATATTTTCGAGATAATGGGTAGTACCGAAACTGGCCGATAATTATTAGGATCCTTTTTGCAACCTGATTTGTATATTGGGCTAACCTTAGCAATTTTAAGATTGTCTGGGAAAACCCCACGAGCCAAACATTCATTTATACATAGGGTAAGACGGGTAGACACTACCCGTGACCACCACAGCGTGCAAACCTGTCGAAACGTCGGGAAAATATAAGGTAATTTAAACGCGATAAATACCCGTCTAATACTAATAATAATAGGTAAGGTACCTATATATAACCAACGTTCTATTAAGTACTGTACAGGATTGCACACTCGTTGCGCTGGATTAGAGAGTTTGAAACCACTGAGTTTTTCTATAGAACTTTATTTTCTTTTCCTTGCTAGGTTACACTGAATTAATTAGACTGACTTGTTAGACTGAATTATTAGACTGAATTGTTAAAATGAACTGAATGAATTTCTTTTTTTTTTCGGACTGGACAGAATGCTGTTAGGTTGTCTGACAACCTGTGACAGCTTTACACGGGCTATAGGCGAGCGCAGATGGCGCTCCGCCTGAGAAAAATAAAAATTTTTGGCAACAAGCGCAAGGGCACCACTTAGGTACGAACCTCGGCTTAGGCTGTTGCCGGGGGGGAGGGCCCTCCGAGGGCCGGAATGGAGAGACGTCTTCGACCTCGCCGGCGAGGTCGGTGTATCTGTGCAGTGTTTGCTCTGTCCGAACTGGATGACTGAGTCGCCGCCGCATTAGCGGCGGTGATCTTGTCATCGGGATCACCAAGGACGTGTCTTGGTCTACGGAGGGATCGTCTGAATGAATTTCGCTAGAGTACTCACTATTTATACTATTTGAGAATATGTGCTTCTCTTTCTAACTATACCTATCTCTGTTATACATTTATTCTAGAACAATCAACATTTTTCTAGGACTATAGCTATCTCTGTCTAACTATTATCTATCTCTCTCTATTAAACTGTCTATCATATTCTAGAACTTTCCATATCTTTCTTGTAGGTATATATAAACTATCTATAGCTATCTTTGTTTAAAAATTATACTCGACTCTAGAGTAATGTTCTAGTTTTTTCTATAACTTATACCTATTCTTATGTGTTGTCCTGCAAATCTAGAGTGATGTTCTAGATTTTTCTATAACCTATGTCGTCCTGCACAAGTACAAAATAGAGTATAGGTAGATCAGTCTAAAAATGCACGCCCCTCCAATGTATTTCCAATGTATTTACCTCTACATGCGGTACAAGTACAAGTGGAGGGGCGTGAATTATTAGACTGAATCATCTCTATCTAGGTACCAACCTCCTTCGTGTATTACGCTTCATTAAACACAGTTATTTATTTATTTTATGTAGACCTATATAAAATATGTATACTATGTAAGTAAGTAGGTACCTGTACTTACATAGTATATTTTAAAATCCTAACTGTAGTTCGAACCTTCGTTCGAACGGTAAGTGTAGGTACCTATAGGTTATAGATACTTACCTACCTAATGTTATATATCTTATTCTGCTATAGTTGATCTTGCCCTTAAACCTTATACTTATCTAAAAGTTTTTACCTCAAAGTAGGTGGCTTATTGGCACATGTCTTTCGACATGCCGTTTTCTCACAGTGTTTTCCTTCAATGTTTTATCTCACGGTAAATGCGCAGTTAGGTTAAAGCCCGATTTACATTGGCGAAGTGTTTAGCGAAGTGTCAAGTACGAGCTCAATGGCGAGTGGGGACAAGTGACTCATATACACTACAGCCAGTAAATTGGCCAATCTTTAGAAGATAAAATAAATAAATAAATAATGCTGGACAATCCACACAGCATCATCTAGCCCAAAAGTAAGCTACTCAAAGCTTGTGTTATGGGTACTAGATGACTGATATATTTAACTATCATGAAATACTTAGGTACCTACATGTGATTCTGGGCAGAATACTTTCAAATATAATGTATTTGAACCAACAGAAGATGTAGGTACCTACCTAAGTACTTAGGTGATAAAAACCAATAGGTAGACACAATGTAGGTAGAGATGATTCAATCGAAAAATGCACGCCCCTCCACTTGTACCTACTTGTACCGCATGTAGAGGTAAATACATTGGAGGGGCGTGCATTTTTAGACAGATCTACCTCTACCTAGGTAAGTACTTAAACTTACATAATATTGTGCCTACTTGCCTAGTTATTGTTATTTGACTGTTTACACACCTAAGCTTTACGGCCAGTCAAGTCCCGCGTGCATGGGCACGAGCCACATTCCAATCAGTTTACATTACTTTGGATTACACTGTCGCTGTTCGTCTTGCACATTCCAACTTCGCTATAACACTTCGCCAGTGTAAATAGGGCTTTAAGATTCAGAGACGAAACTAAGCGTAAGTTCACGCTACCGGATGTCAATGCGCGAAATTTTGACAAACGGAAGCTTACGTTTACGCTTAGTTTCCTCTTTGAATCATTTTGCGAATATAGATCCCAAAGATCCCTCTACTACATGGAAATTCACTACCTACACGAGAAAAAAATATAATTTCATCATAAATTCACACCGAAAACCGATCTAGATCTAGTCTGCCAATTTCCTGTGGCCACCATGGGTTGTCTTTGTTTCATCTTCATCTTGTGCTTGTCTTTTGCTATGAAAATCGATGTTAAACTCTGCATATTCTCTGCATATCTAGTTGTATTCTAATTATAAGTATTATAAAAGTACCTGCCTATTCTGTTTCATTTTACTCGGGTGTGGCAGGTAGGTACCTACATTTATTTCGGCCAATTTGTAGAGCTAACATTCAGAGCACAAGAATGACGCGCACATTGAAAGCTTTCTAAACGAGAGTGGATCATGTTCGTAGCACTGGTTATCTACTTAGAGTAGGTAAGTACATAATGTACCTACGCTACGTGGTCGAAACGTTACATTGCGCTCCAAAACGCAAATCGAGGATGCGAAGTGCATGCTAAATGAGTTGCGGTTGCTATCTAATCTACATCAAGCCAAGCTTACAAAAAAATATCTACGAATGTATTCGACATTGTCCGCAATGTCCCTTACTGGTTGTAGGGTACCTAGTGTGGTACCTCTGTAGCCTGTACCTTAGGCTAAAATGAAAAATGTAGATAAGTAAGTAGGGTAGACTGGGTACGTTTGTGCCAGGGTACGGTAGTGACAGTCGTCATATTGGCGAAACTATAAGGAATACGGGGTTGGGTGCAAGGGAAGAAAGGAGCGGCGTGCCTGTCCGAATGTGCTTCACAGTATTGCGTCATCCGGCGCGCGACGTAGCGGCTTGCAGAGTACCACATTACTATTTTTCGATGGAAAGTAAGTTTTTTTGTTCGATTTCTTTGTGTGATTGTTGTTTTATGTGTACAGATAGAGTGATAAGTGTTTATTGGCGTAAAAACTTAAACATTAGTGGTTAAATAGCAGTTATTACTTTGAACGTAGATTAGTCGATATATTCATGGCAATTGTTTTTTTGCGAATGGATACCATGGGTACGTTTGTGCCAAATTTTCTGGGTACGGTTGTGACATAATTAAACAATTTATTTTTGCTTTTAGATGCCGCAACGACGTGTAAGGAAGACGAAAAGAGGTCATTGTTACCTGCAAGAATATGAAAACGCTTACCAAGCAGTGAAACTTGTCATAACTGTGAAAAATCTGACTATATTTCAGTAGGTTACATTTTTAAAAGTAAGAACTTCCTTAGATTTTGTTGATTTTGTTGTTGCATGTAAGCACCTACAAAAATGTTTATTTAAGCTGATTAGAATTCATATGAAGATTTTTACCTAATAATTAAAGATGCTAAAGAGCCTTATTATATAAAGTGATACAAATGTTACTGTTTTCTATATATTATCATAAATTTATTGTGAAATTTATAGGTGATTGTATGACATACAATACGTGCAATAAAGTTGGTTTACGACCGTTTATGTGCGTTTTTGAACCTGTCACATTCGACCCCAGGCACTGTCACAACCGTCCTTGGGGTGGGGACGATTGTGACGTTTTTTTCTTTTTTTTTCAAATGGCTGCTATGGGTTAACCTTTGCCTTTATGGAAAAAATTAAAGTATTTACATGTAGACAAATGTCCATTTTACTATAAAATACACCTTTCCTTCAGCTAACTGGAATAGTTATGAAATTATGGACGATCAAATGAAAATTGGCACAACCGTACCCAGTCTACCCTACCTACCTATGTATGTACCTACGTAAGAATTTTCTTCGAGGAAATACTTTGCCGATAATGTGAAAATTTCTCAAGAGACAGATAGATATTGGCCCAAAAAATCCAGCCGAAGGCACCTTCATAAAGACTGGAAGTCACCCAGAAGAAGATAAGAAAGTTGCGAGTGGCCCGCGTCGCCGTCGCTGCCACCCGCGATAAACTCCGAATATCCATCATACTTAATTACCTACCTACCTCACTCTTTTAACAGTTTAGAAGCTCGTCGAGAGTAAGAATTAACGGGTGCTTGTCAGTGCCGACACGCCCGCTGTTTCAGCGTTTCTCTAACTTAATATAAGTATTTTTTTAACTTTGACTCAGTCAGGACTGACTTTAATTTAAAAGTAATAGAGAAACATCTAGCAAGATAATTCTAGATAGAGATTTTATGATAGATATTTTAATAAATTAATTTTGTAAGGAGGTGGATGAAAAGATGGATGGACTGTGTGAAAGATGACATGGATGAGTATGAGATGACGAATGATAGAGGGAAATGGAAGAAGATCACTGTTGCGCGACATAGAGTGACCCCACATAAAGTGAAAAAAGGGCAGGAAGATGATGATTTTTGTAAGGAGCTACCTAAGGTAATTAAAGTACCTAATGATTTTTAGCTTTACGGAGCAATGTCTACTCGTAGTTACCTACATCTCGGGTTTCACCTAGCGCCGAATCTTTAGCACCTATAACTTAGATAGGTAATTGGTAATTTTATATTTATTTAGTACCTACAAATTTTTAAAAATTAAAAAAAACAGCAAAATTTTTCCGCAAGTTATAAAAAATACTATTAGTAGGTAGGTACCTAATCCTAACTCTGCATTACACAGCAAAACACGGTTGATTCGGTGCTCAGGTACCTCTCCCGCGGCCGAGAGATGGATGACGCGTCGAGTGACTCCACATGAAAATGGAATTTGGCGAAATACCAAGTGCAGTGAACTAGATCGCAAAATGCGTGAGTAATCAATTAGGTACCTACGTCGAATATAGTAGGTACCTACTTAGGTATTATTTAATCTGTGCTAGGTAGGTACATAATTATTAGTAGGTACCTGGGTGACCGAGCTTTGCTAGTTTTTTATTGGGGTAAACGACGTTTTATAAAAATGAAACCTAGCTAGATCGATTTATCGCCCCCAAAACCCCCTGTATACCTACTAAATTTCATGAAAATCGCTGGAGCCGTTTCCGAGATTCCGATTATTATGTATATTATTATTATAGATTATTACATATTATACAAGAATTGCTCGTCTAAGCGGTCTGGATCTGAACGTCAATCAAATACGAGTTATCATACAAAGTAAAATGACCAAATGTAGGTAGGTACTTACAGTGAAAAAGTGTAGGTATTTCTTTTCTTTAATTCGTCATTGTACTTAAGTAGGTGTTTGTAGGTGAAGTTTTTGGCAAAATTTACTAAAGAATTGGTAACTCCAAGATTCTTATAAGTACTTATTATGTACTCGGACTTTCTTGCTGAAATCGCGTGTCAAAAGCTTCTGCCAAAAAAAATATTTAGGTACCTAGGTACCTGTTCTCATGGTAGGTACCTAATCAATCATTACGTTCAGAGAATATCTGATGCCATAGCCATTGGGAGGGCACGGGACCTTATCATCCCAGAATAAAGAATTGTATAATCAGGATAGAATCTCACTCCTGTAATTATCCTTCTCTTTATTCACAAATTTAACATTTTCTTCTATCTATAAAATCAATGTGATTTTTGAATTAGTTTATAAAAGAGTAAAAGTGATAGCTGTGCTTTGGTTCAAAATGTCTATGGTGTAAAACACTTTTTAAGGCTTGACAGAGTTTTCATCTCTGTTTGTTTACCTCGATGGCCCTGGCACTCAGCGCCGAGTAGGTACCTAATCCATTCGCCACAATTTCCTCTAGCTGCTTCCAAGTCCTGGATGCCATCCTCGCTGAAAGCTGCTCAGCTTCGCATTCATATGAACCGTCAACAAAGCCAACGGTGGTGAATTTATGATATTTTAATTAATTGTTAATTAAATTGGAAGCCAATAATGTAGCTTCCTAAAGACATTTTTGAATAAAATCTAAGTTTGTGGAGTGGTGGTAGGTGCTTTTATTGGAACGATGTTGCGGAGAGCACCACTACTACCATGAATAGACTATATACCTAGATACTATATACTATGTATTATAGATAAACCTAATAAGAGTATAAATAACTGTTGAGCTAGATAACTTATATGTTAAAAGCAAAATTCAACTACATTCATCAGATCCAGATTAAGGAATAAAATCTCTTTACTACTACATAAGTACAAAATAATAAAATATGTTTTTAAAAGAAAAAGTCTAGGCAGGTCTACTTATCTTCTTACAATTCGTAGATACCAACATAAGCCGCATTGTAACCTCTTGTTTCTCCTAATCTCTTTTCAGCTACTCACTCACATCTTGCGAGAAAACACTGTTACTTTTTACAAGGCTTATTACGTATTCTACCTTCGAGTGATCTCCTGTCAGTCGGAGGCAGAGATACTGTCAGCCTAAATCTATTCTCAATATTTAATTTGCTTACATCTGATAAAACCCTTTTGTTTTAAGTCTCTAGCTCCTACAAACCCATGTGTTTTTCATGATATTCTAAGAAAGAGGTAACGTTGAATGAAGCTATGTTATGTAGTCTAGTGCCTATGGCTTGGAGCGACCCTTGTCGTGGGAGATTTGTAAACGAAAAAGCCTCTAATTTGGGTTTGTGTTTTGACAAGTCATCTGGAGGTGCCCTGACTTTTAATACGTTCTAAGGACTCTTTCAGATTTGGACAGTGTACTACGTGTGAAGTTTGAAGGAAAAAGTGGCTGAAACTAGAAAAGGGCGCTAGATATTTGGAAATAATTTTCAGATAGGAGGTTTTTACAGTCAACTTGTATTTTTGGCTAAGTCTTATTTCCTCGGAATATATTTCGCGTTATATTGATAAAATTGTTAAAAATTAGGATCTTTTAATGGTGTAAGGATTATATGTAGGTATATTGGTAGGCAATTTTATTTAATAGTCAAACAAACTTACCCCTGTAAGTGATGTTCGACTGGAATTACGCATAGTGTTGTCTCGTCTGAAGATTTTTACTCTGTAGTCCGGTCCTTTCCACTCAGAAGCGCTTACATCTTTTAAATTAATGCGAAACGAAACGTCCCGCTCAATGCCGCCACCATCTGGAACTTACTTCATTCCGTTTACAGAACAGGAGCTTTTTGATTTTACTAGGGTACTTGCATCTAATAATTAGATGACTGGGTCGGGAGGGACTCTTCTTCAGACGAGACAACACTATGCGTAATTCCAGTCGAACATCACTTACAGGGGTAAGTTTGTTTGACTATTAAATTACGCTACGTTGTTGTCTCGTCTGAAGATTTTTACTCTGTAGATGTTAAAAGCCTAGTGTAAAATCAAAAAACCTAGGTATGTTATAATCAATTTTAATTATTATAAACTCTAAAACATTAGGTAGGTCGGTAGGTTTGTATACCTACCTAATCATTAAAAAACCAACAAAAAAACAGCTTCTAATATAACTTAACTTCTAAACACTAAGAATAACTTTACATCAAAAGTACCTAATGTAGGTACTTACAAGATGAAACACTAAAAGTTATATCTGAATCTTATCTTAATCTAATTAGGAACTATTAAACACAACACTAGCAAAGTGTTCATTATCAATAATAGGTCTGTTATAATATCTAGCGAAGGAGGAAGACTCACCAGCCCAACCAGCCGTTCTGCGGATGTCGTCTATGCTAACCCCTCTTGCGTAAGCAGCAGAGGTTGCGGCATGGCGCGTACTGTGCGCTGAAAATGCTGTTATATCTATTCTGCTGTCCTGCATAGTTTTCTTAATCCAACGGCTGATTGTACTGGCTGAAACTTGTTTGTAAGGTTTCCCTAAAGATATAAACAAGTAATTAGTAGACCTTATATTTCTTGTTAACTCTATATAGGTAATCACAGCTCTATCAGGGCATATATCTATTTTTTCATTAAAAAATGGTAGAGTCAGAAAAGGCTGGCACCTATTATGTGCAGAAGTTTTAATCAACTTATCTACCTTGAAATTAACACAAGTGTTTTTAATCTCTATGTTGTTTACTTCCAACAATGAATTTGTTTGAGCCCTGTGGCCAATGCAAGTAACATTACAGTCTTTCTTGTGTTTATTTTTAAGTTATGTTTTTCTTTATAATTTTTCTCAATTAAATTAAGTACATTTGATACATCCCATGTGTTATTATATTTAGGTGCAGAAGGCTTCAATGTAAAAAATCCTATAGATAATCTTTTAATTTTTTCATTAGGTACTTCCCAAATTGGGTATGATAAGAGACATGCTGAGCGCAGGGAGTTTAAACTACCATAAGATTGACCTTCATGAAATTTACTTGTTAAATAAATAATAATGTCAGAAACATTGGGTTTTGTTATGGATATCCCTACAGATTGACAATGCTTGGCCCACCCAATTATACAGGGTAAATATTGTTTTAAAGTATTACTTGAAATAGATGAAAGCATGATCTCTGTAGCTTGATCATTAATTCAAGTGCTTAGGAAGGCTTGCCTGATAATATTCCTGCCATTAATGATAGGTTCTGGTGAAGCAGGTGCAGCATTCTGCAATTGTGTAAAGTAGATCTATACTTGGTTCAAAAATTATAGGATCATAGGTTAAGAGTTTTTTATATATAGGAAACCATGAACCCATGAAACCATGAGAATTTTTTTTTTTTTTTTTTTTTTTTTTTTTTTTTTTTTTTTTTTTTTACCAATTTATAGTGAATGCATCTACCACCCATGCAGATGGGTCTGGGTGCCAGACTGTATAAAGCTTGCATTTAGTATTGGTCCTCCTAGACGCAAAAAGATCTATTGATGGTTGACCAAAAAACTGCCATTGTGACACAATGTGAGTAAAATATTTCTTCCCTAATGCCCATTCTGTATGTCCTAACTCTTTCTTAGATTCAAAATTTGCTATCACATTATCTTTTGTATTATAATATACCTAAGTGGCAAATAACCATACATTTCTATTCTCGCACCACTTTCATATCTGTTTTGCTATATTATGTAAATAGGGGTATTGTACCCCTCGTTGTCTATTTATGTATGAAATAGCTGTTGTGTTATCAATGTGTAACAGTATAGAAGTTTTAATATTTCTTGCCCATCATTGCATATCTTCTTTACATTATTTGATTATTTAACAAGGTGTGGTGACTATAATTATCATTATTATGTTTTAGAGCTAAGTATTTTAATCTTTCAAGATTTTTGGTATAAAGAAAAAATAGATACCATACTTTATTGCAGTGCACACCGATATTAATGTACTTATAGTTTGAGCTAAAAACCTTATTTGGACTCTGTTTTTATCTAACAATTAAATAATCAACTTATATCATTTCTGTCTTTTTTCTTCTGGAATAATTTTATAGTCATTTCTATAGAGTTAAATATAAAGCTTAAAAATGCACATGTTTGTGCTGGTACAAGATTGCATTTTTCTTTGTTTATTAAAAAACCTAAAAATGAAAGTAATTTAATAGTTGCATTCATGATTTCTTTGCAAGCAGAAAATGAGTTACCTAAGCAGAGAAAATCATCGAGGTACAATGCAGATATGAAACCCTTATTTCTCAAGTGAGCTACCACAGGTTTCATAATTTTGGTGCTGTACATAAGCCAAAGGCTAAAACATTAAACCAATAGTATTTTCCTTCAAAATAGAATTTTAGGTATTTTTTACTATCTTGGTGAATATTTATCATGTAATATGCTGATTTCTAATCTTATCTGGCAAAGTTCAGGATCGGAGAAATTGTTATTCTCCAGAACAGATGATTGATAAGGTATACTGTGCAAGGGTATTTTATAACCTTTCACCCATTCCAGAATGGTAGAATCATCAGTTATGAGTTTTCAGTTACAATAAAAATGTTGTAATCTGCCTACCTCACTATCTCCTGAAGTTGTGATTTGGTTGCCGCTCCTGTGGCCTCTCGTCCTTCTTCTTTGTCTGCAACTTTCCGCCATAAGTTTGCCCCCCTGCCACCACTGGTTTTTGTGTTCCCACATTTTGACGAGGAGGGCCCCACCAGTTTAAAGCCCTTGGACTGCCTTTTGTTACAGTATCAGTGTTCCGAGTTCCAGCAATGTTTTTCTTTTGAGTAACTTTTAAATCTTGAACTGACTTTTGAACAGTCTTTGCAGTTTTGATAATTTCAGAAAGGTCTTTTCCAAATAGGTATTCCTCTGGTTTTGTCTGCAGTAGAGACTCTTTCATATCCTGATTGATGCAAAAAAGTATCAGCGATCTTCGACTTTTAGAATCTAGATGAAAAGTATCACATAGTAATCGAGAAGCTTGGCTGATCTTATCCAAAATTTCTTTGATATCAGCTCCATTGATACAGCCTTGAATAGCCAGGCCCAGGCATGACAGAACAGTTGAAATCTGTTTTTGTCTGCTTTCTATAATTTGATCTCGCTTTTTAGCAGAGTCAGGTAAAGCCGCTTTGACCTCCAGATTCAACTTTGGAGCACATAATTCAGGAAAATTCTCAAAAGGTAGATTACTTTTACCAATATTTTCTTTTTCTTCCTTTTGAAGTCCATTAGCAATCACTTCAGTCCAACGACTGGCAATTTCTTTGTGCAAAATTGATCCTTTTTGCTGCATTTGCATGGATCCCAGTATATTTAATATAGATTCATCTAAGATGAGAGCATCATCATCTTCCAGGATCTCTGTTGGAGAACAATCTCTAGTTGGAGAATCCATCAATATGGAAACCAGAGGAGAAAGATGTTCTTCTTCAACATCAACTTCACATTCACTTTCTGTAAAAAACAGATTGAACTTAGCACTGGGTATATTTTGTACAGAAAAGGATCACGTTCGCCCCCACAGGACGGCCCTAGACCAATGTGTACGTAGGTACTTGTGTAAAACCCAGCCTACTCTGTAGGTATTGAAAACTTTCGGTGTAGAACCCCACAGGCCTGCCGATGAAAGTTTTATAATTGATCACGTTCGCCCCCGAAGGACGGCCCTAGATCATAGTGGTAGGTACCTAGGTAGGTAGGTACCTACATAGCAAGGTAGGTAATTTGGACAAATAAGTCTGACTTTAGATGCAGAACCCAAAAGGTTTGCCAGTAAAAGTCATGATCGATCACGTACGCCCCCGAAGGACGGCCCTAGATCATTATTGTCCTGCCATTACTATCAAAAACTGAATTTTCAGACTCTGAAAATGCGGTAATTTGAAATGGCGTCCTCACCTTCATCATCCGATACAAGTTTTTGTATCTTTTTCTCCAATTTCTTTAATTTCTTCAGTAATTGATCTTTTTCTTTGTGTTTTCTTTTCATATTATTCATTTTTCAGTTGAATAATCCGAATTAATACCAAGAAACACACTAGAAATAAAAATTTTAAACTTTTTTGTGACGCTTGTTGCGAGTACAAAAAACCGAATGAAGTAAGTTCCAGATGGTGGCGGCATTGAGCGGGACGTTTCGTTTCGCATTAATTTAAAAGATGTAAGCGCTTCTGAGTGGAAAGGACCGGACTACAGAGTAAAAATCTTCAGACGAGACAACAACGTAGCGTAATTGGTGTATGTCAGGCACTTTTGTTTCTATCCATTTAACCGTTTTTTTATCGAAATTTAATAAATCGATATTTTGTTTTTTCTAAGAGCATATATTGGTGTAGGTACCTACCTAACCGTAACACCGTTTCCATCCAATCCTAAGGTCGAAGTTTCGATCCAAATAGTGCATCTAAGATGTTTTAATATTTCAAAAATGTTTGCGCAGTGCCAGTTTTCTTAAACGGTGAGAGAAAACGTCGTAAGAAACCGGCATACTTATAAGAACCAATAATTCGAAAGTGTGTGACATTGGATAAATTCCTATAAGCGGCGATGAGTTTGCAACCTGTCACGTATCTACGGAATTGTGCAAACATAGAGTTTGGACGTGCCTCTGACCTCTTTGTTATATCCTCAAAAGTTCTAAGTAACCAGAGGCTTACATTCGTGACCACAATGTTTGTCCGATTTTTTTTGGGACTTTAAATTTATCCGGCATACCCTAGCTAGAACCAAAAATTCGAAGGTATGTGTCATAGGTTAGTATTCTTATAAGCGGCGATGGGCTTGCAACCTGTCACGTACGGAATACTAACTACTGTGCAAAATGTGGGCATGTACCAAATGTCATGTTTGGACTTGCCTCTGACTACCCCCTTTAGATATCCTCAAAGATCTAAGTAACTAAAGATCTGAGGAGATATCTACCGAGCCTGGGGATTACAGTCGTGATCATATATATTTTTTTTATTTTTATTTTTTTATTTTCACGACAAAAAAGTAAACTGTCACCTGAAATAAAATATTTATTGATATTAATATTACGTACTTACTACCTAGTTACCTACATGTTGTTTGAATATCTTTCCACCTTATTTTATAATCGGCTTCAGAGGCAAAGAGGGTAGAAAAATATAGGAAAAGGGTTACTGATGAAACGCAACTGAAAGAAATACGATTGCACAAGCGAGTCTCATACTATCTTGATCAGGAACCACAACAAAGCATAAAAAACAAATTGTACCTACTTACTCTTTTTTAACAAATCCGTCTTGACGAGGGTTTGCTGTTTTCCTGTAAAAGTAGAAAAGAAACGATAGCGAACAAATCCTGGTAGATCACATCCAAGATCTCGATTCTTTTTTTTTCAATTAATTTAGAAACAAAACTGCGTCTCTTACGATCCGAAGGAACACAATAGGGTCAACAATAGATTGGGGAAGCGAAACAAAAATGAAACTTGGCCGCCTTATCTAATCTTTTATCGTTTGTTCAAGCTATGCTTTTAGAGAATTTTGTATAAAAAACTGTAGCTACCTAAGTAGGTTTATATTAATTACTTAATCTGTGATCGAAACTTCCCTTATTAGGTACTTATTATAAAGGTATTTAAGAATCAAGCACGTTTAATTAATTTGATACAGTGTTACATGGTTTGATCTTAATTAAATTTAATATTGCACTTAGAACTTTGCATTGTAAAATGTTATAGGTGGCATAGGGTAAGTAATGCCTATACATACATTGTTTTATAAGTATATAAAGGCACCTTAGTACCTATCTGAGTTGGGCTGTAATTAGCAGGTACCTAAGGCCGGGTCGCGAGCGCGGGCTCCAGTTATAATTGTTGCCAAGTGTTTGTTTCCTGAGACGCTTGGGTTCACCCGTAGGTACATAATAAGCCTAATTATGTAGGGGTGAACCCAAGTGAATCATGTGATTTACCTCTTTCGAAGAAGAGATTGTGAGTAGGTACATTGTAGTTAGTAACAATACTTTGTAAGTTCTATGTATACTACTTATTTATGTCGACAAAACAGTCGTGAAAAATATTGTTAAGTAGGTACGCCCACTTTCAGGAAATAAAAAGACTGTTCGAAAGAGTCAAAAAAGTAAAAGTTACAGATCCTAAATTCGTGTGTCTGATCCCTTCGCGTCTTTTTATGTTAGCACGAGAGTTCTCAGCTAAAACAAAAACCGTACCTACATAATAAAAGGTAAGGACATTCACGTCAGCTTATATGTTTACTGTAATTTGTGTTAATGTGTTTGTAAAAGAGAAAATAACCTTGGCGGCCCAGTAAGTCACAATTTCATGATGCAGAGGTCGATTCTAAATCGGTAGAGTTTGTATATCGATAAATTTCAATTATGTTTTAGATACGTAATGTATGATTTCATGATTTCCGAACCAAATTATAAGACGTGGGATACGGGTTCAATTCTCGCAGCGGGACAAATGTTTCCGTGAACTACAAAAGTTTGTTTCTGGTTTTGGTTTAAAGTTATTACAAAAGAAGTGTACCTAAGTAGTAAATTCTTAGTTTTTGATACCAACAGTACAGGAACTACATAAGTGTCTAGGGTCAGGTAGTACAAACTTAGTAGGAAATTGTGTAGGTAAAAAGGTACCTACCTAAGTATGGTGTGTTTATTTAAATTAATTTACCGCTTGATACTCTGCCATTAACGATAGGTCAGTTTGCATGTGCGTCTGTATCACGTACCGCAGTCAGCTTCGCTTACCGCAAACCGATTGTGGTCGTATTCCTATCCACGATTTTCTCTCTCTGCCTTTTCGCTCAAAAATAATACGAAACATATAACAAAAAAACATCAATAAAAATATTGAATGTACCTATTTTAATTATCAAATTCTGTTACTAAGATTTTTTGGTAGGTACCTACCTATTTTTTGACACCAAAAAGTTGCTTATAGATACTTATATCGGAATTCCTTAATTTTCTATGGTAGGATGTGGGAAATACCGGATTTAAATACGCTAAAAGGCTGCCATTGTTATGATAAACTCCAAACGGTTAATTAATAACTTAATCTGCGTATATACGGTCCTATCTAATTAACTCTTAGTTAGTAAGATTATCAGGGTAATTAGTTCCTTTGAAATAAAATAGCCCCTGTTCAAGACCGGTTGCCTGTTAAAGACAAGAAAAACGTAAGACAAAACTTTTATAAATAGGTAACAAAATACTATTGAAAATGGAAGCACTGTGCTATATTTCAGTTGAGTGAGTAGGTCAAAGATTAGACGGTGTGCTTAGATAATTAGGTCAGAGTTAGTAAGTTGAAACGTCAATGCGTCAAAAATTACTGAGGCATGGCCAACAAGAGCCGAAAGCCGTAGAGATAGAAGAACTAACCGATAGACCGATTAAACGTACTTAAGTAAAAGTACTAGGTACTTAGGTCTATTGCAAAGGTTACAAAAAGTCAGTCGACAAAAAGTCTGGACGATGGTTTGATTATTTTTGGTTGGTTTGAGAAGCTTAACCTAACAATTTTTGAGCGAGGTGTCATAACTAGTATGACACCTCGCTCAAAAATTGTTTGGACAAAATTTGACGTTTATGCAAGCCATCGGTTAGTGTTGGACAGGAAAACAGGTTTGGCATGTCCTGTACCGAGGGTTCGTACTCACGCTGTTCTCTGGATGGATCAGACTAAGTAAATGCTTGATATCAAAGAACTAGAAACAACGGACCCCAAACTAACCCGTCAAACTATAGTTGAAGCAGGTGCGCGGTAATTCGAGGCAAGGCAAATATACATAGTTGGAACTTTAAAACAATACCTCCCACCAACTCAAAGCTTTCAAACGAAAACCGAGCGTATTGTTTGACCTCTTACCCACGAACGAGCGTTCATGTTAGTTTTCCTTTTATGGAGCGTTAAAAACGACGGTAACTTTGAGAGCGTAACTGAAATAAATGACCACGTATTAAAATAGAGACTGGTCCGCTATGGGATCGGCGAATTACCGCGCTCGTTTTAGATATTATTCAAACAACTAAATCCTACACTATTAAACTACTGAGGATTACTATTAATCACGTCAAGATGTTTACCCTCATCCCGCGTCAGTTCAGCGGGAATTATCTAGTCGAGATAAATAGGGAGCGTCGCTAGCTCGCGCTATTCACTCCGACGGTGTTTGAAAATCTCCCGGCTCTCTGCGAGGCTACTTAAAGCACAATGACTAATCTTGTTTATAAATTAATCAATTTATAAACAATCGATACAAATCACGCCGATCCGCGGCCCGAAGACCTCTCTATCTCCATCACCGTCTCCGTTAATAGAATCATTGGTGACTGCGATAATTTTATAGCTGTTTTGTAAGATGTCAATTTTCAAGAAAAGTTAAATTACCTACTTAGTTCGATATTGTATTCAACGAAACCCAAAGCTAAGCATTCCATAATATTTTCGTTTATCTGCGATAAGATTTAAAGTTTTTTTCAAGATTCAATGTTAGAAGAGTTTGCGAGAAACGTATTAACGTTGTAAGACTGGAGTTTGGCGCTTTGCGGATATGTGAATCAGGTTTCCCGGTTGGCAACAACAATCGACTTTTATAACTTTCCAACTATACCTACCTACTTATAAAGTTAAAAATACGTAAAAATATTTTCCGGTGAAATGTGCAGCGTTTACTACCTCAACCAGATATTGCAGATTCAAGCTGTTCCTGACATGTATTGTGCTGTGGCGACCTCTGTAAATTGCTTTTCGTGACGATAAATATTTTAATCTGATTGGTGGCCTGTAACCAATTAATTGTGGCTTTATTTTCTGAAAAATACCAAACGGAATGTATTGCGCCGACCGTACCTATTGAAAATTGTAGCACTTTTCAGTTTACTAGGTATCTCAATTTTAGGATAACACAGGGTTAGGTAAAAACTAATTAAAAACCTGCAAAATTCAATGTTTTTAGTAGAAGTTTAATATGTAACAGTTCAAACTCAGCATATTTTTGTTCATGGACTGAATTGCACAGCTACGATGAATTTTAATAAGACCTTTCTTTATGATTTTGTATTCAGACTGAATAACTCTCCGTGGTTAAGAATTGATTTATGCTATTACACTTATAAATGGGTCTTCTTTTCAAATAAGAAAGTTATGACTTGGCCGGAGTTTCTCGTCGAATTTTAAGAAGCACTCTACCTGTGTTTCTTTTATACTGTTTTGTAACAAGCCCTCACCGTTATGTTTCTTTATTTAAGAGGTATATTTATATTGTCGTGTTACACACCTAGACAAACTAATTTTATTTAAGGGGCACGCCCTTAAATAAAAAATGCATTAATCTATGTTTACCTACTTAAGTTACAAATAGAACCTACATACCTTACTATGTTGAACACCTTATGAGCCAGACGTGGCTTCAAGAGTCCGTTCGATTCGAACGTTTTACGAGGTATAAACCAACCGGTTGGTAAGTAAATATACAGTCAAAGTAGAATTTTGCAACTCAAACAAGACGCTGTTCATTTAAAGAGTTGTGCAACTGGCTCCGCTAAAGTTGCTCTGGGTTCTAGGACTAAGAGACGCCAGCAGCGTAACATTTTAACTTGGAAGTCTTGGAACGCTTAAAAACTAATGTATAGGTTCTGAAACACCCTTTAGCTATGATATGCTGAGTGTGTGATATAGCAAATTTTATAACGTTTGTTAGTTGTTTCTTTGTTGATTTAGCCTTTTCGGCTTCGTCACGCATTACTGTCTGTGATAAATGTGATGATATAAGATAATATACCTAATCTACTCACCTAGATTGTGTTTTGTAACATCACATAACTTCAAAGTAAATTAGAATGTTTTGCATACTTTTATATATGTATAAAAATAATAATTACCTACTGTTACATTTTCCCTGTTAGGCTATGATTGAGATAAGGCACAGGTTTTAAAGGATCGAGTTTTAATTATTCCACAGTAATTGTTGTTAGCAGTAGCTGTGGCTGTAGCTGCATTCCTCGCGGGAAAAGATAAGAAAATAAACAAAGGTTTTTTCGTTTCCTGTAAAAGCCTTCTTGACGAGGGTCGCTCGGTGTTATTCAGCATCGAAATGAAATGAGGGATAAAAACTAAATTAAATGCTAATTGCGAGATTCAACAGGGGCCGGGAGGGATCGAATCGCGTCGTTCAGTTACGCAACGATATTGAGCAATAAGATGTAATGATGCGCGGGAAAAATCCAATTATTTCGAACCAATTTATAAGCAACTTCTCATATTTGAAGAGCTTTTGACTTCGTGATTATAGTCACTGTTTCCGATACGAGTTGTTTTGATCTTTGAAAGGGCTGCGCAATAAATATCTAATTTAGGCACATAATAACATAAATAGAAGTAGGTATCGTCGTCCAAACACGAAACTGAACCTTTCCGTTCACGTAATAGCGGGTGGCTAAGAGGAGTTTTTCCCGTTTATTGGGTCGTTAGGATATAATTTCATCTCGTGTTTATGACGCTATAAAAAGTTTGCAGCGCTGATACAACCACTGTCAATTGCTAGCACTTGTACCACTCACCCAGCATGCAGGCTGCAGCACTCAATGCCTAACGGTTCCATCATTATAAATGCATTTAACTAATATTTGCAGTAGTTGTCTCACGAATTTTATTGTGAGAGCTTTATTTACGGATTCAGTATTATTTGACCCCAAAATATCTATAAGTAGATAAATCTTCAGGAAGTGCCAAACAATAATTGATAACTATTTTAACCTAATTTCCGAAATACATTTTCTTCAGTGTGTGACATAAATTTGGTCCTTTTTACACTGTAATTATGATGCTCTTGTTTGTAATTTCCTTACAAAGCTTCAGCGGAAATTCAGAAAATCTAATTACAGGCCCGTTTGATGCATGATGTAAGGGGGTGAAGTGACACGGCACATGAGCCCGTGGGTAACAATCACCTATAACCGATGCATGATTGATGTCCGTTAATACGAGCTCTCATTATAACAGCTTATATAGATATTATAATATTATCAAAGTTATTTTCTTGTGAGCAATTTTGTCGTTACAATCTTACAAGCTCTTAAACGGTAGGTAGCTTGATTATTGGTTCAGCAACATCCTCATCACTTGCATCCACTTGGATCCACAATAGATAATTGCTGAGAAACGCTGGCTAGCTTAGGCTTTATAATGATTCTGACATAGTGCTTTCGTCAAACATTTTGCAACATTTGAATTTGAATAAAGTATTCTAGTGGTAGAACTCTTCGCTTTTCTTTTATACAACTTTATACTTCTTATTTCATTTCGATAAAGGTTGTTTTTCGAGATAAAAAGAATCCATGTTTGTTTCATTCCAGGCAGTGAACTTCCAGGCCATAGTTGATCTGAAAAATACTATTATTTATTAGATGTCGACTAAAAGATGATATGTGAATTATACATCCAATTTTTTGTATTATAGGTAATACTCACTTATGTATAACTAAGGAATCATAAAATAATTCGCTTACAAAATGATTATTAGCTTGTAGTTCGTACCTATTGTAGTGCAACACAGCAGCGTAATAAATAGTCGAGCGATAAAGCCGCATTCAGCAAATTGAATCGGTAACAAGCCATCAGGAATCGGAATCGGCAATAGCATTGCTAGTTTAAGACCATTTCCCGCAAATATCTGATGATCGAAATAGGGTTAATGTTTTGCCAATCCCCTCTAAATTGCTCGATCCGAAGCTTACTTTGACAACCTGTCGCGTGCAGTGGTTTCACGTTGCAACAGTTTCGAGGTATTTTAATTGTATGACTACTTGTAGTCATACAATTAAAATACCTCGTATAATACATTATGTTTTATCTTGATAAAACATAATGGAATTTATCAACACCTACTTAGATACAGAAGGCAATGACTTGTCGTCACAAAGATGTACCTAGTCCAGAAAATTTACTTACTTACCTACTTAATTCGGGACATTGATTTCAAGTATTTTGGTTAAATATTTAACTGTTTATCTTCATAAATTTAAAGAAAGTCAGGTAGCAAAACTATGTTAAATAAAAAGATTTTTGTTTGTAAATACAAGTATTTAGCAAAAAGAAAATATTATCTAAGTGTGTACATTTCTTTTACCTACTCTCTATAAAAGAAATACAATTCAAGTTTAGCCGGCGCCGCGCGTCGCCCACACGACGCGGTGTGTTCCTCAAAGTTTTGCTTTTTCCCAGCTATCGTGTGGGTTTTTATACAAAGCAGTATGGTCGTAGTCAGCATAAAATTGTAAGTAGGTACGCGCGTTTTAACCAATAAAAAAAAATAGTGATTGAGTTTTAGATAGCACACGTGGATGAAATCCAAATCAGGAATTACCGAGGTAAAAACAGAGGTCGGTCGGTTAGAATAAATTAATTTCCTTCTGACCCGTGTATTAATATTCAGAGCACTTTCAAAGTTCGCTTTTAACAGCGAGTTTAAATATTCGAACTTATGTTTACCGGCGGCGTTTCTTCTAGTCGATGTATTCAACCCCCACTGGCTTATGTTGCCGTGCTAGTGGGCGTTGAATTTACTAAGTCCTATGAAAGACAATGGTCTATCTAGTCATTGCCAATTTGCCACAACGTTTAAAAGATCACGCACGTCATCTAGACACGCGGCAGCGTGTCAAGCCAAGTTCAAGCGAACGGGCGAGGCACGCACCGTGTGTAATATTACACGAACCATTTGGAGCCATTTTCACCCCCTCGTAACTCAAAAACTATTTCACATAAACAAGTCAAATTTGGCTCATCTATTGCCACTTGCGAGTAAAATATATACTCCGAATTTCATAAACACACCTCAAACGGTTATTTAGATATCAACGTCCAAAAATGTTTTTTTATGAAATTTTTTATCACTGACTGACCTATAGACGTTAATTATAACCCAGTTCCAGATGACCTAGAACGTTCAAATTTGGCATCCAGGTAGGTAGTGGGGTGGATACAAAGGAAAAAATCTGAAACTTGCAAATTTTTATATTTTTAACGTACTTTTTCAATTAATTGATTCTCCTAGGAACCCTTACTAGCGCCTGTAATATAAGAATAGCAATCTAAATAGATGACAGTCGGTCATTATGTGGATTTTAATAGGGTCTTGACGTGAATATAATAACGAGTGGAAGTAGTGTCTTGGATTGGTAAGTAGTACACTCTTACCTAGGTATACAATGTGCCAATAGTTGAGCCGTCTATGCAGATAGGTAAGTATGACTATAGGTATGTATACCTACAATGTGCCAATAGTTTGAGCAGTCTATGCAGGTAGATAGATATGGCTAGATAACTATTCAGGCCTATAGTGTGTCTCGGCTTGTCGGATAGGTAGTAGGTAGGTATACTTATTCAGTAAGTACTCAAGTACCTACCTACCTGCTTAGTATGTATACCTACAATGTGCCAATAGTTTGAGCCGTTTATGCAGGTAGATTATATAAGTGTAATAATATAAGAATAAGTACTTACTTACTAATAAGTTCTGTACAAAAAGTAATGATATCCCATCAAAAACATAAATGTGAAATGAGAGCCAAGTTCAATAAGTATGTTTTAGTCGTTTACTTCAGCGACAAAAGAAGTGAGATCTAAACGGGTGCCAAGTACAATGGTCAGTCCTAAAACTTATTTATAACAATATGAAATGTTTTTAACAACTTTAAAATATCATTTCATCTCATAATTTAGGATATTATATTGAAGCCTAAGGTCTGACTTGGCTAGTTTTCTTAAGAGTACGAATTATATTAGGTATAGCCTTTGCAAGTTCTTATTTTATTCTTCTAAAAATTTGGCTTGCTGGTAGAAACTAGCGATCGGACATAGTAGGTAAGTAGTTAATAATAGGAAGATAATTCGTATAATGAGAACTAGCCAAGTTACCTAGTAGTAGACCTTAGGCTTCAATATAATATCCTAAGTTATGAGATGAAATGATATTTTAAAGTCGTTAAAAATATTTCATATTGTTATAAATAAGTTTCAGGACTGACCATTGTACTTGGCACCCGTTTAGATCTCACTTCTTTTGTCGCTGAAGTCAACGACTAAAACATAATTATTGAACTTGGCTCTCATTTCACATTTATGTTTTTGATGGGATATTTTTGACTCTAAATAACTTAAGAAAGTTGAAACGTTATTATCAATGAACATCATGAATAAATTACTCGAAATTCTATTTATGTATGCACTATTACTAATTGTGGTTACAAGGCTAACTATTTTATTTATCCATAGCATATTTATGTTACGTTCGAGTTAGTATACCTACCCACTGTTCACGAACACACATAAAATGTCTTTTACGAAATGCCGGATATCACATGCTTTTGAACAGAAATTGGTTCTAGGACATGCCAATATCCACGCGACGATGAAAAGGCGAGGTCGGTTCCCAATGGGCCACCGTGATCGTGTTAAAAATGTTACAACAAAAATATTTTTTACCAAAGTGTTTTCTCTTACCATGTTACCTACAGGTAGGTACTAAGTGGTCACAACATCCTACGGGATACAATTTACTCCCGCTCATTGTTTGACACAAGCTTTGTCGGAATGTTACAAGGGATTATGTATGTCCTTATGTAATGCTATCTACCTACTACACACGGGGACAATGGACATGTTGAAGTAAGTATTTCATCCGTCATTTGGTTACCTACCTAGTGAAATGGAAAGTAAATACTGCCCAGGTGTAAAAATAGCTAGGTATGCATACTTTGAAGAGAATATACCTACGTCATAGTATCTTAGTTTTTTTCTAAATATTTCAAATTCATTTAATCGGACACTGAACTCGTTAAATTTAACTGTAAAAAGTATCATTTTTACAACTAAATATATAAAAATGCGAGTTTGCAATAATAGCAGGTGAGAATTTTATTCGCATTGATGTAAAGTTACTATCTTTACAGATAAAATCAAGTTTATTCCAATAATTTCATGATTTCCTCCTATGTATATAATTGTCAATTTTATGATTATACAAAAGCTAGGTTAGGTTACATAGTCAGTAGGTATAAAAACATCCAGCTCTTGAATTAAACATTTTTCTCTGTTTTCCTACTACGAGTGGTAGGTACATTATAAAGTAAAAAACTGATGAGTAAGTAATATAGCCGTAGCATAAATAATTGAATATGATTACTTACATTGATTTTGCTGGTTACTGTTAAAAACCCAGTACCAAACATATTTATACTCCATAGTGCCATTAATGAAACCCGGGATTTCGTTTACCTTCACAAACTTCAGCTTTAAAAATAACACTTAAAAATTCCGTCACGAAATATCGGAAACCTTATTCCTATTCCGAGCAGGACGTAGCTTCGCAAAAAATAGTGTAGGTCTGAAAAACAGTGCCCATTTACCGAACAGCAGGTGTCCTTCGCAATCCCATCGTCAGCGGATTAGTCCATTGTAAAGAGATAAATCTCCACCTGAGGGGCACTGCTTACCTCATTCTTTATCCAGATTTTCTGTCTCTCATAATTTAATTGCAAAACAATGCGGTGTGGAAAGACATTTTAATTCATAGAGCACATTTGTAATTAGCTCCACCTAGCTTATTCTATTTAGGTATTTTTTGCTAAAATATTGCATAGCCTGTAGAAGAAAATCAATGTGCCTGCCATCGGCAGTCCGACCAAAAAGCAACCATTCTTGTCAAAATAATGTATAGTAGACCGACCAACGGGTGGTCCGTTCAACGAGTCTAGAGTCTAGCTGTTTATTCGCTTGCGAGCCGTACCTAATGGCCGTTGCGTTCACAACGGAGTTATTTTTTATTGTACATCAGACCACATGAACACCGAATTACCAGTTAGCTAGAGGCATGCAGAGGTTATTTGTTTACGTCAGCTAAAACCAAGGTACGATTATGTAGGTTCGTAATCGTCACTATTAAGTTAGTGTCGGCAGATGTCGTTAGTAAATTATGTTTATCCGACAGGACGCAGCTGTGGCCGTCTCTAATCCTGTACATACGACAACGCGCTGTGAACTTGCTAGCTCTGCGTCAAAGGGACATTTGAATAATACAGTGTTTTACTTACAAGTCTGCCTATCTATGAACTATAAGTACTTACTTATCTCCCTCTTTCTATCTTAGGCAAGAGTGAATAAAGGGGATTGGGTATATAACATGGATCAAAATCACGCATGCTTTAAAATTGTTTTGTATGCAATGCTAGAACAGTCATGATGTGCGATCGAGGTCGCACGTATGCTTTAAGTGGAGCTCAACCCTGATTTTGGTAATTATCTCGCAATTATTTGTGTAGGTGGGAGAGTACATTAGGCTGAAATCCAATCACGGCTAATTTTAAATTAACCAGTTTGAAGCTAGGGATAGTAAGCGGAGCTTGTTATTTAAATATCCACGACAAAACGTATCTCTTTGTATTGTACAAACTCACAAGCATAACCACTAATGATATTTTCGTGGATATCAAATGACCATTATCTATGTTGAACGTTTACAAACAATAGTAAAACTGTGCCATACCGAAACACGAATCGTGTAGGATAAGAAAAGTATTATCATTATAGCATACCTACGTAAGATCAAGTAAACTTATATGTAAGCCAATTACTGTTGTTGGATCAAAGTTGTAAATTATAATAAGGCCTTAAAACTGGGCGTATAAAATCAGTCAGTCAGCGGAAGCTTTGGCGTTGTTTGAATGAAGGGGAAAAATGAAACCATTTCAAAGGAAGCGCTCACATTGAGTTTTTCGCAGAAGATATATAGACGTGTAAAAGTTTACGATATGCTAGGGAGATGAGCAGTAAACACGTTCATTTCACACGTGCAAAACTTCACGACGTTTTGATATGGCGTTGTAATCTAGGTTGTGCCTGGTGCAAATCTTTGTCAACTTCAGTCAAGCGAATGCTTTAAAGATAATATGATGTAAGAAAAAGATAAATACTATTTCTGTCTGAACTGCTGAAGATGCTATGCTTTAGTACAAAGTGCAGTATTTCTCTATTATCTCAAACTTTAGACATACCTATTAGTGCTTTCTTAACTTCAGACAATAAATGATTAGTATCTACGTAAGTTAGTACTCGTATTAGTGAGTTTGTTATGTAGGTACTGTCTGAATGCAGTATAATATTTATTTACCAAAACGAATAGTACGAAAATTCAATTTCAGATTTCATTTTCTTTTATTATCGAAGTCTTAGGAGCTTATTCGAGGCGAGTTAAAGGGTATACTGTCCTTTCCTTGTAGCTTTAACACATCGATAACGCGTCATAGTTGAATTACGAGCCTTTAAATCATACTTAATGGTGAATACGCATACTCTAGCCTGAAATTTATAGGTTGATAGTAGAATATATATCAAAAATTCACCGTCCAGTAATGGGTTCTCTATAACTATAAAGTTATAGCGCAGCTAAAGTATGATAAGTTACGAAATAAAGTGGTTAGATTCATAACTGAGAAACCTTATTAAATCTTCATCTTACGTCGTATCTACGCGGAGTATCGGGAATAGAGAAGTTAACTATGCTCAACTTCGTGTTAGTTATGCCTACAAGTACTAAATAATCTACTCTTCCTCGAAGCACGATATTCACGTCGTGAATACCGCCGAGTTTTGATGCTTAACCTCTATGAGTAGATTATTATCGATGAATACATAATACGCCGCGTATCTCACACGCTCTCGCGTACATAATGTAACAATCCTCATATAAAGTAAGCATCTCGAGATAGAAAACAGCAAGGAAATAGCAATTTTCCTGGGTAGTAATTCGTTTCTAGCACGCCATTTTTCCATTATCCAATATCAATATTGTTTTCGTCTTCATCGCTCAGAATTGGAACTCTGAGACTACACTAATGATAGAATTGCATGACCTATACAAAAATAGTTCTTAACGTATCTTTGAGGCAAGCATAGTTCATATGAAACGCGATACTAAAACGTCTATTCAATTTGTTACGCTTTGCTTTTATTTGATGTTGGTAATTACTTTTCCTGTTTGTTAAACTGTATTTTTTTGTAAGCATGTTTTTTGTAAGGAAATGTTCAATAGAAGAAAATGAAATATCTAGATATAATATTGTACAAAACGTGTACCTACATTACCACGCTTTGTATACTGTTTCAGTAAGAAAAATAAGAAAATGAAATATCTAAAATATATCTAAATAAAAATATCTAAAATAAGAAAATAAAATATAATATTGTACAAAACGTGTACCTACATTACCATGCTTTGTAATACTGTTTCAGTGCTACGACTGCTACGAAACGCCTACGTATGTTCTACGGAATGTGTACGCGTAGCTGAGGCAGCGGCATCAACAAAGTAAAGCTTTATCATGTAAGACCGCAGCCGAGTACCAAGATTAATGTACGCCTAATGAATCAGCTCCCGTGACAAATCAGTACTTACGAGTAGGTACAAGTTACAATGGTTATAGCGTTGGAAGTTAAATTGAATACTGTGGTTGGTATTTATTTCTCGAGTTTGGCAATCAGTGACTGTGCAGTATACAGATTGTTCTAGACATTTCTTTGATCTTTTTAAAGAGAAAGTTACGTTTAGTAATGTGATTTATTTGATTTTAAGTAGTACACATAGGCACGGCCTCTCTAGCATTATCTCCTTAGAATGTTCAGCGCGTACCAAAAATGCTAATGTTAGACACGAACTTTTCACCTAAATTAAAAACTATAATTAAAACTTTAAGCTTCAAAGGTAACATCTAAAGTTTTCAAGCTCATATGAAAGTACTTAGGTAAATTGTTGAGATAAGACATAAGTAGATACCCGTTTATTTAATATCTATAGGTATCCTCCGAGATGATATCAAACTCAATGCTGAAGCCCGCATGAATATGTAGTTTGATCCTAAGATTGAACATAAAAGCGAAGTCGTGATGAGTAAGTAGAAATTGTTTATAAAATAAGAAAAATAAGCAAGTCTCGGGTCGACCTTCCTTAAACGGTTAACGACGACGCACACCGTAACTGTTTTTGGAATTATTTCATGGTTCTGTTATTGTACCTATCTATAGCGAAGGGCAAAAAGTTGGACAAACTCATATTACTTAGGTACGACCAAAGTTAAACTGTGTTATATCTAGATATCTACCAAAGTAGAGCCGTTTAAGGCGAGTTTCCACAAAAGTGGTGAGGAGATAAAGGTATAAAAAAGTAACCAATGTAGTCATGTCAAAATCACGCCAAGATGATTTCATGCTATTTTGAAATGCCCACCCTAACTGTGACTTTGAGAAGGAGGGTCGGCAGATGGTTGTTTCCGTTGCCGACGTGTTCACTTGATATGGAAGTTGATCACTGTGAAATCTGGATGCGACACGTGTCCCAGATAACGTCTGTTCTTCGTAATCAAGTTGTACGGAGCACGGTAAAATCATATCGTATGCAAAGTCTATCGCACTTTCAATTTACATAATTTGTAAATTCTTTCCACGTAAAACGCTATTCTTTCCGACTTAAAATATCAGAGGGGTTTGCTAAAATATAAAGACTTCTCTCAGTATCCGTTTCTTTTAGATTTAACGATAATTAGACGCAAATTACTGAACTAAAATAACCTATGTCAGGGTTAGGATAGTTTGGTAATTAATACAACTATAGGTCCTTAAACCTACATCGTGGTAAGTTTATCTCACATATCGATAGCAGAGTAGAACATGTCCAACTTGGAGAAGTTATAATCACCTAAAGCCATGCGTCAGATAGCAATACTTGGACAGATTGCTAGAGCTGCTCTCGACAGGCTATCAGAGTGTCGTCTGTGGTGTGTTGCACATCTTTGCTGTAAATAGCTAGCTGTAATTAGTACTGACATAGCTATTGATAAGTATTAATAGTGTACTGAGACGCAAGAAGTGTTGGTATAAAAGTTTAACTTGTAATTACCTACCAATGAACGAATTTGTTTCTATATTTTTTTTTATAAATATGAGAGTTCGTTAGTTATCAAAGTGTGGATGAGTTAAATTTATGGCGCAAGTTAAGTCCGAATGATTTAACGGCAGTATTACGCTTTCAGATACGAGTTAGTGTGGAAATGTATTACACGAATTTAATTTACTTTGCAAAAAATATTCCTTTTTCATGCCAAGTGACACGGGTTGTGGAAATGATTTATCTTTGCAATAATTTAGATATAGTCTATATTATGTGTATAAAACTGGTGATATTGAGATGACGATAATGCATCTCATATCACAGTAAATTATAAATAATAGGTATTTATTGAGAACATACAACACGGTTGTTCGCTAACAGTAATCAGTAAGCCTCTTTGGCTCCATGTTAGGTGCCGAAAATTTTGCCACATCTTGGCGCACAACATGGGACAACGAGTGTGACCTGATAGTATCACAGTGCAAAAACTTAAATTATAATGCTATCTGTAGTACGTGTTCTCCAAGAACTATAAACCTTGGTTCGAAATACAGATGTTGTTGATAAAGGCCTAGATTATTGGGTTAGAACAAAAAATAAAACAGTATACATATTTGGCATATATACTATAGTCGATAATACAAACAAGTGTAACCCATAGCTTATTCATCCACGGCTGACCTGCATTACGGGCACGTCCCACGCGAGACATCTCCCGGGGGGCCCGATGACTGGACACGTCACAATTGGATCGGTAACGAGCACAGCTACCTATTGATTGAAACTATTCTCTGGTGTATTGTCACTATTAGCATTGTAATGACATCATTGAAATTTACACTTAGTCTTTTATTTTTGTAACCTGCAAAATGCTTCTAAATCTTACTCCAATACGAGTATAATAAATCTTAAAGGTTAACACATTGTAATTTTTTTAATACACACGATTTGTTTTGGCATGAATTAATTGCCAACATCACTATTATCCTATTTGGTTAGTAACCGACTCTTCATGAAGTATTTCATGGGCTTGAATGGACTTGAACAAGTGTGAGGGTGATTTGTTTTTGACTGATACCTCAAGTAGATATTTTACCGTGCTTAGACTATATGGAAAATCTGTGGAGTTCGTAACGAATCATGTGCCACCGCGATAACTTATTTATTCATATCGATTGATATCGTTGAGCACGCTTCATTTTGCGTTTCATACCAATATATTCAGGAAGCTTTAATACTCGTTTCATAAAACCGTTTGTATTTTATTGACCAATAATTTAATGGAAGGGTTTCGTCCATCCACATTTTCACGGCTGTATCTTTTATTATTTTGCAGGTGTGAAGGTAGTGTGGCTAGCAAATATTGGCCCATACAGACTCTGTTGACCTATGGTTTATTAAAAATGTCGCAGTTTTTAACTCTTTACTAATGATTCCTAATTGAAATAACGGTTCTTTTCATACACATCGAGTTAATTATACTAGTGTAGATTTCGCATTATAATGCTTTATGTAGTATATCTACATCTACACATATTATAATGAGAAAAAAAATATATTTTTGTATGTTTGTAACGAATAAATTCAAAAAGTACTCGACCGATTTCAAAAATTATTTTAACTTTAGAATGCTACATTATCCTTGAGTAACAACAGGCTATATTGCATGTTACGAGTATATTGATGGCTTTATGCGGACAAAGTCACAAGTAACTGCTAGTATCTAATATACTTAATAGTGTAGTAATATAATTACTCGTAAATAGCATTTAAGCTTAGACTATTTGGCACCACAAGCTTATTTAATATACATTTAAATAGGCTTAATATTAATAATTTAAATAATTTAATTTACTGGGGAATATCTTCTCCGACGTTCAGGCACGCTTGAGCTTAAATGGTCTCTTAAACTCGGACCAGATTAACGTGTTCCAAAGCTTTGGTTTTGATTATTTATGTGCGCAACCACCTGCTGTGCTCCTAAACGGTGGAGAAAAACATTGTGACGTAAGCGGTGCAGCCTTAGAAGACAGTCTTAACCAAAACCTGAGAAGACAGTCGTGAGCATGTTTGTTTTTGTTAAGTGTATTTTACTCTCTCCATTATAATATTGGGAAAATATTTTTAAAATTATGCATCGATTTTCCCTCTAAAAAGCAATGACCAACTTTTTAGTAATAGGTAAATTATGTCAGCAGCCTACTTCTCTTACATTTAAGTAGGGCATTGTTTTTGTACCCATTGTTCAGTTCGCTTTTATGAAGCAGCCTGGAAAAACGGCAAACATCAATTTTTATTTAAAAAAATATTCCGATACCTATTTATAGACCCGAATGCGTATGAAGTCAACGAGGTTTATACTGTATTGGTCTGTTTGTAAATGCACGAGTGGTAATATTTCGATATCGATATATTCATTAAATGTTGAGCTTGTAGTTAAAATCCGCCTGGTCGATTGTACTTTCCCGGAAACAATATTCACAAACGCAAGTTCACAATTTCACATCCAAGTTTAATTTGCATAATGTATACGCTAGCAGCTGCTTATACATTATATTTTGACAAAATTAACAAAATGTCCAAGGTGGATATAGTTGCTGTAGAATAGGTCTTACTATAACCAGAGAAAAACGTTTTAAATTCAATCTAAACTTTGTGTAGTTTTATATTTTTCTCGAGGTGCAGTAAGTGCAATCGTTTTATACAAAGAGGATCGAAAGGTTCGCACCTGGTGTCGACTGGCGCAACCACACGGCTGGACTGCTTGCGGCGCTGAGCTCGTCGCACCGCCGCCGCACCGCGCCGCACCGCCGCCGCGCCGCCGCCGCGCCGCGCCGTCCTCGCTTGCCAGACACGTGTTTCAAAGTATACTGTAAAAAAACCTCGACCACTGATTCCTCGTTCATGTAATGGACGCTTCGTGCGGAAAATCTTGTTTTTCATTTAGGAAAATGCTTTTTATGTCCAATATCTATTAAATATACCTAGTAAAGGATGTACAGTTATGCACCTATTTAATAAACTAAATGGGGTTTTGTGCAAGCGTACCTACTCAATATTATAATATTAGCCAAACAGAAGCTTCACCGATACATTGGGAAGATTCAAATATAAGTAGGTACAGTTTGACTCAACACAGAAGTTACACGGTTTAATTCGTAAAACTTACTTCAGCAGACAGCGACGTGACTTTACAGAATTAATAGCGATATGTCCAGCTATATGATATGGGAACGGAAGTCTATTATTGGTTATTTCGTTCGAAAGGTTTTTATTGCAGCCTATGTAACTTAATGTTGGGGAAACTATTTACGCTATTAGGTTCGTTGGTACCTCGAGCTTAGTAAACTTTGTAGTAGGAAGTAGGAACCGCCATGGAAACGGATCAAATATTAATGGCCCAGTGAACGAGCTATTTTCGTTCACTGGAATGCCCGGAGTTTTGATTCATACAACGCAGCAATAGAGGGCGGTAGTGTACCAGATCCCGCCGCTCCGTTCCGCGAACACCTATTAGGTACGTTCTCATTAACGTGCTCGTACCCGCTTTACCCGCTCGTTAACAATGCCCTACCTACTAGCAATTTGTGCCTTCAAAATGAATGTATACGATACGCCGACCTTTAACCAATTTTCATCAATTACCTATATTACTTGATTACGGAACTGTATGGGGAAGAGTGATAGGTAAATATTTTAGCGAACAGGGATTGGAGAAAGAAAAGTGACTATACTATCTACCGGTGAACTCAATATAAAGATCTTTACTATTTGGAGAAGATTGCTTTGAATGTGGCTTCAGTGGAGTGTGAAAATGATATCGGTATCGGTTGCTGGAAAATGATTCCTTGACATATTTTGCCAATATTATCGTAAAATTGGATGGTATGTTTCGAAGAGCCTAATGTACGAGTAGCTACTTTGTCTAAATACATAAGTTAAGAAAATCTTATTATGAATGTATTTTGTGTTTTGTACATCGTAGTACTTACACGACTGATAGTTTAAGTTTGAAACCTGTTTTGAAAATACTCATTATGGAAACACTGCCACTAATAATAGGAGTTACAGACAAAGGCTTGAGAGTCCATGAAAACTAAAAGAAATTCGGATTTTTTTATTTTTAATACCTGTTCCAAAAACATGTGATCCGGCCTCCTAGAAAACCTTCTGTTATTTTGTAATCGGAAAACTCTGATGGATGAAAATACAAAAAAAATGTTATCTTATACCTTTAAACGAGCAATTCTTGTATATACATATGTATATATATTATATATATAATCGGAATCTCGGAAACGGCTCCAACGATTTTCGTGAAATTTAGTATGCAGGGGGTTTTGGGGGTGATAAATCGATCTAGCTAGGTTTCATTTTCAAAAAAACACAATTTACCAAAAAAAAAACAGAGCAAAGCTCGGTCACCCAGGTACTTTCATTTAAACAAGAATCATATAGCTTATTTACGATATTAGGTATTTAATATACCTAAACATATAAGTTGATGGTTCTGCCATGAAGCACTCGTTCATCACAAGTTATGTGGGCGCTGCATTCGTACACAGTGGGAAACCGTTACATTACACGTTAGAAGTAATAGATAGTGCAATTTCCCGGTGGCTCCCACAATATTTGTGTTAGTTTCGGCGCTATGTGCCGGTGGAAAGCTTATATTATTCAGGAATAATGTGAAAACACAGATATTATTCACGTTCAATTTCAGTCGACTCTGGCAGTTAAGTTTCACGGACTGATTCCCTTGAAATCGAGTTGCGGCCTCGCGGCCCTACGCACCTTCTTTCATTAATCAACCCAAACATTTATCGCTATGACGGAACTTTTGAGCATTTATCTAAGTTAATTAGGCATTTTTATACTACGTTATAAATGATAAACTAGCAAGCTAGGAATTTTTGACAGTTTCCCTTTATAAATTATGCTGTATTAAGTATTTAGTAGGTACATAGATCTAAAATGAGTGAACTGATACGTTCACGATGAGGATGATAAAACTGATAATAATTACAACCTGACTAATCAACAGGCAATAATAGTTACCAAAGACCATTGCAAACTGCTCAGTTCCGTTCAAATAGTGATCAACACAACTGTTTGGTGTAATTAGCAACCGCAATTATGGACGGACAGGCTCAATGGCTTTATTTTGAAATTGAACTAGTGGCCTTGTGCACACAGCACGCTGAGTATTTTCCATGCATATTTACATTCAAATTGCACATAAAAACTGAAAAGTTTGTGTTTACTTTACCTACTGTTAAAAAAACATGCATCAAACTTTAATACTCGTATAAATGAGATAAACCTTTTTAAGATCTTTTAATTCTTTGTCTAAAACATTATTTGCTTATCAGCTTAATGGATACTTTAAATGGTAGGCATAAAAAACGAAATAAAACATGATTACCTACTATAAAAGAACACTAGTGAATAACCTTTAGCAGGTTCTATAAGTAAGTAAAGCATAAAGGTAAAGTAAAGGTATTAGTTCATATATGACATAGATATAAGATTCAAATAACTTAATTCACCATACTTCGTAACACCTACTCATTAGGTAGGTACCGTAAAGCAAGCTTGCTTAGCAAAGACTGGAATAGCTAAGCCATATACATAAGTAAGTAGGATGAAACTGGAAGAAATTACGACTCTAATAACCGTAGACATTTGCAAACATAATATTACCCGTGATGTGAAAGTAATAGTTTAGGAAGACGAGGGGTTTGGGTCCTCAACCGGAAGTGGAGCAATCCATCTCGAGTAATTACATTATTTTCGGAGCGCAACTAGAGCCTTCGCTGTTAGTGAAGCCCCTCCGCTTACTAAACTAAGTAGGTATTTTAAAATTATTATTTCACATTTCTGCATGTGTATGTTTTGCTATAAACAGTTTTTATGGTGTTACTCGCAGTTGCCTGCGACTTCGTATGACGATAACTTTTTACGGCATCCGATTTTAATTAAACAAAAACTACATTTTGCTTCCAATTATGTTCTGTCCACTTGTGAAAATTACATGAAAATCCGTTCAGTAGTTTTGGGAATGTGATGCGAATAATCAAACCAAACAGACAAACATACAGAAAAGGATTTTAAAAATCGCGAAATGACCATGGAAATAAAGTCCTTCTGATTCAAAGTTTAAACTATACTTACTAAATGTGGAATCTGTGTCTTGAATGATGGTTGAATGGGTCAGTCAGACTGCAATGAAACGAGTTAAGATAATTATACAGTAGAATTATTTTGTTAGGGTTATTATTTGATGTTGAATCTTTGATATCAACGTCATAAATCTCATTGTACCTACGGAGCTTAATGACAGAGATGAACCCTACCTACTTCTATTAAGATTCTTCATTGGTCCAGTCTTGGTTAGTGTTTCCTGTCTTCACTTGGGGACTTTGGCTTGCATCACAATGTGACGTCATTTGTCTTAGGAACGTACCTACGTGCATGTACCTAAGATAAGCATTGCGTATTTAATTGTACTTAGATCTTTTCTTTGATCTTTCTATTTGTACGTGTAGGTTCCTCACTTATCCTATTTTGTTATCACCGCTTACCATAGTGAAAGAGATATCCTAAAACAGAATAAGTACCTATTTGCTCTCTAGTCTATGTTTAGTCCGAAAATCCATACTAAAGTACTTGAGTACTTATAAAGATTTTAGACTAGATACTGAGTATTGGCAAACATGTAGGTACAGTACAGTGGGTTGGAACGATGCTATGTTGAGACAAAAGGACAAATTTGGGTTAATTAAATTCCAGTGTAGGGCTTACAGAGAAGCGTCTCGAGCTAGTCACGGCTTCTTGAACAAAGTAAAGCCTTATCACTGCGGTGGCCAGCAACCCCCGCGGCTCACACCTCCAGCCTCGTCGAAGATTAATGCGCGTCTAATGAATCAGCTACCGTGACAAATCAGACCTCGGTAATGGATAAGGCCTTCCTGATCCTGCGGCCACAATAAATTAGCTTACTGATAAATTTTTGATGCCTTTCACTGACCTAGTTTCGTTAAGGGCGGTAAAAATCCTGTACCGCTTTCATAAAAGTACCAATATTTTCACGTGAGTTAGTGCTGCACAAACGTTACTGCTAGATACCGCTTTTGTGGATGGTAATGATCCGAATAGCAGTTTTTGAAGATCTATCTGTAATGTTGAGCGAGTTCTACTCGTACCTATGTAGGTACCTATTCGTTTTAGGTAGGTACATGCTTTATTTATGGACACCTTTATTTAGAGCCATGTTTTACATTCGTAAAAGGTGTTCGGAGACTTTAACAGCCCGTATTATTAGGCTTTTACTTTTTATCTGATTTTTAACTTTTTGATCTAAAATGCAAATCACGCTTACCAAGGTTACACCGACGAGAAGTTTATTTGATTTCATTAATTCTTTGAAGGAATTAAAGTCACGAAGGTACCCAGGTATTTTATAAAAACTTTAAAATTAGTTATGAACTATTTTAATACTTTTTAAATTGAACATAGTTATAGACGACAGGTACTAGTTTGTTTTGTTTTGCGCTGATGCTTTGAATTTAATGTCTAAAATTTACACGATAGCTACTGACGTCGGAAGCCTAAATTTGAAGTATAATAATAAGATACCTAAGGGCTTGTTGGACCACTAAGTGGTCCAACAAGCCCGTAGCTATCTTATTTTAACTACTTTATGCAGGAAGGTAGGTTTTGAACTTTGTTGTAATTGGCTAGTTATCTTGAGTAGCTAGGTTATAAAAAAGTAGTTTGTGTTTTATTTCTACCCACTGAATGCAGACTGAATGTGACAGTGTTAGCGTGGCCATTGCGCTGTAAATGTCAAGGGGAACCAAATTCAAGACGTATGAAGTATGACCCTGATTTTTCATAAGCTGTTAAATCTTTGAAGTATCACCAAACATAATAAGAGTTCCAAGATTGCTACTCAAACTCTGGATTTTTTTATTTTGAATTTTCTATAAATTCTTTTTATCCTACCTAATCGACCTACACATGACGTTATGATGGTGTGTTTTTCATTTGCAATATTTTTTCTTCAAAAACTGCCTATGTAAAGTCGTATATTTTAGTTTAGTTTACTACTCACCTATTGATTTTGAGCAGTGTGAACACCATGGCACACATTTAATGAATTGATTTTCAAGTAAAAGCCTTCCCATAGTAAAGGCAAAATACGACGAGTCATCGAGCAGTAATTTAACGAAGGCTTCGCCTTGTCGATTTCAACGAGATCTGAATTAAAGAGTAAAGAAAATGTAGCAAAATATTTTTTCATTGCAACCTGTGGTTTACTTAGATCATTAATTAGCTTTCGAACACCAGAAGGATGTATAAAAATATTTGCAAAAGTAACAGGCAACTTAGAAGATAATCTTTATGTGCCAAAAGAGAACTATATGTTGTAGACAGGCACTTTTAAATTGAAATTACATAATATCTCAGTGTGTTCATATGAATATTGTTTTATTTTCATATAAGAATGTATTGTTATAAAATATTTATACGTTTTTAGGGCTCTTGGATGTAAATTAAAAGTGAGTACTTAGGTGTTTTCGGCTTTTAAATATAGATTTTCTGATTAGAGATGCTGAGCGTCTATCTATCTTATCTGGGAAATATCAGCCATGAGCCAATTTTTATAGAGGAATGTGGTTTTTGGAATATAAAAACTGTATAAAAGCATTTTAGTTATGATACTTTACTTACATACTTAACAGTTAATTTATCGACAACTCACTCAGCCGTTCAATAACATGGTGTGTGCTCTGATGCGAATTGATTTTATTAGTCTCAGTAGAGCCCGAGCAAGGAACGTAAAGAAACTTCGGTCGACCCAAAAGTTTTGTCATGTAACAATGTAATTAGCCCCCGGGACTTGCCGGGCCCTAAGTTGTAACAAATTCTTTATCTCGCCTCAGCGTTTTCACTTACTACCAATTTGAATTCTTCAATTAATGAGTTGAAAGGGGTGACTTCGGTAACTTTCCGACTTTTTTAAGACTTTAAAAGAAAAAGCTTCGTAAATGAATTTATACGAGTAGAAACTTGTGTCCAAAACTTGTTCGGTTGTTCCCAAGTACGCTTGTTGGTGCGTAAGTATAATATTATATTAGTACCTACCATTATTTCAATGTTTCTCGCTGTACTGTAAATAGCTTTCAGGAAGATGTTTGAATAGGCATTATGTTCTTGTATAATACCCTCATATGCGACCCCTTTTTTGAAGTCGATTGTAGATAAGATAAAACAAATATTGAACTTGCAGATTGAGTTTCCAAAGTTTCCTTTGAGCGTGTAAGATATAATAAATTATGTGCTATGTAGGTATGACACGCTTACAATTCTCCAATTAATATTTTAATCATAATCTAAGTTAGTTACACGCTACGAAGAGGTGTTCCTTGAGATTAATCCTGTGCTTTCGTGAGTGGCCCAAGTTGTGAGGTTGTTAGCAATAGTGGCCTCAACGCATGTTTATTTCAGAGATTGCGAGGGTGTTACTTGAGTTCGCCGGCTTGAGGGCGGCGGGCAAACAGCGCGCGCGTACCGACTACGTACACACTATACAGCTTAACGAGCTAGCTCCCGCCCATCGGGGAATTCTGTCATGCTGAAATTATGCCAATAAAACTTTATAGCGACAGAAATTGAATATTTACCTATTCGTGTGTAGAGAGGAAGAGAAGAGACTGGCTGGTATACAATAAGCTACGCTCGCGGAGTTGGTATCGCATTGTATAACAGTTGTGCGACACAATCGCTCTCGGAGCGGCCGCATACAGACCCGGCTCGACTCACGCCTGAATACACAGACGCATGGTGCCGGTGTTCACTTTCTGACGGATATTGGCTAGGCAAACGTACCTACGGTTTAAACTGAACTGCCTGACAAAGCGAAAAGTTTGTGTTCAACTAAATGCACATGGTTACGCTGTCCCAGTTGAGCGCTCAACTTTGCATTTGTTAAGTTAGAATTGAAAGTTTCTACGTTAACAAGCACACTTGTCCAGTCGACCTGTATGAAAATGATTATGAGAACTTTTGATGAAATAATGTCACCAGACAACTTTTTTATCGAATAGACTGTACTGTACTATATTTACACAAAAAATATAAGTACAAGGAAATAAATGCATAACATTTTTGAAATATCTTAATATGGTATACCGTTACTAACACTACTACGAAAATACCAACTATGAGACACCCGTAGGTACTTCAAAGGCAAACACTAGGTACTAAAATGAGCGTCAGCCAAATAAATTCATGTCGTGTAGTCAGCACACGAAACTACGTCTGTTTTTCAATTACCTACGGAGGTTGAGTAAAGTAGTTAATACCTGAGCGAGCCAGTGTAGCTGCAGAGATGAATGGTTTTCTAATGAATCTGCTGCCTGAGCACAAAGTTCGTTACCGTAATGGATGACGTGAACGCGCACAATACCGGGACGACCGTTCAGAACGACAACCGAAGAACTGCACATTTCCTAAAACACACGCTCTATTCGGTATTTCCTTTTACGTAATTTTATACAATTTCAAATGTAAAAATAAGTCGACAATTTTCTCCCGGTCCTTTTTAAATGACAACTCTAAGATAAGCCTACCGTACAAGAGATTCGGATATCTTTGTCACGCTGAGATGTGTAGATATTTCACATGATAATCCACCGCGAAGAATTTAATATTTCACCGACGAAGCCGAATAAGTAGCGTATTATATCGTGTCAGACAGGTGTCGCTCGTGGCTGCCGCCTAAATTCATCTCTGGGCTGGCAGGTGCACCTAATCCGGCCCTGACGTCGCGTCGCGTCGCGTCCCCGCTCTACATACGACGCTGTATAATGCTTTGCGTTCGCTATCACTAGCACAGACAACTCCATTATACTACTGGATGTATACAGTGCTGAAAAGATAATTTGTTTGCTGTCTACTCGGTTTTAGTTCTTGGAAACCAAACAGTCGGTACCTATGGCAACTTTACTATCTCTACCTTAATCGCCCCTCGTAATGTAGATCTACATTTTCCTTGTCGCTTTATTGCACCTGATATTGCTGTCTTGAGATATATAGCGACAGTTAATATTACCAAAAATGTAATAAAGCGCCGTATAATCAGATATCATGGCGGATTGAAGAAAAAACAAAAAACAATAAAATAAATTGCTCCTTTTGAATTACCCCATCAAATACCGACCACTCGGCAACAATGGAGGCTGCTGATGAATTATCAATTTTCTCTTTGTCACACGCCAAACAAAAACTCACGATGATACCTGGGGAGCGCGTTATCTTGGCAGAGACGTATGACCATTATTTGTTCGTGTGTGTTTGATATTGCGTATCCGAGCGCACACCAGTCGCGCGGCGACGCGACGCCGGCGCGACGCTCGTATATCAATCAGTCCTTGACGACACTTTGTTTCAACGAATGCACTTACCTACATTAACAATAAAACAAACAAGTGCAACATTTATATTATTGATCTTCAAAATCATTTTATATAAATACTCGAAAGTGTAACTTAAAATTCCACCATATTTATCATTGTTCGTTAGGTAAGAATATTTATCAGCATATGCATTTCTATTACGTATATAGCCCAGTGTATAAGCAAAACTATCATCCAACGCCAACATCATTCATCCTATTACGGAATTCGAAAGTTTCAGGGAAACTTTTAATGGCTGGGATCTCTAATTAGCCGGAGAATTACGCTAACGATTCACCTACTTCATTTCAAACAGCTAATTGGGATTTAGCTTCAAGCTCTGAAATCAACATGTGAAGATCATACCTAAGAGCTTCACACATTTTCAACAAACCATAGACAAGTTATTAGGGAGCTCATTTATCTTTTTAAATAAAAGCAATCAAACTATATTTTGACAGTAGTATAAACCGTAACACTTCAGCCATAAACTCGTATTTCAAGTACCTACCTACCTAGGTAGCTGTCGATATCGTAAAATGATTGAAACAATTCGTCATTGATGTGGTTTCACGATAGGTAGAGATTGTTCGAGATAACGACATTGGTACGTAGATAAATGATTGGATTTTGACATTGTATAGGTAGCTTGAGCCAGTGTTTGCCACTATGCTGTAGGCAGGATTACGTTTTAGTCAATTTATGATAGTTTTCGTTCTTTAATTTTATGTGAATATACATCTATATATAATATTCATAATATATAATGATGAAACCTGTTCTTTCTCACTCAATTAAAAATCAATACATTTATTTAGATTGGATCATGCGATCAAACTATAGAGAACTAGTTTTTGATAAATTACAAAAACTTAATTTAACCCACTGATTAGTATATGTATGTATGTGTTTCATCCACTGATCGTGACTAAATATGAACCAGATGCATTAATTCACACGAGTCAGCAGACACCGACAACGCCTCGCCATGTAATAAAGAGAAAAAATATTGTTATTTACCTTTCTTTGTTCCTTTTATTACTGCGGAAACGAGCCTCCAAATAATGTTGCTTTATTTATCGAGTTTTAATTTCAGATATCGTAAATAGCAAGGTTTACTTTATTGGGCAGCGTTCAATAGTGGAAGCTTAGATTTTCTAGAAAATGTATGGTACTTATGATGTAGCTATACTGCGTAGGTAAATTTTAATCTTACATCGAAAAACAAACTGACGTTTGTTACGGTGGCCTTATAAAAATGTTAAGGAATACGAGTATCTATATGCATTTTCAAGGGTAGTTAGATAAAAATCAGTGATGAAAATTAGTAATACCGATAAATGTAATAGTACGTTTTTTACGGGTCTTTTCGATTTATATTCATAACTAATTTATTTTTCATCATTTTAGTTTTAGCTCATAGCATTTGTTTGATAATCATCTATCTAACCAGCCAGTGTTTGCAGAGTTGAGTGTTTCCGGCTGTCAGTCGACCCTAAACCAATACAGTAATGATGTCCACCACTTGCCAATGTCCAACACCCTTTATCATCGTTAAAGCTTGGACACACAGGATTAGTAACGCCACAGAATAGAAATCAGTTCCTAGAATACGTGTAGACAAAACAGGGAGCATGGAGTGAAACTTTATAGTTTCAAAACACGAGCTTAAAATATGTGGCGTTTGTAGTATGAAGCGACATTGAGTTGTGAATTACGGGAGATTAGGATCGCTTTAAAACCCCATTCTGTATTTAAGAAATGCTTATAATGAAACAAAATGTTTAAGATGCACAATGCAGTAAAGCTAACGATTAATGAATTAGAGCCAAATGCATTGATTGTAACTACCAATGTGAAACCTATTAAAATGTAGATGCCTAGCATAGATACATATTTGTCAATTATTGGAACTACTAAAACGATTCTAAAATTATTTCACTTTAGAGATCTAGTTAGGATTTCAAGCGAGTAAAAGCGCGAGGCGGAACCTGTCAGCCATATGTAACTCTTTTTTTCCTATTCGGTAAGTAGAAACAAACATTCACAATTAATTCACAAAAAATTACAAACACTAACAATAAGTCTAACAAATAAATCTGAAGTTATAGATTGATAACGCACAAAATAACTTAAAAGCTAACGTATTATATCTATAACGAAGGAATGTATTAGGAAGGGGTTGGCGTTGTGCTTGAATCAGCCTCGGTTTATCATGAGAATTGAAATTGTAACGCTATTAAACTCTAACCATAGACTATCGGTTACGCATTGACTCTGGAGGTAGTATGGGCTGGTACAAACGGAAAAAAGCAGAGTGGCACCGTGCTTTGGTGGACTCACTCCTTCTTCTTCTTCTACCTGCCCTTTTCCCACGTTATGTGGGGTCGGCACAACATGTGATCTTCTTCCATTTCCCTCTATCATTCGTCATCTCAGTACTCACTCCTTTCTTACCCATGTCATCTTTCACACAGTCCATCCATCTTTTCTTTGGTCTACCTTTACCCCTGTATCCATCCACATTCATATCTAACACTCTCCTCGTCACATGACATTCATCTCTTCTCATAACATGCCCATACCACGTTAACCTATTACTCCTCATCTTTGGTGGACTCACTCCTGGTATATGAAAAAGAAAAAAAACGAACGTTTGCATACCAGCGAGACATAATTGATGGGAAAGGCTGATTTCGCGGTAATCGTTGTCAATTTAGTAATGCACACAACTACAACCCTCATTTCGAATGCAAATGCAATGTTTATAGAAACCCGGGTTTGAAATGATGTTACATTTGCGGTGGTCACACGCTTAAACTTTAACTATTTAGTGGTAGTTTGACTTAGGTACTTCCAATTTTGCATTACACTTAATAGATATGTTGACCCATGAATCGGACGCCTCGTTTAATCGGATACCCTATCGCGATCATAATCCATCGGACCGATTCGCGAGCCCGAGTTAATCCACGGATTACACCAACTTTTGCGTTAATCGGTCAATAAGGTCCGCAACCTAATTCATAGCGTTTAATATGGAGCTGCTGTATTTTCTAATCATGATACCTAATTTAAAACAGTTCAATAAATTAAACAGCCCAAACCATAAAATTAAACTGTTTTTTTTTTGTATTTAAACAGTGATATTAACTGATATACTAATACAACACAAGTCATTTTTCAAATGATAGCGTTTACGATAGACGGTTCACTCATGCAAAAGGAATGTAATGTCACATCGCATTCTCGCTGATAATAATGTGCTTATTGAAATGCCTCAGATCCATATGCGCGCTTGTCACATACTATTCGAAAGTTTGCTCTATTGCGAGAAGTGAAGAGCTCTCGATAAATATTCAACCTTTTCAAAGCAAACAGATTTCGAATGGACTTATCTATAATGGGTACAAATCTGGAATAAGATTCGATACTGAGTTTTTCTTGTAAAGGTACCTACTTATAATAAAAGAATTGGGAAAGTTATTTGATCAGTGAAGTACTTACTAAAGAAAGTTCCGCAGTCTGGAACAATACAAAGAATTATAAGAAACGAAAGTCATCGGTTGTTCATTTCGTTCAGTTTCCAAGCCATCGGTTTTTAGTGGAAGTGGAGAATGGCTATTGTGGAACTGATAGTTCGAAGCTAATGACTAATTGTTCATATTTCAATGCTTGCCCATTTTTTCAAAGGTCGTACCTAGTTCTAAGAGAATTTTGAAAAAAATTGGTCTCAGATCTACTTTAGATCAAAAATATATAGATAACTGCACTAAATGCTGGTATTAAGCGTATAAACTTATAATAATGTATAATCTTAGGCTAAAAACGTGAGGTAGTGTAAGATTTTTTTTAAATATTTATATCGCCAGTTTTCTAGAGGTTTTCTTTCGCAAGCATCCACGGTAAAACGCTGTTGCAACGTGGGATTAAGATTTTATATTTTTCTCAGTTTCTCTTAAGTATCCTAATAAAATTCAGTTGTCAGAGTATAACATTAAGAAAATTGCAAGAAACCCTCGGAGGCAATAAGCAATAGAAATCGTTTGGTAGGAGCGCGGACAATTACATTCGGGCGCCGAGACGATCCTTCTTTCAATTCACATTTCGTTATTGGAATCGAAACGATTAGTGTTCTCCGTGGATTCAACTTGAATGTAGTTTTATCTCTTTTTTTTAAGTTAATATTTTACATCTTTGTTATTCATAAAATTAAATGCAAAGGGAAAAGTAATTCGTAAGCTGTGATTTACCGTTTGTGGAACCATGAGGCAGACTCTTAATTAAACCAGACTAATTAATTCCAATTTTGTTAATCAACATGGGGATCCATGAAATTAGAAAAGTTGTTGAAAATTACACCATTTAACTTATTTTCCCTCGTGTCATAGCAATTTGTGGTAGAAAGATACCCACATTTTTGTAGACCAAATAAACAGTCTTCTCGAATGGTTACACTCTGCAATAACGTAGTTATGTTATGAAACTTTCGACGATACATATTAAATTGGATGGCAGTCGCTTCTGTAGCTAGGAGTATTTCTGTTGCTGATTCTGGAAGCGTATGTGGAATGTAATTGAGGCGTGCCATCCAGGTTCCAAGTCCCACAGGAGTTCGGCAATATGTACGCACGCGCAAAATGCTGTATGAACATAGGTTTCGAAATAGGTACACATTTTATTAAACTTTGAATCATAGCACTTTAGCATAAAGTTGAAAATATACTGCGGACGTTTTGTCTTTTGTCAGTCTTCAGTGATCATGATAGTGACACTGTCACAATGACATACATGAGAAAGTCTACTAAGTTGTGGTTTCTAGATAAAAAAAATCGAATATATTATGTTAAGTAGCTGCCTATTATAGATGCATTCGGTTTTATACTACGATTTCAGAACATAAAATCTTTGCTTTTAGATTATAAGATGGAATTTAAAGTGGTCACGTTTTCTGCTGCAATATTTAAGTACGTACCCGCAGCTCCGACATCGTCTCTTATTCCAGTTATTCATATTGATATTGAGATGCACTCGTATGCTATGTCATAAAACTTTTAAAGCCCTTGCATTCCTCTTTTTGATAATACATCTTATAATAAACAAAAATGTACGTTTGTTATTTATGGTAGTTATTGTAATTAATTTATACAAGCACCTAAAGAAATTATGTGATCGAACCTCGAATGTGATAATTCTACCATGTTATCATTTGTCAAATCAGCAATATGAATTAAACTATTTTCATTAATAAAAAAACCATGTTACTTCATCGTTCCTATCAGTTAAGTACCTGAAAATCGAATGTAAATTAGGTCGAGGCTAGGTATACATATTTTACCGACCGACGTCAATTTAACGCCCAACTAATACCACTGCTTGATTGGCGGCCTTGGCGACTTAATGATGTAATACAGTGGAAAATAAATTGAGTAATAGTTAAACAGTGACCGCACAATAAAACACTCAAGGCGACCATGCTAATTTTTGTTTCGTGATGGAAACGTATCAACTTACGTATGACTGAAAATTGTTAAAAATATAAGGCAAAGTCAATAAACTTTTATTTAGTAAAACATCGCTGCAAGGCCTGTACGAAAAATGATCTTTGTAGTATGTTACCCTTAATTTAACCTATATGTTGCGTCTAAGCCTAGTAGAAAATATTTATTTAAACTTATGCATTAGGTACATTAGGTATTCAGATTGATTTAATTTTCTGGAAAGCTATGAGAATGGTCGGCTCTTGGAGATTGGAGTAGATTGTCGGTCGAATTGCGTCAGACTTGTGATTTGTTTTTTAGCTTATTGCAAAAAGTTGGCTCAAAGAAAATCTATTTTTAGAAAATTTATAGAAAATTTATTTAGATTCTTCAAAAGTAACTTTAGCTTAAAAGAACGGTACATTTGTCATTTGGGCATTATTTCACCGATTTGGAAGTTATTTTTCTAGTTCAACAGAGTTATTTAGCGAGTCGGGGAGGCTATAAATTTGCTAGGGTCGTGAGTGTGTTGGCATGTCGATGCCAGCGAATTGTTTGACTCACCAACTTACTTCAAATCTCTAGAATCTCTACAGGAATGTGTCTTGATTTAATCCTAGCGTATTAGAGGGTGGGAGTTGCCCAAAGAGGATATATGGTACCTACATTATGGTATACCAGATTCCGCTTGCGGTTCTGCTCGCGTTGTACCTACCCGAATAAAAAGTGGACTATGTGTATTCCAGGTCATAAACTAGGCGTATTCCAAGTTCATTTAGCTCCGTTTAGTCAATCGTTACAGCGTGATTGAGTATCAAACATCCATACATAATCCATATATCCAAACTTTCGCATTTAGGTAAAATATTAGTAGGATAACCTACTGTGAAGTTATACCAAATGTGTAGTTAAGTATGCAAAGCGTAGCGAGTTTATTATTTTGCCAGAAATAAATATTGCCTTGAAAAGTAAACATTTAGTTCCGATAATCAGTAACAACAACGTTCAAATAACTTCAAATAACGTTAGCAAAATTTCATTCTAGTTAAATAATTTGCTTAGTATTTTGTTTGTCCAAATCCATCACTGTAGGTCCATTTAGTAAAATATAATATAATTTAGGCATAACAAAACTACATTATTATTACTATTGTAATCATTAATAATGGTACAAAGTAAAAGTTAAGAAGAATTAAATAAATATTTTTTTTTGTAGGTTCACCATTTTCTTAAAAGCTAGACAAAATCAGTCTAAAAGTTTTCCCTTTTTTTGAGCCTTTAATATTTGAACACAAAGGCACATAAAACCAACTTTTGGGCTTTTAACATAATTATTTTTCCATGTCTATTTTTTTTATAGCTACTTGCAAATTAATGAGTCCCCACGGTGTGATAGTAGCTATAATGATGTCAATATATTATTGAGGGCTGATTAGGGGTTGATTCAATGGCGATTACAACATCAAAGTTCTTTTGCACAACTATTACTAGGCACGCTTATAATTAAGTCGTATCTTTAGATAAACGAAAAGTTTAGTAAAAATTAATATACTTGGATAATTATGAGTTGTCGTGTAAAGCAGCAGGTGAATGTCGCTTTACTATGGTTATCATCATCATATTAGCTTGGGTTAATTTTTTTTAATAAATATCCCGTCTAAGTACATATTCCGTTTAAAGTTATTTCTAATACATTTTTGTCATATCCAATTCGGAGGATGACATAACGATACTATCGATCGTACAATATAAATTATTCTCTGGAGGCTTTTATGATTTTCGGTGAAATCGGAACTTTGAGGCAATAAAATATTCAATGCTCAAATGCGAATTGACAATCGAGAAGTGACAAAAAGATTTTCATTGTTAAAAAAATGTAGAGCAACGATTATCAACTGAAACATTTGTACCTTAGCCTGAAAGTACTTACATCGTTATGTAGGCTAGAAAATAAAAAAAAATGCAAAAGGTCTGTTTACCTACTAATCAGTGAATTTTAAAAGCGCTGCATTACAAATTTAAACCAAAATCATACTCGTACGCTCGTTGCAAATGTTATAGTAGGTACACTGCAGTCAAAAAAAGCGAGAAAATAATTGGATTGATTAGACTCAGTTATTCCTTTTCCATTTGTCAATAGCTTTACGAAATGAAAGCCACATCGGAAATTAAATGAAGGCTTTCATTGGCAACCTTGATTTATAATGCTCCACTAACGGAATCTATTAAATGATTTCCGATTCAATAAACTAGGTACACAACTATACCTTATCTTTGTACAACCAAAAAGGTTTTTGTGTACACAATTCCACACAAAGGAAAGATTCTGATTTTTGTTTTATCGGTGCGTAAGGTAGGTTCAGCGGGCTGTCTTTGCATATCAGTAAATACTGATTTATACTACTTTGCCAAGTATATGTAAAACAACGCGTATTTTTATTTGAAAACTGTGCAGTGTGCATGTTACGTGGTATTTAACTCTTTGTTTTTGTCTGTAGAGACGTTGTCAGACGCAATATACATTCATTTGTTTTATTATTTTGTAACCTAAACAGTTGAGTAATGAGAGTTGATTTTACACGAGATTATGTCAGCAGCGTTTGCTTTCTACTTGAAAGTTTATTCCAGTGAAGGTTTTAGTTATTGACAAAATAATATTCCTTGTATTTCAAAGAACTAGAACAACAAAAAGATAAAGAATAAAGGGCCAAACCAATTAAATATTTTGAAAATATATTTATTTTTCACATATTTACATATATATAATGAAATGTTCGTTTTTAAATGATTCGTATTTTATTGTGAACTAATTGCCTGCGATAGCAGATCTGAAAACTTAATAATGAAAGTAGGTACACGTAGGTACTTACCTAACCTTTAGAAAAATAATACAAAAAACTGTTTTGAATCTTATGATTATTGATAATTTGAACATAATTATTATAAAAAACCATGCGAAAATGTTCTACTTATGTTATTAGAAGTTTAATAGACATTATAATTGTATTCGTTTCAATAATTATCACTAAACTATACACTTTCACATGCCTACGGAAGATTCGTATCGTGTATAAAATGTCTACTAGAACTACAGTCTGTTTAATTTGCATATGAAATTGTGTTATTTACAATTTGCTTAGAGTTAAATCACTCGCGGCGCAAAGACGGATATCATCTTAATAATACAGTCCACAAGGCGATTATCAGAGTGTAAATGAAGTCTGTATAGTTGGGTTGGGCGTCGCTGGAGAGAGCCGAGGCGTGGCACTCGGCCTCGTCCGCGCGGAGCTGCAAGAGTGGCACGTGCCGGCCGAGGTGGTCCTCGCAGGTGGCACTGCGCACAGCGCGCCGCAGCTCGGCGCCCGCCTCGTTCTCCTGCAGCCAGCGCCGCAGCCACGCGCCGAGCCAAGCGAGCTCGCACTCGCACCGAAGCGGATTCCCCGTCAGTATCAACCCACCTGCACACAAACAACTTTTTAAAGTTTTAAAGTTCCAACTCGCAAATTGCTGCGGCTTGACGATTCAGCCTCGTCTAGAAAAGTTTCGAGTGGCATATTAAGAATTAAAACTCATTACGAAGAGTTGCCAGGTTTACTGTGCGGCGGGAGACTCTGTAAATTTTAATAAAATACTAGCTTTCGCCCGCGGTTCGCCCGAGCGATCGTAAATGTTTGAACGTGTATATACCTAACTCTCATTTTTAGAGACCCTGTTAAGTTAATTAAAAGCCTGTCAGTCTATGGTGTGGAATTATAATACAGATTATTTTATTATAATTATCATAAAGTTATTGAGTTTGTATAAATCAGCTGTGGCCAGCTTTAGAACGTTGTAAAAAAGGCCTTCGTCATGCCTCAAAAACCATTTAAAAGCAGACATTTTAACATCTAAATTATCGGTTAAATTTCAATTACCCACTGAAATTTCTTACAACAAACACCATTATGTCACAAAACAAAATTACAGAGCTTGTTTGAAGTTTTCACTCATAAAATTTTCAGCTAATAATAATTTACCTTTAATTTAGCCATTGGGAACAATTTTATCTTGATAAGAGCTTTGACAATACCCGCATTATTATATTTTAACTATGTACTTGCTGTAGTAAGTTTCATATATTCACCTGAAAGTAATTTGGTTGCTACATGACTCCAACTAGTGAAATTTGGGTAGAAAATGCCCGGGTTAAGGGTCGTAAGCTGATTATAGCTTAAGTCAACACCCAGTTGCGGTATTTGTCCCAGGTGCCGCATGAAGGCCATCGGCAGTTTTGTCAGCGATGTATCTGTTATTCTGATGAATATCTCTTGACTATCAGCAAAAGGTTGGAAAGCTTCGTCGCATATTTTTTGCAGCTTTGCACCTCGTATTTCCAGGTAGCGGATGTTGCCCGCGTCGATGCCGTGCAGCTGCGTGTCCATGACGTCATCGGACCAATCTATCACCAGCTTGTACAGTGACGGTAGCGAGGAAGTGACATTGGAGATACGGAATGTGGAGTGATTTATAGTGGAGCACGACTGAATGTGCAAAGAACGCAAGGATGCCAAGGGACGGAAGGAATCTTGGTCAACTATGTCTAAATACTTAAGCCCATTTAAATTCAAATGTGACAAATTATGTAACCATTTAAAACTATTTGGCGTAATTCTCGCGATCGGATTATACGACACGTCGAGAGAGTTGAGATTGTTCAGATGAAACCACATCTTTGGCACTAAAGAGGTAAGACGATTATGACTAAGGTCTAAATGGCGAACACCCACTAATCGTTTGACATCAGTCTCCTTAAAACTGCTTATGTAATTTGATGTCAAATTGAGAATAGTTAAGTTCATCAAAGGTAGATAAGGCACCGACTTTAAGCTTGTGTTTGCAAGATTCAAATGCCTCAAATTAGGTAGATTGTGAAACAGCTCTTTGAAGTTCGCCTTCACTGAGTTCGAGCTGAGGTCCAGCTGGCGCAACCCACCGATGCTGGAAAATGTGTTATCAGATAGGACTGTTAACAGATTGTTTCCTAAATTCAAGCTCAGTAGAAACTGCGTATTCCGGAATATATTGCTGTCTAGATATTCTATACGATTGTGCGACAAGTCGAGATAGCGGAGCGTGAAACCGATCTGCGACAGAGCAGTGACGGGGAACAGTGATATGTCGTTGCTACTCATGTCCAGGTGTTCGATAATAGTGTTCTTGAAGATATCTCGCGGCAACAATCTTAAATTATTATGACTTAATTTAAGGTATCTTAACTTATTCAAATTGAAGAATTGTTCCACTGACAGTTGAGATATGTAATTGTACGAAAGATCTAATATTTGAAGTGAAATTAGGTAGTTGAAAGATTTTCTCTTCACAATCTGAATATTATTGTTATGCAAATCTAATATTTCTAAACTGACGGCTTCACCAAAAGCCTCGCTCGGTATGTGGGCAATTTTATTATGCGACAAAATAATTTGTCGAATAGAAAGCTCTACCGCGATGAAGAAATTGTTTGGCACTTCGTGAAGCTCGTTGTATGAACCGTCGAATATGTTGATTGACGCCGTGGTCTCACCATCGATTCGGTGGATGCAGTTTCTGCTCACGTTCAACGTAAACGTCACGTCTACATTGGACACATTGTAGAATGCCCTCATTGATAAATACGTAAAGTTATTGCCTTGAAGTTCTAATATTTCCAGTTTTGGTAAATTGGCAAAGGTTTCGGTTTCCATCGAATCGATTATGTTACCCGCAAGAGATAAATATCTCAAGTTTGGTAAGTTTCTGAAACTGTGCTTAGTTAAGTTGTTGATTCGGTTGTAAGATAAATCTAAGTTTCTTAACTCAGGCATGTAAGCAAATGTTTCTCTGCGCAATGAACTTAAAAAATTGTAAGCTACTCTGAGATTGCTCAGAGACGACGAGACGTTCCGATAGTTGTTATCTACAACGATATCGACGATTCTATTGTTTTCTAAATTCAAATACTTTATGAACGGAAATGCAACAACTTCTGACAGTATCAAAATATGAAAATCATTGTTATCAAACGACAACCAGCTAAGATTTTCTAGGCCTTCTTGAATTTCAAAAGGAAAATACCCGCTGAAGAGCGTCGAAGACGACTCCAGCACATGTAAAGAACTCGTAAGATTAGAAAAAGCTTGCGGATGCACGTAGTACAAATCGTTAAAACTAAGATTTATCTCTTTCACTGGCATACTAGCCGGAAAAACGTTCTTATAAATCTGTGCAATCCTGTTACCTCTCAAGTTGATAGTGCCGAGCGAAGTGGACCAGTCGAAGAAATCGTTTGGTAACAAATTAGATATCCTGTTGTAGCTTAAGTCGAGGTAGCGAATGGAAGCCGGTTCCAACGATTGAAGTGCAGAGGGTATTGAAGTTAAAAAGTTGCCGGCCAGTGAGAGAGTCTGGATCCGGGCCGGGAGCGCGGGAGACTCGTCCAGCCGGTTGTAAGCTAGAGATAAATGGCGGAGGCGCGCGACTTCACCCAGGCTGTCCGGCAACTCGGACAAATTGTTGTGTTCCATTTCGAGATGCTCCAGAGAGTTTTTCAACGATAAAAATAAATCTCGGCTGATAGAAGTCAATTTATTATACGAAACGGATAATCTCTCGATTCGATTGTTCGAAAATACTGATCTGGGAATGACCGATAACTCGTTAAGGTCGAGTATAATTTGCCTTATCTGAATTTCCTTTAAGACAGTAATTTCTGAGGAGTCGTTGATATGATTATTACTTAAGTCTAACTTTTCTATCTTTTTCGTTTTGTTGCCGTGGCAGCGAGTTTGGGTATCAAAAGTTATGAAATTATGTCGTAAGTGTATGGATTGTAGCCTAGGAAGATTAAAAAGTAAATCACAGGATAATTCGTGTAGGAAGTTGTTCGATAGTTTGAGGATGGTTATGGAAGGGGGTAGGGAGTCGAGGCTGATGCTGCGCAGGTGGTTCCCTTCCAGGTCGAGCTGCACGAGGTGGTAGAGCGCTGTCAAGGCATGCGCCTTCAGCTCGTATACTTGGTTGTTACTCAGGGACAAACTAGTCAGCGTCTCTTCTAGATGGTGCCATTTTATTTCTGGTCCAACGTGTACTATGTTATTGCTAGAAAATGAAAAACATTAATCAATTCTATATAGCTGTAAAGTAAAACTTTAGCACAATGAAGTTTAAAACTCGCGCTTACTTCTGCAGATTTAACCAGTTTAAAACTTTTAAATCTTTTAAACCCTGCTGCGGCACTTCAGTGAATTCGTTGTAACCGAGGTCTAAAGATGCCAGTGTTGCAGCCATGGAACTGGAATAAATACTTTTATCATTTAAACGTTCTTTTTCAACAACTCTTTGTAAATATGCATGGATTTTGTTACCTAAATGCGTGTAACTCTATATAATGGAATTTATTTGCCACTAAAACTAGAGTTTGCAATCTCAATCCATCTAGCGCACTCTCTGGAATGATTTGTAGATTAGACATGCTTATGTCTAAATGCTGAAGCTCTATTCGTGGCCATTCTGAAACAATGAGAGCTTCACTTGAAAATTGTATTGGAAAAAGTAGTCACACTTAACCGTCCACACTTGTGACATTCTGCCATGACTGTGACCGTGTCTGTGTCCGAAAAAAAAAACATATTTGTCACGGGGGTTTTGTACGTGTCATGGCAAAATAACTGTGCTTTTTCACGAAGTAAGTGACTTCGTGAAAAAGCTGTCAAATTTTCACGCGTGTTTGTTACGGTATCGAGCCACTGTCATGCCATAGACACGCGTGTTTGTTACGACACACCATCACGGCAGTTTGTCACTAGTGTGAACGCGTTTTAACGAGTAATATAAATATAAACAAAAAAAAACTTAAAATCAGAATGTTTACTTATTATGTTTAATGGACAATATCAACGAAAATGAAGATTGAATCTGCAAAATGGAGAGTGTTTATGGTAATGTAACAAGCAATATCTTCGCTTTGATCGAGTTTGAAATTGTTCAACGAGAGTAGATGTAAATATTTCGTCTGGATTCTTGAAATAATTGAAGGTGCTTGTTTGAGAATTCTACAGCAATTTCAGGTAAACACGACGTTGAATGAATGAATAATTTCAAAGTTGGTGGGTTTGACATGGTCAAGCATGTAACTAAATGTTATGATCAATCAAAGTTGAAAGTATTTGTGTATGGAAGATAGATGCTACGGCTCTTTACATTATTAGCAAAAATTCGTTTCAAAAACCATCTTAAAGAGTAAAGAAACGACCTTGCTCAACTCATATTAACTGTTTTAAAATGGAACGCTTCGAGTCTATGGTTAGCTCGTTCCAAAGTAAGTTATTTCCAACGTACACATGTTCTCTTTTGCAACCCTGCAAAGCGGATATTAAATTATTATGAAGTTTTGATAAATAAGGCAGATGTTAGCAAGCAAAAAGATAAACAAGAAACATAAAACGCGTTGATAATCTCTTTTTGGATAAAAAAGTAATTCTATTGTGCTCAAAATGTTCCTTAAATAAGGTGTGTAATATATCTCTACAATTCTGTCTTTTTTATTTTGTTCATGGTTACATGTTACTCGGGCTGTTTGTCTGATTTATCTTCTACAGCACTATCCACACTAATATTATGAATGCGAAAGTAACTCTGCTTGTTTGTTACCCTTTCACGACAAAATGGCTGAACTGATCGTATATAAATCTGACAAGGAGATAGATTATATCCTGAAGATGGACATTATGCTGTCTTTAGAAGTTTGTATGGAGAACGCAGTCAGTTTTTTGATGACCGCCTCATTTTGCACTTCATAGAAATTTCCCAATTACTCATAATATCAATAATTTCAGAATTAATATGATTATATTATTGATAGATTTTTGTGAACGAAATTGCGGGTTACAGGTAGTTTATTATAAAACAAAGGAGAATAAGCTTTTTTAACAAATCAGGCTAGCAGCCAGAGGTTATAATAAAGTAATAGTACTGTTTTATGTAGCACGCTATGAAAAAAAATTGTGAGGATTTAAGGAAAAAATACACATCGCCACAAATGGGGCAAACTTGGTGGAGATTTCACGAATAATCCCACGAGACATTTTGGCTATAGACGTAGCTGCGCGTAGCACTACCGCTACGAGCGTGCGTACTCGTAGCACCATCGCTACGTAGTTGTTCAAATAATAAGAAACTCCAGGTTTGAGTGTACTTAGCTGTTTGAACCTACTAATATATGAGAGTAGGTACCACATTTTTATTTCAGATGATTGATGATGAATTTAACCAACTTCACAAAAGAGACAATTTAAAAGGTTTTTTAGTTTTTGCTTCAGCAACTTCATAAATAGTCAAGTAAAATAATATTTTCGGAACAGAGAACTCAGAAGGCAAATCAACGTTTGGACCGAACGAAAATATGAACTGTCAAAACAAATCGACACTGCAACATCTGTTGTTTTCCAAACCGTGTTTTGATGGATTCGACATTGCTATTGCTATACCTACCTATCCAGCTACTCACGTACAAAATAATTATGCGACAACTGCAAAGCGCAAAAACAATAATTTTATTTTTTTATCATATTTCATCATATAACAAAATTGTTGAGAAGCTGTGTCTGTATTTTACTGAGTCTAAAATTTTTTTTTGATTATTTTTTTGTCTGTTTTATCAGTAAACTTGGTTATTAATCTTATTAATTAATACATTTAATAACGCTTAGTATTTATTACCACTCGTATGTATTAGAAGTATCAGTAATTTGCAACTAACTGCGGTCAAAAAGTAGCCTAAGTGATATCATCACCAACACCGAAGTGATTTTTTATGTTAATTCTCGCATAAAACTAGCACAATATAGTCGTTTATATGAAGAGAGTCGCTCTCCTTAAAACGTTAGTAGGTATCGTGAGAATTGTACATAATGATGCGAAAGTTTGTCCCTTCTTATCTCTGTAACGAATTTGGATGTTTGGTATTAATTTATATTGTATCCTACATTAACAAGTAAATCGACTATTTTTTATTTTAGAAAAATACTAAATTCAAGTTTAAATCTGCATAACTGCGGGGTGCCACTAAGGTATATATCATGTTAAAACTGCATAACCGCGGTTGAAATCGCGAGGCGCAGCTAGTGAAAAATAAGAAGTAAGTTTTATAAACTATTGTACAACACAGGCACGTGAAAGGGCGGGGATCGCCTCTTAAATAATGGAAACGCAAGCGCGTCGTTGAATGTAAACTACGAAATCCAATAGCAAACAGTGATCGCCTACGACTTTTGCGTGCAAGTTGCTATCCAAGTGTAAACGCAACTTCACCTAGTTTGCAATTACATAGGCTTTAGATACACATTAATTAGCATGTAGTAGCTAGTGGGATCTGACAAATAGGGAGGGCCAATCGATTTATGGCCCAGTAAATTTCTAGAAATGTGGAAGCATGCCGAGCCCATTACTACATTTCTACATTCACCAGGTTTGAGCAAGCGTAGCCGGAAATTTGAAAATGCATTTTCACTAATACGTCACAGTTAATCAGTTGGAATTTCGGCCAAATTTCATCGCGCAACCATATCGGGAGGTGTTTCTTTATGTACATGAATGTAAATCTACAATGATAACCAATTAAAGTAATTTAGTATACTCAAATTTATCTCTGTTATGTATTGCTTTGACAATTTTTATTCAATCATCTGTGAGTGATAAAATTCATTCGATAAAAACAGAAATTTGAGCCTTACGGTGTGAAAAATTGCATATCATTGGATAATATTATTGGAATTACTCTTCAGTACCTGGAAACCTGTGCATAGGCACTGCAATGCACGACATGTGCTTGGCGCGGCACGAGCAAAGCGGACTGCGCGCGCACGCCTCTAGTTTTTCCGGCGCCAGCGCGCCCACCAGGAGGCATGCGACCAGCGCAGCCCACTGCCACGTCCGTGTCGACCACCCATCGCCAAGCACCATCACTGAAACAACCATATTTAATTATCAATGATCAACTCAGTAGCTATATCTTTTTGAACTAAACCGATGATTACCGTAATAGGCCGTAACTCCTGAAAATGTTTTGGCCTACTTTCAGCCGGTTGTACGAGTATATTCGTCAAATAGAAAATAAACCGAATTATGTATTCATATCACTATTCTCATTTTTCCTGAAACCGTTTCGTCAACGGTCGCATCGATCGTAAAATCGCAAAGTAGTTTTAGTAAAGTACCAAAACTATCAAAATGTAATGTTAGCAAACAGTTATTGTGATCACAAACCTCTACTCGTAAAGCTACTCGCGTTTTATCAAAAAAAAAAGATTGAAAAAAATACTGTTTCAAAAAGATACCTACTTATGCTCTTTATGGCTGCGAAAATGTTATATATCTACTACATCCAGTTTCGTTAATAAACCTTTAAATTTAGGTTTTAATTACAGCTATTAGTAATGTCGGTGCTCGTATTTACAATGGATAGCCGTTACGAAAATATAAATTTGGAGACCTGAGCTGAGAATTAAATTGGAGTTTTGTGAATAGGTTTTCAGTTATTAAGTACGTAAGTAACGATTGTGACAAGTTATCACACAATGGTCTTAGGCACTTGTTTGTTCACGTTTGTGACTAAGTTTGTTTTTTTTTGTGTAAGCTAGCGTCAGAAATGGGAATGGGAAGAAACTAAACACTATTAAATTAACAATCGCATGGAATATGTTTTTAATAAACATCGATCGTGCGGCGCTCGCTTTTACGAGCTAGTCTAGAATTCCTTCTTAGTTCCGCTAGACCACGTAATGACAATAACTTTCGAATTCCATTTTCTAGGGCTTTGATTTCAGCTGTTCTAGCTAGCAACTTTTATGAAATCGATAGCTTTATGATAAAGATTGTTCTATTCTGCCAAATATATAGAAAAATTATTAGTAGAGATTTTATACGAGAACAAACGGCGTTGATAATCCAAAAAGGTGACTTCCGCGTTATTTTTTTCAGACTTCATAACGTTAAATACATTTTGTAGCCTTCAGACAATATTATACAAGGGGCTTATGTACATAAAAAGGCTTTCCTGTTTCCTCCCTAAGTTTTATTGATTTTACGATAAACAAAATAGGGTAAAAGAAGATTTTATACATTTTCCTCGAATTTGGTCAAAGGTCAGCTCACTCATTGAGTTTTCTGTAATGAAACGAATTTAACCAACAATTCCGCCCGAACAATGATTTCATTTAAAAGTTTCAGTAAAAGAATTTGAGTGTTCATTCAAAATAAAAGAGTAATTTGATTTTTCACACACGAACTCTCAAAGGGAAAATGTTCGACAAAAAGGTCGGAAAAGCCACATTTGTAAAAAAGTTAGATAACCTTATCTGCCGCATGTAAGGGAAGTAACTTTTGGTCGGCATGCGAGTCCTAGCTGCAGGCAGAGATAATGATAATCAGGTTGTAAAGAGAGGATTGTAGCGCCCACGGAGTATCACGTTAAGGAGCTTATTGTACACATCTCCTGTTTTACTTTACTATTCACTCCATCTCTATATTTACTATCCTCTCTCTAAGTTTACATACCTCCTTATTACAGTCAGAATAATGATTACACTATTGTGATTGTTTTGTTAATGAAATCTAGCAACCCCTGTCATAATGATATGAAAGGCTCCAAGTTATGCTATGTGATGGCGTTTTAAGATAGTCGAGGAAATAAAGATTGGAGTTGTGCCAAGGCGCCAGAGGTTGAGCAATACGTAAAATATTTCAGTGGGATTTTAAATGAGATTGCAGAGTAAGGACTATTGCGGTCCACGCTGTTATAAATTGTTGCAACACTATTCAGTTTGACTTTAGCTTAAAATAAGGCGCTAATACTCGTATAAACACATTACTATTACATAATATACATACACACATTACTACGAGTATTACATATACATACATCTACGCAAGAAAGGGACAAAACAAACTAGACCAATCAGACGCAGGGAACGTACCTAACGTAAAAAACGATAAAATTTGTAGATTTTTTTTAATTTGGCATAAATTAATTTGCTATTCAATATTCAATATTACTATTCAGAGCAGTGCAGTGGTTGCGATTTGACTAAAATTTTTGCTTTTATCCATTATCCATTAAAAGGTATTCAAATGTACTGTACAAAGGATTTCTTATTGGGAAACGCGCAGTCGAATGACATCACAATCGTTTAATTTTCAAGAGGTTAGATTATTATCTAACATGACCTGTATTAAAGATTCTGTAAGAACGTAAATAATATTTTTCTAAAAAAATAAGTGAGGACACAGGTCAAAAGTTTGTGTAAAATACGTACGCAATTTCAATAAAGATACTGTAAAGATACCTTCTTTTTAGAGACGGGTCGACAAAAAATGAATTAAAAGATGAAAGAGAGCACTAAGTATTCAAGAATAAAAAAGTGTGAAATAATTTTAAGGAATCTGAATCGACAGTAAGTAGCGAAAGTTTTTGCGGAGATTTCCACGTTAATGGTAATCTGGGAAAATTTCAAAGTGCGGTAATCGGATTAGCCGCCACCTTAAGTGTATTTGGAAAATCTTAGGAATTATTCACAAATGAAAGTAAATCTTTGTCATCAGTCATTTTGTCTATTTTGCGAGAACGAGCAAAAGCCATTAGTATTTTATATGAACTTCGGTTTTAAATAATAATGAATTTGACTTACAATTAAATTTTATAATAAGCAGCGCGGATTATCGGATTTCATTGTTTTGATGACAGCGTATTATTATTGCTATTTTTACTTACAACAACAATACTTGGTATGTAATTATTTTTGGGCACTTCAAAACAATTTTGACAGAAAGCGTTACTTCGTATTAGCTTGTTACATTACCATAAAATAGCATAAAATAAAAAGACCGTTCAGAAATTTCTCAACTCAACGGTGATTTTACATTTTCTCCATGTAAGATAGAAAAAAATACCTATATGAGCGATACACACCAACTTACAATAGCACACTTCAAAATCACAACACGAGAAAAACATTCATATCTCAAACTCTACGAGTCAAAGTTGTTTTTTGCAAGCGTTGGATTTCCTGCTGGTGGGAAAGTTACTCGTGTTCCTTGTTGTCCCAGATATTTAACTCGATAAAGTCCGCTCTGCAACTTTAACTAACTACAATACTTTGCCATGTTCAAATGCGATAGCGAATAATTCTTTGTGCAGTAAAAACGTGCCTCGCTAGTTTTAACGATATTTAATGAGTCAAACTATTGTGCAGATTCATGAAATTGTTTAAAGGATTACAGTATTTTAACCAAACTTCTTAAAATAATATTTGCAAATTCGCAATATAACCTGAGACTTGTACCTACACAGTGAACTATATGTCGGATTATAAAAAAAACATGATCACGACTATAATTCCCAGCCTTGACGATACGAGTATCTCTTCAGATCTATAGTAGTTTAGATCTTTGAAAATATCTAAAGAAGGTAGACAGAGGGACGTCCAAACAATATATTTGGCTTTTGTCACATTTTGCAAAGTACATTTTTGTCAGATAACAAGTATCATCATCATCATCATCATCTTCCTGCCCTTTTCCCACGTTATGTGGGGTCGGCACAACATGTGATCTTCTTCCATTTCGGTTTAAAGACATTTATTCTCAAAAAGACAGTAGTCACTTAAATGAGAATACTTAATTAACTTAAGTGATAAAATGCTTAGGTGGTACAAATTTAGTTGATCGCTCGATAATTATGGTTTTAAAGTTAAGAGTAGGTGTAGGTACTCATCTTGCGCATTGTCCAATACACGAATCAATAAAATAATCCGTGTCAATCCGTGTACCTAGGTAAAAAACCTAAGTACACAAACTAACACTAAAAATATATTAGGTATTTAGTTATTTTCTATGACGAATTTTGCTAGTGCTTTTTTAAATGCGCAAAATGAGCTAACATTTTTTAACTTGCGGGTATATTGTTATAAAGTTGTGCTCCTTCGAAAGTAAACATCTTCTTTCCGTAGTTAGTTCTAACTTTAGGCAAAACAATGAAACTTGCGCGACGAGTGCTGCGTTTCATTATTTGCTTTGATTTTATAAATGCTAGGTTAGTATGAAGAGAGCTACTTAAAATTTTACGAACTAAAATGCATGTGTTATATATGTACATTTGGTTAATTGTCATTATTTTTGTTTCTTTATAAATAAACTCCGTTGATGTATGGTAGTGGTAGTGAAAATTTCCCTCTATCATTCAAGTATATTATAAAAAAATAAAAAATCGTAAGTAAACCAGAGTTTTTTTAGCTCGATCCGTACATTAGCTCCAGGCAGGAAATTGAAATTGAAGGTCTAAGGCCTGGTTTTGGACGCCGTAATACGCAGGCCTAGTCCAACTCAACTATAATTACATTATAATTTTCTGAAAGCACGATATTATGAAGCGGACTTCGTAATATTATAATATTGCAGCTTCAAGTATATTTTGATAAATTCTGGGAACAAGGAAACCTCAACTAGTTTGTCTACCTAAGCCGCAGTAAGAACATTATATTTGTAAGCCTTTGACCGAAAGTACGAAACTAAAGTTCACTCATCTAAATTTACTCTCGAATTTAGTTGGTAGTTTGACTGAATTTCAGGTTGGGCCTTAGAATCATAGTTTCCTTTGAAAAAATAATTGTAATTCCACTCAATCGGCCAACCTTGGTGGAGATTTCTGGAATGATCCCGATAAAATACTTTTAAATTCTTCAATTCATGGTAGGTTGCTAAGTAAACGGCTTGAGAAATTCACCCAGTTTTGTAAATTTATGTACTTAATGGCGCTTTGTTTGGTAGACGGATCAGTGAAAGCAGTGTTTGTCATTATTGCTCTCAACATTACAAAAAACAATTTATTGCTACACATTTTTATTTAACAAATTTTATTTTGTGATCCATGTTTGTCAGCCGCATTGCCAACCACACACAGCCCCTTAATTACAAAAGATTACAAAATTTGAAAATGAATTTGAAACAAGATTACTGGTTCAAGTTGTCATACATGACATGTACTAATATAGATATGATCGAAGTATGTAGCATACTGTGATGTAGCCAGAAGAGACTTTAGGAAAAATAAAATTCTATTGGGCGCCCTTGGAAAGATCACAACAAAATCAATCTTTTGGTTTGGTTAAATCATCATTCATCATCATTTATCCCATTTGCACCCAATCTTAGGTATTTTTATTATAGGGCTCCTTTTTATGAAGCCACTCTTTCTATTTTAATTTTGTTAAATAAATTTCAAATTTAAATCAACAATATTATCCAGAATGGATGGTATAAAAGATTCAGCTGAAATTTATTACCATCATCACTATCTAGAGCAGAGTACGTCACTAAGCTTGTAGTGTGTCTTTGACCAAAAGCGTAGAAAGCAGTGGCGTCTAATTATGTACTAATCTTTGTAATTAGATTGCAGAGTCAGTAAGCTTCGTATGACGCAAAGAGAATTTGTGATGCACGATGAATAAACTAGTAAGTACTAATCTTTTGGGATTACGAAACTGATAATACATTTGGAACATGAAATATTTCTAACAGATAACTTAAAATTCACGCTCTTGCATTACTTGGCTCATATCTCAGCAGATACGTGGAATGTACTACGAGTATACTTATTTTAATTTTAAGGAGATGGATTACAAAAAAAAAGTAACGACCGTAATCCCCGGGCTCGGTATATTATCTACTCAGATCACTAGGTACTTCGATATTTGAGGATATCTAAAGAGGGTAGTCAGAGGTACGTCCAAACTTTATATTTGGCACATGCCCACATTTTGCACAATAGTTAGTATTTTGTACGTGTAAACCCTTCGCCGCTTATAAGTATACTAAGAGATAGATCAGATTATTAATATCTACATAAATAATCTTAAAGCGATGTGTCCTGAATGATATTTTGTTTAGAAATGTACGCCAATTAGTCATAAATGTGGTAGCGGAAATCAAATTGAAACCCGCTGAATTAAATCCGGATTACATAGGCTACGCCGTAGCTGTAGCAGTAGCCTCGTAGCACGGCTACGAAAGATTTTCAATGATTTTATGGGGTATCTCTCTTGCCCTATTCATCCTTTTTATCTTCATCAAAAGATTTAAAAAAAACGTCAAAGTCAAAATAATTTCAGTAGAATCTGAGTTTAGGTGTCTACAACAGCCCCAATCCAAGAAGAATCAGGCTAAACACATTGTATTTCCTTTATTTAATATTTATACTAGTTTCAATTAGAAATTAAAAATGAAATGGTACGAGTTAGAATAATAGTTTGTTTATCGAAGTATATTTCTTCCTACTATATAAATAGTAAAAATGCAGGTCATACATGGGCGAGGTTGGAGCAAGATAGAGGCGAATGGTAAAAGCGAAGAGAGGCCTATGCCTAGCAGTGGGAGGAGAAGGGCTGATGATGATGATGAAAAATGCAAGAGTTTGAATGGATTGATGGTTTTATAGATGTTTGTTAGACAATCACGCTAAAAAGGCTGAATGGGTCAGGATGAAATCCGCTACAGAGATAGACAATGGTCTGGAATAGCACATAATTTAACAAGGTAACACGCGTGCAAAGCCGCGGATGGAAGCTAGTAATTAAATTAGTGACTCATCTGCAGTTCAGCTGAGTGGTAGTTATTGTAACTACAGATAGGTAGGTATTGTGTTGTAACATCAAAATGGCATACAATTTCGGCTTTTGTGTTACAGACAATAAACTGACCTAATAAAAAAAAAACTGCAATAGAATTTGTAAATTAAAGTATCCGATAAAAATATTGCAAAGGATCTCAGCAGCTAATGGTCCAACTGCATGTTGAAAATTTATCGAACCTTCGTCCTTTTCGATACTGCTCGTAAAGTGTTCAAATGGTTGGTTTGAATAGACTTGAAAGCTTTTTTGGCCTTTCACTGTATTACCTACCTGAAACGATAATTTGTCTTGTGCACCAAAACCCTCACTGAAAAATTGTGCTCCGTTTCCTGCTATTCTATCCACTGCGGCATTATAACCGTCTACGTAGAAGTATATGACAGTGGAATGAAGTTATGTACTTCACTCAATCTATACTGTCAACACTTTAGAACTACATTGCACGCTAGGTGAAGCTGTTAGTTGATTGTCAATCAGTCACTAACGATTTTAAATAATTAGATAAAATACAGATTATGGGATAAATTAGTTTATTTACAGATTTTGTAAAATGTTATTCCTTGATTTGAAAAGTTACAAGGTTATAAAACGATATAATACAAGCAGAGCGATATAATAGGTAATTCGTTAAATTATATCTCTTATGATACACGGACAATATATGACGTATTCAAAAGATCCTGTCTCTGTAAAAAAACCGTGAACCCTAGAGCGATATAGTAGGTAATGCGTTAAATTATAACTCTTTATGGTACACGGACAATGTATGACGCATTCAAAAGATCCTGTCTCTGTGTAAAACCGTGAACAGATAAGCCAGCTTAAAATATCAGAGCAACCACTGTGCTCTTAAATATTTAATAGTAGGTCTTAACTATGATTTAAAAGAATCTTGCAACCACAGTTTGTCACTGCCACATTTAATGGCTTATGAAGAATGCATACACGTATGCCTAGAAACCTAGACATGTTAAGACTATTACATCAGCTATTCAAATGCTTGTTTTAAAAAAAATACATTATAGTTTTCCTGATGTATCAGTTTAAAAACATACAATCTTATAAAAAACATTGAAATGACTCCAATTCTTGAAGTAAAATTGTTTTATAAATTCAAATAGCATTTTTAAGGAAAATTAATATAAGAAACCAACATTTACATAATGGTGCTAGTACAAAATCTTTAATAACAGCCTCAAAGTAAAACGTCAAAAAAGGAATAATAAATGCCCTAAAAAAGTACAATTCTTTGTCATCCTAATATTTATTGTTGTGCCGCTCTACATTGCCCTATCCTTTTGATGTTGGCACTGTTCAAAGAACTCAAATAATAGGCGGGTTCCGCTTTATAATTATGTATAAAAAAATGTACACTTACGAATGATACATTCATGGCGTCCAATTATAAAAAAACACAGAACTTTACTTACGAATAGTTAATATTACAGTAAATCACATCTCAAAATCACCACACAAATCCAAAGTTTGCCTAAAGTGTTAACTTTCGAGGCTGCATTTGCCGCTTTTAGGTGTTAAATTCACTGTGGACAAGGATTGAAATTTTCAGTGACATTTTAAAGTTCACTCTTCGAAGCGGATGGTCCAAGTGGGTTACGCAGAGAGCCTGTGACGCGACCGGCCCCGGCGGCGGATGACTTTGGACTGAGTGCCAAGGCTGCGAGCCGGGCGGGAGGCGCTACCTCACAGGTATGAGCCTGAGGACCTCGGCTTTATCATATCATCAACTAATTCGTGTATGTATCTTGACGGTTGCCTTGGCCTTTGTGTTGTAAAGCTTTTGTTGAGCAAAACTGTGTAATATATATGAAATTTTGCCTCATCTTAGGATATGATCTGTGAATCGCAATAGTATACAATAAATTCTACAACGACAAACTATATATAAAGTTTGTTTTCTCTTATTGCCATGTTTACACTTGAAAATAGTCAGGTACACATAGTAACGTATGAGCGAGTATGCTACTGTACTTCACGAGGCCATGTAGGCATTGAAGCAATAAACAAAAATAAAATCAAGTACAATACAATGTAAATATAAGGATTATATTATTTCTCCTTCAACAACAATACATTTAGCCACTAGTGACCGTGATTATTATATAGAGGTCGCGTGCACCGAGCCTGTATTTTCCACTTTGTTTGACAAAATATTTAAATGAAATGTAATAGTTGAGTGTTTGCGGTTACGACCGGTGAAAATATTAAAGAACACAAGGGGTTAGGTGTGCAAGCGGTGTAATGTTCACGCAATTTAAAAACTCTTAATTAAATATTAATTGAAACTTCCTTTTACTTATAATAGTGTAAAGTAAACTCTACTGCTGAAAAACAATTTAAGGATAATTATCTCCATCTATTTTTCGTTGCTGTCTCAGCATTTTAGTGGATCATTTTTGAAAGTACATAGTTACAATCTACAACTGTAGATCGTAATTCATTTCACGAGGCAAGCTTCCCAGATTACACTTTTGAATTTCCCTTTGTCCACAAATTTCTTTGATTTTTAGGCACAATAAAATACTCGGTCAAGCATGAAAGGCCAGCTCCGCGTCGAGCCGGGTTCTTTTCTAAATCCCTTTAGTTGATTAAACCATCAAATAGTATAGTTATGGAAAGACAATATTGTCTTTTCGTAAATATGTGACCTTTTTTTCCACTAAGGAAGGACAATATCCCGTGACTTCGCTAAGTAAAAGTGTGTATTTGATCCAGTGAACCGATTCCGATCAGTTTTTTTTCTATTTGGGAGTTGGTTGTCCCATCTGCAATGGCCGATTTAGTTTCACGCTTAATAACCCAAAGGATGAGAAGCAAACATTAAAATACAGATGAGACTCTCGGGATGTGGAGTTGTGTATAGTATGATTGCGGTGTATCTGACTACGTTTTTATTACTGTCGGCGTTGGAACTAATGGTGGAATCATAGGAGTTGTACGCTAGTTACGTTCGGTGAATTGTACCCGCGATTATTGTTTGCCAGCGCGGGGTACTGAATGCGTCTAGACGATATTGTGCTTTACAAGTGAGGGGAGTAACGCAAACTGAGAACGCAAAATAAACGATTGTTTTTTGTGTGCAATGAAGCGCGTACGGAAAAAACAGATCCGTTGAACTTTTAAATCATTAGCTTTACTTTTTCAAGTCATTTTATTTGGTTTGTGGTAAAACTTTGGTAATTGTACGTGACACGACCTTATCGTTTTGTAAATGTATAGTAATTTTCGTAATAAATTGTAATGTAACACGCATATATGAACATTTTTGGATGCGTGTGGCTGAGGTATATCTTCACAACAAAATTGAAGTGATTTGTTCGAAAAGTTTCCTGAATTTATAATAATAAGCTTACCATCATTAACTTTTTAGTGGCCTTTACACCTTTTATTTATAACTGAAGGGGTCTTAACGTTTTACATTGTATTTTACTGCTAACTTACTAAGTCAAAGGCAATGGTTCTCTTCCTCTTGGACTATTAACTAAGAGTTGCACACATAAGTACCTATCGATGGAGTTTAGACCTCTAGTGAGTCGAAAATTTCATCGAAAATGATGTGTTTTTTTTAATCACTTAAGATATATTTTATATTTCACGGCTAAGAGAGATTACATTATATTGCACATAAGAAGTGCTGATTAAAACAATTTAGACCAACTTTTTAGATCGTATCTACTTGAAACTAGCTAATAATTTTGTCTGCCGCTAACTTGAAACAGTGATTGTTGAATAACACATATATCTGAGCAATGGACAGGCACACAGAAGAACCTTTCCGAAGGGTCACCCACTCAATGGTTCTCAAGACAGTATATTCCGTAACAAAGCCACGGCGTTATTTACCATGGGAAGTTATGCAGTCCCTTGATTTTCATATTTGAATAAAAGTCATCATACGTTCGGGTTTCGGGCTAAATCGCTATTTTAAGATTTGAATGTACGGACAGTGTGAAGATGACAGTTTTTTCTTTACATTCTTCTTTTTATCCGACTGCGAAGAAGGAGGTTAATGTGTTTGGGATATATGAATGTGATAAATTAATCAGAGCAAATCCGGTACCTTCTATGAGAAACAGATAATTTAAAGAATATTATTATATACTTTTTGTTCCGACTCTATAGAATTTAAGAAAGGTGCAGGAAGGTGATAATTATGATTTTTAGTAAGCATATAAGTACCTAGTATATGTTTATATACCACCCAGACACAATAAACACCTGATAAAAACCATACACCTGATGAAAAAGTATTGTCTTGGGTGGGAATCGAACCACAACCTACAGCGTAGAAAGCAGACCTACAAACAGAGCTAGGGAAGCCATAGCTGTAAGATGTAATGCCTGTCCACCTACTTAGGTAGGCACGAAAGCTAGCGCGAAGCACCTTCAAATAAAGTGCACGTAATTGTCAAGGTGAGTGGTGCGCGGTACAGTTGCAATTATTTACCGGCTAGACATAGGGGAATGGAGGGTCTTGAGTTCACGCCAAGAGCCGCGCTCCGCGGTCGCTGAAGAACCTACCCCACTACCTCGGCACTTGCACGTATTCATAAGCTTTATATGCGGATTCTTAGAGGCCTGCATTCCGAGCATATTCTTAATTTGAATAGAATATTATGAATAGTTGAGGCTTTGAATTATACACGTTGCAAAATTTATATATGTATAGACGATGACGAAGTTTCTGCCCACTAGTTTACTTAATATTAAATATTATAAATAGGGAAGAATTGATTGTTTGTTTGTTCGCATTGAATAGGCTCCGAAACTTCTGAACTGATTTCAAAAATTCTTTTACTGTTGGGAAGCTACACTATCTCCGGGTGACATAAGCTATACTTTATATTAAAAAAAATAAGATTCATTTGTTACCCGTGTGAAGCCGGGGCGGGGCGTGTTTCTAGTATAAAATATAAAAGTATTTTTCGATGCGTAATGTCACAAGTCTGGCACACACAGCGTGAGTCCAAATTGAAATAAATGGTACTTTTATTAAATTACTTTGTGTTTGAGTGAATGAACTAAAGATAACAATTTAATGTGAATTAAGTTGCCAGTTTTGGTTCTAATTAAAAAGTGTCTACTTACCAGAAAGACAGATTTTGACAAAAAAGTTTTACGTAGTCTCTCTTATTATATTTCCATTATTAGAAAGTTTGACGATGTGAATTACTGTTAAAACGATATTGTATTGTGCCTATTTTAATAAACACAACATACCTGTTATATTAAATAATAATTACTATTATAACCTTGAGATAAAAGCTATTAGCTCAAATAACACGAGTAATTTTATTCAAAGGCTCACTTAAAATGTAGCTACCTATAACAATATAATGAAATACGCAGACAATTTACAAAGAAAAGGTTCTTTTTGCTTGGAGAGCTTGCCAGGCATATAACTTATAAATGGGTGTAGAAAATTAAATGTACACTGTGTACCTTTAATTTTGTTTTAATACTAGCATCTGTATGTAATGTAATTGTCTGGTTGTTCTATATTTTTTATCGGATGCTTCCCGTGACTTTGTGTTACATGACGTTGTGGTTGGAGAGCTAAGGCACAAGGTCCAGAACATAATAAGGACCAGCTTCATAATTTTACTTATTTTGCATCTATGGTAAAAAATAGATTTTTAAAAATGGTCATTATTAGTTAATAACATCAAGGTTATCATTTTACAAAGTATGTAGGTACGTAGTTGCTTAATGAACTGAACTTTAAGAAATATACGTACTTACATTTTGATCTCATAAGTCCCGAAATACATTATGTTAGAAAATATAACTTCTAAAATGTTCTTCTGTCTAATTCTTATGAAACCAGTGTGGTAAGAGGATTACAGTGCATCTCAGAAGCTCTTTTCATGTAGGCAAAATGGTGTTATGGCATTTAGTGTACCTACTTGATGTAGCTACATGATATACTGAAAATGAAGCGACTCCCTTGGTATGTAACTGCTTTAAGGAGTAAAGTAGACGAGAAAAGTAAAATTTAACTTACTTTTTATGTTGACCTATAAAGTTTCTAAAGAACAAAAATTAAAATGTTTATTTTTTCGACTGAATAATCAGGGTTTTATTTACTAGTTGCTTAGTCTTGTGTTTACGCATTATTATTTTTAAGATACAAATTTAAATAGATTGTTGATATGTAAAACAAAGTAATAAAATTAACCTCACAAACTCAACTTTGCCCTATTTTGTCATACGTACTCGTAACTAGGAAGAGCGGTCCAAAACGGAACAATCTTAAACTTTCCTAACTTTCCGAGTTCTTTAGGAAAAATGTAACTTGGCTTCACAAGCGTCATTCGTGTTCTCACTTCCTATTGTCCTTCCACCGATTCCTTCGGGGCCGCATTACGTCCCGACCTGCAAATTGCGGAACTCTAAAAAGGTTAAGATGTGCTAAACATGAAACTTTTACGAACGTCTTTGTCGTATACCACTTTAGTTAAAGCTTCATGCTAACCCCGACGCGGCACGCGCGTTTGCGGAGCGATTGTTAATTTAATTGAAACTCAACGTGCACCTAATTATGGCAATAACATTATACTCTTAGCGCAGAAAACACCACCACTCGTATTAGTCCCAGACGAATCCCAGAGGTTCTGCGCTGAATTCCGAGATAATTCGTAGTCTGCTCGTACGTGCAAGTTTGAATCATTAGTAACCCGCATGAAAAATCTCGTTAAAACCATATTTGAGTAATTGAAACTGAAACCTCACAACTTGCAAACAAACTTATGCACTTTGTTATATGGGAAAGTTTCTCGAACATAGCTTTCTATATATTTGAAGTTCCACAAGTTACACTAGCGAGATATTTTAATTTAGCTCGGGGCGTGAACTCGTGCAGCGGAAAGATAATAGCTGTTCTTAAAATAAAGCCTTTGCGTCTTTATTCTGTGACAATGCCACAGACGATATAATAGTAACAACCCTACAGAATAAGGCTACAGACTATGCGACGCTGGTCGCCACCGACGCCAACGTCTGCATCACTTCGGTACCGCTAGCGATGATGTTGCTCCAATGTTTCCTACTACTTGGATATTGTGTACATGAAGTGAAACACAACATTCAAGTCTTAGCATCATTTGAATATGCATGTGGTTAGAAAACTTGCTATTAAACTTTCTTACGCATAGGTAGTATTGCATTATGAAATTGGGTGTGACATAACTGCTATAAGAAAAGTACGAAAGTTTTTAATTAGTACGTTTTTATATTTGAATACGAAGTTTTTATGGAAAAGCCATATAAAAATAGTAAATTTCTACAGAGTAGGTAGGGTAACTGAGGCAGAAGTTACGAAACAGAATCCTTAGGACGGGTTTAAGTTTCAGTAGCTCTTGGCCAAGTTTTTTTATTATATTCTATATTTCGACCGTCTTCTTAACCATTTGGATTTCCAACATAATATTTTGTCCATTTTTCAAGGCAAAGGCCGTCCGAACATATTGAATAGGTACTCAAATGGTGGCCTTTGGGTCTTTCCTGTGAAGAAAACTAGTTCTATGATTTACTTTAGACCACGTTTCGAAACACTAAATAGTTAAACTAACTGCGAGTAAAAATTAATAGTTTTAGTACGTGACATTATACCGCGAAATATTATGCGCTTATTTCTACATCGTACGTCAGATCCGGAACAAAGTTGCCATTTATAGAATTCAATGCATTTGCTGTCTGATACGAGTATAATTTCAAAACAAAGCCAGCTCTATTTAAAGATGAAATGGACGTCGTACTTGCAAATGGTCGTAAAATTCGATAAAGCGTATTATTTTAGTGCTGCGATAAATTATGTTACTGCTTTAAATTGCATTTGGACTCATAAGATCGATTTCATGTCAGACTGACTATAAAGTTTTCCATTTGTTAAATTACTTTTCAAACTCAAGAGTCAGTTCTACTTACGAGTATCTACAATACTATGGAAATATGTGGCTCTCTTACGTTATTCTATCATTCACTGACAATGGCTTCCTGATGATGTTTCACTAATTTCGAAATACTGCATTGCCATGATTAATATTTCCTCAAACACTAAAATATATTATGTGTATAATAAAAAACTAATTTTAATGAAATTTTATATGAAAGGGCGCGTAGATATAACCAAGCGTGGAAGATATCCTCCTTTACTTATAAAAGGGTTCCCTTCAGTTTGTGCACAAGTTTTTGTTCGTCGTCAATTGTGGTCGTATTGTAAGCGAGATAAAAAAGGCCTGTGGTATCAGAGTCTAAGTTTATAACGGGGTCAAGCGGTACAGGCCGAACGCTCGATGGCAGAGCAGTTGTTCTCAAAATATCGCGCAGCCAGTGTGCTATATTTGAAGTGTCTCACTACTTGAATAATTTATAAGTCGAGTCGAAGTGCACTGCATTTCGTAGCGGGGCCTTCCTGAAGCGGAATAAGTTTGTGCTCAAGTTTAACTATGAAAAGACTGTATCTTCTTAATAATGGTGCGCTCATGGAGTGTTGCGAACTGAATGACTTGAATGGCAAACAGATAAGTTTTGGGTTTGCTAATTAACTCAGGGCACGAAATTGTGTGTGTACCAATGTTAGATTGCTTGGCAAAATATTTGAAGAACTAGTTATTATTCACAAGCGCAACTGCTATTTTAATGCACACATGCACGTATTGGATAACATAATAAATTCCTCAGCAAAATAAATAGCTATCGAAATCTAGAAAGTTTCTCAAGGGAAAATCAAAATGTTCAATAAAAGAGTCACCCGGCGACATTTTTGTCTGTAAAAAAAAAACATTAAAAAGATTTGTTTATTTTTTATTAAACAAACAAACGACCAAACTTTTTTCATGTAATGAAATCCAAATTAAAGCACCCCATACCAAAGAGTATTTTTATGACTATTACAAACTGAATGTTAATAGGGCATTCATAAAACAGAGAATCTTGTTTTGAAATCAAATGTTTACTACCGGCATTCCTAGCATGTGGCCCCTCTGGCACAACAAAATAACGCAGCCATTACCTACTACATTAAACATTTGTAGCAGCAACATGACAAAATAGGTACGTTTATATTTAATACAGAACAAAAGGCGTAACAATCAAAAACCTTTTTGGCTATCTCATAACCAATAAATGCATGGAAAAATCTCTATCGTGGTGTTAACCAATAAAGGATTACTTTTTGTTATGATGAACGATAAAATAAAAATATATGTCTAATACTTATATTAACCATATACTTAGGTCTAGTTCCCAGGGCAAAGGTACAAATTCAGCAAATTTGCTACACATGGGTATGTACAGCGCTGATTTTCAATTTACCCCCCTCGGATAAATCTTCACGTACGGTATTGGCTTTGTGTGAGGGTGTGTATGCGAGGTAAGGAAGGGTGCGTGTGTGAGTTTAGTTGTGAGAAATAAGCAAACGAGTACAAATATTTCGCAATAAGCAGGCCGCTTGGATAAATATGATGTTTCAAAATGGCTTGGCACATTATTATACAATGTAACGTAGATTTGACATCATCTCTCAGTCTGTCCCAGCTTTTTCGATCCATTGAAAAACAATTTTGTGATTATAAAAACAATTCAATCACACATTTTTAAAATGAAGGTTGTCACAAATGACAGTGGTTTTATTTGAGGAACGTGTGCGTATACACGTAATGGTAAAATTAGTCGTTTGCGTGACGATGATAATTACCACTTCGGCGCAGTATGTCGTACGACTCGCGACCGCGGGTTTACACTAATTGTCCAATTATATCGTTTATATGTACCTACATACATATGTATTACACCCCTGCCTCAAAGAGCACTGCTGGTGTAGTGGTAGCATCCGTGCCTCACGATCCGCAGATCATGGGGTCGGGGTTTTTATATTCGAAAAAAATATGTGCGCAATGCCAGTACTCTTAAACGGTGAAGGAAAACATCGCGAAAAAACCAGGCATACCGTAGAACCGAAAATTCGAAAGCCACACACCATTTAAAGGTTAATATTCTTTCTTAAAAACGGCGATAGGCATGCAACTTGTCACGTACAGAATACCAACGACTGTGCATCAACAAATAATGTTAATATCACCAAACAATGTAAATGCTGCGCACGTACATTTAACATTAGAGGCTTTTAAGAAATTTAAGGAATTAAAAAAATATTACTGGAGTAAATCTTTTATTCAATAAAGCGTTCCAATTTTAAGTATCTGAAATTATAAAGCTTAAAATCTATACTTACTATTTTATTAATAAGTAAGTTGTTTTTCCCAGAGGATGACATAAAATTACATTATTATCTTCGCAAGATACCGTTTTTTGTTTGGTTGGTACATTCATGCTACGTTTAGAATGAAATGTATAGAGCAATATTTGCTTATTCTGGCAAATGAAATGCAAATTAGAATCCAAACATGAATCACTAAGCGACAATGGTGAGGCAATATATTTGTAGCCGAGCTATAAGCGTTTTGTTCGTAGCTCGTAGCATCAGTGGACGGCGTAGGCATATATCCCAATATTTATATTTCCTATTCTACTTACACTAGATATATTTTAAAAAATATACGTATTGAGATTTTGTATACTTCGAAGATGCAAATCAATTTACTTTTTAAAATTCATTTTAATTACCAAAAAGGCTGTTCATTACGTATTCAAAGCGGGAAGTAGGGCGCCTCCACGGTATTCTCTGAGGTATGGACGCAAACATTTTATTTCCCTAAAATCGGGTCTACGGCTCCGGTACAACTCACGACATTTTGCATACTCGGAAGTGCGGCTGATTATATTTACTCTTTCTTAGGCTGTGGAATGAAAAAGTTTGTTTTCAAAATATTTCACGAATATTCTAATGTAATCTTGTATGTTCGTGCCGAGGAAAAGGTGAACGCGAAATGTTCGGATTTACTTAGTAGGCACGCTGTTATTCGGGGTAATTATTAAAAAATTCGGTAAGTTAGTTAAAAAGAAAGCATCGTAATCCAGCGAAAAGTTCAAAAAAGTTGAGTGCTTTGTACCAAGTTACTGTGAAGAGTTTTCGGCCCTTCAATAACTATATAAAATACCTTTTGTTCTACTATTCTATCCTACTATTAATTATTATTAATGCGAAAGTTTGTATGGATGGATGTTTTTTTTGGCAAACTGCACAAGAATGCAATATGGAGACTTTATGAAGCTATTTTCAATTGCTTTCAGTTAAGTTTAGTGATATTTTTTTTTCTGTTGATAATACTCGTATTGCAATCGATTTTAAACTAACTCTCCGTTGACGATCGATAGAGATGACATAAAATCTGCGTGTCAACGTTGATACAAAATTTGGCGTAGGTTTAAATGAGAAGTAAAATAAAAAAAATGCGTTGAAACTAGAAATATATTGACTGGGTTGGCAGATTGTGAATTGAATCAAGAAACATTCTGTTTACGCCGAGATTTGACGTCATCTCTACTAATTAAAATGATGCCATAATTTAAGGAGCCCTAAATTAATGCCTTTGACAATGAAAAAATAATAAAAAGCAAAAGAAATACTTATCGCGTATAAGGCTGATCTCGGACAACTCTTTTTCTGCTAGCTAATTTATATATTTTTGTATTGTAAAAAAAGTCAACTTCTCTAGCCGGGTATGTAGGTTGATAGGCACGCTAATATCCTCATTGCAGCGCTTCCATAATAATAAGACTCAATGGATTCCCACTCCCTGAAACACTCACCGGTAATACGTCTAGCTCAGAGCACTCCATGAATATACATTAGTCATTACACAATTTGCACTCATATTTCCAAGGAGCATGATAACGTACAAGAAATTACTACCGCCATTATACTTTAACATCTTAAAGGAAAGCAAATACGTCTGTTCGATTAAAGTATTAAGTTTCCTCTAAGGCTCCATCTTCATTTTTTTGCTCCCACCTTTCGCTTGTCATAAAAACTTTTAACTAATTAAATTAATATTCGTCAACCGTTGATTAAGAAGCCCTGGAATGCTTTTAACTTCAATGTTGCTAAAGTGAATTTTGGAGAGAACTTTGTCTTGTATTTTGGGAAAATATTAGTCTCAGTTTTGATCATTGCGGATGTTTGAATAAGTAAAGAGTGGCTTAGAAATTGTTAAACCAATCTCAAAGGACTTTATCCGAATATCTAATTTAGGGAGCTTTGATTGTAGCATTATGACAGACTTAATTGTATTAAGCTCGCTTTAAGCTTATTCAACATACAGAGAGAAGCGTGTTTCGTTAAACAAATAATATTCCTGCGCTAATATTTATTAGCTCACGTCTTTGTTTAAAAATGACACTTATTTCTTCTAACGATTTACAGAATTAGTTCAGTGACATAGAATCCTGAATTAGTTTCTTTAGAATCAGTAAAAAAAAACATGAATAAAGAAAAACATAAGTCACAGACTATTGTTTTTTAAAAACCTTACCTAGTAAAATTTTCATATTTCAACGGCTTTTTTCTGTGTAAAAATGGCGGCATATCTAGGTGTTTATGATGATCATAAAATAAAAAATCCATGCGTCTTTGAATAAACCAGTACAAGAAGAAAGAAGCTGCAAAACTCAAAAGAAGTATCTGTTTTAACCTAAGCCAAGAATAAAGTAGATAAGACTTCAAACAAAACCCGCACCGTTGACCGGCACATTTCTCAAGTTTCACGATAGCGTGATAAAGCCTAAACGGCGCGGCGTCCTATTCAGTGTTATTGTTTGAAGACAAGGGGTCGCGAGTTGAGTCGTCGACAGGAGTACAGTGGCAGTTATTGCACATTACAGCACCCTGGCGCTCGGTCCCAGCACCCCGGTCTGCCAAGCATTAACGCGGCCATTTCAAACTTCCTCGGGGGCTCCTCGCGACTCTAGCGCCTCTGTACTTAAGAGTCTAATTAGCCGTAAATTGCACTCAAGATTGGGCTCTTGGTCGAGAATTGAGTTTTGAATGTCTAATAACGCAAGATAAAGGGATACTATACCACAGTTTAGTGTCAATCTGTATCGCCGCAATATAATTATAAGTCACCGTTGTGGCCGTCGATACTCTTAATTGTCTGTAAACTGCAAATAGCTCGTCATTTTCCATGCTTAAGCGGATGACATCCTTACCCAATGAACTGTTATAATGTAAAACTTACAATTTTTTTAACAAATATCGTGAGCGCTCATTAACTTATAAAAATTAATATTTAAAATCCTTCTTAAAATCAAAAACAACGTTTTCGTAAAATCTTGATAGCGAAATGTCTGAAATAAGCGAAAATTTGATAAACAACAATTTGAATAAGTTGTAAGAACGGCAATATCTACTTTATGTTAACAAAAACATAACTTTATGTTAACTTTGGCGGTTGTTCTGAGCTCCGGAAGTTGAACGATCACAAGCACGTGGGTTAGACCTTGAATATTAACGTAGTTTTCGACTATTTAGTATGTGGGTTGTCTAACAAACAAGTTGGGGACTTAAAAGTTATTTACTTATAGCAAGTACACAACAACCAATTCAAATTTATTCACAATACCAACAAATGCGTAATATTATTACAGGGATTGAAATATGCTAATTTACGTTACGCTGAACAGATACGGCAATAAATATATTATTTCGAGGAAAAGTAGGCTGAATATAATTATTTTCATGTTCGATAAGTTTTCGTTTATGGACGCCAGTGTTCGCTGCAGACCGTTTTATTCAGCTGGTCTTCGTCGACTGGCTTGATGTGTAAACGCACGCTCTTCAAACCTCAACCCACTTCAAATGTTATTTTATATTGAAACTGTAAATACGTAAACAAAACACAAAGGAAATTGTTTTCGCCTTACAAAAGAAAGTATAACGCTTAAAAGTTGAGAGTTAATTTATTTCGAAGTTGTTTGCCAGTAATTTGTTGTGGCCGAGTCCTGGGGGAAGACCGCCGGCGCACACTGTTGTTACGTAAACTTTTTCGTGTAGCAAAATTTGACTGGGCTACTTGCGAGCTTGTGTTAGGAGAGCACCTTCCCTGTTCGGAGAACTCGGTGGACACTCCGGCACTCCGGCAAACACACTCACAAGCGAGCCAAAATTAGATCCGAGCTCGCCTTCAAGAACCTACAAGTAAGTTTGTTTGTTGTTAAGCAAATATCCTTATCTTTGCAAGTTAAAGTACCTATAAGTACCATCGAACCTTATCGCAAAGTTTTCTTGAAAATTATTGTCGAACATCTTTTGCAAAACTGCCTATAAGTACATTGTATTGCTTTTAATGCCGCCATATTGGGTTCTATGATAATTGTCTACTGAATTAAAACATATTTACTTTTTCATCATCAGCAATATTGTGGCGAAGAAACAAAATAAAACGTAAAAAATTAATAATTTCGTCTAAGAGTTTGATAAGAAGATGCCCGCACACTTGTACACTTGGCACTTGGTGGCAAGTAGTTATAGTGGATTACTCAAGTAGATCCCATTGATCTGCGTGCTCCTTTGGGGAGCCCAATTCTCTCATATTATCCGCAGTCCCTGACTTTTCGTCTGAACTCCCGCTTAACCGATCCCTCCGTAGAGCAAGACACGTCCTTAGTGATCCCGATGATCCAGTTCGGAAGAGAACACACTGCACAGATACACCGACCTCGCTGGCGAAGTCGAAGACGTCTCTCCGTTCCAGCTCTCGAAAAGTCCTCCCCCCTGGCAACAACCCAAGCCGAAGTTCGTACCTCTAAGTGGTGCCCTTGCGCTTGTTGCCAAAAAATCTAGCTTTTTCTCAGGCGGAGCGCTATCTGTCACAGGTTGTCAGACAAAAAAAAATTGATACGATGAATTCGGTTATGAGAACGATTCAAAAATGCATTAATTCAACTTATCCCGCGGGATAAATTGATAGCGGCCTCAGTTGACTAAAGACCCAACCATTCAATACCAAAAGTCGAATGGAGAAGCACTTCATTATCTGCGTGCCTTGTCATAGATCACACGGATTACTTGCGCAAGTGTTGAATGCACTTGATAAAGTAGGTGCATAATCTGTAGATCAGTGATCGGTAAAATTATGGTACCCATGCGTTGTCTAATACAAGTACGACAAGTGCCATAAATCAAAGGGAAAACAGTATCGACAACTGTTTCACGTGAAGAAAACACGAAAAGAGCGAAAAGTTTCTAAACAAATATGGAACTCTGAGCGATGATTCGAAATGCCGCTTCAAATTATTGGATGTTGAGAGAATCCAATTTATATAATGCCGGAATCAGTCCAATAGTTCACAAGATTGAGGATTGATTCTACCACGTGAAGTTTTTACTGGCAGACAGTGCGAGATGGTAATTTGTAAACATTGGTAATGAAGAAGAATTTTTAGAAGAATCAAGCACCGTTTTGCCTTGAAATATCTGTAATAAAACCAACTTGTATGTGAGTGCTTCTACAGTTATCTATCTATATACTGACACAAGCTATATTTTCCATTAACTCTCTATTAAAATAAAGACGTGCGATACACCGCCGCGATACGTAATTTTCTACTTGAATGTGCTCCCATCATACGAGAAGAATTTGTTTAAGACAAATTTATATTCCCTATTTACCGGCTCAGCTCAACATGGGGGCTCCCAAGAGCGATTTGGCTCATAATTCGATCCCTGAGAGGGAGCTTGCCATTTCCCACACTTGCACCTTGTTCCCAACCCGAAGCCTCATTTACACAGTGACAGCTGTCAACACACCAAACGTCAACCCCGTTAAGCACAGCTTTACGATCAAAGTTGTAAACTCACTTATACTTTTGGGACGATTCTCCATAGATTCGATTACGGTGTTAGGATGTTATGCGGCTTTACCATGTTTGCATACACTGAAAATCACATAAATTTATGAAGTATAATTTGATATCATATAAAATTATTAGGCTTACAATATGTGATGTTACATCGTATAAAAAGATCTTCCTCCATGAAGTGGCTATAACAACAAAAAAATATGAGTCAACCCTTACGACGTCTCTCTACTTATATTATTACAATATACCTTAGATGACGATAAAAATAGCTGGCTTTCAGATGAAAAACACCGCGTTACCTTCGCGAAGCCTACCTCTATCCGATAAAAGTATTGACACGCCAAGGTTATAGGGAAAAGGGTTTTCATAACGTCCAATCTATTTAGGCAGGCTTGTAAATCAAGCGGGATGACGTCATGCTACCGGTTCCGGTTATTATACCCGCCACATCTTTCGTCTTCCCATGCGGCGGATGTCCCGACGAGGCGAATGAATAGGTCTAAGAAGGTCAAGAAAATGTTTTCGAATTCTACAAAATTGGTTAGTTTTTGCCTAGACATTATCATATATTATTATGCTTACTCGTATAGGTAGGACGAACTTAATGTTATACAAACTATTTTTTTCAAAATGTTAATCTATTAAGATTAATTAAACTTCACGTATTTAAATTAAACTGAATATTTATTTGATTAATTTTTAATTTAGAGCACGGAAAGAGCCTCTGAGAAGCTCTTTAATCCTTTCACCACGCGGGTTTGAAAGAACTACTGACATGATACGAAGAAGAAAAATATAACATATTAATTATTTATATGATACCTATTAGTAACTTATTTGCAACGTAAGATTAAGATATTTTTTTAAATTAAGACTTATCTCAATATAAACTTTTTTTTTCAACCAAAATTAAAACGGATAACGGAATACGGAAGCAAAACTCATGCCCTGGGGGTATGTTCTGTAAATCTTTTAGCCCCTTTTAAGTTACTGTCGCTTTTTCTACATACTTCATCGTCCCAATTTGAGGTAAATACCTAAATTCTATATTTTTTTCTTTATTAATTGTGTCACAAGAAATGTAGTATTCCAAATTCAAAAAATTTGAGATTGCTGTAGAAAAATAAAGACATATTAGATTAATTGCATTTATGCCAACAATTAGAAATTAGAAAAACAAGAAAGTCACATCAATTTATCGTGTTAGGACCTTGGTTATTAGGCACTATCAATTCACAGATTTTGATAGTAGGTAAATAAATTGATATCTTCAATCGTTCCTGACAAAAACGGTCTTGATTGATAAACAAACGGAAGATAAAGAGTCTATAAGTGTTTCATATTTTCCTCTTGAGTTACAGAACCCTAAAAATGATTGCCAAAATTGAAAAGCGATCCTTTGATGTCAACGTCCCTCTCATAATGTTTTTTTATAAACACATCACTCACAAAATACAGAGAACGGCTCCTGTGACATGTGCCTGAGCTTAAACGAGCACTGTTGAGTTCACATTCGGGGCTCGCCGCTTTCACATTACATTTATTTTAAAGCCTCGCAAATGACTTTAATTTTCACATAATTTAAAAGTAGCGTCTGCAGAGAAATAGCGAAATCACTTGAAATAAGCGAGCGATTTATTTTCTGCTCCGGGCGTTCACTGATAAATATGACCAATAAAGGAAAACAAAATGTCCACAAGAGAAATTATTGTGGTCGCTGTAATTTACCTTCTTTCTTTATTTCTTTGCATCTTCCTTTCTGTAAAGTTTTTAAGCGTTGTATGTCGCTGGAGATTGTTTTTTCCATTAGCGCTGACGTTGCCAAGCTTATACCCGGCGATTAATAAAAGCTAAGTTTATATAAATACTAAAAAAAGGTTAAGTATTTTACCAGATATATCGTTTCTATAGTGAAAGCTTTGATGAGCTTAAACCTAGGTGGCGCTTGTGAAATGAACACCAATGTTCATCAGACGCAATGTTTTTTTTATTTCTGGTTTAGCTTACCAACTAAGCTTTGATAAGTACAATAAATAGTTTTAAGAAAAGAAACCGTCTTTTCCGTTTGAGGGGATGAATGCCACATCCCTAAGAGGGTGGAAAGGAAAGACCATATTATTAACTAATTTAAAAAAAAAAAAAAAAAAAAAAAAAAAGGAATTGATTCTCAAAACATACATGTTTGGTTAAAAATAAACAACAAAAAGGTTAAGAATGCGAAGGGAATGTTAAGAATTCCTTTAAGTGTATGTTATGTCAGTTGTATGTTAAATTACATTATACATAAGCATTCATGAATAATGTGTACCCGTTCTCGGGTAAGAGGTGCACCTCGACCTCGGTCCCGACTTTCAGCTCGTAAATATTCAGGGTCCAACTACCAACGCTCCACGATACATCAAAGTCGTGTCGACTTTCATGCACAACCTACCTAAAACTTTCTTGTATGCCCCACAGTTACCGAAAATACTAGCTCAGCCCGGAAATGTTTGGTGACATCACCCAACAACAATAACAGAGTACTATTATAAACAAAATGATATGATAGGAAATAGAACAAATATGACTCGGAAATGAAATGAGCTCAGAGTAGAGTTTATTGTATATTTACCACAAGGGATGGTTTTGGTTTACAATAAAAACAATCCACAATTTCCGAATAGCATTAATAAAGCCCAGTTGTGAAAAGCGGACTTTGCGTGTTATTTATACAGAGTACAAAGTTATTATCTTTGACTTCAAATGTTAAGCTATGAGTTGGTATGCTAATGCTCGCTTAATACATTATCTAGCTTCTGGATTTATAACCATTCAGTTGTTATTCTACTGGGTTATTATTTGAAAAATATGAACGAGTGACCTTAACGTAATTTGGGCAACACTTTACCGTATCAAAATTCAAAAAACTTTACAACGCTGACCCATCAGTTTATTGTGGTAATAACATGCCCACGTGATACATACTCATACATAAAACAAAATTTACGAGCAAAAAGAAAGGATTCACCTCAGAAGGTATTAAAATAAAACGCATGACCGTACGAGGAAAGATCCCGAGGGTGATAACTTTCGGTGGATTCAATCAAATCAGTTAAATGTAGCTGTAAATTGGGCAGTTCCACTTGAGCGATATTGAGTAATGGTGGTCGCGTCGATATTGATGGCCCGGCCTGGGAGCGCGCGCCGTATCTCGCGCTGACGTGTTAATTTGTCACAAAACCTGACGTCATAAAGAAAAAGTTAGAAAATTCACATATTCGTTGATGCTACTTATTCACGGCAATTGATCGAACAATTACAGACACTACTTTACGGCAGAACTGCCGATCAAAACGCTGTTTCGATAACATTCTAACATTCATGACCAAAAGAGAATTTGTGTTCTCTTAGGCAGACTAAAAGGTAGAGATAACAGGTCACGCGCGCACGTCTGTCGTAACCTCTAGCCTCTTACATTTTATTACGTCCCATTACCTGGGATTAAGTCGGCATGCATCGCACAGATTCTGTTTCATGTCGCCAACTCCGACACTAATGTTGCCCGCCACTTATAACCGAGCGAAGGAGGCAATTTTGATATAATGATCCTTCGCTCGCACGGTGCCTTAGAAAATCATGAAGCTTAACAAAATCCATTTAATTATTAAGTTGAAGAGAGAGATGTAGATATTCAAAGCAAAGTTCCAGTAGCGGGATTTTTGCGAGGCGTGCGCGTTTTCACAAAGCCGCTTTCACCTTGCTAAACCTCTGCTATGCACTAATTGCAGTGTTGACAAGGTGTGTATACACCTGAGCCACAGTAAGAGTTTCCTCGAGTGCAGGTGCAGATACAAATTACTGGAATTCGCACTGAGGCTCGGTGATTTAATAATCAAGAGCCGAGTGTAATATAATTTTCCGGTCTGCACTAATGAACGTGTATTTTGTTTCATCTGCCGTCAGAACGTAGAACGCGCGCCGTGTAATCAACGTTTCGGTTGTCCTAAATCAAATATTATGTTTTTTTAATTTGATGGTTGTTGGAATTTGCAAATTGTCCACCTGGCGTCATGGTAACTGGCATTCTTCGCTAAATTACAATATAAAAAACAAACATACTTAGGGGCTTAGTACGGGTTTTCATTGTTTACAAATGTTTATTTCATTTTGTTTCCCTCCAAACGCTTACCTACAATGCCCCTAGTGGAAACTATCGGCAGTGCAGATAATTAATGCATGGAAGGCAACGAAACGAAATAAAGTTTCGTACTATCAAAACCTGTACTAAGCCCCTGAACTGTAATCCCCAGGCTTAGTATACGTCTCTTTGAATCTTTAGTTTCTTAGACTATTGAGAATAATGTGGGGGTGGTCGAAGATACATCAAAATATAATATTAGGCACATAATCACGTTTTCCACAATATGTTACAAGCCACTTATAACCATTACACACTGACACACTGGACTGGGTGCCGCGATGTTTCCCTTCACTGTTTACGAGCACTGACAGGAATAGGTAACATATTTTTTTCGAATCCATTAGCGCAAGACTATGTGAGATTAGAACCCAATTAGAACCGGGGTTCCACTACTACACCCCAGTGCTCTCAAAGAATTACAATAACACCGCGAGTAGTTAAGCACAACTAGAATCGCCCTAAATATTACTGCATTGCGCCCGTCAGCCAAAAGATAAAGCGTCTGTAAAACGAAGTCTGTCCCACCACCGGCACCCAATCTTTTTCGAAACGTATGTAACGTTAGACCCACACTGAAAGTTATATACAAAATGCAGTCATGACAAATTAAATAATTGAATTTTGGAATTCATTTAAGTAGTAAGTAACCAACATTTACAGTACAGTACGTAGCATCAGCTCAAAATTTGTGTCAGTTAATATATTTCATTTAGGCGCACTCCTGCACAAGTACCGTAAAAATATTTTTTTCCTGTGAAATTGAAGCAACATTTTAAAGTGGATAGGAAAAAACTGATGCGAATATTTTGTATGAAGCTACGTGGCCTGCATGGATGCTTTTGACGCGAACTTGTGGTTCGATCCCCGTAGATCACTAGAGTACTTGCGACAAGACTTGCTAAGAATGTTTTATTTATTGTGTTAGATGTAAACAAGTGGTGCGTACAATGGAAGGCAGGTTTTGTCAGTCGTCCCAGGATAAATCGGCGAGGTACGTGTTGCGGATCGCCGTTCGATGTATCACAAGCACGTATCCAATAGAGCCGGCACAGACGTGTTGCGTGAGGCTATTTGCCCTTCTCCACGGTCTCATAAATCCTCTTCTTATAAATTAGATTAAAACACGATGCCGTCGCTGGGTCTCTAGGTGGGCATGCTTGGAGTAAAAGTCTATTATACTGCTTCGTAATATTTATGGAAAAAGTTCGCGTGTTCGTGATCTACCTATATGAAAAATCATTGTAGGCGATTATAAATCCTTATATCTTCATCATCATCGTCCTGCCCTTTCCCATATTGATATGTAAGGTCGGCACAACATGTGATCTTCTTCCTTTTCTTTCTATCATTCGTCATCTTGGTACTCATTCCTTTTACCCGTCATCTTTCACCCAGTCCATCCATCTTTTCTTTGGCCTACCTTTACATCTCTATCCATCCACATTCATACATATTACTCACCTCGTCACATGACATTCATTTCTTCTGATAACATCCATTTGAAATCCAATGACGAGAAAAAAGAGTTGTAGGATCTCTTATGACCGTGACTTACATATATATATTTATTTTCGTCGTATACACATCTCCGTTTGTTATCAAGCGCAAAGGCAATATTATGGTAACAACAACTGATGATGAGACGGAAGGTGGACAATGAAGCCTCTCCTTGTACCTACCATCAACATTCAAATTACGCATTTTGCAACATTTAAATTTCCCAGAATTATTCATGAAATAACTTTAGTCAAATATGCGAAATAAGCTTTGTGCTCGCAATAAAAATGTAAAAGGCCGAAATTAGATGTATAAAATACAAAGCTAGTCAAAGAGGGGTAGTAGTTTTGAACGGTACGACTAAATTAAGTAACTATGTATACAACCACGAAACTGCAAAACGTAAAGGACGATTAGACTAGTCATAAATTAACCAGTTTTATGTTGTAAGCCGTGTAATAATAATTAATTATTTTAATTACTTACTTTATAAATAAATTTTAACAAATTAATCCATTGATCGGTTAATTATAGTGGTAGCGCTATTCTCCCTATATTATTACTCCCTAACTTACATTATTACAAAACCGTGAAAGACCAACCCATTAAGTACAACTAAAAACGTAAACGATTAAAAGTTCTCAAAACTTTGTAAACTTGTTCTTGCAGGATCTTACGCGCCTTCAGTAGGTATTACTACACTTTTGAGTTCCAGCATTGTCAAGTAGATTCGAAAAATGTTTGTGGCATTTTCAAGAATCTTCAATTTATTTGGGAGCATTATCATTTCAATTTTATGACGGCATTTTTTACAATTGAAAGCTATTAGCAAGTCACAGTTGGATTCGTCGATTGCTCGTTATTTATATTTCGTTTATGGAAGTTTATGAATACTGATTAAAAGCTGTACTCTTGCCATATTAAATCCATCCTGGCAATATGTAGTATAATAAATGCTTATCTTATTATTGAACTAGATCAACTTAGTAATTATGTATATTATTGTATAAATATGTATAAATTATCCATTTCACAAGGTTTATTACATTTAATCACAAACATAAAGCAAGTAAATAAATCATAAATTCTCTTTTATGCCCTTGTTTTGATTGTGTTCGGGCTAGGCCGCGGTAAATACGATATGTAACCCGCATGAGCCAAATAATCTCACAATTAAGTTAAGGCTTTACTAACTCCTGTTTGCCGACCTCACTCAAGCACTTACACAGTTCTATGCCTCACTAAACTTAACGATCAAAACTTAAATTAATTTTGTTTTATGAGTATGAAAACTTTTTAATAGAAATGTAGGTAGGTAAGGTAGGTACTTTAGATTTATATGAATACAGTAACGCTATGAGGTTCGATTTGCGGAAACTAGTAGAGATATTGTTTGTTAAGTATCTGTATGTCATTATCATCATCTTCCTGCCCCTTTTTCCACGTTATGTAGGGTCGGCACAACATGTGATATTCTTTCATTTCCTTCTAACATTCGTCATCTCAGTACTCACTCCTTTCTTTCCCATGTCATGTTCGTTTCCCCACACAGCCCATCCATCTCTTTTTCGGCTTACCTCTACCCCTTTATCAATCCACATTCATACCTATCACTCTCCTCGTCACATAAAATTCATCTCTACTCATAACATGCCCATGCTAACATCTGTAAGTACCCAATTGAAATTATACATTATAATCATAGCATTTTATTTTAAGTAGTACTTAACTTTAATGCTGTCATATTGCTAACCGCAATTTTAAAGCGTATAAATTATATCATTCATAACAAAAAAATACCAATATGCATTCCTTAAAATCACGTATTTATATTGAATAAATAAACGCGCTCAAACTATTTATCTTTACAAAAACATATATATACTCGTATTACAAAAATCTATTTCAGTGGCTAAATACAACAAATGATTATAGGCGTCGATGCGATTTAGGAACAGTCAAATATTAGTAAAACGTGACCGCAATAATATCTATTCAAAGCGGCTGCCTAGTGCCTACCTATCCATATATTAGCTGAATGTCTGCAATGTAAATACTTGGTGTGTTTATTCAGCGGGACATTGTGTTACATTATTGCCTTTAAGCTCTTCGGTTGACGTGAATTTGTAATAAGAGCTTTTAGGTAAATGTTGGTGGCGTAAACAAATAATAATGAGCTTACAAATGCGACCCCTTCTCTGCGTGTTATATCGGGTAGAAACCAATAACCTCTATTACACTAATTCACTAATTATATAACCTATATATAAAAAAAAATAACTAAAATTTCTTACTTAGGAAAAGCATGGTAAATACGTCAAAGGTCAGATGAAGGTTTGGGTTAGATATACGAGTATATATAAAATGGCTCTGAGTGAGCTTATGGCCAAATTTTGTGTATGTACTAAAGTAGTATAAAGGATGGCTAATAAAATATTATTCTAGCTAACCCTGCAGACTATCATGAGTGACAGAGACAACGCTCTACAAACCGATTGTCTTTATCGCGGCCTGAGTAAACGTAATGTTTTAACTTGTTTAAATACCTAAGTAAAGCTTCGCGCAGTCCTGGCACAGCAGATAACAGATAAACTCTGTGTTTCTGTGTGGATAGCCTCGCACAGCGCATTTGTATACGGAACTAAGTGGTTGCCGCATAAAAACTAAGTACACTGCGAAAACTTAATGCGGCCGCAACATTTGCGGGAAGTAATAAATGTCACGTGCATATCCGCTGCACCCGCCAGGCCGCTACACAGCTCTAAAAATAACACCTGGCTCACTCGGAACGTAACCTTGCTAAACTAGAGCAACCATAAAAATAAGAATGACAAAAGATTAAAACGACCTACTTCATAAAATAACATTTAGAGCAGTATTTTTCAATTCAACAACAATTAGCTTGTATAATTACGATTTTAACAAAAGAATTATACCATTTCTGGAAGATTAGATAATTTATTTTTCCAAGATTTTTTTTACTGACATTATATTGTTAGCGTAGGCCTATTGCTACGTCTAGATCGTAGACATTTACGTACAGGACCATAGATAAGTAATAAACGTATGTATAAATGCAGCGTGATGAAAGTTATTTCAAATTGGGTATACTGGTTAAATCAGGGTTTCTAAATGCAATAAACTTTTAAAATGAAGCGAGATAGGGACGTTTTCAAGCTGTATTTACCAAATGAGCTGTGCACGGACCCGCATGCCTTGGGAAATGGGTTTATTTTTGTGCTCGCATTCGAGGCACCGCAGGCTTCGATATACAGCACCTGAACGATTAGTTCAAAGGCTGAGAGCAACGATGTCATTTTTTACTCATCATGGATATATTTTTGCCAAGCTTAGAGTTTTCATGGAACTGACTGCTAGCTCGCTTTGTTTTGGAATTATTATTCTAGCTGTTGTAATGTTGCCAACTATGACATACCTGACCAGACGAAATTGGTACCTGATAAACGTGAAACGCAACCAAAGACATCATGAAAGTGAGATGAGGACAATTATTTAATATGTAAGTAGGTTATACATACTTTTAGTGTATACAATGTGCAAAGACAATAATTTCACTAGTCAGAATACCTACAAAGTGTTTTTGCTTTTCCATAAAACGTTTGATAAAAAAGGCGTCATGCATCAATAGGTAATCCAATAAACTTACATCCAACCATATAGTGTAGTACTTTACCTTTCCAAAGTGATCAATAACCTACATACCTTTTAGTATAGTACTTTATCCACCTAAATTTGTGATCGGTGTTCCTGTGTAACCGAACGATCCTCCGGTGTGAAGTCCCGCGGTTCCGGAGCTAATAGCACATTAGAACCATCTCCCGCCATGCTTTAAATATTAACGCCCGAGGCCGGCTCCTGAAAAAGCTTTTTATTTGTGGATAACGAGATCGGGCACTGCTTCCGTATAATGAGATTTCTTATTTTACGTAAATTAGTTTCGCGTAGTAGTTTATCGGATTATTAGATGTGCCACTTTTTATGGGGTGTTTTAGTACTCAATTACATTTAAAAAAATATACGGATAAATCATCGTAAGTCATATCTAAAATGGAATTGAGAACCTCGTCCTTTTGAAGTCGTTTAAAAATTGGCATAAATATTTTAGACTAAGGAATGAAGGAAGTGCAACATTATGACCATATTGACTATCATAGCATATGACATGATGAAAAAAACAATGTCAATCAATGAAATTTCAAAAATGAAATGGTTTTAGAATTTATATGACTTTATCGCTCTAGTTAATGTATTTTCTCGTATTATTTTGAGTTTTACTGTGTAATATTGGCGTTTATTTTTCCAATAAAGCCCAAGTTCTTGACACGGGTGTGGAATACTGAATTAAAGTGAATAGGTACTTTTTAAATACATCAGGAAAAAATCCCGAGAATTTTAAACAAAACAGCCATCTGTTGTTTAAAATTGACTTGACAATTTGACTGTTTTTGTGACATTGACAATACTATTCATTAAAAAAAACTTGACGTTGGCAAGATAAAAAAGAATAAGAAGAAGTAATGGTCTCGGAAAATTTGACGGCCCGATGAAATATCCGACCCATCTTTTAAGAACCACAAAAATAACGTAGGCGTTTGGGTACCTGCATAATGTACGAGTATATCTCATACTTGGAACAATTTTAAATTAGATTATATGAAATACAAGTACATTACATAGTCCTTGAGTTAAAATATCTTCCTTGAGGTTGGTTACGTTGTTGACCCGCAAAGTAAGTTCTGTATGTTGTTCTGTCGTGCTGTAAGTTCCCGTACTTATTTTACTTTTTGGTAAATCGGCATAATATACAAGCTTTATACAAGCAACTTTTGGTACCCTCGTATTGCTGCTTGCTCTAAATTCTAAAAATAAATATATTTCAGCACCATCAGTCAGATTACTGGACATTTTGGTAATAAAAAACCTTTATGTTCGGTTTAATACTATGCTTGTTCAGCCTATAGAACTAAGATATCTCCTTTTTATTTCCCCAAGGTGAGAAACAGCGCTACAATATGCTGTTATTCCTGGTTATATAACGTCGCTTCGGCGTTAATCGCGAGATACATGCTGTTTATGTTTATTTTACTTATATAAAGCGCCAGGCAGTGGCTGAGTAGTGGAGAGAGTGGGGAGACTAAATTGGGGTTTAGTGGGTTTGATTCCCTCTGTATTTTGACTTACTTATTAGACTTTAGGAGAAGCATTAGAAACCTACACTCAGTTTTTAACCGACTTAAAAAAAAACTCGATATCTCCTTCAATTGTTCAGTATAGGAAAAAAAATATTATTTTCCTTGAAAGTTAGCAAATGGCCTACGAAATAAAAAATATAGCTAGCATTTAGCTAATAATTAATAACATTACCACTCATTCCATGTCAACCTACATATGTCTACCAGTTTATTATAATTATACCAAGTACCTACCTATGTATCTATGCAAATGTACCTTCTGTGATGTTTATAAAGAAAATGTCTCTACCGACCCTTGGATCTTAATAATATGAGAATGTGGAGCATTTTAAATGTTAATGCCCTTGTTTGAATCTCACGTTGTCACCCTTCACAAAGCAGATGTGCGTTGACATTCCTTTCTATGAATATTTATGACAAAATAAATATTCAAATGTCTGCATTACAAGCATCTACTACAGACATAATAATTATTATAACGTGGATAAACGTCGTTTGAAAACGAGACAAAAGCAATAAAAATATTCCGAAGCCGTAACGATCGTTATTAAAACTTGTCCACGATTCGCGATTTTAATTTTTCACAAAACTTTTGCAATATTTCTTCCTGGAGGTCGACGCAAAACGAAATTTGCATATTCAGCAGTGAAATTTACGTCACAAACAATGTCCTATTATGGTACAATGGAAATGTCTTTACATTGTTGCGAGCTGGCTGGCGCGACGCGGCGGCGGCGTGAGCGCGCTTCACGCGCGCGTCACCGAGCGAAGGGCGACGCCGACGGTGGACAGAGGACCTGATTTACTGCGAGGACCTGTGGCTGCGCGTGTTTAAATGAAAATTATACACAGGACGAACGCTTTGGGGCGCGACCTTTCCCTCGTAACCTAACTAATTTATGAACTCGTGATACTTCAGTGGAGGTGCCAGCGCCCTGCTTTTGAAATTTTAAGCATCTCGTAGCCGCAGTGAAAGTTCTGAATTTTTGACACTATGCTTACACATTTTGATTTTTTCAAATCCTAATCTCTTCACTACCGTAATAAATCCAACTATTTACAAGCTCGTACATTTCACATTTACTCATTGCATTGTAAAATGAATATATAAACCCGTTGAATCGAATAATTAAAACCAGATTAAGCTATTCGCGTTTGTCTGGCATTCGTATTTACTGTTCACAACTAATTTATAACGAATTAACTTGTTGTCCAGCTCTCCAACGGCTAAATTAAGGTCACTCAATGCCAACTGACTAAGCCATGACATGGTATATTTTATACCATGTTATCGAGTTGAGTATTTACCTAAACTAAGCATTCGTAGTATAGACGAGTCGACTTTAGATATCTCCTGCGCGTATGTACAGTACCTACACGTAGAAGTCGTATAATATTAAATACCCTCCATGCCAGTCTGAGTATAATTTGTATAGGTAGACATGTGAATATGGTTGGTACTTAATAATTTATACGTAGGTGTGAACCTACCAAGGTACAAGTCCATTATACTACATAGTCTCTACCTCTTATCCGTATTGAGCTCGACCCGGAATTTTGATTAAGCGTAAACTAGATTATGCTAAGGGTAAATTGAGACCGTTTCTTAAACTACTAAACAGTTAATAGTGTTTGCCTTAAACTTGGAAGTTACTTATTTGCTCGTCGACATCGGCTATGAGAGTTATAGGACAAACTTTGGCTAGGTGCTGTGTATGTAACTATGTAGTCGAGTCGCTCTATGTTTTACCCTTAAACTATGCAAATCGAGATACAAATCTGTGTCCTATTTACCTGTGTACGGGATCTCATTATACGAAGGAGCGTAAGATGGGTTAATATTACTATGCTGTACCTTTACTTAGCTGTGTAAATACGTGAGTTTAGCTACAATTAATTTATGAATTTTAAAGTTATTGTTTCTATCCTATTATTTGATACAGTAAAGTACCAGGTTGCATTATTAAGGGAATTGCAGAAGACATTTGTAGATATTTATAAGCAAGTTGGTATGCTTACTGATTTTAAATCTTAAATCTAATGCTTGTCGATAGGAAAATCCGTTTACTTGCTATAATCTAAGAATAGTCTGTTTTCAGCATTTTTACCAGCATATCGAGATGGAAGCGATTTGAATTTTGATTATGGACACAAGATTACTTATTTTGTGATACTTGATTAGAATATTATGGAACGGGTTCTGTTGCTTATCTCGTATTTTTAACATGCGCAATGCTTGTCCTTTTCCTGTTTTATTTTTTACAATGAACCAATTTTTTTTCTAAGTACCTATGGTGTTCCTAAGTAACAATGCCATATATAATAATAATGTACAACATACATGAAAGCTGGAGGGAGAAGTTATGAGTTTGTCGTATACATTATGGACGTAACGAAGCATGTTTTGAGCGAAAATTCTAACTTTACTAAGTCTAAGCGAGTATGTTGGGTAAGTTCTATGTTCTATCTACATATGTTGGGTATTAAAGAAGGAATGTAATAATTAAGTTCATTATATTTCTAATTTTTCACCTTACAAAGTTATAGGAAAAAGCAAAACAATCATTTTTATAACTCAGGAGAGTGAAGTTTGTGTATGAAAAGATCCAATACCTCAAGGTGAACGTGAACATAACTAAATCCTGTCAAAACAAATGTAGTTTATCGTGTTACTCTGCCGCGTCACGGTATTCGACCGCTGAAGAATTCTCTCGAAAAATTATTTCGGCGCAGTCGGCACGGCCAAGTGCGCGATCACTCTTAACTAACGTCTAAAGCTGTTAAGTGTAAATCAAGGCATCTACCAGGTTGTGTCCATGAAGTGAATATTTATAAGGTTGAGATTTAGCTACCCACCTTCCACAAGACTAGCGTCAAAATGATTTAACATATTTTATAATACTAAAATATGCTGCAGTCATAGAGAAATTACAAGGCAGAGTCATCATTATACGTATCATCAAATCGCAAGCTCTTCCAACGTAATGATATGCATAATGTTGTGATGAAGATACCTATATGTACGAAATAGTTGTTTTATGCTCAAAATATGCTTATATAAGGTACTGAATACAATTAATCACATTTTTAGTATCACTAGCTATTTACGCTCCCCGCGCTTTCACCTTCGGTGAAAAAAAAAATATCCATTTATTATCCCACATATGAAAGTCTATACTATATGTCTCAAGGATAAACTATCAAAACTATTATACAAACTTACAAACGGTACCTCTATTAACACAGTAGGTACTCTATATATTACACTATACTCATAGTATCTCTCCGTAGCTCCACGCATGTGTTAACTAACTAAAAAGTAGCCTTTATACTTACTATTATATTGTTAATTTTATCTATTCCAATATTTCAATAAAACCCTTCGAGCCCTTTAGGCGTAATTCAAACAAACATCAACACAAACTTTTGCATTAATTATTTAGCATGTACCTAATTCACAACACGCTACAATTTCCAGTGTTGGGTTGGTACCTACAGATATTTTCAGTGCTAACATTTGTTCCGCAAGGGAATCGACCTGTCCTCCTCGTGTCTCCAGTTAACCACTCTCCATCCGCGGTACGGTGTTCATCAATTATTCACAATTCCATGCTAGTTTCGTCCATGTTTATCCAAGCCAATCGATACCTCGGCGGTTGATTGATTTACAAGAATTCATATATCCTTATTGTTATTCAAAAGCTAATCAAGACAGAAGTTATGCACGGAATGTGAATATCTCTATCCAGCAGACATGTTCGCCATTAAATCCTGAAAGCGCCCCTATCCGCTTTAGGGTACACTTCCGAGCAACCCGATATTACACGACATGGACTCACTCATTTTCGGGGTAGTGACCATTCATTCTATTTTGATCAAGGTTAATTTTAATTAAAACAATGTTAGATTTGGTGCTTCCCATATTATAAGTTGATTGTTGAATAATCCTTGAAGTAAAATTTATAATGAATATTTGTGTGATTATGCGATAAAGAACAATGGTGCACAGAAAACAAAAAATAATTGAGCTCTCATTGCGGCTACGTTGACGAACGTTAGTGACGAGTACTATATAATTGCTCGGAAGTATACCTAAATCCTACGCTGTCCCCGTCCTCCGCTCGCCCCCGTGCAAATTATTCACAAAGTACATACTCGTACCTAGGCGAGTGCGGGGCGCGCTCGCTGAACTGACCAAAGGAGGGTACTTTATCAACAAAATGTTTAACGAATGAAGTGTAGGTACTTAAACTTGAGCCGCCCTCGGTAAATTAACTTTTTTACTAAGAATCTTATCTTGAAGGACGTACTCTACTAAAAAATTTAAGTAGCCTACATAATTTAATATACTTAATTGTAATTTATAGCTTGCCTATGCGATGCGCAGATAATTGAATTAAATTTCTCAGAAAATATAAGCTAGCTACGTGTTTGTACATGAACGCGACGAGCGTTGCTTGAGAAATGAATTCGTAATTTAGCATCCGACACAATGCACGTAATTCATAAAGAATATTTTTATGAAATTTTAATACTCGGCCATACATGCGGTCGCTCTCATAAATCAAGTACTTCCGAGCGCCCTTTGAATTTCCGCACACCGATGATATACCGCGGCGGTGACAATGCCAGCCTTCGCCATTTATACACCAATATTCCTTCTGACAGAGAACGAGGCTAATTGAATTGCACAAGCAAATTCCGACAAGTCTAATTTTACTGGGAGTTTATTTTGAGGTCCTAGATGAAGCGTCAGGATAATAATAAATTAAGAAAATGAATCATCCACTACAATATACAATCTAAGCTTAGTATTATCACTGGTGAATTACTAAACAATAAACAAGAGATATTGTACTTACCTACCTATCTGTGTAGGTATATATATAATATATAGGTCGTGAGTACGTCACAGTCTGGAAGGTGTAGAAATAAAAGGACTCACCATTCTGGATTCGCAGAACCAGCCCATGGCATTAGCGCGTTCAAATAGACTTGCCTTTTTACGATGTTTTCTTTCCTTACTGTGACATTTTTGACTCCATCTAGCTTTTAAAAGTAGGTATTATTCTGTGAGTTTATGGGTGCGCTTGTTCCGTATACATTTCCGAATCAATAAATGTAAGAAGCCATTAAAGCACGACCCGTTTTGAATAGTATTTTGTTAACTGGAGGAAGTTAACGACGGTCAAGGGCCTAACAATATTATGCGTGAATTTGACAGATGTCATAACTGAGAAATGAGAAATATCAATGAGGGATTTTTTTCTTTGTGACAGCGCCTTCTTCGAGAATAAATATAACTGTCCACGAACCGTAAAGAAAAGAAGGTATAAAAGTATGAACAATTCACAGAGAATAATATCAGCAACATTTCACACAATGCGAGCATTATTGTATCTAAATTCTAGGCGACAAACCGTATAGGTACTAGATAAGCTTCGAGAAATATCACAGTCATGAAGCGTGCTCCCGTTTTGAGGGCGAGCGGCGGAGCAGATATTCGTTTGGCATGCCCGCGCTCTCGTCCAGGCAGATATATAATATTTCTGCTAGGTCGCGGCCGTCGACAACGTGCCGGCCGATATTTCGTGCTCCCACGACGACAATAATTTGTTGGTCCGTCGCGCCACGCTTCGTGTATTGCCGGCGATTTATCTCCTTCAACCGTAAACTCTAATCGCACTCGATATGGACGATCATCATCCATGTTTCGGATGAATTAATGGACTCGCTCCTACCATCGGAAACGCTCCGGAAACTTTAAGGAAATAATTATTGCTGTCCTTTCCCCTTGAGACCTGTTGAAGTTATTTAAGATCAATTGCTTTTGAATAATATTGTCTCGTTATTATTTCGAAAAGAATTTGAAGTACCTACTTTGAAGATTGAAATATGCTGGACCGTCTGATAATAATCCATATTTCTAATGCATTAAAGTAAATCTCGTATGGTATCCTCGAGACCACGTTCCACCAATATTTGAGTGAGCTCGTGTTCGTAAGCTAAGTTTACGACTTTTGCTATAGACGGAAAAATAAGCTGTTGTACATAATATGCTTAGGAATATAATAACATAATATAATATTTATATTTAGCTGTATTTATAAATACCAATGTACATATCGTAGCTTTCTTAACATTGACAGTTGTTATCGACTCTATAATATTAGAAACTGGTGCTTTATAGCAGCTGTTACTCAGCCAGTTATATGAAAGCAAAGATTTTTAAATGATATGCACCTACTTGCTGGCACTGCGCAATAATTTTTGGAATGAAAAAAATCCATTGGGGCACGTTCGAATCGAAACCGCGACCCTTGAACGGAAGGCAAGAGTGCTACTACCACACACTACCACACGTGCTTTTAAGGTGCTTTTATACTATGTTAATAAGAATTTAACAGAAACCACCACGAAAATTACATTCTATGCGACATAATGGTTAACAGAAACTTGTTTATGGTTTTTCCAAACAAAAACGGCAAAATTAATAGTGAGAGAGTCCATTATCCTGCATTAAGCACTCAGTCGAGCGAATGGACGTAATGGCCCGTCGCCACCTCGGTGTAGGCCCTTTTATGTTTCCTAATAAAAGTGTCGCGTTACCCGATACACATTATGGTTTTATAAACTAATTTTAAAGGTTTTAAGGTTAATATGGCTGGTTAGCACAAGGGTTTTTTGTCATGATTTCTTTGGCTGAGTTATTGTACGTTTACTTCAACGTTAATTTAGAGTGATAGGGGTAAATTTGAGACTTGGTTCTGGCGTTCCTACTTTCGTTTTTTTCGTTTTGTAAATCTATGTTGGCAGCTTACTAATAGTTTTTTTACGCTCTTTGAAGGTGGCTTCTCAATTCCAATTTACTAACTAGGACCTAATGGTTCCGCATGTTTATTAGGTACTTTGAGGCTACTTTCGCAACTTCAAACGACCAATTCAATTTTACCTTTAAAAACCATGTAGTTTTACCAAATTGAATAAATATAATTTTGTGAAGATTTGAAACTGATATGTGAAACGTTTCACATTTATTAATAAGACGTTGCGGAAAATACTGGATAATAATATTATTTTGTATTATGATAAAACGAAAAATGCATAGCGCATACTGTGGATATATATTTTATATATATAAATAGCTCTGTTTGTTTCTTTGTTAATATTCATGACTGGACGGATCTGTAAGAAATTTGGCAAGGAAATATATTGTATCCTGAAAACGGGCACAGGCTGCCTCTGGCTTCAAAGAAATTCACAAAAATATTTTGCGGTTATGGTGACGAAATTGCGAGTAACAATACTTAATTGATGTGAAAGTCACATGTTAACATATACCTATATATTAAAATCATGAAACTAATTAAACTCACAACAACTAACAAGGTTCACTGATCCTGCTTTAAATTTCAAATCCAAATAATTATGTAACATTAATTAGTAATTCTGGTCACATTTAACCTCAACTAAATTAGGTACTTATACTATGTCTAGTGACCCGTGACTTAACGGTTAATTATTTTTTCAGCCTTATCATCACCATTCTCCTGCCCTTATTCCCAGTCATGATAATTTGATTACTTACTAAAGCTACCACTGGTTGCACCCTTTATGGGTTGAACTTCGGAATCCTTGTTTCTAAGTAGGTACCTTCTGTCTAACTTTCTTTACTCAAATGAATTTCTTAAAAAAAACACATTGTCAAATCATTTGAGAAAACCTCATTGTTCCGAGAATGTACCTGAACATAACGACCTAATTTACAAAGAGTCCTCATGTTGCGCAGAATTTTCCTGTTGACCCCTAATTAGCACTTACTCCCTGATATAAAAATGGCCTACTCCGTACAAAATCTTACGATGACAATAATACTGTAATATATTCTACTTTTAACATAAGCTATTTGTAAATCATAAGTACAGCTCGTCCGACATCAAGAAAAAAACAAAGTCTAAATAAGTTCATGCGTTCGAGAGCTATATTGCTACCAGACAGACACACATAACATACACACCCTGACACGTCAAACTTATAAACCCAGTCATTTTTGCGACGGGGGTTAACAAGAATTTCTCACTAAATCAAGCAGTAGTATATCCTTACATGTATCTTGTTGGTCGCGAGGAACAAGCGTAAATTTGTAATTAACAAAATCTTTTGACTTTGAGCCAAAAAACAGTATGGCAGTAACCATCTTCCGCGTACCAGGAGCGTGCCAGTTTCAAATTACAGGTGTATAATGTTGCTGCGCTACCAATTAGCGCGCTCAGAAGTAAAATAAAACTAGGACAGGTGAAGAGAGAGCAAATTAGGCGCTCTTCATTTTGTGCTTTCTACAACAATAATCTATACTTATTCTAGAAAGCTTAAAATTAAATAACAAACATATATCAATTTATTTTAATTACAGCGAAAATACATTGTATATATGTAAATACCTACTTATTAATGAGAAATATGAATAAAATATAATAACACACACAAATTGCAACTATAAAATAAGTAGGCAGTGGCTAAAGGATTCAAATTTTTATATACAACTACGAATTTGAATAATTTCAAAACACTTCACGCAAGTCGGTGTTGTGGTTCATTCTCGTTGTCCACTTCTTGTCCACTACTGGTAGACAGTGAAATATTTCAGATAAAGTTGGGCTTTAGGACGATGTTATTGGATGTACTAAAACTGATCTCGAAATAGTACGTTGTCTTATGTACTCATATTTATATCAAACTTAATCACATAACTTCAGTTAGAGGTCGAGTGTTAATCGTCGTAATAAAAATATACTCTCTCACGAAGGTTGTTTGAACGTCTAATGAAAATCTCGTTTGAACGGGACCGCAGCTTAGCAAACAGTTAATACAAAGCTGTGTTGCGGTCAGGAAATTGAAAGGGTGGCCGGAAAACTTGATTTACAGCAAAGTGCCCCAGAAAGGGATGTTTTATTATGAAAATTATCTGCGAGAACCGACGAAAGGTTTTCGGCGAGTTTACTTTCGAATCTTTGAGATTTGTCAATTATTTCAAAGGAGGGCGATATGATAATTTGACTGGCATAACCAAATAATGTAAGATTGAATTCGACCTTACTTACATCTAACCGCGATGTCGTACAAAGTATGTAACAAAGAAAAGAAACAACAATTTACGCAATAAACCTTGTAAATGCCATTCTAAAAATTTCTGAAAAAAATGGACTTGCAAACAATTCCGTAATATATTTAACCGTAGAACCATTTAACTACTCTGTACCTAGGTACTTGGCAGCAGTAGAAGAATTACGAGCGCTCCTCCAAACCACTGCCAAACCATGTTTTACTTCTTTTTCTTTAGCTGTTTCAAAAGACACTTGAGGTGTGAATCTCAAAAGTTTACCTATACTCATCGTAGTTTACATTGTATTTGACTGCAGTGTTTGCGAAATTTCTTTTTATAGTGTTATAGTCCAACAACTTAAAGCCATTGACCAGTGAGTGCCAATAGCGTGAATTCCATTTTTTCGTAATAGGTACCATGGTAACGTTAATTGGTATCAGTGGGAGGTGCTATCCTAAGGCCTCTTGATTCCAAACTCGTGGCTTCAAACTTCTTAGACAAATGTTAGGCAGTTTTTTTAAAACAGAAATCATGCTTTTTATGTGAAGTTATTTTTAAGAATATTTCATGAATTATTATATTTATAATAAGGTTCAGTCATAAAACATAAAAATCACAATAACCTATGAATGTAATGAGTCTGATTTAAACTCAGCAGAAATTTTCCATGATATTTTCATAGCCATCTCTCTTTATTTGTGAATTTAAATGAATAAATTGAGCTTATTGCGGGAGTTTGTTTCATGTCATAATAAGATTTTAAATTACAAAAAAATCTGTTGTACCAAAAAAATTGAATGTTTACGGATAAGTTGTTTATACATTGTGACTAATTTGTATGTTTATTCTAAAATATTTTACTTTATTGTTGTACCCAGATAAAACAATTCAAGACGCAGTCAGTTTGTGTGCCTATGCAACAATCCAAGATACGCGGCTTTTTTTTTTTTTTTTTGTGTCGCGGAGAAAATCTGCTAACAGACCGTCCCCGCCGCATGAAGGGTGCGGCAGGGGTGTGTGAGGTTGTCGGACTCGACGACTCACTAAAAACTCCGCGGTGGCCGGCCTCGGTGCTTTTCAAGGGGCTCCGGTAACTCCCGAAGGAACGATCCGGTGCCCCTCTCGCACTTCGCCCTAAAGCACTTCCCGGGGGGGCACAAACACGCCACACCCCCAGCACCTCGCAGTGCTACAGCGGCACAGTGCCACTAGTGGCCGCTGCCCTTTCGGTCCGTGTTCCCAGCCAGCCGAAGCCCTCACTCCGACTGCCCACTGGACCGAAAAGTCCACTGTTTGGCAGGGGATACCATTTGCCCCTTACGGGGCAGGCGGTGCGGGGCGGCCGTTGCCGTCACCCCGCCGCCGCCTCCTCCGAGCGGGATCGGCCCTCTCCCGATCCCGCTCAGCGGCCTCTTTCCGAACCATGACGGTCTCACAGAAAGAGGCCACGGCCCTCCACGCCGTTTCATCTGCCAGCATGGCCTGTACCACTGCTGGCAGAGAGAGATCCTGCCCGATCCTAGCGACCAGGGTCCGCCGCTCCTGGCACCACGCTGAGCACTGCTCCAGCGTGTGCTGCGCGGAATCCCTGTCGCTCCCACAATGGTGGCATTGTGCTGTCGGTTCCCGTCCGATCCTACTCAGGTACTCACCGAAACAACCATGTCCGGTGAGTACCTGAGTAAGTCTATAGGTGACGTTGCCGTGTTTCCTACCCACCCAAGCTTCGAGGTTGGGCGCAATCGCGCCGACGATGCGCTGACGCGAGCACCGCGGCTCCTCGAGCCGCTCGCGCCATCTACGGAGCGCACGTCGACGCTCTTGGGCCCGCACTTCTATTGGCGCAACTCCGCCCCCGCCATCGTGTCGGAGACGAACGTACACACGTGCGTCCGTCTCCGCCAGGATGTCGAGCGGCGGGAATCGCGCCAAGATGGTCGCCGCCTCATGGGATATCGTACGATACCCCCGTGCAATCCGAATGGCCATAGTGCGCTGCAGACTGCCAAACAGCAGTCTGTAGCGCCTAACACCCGCCAGCCTATCAGACCAGACGGGTGCTCCGTAGAGAGCCATCGAACGCACCACCCCCGCGTAGAGGCGGCGAACGCCCTCCCGTGGTCCCCCGAGATTTGGCAGCAGTCTGTGCAGAGCACCCACTGCCTTCTGAATCCGGGGGACAGAGCGTTTGAAGTGCTCCCCGAAGTCCCAACGGCCGTCCAAGGTGAGGCCCAGGTACTTGAGGTACCGGCCTACCTGGACGTCCACGTCACCTACACGAACCGACATGCTGGGTGGTTCCCTCCCCCTCGGGAGCTTGTGCACTAACCTACCAAGATAACGGGAATTATCTTGAAGGTAGAAAATCACAATTCTGTTTCTACAATAGAATAAACATTTTGCAAAGGTATTAAGATATTGATCCCTCGTAAATTGAAAATAATTTTAGCGAACAAAGCTTCCGACGTTCAAAATTTCCTTTATCAGAATTGCGAGTGGATGATTTCGGCTTGTTAGATGCGTAAAGGTATAATTTTCTCGGTGTTCAGCTCTCGTGAATGGAACATATCTTCGTACAGTACTGATGGAGGGGAACTTGAATGGAAAATTTAGAGTCAAACACGAGTATTTCATAAAAGGGATGCTAATACTGTCTTTCATTTTTGCATATCAAATGATTTCCATTGGCAGCTTACAAATACTAACGAGAAAGTTATGTATTTGTATAATAAATCAATATTAAGCTTATCAAAAAGGCATTAAATGGGATAAAAGTAGTTATTTAATTTTTACATTAGTGCACTAGAATTTTTTTTAATTATAATCTAGGAAAAACAATTGTTACAAAGCTGTATCAGTAAGAGCAACACATTCCACTCCAAGTAAATTGAAACGAAGGGATCTGTGACCAACAATAAAATGTCCAGCCTGGTCTGGAGAGCTGTCCCCATGACATGGGAACCGACCCGGCCGACGGACGGTTGACCGCTCGGGTACAATTCGTGGCGAAGTGTTTGATCCGAGACACATGGATGGTTTATTTCACTAATTATATTAATGTACTCTTTATAGTCACTCATCCGCAAACATGACGTCAACATCTTGCTCAGCGTTATGTTTCCGTCTTCACAAAGTTTCCATTTTATACCAAAGTTAATTCAAAAGAAAATGAAACCCGATAATAACGTTTGCCCACTGAGAAGGGTTTCAAAAATTATGTTCCACTTTTGCTTAATTAATGAAGACCTCATAATTAATTTCTATTGGTCCCGCAGATTTACAAAATAATTCATTTTGGGCTCCGAGGCCAATTATTTAAACTGCAGAATAAAGTAGGTATCTATTGAATGTAGAAATGTAATATATGGAACAGTGTAATTGAATGAAGAGGCCATAAAAACTGGCGCAAAACAATTGCTATTATTCTTCGTTATTACAGTTCAGGTGTGTTCGAGTGATATATTGGCATACCGTATCGTTTTTGTGGTTCCGTCGCAGTCGCGCTCTGCAAATGTTTAGATACCTACTTATTGCAAGGTGGCAAAGATGACAAACGCTACTGTGTAAATAATGAGAGGAGGATCTAAGTAACTACCTAACAATCTAAAATAGACTTCATACGTTTGACAATGTACAAATCTATCAATAGACCTCGTTACCTGCAACAATCAGACATCGTTTCATGATGGTTCTATTCCTACTTTATGTCGACAACTATATAAAAACAAAATAAAAATTAAAGTTAGAGCAAACAAGTACTTACATATAAACATACAGCAAAAAGATTCAATTCATCACGTGTACCTCCAGTGAGCCACGCAAGTAAAAGCGTAATGAAACAGTTTTAAAAACAACACGAATACCGTCTTCAAAGAGGTGGAGTGAGTGAGCCCGAGGCGTAATACGTAAGAGACAGGGTTTTTACGAAGTGTTTCTTATTGCCTTTCTACACAAAGTGCTTACTACAGTGTTCCATGTCTAGCAACGTACATATCGTAACATACTCCTGTCAAGATTACAGAAAGATAATGCGTAGGTCTTTGCAAATTCGTAGGTAGATACTTTTAACCCCACAGAACTACTCAACGACAAACGCTTCATGTATCGTAATCAAGTTATGGTCTATTGTATTTAGATTCTAGAGACAAGCTTTATAAGTACTCGTACTTTTCATTTGATCAGGTTTTGAAGTTACTTCAAAGAACTTCTCAACAAAAATAGCTCATATCTTGCGATTAACTTTCTAAATATCAAAGTCGATGGTCAGTTTTAATATCTTATCAAAATTATTGAGACAGTAACTGCCTACGTATTAAAAATAACTATGAATCCAAACACAAATATAACGTTTTAAAAATAATGTTATCTAAAATATACCTATGCCTCTCTTGCAAGTTTTTAGTAGGTAAATGTAGGTAGGCGATAATATTGCGACACTTTATTTCACTTTTACGTGGTGCTACGACACTTTTCGTTTGGAGAGGGACGTTTCTCACCTCGCGCCATCGAGTGTCGAAATAAACTCTGCGGTCTAACGCACATTACACGCAGCCGGCGACCGCCAATACAAACAATTTATTGTATTGTTATAGATCCGGGCTCCGTCTTTACCGAACTTATTGGACCCAAAAACTGCCTCTAACGAATTGCCAACACCGGAATCGATATGAACAGTGCGAGCTTTTAGGTAAAATTATACATAATTTAAGTACAGTTTCCATGACAAGTTTATTATTTGGTTATTATAGGTACTGTAGGCACTAAGTACATAAGTAAAATTAATAATTACACTACGCGCCTAGTCCTCTAGATTAGTTTTATGTTTATACCTATTACAATATGATATACTACTTGTAGTATCGCGTAGGTACCACCACTCAGCACTTAGTTTAGAGATTTAAATCTTTTTTTTTTTTTTTTTTTTTGTGGGTAGATTCTAAGACGTCTTCTGAGCCGCGCTCACCCCCGTCCATCATTCGCAATTAAGTGCTCAACCACTCAACAACTTTCGCTTGTGTTTTCGTGTTTTCGCAAAATAGTGTTTCATTGTAATTATCATGCCGAAGCGCAAGCATTCCAAGGAGGAACGGTATCGGAAGAAAATCAGGAGATTAGAGGAGAAATTACGACGTTGTGAAGATAGCAGTGGTACAGGTGATTACCTACCTACTATTTTTTACGTATTTACGTAAGGTAATAAATGCAATCTGAGCTGTCATTGGGGCTGCCTCGCTGCATAGATACATGGTTGGCGTACCTTCCGTTGGGGATTGTAACCTAACCTTTTGAAAACCGATAATGATAGTTATCTAACTACCTAGACCTACATGTATTTACATGATTTTATATTACTTTATACTGAAAAATCAGATACTACCTGCATTCTACTTGGAATGAGACTAACTTATACCTACATAAACTAGTTACCCGATCACTATTGAGTGATGTTACATGATGGGTGCATTCTTATGTAGGTACCTACTTAAAACCTTTGGGTGGTTTTCAGACACACCTATACTCCAATCGTGTGATTGGATCGAAATACCAGAGGAGACCTTAAATGAGACTTCCGTTGAACCTGGCGAGGACCTGGGTGCTTCTACATTACCCCAGACAGAGCCGGGGCCCAGTGGGAGTACCGTGGCCACGGAGCCTACACCTGAGGAAAATGAAAATGTACCCATTAACCTAACCAGTGAGCTGGACAGTGAGGTTTTGAAAATTTTAGGTGAAGATCCTACGAGCGTAATAAACTATGGACCAGAGGTACGTAAGGAGCTTGCTAGCCGTTTACTCCATGTCATTTCGGATGGGCTCAGCAGTGAAGTTCGCAAGGAGCTGCTAGCCAAGTACCCGACACCGGCTAATTGTGCCCAGATTGACGCACCTCAATTAAATCCTGAGATAAAGGCGGCCATAATGGATCCCGCCGTCAAAAAGGATAAAGGAATCGAGGCCAAACAGAAACAAATGGCAACCGCCATAGCCTGCCTTAGTGAAGTGATAAATTCACAACTAAATTCTAATACAATAGAAAACACACTGCTGCAAAAGCTGCTGGATGTGAGCCGCATCTTATGCGACATACAACACGCCGACTCTGTAACACGAAGAAATTTTGTCTTGTTCGCCCTGAAACAAGACATGAAAGATCACCTTAAAAATACCAAGATAGGTACATTTCTTTTCGGTGATAATTTAACGGAAACTCTGAGGGCTGCAAAAGCTGTAAATAAATCAGGTATCGACCTAAAGCCAGATTTCAGCCATAAAAATAGCTATGCGAATAGATCGAAGCCAGCTGCGACGGGCACGAAATCTTTAAACCGCAGAGCGCCTGCCCAGTTCCACAGGCCGCCGGGGCAAGCGCGTCCCCCTCCACAGCACCCGGAGCAGTGGCGCTGGCGGCCTGCGCGGGCGCGCGGCCCGCCGCCTGCTCCGCCGGCGGGGCCCGCGCGCTCATCGGCGCCGTCATCGCAGCCCCACCCGCCGCCGCCGCGCCGGTACTAGGCGCTGCCGCCGATACAGTTAAGTACGCAGGACGCTTATCGTGCTTTTATGACCGATGGTCGCTCATAACGAGTGACCGCACTATTCTATCTTGGATACAGGGTTACAAGATTAAGTTTAGTCAGCCGGTTGTACAACACTCACTTCCGGCAACGAAAACATATACCGATAGTCAGAGGTTACATTATATAGAAGCTATAAATAATTTAGTGAAAATTGGTGCGGTTTCAAAATGCGAACTTTGTGAAGGTCAATTCATTTCAAGCACTTTTTTAATACCCAAACCGAACGGTAAATTACGATTCATTCTAAATTTAAAGTTATTAAATACATTTATTTCGACCGATCATTTTAAACTCGAGGATTTAAGAACAGCAATCAATTTAGTTACAAATGATTGTTACATGTCTACCTTAGATCTCAAGGATGCCTATTTTTTGATAAAAATTCATCAGGAGTCCAGAAAATATTTACGTTTTATTTTTGAACAACAAATATTTGAATTTAATGCCTTACCCTTCGGTTTGAATGTTGCTCCTTATATTTTCACAAAGATCACTAAACCGATAACAAAATTATTGCGTTCCGCTGGTCTTATATCAACCCTATATCTAGACGATTGGCTTCTATTTGGACATACGTACCAACAATGCTCATCAAACTTTGACTTGACTAAAAAGTTACTACTCTCTCTTGGATTTCTTATAAATGAAGAAAAAAGTAACGTACAACCCTCAAAGTCTTGTAAATACTTAGGTATGATTATTGATTCACATAACAATTTGTTGAGTTTACCAAGTGAGAAGAGACTTAAAATAAAAAAATTAATAGAAGGTTTGTTGAGCTTGAAGCGCTGTAAGATACGGGCATTTGCACAGCTTTTAGGTACATTGGTATCAGCCTGTCCAGCTGTTGAGTACGGCTGGTTGCACACCAAAGAGATGGAAAGGTGTAAATACCTTAATTTAAAAGATGACAATGATTACAATAAATTTATGAATTTACCTGATTCAATTAAACCTGATTTACATTGGTGGCTCAATAACATCGATAGGTCAGTGCACCGGATTCGAACCGACGACTATCGTACTGAAATTTTCACTGACGCCTCAACTACGGGGTGGGGGGCGGCTTGCAATGGCGAAAAGGCGAGTGGCCAGTGGTCGATCAGAGAGAGGCAGTACCATATAAATTACCTCGAACTACTTGCCGCTTTCATAGCTCTCAAGATTTTCGCTCGTGACTTGTACGATTGTCAAGTACTCATGCGCATCGACAACTCCACCGCAATCGCATACATCAATAGGATGGGGGGTATTCAATACCCTCATCTCACGCATATAACGAGAGAATTTTGGAACTGGTGCGAAAATAGGAAACTATATGTTTTCGCCTCCTATATAAAGTCTAGCGATAACTATGTGGCGGATGTCGAGTCACGCAGATTACATCCTGACATAGAATGGGAGTTGGCCGAAAGCGCGTTTGATATGTTAAAAGTAACCTATGGTCCCCCAGAAATTGATCTGTTTGCGAGTAGAATAAATAAAAAATGCACAACTTACATATCTTGGCGAAGAGATCCTGATGCATTTACCGTAGATTCTTTCACTATTTCCTGGTCACAATTGAATTTTTATGCTTTTCCTCCCTTTTCAATTATTTTGAAAACATTAAGAAAAATAATTGCAGATAAAGCTAAGGGTATCATGGTAGTGCCTCTCTGGCCTACACAACCATGGTACCCTGTTTTTAGATCTCTTCTTATTTCAAAAAGTATAACTTTTCCTCCCTACAGCCAAGCGTTGTTATCTCATTCCAGCTCATCCCGCATACACAACTCGATTACCCTGGAGGCCGGGTTGTTATCCGGCATGCATTTTCAAGACGAAGTATACCAAACTCGTCGCTGGACATAATGTTGGCGTCATTAGCCGAGAACTCGATCAAACAGTATGATACATGTTTACGCAAATGGTGGAACTTTTGTAAAGCTAACTCGGGTGATTTTTACAATGCGTCTGTTCCTAATGTCATTTACTTTTTGACAAAACTGTACAATGAGGGAAATCAGTATGGTGCCTTAAATTCATGTCGATCCGCTTTATCATTAGTTTTAGGTCCAATCATTAGTAACGATGATCGTATAAAAAGATTTCTTAGGGGTGCGTTCCGCTTAAAGCCGCCACAGCCTAAATACAACACGACCTGGAATACCAACCTTGTTTTAGACCGTTTAAATACGTGGTACCCGAATAATGAAATTTCTCTTGATAAACTTGCAAGAAAAACCGCAACGCTATTAGCTCTTACAACGGCACATCGGGTCCAAACGCTGTCTAAAATTAATGTTAAAAATATTGTAGTTTTATCGGATCGAATTGTTATAAAAATTCCTGATTTGATAAAAACATCAAGGCCAGGTTGTAACCAACCCGTGTTACACTTACCTTTCTTCAATGAAAGGCCGACAGTGTGTCCCGCTAAGGCATTGTTAGGATATGTAGAACGAACCACATCTTTAAGGACATCAGATTATTTATTCATTGCTATTAATAAGCCCCATAAATCAGTAGGAAGTCAGACCATCAGTCGTTGGGTAAAAAGTACGCTAAGCGAGTGCGGAATAGACTCCAACACATTCAGTGCACATAGCACGCGGCACGCCGCTACGTCACGCGCGCACTCGCTCGGCGTCAACATCGACACCGTCCGCAAGACGGCAGGCTGGAGCGACCGCTCCACTACTTTTGCTCGTTTTTATCAAAGGGTGATTGTTAATGATGACGAACTAGCTTTAGCTCGTTCGATTATTGAATAAATAGAGAATAATACTGTTCTATATCTATTTAAGTTAATAAGAATATTTTTTGGTTATGGCTGATTATACATATATTTTAAGTAGATACCTACTTACCTGCCTATTATATGTAATAAGTGTGAAATACTATGAAATAAATATTTCTTTTCTGTATGTGTTGTTATAATATTTTGTATTGATGATATTCCCTGGACAACTCTCAAAGTCTACAAGTAGTATATCATATTGTAATAGGTATAAACATAAAACTAATCTAGAGGACTAGGCGCGTAGTGTAATTAATGATTAAACGAACTTGTGAAGTTCTATCCTAATTACACAAGCGCCTAGTCCGAATAGATTAGTGAGTCCCGCCCACCCGGCGTATTGAACACACTCCCTAATATAAAAATACCTAGTAGGGAATACATCAATAAGATTCTACTTTGGCTCTGAACTTAATGATGGACGGGGGTGAGCGCGGCTCAGAAGACGTCTTAGAATCTACCCACAAAAAAAAAAAAAAAAAAAAGATTTAAATCTCTAAACTAAGTGCTGAGTGGTGGTACCTACGCGATACTACAAGTAGTATATCATATTGTAATAGGTATAAACATAAAACTAATCTATTCGGACTAGGCGCTTGTGTAATTAGGATAGAACTTCACAAGTTCGTTTAATCATTAAAATATATTCTAGTTATAGAACGAGTATGAAATACTGATATATACCAATCAAGCTTCACTATGTATTCTTTAGCGTAAATATGATGCGAGTGCGTGCACTGAGTTGGAATTAGAATAGAAATATAGAATACGTAATTAGCAACATTTAGTAAGCATTGTTGCAAGTCACGTACCTACAATGTCGGCTATTGAGCTGTAAACAGCAACCTGAGATTGCAGCAGAGCCTTCCTTCCCTCCCGGAAAGGCGTGATATATGTGCGAAATCCGATTAATTTGCGAAACCTGTTACTGGGACAGTAAAGCCTAAACACATTCTCGTGTCGGCTCCTCTATCACCTTTAACAATTAGTTACCGTAGCATGTAAACTAAACTATTATTCAAAACAGGGTATAGTCCACAATATTATTGGTATTCTAGTTTGTGTTATATTATAACTATATCAAAATTATAATTATATAGGAGACATACTCGTGTAGGTAACTATCATCAACATAAACAATTTTTACTGTGAGCTATAATTTGCTGTCCAATAAAAAAGAAGCCATATATCTACTAACCTAACTACTATACTACTAACTTTAGAGCGCTGGTGGTGTAGCGGTAGCACCCCTGCCTCACGATCCGAAGGTCGTGAGTTCAAACCTGGTCGTGCACCAATGAGTTTTTCCATTCGAAAAATTGATGTACACAATGCCAGTGCTCATAAACGGTGAAGGAAAACATCGTGAGGAAACCGGCATACCCTAGAACCAAAAATTCGAAGGTATGTGTCATAGGTTAGTATTCTTATAAACGGCGATGGGCTTGCAACCTGTCACGTACGGAATACTAACTACTGTGCAAAATGTGGGCATGTACCAAATGTCATGTTTGGACTTGCCTCTGACTACCCCCTTTAGATATCCTCAAAGATCTAAGTAACTAAAGATCTGAGGAGATATCTACCGAGCCTGGGGATTACAGTCATGATAATATATGTATGTATATATATATTTTTTTTTTTTTTTTTATTTACTAACCAACTCACATACAATTTAGTTACTAAAACATTTTTTACAACTGTCCACCAAGTTATTAAAATATAAAAAAAATCGTTCAATCTAAACTAAGCTTCAATATTGTTGTCTTCAAAAATTTATATAATTTGTGAAAACGCTTTCATTGCCAATGCGGCGTAATAAAATGGAGCCAAATGGCAATGAAGCAGTGGTCACGATACAGTTGTAGTAATCAGTGCGGTTGTCTGCATTCAGGCATTACGCTTCATCTATAACCTCTACGTGAATGTAACTTGTGCATTGTATTGATATTTGGAAAGCAGCCCAATTCAATTTCAATGTGAAGTCAAATTGCACAAAGTAAACATAAGGTTATGATTGTTTTGAATAGTGGACGTTTAATAAACCAATAAGCATAAGCATTTCAGCGTGGATAACCTTTGGGTAGGTTTACCGCTACCAATTCGTTTGGTATTACAATTAAACGCACTTTTAAACATATCAAAGACCATCATTTCTCTCGTCAGATTGAGTCTTGTGACTTATCTCCATAATAAGTTAACTGTGTACGAGTATATATTATCAAAATTTGAAAACGATTCACTACTGTTTTTGCATAGGTGTACCTAGTTATAAAATAAATGATAAGAAAAAATATATGAAAAGTACTTTGCTTAATAGTAACTATGTATATCGATGGCTTAAATAGTATAATGTGTTTAATAATAATAATATGTAGTCGTCCAATTACGAGTAAAATCCGAATGGTATGAAACCTCGTCAAAAACCGACAGAAGTGTCAGCAGATGCGTCGATGCTCGCGAGACGGTAGAGGTCGTATTGTTACTTATTTTATGTAGTTTTATGGATTTTTGTAATTTCTATATTTAGCTTGAAAAGGTTCCATCCTTTTCTGATCGTGCGTGGTATGTATCCAAAAGCTTACAATTGCTTCATACCCGCGCTTTATCACGTCAATCCAAAGCTTTTTGATTCACATGAAGCTTGCAGTTTCAGAACTAGCTATAGACTACTAAACCGGGCTCATATCGCCGGGAATTCACGTGCAAACGGCTTTGAACGCATAGCGTACAGTGGGAGTGAAATAGATTTTTCGCACATGCTTTTGTGGTTTTTGAAACTGAACGAGTCTTTGTTCCTAACAATTTTCAACGCTCTTTGGTATTTTCTGGTTAAAATGCCAATATTTTATGAAATACATAATGTATGAATTATATTGTAAGTACTTACTTTATTAATATTTACCTCTGAAAAATAGTTGAATCAAGAACATCGACGGATAATACGGATAAAATATTTTTCGTGACATTGAGGCATGCTCGAAGGCAGTCCAGGCCTCGTCTAAACGAGACTTAGAGTTTGTTATAGAAAATAATAGGAAACAACTAAAGTTTCACGAACCTAGTTTATGAATGAACAACGAATAAAAAAAATGTTTTACGTAGAACTGTGTGCAATTTTTATGGGATAAGATCCCTAAGCCCAGCATACTCGCGCGAGCTGCACTGCATTTGCAATCGAATTGGTTGTGACAAGCCGAGAAGATTGCGCCGCGTCCCAGGAGTGTTGCCCTAACTTATATTCAATCCTGTAATGGAATAAAAAGGAACCAAACCAATATTATTATAGACGTAAATCACCACGAATCGACTTCGGGTCTTATAATAGATTTCTACCTAATACTTGAAGATATATTATATAAGTTTATATAAGACGAATATCAGCATGTCCTTACATACCAAGTTAAGCGCATACGGAGGAATAATTTAAATAATTTTAATTACACAAGTTCCAACAAATTTATCTGGGTCTAGATAAAACTGCAAAGTTGTTACAAGTTAAATTAATGCAGGTAGGCACTTGGTGAAGTTTCCGTACAGTTCATTGTTAAATCGCGTGGTGGTTTCACGGTTTGGAAGGTAAATTGGTAGGGGGAGTAATTATTATTACTTAGAGCAACACCGCAATTTTCGTTTTATCATATTACATGGATGTATGTAATTAAGTACATAGTTTATTTAGGGAGATGTACACATCTTATACCTTTAAACGAGCAATTCTTGTATATATGTATGTATATATATATATATATATATAATCTGAATCTCGGAAACGGCACCAACGTTTTTCATGAAATTTAGTAAGCAGAGGGTTTCGGGAGTGATAAATCGATCTAGCTAGGTTTCATTTTAAGAAAACGTTGTTTACCTCAAAAAAACGAGCAAAGCTCGGTCACCCAGGTATTATTATTTCAAGTACAATAAAATACATAATTACTTTGACAAAGGCATTCTTGTGAATAGTCTGCCGCTGCAGAATTATCGTGAGATCCAAGACAAACAACCTTAATTAGCTTTGATCGTATAGAACTTCAAAATAAAACACAGTACAAGAGAGTACTTATCAAGTATCGTTAAAATGAACTCATGCCTATTTAATTCCCGAATTAAATCAAACAAGTGAAGTGTACACTTCACAATGTTGCCTACGCATGTTTTGCCGGTATACGTTACAGCTACAATAAATATGTACTTGAAAATATCTAAACCATATTTTCCCGCTAAGGATAGGTTCGAAACTATTTTGGACTAAGAAAACTAGATCGAATATATAAATCAAAAATAAGATATTGACTATTAAAAACTAGTAAATACCCGCGGCTACGTACGCGTTTGATTACTTTTTAATATTCTGTGACTGGGGCTGTACGGATGGATAGGTACCTATGGTTATTCATCAAATATATCAAACTCTTATCTTTTTTATTTGTCAACTGATTTCGATGAAACAAAGCTTAAATAATTTAAATCCAAGCTTATCTCAATACATTAGTGAAAACTGCATTCAATTTGGTTCAGCCGTTGCGGGGATTAGTGTGCACAAATGCAAAGATAAACGATTTTACTATCAGAAATATTAAAAATAAGGCAATTATAGTGTACATATAAAAGGTAAAACAAGTCCAGGAGACACTATTTTTTCTCATCTTAAAATTAATTATCTGCCGCGTTTCCGTAAATTTTACCTCCTTAAAATTCTCAGTACCTAGAATTTGTTTTTATCTTATTGGAAAATGGCATCCTGGTAAATGGTAAATAAACGTTTTCTGAAATGAGATAACACGGCTTAGGTATAAATACAGTAAATTGCTATTCTCAACCTAAACAGTCTACAAATAAGGTATATTATTTAGTAAGTGATGTATTGACAAAATCTCAATAATATCTACGCGTGTGGAAGGTAAAATTAATTAGGGGAATGTGAACGACACAAATTGGATCCTGATGAAGTACCTACAAGCACTACTGTCTATTGATATTAGAGATGTGACGAAAGTCGCGTTTTCCAAGAAATCGATTTCGTTAGTAATATACATAGTTACTACCTTGTTAACATCTTGTTTTGTAGGATTTAGTAAGATGTACCAGTATCTAATAATAGATACACAAATTATTGGTTTTAATTGTATAATTAGAAAAAATCATCGAAATAAAAACTTTCGCTTCATTGTCACGCTTCAGCACTTTTTATTAAACTGCTAGAATTTACCTAATTTATAGGTATGTATGAGCTAATAGATAATTCTTGATAGTTTGGTGCAAATACACAGCCAAATGTACAGACGAACAACTCGTTTTATCGATGCATAATGGCAATGAATTTGTAAAATCGTATGATCATGCGATACATTGTGAAACTGGAAAGCAGAAATCAGATAATCTAAAGCTCTCCAAAAACATGATACTTAATTGTGATGAATGACCTAAGGAGTGTAGCTTGTTTGTCATCGAGGCCATTTGTAACAACATAGATTGAATACTCGTATTACAGAAACTACCTCCAACATAATTACCAAAAATATTGTGTCCTACCATTTTCTACAACTACATACAAGTGTACCCAAGTGTTCTCCATTTATCCTACTCGTATAATGGTAGGCAATGTACCCATAATAAAGGTCCCCAAAGCTCAAAGGATAACTTCCGAGTTGACCACAAAATTTATTACGCCGATTCAATTAAATTTAATTATTCAGTCTGATAGATTGGAATTCCTTTAGCATTATCAACCAACTAGGTACTCAATTTAATATCTATACATACATATATATTTAATACTTGCTTCTACAAACATATTACCATTTGTAAGCCGATCTATGAATGTTCGCACTGTATGCATCTAGAATTATGTGAGTAGAGAACTTGGCAAGTAATATGATATGTCTGTTAGATGTATGTATATTTAGGTAGGTTGACTCAGCATTAATTAGATTTATTTTCTATTTACGAACATACACAAAGTGGTTTATAACTTTTAACGCTAATTACAAGCAATAAAATCGAAACAAGGTTGGTAAGATTAACCTACTGATAAAATTGAAAAATACCATTCAAAACGCGACTTTAAAAATAGTTGAGTACGTACTGAGGTAGCGCTTAAGTTTCCTGTTTTCGGCCTCCAGGGCCACTTACTTGAGCTTTAGGGCTCCATCGGCGTCGTCTGAGTTGCCTCATGAATATTGAAGGCAGTCGACGATCGCGCTTTTCCGCTCGACTGCCGCCACATTAGCATTACCACAATATTCCAAATGCTCCATTTGTTGACGAATCAATGGCCGGCTCAGCGGCAGAGCCTGAGATTATACCCATTCACTTTTACGAAGTTTGACAATTTCAAAATCTTACGAGCCGCGAATTCTCTAAGTATTCATAAAATATAAATACAAGTAGGTATGCTAAAAAGTAAATTGAATTCGCGTTTAGAAAATCAAATTCTATTGATGCAGATACAGATGGATAGTCTAGTAGACCACACAATATTTTTGACAGTATTATCACCATTTGAGATGGTTTCATCAAAAGAGGTAAGAAGTCTAAGTAGAGACAATGTTTTGTGTCGTGTGTAAACTATAATACAAAAGCTAATCAGGAGACAATTTACAAACTAGAATGAACTATCCTACAATCTGACAGTACCTGACAGTAACGTCTACTGTTCGGTTATCTCAATTTAGATTACTCTGTGTATTGTAATAGGCTATACATAGTTGCATGCCATCACGAGGGGTCGGCGTGCAATCAAACATCATTTCTGTCAATACAAGCATTGGTATTCATGTTCACACGCTCCTACTATTCAAGGATGTATATTGCATAACTGTTAATGTACAGTCAGCAAAAAAATATGAACATTTTAAGCATATCAGTCAAGTATATAATAGATCCAATGCCCGTAGGTTATCCCGTAGATGGAACATTATGTATTTCAAAAAGACTTGTCCGGTCATCTTTATCATTGATGTACAATACGAAATGCAATGTCTTCGTGGACTAAATTATTAGTGAAACCCATAAAAAAGTTGTTTGCTTTTCGTTTCATTTCCATAAAATTCCCAGATGTCAGCTTGGCTCGCCCGAGCATGCGGTAGATAACAAGAGAACATTGATTTGGCTCCGCGATAGAGTTTTCCGAACATCCTAGGTATATGGGCTCGACAAATTCATCCAATTGTGTCTTTGATTTTTGTGATTGAATGCAATGGTCAAATAAACGAAGTGCAAAGTCAAGCTGTGAGTAACAATGTTTCCGTAGAACAAACCAGAAAAACAAAAAAATAATGAAGTATGTATGTATATAAAAGAAAATTAAATTTTATCTATTGATGCGTAAATGTGAATTATAGGAAACGTATGTTGTACTCGTACACATAGACGTTTTGTAGTATTTGTGCATTTAAATGGATTATTTTAGGTACTGACTACTGTACATCGTCATTTTCACTTCATCCCCGAAAGTCAGTTGAATTTTATTGTATAAAATCAAATAATTAGAATACTTGACTTTTATTGTATAAAATCCAGTGATTTCATAAAATAAAATTCAAGTATTCTAATTTGTTAATGAACTGTAATTTCGACGACGACAATTTTTTCCTCCGAGTTTTCCCTTTTAATCTTTTTGCATTTTATTAAAGAGCTATTTTAAAAATGTCTACTTAAGGTCAATTCATCGTCCGTGTATTAACTTAGGAGCAAACTCGCTTAAATCTGTTCTTACTCGATTGTAAGCACAATTTGCAATCAGCAGACTCGGGGCCTGTTTCAAGACGATTGTTTGTCGAACCGTTCAGCGCTACATGTGTATTGTACCTTTAATTTGGCATATGGAATTTAATAATATTGGCCCTTTTTTCGAATATACTTGAGATTTACGACATATTCCGTAAGATTTAGTTACATAATTTTATTTTAACGGATGAAATCAAAGAAAAAATAAGAATTCAGGTTACAGTTTGAAAATAATTAGGAATGCGTTAAATATGTATATTGCTTGGAAATGCATGACTTTGCTGGAAGTCAGTAGGCTGCCCTCAAAGATCTTCATGTAAATAAAGATCTGAGGAAATATCTACGAAAACTTGGGTGTTACAGTCGTGAATGTAAAGATGTTTTATTTTAAATTTATAAAAAAATGTAAAGACTCGCCTTGTGCCATGATTTGGCTTACGAGATGACGATTACTAGTTTGTTGAGCTATAATAATAATGCTCTGAATGCTAAATTAAATGCCTGCAGACACTGTGCCCAACGCCGAGAAAATTACCACTTAGTTATAAGTAAAATTAAGTGCCTTTTATTTTTCAACGGTGTGGAACTACCTTAGTATTTATATTATTTTACGAGCTACGAGTGTCGTACTGATAATACCTACCGAAATAATATTACTTTGACTATCAATCATTCCGCAAAGGTGGTTTGGCTAATTACTGTGTAGCTTGTTAAAAGCTTTGTCTATCCGTTCAAACGAGCGGGATGAATGGACGAACATCAATCAATGTTCAGTTGCGTAGCTTACAATTAAAACGAATATACTCGTATCGTAGTAGTCCTGAAACTAGGTATGGTCCGTTTGATATCGTTTTCTTTGAACCTTCTACACGAGCTGTCAACTTTGTTTAGCCTCATCTCGACCCTGTTCACATCTCATTTCCTTGAACTGAATGTAGCGTCCTGTTTCATTGGCTAGCAGATGAATATTATAGTAAAATGTACGAAAAACAGTTTCTGGTAAACGAAATCATACAATAGCATATTTTCGTTAATATTATTATGTAGGTACCAGGTACATAAAAGTTTATAAAACCATGACCCGACAGAGGGTCAAGTCATAAAGACAACTGTTTTAGGCTATCGTATATCGCGATAAGATTGTACATTGTTTTGTGTACAATTAAACGTTATCTCTTTCTATGAATATGAACCCAACTTTTGCTAGCTGGGAAATGTAAATTCACATTTTAAATTCCTTTTCATAATGACACAGGATTATCATACAGACACCATAGTTTCCAGTTCAACTACATATATTTGAATAAAAACACTATGATCGTTGCCCGGAACATCAAAACAAAAGTTTGTGTAGGTGCTCGATCAATCGAAAATGCAACTAAACTCGTCGGAAACAATTCCAAATCCTTGTTAGTTTGTAAAAGTGCATAGATAGGAAGCTTTGGATAAACGACTTCCATCAGTGCTTCCGTTGTGTGTAGCAATTAGAGGGTGTACACATACCAACAGTCGGTTCTACTACAGTGCTGTGTAATTCAGAGCCTCCGTTACCTATTCCTTTCTTCAGAAGAGTATTCATGTTTTTTGTTACCACTTAAATGAACGAATCTGAATTATGATTATCAAAATAATTATATTCAAATTTGGAAGTAGAAAGGTGCAAAAATAGTTTTCAGCTGGGGTTTATGAATCATGTAGGATTGTACATATACAATGGGCCCCGGTAATTACAGTTGCGGCATAGCCTTCCCGCAAGCACCGGCAATCACAACCTACACCTCAGTGCAACTAAAAAGAACAGAAAATTGGTTTTAAACCTTTTAATTCTTGATTTACGAGGTCTACATGATCAGTTGACTTGCTTTGAAATATAAAGTTTTGCACTGTTTTACACATTGACGTATATACGTCAATATATACATATCGGGTATATACCCGATGGTATCAAAATTTTAAACAAACTCTTTACGAAATTCTTTGCTAGGATATTGCCAATGAGTGGTTTTATCTGTGTAACTTACTAAAAACTCTTTCAATTTCAAAAAAGGAGATAAAATTGTTTCTATGTAAGTAGGTATACTGATTTAACAATTTTTCATAAAAGTTTCGCTAAGCAGAAAACGATTCCTTGGTGAATTGTTTTGTATAAAACTTCAGAAACCTGTCCAAAACTCTCGTGTGAGCTTTGTAAAGCTCATTGTTTTGCTTGATGAATGTATTAATTACGATTTGTAAGTAAGGAAAAAGTAAAACGGAAAAATCTTTAGTCAGATCCATTTGCAAACAAACTACTTACTGGTCCCATATTCAGTCTATGTTCAGTTATATTTTTTACAAACTTAGCATAGGTACAACAAAATCCATATTTATAATAGAGAGTCGTGTTTAAGATTTATTGTAACAAAAGTCGAGAAATTCTACGTCAATTTTGTTAAAATCTTTTGTAAGCAATATTCAAGTAAAGCGTCGAAACAGCGGCATGCTAAGTAATTGAAAAAGCATTATCGAAACAAGCGTAAGGTACAAAGTCCAATGCTCCAAGTGCGCGACTCCTACGAACCCTGTTGTAGATCTACAAAAAATATTGGAAACTAACTTTTTACTTAGAACAGCGCTGAAGAATTTATTAAAAGTTTTAAAGTGAAAAGCCCACAGGAATAAAGCAGCCCTGTTAGAGTTTTTATTGACGCGCTATTGATTTTCGTAGCTTCTGCATTTCTGCAGTGGAGAGGTGTTCTGACGAACGCGTCGAACCTCGCGAGAACTCGTTAAAGTTTTCTTTTTACGAGCAAACTTCGGAATACAAGAATATTTTTATGTTTCCGAGCGTTATAATTGAAGCAAACATTAATTAATGGGAGGGCCGAGTGGGCGACGGGCGACGAAGCTTGAAGCGGACAGGAGTTTACTCTGGTCCATAGCAGACGAACTTCTGAATTCTGCTTACTTAGAACATAGCAAAAATCTTTATAAAATGAAAAAGCCACAGCTAAAACGGTCAACAAAATTAAAGCCAAATCTAAACTTGCTGCACAAGAAATTAGTATGCTATTATTTAGAACTTAGCACTTCACAAAATAGCTTTCCTAATAGATTTACCATTATACTGTGTTAGTCACGTGTGCCGGGAACGGGTGTCGGCGGGCTATTATCAGGCAATCGCTGTACCTACTATGTAGTAAGAACTGCTTTTGTAGCGGTCGCACTGAGTGCTTTCAACTTTTAGTACTACGATTTTCAGCAAAAATCTTCTTACACCGCGGACACACATGTCATTTTTGGTTGTTCCTACTAGAATTTGTAAAATATAAAATCTCTTAAATAATATATTATTGATGGAACATCATGCGATGCGCATCATACATTTTTAAATTTACTTGATACATAATGTGCCAAGACAAATAACATGCAGAATTGAAAATCCTCTTTTTTCAGGTCGGTTATACTTAGGGCTATAGCTGCAATACAGAGATTTAGCCATAATTATCACTAATCAAGCTTTCCCTGCTTTTATAGTTTAAAATATGGGTCAAATTGAAATTGCTACGACATAACAATTAGGTACTTAAGTTTTATTATTAGATGGAAACATGGCTTGACATGGTCTTCCATCAGAAAACAATAGGATATCAACTTCAAGAATGAAATTTTCATTTTCAATTTCCAACATAAACACTTTTAAATTCTCCAAACCTGTTCTCGAAAATGTGTGCAAATTACTTGCGCCGAGTTGATTTCGAGTACATTTAGTTGTGAGGTCGGTTGAGCTTAACGACCACCCCGTTGTCGCTCCATGAATATTGAATAGTTGTAGGTAGGGTCTAAACTCACAACGGCTAATCTTCTTTTGTCGGTTTAGCAACCATTTTAATTATGAAATGCCTTACTAAATATTGTCCTTTTGTAATATTGACTGTGTACTTAGGGTGCTCTGGTATTTTAATGAGGTAAATTTTTAATTGGCTCAATATGACTACTTTAACAAGACATACCATACTCTTTGCTGTTTCGGAAACTATGCTCAAAACTGCCTCGTAAGTAGATTGCAATAGATTTTATTCCATCAATTTTTTTTCAAACCAGCAAAATAAACTTTAAGCGCAAGGTTCGGAAAGTCCTTCAGAAACATGACGAACTCAAGTAGATATAGATAAAGAGGTTTATAAATAAAATTCGCATATTAAATGACACCTTTCACGTATTCACACACACACACACACACACCCTCACACCCACCCTCTCTCACACACAAACCATGAAAACATTTTTACAATCTTCAAAAAGCTTCAATGAAAAGTTGCATTTATTTATGGAATGTTAATCCATTGATGGCTGTAGGCTATATTTCAGTAAGTAAGTATCAATATGTGTTTTTTATTTGAAGCTGTGAATTTTGTTGAAATAAATGATAAAATAAAATAAATTGGACAAGGTCTATAAGGTTTTTCAGGTTTCATCCGATTGAGTTTGGAAGGCAAAAGCACTAGAGTGTATTGAAACAATTATGAACCAAACAAGATTTGCAGAAACCATTCAAACAAGGAGTTTCCCTCTGGCAAATGCTAGTTATATCCGAGTCGCCTTTGTTTCACACCGCTCGAATGAGATCGGAATTTCGCTTCTTTTATGCAAATTGCTAATTCAGCTTAAATCGACTCTTGCACGTAATTGGATTTTAATAGAACGCAAGCTGCGCTCCACTTGCGATACAGCACTACGATTGCGCAAAATAGTTGGTTATTTTATGATCACTGATGAATAAAAAATACCTATTGATAAATTCCGTCGATTCGAGTTCAAGTGGCATAAGTGGAATCTATGCCAGTCAGCTAAAAATAAATTTATCGTGAAAGCTAAAGATAAAAGTCTATCAATCGTGAAGAATGCATATACTGCTCGGATTCTGGCGCAGTTCTGCACTTCAAAGCGTGTCGCGAGTCAGTAGGGTGGCGAGACGAGCGGGCCCTGAACAGGAACCAGCTAAGGATTGTAAAGTGGGACGGTGTTAAAATTCTATGTGCAACTGCGGGACTAAAAGCGTTGTAACTATGCTACAACTGCTTGTTTTGTTTCAAATATTTTATAATTGTAAGAAATTATTACGAATCGGTATAGAAGAGTTGATAAATTCTATTATAAAAATAACAAGTATTACAAAAATATTATTACGATACGACCTGTACTTCTTAGTCGTTTTGAATCGCAGTGGCTTGAGAAATCCCATTTAACTTAGATATATTTGAGTCTTTCAAAATGGTCCCCAAGGTTCTATAAGTTCAGAATGCAATTCTGTACACCAATAAAACGCTATTGCCAATGCCAACGCTTTGAAACGTACTGCGGACCGTTTACATGCATTTTAGACAAGAATAAATAGGCAGCGCATTGTGTTCGTAACAAAGTTACAACTTCAAAAAAATCAAGTGCCGATGCGAATGAATAAACACGGAGTTTTGTGATGTATTTTTTATTTCAGCGTAAATCTGGTTTTAAAGCTTTTCGTGTTAACGTTTTGCAGAATGCAATGGTCAACTGATTTTAGACAAATTGATTTGATGGATTCGTTAGTGAATTGATTTCTGGTCCGAACAAAGAAAAGTAGCAAATCGTATTATGTTTTTTATTATCTAGCAGCACACTACCGCCACAGTAGATTAAATTTACATGGTTAATTGATATTATTATGTTATAAGTAATTGTATTATTACCCTACAATACAATCCATATAATTACCAAATCTACTAAAATAAATAAATAAATAAATAATGCTGGACAATCCACACAGCATCATCTAGCCCCAAAGAAAGCTACTCAAAGTTTGTGTTATGGGTACTAGATAACTGATATATTTAATACATGAGTACCTGGGTGACCGAGCTTTTGAATTGAGACCACTGAATAATAAAATCACCTAAAACACTTCTAACAGTTAGAAATATTTTAAAAGAAACACTAGTATTTTCTAGTAAACGTTAGGTATAAATTAAATATAGGTACTTATGTAGTTACTGGTATATTTTATTATCATGACCATGCAAAGGTGACAAAAAAACTTCAAATTACTAGTTTCCACTAACCTTCCACAAACAGAAACTTAATAGCAAAGTGATAGTAAAATCTAGAAGCGTGACATCAAGCATGTTGCATTGCATGCACTCCATTTGATTTAAATTGCAACACACAAGTTTCCGAATGGTAGCAAACTAACAATTTAAACCATAGAATCACAGAATAGTAGCGCTCCGAATACAAAGGCTGGTTTCCCTCACGCGCGCAAATCGTCGCAGTCAGCGCCGATTGACGCCGTTCGATGCACATTGCACGCCTCACTTCTCGCAACGGGACTGTATTTACACGACACAAGATTTATTTCGCTACTCAAAGTAACCCACTTTGGATTGCAGCGAGCATTGGTACGAATTTATAATAATTATCAATAAATTGGACAAGCGCATGACCACGCCAAGTGAACTACATGAATACCGTCTAATTTATACAAGAAATAAATAATTTAGTAATGTAATCTATGTTTAAGATTTACAAATCATACTATGAACTACATAATGTGGATGCCACAATATTTACTACCGTATTTTATTATATTTCTATGGATTAACATCATGCAGTGAAGTCTAGTTTACCATTTTTTTGCTTTATTATATACAAAAATAAAGTGTAATGAAACACCGCATCATAAGTGCTCACCAAACTCATATCAACAACTATTCAAAGCCCAACAAAAATTCAAACACCTAAGTACTCAGCCACCTACGGGGTACATTTTCAATCATAGCTCAAACAAAGTTTGTCGCATAAATTTCAGTTATTCGGTATCACTCTCAAATCGCATCGCACGCTTCGCTACCTAAAACAGAACTGTATACAAACAAGGTTTATTGTGTTTCTCAAAGTAACATTACTCTCGCAGTCAGACACCTTATTTCAAGTAGACACGTTGCTCCATCAAACTATTTCCACTTGCACTTTGTTAACATGCAGATAGGTGAAGAAACTGATTTAATACTGAACCTATTCAAACTATGCTAATTTACACAAAGCTGTTGTAGCATTTCGAAAATAGGCTTTAGGCAAAGTAGTCAAACTTCTAAAAAATACAGATATGCTAAAGTTCCAGCAAATCTAAATAATAATATTATAGTCTTATAAAATTACTAATGAAAGTCGAAGCTTCGATACGTTTGTCTTTCTATTAGATCTCGTGTGTTCGATTGGCAAACATTTGTTGAACGTGATCTAACTTAAAAGGATGGATTTATGTTACAATCCTAGCTTTTGGGCTCAAGAGAACCAACTTTATTTACAAGTTTCTACCCACATACGTACGATGCATATAGAGAAAGACTTTATGTGCTTTTGTATCTCCTTAGTGTAAGAAGACGTATATTATAAATTCATGAGGGTGCATAAGCCTGTTGTGTCTCTGCCTCCATAATAATTCTATTTTACATGGAAAGCGTATTGCCTGCTGGCTTTTTATTTTGTTCAAAATTCATTGAGCTATACGGAATACCGGGAAAATTTTATAGCATATTTTTTGTACAGGTTATTAATAAACATTCTGGTACACTTACCTACTAAACAAAAATGAGTATGCCTATAAGTTCGCATTAATAATTCACAGAAGCCATTATCCAAGTCGAGATTAGCGTCAACTATTTTGGTTTTAGTCTGGACTTGACCAACTGGACAAGTAATTCAATTCGGGGTCGAGTGTACCAAGGTGCCATTTTCAGGCACTCGCAGAGAGACAGATGTCCTACGTTTATGGACAAGGGTCAACTGCGGGCAACTTATCATTACCCGAGTTCTTACTTATCAAAGGTGATATAATTCATTTATCATGTAAAAAACATTGTTTAAAATCAGATGAATATTTTGAATGTATTTTGTTTGGATTAGGGTAGCCGGTAAATGAATATACGTACCTCATTGATATACAAATAACCTCAATGACGTACTTATGATAATCACAAGAAAACTCTAAGCAGTCTGGTTAACACACAAGATGTTCTAGACAAATGTATGTTCTATAGCAATGTCGCTAATGGAAAAAATCAAAATGAATGGGTATGACATACATTTTTGTAGTTTCCTATTTAATTCTTTACGATGTTCGAATGTCACAATTGTCTACGGCTTCTATTCAAAAGATATTATAGTCGCTGATGATATTAAAAAAGTAATCGATGCCGGACTAGCTTTGTCGTGTACCTACATACAGACCCTACCTAGTGCACGCTTAAAGGATTGTCAAGAGGCGTCGTCCGCCGTCTCGTCCCTTGTTAATATTCCAACTGACATCACGGGGAGCCACTGTCTTGCGAATCTTGAATAGAAGCCTCGACAACAAAAGCCTTCCTGAATTTTGAGTAGTTGACGTACCTAAAGACAACAAGGCAACGGAAAACGAGCCTCCGTCATCATAAAAATAATAGTGCCCCGTGATTAAAACTCCGGACGCCTTGGTAGTACAAAAGTAATTTCGTTTTGACTTTCATCCTGTTACATTTTATAGACAAGATGGCTTTACGTCAAGTGGACTTTAGATGCAAATTCGATTTACGAATGTAACGAAGCAGAGCAGAATTTCCTAGCTCCTTTAATGAATATGACGAAGTCCCAAAGCTGTTTCTCAATCGGCCATTTTAATAGAATAGCTAGCATACTTATTAAGTTATTATTATGCAAAACTACCAAATGAAGCCCAAAACATATTTAAGCTTTGCTTTCAGCGAAGGTTATGATTACATGCAATGAATTAAAGCGCTTAGGTTTTTTATCCCAAGGTTCAGATTAGGTTAAAGCTGCAATTAGTTAGCTGAAACCGCGCTCCATATCTGTTTAGCAGCGGTCGCGGTCGCGTGCTGATCTCACACATTTATACACACTCCCCGGTGGGCTATTACCTCCTACCCCTCCCCGCTCCTCTCTCCAGCCATTGCTCACAACCATTTATTTACCTGGGAAAATCTGATCGCTCCTAACTACCCCACTGTTCACAAGAACGCTAATTAATCGCACCAAAAAGGCACAACGACTAAATTACTCGCACAGAATTCACGACAGGCGAATTATCTCGAACTCAACTAATAATCGGCTAATCATACGCCTTTTGTAATTAGAGAATGATAAATGAATTCACCTTTGTTTAATTAAGCAACGATACTGAAAGGAGAGCAGTCTTCGAGCACGGGGCTGGCAGCAGCGTCGGGAACGCGACGCCGCGCGCGCCGGCCGGCCCATCCTCGCATAATGACGCCAATTAGTCCGTGTCACCGCACTTAATTTATGTTAGGACCGCCCAAACCTCCCCTTAACTTTTCTCATAAATAAACCACTCACAAAAAACTAAACAACGATGCGTCGACGATAAAGCCAGAATAATAAGGTAGCTTCACACAGAGCAAGTGCCGTCGCTGAGTCATTATTTGTCAGTCAACTGCAAAACTGCGGCCACCCATAACATTTCATAGCACCTGAAATACTCGTAACCTCGCTTAAACAAGCTATTTTCACACAGCAAAATCATAACCATATCCAGAACAAAATATTGACTTCATCCATTGTAAACTCAGTGTTCGATTGTATGCATTGGTGGAATATTATGTAGTTGGAGGCAGTATTCAATTAAATTTAATATGCAAATAGGCTTCTTTTTGAGAGATAAAAAAGCCTTCCTGCTTGTTTTTCTGAAATAAAAAATACTGGCTCGTGGAATGGCTTTGCGCTAAGTGGCAATAATTTTAGGACAGTTTCATTTAATGGCACTTAAAGCTATGGCCTTCGTTATTTAATGATTTCTAATGCAAGTGCTAAAAAATGTATTCTACGGGCTTAATTAGATATTTAGTTATACCTACAGCCTTTGCTGGTCTTAAAATTGTTTGGTATAAACCAGGTGTAAAGGTTTAAAACTGTTTTCAATTTAGCTATAGTTGAAACCTGTCGGGTTTCCCGCCATGCACAAATTGGGGTATCGGCTTATACTGTAAGGAGCACAAAGCCTGGCTCGAATCAATTAGGTGATCCGAAATCCTCGAGGCTTAGATAAAAGACGCGGCGTTTCCTTTATACCCGTGGTTAAAAGAATTCAATTACATAATACTAAGGAGATTAAAATGGCTAACACAACTTCTTTGAAATAAGCTAGGTAGCTATTTAATTATTGGAAAGTTGGCTTCACTCAGTTGATTTGAAAGTTCAAAGCTTGTAGCCTTGAAGCGAATTAATTTCGATAAAATGTATTTAGGTACTTAGGTACTCAATTACTGAATCAACAATTGAAATTTTGCGGCTTCAACGAGAGCTGAACTTGCTTATTAGATATAGTTAACAATCTACCACACCAAGCTTGAGCCTGGTTTTTCCTTTTATTTATCCCCTTTAGTTTATTTTTACAAAACATTTGATACAGTCAAAAAATAAATTGACGAAATTCTGCAAGTACAATTACATGCTTTTTAAATGGTAAAATGCAGGCAAAACAACTGTGATGGGCCAAGGGCACTGACCCCCGCCTTCTGATCTAAAGATCATCAAAGTTTCAAATGCCAGTGGAAAAGAGATACAGGCGTGTATGCTAATGGAGGTCTTTTCGCTCGAAAATTATGTGCTTTACACAACACAAAACGGCACATATGCCACTCACCAACCGAATTAGGCAATGCATGGTGGTTTATAACCCAATTAATCTCGATGGTATAAGCCAGTGTCACAGCTTCAAGAACATTGGAAGGCCGATCATAATTTCCGTCCACTAGGTGTCTGGGTTTTTATCCGGAGTTTTTGGCAGTCTTGCAGCGAGCACGCCTATTGCCTGGCAAGCTCCAATGAGCCGTCATAATTCTAGATTGGCTAGTGCAGTCTGACTGCCTCAGCCTGATTGCCTATTAAAGGAGAGAAAACTCGCCGTTGGGTTTAAGAAAAAGCAAAGAATATCAATAAAATGTATTATGTAGTGTGTTTATACTTAATTTTCAAAATTCCTGCATTCACTCAGTCACAATAAATCAAAAAGTACTTAATTCAAAATCATCAGTCCTCCACAATACTATCAATAGTTTGCTGGATTTCCGCATCCGTGACATTCTTCTTCTCAAACGGGAAGTTAGGATGTCTATAAAACTTAACGTACGTGTTCGTCCTTAGTCTATAGCCGCTGTTGAACCCAGAGATCTGTTGGAGTTCTTCATCTGTGAGATTGAAGTCAAAAACAGCTATGTTCTGTTCTATGCGTTCTTTATTCATAGAACGTGCTATAGGGACTAAGTTGCGGTCTAGCTGAAAAAAAAGATTTCATAATAATGCTCGCTCGATACTTTCGTTCCTCATTTCATTGTCATAATACCTATTGGTCTGTTTTAGCGTTACTGCACACAGTTTTGTTTTGATTTTGTAAAAAGATAGGGATGCCGTTATTTTTAATTACGAAAACATTTTTCAGTGGTTTAAAAATTAAAAAGCTATCACACCATAAAAAATAAAATTCATCGTCAAAGTTTCTGACAACAACCACATACCAGGTATCTTAGTAATATCTGCGGCACGCTCTTCTTGTACTTGGCAGCCAAGCTTTGCAAAAGAGGGTCGTCAGCTCTGGGCGGCGGAGCTTCGCTTTTTCTTCCAAGTATGGCTCCGAATGGAGTGTATGCCATCACTATAATACCCTTTTTTTGACACCAGTCCACAAGCTCGTTTTGAATAAGTGTTGGATTCACCTGTGTAACAAAAACTTTATAATGTTTACTAAAGTGATTAATCGGACAACAATAACATTTTGCTGATTATTTTTAATTGTGGCAAAAATGTAGGCTGCTTATCTCGAAAATACTGTTATTCGCCCTCTCCAATTAAAATAAAGAAGCATCAATAATTTTACGCCAGGAATTTTCCTGTTAGTGTCGGAAATATTTTATAACCGGGTTAAAGCGAGATTTACAAGATAATAAATACTTTATTGAGATGTTCTCTGAATAACGACAGTATATACATACTTTATGACAGCCCGTGTATGTTAAAACTTCCCTTTCGAATGGAGCAGAGATTTTGCGCAGGTATTTGTTGAAATTGGACTACTTTAGACTTTGGGAAGGCATAAAAACTTACCTATTTTAGTTTAGACATAACATTACAAAAATATTATCGACCTGACAGAATTTATTTTCGTATAGGTTATGACATAAGTTTCGTTTATGAGTCTGAAATCAGTAGTAAGAAAACTATCTACTAACCTCAATTTGCAAAACTGCAGGCTTTATTCTGGAATTATCCCAAAGCCTCTTCATCTGGGTTAAGTTGAAATTTGCTACTCCTATCGATCGAGTTAGGTTTAACTCTTTTGCATCCTCCATTCCTTTCCAGGTCGTAAGGTAGTCTGTTAAACTTACAGAACCATCTTTCTGTAAATTATAACGATTTTTTCTTAGTATTATATTAGCATGCTTTAACAAATTTTCATAGTTGTTTTAAACTATTAAGTATAAGCTTCCGCCCGTGACTTTGCCCGCGAGGTACCTTGAAAAACAAAAACAAACCTATCACATGAAAACCGTTCATTTTTTGGGGATAAAAAGAAGTCTATTTGCTATTCTAGACATATACATGGCTATTTCTGTGTCAAGTGTCGTCCGGATCAAACATTCATCCATCCAACCTGCCGCATTTATAGTAGGGCTAGTATCAGAGAGCGGCTCCACTAGCGTGGTACCTACTTTCGGAGATAAAAAGTAACCTATGTGTTATTCCAGGTCATAAACTACGCGTATTCTAAGTTTCATCCAAATCCGTTCAGTCGTTTCAACACGATTGAGTAACAGACATCTATACATCCATCCATCCAAACTTTCGCATTTATAATAATATTATTATGAAGTAGGATGCAAAACCTGATTTAAAAACTCACGTTATAAGCGAAAGGGTAATGCATCAAGTAGAGATCCACATAGTCAAGCTGCAATTCCTTCAGTGATCTACGTAACGCTTTGGGGACTTCATCTCTATCGTAGTACTCGATCCATAGCTTGGCAAAAAAACGGGTGATATCATTAATAAAAAGATGTTGTTTTTAGTATAGAACATGACATCCATCCAACAACCCTTAATAAATATTTATTTTATTCACTAGTAACATCGCAATGGCTAAACTAAATAGACATTCTATAAAAAAATATAGTACTTATTTGGATTTGAAGGAAAGAAAAATAATTAAAATTGTCGAAAAATAATAAAACATTGGAAATAAACTGAAACTGCTTTTCTAAAGGTTTTATTTAAATTTGAACAGGACAACTTCTCTCGAGCCAGCTAGTATTTAAAATACGATCACAAAACACTATTTATTTGGCCACTAATTTGTTAACTGGCTATCGACCACACGCGATAAAATCATACTTTCCTTTCCACTCAAAGCACCACAGGCTTCCGCCTGGTAAAGCTGATTCGGTTTAGTTTATTGAACTTGCAAATTTATTTTATCGAAGCGATACCCAGTTATGTCAACTCACCTTTGTGGTGATGTAAACGTTTTCTCTCGTGCCTTGTAGCGCGAGGTAGTTTCGGACGGCGAGGCCGACGTCGTCTTCCACTCGGTATAAGGACGCGGTGTCGATGTGCCTGTAGCCGGCCTCGAGCGCCCATTGTACTGCACGGGCTACCGAGTGGTTCACTGAGAGCAGCCTTGTACCCTGCACGTACATAAGTGTGTGTGAACATGTCACGATTATGTCTAGACAGCCGACGTTGATCTTATTTCATACATACATAAAATCACGCCTGTTTCCCGACGGGGTAGGCCAAGACCACGGATCTCCACATGCTACGGTCCAGATATACCTCTTTTGCTTCATTCACTCTAATTATTTTATTTCAAGGATGAGTTTACTTGAGAGTTTTATTTGTTGCTGTTCAATGAAAGAGAGTCATCCAGTGACAAAATGCAATTATTCAAAAGTAGACGTTTTGTAGTAGAGCTTCTCCTTGATGGGATGAATTCGGGGGAATTAGACCACTATGGCGTGACGTTAATGCTCGCATTGCTCTGTTCGGGTTCAACGAGTATGAGCGCCGGCAAAACAACATGGCGTCCCTTTCTGTTTTTATAAAAGACTTTTTAATTTTGTTGTTATGACACAAAGTCTTGCTTACGTTAGAAAGATGTCCCAAACTGGTTCCAAGAGCAAATGCTGGTATTTCGTTTCCGTCTAGTAACTTATACGACGACCCCGAACCATGTACCTACGAAGTTCAAAATTAATGGACATATTAATAAATAACCTTTTGCTGTAAGTATTAAAAATATGAATACTAATCTACATAGAATAAAAGGAATTGAAATACGATCAGTTTACAAGAATTTTGCAACCATCAATGAGACAGAACACTACGATCTCAATAATGTTTTGTTACCAGGTACAAAATTACGCCGAAGAAATGAATGAAAAACCAATAAAGTGGAGACATCGTAAAAGGAAACGCAATCATTTCAGCTACAGAGCTCGGTGTTGGCACTGAACAAAAACGTGATTAAATTCTTACCAGAGCATCGTTGAGTGAAACAAACAATAGGAAGTGAGCCCAGCTCACGGTAACGTCCATTTCTTCTAATATGTTACAGTCGAGTAACTCGCTATGTATGAGTACACCGGCTTCCTACACAGAACAGATACGAGTAAAATACAGTTATGTACGATGCGAGGTGCTACTCACGCGAGCACCAAACACTCGTTTGTTTTCGTTGATAAGATTTGACCTAATGGTTTTATCTGAATTGTTAAGTCAATTTATTCTCTGGTTGAACCAGGGACCCTTATAAAATTGTTCAATCCATCCGTCCGTTTCATTCAGTCAATCACATCTATTTTATAAATTACCAAATAGAATGAAGCTTAGCTTAATTTTAATCAAATAAATAGGCTTTCGGGTTTTTTTGTGGGCAACATACAGGACGACACGTACATGACTACTTGAACTACTACTAAATAAGTAAGTACTTAGTTGATCGAGTTATATAAGTCAGCACAAACAAGAAACATAATTATTTTAGAATAATAATTTCTTACATAAAACGAATATAAACCGAACAAAACAATATTATTACACTTTACTTGTTTTGGATAACAACTAACAATGGTACATACTTACCCACCGTAAGCATATGTATGTATGTAAGTGACGGCCCATTTAAACTCTGTCGTTGAGAAATATACTGCAAGTCTCTAAGGATTTATCCCGGAGACCTTTTGGAATTTAAAACCTTATAGAAAGTCACGGAAAAAGTGTAAAAAATAAAGAACGAACACTCGAACTGAAGAAAGATCTAGGTTTTTTATTTGTACGAACTTAGATGGGTTCTACTATTTCGGAATATTACAGATAACTTTATATACTAGGTACATTCCAACACGAGGGCATGTGCCATAAATTATAATGTTAGACGTGCCTCAGACATATTTAAAGTTTAAGGTAACTTTAAAGTAACTAGATCTACCTATACCTACCTAAACCTAAAAAACATAAACATGGCGGTTTCAATGGTGAAAATATTTGCTGTATGTTCCTAATTGTATATAATACAATAAACACGCACACATCCCGCAAACGTTTAATTCAGCAAAGCCAGAATTCGAAATTAGAGTGAAAATTAAAGCTCGTTTCGGCTCCGTGATAACAGCCCCGAATAACGTATAAATACTCGTGTTTCAAGCTCGAAGAGATACATCCATGAGAGCCAAGCCAGTAATAAATTATTACTCATGGACCCTTCGCGTGGTTAAGCTCGGCGCCCGTAGGTAATGTATCGGGTATATAGAGAGCATTATTCGATTTTCACAAATAAACTACCACGTCTGACCCCAAACGCCGCCCAGGCGGTACGTTACCCGTTCTGAGAATGTGAAGATGCAGGCTCTCACGAGATTATCTTATTTTCACAATCATATTGAATATGGAGGTTCTGGATTGCTATATATTAATATAGTAAATAATACGGTTTTTAAAGAGCGCCTATGTGGTTAAATAGTGTGTACCTACGCTAGTTCTTGAAGTTTTCATAAAACTATTGTACAGAAATCGAAAAGCACCTATTTTAAGAGATAAAACTTTTGCCAATCGAATAAAGCCCATTAACGCAACAGGCACTTAGAATCACGAAATAAAAACAAACTGCTCGTTAACTAAATCGTAGAAAAACATGATAGTGATTTACATCGAGCTTCTTACTTAATTACTTAGCTTCACCCCGGAGAGCTTATAAAAGAGTAGTTATAAACAGATAGGTAACAAGATCAGGTTTCAGCTCCGGTTTTAATTTACGGAAATTTCTGTGAGTTTTTCTGCGTAGTGAATTTTCCACTGGCTCCATTCATCAGGCGACTGTCACTGTCCCCCGCCGAGCAATTACTGATGTCGCACTCCGGTGCACCGCCATCCACCGGCGCAATTACTACCACCTACAGCCTGTCGGTACTACGACGACCTCCTCTAAATACTGTGCTCGTTTCACCCACTTACTTGAACACATATGTGGACTAACTTAAAACTGCTTTTTGGACTCATTTATCTTCAAACAGTTGGTTTCTGAAAATCCAATTAAAGTTATATTAACGGTGTCTAGAAAGTGGCTAAGAAGTTGCTCGGCACTTATCCGACTTTTAAATTAATATTATGCATTTTCATGAATGGCACGAATTGAGTGTGAAATCTAGGTCATTTATCATCGCATCGTGTCAAATGCGGATAAATTACATTCATAGTCTGTGCCACCCGTGGCCCAGTATGAAATATTGAGTACCTTTGTGGCGGTTTCTGAGTTCCGTCCATCCAGAATCAATATTTACGAAGTTATTAAAAACAGAGGGTAAAGGAGCTGGCAATTTCCATGACAGTAAAACAGAGCTGGAGCTGTGTTTATTAGAAAATACCTGCCTTTTATGTTTCAGCACAAAATTTTACTCCTTCCTCAAAAACCCTTACGCGTCTGCTTCTTTTATGCTCTGCTGATAGTGAGTTGATTCCCTCGTTTTCTGCCCTTATTTCTGTTGATGAAAGTTGCAGAGTGCGGCAAACCCCAAACAAATTAACGTTATTCAGATGAAACCCGTTACTCACGCGAGTCACGTACGCAGATTACCAGGAAATGTAGGCGGTTATTAATAGAATCCCGCAGTATCTCTTTTGTCATTTTCCACAAAAAAAACCTGTCATCATCATAAAGTTCATATCGGGAACTGCGTGCACTGATACTTTTTTAATTTGTAAAAATATAGTTTGCAGGAATGAAATTATTCAATTTTGCAGAAATAAAAATGAGTCAACGCATAGTCAACAAAGCGGAACAAGTGAAATGTTCCAATAATAAAAAAAAAGGTAAAACGGATCGCCTCTCCCGATTTTCAATATCGTTTGCAGGTACTAAACGAGGGTGTTATTCATATGTGTAAAGAGGGTTTTCGTATACATATCTAGGCATCTCCATTTATCCCATAGAGAGTTTCTTTCCTTTGTAGAAGTATTTATTCTGGTATTTATGTTTTCTCGTGCAAATACCCTTGGAGCATTATTACATCGACATTTCAAAAGGTGAAAATTTGATGTGATATTGAACTTGGCATGAGTTTGCTGAGTGTATCGGATTGTCGATATTGCTTACAGAAGTTACAATGCATGAGAGTGCCTATTCTCCTAGCTATCCTCGTTGCGAGTCGATTTGGATGAATCTGACGGACTTCAATATACAGATTCCTACATTTGGAGCAGCTCGAATGGATTAGTCCCGAGAGCTATTGCATATCGAATCCGGTAACCCGAATGCTTACTCTGTTCAGCGTTCGTCTTAAAGTCATCGCCATGCAGTAGTATAATAGTAGCATGTTACATGGCATCTCTGTCTACCAAGGTCTACACAAGTTATTTTAGAGATAAAAGTTATAACAAATAGAAACAACCGCAATGCAGGATAGTTGCAGTCTCTATTATTTTGTCAATTGACTATTTTGATTGGAAAACTTGGTTTGAACGAATTTAGGTTGGTATGTGGAGGCATTCCAATATTAATTAAATTCTTTTGTTTGGGTTGGTATTTAATTTGGTGAACAATCAGCGTTTTTTAGAGAGTTGCCGCGTAATTAAACGCTTTATACAAAAAAAAATTGTACTATATTTTAGCAGGAGATTTAATCATTTTTAGTTTGTTAGTTTTACGGGGATTTTACGAACCTAAATGAGTAAGTAAACAATTTGTACGTTCACAGCCGGAGTTTATAATTATTGGCAATGAACCTTCTGTTCAGCTCGATGTGTCAGATGCAAGTTGCGCTAACCGATACATCTAAATTAAGACACATCGTTGATTTACACACCCATTGTAGAGATGTTCCTACCAGAAATGGGAATACCCAATTAATTTGCATTCTCTATATAAATCGAGGCTTTAATTAGTACGCGATGTAAAAAGTAAATCATACTATCAATATCATCAATGCAAAAGTGGATGTTTGTTCCGCTATAAACAATTTAAATGAAAGTTAGACAGATTGGATAAAAACATTGACTAGAAAATCTTCATGGAATTAAAAACGTCAAGGTTTATTTATACTTCATCATCATCATCATCATCATCATCATCAGCCTATAGCAGTCCACTGCTGGGCATAGGCCTCCCCTAATATATATTATCCTATTTATACTTAAGAAAATAAAATAAAAACGCGAGTGAAGTTGCGGGAAGTCAGGTATATTGATGTGATTAAAAATATAGATGCAGTTACAAATGTATGTACTATTAGCATTAGGTTATATAACAAATGAAACAAAAGATCAACTCAATTAATTAAAGTAGGTACTTATCACAAGGATCTCAATAGGTGCTCGTTCTTCTTACATTGCTTTAATCTGAGAGATTGAAACGAAGCACTGTTTCTGCGTCAAAATGCTACATTGTGTCCGTACTCGCTTCCAAACAATCTTGTTCTTGTTTTAATTACTTGGTAGATTTAGCTACAGAGCAGTAGGTAGGTACAAAGGTTATTATTTTGAACTTGCGCCTGGATCCTTAACTCGCGATTGACGGGCGAAATGAGGATGTATTCGACAGGTTACCCTGCTACCTGCCGCTGAGAGCCGTGAGATATTGAAAACCGAGCCTCACCGAGCCTGAGGCCATCCGTTTGACCTTTTTTTATTGGCAACATTTCACTCGATCCGCATTGTGGAGCGTTTGACTGAAACGGGTTGCGTTGTCAAATTGCGCTGATATTTTAGCCGGTACCTGTATAACCTTCATTTACAAGCCAATCTACTTAGGAATGCCGTAAAGGGATCTTTTTAGTACGCTGCGGCGGACCCGAATGTTTGAAACTGAGATTCTGAGCGGAACTCATATTCTCGATTTCATTTGAGGTTTTGTAGGTGTAAAACAACAGTGATTGAGCCAGTCTAAATTTTTATTTTAATACAATATTTCTATTGTAGTTTTGCTTGTAAATCTAGAACGCCGAAATCGAAATAGAACGTTCCACTGCAAATAAAATCTTTTTGTATTCCATGCCATCCAAATATCCAACTGAATGCAATCTTAGTAAGAATTCTTCGCAAGCGGCGCTTAGCAAGTAGTTTAGAGGAATGTAGTACACATTACTAACGTGCGGAGCGGGTGCAGAGAACTTGTCCTGTAGGGGTATTACTTTAATCGTGGAAGGCCTCCGTTATGGTCAAAGTTTCATGAGCACGGCCTCAGCAAGTTAGCCGCTTATTGCTCCCACTGGTGGCGCTGGTGGTGTCTCGTTACATCTCCTTCCTTTGTTTTTATGAATCGAACTCGCCAAGTTTCCCAGTTAAGATTATCCTGGTAATTGTAGCCATTAGTGGCTGAATGAGAGTCGTGCTGAGATAAGGTATCATTTAGATTAAAAAAAAATAGATAATATGTAGGTAAATTATTATAAAATATTGAAACCAATATGAAGGACCTGTTCTCCTTTTTGAGTTTTATGTAGTAAACGTAGTGGCAAATGTATCAAAAAATATATACCTACCTATAATATAAAGATACGATGCTATGAAAAGACTGTCGAATATCCAGAAAGTTACCAATACCTACGTTTGTGAGATGATGGTCACGAAAATGTCACAGATGGTTTGTTAACTGGCACAAACAGCGCGCAGGTGAAATAATATTAGCTTTCCTGGCTCAATGTATTTTCATGCTTATTTTCTCTTCTCGCTCTGTAAATTTAAACAAAATATCTAAAAAAACTCGCTCCTTGGGTATATTTTAGGAAATATCTAAAAAAAGTAGTCTTAATACCTACTTAAGCATGTTTTTGTAACCTAAAAAGTGAATCCTATATTTTCTAAATACTCTTCGACGACGTTAACTTTATCGGTAGCATAAATATGTTAGGAAAAGTACGGCTGTCTAGGAAAAGTAAAGAAAACAACGCCACCAGGAGTGCAACGTGACGAGGAAAAATACACTAATACAGTGACACAAAATAATAACGTGCTCAGTTTGGCGAATTAGGGTCAGTAAAACATAGCTATACACGCATTCTGCCTGTCTGTCCTCGGGCACGAGAACTCTCCGGCAAATCGCAAAATTGGCAGTAGATAGGTGGCTGTATTTGTAGGTTTTGAGCGGCTGCCAACATAAATCTTTTACAGCACCGACGCCTTTACATATCTTTACATCGGTTATGATGTAAGTTAGCATAGATATATATCGATGTGCTCTAGAAATAAAGTAGATTGTATGGGTAATACAAGAAGATAGGTACCTACACTCTAAAACTTTAGAAGTAGGTAGAAACATAATAAATTTTAAGAATACCTACGGTATATAAAAAAAGTTGCTTCTCTTAATTTGTTATCTTGTTTTAAAAATAATTTTCTACAGTTGCTTACACATTCAATAGCAGTAATAGTCGTATTTTAAAAAGTATTAAAGTTGATATTATCTCGTACCCTGAAAGTTTTCTGAATGAGTTTTACTCAGACTCATTTTAGGGTTTAACTTGCCCGACGTTTTTCAATTTAAGTAAGTACACTCTGTGAACAATAATTAATAAAGGATTGTATTATAAAACTAACAAAAACAAACCGAGAGTAGATAAGTAGAGTTGCCTCGGAGACAATACTCGTATATACACAAACTCTTATCTGGATAAAGAATTAAAAAGTTATCTGGCAGGGAACCAAAAGTGCATGGCATAGCTCAAAGGATTAGCAACCTGAAGCGGCGTTTGTCTGTCACATGTAGCGAACCGTGATTTTGAATGGCCTTGATCGGGAATTAAAGCGAACGGGTAGAGTAAATGGATTTTTGTATTTCTTTTTCTGTAGCCTGATTTGTACTGACACGGGTTTGAGTTGCCGTGGAAAGGTTCAAAATAAAAATAAATACATTTGTTTGGCAGGGGTTCTGCAGTTTTTATAAGTACCTACCTACGTATACTTATAACGTAATATTAAACAAGCTTTTGCATCTATTCTGAATAACATCAGGTAGAACTTCTTACTTACTTTCAGAATAGTATACTGGGATTTTGTTTTAGATGGAGCCGCGGTTTTTTTACGATGTTTTCTTAACCGTTTGAACAGTCACTACAAATACACATTTTTGAGTGGAAAATCCTGTATGCATTGCATTTCTGGGGTTGAACTCATGAACCAAGAATAAAAAGGCAGAGGGTGTCCCACTACACCATCATCATCATCTTCCTGCCCTTATCCCACTAGGTGATTATATTATATTATACCACACACTTACACCATCAGTGACAAATACCTATTATACTGATTTAGCATAATGTGGGTTCCTGTAATGTTAATTTTACTTGTTTCTCAATAAATACATTACTGCCTGACTGACAATTGCACAAAAGATAATTCAGATTTTCAGTTGCATGAAAACAAGACCGCAGGCAGTGTGTCCAAAACATTGGGAAAGTCGGACAAAATAATATTACCTGCAGATTTTAATTATTACCATTTTCATATTTACCGATTGCAATAACAAGTTTATTGCAGTTAGTAGTTCGATATTGCGAGCCAGTCTATTTGCAAATAAACAAACGACTTCAAACGAAAATAAGTTGGAAAATAAGATTTATGTAAATTTCTTCATTCGCGCACAGCGAAGTAAAATCACAGGCCATATTTATTATAGCCACTTCAGAGAGCGGAAGTAAGCTCTTCAGCAGCTAGGAGTAGTTTTAAACGGCACTTGCCGTAGTTTCAGTTATTTATAGTGACTCCAAAACGAAATACTTGCTCCGGAATGTTTGAAGAGAGTCGCAGTGAATGTTTTGATCGAACCTTTTTACTAATAGATTACATAAGTAAAAGTGGAATCTCGGAAACGGCTCCAGCGATTTTCATGAAATTTAGTATGCAGAGGGTTTCGGGGGCGATAAATCGATCTAGCTAGGTTTCATTTTTAAAAAACGTCGTTTACCAAAAAAAATACCGAGCAAAGCTCGGTCACCCAGGTACTAAATATTATACACATCCATCGGCTATGGGTACCTACATATTTTTGTCTTTTGGTGTTGAAATTGTGTGAATGTAAAATGAAAAAAAAAGCCCGTTGCCAGAGGCATGGCTCCTATGCAAAGAGTTATCCAAAAGACTTGTAGATGAGACCAATGATCAAAGGTTTAATGCTTACTTCGGTCAGACAATCAGTATAACTATCCAACGAGGTAACGTTGCCTTTGGGTACATTTACTGCGGTCAGTGACTTGAACTCTGTTTTCAATAATACCTATAATTAATTTGTTGTTGGTATATTATTAATTAACTCTCTCTGTGAATAAAAATATCTATCCATAATAAAAAAAATATGGTAAGTAATGCAGGTACTTATATAATTGAGTCGGTATTAAAGAGTAAGAGTTTGTTTGAGGTAATCTCCGAAAGTACCTACACATCCGATTTCGAAAATTCTTTCAGCAATATTCAGAATCTTATACCTTTAAACGAGCAATTCTTGTATTTATATACAGTCGTGGTCAACTAATTAGGGACACTCTTTGGTTAAACCGAATTGTGAATTTATTTTTTATTTTCCAACGAGTCTAAACCATATTCCATATCTCTTACATGTAAGTATAATTAGTCATTTATGTGCCCGATTATACAAACAATAACAACTTCTTAAACATTAAACCTCTTTACAGTATAGCTGATAGATTATCGTAGTGCTATTTGTTCAAATAATGCTGGCTGGCCATTTAATTAGGGACACTGAGATATTGCGTTCTATTTTCAAAATTTGAATCTCAATACTATTTTACTTCTTCTCTTATTGTTTCGTGGTAGTTTTGGCGGCAATCCCGATATTTATTTTAAGTTTTGAAAAATATTTTGAAGAAAAATGGGTAAAAATAAAAGTTGCGATCCAACACTACGAAAAATTATCATGAAGTTTGTTGTCGAGCATGGTTGGCCATACCGAAGGATAGCAGAACATTTAAATTGTTCAAAAACTATGGTATACAATGCAGTGCAACATGTCAGACGCAATAACACAGATTTAAATGTGCCCAGAACAAAAAGATCGAGAAAAACAACTCCGCAAGAAGATAGAATGATAGCCAGGTTAGCTAAGAAAGATCCGTTTCTAGGCTCTATTTTAATTAAACACGAAGTGTTTGGGACAGACGAAAGAGCTGGTGTCTCAGCTAGGACCGTTCGACGACGTCTGGTAGAAGCAGGGTTGTTCGGAAGAGTGGCTCGCAAAGTACCGTTGTTGAAGAAAGAACATAGAAATGCTCGTTTGGCGTTTGCACGTAAATATGGACATTGGACCTACGCCCAATGGCAACATGTATTATTCTCTGACGAGACCAAGGTTAATTTGATTTCTTCAGATGGAAGGCAATACGTACGGCGTCCAGTAAAAGCGGAAATGAATCCAAGATTCACAAAAAAGCAGGTGAAACATGGCGGTGGAAACATTAAAATGTGGGGTTCATTTTCTGGACGTGGAGTGGGACCTGTGAGGAAAGTTCAGGGTAACTTAGACCAACATCAATACAAGGCAATATTGGAGGAAACGATGCTTCCCTATGCTGAGGAGCATCTCCCTATTATATGGACGTTTCAGCATGATAACGACCCAAAACATACCGCCCGTTCAGTCAAGTCGTTTCTTACCAGTCAGTCAGTATCGGTGCTAGATTGGCCAGCAAATAGCCCGGACCTTAACCCAATCGAGCACCTTTGGCACGAAATCAAGAAAAAAGTAGCCACTTATCGTACCACAACTTTAGATGAACTTAATGAAGCTTTTTGTGAGGCATGGGCAAACATTCCTGTCGAAACATGCCAGAAACTGATAATGTCTATGCCACATCGGTGTCAAGCGGTAATTACTAACAAAGGTTTTGCTACTGGGTACTGATTTTACACGTAATAAAATGGAGCTGTTAAAGATATTATAATACTGCAGATTATTAGTTTTGTTTAACTCTATTTTTCATTATAGTTTACTGTCCTTAATTAAATGTCCAGCTACAGAATTATACCTTAAAATTGAATACATGTTCAACCTTTGATATTAAATACTTTTTTCTATTTATTTATTCTTTTATTTACAGCCATTTAAAGCATAATAATCGGACCAAATTATGCAAATAATAGTTACTGAGAAATCAATAGGGTTTTATATTTGTATGTACATAACCGGTTATTGTTCTTCACTATCTTGCATGTCCCTAATTAGTTGACCACGACTGTATGTATAAATATAATTTGAATCTCTTAAACGGCTCCAACGATTTTCATGAAATTTTGTATGCACGGATTTACGGGGGCGATAAATCCATCTAGCAAGGTTTCATTTTCTAAAAATCAAGATTTACCTAAAAAAACCGAGCAAAGATCGGTCAACCAGGTACTATATTTTAAATGGGGTGGTGGGTATGGTAATGTTTGACAACTAACTTTTGAGAGTAGGCCAGCTAGTATAATTTATACCAATAGTAAGTACTACGACAGTTGTATTATACTAACTGAGCCGACAGACGTTGTCCTGTCTTAAAACCTTCTCCTTACAATAACAAACACAACAAAAAATTAGCGAAATTGGTCCAGCCGTTCACGCGTGATACCGGCCGTGACCATGGGAAATAGGGATTCAATTTTATAATAGGATGACGAATATCTACTTGCGCGTTGCCAAATATCAACGCACTACCGCATTGCGCTGCTTATTAGATATTATGTTATATGTATCTAACAACCAAGTAGGTACCTACCTACCTACTCATCAAAAATTATAAAATATTATTTCTAAAACTCTTTACATCTATCTACCAACCCAATCTCGTTACATGGGCCTAAACTCATTTTATTGATAAAAGCTACCTTATGCTAAAAGAAATGTCAACGAAAACTTTTCTTCTGATGTTACACAAAGTGACTATAAAAGCTTTTATTATGTTTTTATTGTCTGAGTAAAGCGTTTCGAAACAATCTTCAACTCCTTATTTTTCTTACGCAACACAATTTGAATTGTTGGCTTTGAATTGCTGAAACCTTGAATAAGTTAGTATTTAATATCTTCTTGAAAGAACCTACTCGTATAAATATTTTACATTGGTAAGTATATATAGGTATGTAAGCGTCTAAGGTTTTATTTTTGAGACGTAACTAGCGTACTATGCGGCGCTAAGACTGTAGGGTAGGGTGGTCTAAGACTGCGCACTTAACTTATCAGAGGCTATAGAATCAAAATGAACAACAATACAAAAACCAACTTTATTTATTTCTATTCCTTAGTCATCAGTTAACAATATTTTAAAGTCACTTCGACATGAGATCAATAGTTTTACAGATATTTAAGGAAAATCGCAAAATGGGAAATGCGCACTCTTACACTACCGGTCGTGTAAGATTGCGCAGTGGGTTCGGTAAGACTGCGCGGGTACTGTAAGAGTGCGCAGTTAGTAATTAATTACATTATTGATACAAATCACACACAAAATCTGGGGTACCCATATGTCCCGTGCATTCTTCATGCCACCACTCATTACAAGCTAAACATACAATCCAGTCTCCAATTATTGGTTCCTTATACATTTCTCCACAGCCTGAATACATTCAAGTTTTCTTAGAACCAAGTTTTGTTTTTGGTGCATCAATTTTATTTTTTTATATCTCCGCCTTCGGTTTAGATTTTTCAATTTTTTTACGACTAGTGCTTGTAGATGACTCAAGCTTAACTTTCCTTACTGGACAGGCTTAGCTTTCTCTTCTAATTGACTTAATCGCTGTAAATCGTTTTTATAAGATGAACTACCAAAAACCTCTGACCAAAGTGATCAAAATGATCGCTCGAATGTCTGTTTTCTTTTCGACGTCATTCTGTAAATACAAAATACCGTAAATAAAAAATGATTTTAAATTATCAAATATAGAAAACGGAAAAATAAAATAGGACATGTAAGTTTGCGCGCGCAATCTTAGACGACCGTACCTTGCGCAGTCTTACACGATCGTCCATTTTCAATTGTTTATTCTGGTACCGCCATCTAAGCAGAATTACGTGAACTAACTTCATCGGCACTGTCTTGTGATTGTGTTCTTTTCAAATCAAATCAAATCAAATCAAATACATTTATTTTGCGAAACATGGGTTACAGGGATGTTAAATAAAAAAATAGAATGGGAACAGCCATGATCAGCTTTACAGCATGCAAAGTCACGATAGATGTATATAAAACAAGGTCAATATCAACATTAATTAATCAATAAGTAAATTGTCTCATCTAGAATTTATCCATCAGATATTCATTGACATTATAATAGGCCTTCTTAATTAACAATTGTTTTAATTTGTGTTTAAAAATATGAATAGTACTGCTATCTTTAATGCAAGTAGGTAAGTGGTTGTAGATACGAGGTGCCATACAAAATATGCTCTTATTAAAAAGTGTCGACTTATTTGGAGGAAAACAAATTTTATTGTCTTTTGCGAAATCGATCACTATAACAATCGATTTATTTCGACCTAGTGATTGACAAAACGTTTTAATTGAAGACAAATAAGATCAAACAGTGATAAAAACTTCAAACTCACCTGGAGCATCGTATTTTCACGGTAAACCAATGATGTTCCGGGAGCGATAATAGGTGCCGCGCCACTTCAAAACAACACTGAAGTTAGCTACAAGTCTCACTGTACTTCCGGGATATGACGTCTGCGCAGTCTTATCGACTGCGCAGTCTTAGACCACCCTACCCTACTCGTAATTATTCTGTGGCGTTAGGTGATAAAAACGCTATATAATAATACTGATTCAATTCAACAAACTCTAGTTAGAGTGACCTTTGTAAACTACGCGTCTTCCAAGTTATTTGTCCAGCTGTATCAATAACTGAGTAATAAACATCCATACATCCATCCATCCAAACTTTCGCATTTATAATAATTAATAGGATTATGTAGGTATTTTCTTTGTTTTTGAATGTTTTCAACAACGGTCGATTGTTCGGCATTTACGACGGATCACTGTAATACGTAACGTACGGTATGCTAACCCTCTGAGCTACGTTAACAATGTTAGTTCTTGACGAAGGAACGTTTTGTATTTTATCCTTCAGAAACTACAAGCATCAATACCTAAGGTGTTCAACTTATTAGGACACTTTACCCCTGGCCTATATTTTAGACACCAAAATGGTGAACAAATAGCGTCCTTAACTGGGATATACGGGGCTTTTACCGCTGGCCGGCAAATATTTGTGTATCATCTAAGTTGGTGAAAAAGTAAACAGGGATGGGTTACGCGTCCCGATTCCTCGAGTTAATTGAGCACATTAGTCATACGTCGGGTCGTTGCGCAGTAGCCGCGGGCCTTATCTGCTGTGATTTGTGACGCCGCTGAAATATAAATTATAAACCCGCCCAAAATTATACTCGTAGGTTAAAACAACAAAGTACCACCTGTATTTGTAGGTACGACGCGCAGCCTCCTGTGGTGTTATAGGGAAGTATGCGAAGTCATCAAGAACTTCGTAACAAAGCCTCACACATCTTACTTGCTTTATAACAACTCGAAACAACTGTGTAGGACGATGTTGGCGCTCAGCTGTTTGCAATGATCGTCACAATCACGTGTGGCAAATTGAAGGTAGAACGTAGGTACTTCAATATTGTGCTTTGTTAGAAACCTACAAGTATTATGATAAGTAAGTACCTGGATGACCGAGCTTTGCTCGGGTTTTTTTTCTAGTTTATCGTGTTTTTTGGAAAATGAAACCTAGCTAGATCGATTTATCGCCCCCGAAACCCCCTACATACGAAATTTCATGAAAATCGTTGGAGCCGTTTCCGAGATTCCGATTATATATATATATATACATATATACAAGAATTGCACGTTTAAAGGTATGAGATTAACTCACGTAGAGACAGTCAGTAACGATCATTAACCGATTTTCTGCTAGTTTTTACTAAACTTCAATTGTACCTACTTTGTTTATTTACCTAAATTCACATACATAGGTACTAATGCACATTATGTGCGACTATTACATTAGACATCTCATTTTAAACATTTTGAGGGTTATTTTTAAAAATTTTGAAACACGTGACCTTTTAATTCTATATTATGTAGGTACCTACTTGTAAAGAAAAAGTTTTAGGTAAATCGCCCCACGCTTTAAAAAGTATCATATAATTACCTATGTACCTACTTACAAACTTTCTCACATTTTCACTTCTGAAAAATTCCACCTTTACAATAAAAGAAAGCTACCTTCCAAATTTCAGCTTTCAAGCTTTCAAGCAAAATTATGAGTCAGTCAGTCTAAATTCTTGTCTTCGTTACTACTTCTGCCATCTAGCGGAAATAATGATAAACTCGTTCAAAGACAAACTTCCTACACGCAGGCGATTTAAAACACTCGTAGAACCTTTAACGGGAAAGAAGTTAGAATTCAAGCCAACAGATGAGGAAACTTTCAAAGTCAATGTTCTAAATATAAAAAAACTGCTAACATGCATAGTGTATTTAATACTCGTAGATAAGGAAAATTGCTATCCAGGGTAACATTAAACCGTTATTTTTGAAAATGTTTCTGACGAAATATTCAGTGTGTAGAAAATAGGTAAGAAAAATAACAAAGAATTTAAAGTTAATATTCCTTTATTTAAAAAGATTAAATAACATTCGATTAACTTTATTCATCGAACAAAATATACAACTTTCTAAAATAGACATCACAGATAAAATATATAGACATAAAATATTATTTTGCCACAAAAATGTTTGATGATATTGTGAGAGTAATTTTGTACAGATTATACCATTAGCAAAATACATAAGTGAGTTAGCCCATTTATTCCGCTTGAAACGTGGCTTATGTCCCAAAGTAATTATAAACGAAATTGTCATATGATTTTGGTATGCTCCTGGAATTGGATGGAGTTGATTGTTTTTTATTTATAAGCTTTCTAATGGTCAAAACTTGCAACTGAATTTCAGTTCCCCCCCAACCGATTGAGCTGAAATTTGGAACACCTTGTAGATAACTTCGATGATAATACAATAATATAGTAGGTACCATGGAGGTATTTTCTTGATGGGGCCAGGAGATACCTAGCTTTATAAAAGTTGGTTTTTATAGAGGTATTTTAATTTTTTTTTTTTAAGTTAACTACCTAGTTTACAGGACATTTATAGTGTGCTCAGTATTACGGGGTATTGAGGTTGCTAAGGCACCGCCCTCGCGAGGCGAATTGAGTACATGAATATCAATGTCACAATGCTTCGTCTCTCTAGTCTATGGTTAGTGTAGAAAATTTCAACTCGTACGCTGCGGCCGGATAGCAGGCCAAACAAATAAGTACCTACACACTTTATGTTCCTACCTAACCTACCTATGCTAATTATTACCTTGCATTGTCAAAATATGCAAGTAAAATACTTACTTAAATTTTACTTAGAAGTAGTCATAAGCATATTTTATTACCTAACTCAATACTTATTATTAGTACCTTTTTGTGAAACATCAAGGTGTGATAAAATCACACTACTCGGTGAGAAAAGTGGTCTGTAATGTTATAAAAAGCTGAGTTCTATGATGTACCTACTTGTGCCTCTCTAGTCTATGGTCTATTTACTTAGGTAATTGTATCTATACGTACTTAATTATGGACATAATTTAAGTACTTTTTCAATTTATTTAGATTTTTCCTGCATAGTTCTTTCTAAACAGACAAAATACGGGTACGTTCCATAGACCAACGCAGATTGAGTTTCCAGTAATATTAATTAATGCTATGATTTTGCAGTATGAAAACTGTTCGGGACATTTCTGTCGTATGGCATGCAACAAAGTACCTAGATTGTATTCTTGTTAGCAAAGACGAGTTGATATGTTTTTCATTTTAAAAAATGTGATCCAGGAAGGTATAAAATAAACAAATAGCATGATTTTCCTAAACAATACCAGTATAATAACAATACTGATCATTCTGTATTTTATTTACAAAGCTTTCTTAGTATGTCAAATTCTAAATTAAAATTTAATGTTATGTACAGTCAAATACTTAAAATAATGATTAGGTTATTCTATTAGGTACATGCGTATTATTATATTATGTATAATTATGTACAAAATAATGACTTGTACCTAAAAAGAACACTGTTTCTGATTTTTTCTTATAATTATGATGTGTTATATTGAATTATCTATAAGTTTATAATAACGTAACTTTTGATTGTTACATGAGAAGTTAGGTACTTGTCTGTTTTATCTTTTTTCAATATATTTAACAGACTTTAAAGTCTTACTTAAGTAGGGAGACAGACAATATCATGTCAATGTACTTTAAACCTACAAACATTGGAAAAAATAAGATAATCCTATTTTGACTCACTAGACTTTTTGGAAAATAAAACTTATATTTCATTCTTGTTCACTTACGAATGTACCTCCTTTTTAGTTTTAGTGAATGTAATTTTGATCGTTTAGGTATCTAATACTGGCAAGTTTTATTCAATGTTTTGAGCAAATTATGTCTTACGAACACAACATTACTTACAATGGCACATTCTTTCTCTAACATTTTGTACCATTTACCAACATTCAGCTGTGTTTGAACTTAGTATAAGTGGTCCTTCTTATTTATTACTTTACATGTTTTATTTATTGATTGATTGGGGCATCAATTAATTTATGATATATTAATTTATTTAAGTTACGTTATTTAAGAAAGTGAGTAGGTTCTGATGATGTCGTTGCTTGTCATGTATTTGTTTAAGATTACTCTGATAAAAAAATCCTGTACCTCATTTTTGCACCTTTAGTTCATACGGTGCACTGGTTATTTTTACAATAAATGCATACACTTACAAATATTATCAACACAAATTCTAAAATTAATTTGACAACACGAAGATAAAATACAAAAATAATAATATTTTCAGACTGTGCATTCCATTTGCAATTATCTTCAAACACATACGACTACCTTCTACTATTGTCAAAAATAAGTAGGTACTTTAGTTTGCACGTAGTAGGGCTATGCAGATGACTTGGCTGCTTCTTTTACATATTATTAGATGAAGGTACTAAGTACCTATATACCTAGTTCTGTGGGATCAAAACTGTGTGAATGTGACTGTTAGGTGTTATATATTTTTTTTAAAGTTTTATATATTGCTAATTGTCCCAAGAATCTTAATAGGTCATAATCTACTTACAACAGCTAATGTTCTGAGATGGTTGCGTTTTTCATCTTTGATTAGCAACACCATAGGCCTTACCACAAGCTTTAACAAACTATCATGTTTCAGAAACGTCACATTTTAAGCTTGGAGTAACACTACTTCAATACAACTTATAAAGTTCATGGTACAAATTATCATAGTTACATTTCTTTGATATTGCTCGAAGGGAGTGTGGTTAGGCCCCGGTGCTTATAATATGGAATAAGGGTACTTTATAGAACTTTGCTTACAGATAGATATGCTTGCAATGTGGTTTTAGAACTTAGTTTATTCGTGAGCATCAAACTATATTAATAGGTTTGATTTGTACTTAATAAAAGTAAAGCAGCTGAATAGACTTTACTTAATTTACATAAAAAAGTAGGTAACGTGTATCAGCTTACGCTGGACAAAGCCAAACCTGGTGATTACCTAGTTAACTTGCCCTTTCCATACCGAAAGATGCATCACGATCGCCAGTTTTATTCGAGTTATATGGTAACTTATTAATGATATCGGTCAGCTTACGCTGGGCATGCGGTGGCCAGACTGTCCTTCTCTTTGTTGACTCGCTTCAATAGTTCCTCTGTCCACCTATGAGCCGTTCTGTCCACTGTTGATGGCACTGTCAGACAGTTCATACCGCCGTATTCACAAGCAACCTGCGAAAGAGGAAAACATAAGGACTAACTACGCTATCACTTCTTTATGTCAACTCAATCTTCTATGTACAACTTGATATAGGTAAACTGTTGTAGGATTTCTATTGGATTTTTGTACGTGTAGAAGCGGTTTATTGATTATAATTATTTGTTATTAAACATAATTTACATAGCATGTTAGCTACACTGTTTCACGAAGACACTTTTAATGTATTAAGGAAATCTTAAAGGCAACGTACAATGTACCTACGAGTACCTACATTTCTTTGTGAAATGCCTAGTCATGAACGAGCTTGGTAATCTGTTTTTGTTTAGGTTGATTTCGATATAATGGCTTAGTTATACCTATATAATGTTTCTAGCTGTTAGTATGATTAGCGTCTGTATTATTGTACGAGTATACTAGCTGACACGACAGACGTTTTAAATATAAACATTTTATTTTTGTTTCTAAGAACCTTCTTTACAATAACAAACATTAAAAAAAAAAGAATTAGCGAAATTGGTCCAGCAGATCACGCTTGAACGGCTGGACCAATTTGGCTAATACTTTTTTATATTTAGCTAATATATGGATTATGGCAAATGATTTTTTTTCATTGATTTATTTATATATATACCCTGTAGTGATGCAGCAAGGCCCGCTCGGTGGGCACGCCCACAGAGCTGGCGCCCGGAGCCAGCTCCCACACGAAGTGGTTGCCGAGCTCGACAGCGTCGCGCGGTCGCAGCGCGTACTTGCTGCGGTTCTTGAGCGCGTGCGGCGTCGCCCACCGACGCGTTTTTTGAGCTGTTGTCAACGGCGCGTTTACTTCTGTATCATCCTAGAAAATAAAAATAGTGCGTGGAGTCCCTCGGAAGAAGTGAAACTTCTCATTGCTATTGCTAACGCACGCGCTGGCCTGTAACAGGTATACTACGCGCATGCGTTCTAGTACCACGCATTCACTTTCGCTCTGTCTCTTTCATACCCCCTCCATGGTAGCGTGAAACGTTTAACGCAACCTTGTTGCAAGTCGCATTAGAAGTTTCACTTCAAAAAACGGCCAATACTTTCCATAATTTATATCATTTTTTTCCACTTGCATTCCATTGTTAGTTCTTTAATTCAAATTTTCCTTTATTTATCACAAAAGCTCGCATTTCAGATTATAGAATCGTTGGAGAAAAAACTTGGAGTCTAGACAAGATCCGTTTTCTGTATGCCTTCATGCCAGAGAGGAGGTCAAATTATAAGTATCTCATTAGCCTGTGTCATGTTACGATACCGCTACAAACATGATCACGGCTGTCATCCACAGGCTAGTAGACATCTTGGTAAATATAATGTCGTCTAACCTCCCACCGTAAGTAGAAAAAAGCGTTTCTGAATAGGAACGCGGACGGAGCCTTCGACGGCGGGCTGTAGGACGCGCGCAGAGCGCTCAGCATGTCTGGTATAGTGCTCTCTTTTCGCGGGAGAACCACTTCGTCCACGTCTATGACTAGAAGCCAGCCGGCATTCTGCATCGACCGATACAAGCAGTCGTTGAATGCTGCGAACTGCCCTTCTGTCCTGAAAACAATCATTTAGATTTTTAAGCGTGTAGGTAATAATCATGTAGGTACTAAGTATACCTATAACTATACAGATTAACATAGGGAAACAGATGTTATTTTAAATAAAACAATTTTTTATGCGGTATTTTTCGAAAAACTAGGTAAGGAGGAACTTTTAATAACACGAGACATTTTAATGTTTGTTTAATATTTACTAGTGTTATTCCCGAATCAAAAGTTTTGACGTCCCACTTATCCCGCGGGATAAGTTGACCTAATGTTTTTTTGAATCGGTCAACTCTTGCCCTACATAAAGGTATTTTTTAAAAGGGATTAAAATAATTATATCATCAATATCGGTTCAGCTGTTCCGACGCGATTGAGTAACAAGCATCCATCCATTTGCATTTATAATATTTATGTGATGCGATTATTATAGACGAAGGGAAAATACTGTTCCGAAATTGCAATACGCTGGCCGGAGCACGATTGAGCGGCAAGGACAAATTGATTACCTACGTAGCGAATTGGCAATATGGTCCATCTTACAAATAGGTCATCCATAACGTAATTTTGCTGTGCGTGGTAACAAGACCATGAATATTAAACATTTCTCAGATTTTTTTAATTTTATTGTTTATTTTTTATATTAAGTAAGTATATGCAAACTTTGGTCTGGGTATGAATTTTACCATAATATTCGCATCACAACACGCAGTTTCTATACATTATTATATATTCTACACACTGATCGATTACATTATAATATTAGGTAGCAAAGTTGTGGTTGAATCTGTGGTATGATGCCATAGAGATAATATTCTTTAGTAACTACGATCACTGTTATGATGCTGACAAAGGTTATATTATGTCATTGACCTGCACCCAGCCTGCACCTCACCTTTTGACATTCAAAATGCAGTTAAAATCACTTTTATTCGTCTAAAACCGGTATAAAATATACCTACTCACTTGCTTTGACTAAATATCCATCAAAACGAATACATTTCAAGTTGACATGAAGTATCCACTTGCTCAGTGATTCATGTATTGCCTATAATATGCTCCATACTCCTAATATGTGTATTGTATAGGTATAATTTAAAACTTTAATAGGATACAAAATTTTCGAACGGGCAAGACTCGAATCCGCGTCTTTGCCTAGAGCCGGCGGCACACTACCACTAATGTTTCTGAAACCTATGACAAATAAATCAGCACTATGCATGTGAGTATAGCACGCTGTTGTAAGATCTTACCTAATTTCCACTTTTGACACGATAGGCAATTTCCAAGGCAGCAGTGTGATTAGACCTTGCCTCTTATAGTGGTCTAGGAGGCAGCCTGCTGGAGCGCTGAGCGATTCATTGTACATATAGAAATGGCTCACACCAAGTAGTCGGTTTATCTCGAACCATTCTACTAACCAATCATCTCGAGAGTATGAGAAGTGAAATGGCTTTACGCAGACGTGCAGGGTTTCCTGGAAATGTAACGAAAATGTGCTATTAACTATTTTGTAAAGTCTTCAGTTCAACATCTACGTCGCACTCAAAGATATAAGGTTTACTGTCCTTAGACACATAGCTACATAACAATATGAGATAAGCCATGCGAAACATCAGTGGGTTCGTTATGAAACGTTTTAGAATCTATTGTATAATTGATTGATTCTCGACTGCATGATTGCGGTATGGCTTTTATTTGAGGGCTGATGAGTGGTGCACGTGTCTGCATTGAGTTAAGCGGAATACCAGCTCAAGTTGTCGCTCAACAGATCTTATCCTTTTTAATAAACATTGTATCCTCATATACCTAGCTTGCTAACTCAACGCAATGTATAAAACCGTTCTAGAAACAATAACCCTTTGACAATCCAACAGAAACACAACAAAGGAAACCCGAAAAAATATACATCTAACCCTTGTTACAAAAAGAAAAATGGTAGACGTTTGAAAACAAGAAACAAAAAACCAGATTGTAAAAAGTAAACACTGGTATTTCAGAAGCTGTATCTTTTGCACACAAAGGGTAAATACAAATAGACGCGACAATAAAACTGGTGGTGTGTAAACGACATTAACGAGGCCCTAAAGTCGAGCGCTCCAAATATGCGTTACAGGCCATTGCGAACTGTACTGCGGCCATGAAATATTAATTTATAGGTAGACGTTTATCTATGTTTATTCAGCGGCCTATGGTATTTTGAATTTACAACATCTGTTAACACAAGGACATTTATTCGTAGGGCATCAATTTGGAGTAATCAGTAGTATTGTGTTATTTGGTGCCATGGTTTTAAAATCGTTGTGATTGGACAGATATCTTCTATTTATTCAACTATTGAAGCAACAGTTGAACATGTATTATTGGAATAAACGCATCACCGTACGTAGGTAACTGGCACTTTATAGAACAAAAAAGTAGAAATTTATATTTTAAAGTGAATGTAGCATCATTTCTGTAATTTTTAACATTACAGAAATGATGCTATATTCACTGCGCCAAACACGTGGGCCGGCATGTGGCACCGACTAGCAATTATTGTTTAGACGGTGGCGGATGCTGTTATATAAACGCAACATTTCGGTAAAATACGAGTCATCATCACCAGCCATTCTCATCCCACTGTTGGGCATAGGCCTCTCTTTGCTTTTGCCATTCACGTCTATTTTGCTGTTAGTTCCGCTATGCTCGGATACGCCCATTTACAACCTGCGGATTTTACTAAGTCGTCAACCCATCTTGTCAAAATACAAATAAGAACTATTTTTCGAACTGCTTACCTCAATACCAGTTTTAGGTTCGGTATCCAGTACTGTGAGCAGGTTGGTAGCTGGTTTCCCAGCGGAGGCAGCGGCGAGGATCGACACGGATGCGCCGGCCGTCTCCTGAGGCTTCACACCGGAGTCGCGGAGAAGGCAGAGCACGTACGTTGCACTGTATTTGAGGTTCCAATTCTCACGTATCGCCTAGAATACAAATAATGGAATTCTTACAGGCTCAGTCATCTTATAAAGGTTAATTTACTGGAACATCTGTCCCGGCTAATATTGCATGATCTCAAAATATTGATCTAATTATTGAGGTGAATAACATCTGATATGACTGCCTACATTGATTAAATGTGATATTGAGTCTATTTTGGATTAAAAGTGCTATTTTCGAATGAGAGTTATCTTATCAATTACAAAACCTTACATCCGCCTTTAATCCAAACTCATGTCCTTTCGAGGCGGCTAAATTCACTTAGTTTGTAAAGCATTTTGAAATTTATATTTTGATTTTTTGATTTTATTAAATAAAAATATAGCCCGCCTTGTATACTTATATCTTTATGATCGGTAAATATAGGATGTGGAAATAAAATACCCAATACCTACGCAAATGATACACAATAATTCTATTCGTACCATACGGGACGAAAGTTCAACAGGTGTGATTGACTATATTCTCAGTAGCTACTATAGGTACCTAAGTATTATTACTAAAAGGAAATGCGGATTGATCTTATCGTAAGCATATTTTGATCATTGAACCGTACCAAAACAGGCCTTTCACTAAAGAGTCAATTCAATCCCTAGGCACCTGTGCTCAGCGGTTTCCACGAACCGGAATTATTCCGTCTGAGTTCACAACGTGACCTGACAACGCGAGGATGACCTAAATAATAAAGTTCTATAAACAAATGAGGGCTTCCGGCTTTTCTAAACTAAGAGGAACGTGATCAAAACTGGTTTTCAAAAAGCAAACTGTGAACGCTTCTGAAAATAACGATGTCTTAAATAATGATGGAGTAAAGAAAAAATTATATTACTTATACATAATTTTAGTTGGGTAGGTACAAGAGACTCGAGTAGATAACGAAAGGTTTTATCCCATCTCATGCAGAACTTGAATAGGTTATGTAAGTATAAATAAATAAAAAGATTCCTACTGCTCGTACACCGGACTCCACGACACACGAACATAATAAAGAAAACCTTTTAAGGCCCAGAATACTCGTCACACTATTCCTTACGTAAGAATTTCTGAATTTTCAGAGGTGTTTTTGTCATGATTTTTAACCAAGGTTTTCTAACTGATTTGTGTTTTAGCTCCGGTTGATTTATCACTTATATCCTTGAGTATCGTGTAGTTCAATTTCAATGTAATCTATTAAGCGGTAATAGAATGATTAGGGTTGCAATACTTGCGATTATCAAAATGCTGGGCCTCTAGATGACACTGTTAAGGGTTCTATTTTCGTTTGGCTTCGGTCGGAACTGTAAAACAGGTAGGTACCTACTACATTATTTTAACACAATTTCGTTTACTAAATATCACATAGAAGTCCGAATTAATGTGAATTTACTGACTTTTGTGTGATATATTTGTGGCTTTTGTTGGTACCAACTTATATTATTATTATATACCGACGTTAGTAGGTACCTACTTAGCAGGGTCCATCCAATGCAGGATATCAGAAAACTGTGTTTCAATCATCGTCTGCCGTGCGAAAGCTTTGCTCATGTATATTATTGATAATTATATTACCTACATGCTAGCTCTAACTACAAAGCCGTTATTGATCCAAATGAATGAAAAGTACTTAAATTAGATTCACTATAGCTAGGATCCAACAATGGTATTATAATAGGCTATAGTGGAATGTGTTTTAATGTGCTTTACCTACCGGTAATGTTATTGAGCGGGTAATGTGATTACCTATGTGAACGTGCTTATTTCGCGGTTGGGTAGTCAGGGGTTTCAAACCGAGCAGGTACTTAACTAAATTATAAAGGATACCTAGGTATTCGCAGTTTTTTCAATGTTTCTAAAGTACGAGCATCTATGCTAGAGAGTAGTAAAGTACGTACTTACAAGATTTCAATATGAACAGTATTTACCTACTCGTACAATTTAATCGGGGGTTTTATAACAATACTAGTTGTTGCTCGCAATTTCGTCCGCGTGAATAACAGTTATCGCGGAATCCATAAACATTTTGTATGGGAAAATCAAAGGTAGATGTTTTTTATTTTATTATATTTTTTCATAAATTTTCCTATGTTTTTAATAGTAATTCTGCTATTCGGGACGGAGACAAACAAAAAAAATAAAAAATCATGAAAATCTGTCGAGCCCTAGAGTTTTGTGTTCGAACAAACTCAACTTTGTTTTATAAATTAAAATGATAATCCTTGGTTGGCACACTAGACTCGCCGTAGGTGTTTATATTTTCGTTAATATTAAACTGCTTGAAAAACTGAGCCAGCCAACCGATACAAGATTATTAAATAGCGAGCATAAGCATTAAACCCATCTCAAGACATCTGTTTTTCAAAACGGGTAGCATAAACAGACAATGTGAAACAAATGAAATCTACCTTTTATATTATTAGAAGGGACGTGTTACCTTGACTCTGGCTTTGAGGGTGAGGGTCCGGTTGTCAGGCAACCACAGGCGACACACGACAGGGTCTGGGCCCCGGGTCTTGGTCGCAGCTATGACCCTCACCGCGGCCACTGTACGGTGCTCCACGTATGCTGAGTACACGTAGAATCTAAATCTGAAAGAGAATATACAAAATCTTATTATTATAATATATCTTATCAAAATCTTAATAACCATTTTGGTGCCTTTTCTAACCTAACCAATTTCAAATTAAGGAAGAAACTCATCTTGGGCCTAGTATGATCTTTCTTACAAAAAAAAATGAGGAAGGTGCTTAGTCATAACTATTGACATAAAATAATGGAACTGACATTTATATTGCAAATAAGTACGTTAGAAAACTTTACTCGTGATTCCTCGTTTGTTCCATGTTTTTAATGCTATTTAAACTCACGGAAAGTTATTTCATCAAACGCTATAAAAATCAAAGGAAGTTTGAACGATTTAGGTCGGGGTTAAGGTGTACCTGCCATCAAAAGAAAATCAACCAGCTACAGTTTACTTTAAGATTACGAGGATTTTTTTACAATGACTGTTCGTTTTGACTATAGAGAATGGTGGCTGCTCAGGAAAGGACTAAGTAAGAGTAGAATACGAATTATTCATTTACCTTTCACTTTACTAACGTACTATGTGTAAGAAAGAAGTGACCACTGAGATGACGGATGATAGGGAAAGTAGAGCAAGAGAACCTGTTGTGCCCACACCACCTAGTGGGATAAGGACTGGGAGATGATGATGATTAGATTTTTTTACATTTTGTATAGCCTATTCACTCTTGTAATCCAGATAAATCCTGCGAATTCTCATTTGTCAAAACACGTCCAGCCGTTTGGGCTACAGCGGTAGCCAAAGGAACTCGCTTATTAAACACCCTAATCACATTACCCTCATTCATTGCTTCGCAGTTGGGTAAAACAGAAGAAGTGGCAGTTACTGGACGGTTGAGTGATAACAAAAGCGGATGTAATGAATGGTTATACTCGTATACAATATTAATTGTACCTACAGACTATGACCGTGGGAAGTAGATAAAACAAACAACAGTTGCTGCGATATGACTACACATTGACACAGAATTTGCTTTTTTTTACACTTCTTTCAGAATTTCGACATTATAGAAAAGCGTTGCAATAAATCGACTCTTATCGGTCAACACTGGTGACAACTTTACTATCCTTTAAATCAGCGGTCGGCAACATGCGGCCCGCGGGCCGCACACGGCCTGCGTACGTCTCACTTGCGTGCGGCTCATGAATGTGTGGGATATGATATTGACCAATTATACGTAGGTATATATTGAGCTTCTAGGGTTAATATCATAAGTGTTGCCCAGCCCGCCTTTAGTTTATTTTACCACCATGCAGCCCTTGCCTGCCAAAAGGTTGCCGACCGCTGCTTTAAATAATAATACCAAAGTACAAAGTAGTGAACAATTGAAAAAACATGTTATTAAGGATGTTAAACAAGTTTTTTACAAAATAAAAATAAGGTTTAGGAAGTTAAGTGTTTATGTACATCATTCTGGGACACCTTGTGGACTCTACACTTTAGAGGGTTTCCATGCTGGTAGTTCAATCTATTACAACAATAAGTAGAGATGATTCAGTCTAAAAATGCACGCCCCTCCACTTGTACTTGTACCGCATGTAGAGGTAAATACATTGGAGGGACGTGCATTTTTAGACTGATCCTATCTCTACCTACGCATTTGCCTCGGACGATAATAGGTACAAGTGCGTTTTCTTTTCGTTATTCTGTATTGGTTGTACAGCGATAGGTAGTAGAAATTGTCACTAAATCACAGAAACTTCTTTATAACTCATTTTACCCAATTCTTTTGAACCACTATGATGCGTTTCAATGAATAAATTCCGATGAATAAATATTTGAAATCCAATGGATTTTATATAATACATACTCGTAATAACAAATTAAAAATAATAACAAAATGAATATTTAACGACAGTGGTGGTAATTTTCTTGTTCCGTAAAAAAATAACTATACATGATCTTATTTTGTTCACTCCAAAGACTAAATTAGCTTAAATATTTTAAAAAACAGTTCTTAATATGGCTAAACTGACGTATGATCGACGTAGGTATTTTAGCTTATTTTCGATGCCATGTAAATTGGTGTTGACTAAAGCTACGACGCAAATATGGTGAAAAATTAATTCAAATTATACTAAAATAACAATTTTAGCCTACTATTAAAACTCGTTTAGAAATATTACGCTAAGTTGGTCTTTCTAGTGAACAAATAAGATCTTAGCCCTTTAAACATTTTTTTAATTAGTCTGCGGAACAGCAGAATTACCACCATTAAGTACTTATTCAGATTATTAGGTACTTTATGAAATTTTATTGACTGAATCAAAATATGTATCTATCTTCTCCTTTCGAGTAGACAACTAAACCAATTTATATCATAAAATAATTATCTGGATTTCATTTATTAAGTATATCGAAAGTTTACTATAAAGCATGGAAGTATTTGTAGGTACTTACTGCTAAAGATTGAATCCCGGAATATAATGGAGCAAGGGATATAAAAATAGAAAGAGATCACGATATCGACGTTGCGCACAGTCTTTAGTGAAAAGGTTAAGTATCATAATTAATGTTCTATGCCAATAACTTTTCAGGAAACAAGATCGCGACTCATAAATAAATCAATAAAACTAAATGCAAATGCTTGTCAATGGGTTCGGTGATGAGTATTTGCAGAGATGCCACAAACAGCGCTCGATCGATGGCTGTTGTTGTGCCTATTACCAACCTATTGAGGGCAATTTATCACTGCCGATTGGGTAGTAGGGTAATTGTGCAGACGCGATTGTCCTTTGGGTAATTGACATAATCTAAATGATCAATCTTCGAAATTATTAGTGCTTCTATTGTTTTAACCCATGATTTATGTATTTTATCAGGTACTCAATGAACATTTTTGTTAGTTCTGCCCATTTGTTTTAGGATTAACTGATATGTATCAAAATATAAACAAACGGAACTCATAACGCTTTGTTTTCTGTCTATCCTTTCTTTGTGATAATACCTACCCATTAAGTTTCAATCCACGGAATACTTACTAATAGTTTTCTGTCCAGTTGGAAATGCCCATCATAGAAAAATCACACACTGCGAGTGCTCTGTCACGTAGTGCGTGAGTGTAGATTATAATATACTCTACAATGGAAGCTTTATTAGTGTGTGGTAATCCTTTGCAAAGCTGTTTAAATCTCTGTAAGCTTCTATCATTATTATCTCACTGTTATGAACACTCAACAGATTTTACATAATGAAAACATTTTAGAGTTCCGAAGGTTACCAAGTTTGTAAAAAACAGAGCTTGTCTCACTTTTGCACTAGGTGTCAACACAGTCGCTAGGTATTACCTAACCGTAAGTATTAATACCTAAGTAATTATTCCGATTAATCAATTGGTTAACTTGTCCAAAATTGTTTATGGTTATTATATGGGTGCCAGTGTACTTATCCATATTCTCGTGCTCAAATTAAATTGGTGATTTCACGCTCAACGCGCATTCAGGGCACAGGATATGAGGGTAGTGACGACAAGACAGAATAGAAACAGGGAAATGGAAAACACTTCATTTTCACAGTTGCTGTTGTCAGAGAGGAAATTGTTCGTTTGACGTATTCCGGGAAAGCTCTAGTTTTCTAACAGAACGTTTACAACATGTATTGTAGGTATCCAATGTTTTCATAATATTCACTAGCTTCTCAAAAAAATTTATTAGGACCTCTAAAGGTTACTACCGCAGAAGAATTAGCAGTAGATAAGTCGTGAATACCAAAACTATATCAACTGGCTACATAATAGTAGTCGAATGTGTCGCAAAAATGCCAAAATACCTCTCTATACGAGTAGGCCTTGCTACTATACTCCTGCGATAATACTCTCAAACTGATTGCGAGCAACCACAGCACAATAAATAAATAATTTATGCCATCGAAAACCAAGTCTGTGAATGCAATAAAATGTGTACCAATTTTTTTGTACATTTTATACAAAAAGCTCACTGTATTTTTTACAGGCTGAAAAGTAATGTGGGCCTTATGAATTTATCATTTACGTGGCTACCTATATTTGTTTTTCTTTTTTCTTTTTTTAGGTACTTATTAATCCGATACAGAATTGGTAATGTAGAGCAAAGTCAGTTCAAAATCAACAGTAATAAGAAACTCAGTGCCTAAGCTAAAATAATTTATACAGCGCATAATAATTTCTTATGGATTTTTCGTTTCAACCCAGTCATGTTTTTTTAATTAAAACAATAATTTTAAAACGACTCTCTTGCAAATAAAATTATACCTAAATAGGTTTTCCTTGTGACTAAATACTCAATTTGTATTTATCAAATTAACCCAAATGATGTTAGGTATGACCTGCAGTGACCTGCTATAGTAGAAATTGTGCTCTATAGACTCATAAGTGCGCAACTTTATTACATAAGCTAACAGTAATTTGGTATTAACAAACATTACATCGCTTTCATTTCACAAAAAAACAATGGTTGGACTACATACCCAATATTCGAATGTATCAAAGCTTTTATTGCCCATTATCATCCGTTGTTTATGTATTAAAAGCTGCCGTTTGATATGATCGCAACCGCTGTTATGGTCACCATCTATACCTATATAAGAGCTTAACCTGACTGACTGACTGACTGACTGACTGACTGACTGATTTATCATCGCCGAGCCGAAACCGCTGAAGCTAGAAAGCTGAAATTTGGAAGGTGGTTTCCTTTTATAACAAAACCACCCACTAAGGCGGGATTTTTGGAAATTCCACCTCTTAGGGGGTGAAAAAGGGTGAAAACGTTAGTATGAAATTTTTTAACGCGTGGAGCGATTTTCATGAAATTTTGTTTGTGCACTGTAAATGCAAAATGAATGAACACGTGTTTCAGGATTTTTCAATATAACCTTCAAAAAGAGGTCAAATGTGGGGTCAATGTTTGTATGGGAACTTTTTAACGAGTCGTGCGATTGGTCTGAAACTTTGTTTGTGTACTGTAAATGCAAAACGAATGGATACGTGTTTCAGGATTTTTCAATATAACCTTCATAAAGGGGTCAAATGGGGTGTCAAAGTTAGTATGGGATTTTTATGAGTTGTGTGATGTGTTTGAAACTCAGTTTAGATACTTTAAGTGAACGAAGTCGCTGGCGGGACAGCTAGTTAGCTTATAAAATAAAACAATACATAGATAACTTGTTATTGATGGTCGTTGCTAATGATTTTTTAATGTAGGTACCTTTACAGGTAAACAGTTGCAATCGTTATCAGAAAAAACCTTTGTTACCGATGAAAGAATTTCGAGTACCTAACTTGGGATCAAATCGATCGATCTAAAATAACGGGTTATTCGTTTCTAGCTAGAAGACTCTAAAATTAAATTGTGTTCTTAGGTATTGACGCATGATATAAGTATGCATACCGAACCCCGGATGTTTGGTAGGTAGGTATGCGCTCACTCACTAACCCATGCGTTTCGACTACAAATTAGAGGCAGAACTATTTATCGGTAGGTATGTGCGATTGCGTTAATTAATTATGTGCACAAGTTCATACTCACCCGTCGAATGGTTAGTTATTGACGGCACGTGGATGGCACTAACCATAGTGGTTGAAATCGGCAAAAAAGTTGTCTGAGTAAAACTCCTTTGAAATGAGTAGGTACCTACAAGCCATTGACAAACTAGGCCACTTAATCCTATATAAGATGTGGAATATAAGCCACAGTTTGAGATTTTCACGACTGGTTGGGTTAGAGTAAAATTTTTAGCTTGACAGAATATGAATCTTGTTGCAAAGATACAGGGTGCTAAATCAGTCAAGAGAGTAGAAACCTAAATTAGGTAGTGCTCTTGTAGCACTAAGGTGGCTATGGCTACAAATGGGTTTCAGCCTGGCGTCCCCGACGTGTTTAGCACTCACAAGCGCGCCTCTACTTTATCCTTTCGCTATCTACTTTAAAAACTCATAGTGAAACAAAAAAGTCTCAACTGAATTTATTTCTTTTGTGATATTTTTATTTGAATACCCGTAGTGAACATTTATAATATCAGTGAGAACGAATAAAAAAGACTCTGACCTTTGTTAGAGGTCAAAGAAAACACAGTAGAGACAGTCAAAAAAAATACCCGTAGTGACGAAATCTATAACATGTGTTTGTTATATTTATACCTAACAGATCATGTGTAGGTACGACAAGTGTGCAAGTATTTTTGAATCAGTAGCAAAGAGTTTTGAAGCGAAGGAAAGAAGAAGAGAAGGGAATGGAAGACGCTGCATTGTTTCTACTTAAAACTGATACACTACAGCAGAATAGTGTATGATCTACCTTTCTGGGTAGTAGGTACATCTAAATCTGTGCTCCGTTGGCGGCTTAACAAAATAAGCAAATTTATCAATACACAGTTTTTAATAGTAGGTATTATCTACTTACATTAGGTACATATTTTACAAACAAACATCTATACACTTATGTTATGTCGAAATATCAGGTAAGTACTTCAAGGGCTTGTTATATTTTTCTGACGTCAAGAAGCCCTAGTGGTTCAAAGTAAAAACCAATTTCACACAATGAAGAACAAAACTGATGTTGTTTCTACGCTTCACCGAGTCTAATGTCTGGGCGTCGGTTACGACCGTGCCTTTTCCAATATAATTCCCGATATTATTATGATTATTAGAGGAATTCCGGAGCTGGGTCAAGGATTAGGCGAGATAAGGATCGTCCGAGTGAAAGTAGCAGTAGAATTACCGAAAATAGGAAATTGTTTTGCTGATCAGAATCACGACAGATAAGTCAATTTCGTAGCTTATTACGTAGGAGTCGTAGCGTATCATCATACAATTATTTACCATAATGAAGATAACCTTTTATTACGTATAATCTCTAGACATAAATTCAATTTCTGGAAACAAATGACGGCGCTATAGAATACCAGCAGCAATGCTATCATCGTTGAGTGTTGATCAACTTTTTGACAAACCATTGATTTTATTTTACTAGAGCTCTTTAGTGGATCTCTGAACACTCACGAAAAATAAACAGAAAAAAATAAAGGCAGCCCAAGGCTGAAAATATAAAATATTTGCGCAATAATGAGGAAACAAAAATAGAATATGTCCGTTTTATGTTCAATTAAAACAAGCATTTAATTAAATATGCCCTAGCTTTGAGTATTCCCATGACATCAGCATTATGATAATGACTTCACCTACCTTTACCTATTTTATAAGCCCATGTTTTAAAATGCAATATTCGGTATATCAAATAAATTAATATAATAGGATTTACGTAGGTAATAGGCATTTTATGAAAGCAAAGTTTGAATCTTTATAAGTTTATTGTAGGACGTTGTCTGAACTGAAAAGATTCTAAAAATGTTCACTAATACATAACTAGATTATCCTTTAAGGACGTAATTACAGATTTGACGTTCTCGAATTCAGCTATCCGCGTCAGCACACTACAGCAAAGTGCACACGCACACATTGAAGCCGCTCGACGCTCGATTTTATACATTAGCTGACTAATCTTGGTAGTTGAAGGTCAGATAGGTAAGTTATGAAATTACATTTGTAATGTAATTCCATAACTCACTGTATGTTAGGTTGTCTGACAGCCTGTGACGGCGTTACGCGGGCTTTAGGCAAGCGGATTTTTTTCCCAGCAAATCACACTTTGCTAACATGGCAAACTGAAGTAGGTACCCAAATGGTTTTCTTACGAGTACCACCAAAACGAGTTGCACAGTTGATTTTTTTTGTTTTTGCTACTCGTTAGATATTTTTCCAACTAATAACACAAACACACGATAAACTTCAAGCAGCCATATCTAGAAAACTAGATGTCCTAAGTAGCGAAGAACATTTCCCGTGACAGATCGATATCATACGTACTAAAGCAATTGGAAAATAAAATAATAAAATAAGAACGCTGGTGGTTATTCTGTAGTTAGTTTAGTAACACATATTTACTAACATAGATTTTAATGATACCTATATTGTTCCAAAATACCATTAGCCTACGACGTCTAGTTTCCAAGATATTACTGTTTGAAGTTTGACAGCTGTCACTTAAAATGTAGATTTTATTGATAGCTATAATTTCCTCCTAAGAAACCACTAGCCTACAACGTCTAGTTTCCAAGATATTGCTGTTTGAAGATTGACAGCTGTCAAACAAAATGTAGATCTCGTGGATACCTATAACTCCTCCAAAGAAACCACTAACCTAGGAAGTCTAGTTTTTGAGATATTTCTGTTTTAATTTTGACAGCTATCAAACAAACCAGATCTCATATTATAACTATAACTCCTACACCTATTATAACTCCTATAACATACCTATAACATCCGCAACCTTGATTTAAAATTATACCTAACGTGATGGATGAATGATTATGACGTGATGATGCTGATGATCTACCACAATGTCCAAAAAGTATCAACTTTATTCAGGAACAGTATACCACACACATGATGATTTAGGACTTTGTCGTTCTAAATATGTAAAAAAAATGCGTTACACCCGTACTTCCATGACCGCGTCTGAGCGCGGAATGAAGAGCAAAATAAAATCCCGTCAATATAACAGCGCGTCGCCATACAAAAATGTATGGAGAAATTCTAGTGCATTTTCTATTGGCTGTTCTTTCTCATAAGTAACAAAGTAATTTATTTGAAAACGAAATAATAACCTAGACGTATAGAGGACTATATAAGCCACAATTTCTTATGATTTCCACGATATAATATGAAGTAGATTAAGCTATTTTGGTACCTAACCAGACCCCATTTTTCGTAATTTTTCGAGCATCTTGCGATGGTAAAACCATATTTATATGAAAATGTTGTATAGAACTGTCCAGTTTTTATAAGCTACCCGCAAAGGTGAATATTTGACCTTTAATTTGATGTCATAGCATCTTTACAGTTGTGATTCCTGGTTCTTGAAATGGTACCTAAAAACCATTGATTATTGTAATTTCACCCTTAATTCTATTTTTTACTGCGATACAATCACGAGCGGAATAAGTAGAATGGTATAAGAACTTATATAATGGGATTATAAACCTTTGCATGATATGTTGTGTTGATACACCTTTTATCATTAAAATCTAAAAAAGTGTTGAACAACAATGTGAAAATGTATAAACAAAATTTAATAGCTGCAAGAAAGTTTATTTCGGGACATTAATTCCGCGGCAGCCGCGAAGCAGGCGGAGTAATTTCTTGTCATAGCCCAACATAAGCGGGAACCTCCATCAAGGAGTTTAATTCACATTCCGAGACACTAATTAAATTCCAGCAAACTGCGAGCGGGTGAATCTTTTTAATTTAAAACTACTTACACAGCGTAGAAACTTGGACGGTGGAAGATGATGACATTTTCAGCATAAAATTATATAACTACCTACTAGCTATTCCACTTGCGACTCCGTCACGTATTCAAAAAGTATCATATCTATAAAAATCAGGGGAAATGTAGATATCTAACTGGAAAGTATCTTCGGAATCAGTTCAATATTTCCAAAGACCTTTTACACACTAAACAAACATCATAATAACATTAGCTAGTGACACATGTGTGGTCAAAAGAAATGAACATAAAAAGTCACCACGCGTAGGTATAGGTTTCTTGTTGAGAAACACTCGACCAAAACTTTTGTATTGCATGAATGCTCCAAACGCTTTACTGTTGTAATCAACCCTAATCAACCCAGACGCAATACAAAACTTGCGTAGGCGTAGAGGCAGTAACTTTCGTAATTGGAAAATATTGTATCAACTGTTTGTCTCTGACAGGCGCTGTCTTCCTAGCGACAATATACCGTTTGGATAAAATATGAATGAGTTCTGAAACGCAGCTGTCGTGTATTACTTATTAAGCTTTTCCATGCAACGCTGTAGGAGTTTTCTTTGCTGTATTTTATAGTAAATTGTTTTTAACCGTGGCAAAGGATTGTATACAGGTATTTGTAGGAGGTACAGAGCGCTCCAACAATTTTGGCTGCCGCCTTGTGACTTTAAAATGCGATACAAGGTAGACGGGAACTATATCTTTTATTTTTAGTACTTTACTAGCTGCGCTCCGCACTCGCACCCACCGCCATAAAGTTTTTAACTTCAACAACCCCTTTTCCTCCCTTTGAGGTTTTTTTTTAATGAAAAGTACGTTTATCCAAAGCATTAACATAGTTAGCCTAATCTATTTACTCTATAAGCTTCAAAACCGATAGTTCACCTAATTCAGCGATTCACTCCATAACTGGGCGATGTTAGCTCCGTTGGCTGACACCCCATCAGATAAGCTGATGATACCACTGACGAAGAGCGTTATCGGAAAAAATCTACACACGTCTGACTTGGCACCGCCGACTATGATAGATGAGAAATAAAGTTTTATAAAATACATCTAAGATTGTAAAAGATATCTACACTACCGATGAAGGACATTTAGGACGCCTGAATGAAGGCCTCCACAATGTTTTGAATGCTTTAAAAAGATCCGCAGAAGCACAGAAGCCTCATAGCCTTATAAGTTATCTCATTAAAAATACACAATTAAAAGTAAGTAAGTTGAGCCTCTTTAGTTTAGCAAAGGTATTGAAGTTTTGTAATATAATTATACTAAAAATATAATAACGCTTGTGTCTTCGCTGATATAACAAGTTATTTGCACGTCGTCGTGTAGCTTTAAATAAAAAAATATTATTTTTAAATTTATATAAATTTTCCTATTCACGATTCTTACAAACAATAATGTTATGATTTCTAAATTTTCATCGTTGACATCACACACGGAGGCTGGAGAGTGGCGGACACGGCGCGAGTGCCCTCCATCGCGTGAATGGCACTCATCGAACCCACTACACTCGGGCGCAATCGCTTTCCTCAACTCTACCTTCCGGTACACAAAGATTTTCCAAAATCTAAATTTGCAGAAAAGTGCTACGTTATAACATAGCGTTATAGAATTCACTCTGTTCCTAAATGTTAATGATAATAATACTTAAAAAATATCTATTGGTGGATATTTCACACAACGCCATCTAGTCCCAAACTAACCAAAGCTTGTGTAGTTGATAGATTATTATATTTTTTTTATATCAAATAGAATACAAAATAACACCCAGACACAGAATAAATATCTGTGTTCATCTCACAAATCCTTTATCCTGGATGGGGATCGAACCCATAACCTACAGGTCAGGAGGCAGTGCTACTACCAACTGACCTGTGAGGCCAGTCAAAATACGCCAGAATTGCTACGTATTTTCCAAATTCAACGAAGACATTTTTGTAGAATCAACGTGTTGCGTCGTTACATGATCCGTAGCACAAAGAGCTACGAATTTAAATAAGGACCTACAGCAATGTCAGAGGCTCTACATTTTTCAAAGTATTAGTTAAAATTTAGACTGAAGCTAATGGAAATTTACATTACCTACTCGAACTAGCGTTGGTAAATGTTCCACAACCCGTATTTATCGTCATTAGTCGCAATGTCGATAAGAAGCATAACTAAAAATTTAAATTTATGTTAGTGGAGTACCTACATAGATTAGAATACACACACGCCGATTTTAATAGGCGCTAGTTTGAACAAGTTTTATTAAATTGAAAATTAAAAAAAACCGACACAAATATTTCCTTTCATTTTGTGGTGGCGGCCATCTTGGATTTGGAATTTTTCATAGTTGGTAGTATTTTACTACTCACGCCCTTTTATTTGATACCCATATTGAAGGAGTTGTGAAAAAATATGTAATCCGTCATTTTGTGGCGGCGGCCATCTTGGACCGATTTCCATCAAACATACTAGCTAAGAACACTCCCGACTAATTCACCTTTCAAACAAAAAAAAATAAGAAAAAAAATAGTACTAAACTAAAAATAGTACTACCAACTTCATTAAAACAAAAAAAAACAGATTTGCCAAAGTGTATGAAACATCCTGACGAAACCGTTATGTCGTAGAACCTAAAAAGTTGGGAGACATGTTGTGTCAAGTTCACGAAACGAGTCCCCGAGGCGCACTTTAATTATTTCGCCACACTGGTTCGAAATAACTAATGACACGATACGAAGAAGTGTACTAGTAAATAATAGGGTTAAAAAATAAATGAGTTTACGCAACCACTCTTGATATAAATATCTACGAGTAGGTACGATCAATCTATCCAAATCGATTCAGCTGTAACATCGTGATTGAGTAACCAAAAACACAAATATTTATAGGATTTGTGACCCAGTTTGACTACTGTAGTTAAGTAATGACCCACATCTAATCAACCCACACTAAAATCGTGAAACAATGAACATTGACCGACTTTACTTTGTTTTTAAATACTTACCTATATGAAAGGTTTTCACTAAGTATCTCGTTTGAAAAAAGAAAAAAAAAACTATTTTGATGTACCTACAGTGCGATTTCGGATTGATGTTGGATGATATATAGCATTACATACTTACATGATTTAAGGTTTATATTCATTTGAGACAGTAACTATGATTATGATTTAAAGGTTTATATTCAATTGAGACAGTATGACATTCGCACCCAGCCGAGAACAGGCACTCAAAGGGGCTCACAAAAATGTATCTCCGTGGTCCGTGAGTAAGGAAAACTAAAATGTGAATTCCAAGCGAAGAACATTAAAAGGGACGGAATTTCTCGTTACAATAGGGTCGTTTCATTCGAAAACTTTCTATTTATTAATGTAAATATTCCACAAAGTTTATGTGTCTAAATTTATGGCCAAACAATAAGATACCTTTATAAAGTTAAATTGGGAACAAGGTATTCCAAGTATTTTACAATCTTCCATTCTTATGGCTGGTATTCAAGCTGAATTAATTTTAAAAATATTTTCAAAAATAATATTAATAATTCAGGTCGGTTACTTATAATACCTACTTAGGTACTTACTTACATATTAATTTTCCATTAAAAAAAAAATATTATCACGACTGTAATTCCCCAGGATCGGTAGATAATCTACCTAGATCTTTATAGATCTTGGAGGATTTCTAAAGGGGGTAGTTAGAGGCACGTCCAAACACGATTATATGGCACATGACCACATTTTGCGCAGAGATTAGAATTCCGTACGTGACAGGTTGCAAGCCCATCGCCTCTTAAGTATAAGAATACTAATCTATGACACACACCTTCAACTTTTTCGTTGTAGGGTATGCCGGTTTCCTCACGATGTTTTCCTTCACCGTTCAAGAGCACTGGCATTGCGCACATAATTATTTCGAATGGAAAAAATCATTGGTGTACGATCAGGTTTGAACCCACGACCTTCGGAGTGAAGCAGGGGTGTTACTACTACACCACCAGTACATTTTTTCAATCTATACTATACTAATATACTAATATATATATATATAATTTTATAAAGAGGAAAGATTTGATTGTTTGTTTGTTTGTTTGTTTGTTTGAATTGAATAGGCTCCGAAACTACTGAACCGATTTGAAAAATTCTTTCACCAATGTGTAGAATGAACTTTCAGGATGAACATAGGCTATAATTTATGTAGGTACTTCGCGGGCGACGCCGCGTGCAGAAGCTAGTATAAAATAAAATAAATCTAGAGTATTGAAGTAAGCTTCGCTTTACTCTAACTCTATGCCAATACTTGACCAATAATAATGTTTGCAACTCATAAAAAGTCTGCAACATCCTGGCGAGTGTCCAGAGCTATTCCATATGGTACGCGGTTTTAATACTTAGCTAAAGTAAGAAGCTTCTTGTTTTGTACCTTGCTTTTACTTTGTTTTTTATTCCAATGGCTACCGACTACAAAGAAAATACGTGGGAGTCCGCAAACAAAGAGAAGAGAAAAAGGCGAATGGTTTATTAATAGCCATGTTGCTAATTATCTAGTAGCGTTGGTTTGGTCAAATGGGTTTTCCTATAAATATTTATTTTCTTTATGTATTTATTTATTGTCTTTGGTTTAGGGACTTTGTCTGAAAATATGATGTCGGTATATGAATAGGTACGGTAGATATCCCCACCAGACTTAGGTCTTACCTGGGTATATTGATTTCTAAAACTTTAGAAAGCCAGACAGGATTTGGCTGAGGCTTTATAGATTAGTGATTATAGAGTAGGCTTTATAGCTTTTTCCAAATCTATTCTAAATTTGACCCAAATCCATTCAGCCGTTTCGTTTATGAGTTTCAAATAAACATCTACTTACGTATACATTTCTAATACTAGCAGCATACGATACCTAACCTACCTACCAGATTAGGGAGATGGAGGTCATGGAGGTAATACTACATAATATCAAACAAGATTTCAAAAACAAAAATGAATTGGAAAGACAACACGACTAAAGCAAACCCCATCCATCTATCAGATAATAGTAGTAGGAAACGCTAACAAGAAATTACTTAATTATGCTAAAGCTGGCCGCACACAGGCCACCACACGCGACTAGACGCCTCAAACGCCCGCCACCACCAGAAACTAGAACGCGTAGGCTTTGGCCTTTTTCACATGCACACGGTCACGGCATGGACACTGATGTATGAGCTACATAGACAGCTTTCACATGGCACGGCGACCGTGCCGTAACCTTTTCCCCCTTTTTTAGGACGAAACTACTTAGTTCATGTGCGACTTAGGGCTATTTTTATTGCGACAGGGATTATGGAATTTTAGGGTAAAGATTACTTGAGGTGGCAAACCTTTTTATTCTATGCTCAATAGCTCTACCTATTAGGGGAAGGAAGACACGAGTGATTAGTGAGCTAGAAAATTTCTTCATCTCAAGATAAAGGAGAGAAGTTAGCGAAAGCCTGCAAAAGTAATGCTTCTTCTTCTGAGTCTTCCAATGAATTAGTTTTGTTCAATTTTTATTACAATAAAATGTGCAAAAAGATGTGTTTTTGTATTATTATTTATGCGCCCCAAATTAGGAATTTTCAAAAAAAAATTAAAGATTTTTAGGGATGATTTCCAAAGAATTTAGGGCAAAACCAAAACCCTCAGTTGAAACACTGATGCTATTCGACTGCTAGCAGCTAGCATCACAGGAGCCTGGATGGCGACACTGGCGTCAACCGCTTGCGGAGGGGCGCTGGCTAGTCCATATAAAATGTAGGTAAGTATAATGAAAACTTCAGGAAACACGTCGCTGTAGCGGCGTTTTGGTTGTGTCGGTGGCCCGTGTGCCGCCAGGCTAAGGTAGTTGCAACCTTGTACCTAGCTCACGAGATAAGAATAAGGAAAATTCTAAAATGTGTACCTACTTATAAATATATAACTATATTATATAAACATAATCACATGTTTTATACTTATAAAAATGTAGGTAAGTAAATGTAGATATTACCTACGGGTTGCTGACGATTCGGACAAAATTTACTGGGACAATTTGTCCCAATTGACACTTTTGATTTTAATATTTTTAAATGATTGATTCAGGCGTGACTTTACGGAAATCCATTACAAATACTGAAAAGGACGGAAATGTCTAGTACTTTCCCGCTAAAACTATTATCTAATGAGATTGTTAATTAAGCTTATTAATATTAATGAGCCCCACAAAATGCCTTATAGAAATATTATTAATATTAATAATCCCAACACCACACCTCAAATAGAAACTCGACACGTGGTTCGCTTCTCCACGAAGCATCCTCAGGACCGTTGACTCGCTCCGCACTGGTGTTGCTCCACCGAGCGCCGAGAGAAAAGTGAAAAGTCTACTTTTCACTTTTCTCTCGGCGCTCGGTGGAGACTAGTAGATACTAGACATTTCCGTCCTTTTCAGTATTTAATATTTTTGTTACTGTCGATTCGGACACCATTCAAAATAACTGCATTGTACAGTCAGATAAAAAACAGTTATTTTTTTATTTCTTTGATTTCAAAGTGTTTATTAAGTAAAATATTGTCCCAAATGCTGAATAAAATACGGTGATTGTTGTAAGTTAGGTTATAATTTTAAAAAAATCTTTGAGATATTTTTAAGTGATTTGGCTTAAATTATAAGCCTTAAGTTGCAGGGAGTTCCACTAGTGATAACATAATCAACAAATGCAGCGAAGAAAATACGCGTTTATTGCATTAGGTAGGTACTTATACAATTTTCAGTAGGTTAAATGCTTAGAAGGAACAATACTTGAACCAATGTGGCTATTAAAACCGATTTCATGCTTAGTACGGTACGAGTAGGTACAATACGAGTAGGTAAGCTGGCCACTTAAGAAGTTGACATTCAAGGTAGGTACCATCGCTCTACAAATCTACAGAAAGACCACTTGGTTGTTTTTCCCTCTCATGCATTTGGATATTTATAATGTGTCTTTTATTTTCTATTTCTATGTTTTTAATAGGCGAAAAAAAAACATTAATATGGAAAACAAAAGTAAGGTGTGTGTCCTTCATTGGTTGTAAGTATTCATAATAAGCGATGAGGGGCCTGCAACCTGTCATGTACATAATACAAAAAAAAAAACATGCATGCACAAAAATAATGTTTGGACGAACAAAGATCAAAGTAAGGTCTATATCTAGAATATAATATAATATATCTAAAATTATTAATGTTTTTTTACCTGACTGTAAAGAAGGAGGGTCATGCGTTTAGAGATGTATATTATTATGTACATATGTAGGTACTCGTAGTATGTATGTAAGCATGTGAGTTTCTTTGGCTGACGTTGTAGCCCAAACGCCTGGACGGATTTAAAAAAATGAGGTGTGTTGGATCCTTCTAAATCACAAAAGTAAAATAGGCTAATATGAAAGAAACGTCAAAAATGCAACATGGTTTCAGTCGGGTTTTCTGATTGAAAATATATAAGTTACCTACTTAGGTACCTACCTACTGTTCTACTCGTTATAAATTGTCAGAGAAGGCTCCACCCACCTAAATCGATCTGAATGGAATGGAGTACCTACAAGTATTATAACTACAGAAAAACATAAATTGTTAACCATTTTCGGAAAATTGAAGCGTGATCTTGAAACTACTCCCACGCTTACGAAGGGGTTGGTACCATGCGATTATCCGTGTCTTATCATGCGTCACAGTTTTTGTCGCTTAGTATGAAGTGTAGCATATTTAGCATTTAAGGCGCGGCAGCTAGCTAGTGGCCAGCGGCATACTGCCCGTTGCATGAAAAGTCTAAGTTTTATCCTTCCGAATTCTAATAATTTGAAATAATAATTTGTGTTACATTTAAATAATAAAAATGAAACACACATTTTATTTATAAGTAAATTATCTACCCGTTGGTGTAAAAAAAATATGAAAATGACCTCAACTTTAGAAGGAGAAGCAGATTTTGTTTATTTTTGAGGTTTTTTCGAGAATTAATACTAAAGTTAGTACGACGTTTAAACAAAATTTCAAACTCAGACTTTAGAGATAAAATATTGATTATTTTTAGTGACCTTTCAGTTATTTTCCACTACCCTTATTTACCGAGGGTAAAGCATCTGAAAAACAGCAAAACTCCGCGATCGGCTGACCTTAACTGCTCTGCTTTGCGTTCTACGAATTATTCAGTGAGAAACATTTTACTCACCAACACTGCTTACCTACGGGAAATCTAATAATAGGTAAGTACCTACGTGCTTCCTTAACTGTGAGACTTTGATTATTCGTTCACAATTAGGTACTTATAGGGCGATGAATATGTGAATTGGCTTTTTTTGAAACCTTTTTTATCCGGAATCTTTATCGATAGAACTTCAGAAAAAAAGTAGGTACCTACCTATATTAATCTAAATTTTATAGAGCATCATCTCTTCATATTGTAAATAGAATGTACTTACTTAGTGCCGGCTACTGGCTGCCATACCGCGTCAAGAGGCGCGTGCGCAGGCGGCGGTGGCTCACCGCTTTCGCCGCTTCCAGTTTCAGTTCTGCCTTCCCAATTCTGAGAATAAATATGTGATATAAAACTTAGGTAGATAATTACCTACCTATAAGTAGGTACAAGTTATGGAGAAAGATAACTAAGAAATGTTATTTTTCGACTATTTTTCAAAATAGGTACAATAGAGTTTTCGATGACTTTTCTTTAATATTTTACTCTATGCTAAAACTAAACAATCGCGTAATGTTGTTGTAAAAAACAACATAATCTAAGTAGGGTCAAGGAGGCAACAGTGGCTCAGTCGGACACAGTGACTCATTCATGTTACTACCCGAAAGAAGCGCTCGATATTGCTCTCCTTGTAACACAATACAAGCGTGTGAACCCCAAACACGTTCTAACCTGTCGGTCGGCAGGTCAAGCGCCGTACAGTTGTGTTACGGCGTTTTTTTGTTTTCGTACCCACAAAATTACTTTTTGAGGTAAAGTTTCTTTTGTTTTCATACATCAGGTTGTGATAATTTGTATTGCCTTTTATATTTGCCAATTAGTTGGTACTGTAGTGTTCTCATTCATGTAGTTGTTTATTGTAATTATTGTTTGACTCGAATGCTATGAGGAAATATTTTCAAAATGGCGTAGTTGTACACAGTGGCTCAATTTTAAAAAGTACACAGTGACTCATAGTCACTGTGTACCACTTATTTTTGATTCTTTTTTTTTCATTTTTCATTTTGAATTAGTAATGTTTTTTGAATTACCAATTATAGACAATACTTTTGATACTCAATAATTTGAAATTATTCATTTTATTCGTAGAATGCCACGACCACAAACTGCGTGAAAAATTGGAAATACTCCCCATGAAAACATTAAAGAGGGCTTGAAGTTATAATTATAATTGAATAACGGGTATTTATCACGTACCTATTTTGTTTTTATTCCCGACGTTTGAAGTTAATCAGAAAAGGGGAATCTATGCGAAAGGCGTCAAAGAGAGCTAAATGTTCCTTTTGCTACAACAGATATTATTGGAAAACCAAAGACAGTCCTTCATTGTGTACTGAGTCACTGTGTACTACTAGAGTCACTGTGTACTACGGGGTTGAGTCACTGTGTACAGCTAGGTGTATACAGTGGCTCAATTCTCGATGTTTAGTTTTTGCCCTCTCATTTTATTTTAGTAATATTTAGTGTAATTATAATAATGCAGTACTAAACTAGAATACCTAACTAACAATCTATGCATGTTTCAGATAAATCCAATTATAATTTTCAGAATTTTCAGCCTTTTGAAAAAATCCGAGCCACTGTTGCCTCCTTGACCCTACCTACTATGTACCTAATTACTAACTTAATAGCCCTTCGTTATTTTTATTACAGTAAGTATCTGTACAAACTCAGATTTTCCAATCCTTTTTTGTAAAAAAAAAATACCTAGTTGATCTATCATTTTGCAATTAGCGGCAGGAGTGTGACGACGACAGGAGGTATATTTATTACCAAGACAAAACCTGCGGGTAAAGTTGTACGATATTCATGAATAAGTACTAGCGGTTTTATAGCGTAACTTCCACAATTTTTGTAAGTAACTTTTATTCTAAGCCGTACATAAAAGAGACAGCAATGAAGATTAATGACCGGTTCCTGGACGGTAATTTTTACCTACTTCCAATATTTTGGCTGGACCGTAAATTGATACTGTGCAGTACCTACCCTCTGCTATACAAAACCTTTAGACGAGTAGGCATGTATAGAACGAAACGAACTTTGCGTTTTTTCTGGTCAAAGATGTCCGAATCCGCAGTAAATAGGTAGTTAGGTATCTACAACTGAAAGCTGACTGAAAGTAAAAAAAACCTATGTGTTTGGGGTTACGTATGTTATTACGTATTAGTAGGTACCTAGGTAGGTAGGTAGGTAGGTAGGTAATCGAGTTTCAATAGCTGTCGCTGATGTGGCCCAAACGGATGGACGGATTTTGAAAAAAAACTAAGTAGGTACTACCTACCTATTATTAGTACCTATTATTATTATTAGTACAGTTTACTTAGATAATTCCTAATATTATTTTTGACGATTTAAATCTTTAGTTAGTAGGATAGGAAGTAGGCTAAAATTTGGTACCTACGATAATAAAGGCAGGGAAACTGCACTGTTTAGTGTTCATGGGACTGAGTATGTATGACCATAGCTACCTGCTGGTGAGTCAAGGTCATGCAACCGGAATAGTTATTTACAGACGTTGCAAATCGGTCATCCGCGGACTCAGGAGGGCGAGAGGGCATTGTGCTTACGAACAGAGCCATAGGTAGGTACCTACACATTACAATTCCTATGGGTAGGTTGGGGCTAAATAGCGCTGAAATTGTCATGAATATTTATTTTATATTATGGACAGTCACAAACTTTGATAATTTAAATCGGCATTGTAGGTATTTCCCAGTCTTACCAATAACATAAAAAAAATCCAAACTTACGTAGGTAAATGTAATAAAACTTCAACTTAAAAATATATACCTACCTAGGTAGGTAAGTACTTAATACTTATTCAAAACTTACATACCTGCTCAACCTACATAACAGTTGGTAGATAATTAGATTGTCAACTGTCATCTGCTCAAAACATTGGGAGACTTAACGCTACAAACAACTGTTAGTCCCGCTAATTTGGATCCGTCAACAGCGAGTTAAAAATAGACTTAGTTTCAGCGAAAGCTCTATAGCTTGCACCAACAAAGGAAGCTTTGTTTATCATGATATTTTGTTACTGAAATTCACCTGAAGCTCGTCGCTGTAGCGTCTCGCGGAGCCAGGAGCCGCTGGCCGCTCCAACAGCACCAGTTCAGTGAGAACTATCACGCCGAACACCACGAAGAAAATTATGAAAATGAAAAAGCTCATGTTGGCACGGTCCTTCGCGCGGGAGGTGGCTGCGCGCGCCCGCCACTTCATCCTGTCGGCGGAGTACTCGCATGAGCCCGAGGACAGCGGCCGCTAGCACGCGCGCCTCGCTACTGACTCACAGAAGCACCCGCGGCCGGAGCACCATTCCGCACCGCGCGCGTCGTATCAACACAACGCGTTTACTTCACACACTGACGAACGGAACCGCAAATTGACAGAAATCTCTGGGTTGCAAGTTCGTAGCGAGCTTTCTCAACGTCGCTACAAACATTTTTCGATGAGGAAGCATTCCTGAATCATTAAAACCTATACGTTACTTATAGAGAACGAATTGAAATATAAATCTATATGTTAAAAGGTTTTGTGATGATTATAAAATTTTGGAATTTCACAATAAGATACCTACACACAATATCTAGATAGCTCTTTGTAACTGCATCATTAAATTACACAATAGTGATCTTATTACTCGTCTTTGTTGTGACTAGCAACCCGAATTTAGTTCAATGGCGCATGCGTGCCCCCGTGCCCCCGCCCTTCGCTCAATGACCGCTTGTTTAGGAAGAACAACGAGAGAAAACGAAAGGTGCCTTTAAGAGCTTTTACTCACGGAGCATCGGAACTCCTTCATAGATTCAGTCAGAGTCACAGTCCTTATCAGGACCCCACAACATCATCAATGAATGTAATAAAACCGGCCAAGTGCGAGTCGGACACGCGCACGAAGAGTTCCGTAGAGAACGGAAAAAAACTGCTTTTAATATTTATATCGGCAACAGAAATACATTGGACGACCTCAGTAGCGCAGCGGGCGAGAGTCCACCTGCGGCGCAAGAGGTTGCGGGTTCGATTCCCGCCGCGGAACAAATTTGTGTACGATCTGCAGAAATTTGTTCCGTTGGTCTGGGTGTTTTCTATGTATAGTAAAAAAAAAAACTATCTACCTATGTATATAATGTATTAAATATAATCAGTTATCTAGTAGGTAAGTAGTTAGGTATTCACCGGAACTGGCTCATGTGATCCAAACCCGAAATAAATTCACCGACTCAGGCTAAAAAAAAAAAAAAAAAAAAAAAAAAGTTTGGTGTCTTTTCCTAGGTTTTCGGGGTCGCTGAATCGGTCTATTGCATCCGTTTTTTGATAGCTTACACAGATCATGAGATAGCTAACCAATCTAAAGCTCTCCACTACATTGCTAATCACCTATTGATAAAATTAACCTAAATGTTTCCTTATCACCCAGTGAACACGGCGCGCCATTGTTTGTTTATCACCTCTGACGTCACGGCGCACCATTGTTTGTTAATCACCTCTGACGTCAATCTCAGACTAATTAGCTTATTAGGATGTTCTAGCAAAACAACATTTTTTGGATCAATCACAAACCTTTATTTCCTCTAAAATAAGTACAGAATAGTTTGTATAAAAATATATCATTATTTATTGTATTGTTACTGAATAATTTAATAAAATCCATCATTGTATTTCCATAAAATTTGTTATAAAGATATGTTACACAATATTCTCCGCAAACTGATGTAAAATCATCTTGTAATCTATACCTATTAAAATCCCACCGCTTTGAATTCCTGATCAAGAAATCTCTATGATATCCTGTAGGCAGTCGTCCATATGAATCGAAATACTGACCAAACCTATTTCTATCTATGTGTATGGCCACCCAATGAGAACCTGGCATGCTGTCGGTGTCCAAATTGCTTATCAGGTACATAGGAACTTTAACATGTAAAGGTAACCTGTTTGCTGCATATACATTTTTTTGTAAAGAAGGATGGATAGTGTTCAAATATTTTTGAATCTCAATTGTGTTCATGTTTAATCAGCCTTTCGTATAAAGCTGTGCTATGCTTAACCTTCAAATCAAGAATGTGGAACTAAATATACTGAACTTCTTTATAAACATTGTGCAAGGACATAAATAAAAAGATTGGAATATGTGCAGATTATTTTTATTAGGTACTAACACTTATATATAGACAATAGTTACCTATTTAACTGCTATAGTCTACGGTTACATTACGGTTCTTATCTATTTCAATAACATTATCAAATTCTGCATAAACAATAGTAATTTTTTTCAAACATTCACTGTCGAGTGCTTGTTCATATGAACTATAAGTCTCCAGATTACATTTTGTGAAGTGTGTTTAAAGTGATCTACAGAACAATGGATGTAAGTACTTCTTTAAAACTTTTCTATAATTTGTTATGCATATAGATTCAAAACGTTGATAGTGGTTATTATATTGTTGCAGAACTCTTTCGAAGAAAATACATTCAAACAATATTATTACACTTGTTCAGATGATGAAGATAAGACTCAAGAACCCCTTAACATTTGTGAAGAAAAACCACCTAAAAAACAAATGAAAAGAAACAAATCAACTGAAAGCTTAGATAATTTGTTTGAAGTGAAACAAATAAAGAAGAGAAAGTTATCATCAACAGTTTCTCGTGCCCACCAAGAAGGTGGTAATGTTTTTATAACTACCAATGAAGATGATGGTCATCGATCGAATCATATGATAAAAATAGAAGTTTATAACATGCACAAAATAAATAAAATCACGCCTACAGAACAGTGGAAACATGCAAGCTATAGAGTAAAATATTTTACAAATGAATGCAATAACAATTATGAAAGTATAAAAAAAATAATATACTGCATATCAAAAGAAATAGCATCAAACCCAACATGTAAAAAATATCATTTTAATAAGTAGTAGTAGTTTACCAATTTTTATTTATAAGTTTCGATAAAATTTCATTCTTAGTAAATTTACTTATCCCTCATTTACAAATTTTAGTCATTAGAAAAAATATTAGAATACAAATACTTACCTCATAATAGAATCTTAGGAAACAATATCTCATCAGTGGGGTTGCTTTAGTAAGTACCTAATTAGACATACCTCATTATGTAAGTATTACTTATAACATGAGATCTTTCTACCTGTTCTTACTATAAATAGTTCTTGTAGACGCTTACATGTAGATACTTCTTGTAGACGCTTACGTGCAGATACTTACTGTGATTCCATCTCCACCAAAAATGGAAAATATGAGTGTAAACTGTGTTAGTGTCTTTTTCAATACGATGGATACCGATTTTAGTGATGAAATTTGTCAAAAATTTGATAACCATATGATGCTAGAAGACGAATACGATAAATACTTATATGATGAATGTGCTCTGGTTGAAGAAAAAATAAATGCTGAATCCGAATTCAAACATTGTGTGATGCTTGAAGATGAATACGATGAATACTTATTTGAAGAATGCGCTCTGGTTGAAGGAAAAATAAAGTAAGTGATATCTATATCTTCTCCTTCTAGTACTTTTGTTTATCCTAAACTGAATTCATATCTCAACTCTTTTAATTTATTATTGCAGTCTACAATCGGGGGGATCTCTTAAGAGAGTGAATGACTCTGAAAATGCTGACATTGTTGTGAAACGAGCGCGATATGAAGATGGACCATCTACATCATCAATGGGATCTAACAACACAAACGAAACAACATCTAACAATGGAAATGAACGTGATGATAAGGTAAATTGTGACATTTGTCAAGTTCTTGTTAGTAGAAGGTATTTTGCAAATCATTTAAAGAGTAAACTTCATAAAAGTAAACTTGAAAAAGTACATGACTCACTACAAAATGTTTCTATAATCGAATCAGCTTTTGGTAATAGAATAATTTCTTATAAGATACGTGGAAAGAATGATCAACATTTAAATAACTTTGAAACACCTGAGTTGTATTTGAATTCTATCAAAAATGAAATTATGCTTCTAATTGAAGAGTCTATTCAAAAGCTAACAGTTTTTAAAGTAAACTTTGTTCTGCATGCCGATTTTATTCAACAAACTAAAGAGGATTCATTTCAAACTTTTGATTTCCAAACATATAATTACATAGTATTTCAGGGGGATGATCTAAATTTTCTATATTCATCTTTGTGTGACACTTTGATAAATAAAATCAGTTCTTTTGAGAAAAAAGACAGTGGTTGGAGTCTTAAGGAAATAAAAGCATTGGATATGAATGTTAATAAATTTAATCCTCTGCGCGGTACTTCATATATTGAGTTGCCAAAGGATATAAGAACTAAAAAAGCTGTAGTTAATGTTAAAAATGCTGACAATTTATGTTTCAAATGGGCATTGCTTTCCGCTTTGTATCCAGTTAACAAAAATGTTGATCGAGTATCATCATACACAGTACATTCAAACAAATTAAAATTTAATGGAGTGGATTTTCCTGTAAAGCTGGTTGATATATCCAAAGTTGAAAAACTAAACAACATTAGCATTAATGTGTTTGGTTTAGAATTTAATAAAGATAAAAAGTGTCATAGCGTTGTTGGTCCATTGTATTTAACCAAAACTCGTAAAGATGTTCACATCAATTTATTATTAATTTCAAACGGAATAAATAAACACTATTGCTATATTAAAAACATGTCGCGTCTCGTTAGTAAACAGATTTCAAATCAAGATCATGCAGTCCATATTTGTGATGGATGTTTGCTACACTTTTCAACAAAAGAAAGGTTGATTGATCATCAACAATATGACTGTGCTCATATTGCAACAGAATTACCAAATGGTGATACAACGTTAAAGGATTGGTTTGGTCAACCAGTATCCAATGATAAATTGAAATTCGAAAAATACAATAAAAAGCTAAAAATACCATTTGTTATATATGCTGATTTCGAAGCTTTTTTAAACCCAATCAAATCATGTTTTAACGATCCCTCAAAACCATACACTCGCAATACTCATGAGCACAAACCGTATAGTTTTGGTTATTACATCAAATGTTCATATGATGATAAGTTGTCAAAATATGAGACTTACAGTGGAAAAAATTGTGCACAAGTATTCATGAAACGTTTGCATGAAGATTTAAAAAAAATATGTAGAAAAAATAGCTTTCAAATTTGTCCTAAACCTTTATCAGCTATAGATACAAAAAAAAATACAAAATCATTTATTTGCCAAATAACAGAAAATAGGTACACATTACTAGCGGCCCCCGCACGAGGCAAGCCTGTATCGCGGGAAGCCTGTTTACAAAGGTAACTTTAACAATAAGATTAGATGTAACTTATACAGGGCAAACAAGTAAAGAAGTATTTTAATATGGATAATTATCTAATTAATTAGTGAACCAAGAATTCAACATTGAACGAAATCTGCAACTTTAGTCACGAACTGAGTACTTACATATGCGTAAAGCGGAGTGACTGACTTGAGGGTAAGGGAGGGAGGAGTAGAAGAGGAGAAAGGAGATTTTGGATTGAATTATTTTACTTACTAACCGGAGCTTAAGTGAAACAATTATAGTAGACTTTACCTTTTTACTCTAATATACTTAATAGGTCTTCAGTGGCATCGTAGTCAAGGGTGAGTAGCCATCGTCTAATCTTTTCCTTAACGCCATATAGCGCGCTAGACAGGTTGCAATGCTTTATTACCCGGCGATAGATGAAAGGGAAGGCGAACTTACGGAAACGCTTAGCAAAGGCGGTTTTAATGGCTGGAACATTGACTCTCACCCGTCGACTGTTCGACGAGGCACTTGCAGAAAATGTCTTGTGAAAAACTGTGACCACACCCAGCACATAGAGTTGACGAACCGACAGGGTTTGGGTTTCCAGATGTAGGGTAACGGTTGGGAATTTAAATGGCTTTCGGAACATGACTTTTAGCACAGACCTATGAGCTCGTTCGAGTTTGATCATGATGGATTTAGCAGCACCACCCCAGGCGGTGATGCAATAACCCATGATGGACCGGCAGAGAGCTGAATACACGGACATAAGAGTGGCATTATCCGCGCCCACACGTAGTAATTTCATAATATGAATGAGCTTCCTAACTCTACCAGACAAGGTATTTATGTGCTGGCGAAAACACAGGTTTTCATCCAGGTGAACTCCTAAATATTTAAACACGGAAGACCGTTCAAGCACAGGACAAGAATGTGCACAAGTAAGAGAAGAATTTAAATTTATGTGGTCACATTTGTGAATACGCAGGGATAGAGTGGTGGGAGGACAGGAAGCAGCTGTTTTATGGAAGCACACATATTTTGTTTTGTTGGCGTTTAGTGTAAGTAAATTTAAATCGAGCCAAGAAGCAACCCGTGCCAAGCCTACCTCCGCCAGTCGTGCAACCACGTCCCAGGAGTCACCGCGAAACACAAGAGCTGTGTCATCTGCGTAACACAGTATCTGAGTCTGGGAAAGGTCAGAAAACAGAGACGTTATATCATTAATGTATAATGAAAACAGGGTAGGACCCAGTATGCTACCCTGGGGAACTCCAAAATATACACTCCGCGGTTCGCTGGAAAAAATAAAGTTTCAATTGCAACAACATGTCATATCTGTGAGAGTAATTTAAATGGTGAAAACACATTAGATTATGATTGGCAAACTGGTGATTTTCGAGGTGTTGCACATGAAATATGTGTAAAAAAGTTTCGACCACCACATTACATCCCAGTTTTTCTACACAATCTAAGCAATTATGATGCTCATTTCATAGTCCATTCCTTAAATTTTGTTGAAGGAGAAATTGATGTAATTCCTCAAACCAAAGAAAAATACATTTCTTTTTCCAAAACCATGAGTATAAATAATCAAAAAATTTGTTTAAGATTTGTAGATTCCTTTAAATTTTTACCATGTAGTCTTGATCAGCTAGCAAAAAATTTAAGCAATGAACAATTTAAAACTTTAAGAAATAGCTTTCCTAATAATGAAGATTTTAATCGTCTAAGAAAAAAAGGTATATACCCATATGAGTTCATATCATCTGAAGACTGTTTGAAAAAAACAACACTTCCTAGTCAAGAAAATTTTTATAGTTCACTAACTAATTCACATGTATCAAATGATGATTACAACCATGCTAAAGATGTTTGGCAGCACTTTCAATGTCGTAAATGTCAGATTATTCAGATCTGTACCTCAAAACTGATGTTTTACTGCTGACGGATGTGTTTGAAAACTTTAGAACTTTGTGTTTAAAAACATATGGTTTGGATCCGGTTCATTACTACACAGCTCCTGGGTTAAGTTGGGACGCTATGTTGAAATACACTCAAATAGAGTTAGAACTTTTAACAGATTACGAAAAAATTGCTTTTATTAGAGCTGGTATACGAGGAGGTGTGTCTCAATGCAGTAATCGCCATGCAAAAGCTAATAATGAGTTCATGGAAGATTATGATAAAGATAAACAAAAATCATTTTTGACTTATTTCGATGCTAATAATCTATATGGTTGGGCTATGTCTCAATTTCTTCCAGTTGGTGGGTTTGAGTGGGTAAACGTTGATACAAATTTTGATGTGCCAGACAATTCAGAATATGGTTTTATTTTAGAAGTTGATTTGGAGTACCCCACTGAACTACATGATTTGCATTCAGATTTACCTCTTTGTCCTGAAAACATAAAAATAGGAAATTCTAAAGAAATCAAGTTAGTCCCAAACTTACACAATAAGATGAAGTATAAAATCCATTATAGGAATTTGAAACAATGCATTGAATTGGGTGTCAAAGTAACGAAGGTTCACAGGATATTAAAATTCAAACAAAGTCCCTGGTTAAAACATTACATCGATTTAAACACAACTTTACGAACATCTGCAAAATCTGATTTCGAAAAAGATTTTTACAAGTTAATGAATAATTCTGTATTTGGGAAGACAATGGAAAATATTGAAAAGAGGGTGAATGTCAAACTATTAACACATTGGGAAAATCGAGGTAAAAAGCTTGGTGTACAATATTTTGTTGCGAAACCAGAATTTAAAAATTCCTCCATTTTTGGAGAGAATTTAGTAGCGGTTCAGTTAAGAAAAACTAAATTGTATCATAACAAACCGATATACTTAGGTTTTTGCATTTTGGATATTTCAAAAACTTTAATGTATGATTTTCATTACAACTACATGCTTAAAAAGTTTAACAATAACATAAAATTGCTCTACACTGATACTGATAGTTTGATATATCAAGTTTTTACAAATAACTTTTATGAAAATATTAAACCAGATCTATCTTCTAAGTTTGATACATCCGATTACGCAGATGATAACATATTTGGTTATCCAAAAATAAATAAAAAGAAGTTAGGTTTTTTCAAAGATGAAAATAATGGTAAAATTTTTCGAGAATTCATTGGGTTAAGGTCTAAAATGTATGCATTAGATGTTGATGATAAATTTATTGCGAAAGCTAAAGGTGTAAAGAAATGTGTTACAAAGAATTTGAATATTGAAAATTATAGATCATGTCTTTTAAACAAAAAAATTCTGTATGGCACCATGAATCTATTTAAATCTTTAAAACATAGAATATTTACTCAACAAGTAAACAAAATATGTTTGTCTTATAATGACACCAAACGTTACATTTTACCTAATAATATTGACACATTAGCATGGGGTCATTATAAACTAAGATAATGTTATCATAGTGATAGATTGTAATTTATTTTAAGTTTGTATTGTAAAAACAAAACTATAATGTATCAGCTATTTAACAATACTTTAGTTTCCTATTTAGTTAGTAAATGTAAAGTTATTTTAAATAGGTACGATGAATATGAAATTGTTTTATTTTTAAGTTATAGGTTATTTTATGTTTATACCATTATTGTGTTTTTCATGTTATCTATAAGAATTTTGTTCATACTGATGGTTAATGTTTTAATTTTAAAAATATAAATACATGATGATTAAATAGATTGTTTCATTATTTAAACATACCCCTCACAAACAACACATTAAAATGTACCATTTTAATCATCCTTTTAGTGCAATAGTAGCAGGTCCAAGTGGTTGTGGAAAATCTAACTTTGTAACAAAGTTTATAAAGTATGTAAAAGAAATTTGTAGTGTTGATTTTACCCAAATAACTTGGTGTTTTGATGAAATGCAACCTTTGTATAACCTCAAAAACGTAAATTATTGTCAAGGCATACCAGATCTCAGTATGTTTGATGGAAAGGAAGCACAACTAGTAATCATTGATGATCTCATGAGAGAATCAGATGGACGTGTTGTTGATATATTTACAAAAGGCAGCCATCACAGAAACCTAAGTGTTTTTTATATAACACAAAACTTGTTTCATCAAGGTAAAGGACAGAGAGATATATCTTTGAATTCTAGTTATATTATCTATTTTAAAAATCCTCGAGATAAAACTCAAATCAGATATCTAGCACGTCAAGTGTCACCAGAAAATACAAAGTTTATGGAAGATTCATACAAAGATGCAACAAAAGAAGCTCATGGATATTTGATGATAGATCTAAAACAAGACACTAGTGAAATGTGTCGATTTAAAACAAAAATATTTCCTTCAGATGGATATTGTACAGTTTATATCCCAACAAAATCATTTAAATATGCAAAGAATCAACAAATTCAAATCATTCATCAATAATGCATCGAAGCTTAAAGACGCATAAAGATTTACTAAGTGCTCTACATACACTTAAACCAAAATATCAAAGAGCACTTTTAAAGTCATGTGATGAAGATGAAATCAATTGCATTTGTGAAATCATCCATAACGTTTTAAAAGGTAAAGTACCTCTTGACGAAAAGGCAAAGAAAAAGTTACAAAAATATAAAGAAATACTTCGCAAACTAGTGCGTAAAAGTACAAACAAAATTCGTAAACACATAATTGTTCAAAAAGGAGGATCTTTTTTACCAATTATATTGGGTTCAATTTTGAGTGCATTAGTTGGTTCTATCGTTTGAAATATGGAACACGCTAAAAAAATGTTACTCGTTGATCCAAGTATATTTGAAAAAATAAAACAACAAAATTCTACTGATAGTCCCATATCACGATTAGACATAGAAATGCAAAATATTTTGAATAGTCATATGGAAGATAGAAAGAAGTGTATTTTATACTTACAAATTTTACAAAGATACTTACATTTTACTGAAGAAGGACGTCAACCTCTCGAATTACCATTACTTTCAAATACTAATCTACCAGAAGACGTACCAGATGATAAAAACAAAGACATTGACACTAACGATGCAGTTGCTATAGAGACATCAAACGGAGAAGAGAAACAGGATACAAATATATTTTTGAATAAAAAAAATACATACACACCTCGACATATACTCAGTTTAATACCGAAAACTTATACAAGAAAAGGTGAGTTATTATTAAATTTGGTGGCTTCAAATACAGACAAAATTGATTGGGATGATGTAGGTACAGTTATTATTAACAAAGAAAAAATTGTTGGAAGCAATATTTTAGACTTGGTAAATGATTGTGTAAGACCACTGAAAAATAATGATCCAATAGGGTGGCAACAGTTTGCTACCGCATTAAAAGAAATACAAATACCATTAACTTACATTGGAAACGCAAAAAGAAGTGAATTTATAAAACAGCTTCAGATAAAAGATCTTAAACAAACCACACCACAGCAAGAGGAGGTTTTTTCAACACCAAAATCCCGCAACAGGTATAAACACGTTCGAAAAGTCCAACAGAAGATAGATTGGGAGAAATGGACTCCCTATTAGAAATAAATAATATCTACTATAATCCATCGCATCCAGCTGGGTATGCTGGTATCAACAAACTAGTTAAAGCCATGAAGGGTAAAATGAACAGAAAAGATGTAATAAAATGGTTGCAATCACAAGAAACATACACACTTCATAAACCGGTACATAGGAAGTTTCCACGAAACAAATATGTATTATCTAATCTTAATGAACTATGGCAAGCTGACTTAAGTGATTTGAGAACTTATTCAAAATATAATGATGGTTTTAATTACATTCTTTGTATTATTGATGTCTTTACCAAATATGCATATGCCCGACCAATGAAAAGTAAAAATTCGAGCACCATTAAAACATGTTTAGAAAGCATATTTCATGAGGCTGGTACAACACCAACTCATATACAATCTGACAAAGGAACTGAATTTGTTTCCAAGGATGTTCAGAGATACTTAAAAATTAAAAATGTTAATTACTATACAACAAATAACCCTGATATTAAAGCTAGCATTGTTGAAAGATTTCAAAGGACACTTAAAATGAGGATGTGGCGTTATTTTACCCACAAAAATACATATAGATACATTGACATTTTACAGGATTTATTATATGCTTATAACCATAGCTACCATTCTAGTATTAAGATGTGTCCTTGTGATGTTAATTCAAATAATTTAATGACTGTTTGGAACAACCTGTATGATAGAACAAACTATCGAATAATTACAAAATCCTTACCGAAATTACTCGTTGGAGACTATGTAAGAATAACAAAATACAAACACATTTTTCAAAAGGGTTATGAATCTAATTGGAGTGATGAAATATTTATAATAACTTCAGTTATAGATCGTTCTCCATTGGTTGTGTATACACTAAAAGATTTACAGCAAGAAGATATCATTGGAACTTTTTATGAAAGGGAATTACAGAAAGTGGCATATGATCCCACCTCTAACTATAAGATTGATAAAATAATTGGTTCTCGCTATTCCAATAACAGAAAGCAAGTGTTAGTGAAGTGGAAAGGTTATCCAGATAAATTTAATAGTTGGGTTTTGGTTTCTGAATTAAAAGAATTATGATTAAAGAAAGTTTTTATTTAACATTACTCAGTAACAGTTCTATGGAATATTATCCAAACAACATGACTACAAGATTTTCAACGAAATTACCAAAATCTATCAAGTTGGAGGGAGAATGGTCAGTTGGAGTGGTTGAATTTCAATACCCTTGTACCATGTTTACTGTACAAGATCATGAAAATATTATTTACATAACAAAATGGATATTAATGCCACATGAAGAAAAACCTTCACTGGTTTATTATAAGACCCACATTCCAGCCACGAATTATGATAATATTAATCACATTCTATCAGCGTTGAATAACATAAAGGAAAAAATTCGATTTCGATATGATGATATATCAAAGTTTGTTTCCGCTACGGTAATGGATGAAAATATCAAATCGTTAAAGTTATCACCCAAGCTTGGTATTCAACTTGGTTTTGAACCCGATAGAAATCTTGTAGAAAATGGATTTGGAAAATGTCCTGCAAATTTACATTTGGGGTTACCATCTCAATTATTTGTTTATTGTGATATTATCGAACCTCAGATAGTTGGAGATGTTATGACTCCTCTCTTGAGAATTATACCTTTGGATCCTGCAAAGTATATTTATGGAGCAAATAAAATGCATGTTTTCTCACCACCTCACTACTTACCTGTTATGCGTAGAGAATTCGACACGCTTGAAGTGGATATAAGATCTAACACAGGTCAAAAAATACCATTTCAATTTGGAACGGTGTGTGTTAAACTACATTTCAGAAAATTATAATGCATTCTCGTGATGATATAACTTGTCCATATGAACATTATTATTCACATCAAGCTGGTTCTGGGATCGGAGTAATTTATAAAGGGGCTCCTTATCAACGTGGTCATGGTATTGGTAGCTTCTTAGGAGGATTGTTTAGATCAGTTTTACCATTACTTTCTAGTGGTGCTCGAGTAATAGGCAAGGAAGCCTTAAATGCTGGTGTCGGCCTTCTATCAGATATGATAAGTGCTAGACCAATGGAGGATTCAATTAAATCTCGACTTAAAGAAGCTAGTTCAAATTTGAAAAGAAAAGCAGATAGTAAAATAGATCGATTGAATATGTCTGGCTCTGGATATATAACAAAGAGAAAACGTCTTTCCTCATTCAATCCACTACCGATCGCCAAAGTGAAAGCTACTAAAAAATCAGGAGCTAGACCTAATAATTTAAAAGATATATTTAATTAATAATTAAAGATGTCTTTTTTACATAGTCATTCTTGTGAGTGCATTAAATCAGAGTTAGATTTATTTGCTTTGCCATCCACACAAACTAGTATCGAAAATGGACTATGGATACACTACAAACCCATTTCATCCCTTGCTGACGATGGTCCTATAGAATTTCAAGTACCCGGAACCGGTGATGATTACATAGATTTATCCCACACGTTGATACACATCAAAGCTAAAATACTTAACCAAGACTCAACAAAACTAGCTGAATCAACAACTGTATCACCCATAAATAATTGGCTTCATTCAATCTTCAGTCAACTAGATGTATATTTGAATCAGAAGCTAGTATCACCTCCAAACAATACATATGCATATCGAGCATACATGGAAACTTTATTAAACTATGCTCCTGCAGCTAAAGAATCTCACCTAACTTGTAGTCTATGGTATGAAGATACTGCTGGGAAAATGAACTCAACTGATGAAAAAAATGAAGGATTCGTTAAAAGACAACAGTTAGTAAGTCAAAGTAAGGAAATAGAAATGATTGGACATCTTCATGGTGATATATTTAACCAGGAAAAGTTTTTAATAAATGGTGTTGAAATGAGTGTCAAATTAGTTCGTTCTAGAGAAACGTTTAATCTAATGGCATCTTCATCCGATTTAAAATTTAAAGTATGCATTACAGATGCAACTCTTATTGTTCGTAGAGCTCGAATCAATCCAACTGTATTACTTGCACATCAGAAAGTTTTAGCATCTACTACCGCTAAATATCCTATTACTCGTGCTGAAGTCAAAGTTTTAACCATACCTTCAGGGATTCAGGGCAAGACTCTTGACAATATTTTTCTAGGACAAGTTCCTAAAAGATGTATAGTTGGATTTGTAAACAATGCAGCGTTTAATGGGTGTCTGACTAAAAATCCATTCAATTTTGAAAACTATGATTTAAATACATTTTGTTTATACATTGATGGTCAGCAAATACCTTCAAAAGCTTTGCAACCATCGTTTGAGAGTAATATTTTTACTGCTGCTTATCACACACTATTTTCAGGAACAGGTATACATTTTCTTAATGAAGGTAATGGGATATCTAGGGAAAAATATGCGAAAGGATACTGTTTGTTGGCGTTTGATCTAACGGCCGACCTTATTTCAAATTCAAATACACATTGGAATCTTATAAAACATGGTAGTGTTAGATTAGAAGTTCGTTTTGAGTCTACTCTTACTCAGACTATAAATTGTATTGTTTATGCAGAATTTGATAATGTTATTGAAATAGATAAGAACCGTAATGTAACCGTAGACTATAGCAGTTAAATAGGTAACTATTGTCTATATATAAGTGTTAGTACCTAATAAAAATAATCTGCACATATTCCAATCTTTTTATTTATGTCCTTGCACAATGTTTATAAAGAAGTTCAGTATATTTAGTTCCACATTCTTGATTTGAAGGTTAAGCATAGCACAGCTTTATGCGAAAGGCTGATTAAACATGAACACAATTGAGATTCAAAAATATTTGAACACTATCCATCCTTCTTTACAAAAAAATGTATATGCAGCAAACAGGTTACCTTTACATGTTAAAGTTCCTATGTACCTGATAAGCAATTTGGACACCGACAGCATGCCAGGTTCTCATTGGGTGGCCATACACATAGATAGAAATAGGTTTGGTCAGTATTTCGATTCATATGGACGACTGCCTACAGGATATCATAGAGATTTCTTGATCAGGAATTCAAAGCGGTGGGATTTTAATAGGTATAGATTACAAGATGATTTTACATCAGTTTGCGGAGAATATTGTGTAACATATCTTTATAACAAATTTTATGGAAATACAATGATGGATTTTATTAAATTATTCAGTAACAATACAATAAATAATGATATATTTTTATACAAACTATTCTGTACTTATTTTAGAGGAAATAAAGGTTTGTGATTGATCCAAAAAATGTTGTTTTGCTAGAACATCCTAATAAGCTAATTAGTCTGAGATTGACGTCAGAGGTGATTAACAAACAATGGTGCGCCGTGACGTCAGAGGTGATAAACAAACAATGGCGCGCCGTGTTCACTGGGTGATAAGGAAACATTTAGGTTAATTTTATCAATAGGTGATTAGCAATGTAGTGGAGAGCTTTAGATTGGTTAGCTATCTCATGATCTGTGTAAGCTATCAAAAAACGGATGCAATAGACCGATTCAGCGACCCCGAAAACCTAGGAAAAGACACCAAACTTTTTTTTTTTTTTTTTTTTTTTTTTTTTTTTTTAGCCTGAGTCGGTGAATTTATTTCGGGTTTGGATCACATGAGCCAGTTCCGGTGAATACCTAACTACTTAGGTACCCATAACACAAGCTTTGAGTAGCTTACTTTGGGGCTAGATGATGCTGTGTGGATTGTCCAGCATTATTTATTTATTTACATCATTTGTATTTCGGTTCATGAAATAGATTCTGGACAGACAGACTACGGACAGACAATGGCGTCCTTACTAATAAGGTCCCGTTGTACTAATTTGATATCTGCTTTATGATCTCTTCTGAAGTAAAAGGTAAGCAAATACTTAAAATTTAGGTAAGGAAAGCTTTCAATAAAAGTGGTACAAACCTACTTAGATTAATATAGGTACGGTAGGAACCTACCTATCCTCTGAACTAGGTAGGTACCTATTATTTGTGAAATTGTGACCCAGAAATGATGATGATTGAATTAGTAAGATGAGCCAAACCGACCTAACCCCACGTTTAAACCAAAATATACCTACCTAAAACAGTTTTTCTTTTTACTATGCCTTTCCTTTAGAGGTTTTGTTGTTATCGTGTACTAGCTTCCGCTCGCGGCGTCGCCCGCGAAGTACCTACATAAAATATAGCCTATGTTCATCCTGAAAGTATATTCTACACATTGGTGAAAAAATTTTTCAAATCGGATCAGTAGTTTCGGAGCCTATTCGTTTCAAACAAACAAACAAACAAACAAACAATCAAAGTTTTCCTCTTTATAATATTAGTATAGATATTAGTATAGATTAGAACATGTTTGGACCTAGGTGTGAACGCAGGGTCGTAGGTAACTCCATATTTCTGATAGAGATAAACCATGGAATTATGAGTATCTACCTACCTATGACACCGATTTATTTATTGAATTTAATTAACACGTATAAATACCAATTACATTAATCAAATAAACACAGTTTAACATTTATTACGATATAAAATACAAGTAGGTGCAATAAACAATAATAATAATAATCCAAATGAAAAAACAAAAAGAAATTCGTACCTACGTAATCTAATGCAACAAAATAACAATCATAACAAAATTCAAAGTCGTTCTTATCAACATACCTACCTATGATGACTCATAAAAACTTAAACGATGGCCCATGTTGGGCCACCTAGGTACCTACCTAATACCTACACTTGATGGCCTAAATACCTAGCCTAAGTACATTTTTCGTCTAAATATCCGCAACTTTGTTTTCATAATAATAAGTAGGTAGGAAATCTATCTACTTGCCAAATTTCATTACGATCCGTTCAGCCGTTTAGTCATGTAGAGTTAACAAACAAATAGGCACCTACTTTCGCATCTAAAGTACCTATATAGGTAGGAAACATTAGTACGGATTAGAATGGATAGTATGGATAGGTTAACCTATATACTCGTAAAATCATGAACAATTACATAGGTACATTGTGTTTTTTGTGGTGTACCGACATTGATTTATGCATTTACATCTCTCATATTCGGTAAGTAGGTAGGTCCTTATTCCCCCAATTAGCGCTTTATGGTACCTAATAATGTAGCTAGAAAAGCCCTAGGGCGGTAAGTAATTGAAAAGAAAAAACTTTACTCTTTCAAAAAGTTCGAGTACATCTAACCATCATACTGGCAATACCTAGACATCATGCATTCAGCCCAATGACAAAAAAGGTCGCTTCGCTATTCAGCCTTGTCTTCGTATCGTATGAGTATAATAGTCATCAATTTTAAATATCGAACGGCGAAGCTCAATTTAGTTCTTGAAAAAAATAATTAAGAAAAAGATGAAAAAAGGCGGGAAAAGAAAACTTTTACTTTAAAATGTTTTATTCTTGTAATGCCGGTTTTTTTCTACTTACCTCACAATCGAGATGTAGGTAAAGCAGAGTAGTTAGCTCGGGTGTAAGCATCAATTGCACCCTCGAACTATAGGCACCCTCGCTGCGCTCGTGCGCCTAAATATCTTGGGCTGCATGCAATTGATGCCTTACTACTAATTGCCCTTGGCTACTAATCTACTATTATTGCATGATTTATTCAACCCGCTTTTTTACTCGACTGCAAAGAAGGAGGTTAATATATTTGAGGTAGTATTATTATCCGAGAGTTTATTTTTCTATCTAAATAAATAAAATAAAATAAATAAATAAATAAAATAAATAACAAGCCCAAAAGTAACATAGGATATACAAAATGTAAAAAAATCCAGTCGCGGTTTTTTGATTTTTGAAATAAAATTAATAGTTTGAAATATTATTAATGCAGGGTATAGTTATAGTTAATATAACATTAAAGTGCTTTGACGATAATAGCCACAACCATCAAAGGAGAATAATTTATTGAGTATTTTTATATAGTGACTCTGTGACGTTAACAATTCAGAAACACTTGACACTGGCAAAAATGATCAGAGACAAAGACAAATGACATAAATAAAATGAAGAAGACGAGGAAGAATAAATATGAATTTATTTAGGTTGGTTTGGGGCCTGCCTTGTCATTTTTCTTTCGAGGTGGATATTTTACAATAATAGTATAATGGCGCAAGAAGACAAGTGTCCACCCGATGAAAATTTGCTACGGGCTTTTTCCCGAGCTTTGTATGCCACTGTTGATTCACCGGTGACTTGGTTCCGAGGTAAGTACATTTTATCCAGCTTCAGCTGTCGATTGTTATGTAAGCAAACAAATCTTAACTATAGTTTTCACGCTGCAGAAAAGATAGTGGTGCCGAACCAGAAGAAATATCCGTGGTATCACCAGAAATTCCGCCGGGTTCCGACTATCGACCAATGCTACGATGGTGATGTCGTATGCGACTTCGAAGCCAACAGCCAGTTCAAACGCGATAGGTTAGAAGTAAACTTGTTGTCATAAGAATTTGTCTTAAATTTGCCTTGCTTTGAATTTGCTTACACATTATGGAATCTAATCTGTAAAGAAATAAATAGAATAATTTTTGAAAAGTCAAAACGTACAAGCTACCCTGCCTATTGGAACTTTTATATTAAAATTTTATTTTCATTTCAGACTTGTAGACAGTGAAATTTTGAATATACTGCGTCAGCGTTTTGAAGATTGTATGATGTATGAAAACCCAGATCATATGACCTCTTGCAAGCCTCTACTAGACAGCTATAAGAAAGCTGAAGAAGCTTGGTTTATTAAATGTGAGTCATTTATAATGTAGAACATAACAATATAAACATTCAAGGACTTATTGAGTGTTGATCACAATTTGTGAACTTATCAAAGATTATCTAAGAGTAATTGCTTTTGTCAGAAAGGTTTCCAGTCTGATAAGTTGAGTGGTTGACAAATTAAAGCATTATTTTACAAGACTGAATTTGCCTTGTTTCTTTACATCTCTTGCTCTCCTTTGGAGTGGCATTGAGTCAAAATTCAAAATTCAAAATATGTTTATTTTCAATAGAATCACAGGGATCACTTTGAGTAAACAGTGAACATTTTGCTGAGCACAGTACTTAATGGTTTAGACTGAATAGGTATTTCTTACTGACTACAGATGGGTGGTACACAATGAACAGGATGTAATTCTTAAATTTTGCCTTTTTCAGATGGTGATCTTGGAGGCTATGCTGATGCTAGAAAGGCATACATGAAGCAGAAACACCGCATGATCTGGGAGAGGCGCCATGGAGCACTCTCAGACCAGACAAAGTGAATGTTTGTCAGCTTAGCCTTTTCCTAAATTAAGTAGATGTTAATGCCATTGCAATAAATTCATTAAATTATGTACTTTGTGTTTTGATCTATCTTTCAGAACTTACATTACCATACATAGCTTGGATTTGATCAACTTTCAGCACCTAGGTACTCTCAGAATAATGTAAATGTAATGAAATGCCAAATGTAAGTAAAATGTGTTCACTCTTTGATAACTACAATTTATTTAGGGGAAGTTCTCCTAAGGGTAACTTTATGGTTACACATTTGCTAGGCTCTTTTTGTAGAAAATAATTGTTAAAAAAAAGATGGGTTATTAAAAAAATAACATTTATTCTCGGACACTACATTCATTTTTCATGCAATACTGACTGACAAGATACTACTTCCATACATAATATTGATTGAAAGAACTACAACAAGAAATAAATGATCACAGAATTATGAAGATGTAGAAAAAAATAATACTAATCTTAGCCATCTTTTCTTACGGTATTTTCTTTGCAAAGATACTTACTCCTATCTTATAGTAATAAAATTATTGGTCACATATAAGTAAAATAACTTATAGTCTTAAAGAATCCAATTTTAAAAAACTTAACTATTAATATTATTACATTGAGTGGACAGTGCTTATGCTAATCTTGTTTATTGTTGCTTTCAAAATTAGCACAAAATATTTACTTGTAATGGTCAAAAAATAAAATCAATTTAAGGTGTATACAACATAAGATGGTACAAATGTGATCACCAATTTCGATAAATGCTGAGTGGCAGTGTTTATAAAATATAAAACAATGCAATCAAACAATTCAACACACAAAATATGCAAGGGCCTGCTTACAATTTTACACGAAAAAAATATAAATATCTATAATAATAATCATTATTATTACAAACCAACTAGAGTTCCACATTAATTTTACAAATATTTTTAGATATTGTTGGTAGATTTAACAAGGCAACAAGTATGCGCATTTTGTACCAATAATTTGTAACGAGATTTTATGTACAGTACATACATAATTTGTTTTAAATAGTTTACATTATTGTATAATTTACAGATCATTAGAAATGTCTTACTCATGGAATTGTTATTGGTACGGAAGTATCACAGCTAGAATGCCTTTTCATAATTATAGCCCATTATTTATTCTAATTAATTGCTGCACATTTGCAGTTTAAAACTGGCTAACCACTTGTTGTCTGTACATGTTACAACAACAAAATTACTAAGTATCTAAATCCATATATCTATAAACTTAACATAAAACTGTTTATTGTGCTTTCAATAGGTTTTTAAATCTATAACTATACAAATATAGTAACTATACATAAACTGGCTGTCTTTTAAACATATTTCAGACAAGCCAATCTCATGTTTTTATTCCCTTATAATAATTATAATTATTTTGTTCTACCTTAACGAAAATAACTCAATGTGGAACTCTAGCTCTGATAAATAAAGTTATTGCACAAGAGGCACAAGCATATTCTACCAAACAATTCGTTGATTAATTTAGATTCAACAATAATAAAACATTTGAACATGTTAATTGACTCAACATTTTTGTGATTATATAAGGGCCATATTACATTAGAAAATCCAGCTTCCAAGAAATAGATTTTTCATGTAAATGTTATCTAAAATTATGTACATAAATTCGAAAGTGATACATAATACAGTTGACAAAGTAATGTCTGTACATACAGTAACAATCAGATAATATTTAAATGATGAAAACAGAGCCATATTCCATGCATTACAAAATGAGATCACAATATCAGAGGATAAAATTCTTCAGACACAAATCAACATATTTTATTATTGTACTTTATGTAGGCATTCGTAAAATGTTAGAGGTATTTACCATTAATATTATACGCTATTCCTAACAAGTTTGAGCCTCAACCATTGTAATGATATGTATGCTTTAGTGTGTTTCATCATTAACCGACACACCAGTAAGTCACTCTAAGAATGTATAAAAATTTACCTACTTTTGATTTGAAAAACAGCTTACCAAAGGATGGTTCAGGTTGTAGATAAATAAGAATCATTCTTAGAATTATTGACATTTTAAGGTCTTCATTTGTCCTCCATTACATGTTTAGTTTAACCTAGTAAAATATAATAAGTACATAAAACATGTCAAAAAGTAAAAATAAAATAACGATTGATTCGATTTTAAGAAACGGTTCATTCTTAAACTCTAATCAAGCATTCACATGTATGAGGAACTGATTATAGTTATCCCATTTCATGAAGACCGGTGAATATCTGAATTTTGAATTTTATAGCAATGACATATATATTATTTGGATGAATCTTCACGAAATGGATGACTATAACAATAAATGCATTACACTGCTACTAAAACTAAACGTCTTGTCAAGTTGTACAGATAAATTTTATAAGATAACGTATTTCTAAATTGTCAGTTCTTATTTGACGGTCTCGCATACGAGGTGAAAATTCCATGTAGGTTAACATTTTAGTTGAAATACACAATAACATTTAACGAATGCATTGAACACCTTAATCTAAATAAACACACAAAAATATACACGATCTAAAACATTATTGTTACATACATCACAATATTTAGGACACTTTTAGTCTAAAATTCGTTGCGACCCTGGGTTGAATCCTTAGATGGTTTTGGTCGGCAAACATCACATTCAAATATTAAGAGGAATGCTTTCGTTGTGGCACAGGTGGGATTGTTACGGTGCATCGAACTGCGCGGCGAGACGAGTGCGACCTAAAAGAATAAGCTCACACATAAGGATTTAACAGACAATCATCTAATTTTATGAAGCCACGAGTGGCGTAGTTGTAATGCACATTCTGAACAGATTCACAGCTTCGGCGAAGCTACCTGAGGGCTTATTTATGAGTCGATGCTACACTTGGACGTCGACATTACTATAATATAAAATTAGTCTTTCAAAAATTAAACTTACGCCTCTCGTGAGTTAGCAAGGCACTCGGCGTGGGCAAAGCGCTTGCTGGCGGAGAGCACCAAATGCTATGCTTTGGAGATTCAAACACACGGGAACCCTGCAGCAAAGGTTTAAAAAATTAAATATTGGTAATAATTTTTTACACAGCGCAATCTAGTTCCATAATAAGCAAAGCTTGATGTGTGATTGCATTGGTGATGATTCTTTTTTTTGTAATATTTTGTTAAACACAAGATGAGTGTTTTAAAATGTATGTACCTTCTGGCCGGGCGGAGTGTCGTGCACGGAGTAATCCTCATGTGCGATGGGAATGTCCCTGACGCGCGGGACTACCACTCCGCTGCACAGAGTCCACCGGCCGCTACCGTCCTCGGAGAATATCTCGCTGTACTGCCGCAGGTAATCAGAAACGCAGTCTAACCCTGTCACAAATAAACAAAATTATAAACCTTGACGGAATGATTGTATAAGGAAGATAACTCAGAACGAGCAGATTATCTACCTGCCAAATAGGTTTAAGGAGATAAAGATCTGCATAAAATGAGCACATAACAGAAACACAGCACAAAATGTAGGAGACTTTTACTCAGCAATGGGTAAATAAAAACTGAGAATGATTATGATGGTAAAAATGTATGCTATGTCTCTTTTCATAATCACTGACCTGACGTGGTGCGACCAAGAACAGCCAGTGACACGAAAAAACTAATATGTAGTTGATGATTCTTACCAGAATCTGTTCCAGGGAAAGTCGGCTCGAATCGGTTTGTATACATCATATAAACCTCCATAGCCGTGAGCGGCAGACTACTATCGGCGAATATCTGCGCCAATCGCCACACCGTGCGCCAAGCCGGCATGAGAATAACCCTAGTATCTTCGATGCGAATGATTCCCGCTGCGATAAGTTGAGGTAGATCGGGCAGATTTGCCGTAAAGCGGCGGTAGGTGGCGGTGAAGTATTCGTGGGTGGAACCGCGTGCGACGCTGCGGTCGCCGCACAGTGCGGCGCATGCGCTCAGCGCAGCGCCTGCCCAGCGACAAGCGTTGCCCGGCGCGTTTATCATGCCACCTTCGATGTAACCGCCCGCGGCATACACCAACTCTTCAAGTGTAGCAACATCGAGCATATCCGGCTGAAACAAATCGAATCTGTTGATATTCGATTGCACTTAGCCCTCACTTAGCCTCTTTCCCTCATTCACACTTAACTGACGATACTTTCGTGGAAATTTAATTACGTTGTGTTAAAAAATAACGTACAAAAAAAATAGGTCAATATTATGTACATATAATATCAGTTGCACGCACAGCAATTTCAAATGCTTACCAGTGGTGGAGCACCAAACTGCCTGGCATACTGAACTGTCAGCGCTTGTAGTGGCATCGCTCCAAGCGCTCTCAGCCGCTGAGCGATCACCGGACGCGCCGTCTTACTCGTCAGCTTTACGCCTCTTTCTCCGCTGAGCTCAGCGCAGATCGAAACTGCTTCAGGTATAAGCTCGAATAGATCGACTAGTTTCACACATCCGTAGTGAGCAACTCGCAATTGTCGACCAAAATGCGCATGGTAGGCTGGCACGAAGCGAGAGAACTCCATGCGAAGGTTTGGTGTGTAGCAGAGGAGTTCGACAGTCTGTAGAAAAAAGATTGGATTGTTTCTAGTAGGTACGTGGATTTCCCAAATACTCGTTTGTTGACCTTTATTTTGACCAACTTTACCTGAATCGCAAACTGTACAGTGCGCGCTCGTTCCTCAGAAGTAGGCTCGCGTCGTGGCAGAGAAATCGTGCCGTCAGCCGCCACAGTAATCGCCTGCGGGGTCACTCGTTCCATCAATTCCATCATAGTACACACTCCGTAATCTACAGGTGTGAAGACGCGATTGTATGTCGCGTGGTACAGCTGTGGTATGTCGTGTATCAACACCGAACGACCAGGCTGTGCCTTAAGTAGTTTGACTAGATCGGACGTCCATCTCCGACTTTGGGCGGCGCAGGATATTGTTATTACTCGCGATGAGCCTGAGCCGAGTACCTGGGAACAAATTGTATGTAAAAAAATCTGTAAATTTACAATGAAATACAAAACATGATGAAAGTATCTTGATTAGAAGGTTACAATGAGCTACAAAATGCATACATAGGTTTTTTAAGGTACTTACAACAATAGTGTTTCCCAAAGCAGAAAGGAGATCAGGTAACTTGGTGAACCCGTAATCGGCGACTCTGCACTGGCGGCCAAAGTGATGATGAAATGCTGGAATCAGTCTGAAACAAACATTGTAGTAGAGTTATTATATTTCAACTCTGGTTAATTCTCCAGAATAATCTGCACCAGACTTCGCGAGATATTGTAACCCTCACAGGGTTACAATATCTGGTCTGTTATAGTTACTATAATATTATCTCTATGTTGTAACCTTACTAGTTTGTATAAGCTAGTAGTGGTAATCTTTTGAATTTCTTAAATCATTTTTGCTTGTTTATTTTAGATAATATGACGTCATTACACTTACTTGCTGAAAGGTATGGAGCATTTTGGGGCGGTGCGCAGTAAATCTATGAGTTCTCGTTCAAACAACGCCAGCATTGGTTCTAAGGCCGGTGCCGTGCGTGGCCTTTCCCGATCGCCACTGGACCTTGAGCTCTCACCTAGAAACATGTAAGAAATTTACGTAAAGTTAACTAATTGATGGACTCATCCAATCAAACTTATCAACCCGAGGAGCATCCCATTTCAAACTACTCAAACAAAGGTCAATTACGACCACTTTAGTTACTCAGGACTTATTGGGAACGATTTTACCTTGAGTGCAATGGGGAAAGACTCAAGGCGTTCGATCAGCTTTTGCATAATTTACTAAGCTGACCTACGGTTTCAGATCGATATCATACTTGACTGACCATGAAAACCATGAATTAAATAAGTGGATAGTTTAAAACTGTTTCACGAACAAACTTTGATATTTATAATACGATTATGTTATCTACAACAATTCATAAAGCCACCTCAGCATAAAAACTATTTTTGCATGTATTTTATTTTATATTAATGAAACTTTTCACCACTTACTTTGGCTACAGAAGGAAGGCGGTGATTCTTGATTCTCTGTGCGCCAAGTGAGATGCCTCGAAGGACTATCTTTGACCTCGAGATTGGACGCACTGCGTAGCAGCAGTTCTAGAGGCACGCCGCGCCGCGGGTCAGGGAATAACGCTGGGAAAGTAGCTTCGTAGCATTCAACAAAACTGTGGGCATAAAAATATCACTTAGTGTTAACTTTAATTCAAAGAACACAAATAAACAATGTTGGAAATCGATGCAGTTAGCGAGAACCGATGAATCAATCACGTTTGGAGCTAAGGTTTCGGTTTTATGATGTATCCCGCAGAATTCTATCCAGAAATTTCGTTGCACACTATTTTTGTAATAAAACATGGAAATGAGCTAAAGCTCACCTCAACAATGGTAGGATTCCTCCATGGTTTTCCAGTAGTACATTAGCGTTCTGTGCCAATCTCGCCACCTCCATAAACACGGGCTGTAGTATCCTGCTGCCATCTTCTTGGCCCAAGTTGAGCGACGCGTGGATGTGGCATTTCCACGGAGCTTCCTCCATTTCTGAGCTTGATACTGGTGTTAGGTCAATCAGTTGGACCATCCGACCGAATCCTTAAAATATAATAAATTGAAATAAGAATAGTGATAAACACGAAAAAGAAACCTGGTTCGACTCCTTGTGTCAACAAAGTGACATTCTAATAGCAATGCAGCTAATAGAAAAGAGCAAAATGTATGAAAATGACATTTCTGATCGATGAGTCACGGGATCATTCTCATACATTTTTGAAGTTTTCTATCAGCATTGTTTGAATATTACAATTTACAACTGGACAAATGTTTTCAATACCTTCAATACCTTCATGTATAATTCAATACCTTCATGTATAATTACGGTGTCCTTCACTTTGGCGATATCGGAGGTTGTGAGCGCGCAACAATGGCGGCTGGCGTACGCATCTCGCAGACGCAGTAGCGGCAAGGAATGGCTCTTCTGGTCTAACAAGATGGCGCGAAGGCGAGCGCGGAGGATGTCTAGATTCGGCGCCGGCGATGGACGTCCCAGAGCCAGCTCGAGCCTGCGACCTGACAATAGAAACATAATGTTGAAAATACAGAACTTGTATATTGAAACATAATCCACAAAATCTACCAGAACTTTCTTGCTTGTCCGAAATTTTTCTTGATAGTAAACATAAAAAAAACATCTTTTTCCGGTAGACTATCTCCTCAGATGTCTAGTTACTTCGATCTTTGAGGATATCTAAAGGGGGTAGTCAGAGGCACGTCCAAACGTGATATTTGGCACATAGTTAAACAATCCAAAGATAACCCATATTTTTTGCCTTTTTTTTAGCAAAGTATAATATTTCATTTATAGCACTCATTGTAGCGAGCGGGTGGTATCGCATAATTTGACACTTGTGCCTGCAAGAACGTAGTTTAATTAAAGGTGACTCTGGACACGTATTGACTTGACAGCTGTGAGGATTGGCGTGTGTGTGTGTTAAATTACGTATAGTTGGCTCAACGAATCGTGAATTCGTGAAGTTAAACGCAAGAGCTGCGCAGTATTGTATTTCGGGAGCAATTGGAGGTATGAGGAGGGGGGGGAAGGAACTGTACATGCGCAAACTCGCACCTGTGGCTAACTTCACGAATGCCTAGATCCGTTGGATGAACTATACCTGACCACTGGTGGTCCAGGCGACGCTTGTGCACGCGCGCGATGGCGAGCCGCGCGTCCCACTCGGCGCGCAGCTGTACCGTCGCGAGCGGACCGTCGCTGGCGGCCCACACAGACACGCGGACCACACTCACGTACTGACTGAACAACTCCGTTAACATTTCCTGACAGAGACAAAACAAAAACAATCATTAGTTCCAAAACTGCTGAGATTTCAGACATCATATTACAGTGTCTAAAGCTTTAATTAGCTTTATTCTGCAATTGCCATCCCGAGATATAGTTATTTTGTTTCATTCATCGGTATTTTTTACTTGCCATATTTTATAACTTCAAACGCAAAACCAGTAATGCGTAAACTACCTTAGGAGGTTGAAAACATACATTTTGGTATATAAATGGAAAATCGTTCAATACAACAGCCGTACGAAGGTTGGGTAAGTGCTACATTATGCAACCGGCCCCTTGTCAATTAATCGATATATGGGTCGAGCTGTGCCGCGTTATTTTATTCATATACTAGCTGTCCCGCCCGCGACTTCGTTCACTTAAAGTAGGTTTCTAAATTGAGTTTCAAACAAACCACACTAATAAAAAAATCTCATAATTAACTTTGACATCCAATTTTACCCATTTTAGAGGGCTATTTTGAAATATTCAGGAATACGTTTCCATTTATTTTGCATTTAAAGTATCCAAACCAAAACTAAGACCAATCACACCACCCTTTAAAAAGTAAGTACCCATAAAAACATTGACCCCACATTTGACCCCTTTTTGAAGGTCATATTGAAAAATCCTGAAACACTTTGTTCATTCATTTTGTATTTACAGTACACAAAGTTTCAGACCAATCGCACCACCCGTTAAAAAATTCCCATACAAACATTGACCCCCTTTTTTAGAGTTATATTGAAAAATCCTTTAACATGAAATTAAGTTTCAGACCAATCGCACCACCCGTTAAAAAATCCTATACAAACATTGACCCCCCCCCCCCCTTTTGACCCCCTTTTTAGAGTTATATTGAAAAATCCTAAAACACGAAATTAAGTTTCAGACCAATTGCACCACCCGTTGAAAAGTTCCTATACAAACATTGACCCCCCATTGACCATTTGACCCCCTTGTTTTAAGGTTATATTGAAAAATCCTGAAACACGAAACAAAGTTTCAGACCAATCGCACCAGGTTAAAAAGATCCCATACAAACATTGACCCCACATTTGACCCCTTTTTGAAGGTTATATTGAAATATCCTGAAACACGTGTCCGTTCATTTTGTATTTACAGTACATAAACAAAGTTTCAGACCAATCGCTCCACCCGTTAAAAAGTTCACATACAAACATTGACCCCACATTTGACCCCTTTTTGAAGGTTATTTTGAAAAATCCTGAAACACGTGTTCATTCATTTTGCATTTACAGTACACAAACAAAGTTTCAAGCCAATCGCACCACCCGTTAAAAAGTTCACGTACAAACATTGACCACACATTTGACCCCTTTTTGAAGGTTATATTGAAAAATCCTAAAACACGTGTTCTTTTATTTTGCATTTACAGTACACAAACAAAGTTTCAGAACAATCGCATTACCCGTTAAAAAGTTCCCATACAAAAATTGACCCCACATTTGACCCCTTTTTGATAGTTATATTGAAAAATCCTGAAACACGTGTTGATTAATTTTGCATTTACAGTGCACAAACAAAGTTTCATGAAAATCGTTCCACGCGTTAAAAAGTTTCATACTAACGTTTTCACCCTTTTTCACCCCCTTAGAGGTGGAATTTCCAAAAATCCCGTCTTAGTGGGTGGTTTTGTTATAAAAGGAACCCACCTTTCAAATTTCAGCTTTCTAGCTTCAGCGGTTTCGGCTGGGCGATGATAAATCAGTCAGTCAGTCAGTCAGTCAGTCAGTCAGTCAGTCAGTCAGTCAGTCAGTCAGTCAGTCAGTCAGTCAGGTTAAGCTCTTATATAGATATAGATGACACCATGAATTATAGAGTTGCAGACAGCATTTGCCTAAATCAATATTTTAATAATTCGAAACAGAATTGACATGAACACGAAAGTTTACATACATACATGCATATTTTAATTTGAGATAGAGTTGACGTAAACTGAATATAAGAGGGGGTCAAAAGGAAAAGGTCACCTTTAATAAACAAGTACTTAGAGATTGTCATTATGTACTCATTGGCTTCTGTTAATCTTTGTTGGTTGGTGGGGGTGAAAATAGTTGTTGCTTAATGAGTGGCCTTACCATAACTGAATATGCAGAAAAAGGTCTAAAAGTACCCACAAAAAGGATTAAAAAACTACTGACTTATCTAAAAAAAACTGGATATGTGTGCCATTGTAGCTGTTTGTGAGATAATTTTTAGCTTTTAGCATAAATTCATGTAGTCGTGGGTTTTAAAATTATCTTGTTTAAATTGGGTTACTTACATACAATTCAGGGGGTCAAAAGAGGGGTCAGCTGTAGTAACAGCAGATTAAGAAGCAGTAGATTGGCTACTTCGAGCTCGGCGGTAGATTCCTCTTGCTTTACTCACTGATAAACTTTAAGGGGTCAAAACGAGGGTTACCTGCAGCACAGCTGGCTCAAAGGGTGGCAGATTGGCGACAGTGAGCTCGGCGACAGATTCGTCGCTCTCACTCTGCTCGCTGAAGCTCGCTGAGGAGTTCCAGGGCGAGACGGCGCGGAGACGACTGTCGTCGCCGCTGTTGCTTGATGAGCAGCCCGATCGATCTAAATTCACAGAGCCTGTCGACAATAAATTCAGATTTAGATAATTTGTTACCTTAAACGCATGTTAGGAGGGTACATTTCAAGTTGCACGTCAATTTGTAGATGTCCTGACATAAAGCACTGGTGGTATTATAACAACCTTCAGATTAATTTACGTGTGCCATGACTTCAGCCCTGCACTTGTCCCATCCAAGTACGGTTTGCCCATCTTGCTGCTGGAAGAAAACATTTTGTCCCACCACCAATTTGACTTGTTATTTCTTGCAGATTACTGCTTAGAGTTACATTATCTGGCACAGCGGTCGTAAATACCAATATGCATTCAAGCTAAAAGTTCTACTACCTAAGGCCACTAGCTACGGTGACTCACCATGGGTGCCCCTGATCTTGCGCGGTTTGGGCGCGGGCGGCGGACAGAAGTCCAACGGTGGCGGAGTGCACGTAGGCAACTGTTGCAAAGCTAGCGCCCATTCATTCGTAGAACTGTTGTTGCTCTCAACCGAAGCCGGTTCACTCGTCTAATGATATTACAAAAAGTTATTTTATTATGCTTAGTACAAGCTCTTATTTCATATAAGCGGGACTTATATTTATATACATAACACGAACAAGAAGGGATTTTTTTTATAAAAACAAAAAAAAATAGAATGACCCACATTTATAATAGCGGAATTATCTTTAGTAAAAGATGATTTCAAGATATTTTTCTATCTAATAACATATATCTTCCATTATTATTTAATCGATAGAGAATAATAATTATGCTACGAGTAATATTAAGAACGTCATAGCACATTAGGAAATATGCTTTAAATTGGTTCACACTAACGACTTATGACTAATTTTTATTAATAGCTGAAATAAGTTAACTTTATGTATAGCTTCATAATAGCTGTTATGTTTTTCCTTGCGCTGCTGATGCGTCATTAGAATACGTTGACCTACGTGTGCTAGTTCTAAACAGTTCATACTCGCTGTGTTCATACCTGTTGTGTCGGCGGGAAGTTGGGCCGCGGCGGGGCAGTGGGCGGGGCGGTGGGCGGGGCGGTGCTGTACCCCTCATCACTGGAGTACGTCGGCTGTAGTCCTCTTGCATAACGCGTGCTTATTTTACGACCAAACACATCTTCTCCATCCATGCGCTTCATAGCCCTGAAACAAATAACTGATAAACATCGTTGCGTCGGTAGCATTGCCATCTGTCTAGACGAGACGAAGACGAATGTGGAGATAAAGCAGTTCTGCTGATGAAAAGCAGAAGTAAATACTTACCTAATATTACTATTATAATTACATCCAGAAATACACACAAATGCCTGTCTGAACCCACAACTTATAGGGGCCTTACCAAGAAGTCTTCCAGAACGATTTCGTCATGAAGTAACACTACTTCAATACAATTCGCATAGGTCATGGTACGAAATAACAATGTTCTCGTAATACTAATTTGGTAATGTATTATGAATTCGTGGTGAGGCCCCAGGTCAAAAGCCAGAGCTGCCAACTGAGCGATGATGCTAGTCAAATAGTCATGTAAGTATTATCAAAAAATAAGTTTATTAAACTAAAACATTAATTCCATGGCCCGGTTCAAAATTGCTTCCGTATAATGTTCGATATTACTCTAATAAATAAACTACTATTAAAGTCTTAGCGAAAATAATTTAATGTTAATCCTCCACTTACGTTACGACATGCTCATAATTGAATGAAGGCACAATTTTTCGCGCCAAGTACTGGTCAGCAGTTAATATTATTTTGCTGCGGGTAGATCGTACTGAACAGCTGATCGAATTATTAGAACAGCTGATTGCAGATGGAAGTCTTCTCACCAAAAATAAACGTAGCTTTAGGGATTGAAAGGATAGACGTACGAACGTAGGCAATCTTGTATTACAACTTAGTTTCAAACGTTAACATGATAAGACAAAGTAGTGCGTAGTAAAGCCGACCCAATTCCTTTTATCGAGTATTTTCTTGACGGATAAGAAAAATTGCCAACGATTTATCCTATTAAGTTTTTAAACTAAAGTCCATTGCAATGTATGAATACTGATAATTATTAAAATGGTTTTTAAAAACCCGTTAACGTTCAAAAATAAAGAAAAGTCAAAAATAACTCTCAAGAATTGTAAAAATATATGTACGTATAAATCTTACCTCGTTAATAACATTTTATGTTACGTGTTCACTCCCAGAAACATTAATCGTTTGAAGAATATCCAGGAAATTGTAAAAAAACCGTTACACATTCAAAAAATGAAGATCACTGTGCCCTTGCTTGTGCCTGGATGTGCAATGGCCGTTTGAACTTATAACCGAAGGCATCGAGGCGAAAAGTCACAAAATTACGGTAGTCCATTATCAGTTGGTAAAAATTTAACCATTCAGTTCATTGATCTTATCCAGTCACTAACATAATTATAACTACCCTCATTTTGTGCGATATATTTACGAATGCGTTCATGAATTTTTCGTGATCATCAGCATCATCATCATCCGCAGCCCGACTTCACCCACTGCTGGGTATAGGCCTCTCTTTGCATATGCCATTGTCCACTTACAATTGTTAAATTTTTCGTGAATAAACAGTTTCTTTTTAACAGACAATTTGTTTTGTACCAATAAATAATCAGCAAAGTGTATGTAGGTCACGCGTTTAGAAGGTTCCGTAGTCATTCAGCTGGGTATATTTCTATAATGTTGTATTCAAGGGGCGTTAGTTTTAGAATCTCACCTTTCGGTTTGTTCTAGCGTCGAAAACCGTAACGTGGCCTTATTCGCTACGATCCGAAGCACTTTCCCTCCACAGTTGTCGGCGAGCCTCTTCAATCGCAATTTTATTCTATCAGTTGGCTGGTTGAATGGGAGATTCAACACTTCCATTTCACACGTTCGATCATCATCATCGTCATTTGACTGGCTTAGAGACTGTTGAAAAAAGAGATCAATCGTTAGTCAAAGGCAGTTGTACCTAGGTACATATTTCTTGTATAATTATTAGTTAAATAGTTGTTATATAATTGCGTCTTACTTACATAAAAATAGACTGTACCTATGTTTCAAACTTAATCCAATTCTGTTAAGCCCTACCAGATAACTTTATCAAAACTTTCAACTCAATCAACATTCAACATTCATATTGGCAAGTGTGTAGACATTACTATGTTAGGATTCCAGTTAATTCAACTTTACAAGTATCGAGCTATTGAAATTCCTTATCATTATCACACAATAATACAGCGTCAGATTTATTAGTTTGCTTGTTCGCCTTTGCCTTGGTTTTTTTCAGCTGCATAGTACGAGTATACCTAGTCGTTGAGGTAGTTCTCGATTCCCATAAATATGAAGGTCTTATTATTATATAGACTTTAAATTCAGAAATTGAAAAACAAGACAAAACTGATGAAACAACAAGAAGGGACAGAATAAACTGTATGTAAACTCAGCGACATAAACTTCTAAAAAGGATGTTTGCCCAGGTGTGAATACATTATTTATTCCGTGCATGTGGTAGGTATGTAGTGGGTAAGTATCGTATACGCAATCTGATATTGTGTATCACCTACAAGACAATGGACTGGGGTTTTTGTTTACAGCATATGCTTTTATCGGCCGATAACATTGACGTCGACTTAGCTTGAGTTACGTACCTATCCTTGATTTTATTTAAACAAATCTTGTTGTAACGTAAGAATGGAAAAACTGTTTTTTTTTTAATGCGAGTTAATCTCACACTTTGGATCCTTGTAGATATTTTGATAAATTTAACCTGATAAAAAAAAATCTGTCTTTGGATGTGCCTTACGTTAATCTATGAGGATGTCCCTAAGACATCCTCATAAATTAACGTAAGATGTAAATAGAATGTTTTTTAAATAAAGGTTGAACAAAACCCAAAAATTGCTTGATATTATGTACCTAAATTTATCAGGCCCGCATTGTCGATAATGCTAACAGTATATTTTTACTCAATCAAGACTAAACTGGGTTTCCCCACTGGGAAAAATATGAGTTTGTTATATTCCCAACGCTAACTCATGCATGTAGATGTCATGTACCTTTGGATTCCTTGGCAGTGAGGCAGTCAGTTGATTATAAGAGTAATGCGAAGATGCACACGCGATTAAGGCAGATGATGTGTTCTGTTTATGCACCAATATTACTTCCATATTTTTCCTAGTGAAATAATAAATACAAGTTTTAGAACATAAATAAGAGTAGGTATCAAAAATTCCAATTTTCTCAAACATTTTCTAAATTGATATTTGTGCAAAAGGTCAACAATAGAATGAAGTTTTTAATAAATTAAGCATGTGAATATGTTGAGAAACATTTTAACAAATGATGTATTATCATAAAATCAAAAAACTTAAATATAATGGTTTGATAAATTTGTGTAAGTACCTAAATTTTCTTTGAAAACTCTGAACATGCCAACAATGCTGTAACATCAGAATTCAGAACAATATGCACATTCAATATCTTCATTGATAGTATAAATAATTAATGGACAAAATCAGACAAAATGTACCTATGTCTAAAGTCGCTGAGGTCAGCAGCGAAGTTAATATCTCCTGAGATCAATAATAAGGCGGCGGGGGCTGTATGCAGTTCACCAAATCTTCTCATACATTGCCTCAATTTCTCATCAGCTGCATTCTTCTGAGTTCCACATACATGTATCAGGCTTATCTGTCAATCAATTATTAATAAGTAAAAACAGAAAATTTGTCAATTAATTATAACCTTAGAGGCTGGATTAAACATTTTTAGAGCATGATGGAGCAACATTGCACTATCAAATTTATAAGAAAGCAAGAAGTTGTCATTTAAAATATATACAGTTTCATCAAACAAAACAACTTGTCAACAAAAAATAATGTCCTCATAATGCAATTAACTTTTGTATTTACTGATAAAAGTATGCAATGTTTATAAATAAAATAGAAATAATAAGTTGGAGAATACTTACATTGTACATTTAATTGCATAATGTTGACACAGATACTGAATTACCTACACAATTTGACTCTGTTTATGTTGCAGGGATAGCAAGTTTCAAATTATATAAACACAGTATTTTAAAGGTATGCTACTCACTTGAGCATCATTTAATTCCTGAAGTCTGTAAGCAACCTCCTTCCTAACGTCGCACACAACCACAAAGTCAGCCTCCCTGCGTCCAGGTAAGAATTTGGCACGGATAGCTGCTACTACATCTATAGCTGAGCATCCTCGAGGCACCTAAAATACATTAGCCAATGAAACATGACTTGTAAAAATAATTGTACGAGTTGCACTACATTAGGCTAGTGTACAAAAAGTCAATGAATGAAAGCTGATTTACATATTATTTAAATTTATATACAAACTTAAGCCCCCTTGGGGTTCTTTGAAGGATAAGAGCATAAAGGGAGGGATACAAATGAGTTATATACAAACTTTCACATATTTTAGGAAATTAGTAGGTACCTAGATAAAGACCTATGTGCTGTTATGAATATAATAATGTTTAAAATTAAGTTTATAGGTACCTGACAATTTTCTATGTCCCAAAATATACCAATAGGCACACTGTTGGACCTTGTCTTGTGATGTCGGAACCGAGACCTGACTCTAGGTCGCTCATGCATAACCCCATCATCATTTACACTTCCACTTGCTTCATCTGATGATTCATCTTCAATATCTACAAATAACATTTTTCTTATAATCATTTCACTAGTGTGGTGAAAGGATTGAAGTGCACCCTAGAGGCTCCTTCCATGTGCTTAACTAACACATGTTTTTAAGCTTTGTAGGTCCAACAACATGCTGGTTTCCTAATGTTTTCCTTCACCAACAACATTGTGTTAATCAAATTATATAATAAAAAACATTATGTAGTGAAAATTATGTGATTGACATAAAACTAAATTGATCTAAGTCTGCAATTATCACCTATTTCATCACAACAAATCATTATCAGGCCCATAACAATACAGCATATCTAACTTTTTCAATCATAGCATTTCACAACAGCTGTAGGTAGGTATATTACTGCCACTGATAACACAATATACATAAGTACTCATAGATGTGGTTAATATTTATTTATTTACTGCATGATACAAAATTATTTCAGTTGCAATTGTGTTTGAAAACAATGAATTCATAACTTCCGTTATGCTGATCAGAAAATCGAGTCATTCTTCGTGTGCTAAAATTATAGAGCACGAGACTTCGTGCTCTATAATTTTACACACCACTGTTTGTCCTAAGAACGACAATCTAAATATTTACCCGTAATCCACATCCGAGGAGGAAGTGGTATTTTCATTGCAGGACTCGAAACAGTAGGCGCAAGACCTTGAGCTGAATGACTTCTTGTTCCCCTGCAGCGAATCATTTCTACATCATCGAAATCTCTCGACATACTCATTCTGATTATTGATAGCGAGCTATTTTTATAAAAAAAGAAAGTAGTCCAACATATGTTGAAAAAAACAAAGGCGATTACGCTAACAGTGTATGCGTGTCACAACAACCCTAACGGAAAACTAAATTAGGCTTAGCATATAAAGCTGAAATCTCAAGAGATTAGCGTCAAACTAATGCAATTTACATTACAAAATGTAAAAATAACTCGAACGACACAACTAAACTACGCCATATTTGCACTTTTTTCATTCAACCAACACAGCCAGCAGCAGTCACCAGTCAGTCAGTAGCACTCGTAGCACTACATTACATAAAAAAAATATAGCACACTGCACACCGCACGCACGCACTCATAGACAGGCACACACCACAGAACAATAAAACTTCTGTCGGAGTGGAAAGGAGTCGAAGTGGTGCAAGAAGAACGTAGACAGACACTGAATATTCTGAATTTTCTCAGCTAATAGCGAATGAACGAAACGAATGAGTGAATGAGTCACAAAGGTGAGTGGGGGAGGGGTTTTTTGTAAACCATCAACCAGAAAAGGAAGAAATCTGTTGTGAACAAAAAAGGTTAAGTCCAAAGACCTTAGCTAATAGCTAGACTAAGTAACATACATTTTTGAGATCTGTTAGATCATGTACAAGGTAGCTATTTACCTACAAGCGGTAGCTGGCTAAAAACGGTCCTGGCGAGAGGGCTCCCGCTGGTAGTGTGTCCTTGTCTGACGCCTTGCTAGATAGGCAGACAAGCAGTGATCGGTTATAATACTATTAGCTCAGTGCAGACAAGTATTGGGGTGACGTTGATTTAGGCGGAATATTGACATACGATTCTGAAACATTTGCTTAAAATAAATTCATAAATTAAACAAGCATAAACTTAATTAACACGAATTTTTTTACTTAAAATATATAAGTAGCGTAGTTATGTCGGTAGCATTACTGAATCAGCAACTTACACAATCGTTCTTACAGCTATTTGTCCTGTGTTCTGTTGGGTTATGGTCACCTCGGCCTCGTTAGAAAAGGACACACTAGCAACGTGACCCTCTCATCCGGACCAGTTTTTTCGCCTATTGCACAGTCTATCTAGTTTTAAGTATAGGGTCGTTGGCTTAATTTACTTACTGCTACAGTGAGAATCTGTGGAATTTCAAAAAGCTTTTTGCGTTTGTTCATTCATTTATTTCATTCAATAAATCAATGAACCTACTCATTCATTCACTCATTCATTCATTTGTGTCGTGAGTTCGAGTTGTCGTGAGTTTGCAAAATACAACACAATTTTCTATAGTTATTTTATTTAGGTTTTATCGTCAATAAAACTCAGAGTAAGTATATAACTAAATTGCTTAAAATCAATTTTATTCTCGATAGTAATTTATATTTTTTATTCAAGAAAAATGACTACAAACGGTGACATCGGTTCCCTGGATGCCAGTGGAAAAATCATAAAAATGGAAGTAAGTATAAATTTAACATCTTTGTTTACAATCAAGAACTCACTGCAATTCCGTACGCGAAATATTTTTCTTACAAACTGCACCTGCTGCACCCTATGGGATGGAACAGGTGCCGTTTTGGTAGGGGCTGAATTTCATGAATTCCTATGGTACGCCTCTTATAAACATACCCTATAAATTTCAGTTCATTGACCTATCAATGCATGAAATTTGTGAATATTATCATAGGGAAATGAGTATTTTTTTATTCATGTTCTAAAATTATTGCCAAATCATTCCACAGAAATATAGCATCCATGCAGCAGTTCAAACTTGTGATCTATGTCTTGTTTTAGGTGGACTACAGTACCACTTGTGATCAGAAAATTCCATTGATGAAGTCATTGGCATCCGATGGACAAATTCAAGAAGCTATTGAACAGCTCTTGGCACTAGAAAAACAAACTAGAACTGTGAGTGATGAGCAAAATAGTATAAAATCATATTATAATAAATTAAGAAAAATTTATGTAATCATAGTTACCTACCTATAACATAATTTTATGTTTAATTGCCTTGGAAAAAAGTTTCCAATAAGTCTTCAAAGTTACAGTTTAAATTCTGACTGCCAGGAATCACCAAATATTTATACTGGCTAGTCACCATATACCACAATTATGCACTCACTGTGTATTTTCATACTTCATTTCCATTGATAATGTGGAATCAGGATAGCTTTTGGGTACCTATCTATTATTTTATATAAACCTAAATAAGCACAAGGATGTTATGTATGTTGTTAAGTAAAAATAAGCTCAGATCATTTAATTCTAGTTTGAATTGTAATTGAAAAATTTACATTGCTCCAGGCACATCTGTATTTAGATTTAACTGTGTTTCAGGGCGCTGACATGGTTTCGACTTCTAGACTCTTAGTTGCAATTGTACAGATATGCTATGAAGCTAAGAACTGGTCGGCCCTGAATGATCATATTGTTCTGCTGTCCAAGAGAAGGTGAGAATTTCCTTCAAATTAAAGGCAATAAATATAAACCATAACAAACAAGTTGCAATAATTTTAAAATTAAATCTCTTATTATTAGGTCACAACTCAAACAAGCTGTTGTCAAAATGGTGCAAGAATGCTACACTTACGTTGACAAAACACCTGATAAGGAAACAAAAATCAAGCTTATTGAGACATTACGAACAATCACTGAAGGGAAAATCTATGTTGAGGTTGAAAGAGCAAGATTGACACATATTTTAGCAAAAATGAGGGAGGAAGAAAATAATGTGGCAGAAGCTGCAAAAATAATTCAAGAACTCCAAGTGGAGACTTATGGATCAATGGACAAGCGTGAGAAAGTTGAGCTGATTTTGGAACAAATGAGGCTATGTCTTGCCATCAAAGATTATGTTCGCACTCAAATTATATCAAAGAAAATTAATACTAAGTTCTTTGAAGAGGAGAATACTAAGGTAAGATATTATCATGAACAATTTTCCCATGAGCTTTAATAAGTTCTTAAGTAATCCAAAAAGCTTTTAGTGCTTTGGAGATAATCTTTGGCCTATTGGGTCAAATATTACTGCTCATGGCCATTGCCTGATATCACAATGAAGGATTTTATTTAACATGGATGGTTTTGAATATCTTTTAATAGGTGAATTCATAAAAAACCCACTCACTTTATTAACAGGCTTTTATTCTTTTTCAGGAGCTTAAAGAAAAGTTCTACCGTCTGATGATAGCTGTTGACCAGCACAACAGTGCCTATCTCTCTGTCTGCCGTCACTTTCGCGCTCTTGGTCAAGACGCGGGCACAGATGCTCTTATTGGAAGTGTTGTGTTCCTGATACTATCGCCATACGACAATGAACAGTCAGATCTAACTCATAGAGTGAACTTGGAAAAGGATTTGGAAAAACTGCCAGAATACAAGTGAGTTTTCCTAGCATTTTCAGGACTGTATACTCTGAAAATTATATTACAGGTCCAAAGACTTGCATGATCCAATAATATGCTGTACTGTGAGTCATGATAGTATGGAATAGCTTCAATCTTGATTCTTCTCAGCCCCCATCCACATGTGGATGACTAAGACACAAGTCTTTAGACTATTCATCGTCCAATATTTATACTGATCCTCATAAAACCATATTTACAGACAGTTGCTGGGACTCTTCATTAATCCAGAAATCATCAGATGGAACATCCTCTGTGGATCATATGAGAAGACACTCCGTGCAACACCTTATTTCAACCCCTCTGACGAAAAGGGCGTTGAGCGCTGGAATGATTTGAAGAATAGGGTTGTGGAACATGTAAGCGCTCAATTGTTTTATTTTACACTGGCTTTTGTATCTGGTATTGTTCATGTCTTGTTTAGCAATAGCTAGCCTTAAATTACTTAAGATTCAACTACATTAAAGTTACCGAATAAAATACATTAAAAATTTACATGTCTGTAAATGGCACGCAAAATGGGCTCGCACGCGGCCTGATTGCGGAAACCAGTCCGTTCACCAAGTACAAAGTCTGTAAAACTGTGTATAATTTATATTGATATTTTTTCACAGAATATCCGCATAATGTCAATGTACTACACGCGTATCACTGTAAAGCGAATGAGCGAACTCCTAGGCCTGAGCGAGATAGAGACAGAGGACGCTCTGAGCGCGCTCGTAGTCAGCAGCGTAGTGCGCGCCAAGATTGACAGACCAGCTGGCGTTGTTCACTTCAGGTAAAATTCCTCAGTTGTTATATATACAGTAAAGGTAATTGAACCAACTGTGACCAACAAGATTTCACAATATTGTTGGGGTACCTGTAATGAAAACCTAGCAGTTACATTTTTACCAATTACGTTTTACTGCACCATCTATATTATTGTATGATTGTATAATAATATTCTCAAAGACTAAGTAACAAGAGATCTAAAGATATGTCGCTATACGCTGATGAATATGGTTTTTGTCAACATCAAACTCTTTGAGCTGAATTGATTGACAAAATTTTAGTATAATACATTATAAGTACTAAAATTTCGTCTTATTTGAATTATACCAAAATTTAGTAGAATACAGTATACTAAAATTTCGTCGCTACTAAAAGCTTAAACTAAAAATAGGGTGGTTTGATATAATTGCAACATATCTAGCTTCCGTTCGGGGCTTTGCTCGCGAGGTACCTACATAAAATATAGCCTATGTTACTCAGGGATAACGTAGCATTCTAACGGTGAAAGAATTTTTGACATCGGACTAGTAGTTTTTGAGTTTATTCGTTACAAACGAAAATACAAAAATACAAAACTTTCCTCTTTATAATATTAGTATAGATAATTCCATATTAGTTATTATGTATTACTACTATAGTGATACCTACTTGTAACTTTTATTTGTTCCAGCCTCAACATGGACGCATCAGACCGCCTCAACGAATGGTCAGATAACCTCAACACGTTGATGCAGTTGGTGAATAAAACCACACATCTCATTAACAAAGAGGAATGTGTACACAAACATTTGTTAGCGAAGGCTGAAGCTTAAATTACATACATTAAACTTAATTAGTTATATACTATTGTCCAGAATTCGGCCGGTCAAGCATTTCTATTGTAAAAATATATATTTAAAACTAACTCATCAGAAATTAATCCAACTAATATGAATTATAAACAGCGGTTCGAATTTGATTAAAATAAATATTTCGCTAAAGTTATCAGTTTTTTAAACAGCCCGTCAACGATTAGTAAAGATAATCCAGATAATATTAGACTACATGCAACTGAAACCACACTAATAATAAAAATGACAAAGTTTGGATGTTTGTTACTCAATCTCGTCTTAGCAGGTGATCATCGAAACTGGATGTTTATTCCAAAAAACGACCTTATGTGCACAAAATGGCATGCAATGATCGAATTTAAAAAAAGCGAAAGCGAAGTCGCAGGGACGTTACTTGTTAGGAATAACTGCGTGATTGCAAAATCGCTTGTAAATTAAACACTAGAGAATCAATAAGATACAAGTTAAACAACTCACGCTACCATTGCAATATCACCTTTAATCTTCAAGCTGTGAAGTCCATTGTGGTTCATCACTACTACTTTACTACGGCTATTAATGCTGGTATCAATGGAAGCGATAAGATTGTCTGCAAAAGGCCTTTAATCCTGCGTTCTTTAATCACCTAATGTCATTCCGATCGGTCTATTCGAATATTTAGTGAATAAAATGATAATTTTACTAATTTCTACCCTAATTCCGCTTAGTTTAGTTTTACTGTTTAGATTTTTAAATGAGCCACATAAACCGCCTATTTTCGGGGTATATCAACAGAAAAATAAGTATTATTGGCTTAAATATGTGTTTATGTTTGTGGTTTTATCTGTAAGAAAGGTAAGATTTATACTACTTTGATTTGAACTGTGATGAATTAAAATAAAAGTTTACTACAAGCTTGTATAAATTTTAAAGTATTGTTTGATGTCATTGGATTATAAACCCTATTGTAGTGGAGCGCAAGAGGTAAAAGAGCGTATGCAGTGGATGTTGGAAAGAGTGACGATGGGACCATACACATACACGAGGAAGACGCTCTCTTAGAAAAGAAGTTTAATTTAGAAGACTACGCTCATGTAAGTTTCTTTGTTTTTTAGAACAAATAATATAAGATAACCAACAGACATTACATTTTCCAATACCGTGATAGATAACCGACAAAACACCCATAATTAAATAAATAAATAAATAATGCTGGACAATCCACACAGCATCATCTAGCCCCAAAGTAAGCTACTCAAAGCTTGTGTCATAACATAGTACCCATAGGTACTTACTAGATAACTGATATATTTAATACATTATATACATAGATAGATATTTTTTATTATAAATAGAAAACACACAGACAAACGGAACAAATTTCTGCATTTCTGACCTCTTGCGTCGCACGCGGACTTTCGCCCGCTGCGCCACTGAGGTCGTCAATATAAATACAAAAGTATAAGTATTTCCACGAGTTCGATGGTAAGTTGTTTTTTTTTTTCAGGGTGTCGACGCAGTATACTTCAATGGCATGTCAACAGAAGGAACCGCCGTGATCTGTGGGCTAGCACGCAGGCCTAAGTACGCAGTCGATGCGTTTATGTACATCAAGGTATAGCTGAGGGCTTAGTACGGGTTTTGATAGTTTACAAAACTTTATTTCATTTCGTTTTCTCCATACATTAACCTGCAGCGCCCCTAGCGGAAATTTACGGCAATACAGATAAATGTATGGAAAATATAGTCAAGTTTCGTAACAAATATCAAAATACGTAGGTATTTACTAAGTCCTCCGATCGAACATAACACTCCCAAAATTATTGCTATAATAAAATAACCAATGGTAGATAATTAAATCTCGGTGTAAAGTGCAATCATCTACAAACATCTACCTACTGCATTAAATAATTGATAATGGTGTTTATATTGATACAGTTACCTACATAGAAGTAGTTAATAACAATTCAAACTAATTCCAGTAGTTCCAAATCTAATCATGTCAGTCAAATTTATGACTACTTAAAACTTTATAAAGGCGGAAACATACTATTAACACGCTACGCGACCCGATAGTACAATTTGATTCGAGTCGACACGCGTCGCGTTTCATCGGGTCGCGTAGCGTGTTAAAATGTCTTTTTACGGCCGCCATATTGGTTTTTTTACATTTCGTATACCTAGCCTAGTTATGTCGCTCTTGTAATCTAGACAAAACTAAAGACATCTCATTTGTTAAAATCCGTCTAGCCGTTTGGGGTAGGTATAGAGACAGTCAAAGGAACTTTCATACACGTACTTCGCAGTCGGGTAAAAAATATCCAAGGAAGTGGTTCTAAGATTACTAAAACCGGAAAAGGAAACCGGATTGTAGGAATATCTTTCCTGTCCTTCAATTAAAGAATCGTTCATAATTCACAGCTGAATGAAAACGAATTATACCTTTCGCCGAGCTTGCCAGACACACATTTACAGCAAAGTGCCGATGAAGTGGGCGAGTATAAGATTCAAGGCATCCAAATTGATAACTTTATGTCCATGCGCATGTGGAAACTGACTTACAAAGGGGAGATGAAGTAAGATTTTTATATTGTTAAATTACGATAGCTTTAACTTTGTTGGGCTGTTTTCTGCAGGTTCAATGAGTCTTGGATGTTTATTGATCCATAACGAAAACAAGAAATATTATAATGAATACAATATTTGTACTGAGGACATCCCACACCGGATAATGTAGTCCCATTTTAAACCTGTTTCGTCTCACTGCTGGGCAAAGGTCTTACCCCAAAATCACGCCAACCATCCCTATCCTTCGAGTCCCAAATTAAGCAAAGCAAAGTCTTATTTTATTATTTATTAAGCATTATTTATTTATTTATTTATTTCCTTGTTTTGTAAATTCATGGATTACATTATACCTGAACATAGAATATCTAACTGTGTCTCTGTTTATCACAAAAGAGTTATGTCATCATCATCATCCGCAGCCCGACTTCACCCACTGCTGGGTATAGGGCCTCTTTGCATATGCCATTGTCCACGGTCTGCTGTTATATATATATAAAGAGTTATGTACTACTACTGAAAGTCTTTGCTTTTCAGATCCCGAGATGACCCGACAAAGATTGTAAAGGTAGAAGCGGATTTGACCTGGAGCGCGCTCTGGTCTCCCATCAACTACAACCATCACATGTCGTCGCGCAGTCTCGCTAAAGACTTAGCTCGCGAAAACTGGTCGAGAGATTTTTTCAAACGACAAAAGAAGTAAGGAGTTTACATAACTATTGGATGTTTCGGTGACTTCGTTCTATAATTGTTATTTTTTGTAAAAAAGTTGAGGTAGGATATAAGGTCTTGAGGTAGGTACACTAAAATATCGAAATCCAACCCAGGTACCTTCAACTATTAGTATAGGGCAGGGGTCGGCAACCTTTTGGCAGGCAAGGGCCACAAAGTGGCAAAATAAACTAAAGGCGGGCCGGGCCGCACTTGTGATTTTAACCCTAGAAGCTCAAAATATGGCTCTCAAATGCTCATCTGTGAGACGAGAAGCATATTTATTTTTTCTTTAATTGACAATTGAAAAAGTTTGTTCGCATAAATTATAAGTGCTACCAAAAATTGTAATGAACTCGCGTTTCGCTCATTTGTTCGTTCGCGGGCAGTGCGAAGCGCGTTTTAAGGCTGGGTCCACACTATACGGTTAATCGTGGTTCGTTCATGCATTTATCTTGATATTTAACTTCTATAAAAAAAACATTCATCCCCTATTTTATCCCCTTGGGGGTAGAATTAATCAAAATCCTTTCTTAGCGGATGCCTATGTCATAACATCTACCCGCATGCCAAATTTCAGCCCGATCCGTCCAGTGGTTTGGGCTGTGCGTTGATAGATCACTATGTCAGTCAGTCAGTCACCTTTGAGTTTATATATTTAGATTATAAATTTACTTACTTTTTTCACATTTCCAGGTTCCACCAAACTCACTACGAACAAATGGGATCGCTAAAGGGAACGATCAAGGTCGATGGTAAAGAACAGCATGTGAAGATGCCTTGCGTCAGAGATCACAGTTTTGGTAAGTATCGGGAATTGAAGATGCTACATAATAGTCCCGAGGAAAGGACCTTTCATGGTTTTCCGATCGGTAAATCTTACTCAGTTGTTTCTAAACAAAACAACGAAGATAAATGATTGATTCAGGCGTGACTTTGCGGAAATCCATTACAAATACTGAAAAGGACGGAAATATACTTCTAGACTTCTCTTTCGGCGCTCGGTGGAGCAACACCGGTGCGGAGCGAGTCAATGGTCCTGAGGGTGCTTCGTGGAGAAGCGAAACACGTGTCGAATTTCTATTTTTGTGCTGTTAAGCTCATTAGATAATAGTTTAGCGGGAAAGTACTAGATATTACCGTCCTTATCAGTATTTTAAACCAACGAAGTCAAACAACGTTCTGCTAGGTCTGGACCCATCCAGTGACCTATCGCTACAATGGTATTTTCATTTGAGCGCTTCTGTATTTCGCAACTTTAGTTGGCGGTTTCGGCTTTTAAAAAGTTTATGGCCATGATGGAAGCTTTAGACGACTTATTAACACCTTCGCCAGAGTTGGTCACACACTTATGACCTGGGGGCGCCACATTTATCGTAATACGCCCGCTTTAGCACATCCAAGCTTATCTTGTTCACCGTTAGAGACAAACATTCACCGGATAGAAACCGCGTGTAAGTGTAAATTGTTACGTAAAATAGTGTTTTTTCTTATCAGGTAAACACAGGGAATGGCGTACCTTTCACCGCTATGTGCTCCATTTCATCTTCCTTGATAACGGAGACTGTATGACAGTAGGCACAGTTTCGCAGCCCGTCTTGATGTCACAGTAAGTTAACATGCGCTTGCGTCTCGCAAACTTCAATACATTTTTTCATCCCTATTAGAGTATCTTAGAAATGGTTGAGCTAAATTTCGTTGAATATAGAAAAATCTCACAAAAACCGGCATTCAATATAATGTATCGAAATTGAAATTGGTTCATCTGTTTGATAGCTACGATGTCTCCCATATACATACATAAACAATGACTTTTCTTATAATACCTCATTGAAATTTGCATAATTTTACATTAAACTACCTACCACATTGTACGCCCGAAATGGGTAAAACTGTTGAAACTTTCCGAGACAATATCATCTGTAACTACATAAACATAACACAGTTGTTGACAATAAGATTATTCTTATTCTTATAAAAGGGGTGATCTGGAGGTTTGAAAGTCCACAATTGCAATTACTTCACAGCATAACCATAGGCTATGTGTGTCTGCAATCCGACCACACAACGGTCGTCCCTGTGGACAGATGCGACTTCCAACTATACCAGCACGGCGAGAACCAAGTATTGCCGAAGGACTATGCCTTTTCTTTTAGAGCTGGTAAATGCATTTTATGTTTCTGTCGTCATGATCTTTCATTGGTCGTCGTCCTAGCAAACAACTTTTGACTAAAGGGTATTTAGCTTGCTCACTCGCTCCAATAACTGGTATAGCTGTATAAATGTAGCTACAATTTTTTTCACTATTTTTAGAATTAACTGCACTGCAGCGTATAGAAGATCTTGAATTTCCTTTTTTATTTTATAACATGGTCGAAATCTCCAAACAAAACATTGTAAAATACTGGATCAATAATATGATGGTCTTGTTAAATTGCTTTAGGGCGGATTTGACCAAGCAAGTCAAATAACTATCCCCAGAAAAGATCGTAGTTATTGATGATTAACTGACATTTAACTTTCATTTGACAAGTACTTTATTCTGAGAATAGTTATATCAGGAGTTGTGACGTATAATTTTTTTTAGGTGGTGTAAACTACACAATAGGAGTGCAAGTACGCGACGAAGAGGCATTCTACATCGGCAAAGCCCGGGAGTCCAAATTCTACGAGCGTTGGTCTGACGTGCAAGTAAACGGTGTGAAAGGCAAAGCTTGCGTTGAATGGCAGTACAATAATGTGCAAGCTTTGAACTAATACGTGATAATTTGAATAAATCATTTTATATCGAACTAATTTGTTTCTTTTGAGTTTAGGAAAAGACCAGTATATTCGAAAAGTTTAGTAGGCCTCGCAGTGTATTTTTTGAAGACGATTCGTTCGATGATTGTATGTCAAACGAAGAAACAATTTAAGAAAATGAAACAAATTAAGAATCAAAATACCACTACAAAATACTCGTATTTCACTACTACAAAATACTCACCGCATCTTCATGAAATAATATTTTTAGTTAAGTTACCTTTCTAGGGGTCATAGGCTTATAATAAAAATTTATTGAGAGAAAAGTTAACTTTATTTAGCGTAACATCTGTTCAACTTATGTACTTAGTAACTTATTCTATAAACATGGACTAGGAAAAATACTTTCACGTTGAATATTCCTTGAATAAAATTATCAATACGATTCAGTTAAATTCACAAGATAACTGCGTGTTTACAATAGATACTGTACCTATGTAATGTACTGAGAGTTTATTATTACCTTGTCATAATCATAAGTGTTAGAACACGGCTTTTACTGTGATTGGTCAATATTTGTAACTTTTTAACGTAAGGTTGTAGCTTAAATTTGACCAAAGTCGTGAATCTTGAAATTTGACTTAATTTTCTTCTAGAATCTCTAGCAGTTAGTAAATCCAACATATCAAGGTAAAACTCATGGGATATTAACTGCTAATAAAGATCGAAGCCCATTATTGTACATATAGGATATAGGTAATCTTTTGGTGTCTCTTATGTATATTGTTACTATCGTAACAATTTAAATAAAATCGATTTCGACATCTAGTTGGCTATCTTCAAAAATAGTTGCCAAAATAAGTTAAGTAATAAACACTATTATAATTTAGTTTCGTCGTAATAAAAATAACAAGGCAAATATAGAGATGTTACGGTGCTAATGAAATGCAGAATATAAAAGTACTAGTTCAATCAAAATTTCTTTAAATCCAAACATACATTTCGAAGTTAGCTGGTCATACAGGTATGCAAATAATAAATTTGTTACAAAATAAGTTGATATAGGTAAACTCTATTAAAATATCAGTTATCTTGTGACTTTATCAGTCTATGGATGAATGTCATCTGCTATCTTTTTTTATCAAAATGATAAATATCATCGCCTCAAATCTGTTATGCACATTTCTGGTGGAAAAAACATTATTCTGCAATTTAAAAATTACTTTTTATCCAATTACAGTAGTGGAAGTCTCAATTTACTTACGAATTTAACTGATACATAATGTTTTTTTTAACGAATGATGCTGATTACAATTAATGTTTTTGGCATCTTAACAGTCAATTTATTTTGGAAAATTTTGAAATAGCTAACATCAATGTGCTTATAACAGGCAGAGGTTACAATCATAATACCACCGCTTGCCACCTATAAATTGTACTTTCAAAAGTTAAAAGTTTTATCAGCAGCCTCAATTAGATCAGTACAGTTACTAAACAATACTACAACAGTGTAAATATTTGATTATGTACACAAATACTTTGTAAATTATGAGTTACAATAATTTGTGCGGTATTTTAACTACTACTAATACTTTTGCGGGTATAGTTCACAAACAAAGCCGTTAGAATCATACTTTTTAAACAATGTAGAACAATTTATATTTAAATAAATACATTAAAGTATATAATAAAGTACCTAAGTACTGTAAAGCTAATTAGTTTTGGCATTTTTAATGTAAAAACTTCTCAGGGAATACAGTTGCACATAAATTTCATGAAAGCTAAATATAATACATGAAAGTCAAAGTAGGGAAGCATATACAAACTTTGACTCTGATGAATAAATGTGACCTTAAAATACTAATTCTAAATTTAATTGATGTAAGTACTTACTTTTAAATTTAACTTCACACGATTTGGTTTATTTTTAAAGCTAATAACGGTAGGTGATGTAAAAACTAAGATAAAAGATGATAGCTGAAAAATCTTGTGAAATGAAAGATGGTAGAATTAATGTGAAGATACAAATTCTGCCATAACTTATGGTTAAGAAGCCTAGCGAGGCGCGCCCAAAGTGCACTATGAATATTTCAGAAACCCCGTTGGTCCCAAGGAACAAGTGGGAATAGGTAATGCATCCATTTCAAGACTATCAATACTCAGGGTGTAAAATGGCGAGCAAAAAATACAGTATGTTTTATAACTGCGGGCAAAACTATGAAATTCATATAGCATAGGCACTAGCATGGTTTCAAAATACTTTACAAAATAAAGGTTCATAAGGGTGAGTTTTAATGTCAAGAGTCTTGTTACAATGTATCAAAAATGTTACGTGCGTTTGAGCTGTAAGATGTGATTGGTGATCGAGATTTTTTTATAAAAAGGGTTAAAAAATATGAATTTGTATGCACTACAATGTTGGATTTCATAGGTTTCGCGGTTAGCCCGCAATCACAATACATACTGTACTACGAGAAATATTCTGTAGGAGTTCCTTGCAACCAGAGCGGGATGAGTTTCTTCAGTATCTGACAAAGATAAGAAATCAAATTGGACATTCACGAATTCATAGTTTTCTATTGTGTATTTACAGTAAGGCTATGTGTACACCAATAGCGTTTTTAGGGTATAAGGCTATTCAGTCTATGAGATATAATAGGTATCTTGATCCGTGGCTCTAAGCCGCCGCCGGTTTGGTGAAATTCGGCTCGCATCGTAGAGGCTTTGAAAGGCCGCCTCTCTAGACATTATAACAAATATTATTTTATGAATGGAAGACAGACGTTTTAGTATTGTACTCCTATTCTAATTATTTCGAATGAAGTTAACTTAAATTTCGGGGCCGATAAAAATACTCGTTAGATATTGGCAAATCTCAGATATTTATATAATTGACAGTTGGGAAAACGTGTGGGACAAAACAGTAATTTTAGTGCCTAAATAGTCACGCGAATAATACTCGTATAACAATGTGCATATTTTTTTTGTGTTATAAGTTTTTAGTACTACATTGTCACACTTAAATATGACTAAAAACATACAAACGAGGGTTTTGTATAATAATACAACTAAGTACCTACCGCAATAGTTTTTAATTGAACACTAAGCCATTAATAGTATCGCTAATAAATAATTTGTTTAATAAAAGTTTGGACTACACAATTTAATTATTATAATAAGCTAACGTGAAATTAGATAGAATAAAGCGTTTAAATAGTCTTTATAGATAAAGTATACATTATATTCGGAGCCTTCGACAAGCATTTTACTGTGGTCTAACATGTCCATAAATCCTTATTTTCTTTGGGGCAGGTTTACAACCTACCATTCTTTCATTTTTAACACACTCATCCGAATACCGTAAAAGATAAATGGATGCCAACGATTGCATCAGTTAATTATTAACTTAACTGTAAATGGACGAATGATTATCAAATTATGCGGTTTTCATGTCTCTGCACTTATTAACAACGGAATGGTCATCAGACTAGTAAGAGCATAGATCACAGCTACTCAAAGTACATTTAAAATGTTCATAACATTTAAGTTTTTTTTATTATTTAACGTATGGAAATACTACTACAAATTATTTAGCAATCATCTGTCAAAATTTAAAGTAAAAGTATACGGACGTTTATAGACTTTTAGGATAATTTTTAGGGCAGTTTTTATTAAATGAGATGAATTTCGATACCTTATAGGTTTGTCCAACCCCATTATCTACAAATAGCTTCCGCCCGCGGTTTCGCCCGCGAAGTACCTACATAAAAATAGCCTATGTTCATCCGGAAAGTTCATTCAACACATAGGTAAAATAATTTTTAAAAATCAGATGGGCAGTTTCGGCGATTTCCTTCTACATACAAACAAACTTTTACATAATTATTATAATAGTAAAAGCTCGACCAAATACACTAATGGTATTCATGATTGTGTACCAATAATTGAAAAATTATATAACATAACAAATTATTAGTCGGCAGGTTAACTTCAATGCCATAAAACATAATATGAAACATAGCAAAACATCACAAAAACATAGGATTTAAGCTTTTGCACTAAAGCGTGTTAAGCTAAGGTAAAACAATACTATGATTTATATAATACCACAATTTAAGGTTAACAAAATGACAAACAGTTAATATAACTAATTCATTGTAAAAATAAATACTTAAGTAAATTGTGTACCTTCTTACTGTGATTTTATATATTTGTTGTTGACTAGAACTGTCTTTTTAACACAATGAGCAAATTATACACTAAATAACTACATACACAAAAGTAAATAATATGACAAAATAAATGATTGCCAAAAAGCAATGGTATCTATTCTATTATTCTTTGTCTTTTCTAAAGTTTTAAATGATGATTATTGTCTTTTATAGTTAGAACATAATAATTATCACGTCACCTACGAGTAAGTAGTCGTTTCAATACACTGTTCTGTAATAAAAATAAGAATATATAAAAATAAAAGTACAATATAACTATTCTTTGGAATAAAGTAAGTACAAGTTCTTATATTAAATTAAAAAGAAACATATTTCAATATATATATTTTTTTAATTTATTATGTTTTGAGTTTAGTTATTGTCTCTTATTTAATTTAATATAATAATATATATAACAATATGTAATATCACAACGACAAATAAAAATAAATGCATACAATTCGCAAAAAAAATACAATTGTAAATTAGTAAAAACTAAAACAACACACACAACTGAAGCATGACATCTAAAAAAGCGAAAGCAAGCACAATAAACAAATCACATGAATTTTGAAATCCTTAATGGAGCTCTTAATGACACACAAGACAATAGTCCGTCGTGAAATTAATGAACTATAGTCCAATTTGTATGTAGAGAACTTTTTCAAAGAAATACTAAGGCAGGCCGCACATCCGGCATACATTTGTATCTTGATAATTGTGGAACCACATTGGAAGCGCGACACATTTAACGCCTCCGTACATCTGTGCACGCACACTAAGGATACATTTGTAGCGGGCGCGAATGTATGTATGAATTATTGTAGCGCAATGATTGTGCCGACGTAAATGTGCGATGCGTGTAGCCTGTGGCGCTGGTGTGCGGCCTGCCTTACTAATTTAGTACGTAAACTGTCATTTCCTTTTAGTATAGAGAGAAAAGGACAGAACTATTGAGATGGCTTCACATAATGGGCTGAAAGACTAGAAATGTTTTATTGTAGTGAGCATACCGCTGACGTGCCCGATGCGTGGTCGAGTAAAGCGTGTCTTCGCTTAATGCCTTCGAGGTAAACCTCCCGGTTAAACAACCCGGCTGCCAATGGCACTCTGAAATCACGAATTGCTTTATTACGAACTAGCTTCCGCTCGCGAAATACCTACATAAAAAATATAGCCTATGTTCATCCTGAAAGTTCATTCTACACATTTGGTGAAAGAATTTTTGAAATCGGTCCAGTAGTTTAAGAATCTATTCAATGCAAACAAACAAATCATCAAATATTTCCTCTTTATAATATTAGTATTGGCAAAAAAACACATGGTCACGATTGTAATCCCCAGAGGCTCGGTAGATATCTCCTCAGATCCATAGTTACTTAGATCTTTGAGGATATCTTAATAGGGAAGTCAGAGGCACGTCCTAACATAATATTTGACACAGTGATTAGTATTCCATACGTGACAGGTTGCAAGCTCATCGCTGTTTATACGAATACTAACTTATGACACACACCTTCAAATTTTTAGCTCTAGGGCAGCGGTCGGCAACACGCGGCCCGCGGGCCGCATGTGGCCCGCGGACGTCTTGCTGGCGGCCCGTGAATGTTTTTTATATAAGTTAAATATCAAGATAAATGCATGAACGAACCACGATCGACCGTATAGTGTGGACCCAGACTTAAAACGCGCTTCGCTCTGCCCGCGAACGAACAAATGAGCGAAGAGCGAGTTCATTACAATGAGATGGGCATTTGAGAGCCATATTTAGAGCTTCTAGGGTTAATATCACAAGTGCGGCCCGGCCCGCCTTTAGTTTATTTTGCCACCTTGCGGCCCTTGCCTGCCAAAAGGTTGCCGACCCCTGCTCTAGGGTATGCCGGTTTCCTCAAGATGTTTTCCTTCAGCGTAACTGAAAATATAATTTTGAAACCGCCATTCGATGTTATGACATTTTATATGCCAACATATTTCATTTTTGTGATGCAGACGAATCCAATGACACCTCATTTATCAAAATCCATCCAGCCTTTTGGGCTACAGCGACAGCCAAAGGAATACGCATGCATACAAACATACATATATACCCCAAACCCATTACCCTCCTTTGCTTCGCAGTCGTGTAAAAAAGGTACGTACACATCTGTTCCCGGTCGCAGAGTGGTAGAAAACAGAGCCCACACTGGCTTGTGATCGCTGGTGCATATTGACTGCACCGAGTTATACGCGAGGTTCTTCATTCCTGTCGCTACTGGCACGGAACTGATTCGACGCAGTCCTACAAACATTATACACTTTATTTTTTTGAAAATTTCTTCCCAATTTGAGGTAAAGTCACCAACAAAAGCCAATGAACACTTTAAAACCTTTTTCCATTCTTATGCATCTTAAACCTCAAAAGTAGCTGATCAGCACAAGCCACAAAACATGCTAAGCATCGAAGACTTTGACCATGTAAGTAAGCGTTTTTTGACATTTCAATGCTATTTAAAGTTCTTTATGACAAGCTTTCTGCGACTGCATTCGACGTAGGGTTTCAAAATATTGTTTTCTACTTACCAGCAAAAGCTGAATTGGAGTTTCCGGACAGACATTTAGCTTTATAAAGGATTCGGTCTGTATACGCAGGCGCTCGTTGCTTACTCGACGTATCAAATTGTTGGCTACCAGGATCATACTGTAACAGGGGATAATCACTTATGTCCTGTTCTTAGCAGATGTATCTTCAACGTCGAAAGTTAACACACAATAGTCAGGTGAGGCAAACCGGCATAGTAGAACGTATTGTAACGGTATCGTAGAACCTAAGTAGTATTTATTGCAACAAAAATTATAAAACCCGACTGAAAGTAACTGAAAATAGAATTTTAGAGCCCTTATCTCTAGCGTGGGCTAAGGGCAGGATGATGATGATGATGATGGTATCGCAATCGCCGATCAAGCTATTGACTGCTATAGAATTTTGTTATTTTTTGAATTTTGGCTCATGTTTCTATTTATTAAAATCTATGTTCAATTAGTTTTTTTGTGGTTAGGAATATCAGCATATACACGTAGATACTCGTATAGCAGATAGGAATAATGGGGCCGCGAGTTAACAGCACTGCTAAGTAAAAGTATTCTGGTATTAAGCTGCAGATAAGTTAGATACCTTATAAGTAGGGGGAAAGGTAATAGGAGCTTCTCTGAAGTCCCTGAAGGCAGCACCGTCTTCTAACACGGCGGTTAACTGATCCGCGTGTAAAAGTCCGTGCGGTAAATTATGGGGCAGAGGAAACTGAAATGAACAGACAACATTTTGTATTACCTTTGTATAAACATATTATTAGTCAAGGTAGCCCCAACTCCCAGTTTTAGACTCAGAAGATCGTGGGTTCAAATCTCAGTGACAATTTTGGCTTATTATGTATATAGGCCCCTTTAGTAGGTATAAGCCCATAAAGAGGCTTTATTGCATTCGATAATACTGTTTTAGCTGTCATTATATTTACGATGTCAGAATTTGTATGTTTTACCTTAGTTTGCTCAATCCATCTCATCACAGCCGCTCTTGGTTCGCCAAGTCGAAAGTTCAAGTCTCCACACCAGAACACATAATCAAAATTGCTAGTTACATCTGAAATACAGTAATAATTGAGATTAAAATTTATATTACAATCTCGGTGGTGCAGCGCGCATCATTGCATCAATGCGGGCATTTGATTTTAGTAGGACTTCCAAAAAATGATATGAGAACATATTCTGTCTAAGAAAATATATCTAGGTATTACAATGTGGTAATTTTCATAATAATAGTATGGTGAGTCATGTGATTGTTGGGTATTTATACTCGTACATAAGTAAACTCAAGGTTTTCTATTGTTAACATTTATAGATGGTAATGGTTTGAGTAAAAACAATACACTAGAAATCACCTTTGCTTTTATGCCGGCACGGCAAATTCTTTGGCAGATCTATAGACCTGATAATCCTCTTAATATCCGAAACTCTTTCTTTTACTTTCTCCTGATGGGCAGTTAGATGAGCAGTGACGAATAGAAATGTAGAGCCGAATAGTGCAAATGATATGGCCACTGCGCCTTTGGTTCGAAAGGCGGTACCGGGTCGAACTGATAGAGAAGCGTCTTCGGGGAGGGAACAGAACCATATGAGATCTCTTCGAACGAACACTACAAGGTGGATTGTACCTGAAACAATTCAATCATGCTTACACTGTAATTCCTAAACTAGCTGTAATATGAGGAAATTGAGCACTTATTGTATAGTGATAGCCTCGATAGTGATCTTTGGGCGGTGGGTTTAAAGTTTAAACATACTTGCACATGTAAAAACTCAATATGTGCTCAAACATTGAAGAAATACATACAGAAATAATACCAATGCAATGGCATGTTCAATAGCTGAAAATTGAAGACTTGTGGAATATTATGGTAGTAATATAATACTTTGGCTTAAGGTTGTCAATAAAACTCACCTAAGTAATAAGAATGAAGTAATATATGTGATGGTCCCAACACTTCTTGTATGGTGATTTCCCATTCAGTGCGTTCCGAAAATGACTCTTGTGTGCCAATTGCGAATATATCTGGCACATGCTTTACTTGGGTTGGGAATATAAAATCTGCTAGCTCTCTGTTGACAAATAAAATACATAGTTGCAATAATAGGTTTAAGCTTGAAATGATAAGTAATTATAATAATTATAAAATATAATGAAGTAAGTGTCAAGATATAACTTGTGTACTTGAAAACTACAGAAATGCTAGCTGATATATTAACTAAAAGTTTATGTAAAATTAAACATTATAAGTTTATGCAAAGTATGGGCATAGTAAAATTGAATTGAATGTAATTTAGTCTCAGAACAGTTTTGAAAATATTTGTTGAGTCGTGGTAGTGTGTTATTTTTGTAATTTTAATGACTGGATTATTTTGTAAAGTCGTGGTATTGGTATTAGATAACAAAATTAATATAATATGCACATAAAAACTACTTACTTTGGTGGTGCCTGTCCATTCATATTCCAAGTGCCAACAAAAACTTTGACTTCTCTATCTGGGAACACATGTTCTAGTTCAGCAGCCCCAAGTAAGGAATGAGATGCCAATCTTCCATAGAGATAGTTTCTGCAATTTGTTATAGTAACTTATTAGTTTCACCTCCAAATTCTTATTAATATTAAAAAAAATCTAGGTACTTTACTCATGGTAAGCTACAAAATAATTAATTAAACTAGAGGTTAGCCCAATGCTGACTGACCAAGGAACTAAAAAATAGAACTTTCAGCATTAATATGGAGTATGAAATTTACAAAGTCTCGGCAAAGAGATTGATTATCACCTCGTACCACTTCAATACACCCTATACCACTCCCAACAGAAAATGTGTGTAAGTAACCACATTTAAAGCATAAACAGTTTAGACAAAAGCAAAATGTTGATCACCTTTCCCGAGCCTCCTGTGTTGGAATTAATCTTAGGACCTGAGCAGCAAGCAGAGAGTTGCGAACCAAGCTGTCAGCGCTCCCTGCACGGGATGAAGACCGCGCTATCGTTGACTTTGTCCTAATAAGCAAACAGTCACCAAGTTTAGACAGACATTATGCATAGAGTATTTGAAGATTAAAATAATAAAACTTACCTTTTTTTACGGTCTAGGGAACTGCTTCGATCACTTTCAGGAGATGAAGAGCGGTATAACGGCTTACTTTCATTTGTAATTAAATGGTCAGCTGATAATCGTTTCACAAATAATTTGTTTTTTGTTTTAATACCTTCAAATGAACCTGAGTGTTCAAAACACTTTCTAGGATCATCGTTTTTGGGAAATTTTATGGTAGCCTTTGGTATCTCTTCAGATTTTGACTGTGAACAGGATATTGTCTGATCACTCAAACTGTTTGAATTGTTGCATGGACTGCAGTCCCTGGAGTGTGTTTCTTCTTTAGGAGCTCGATTGTCAACCAAACTCTTAGGACGAGACCGCCTGAAGAAGGTTCGGCAACACTTAGGATTATTTTCATCGTCATTATGAGCGTTGTCAGCGCTATGACTTGCGTTGTTATAAATGTGTTCAGCGCTGCAGTTCCGAGGGCTATCACCTACTCTTACGTTAGCGTCAGTATAGTTCAAACTATTTGCCAAAAATGGGTCCGCTGGTGATATCGGCCGTGAAGAGGACTGATGAAACTCATCGTTGGAATCTGCGTCGACATAGCACCCCACTTTCGGAGACTTTTTGACAAACAGCCGTTTTCGAAGCGATAGCTTCTGCTTGGTCTTCGTAGGTGATGTTGTCATAGTTGGTTGTAAACCAGTTAAACTGATGATTTATGTTATTTTATCACATTTTTACTAATTTATATGAGTTTGTCCTAACCTCAATAACACAACTGTTCAAAATGACATTTTGCGACTTAGCTAGAAGAGCTGTCAAACTCACAGTTTCAGATGCCTAGAAATAGTGCGTTCGGAATATTATTATCTCTTCTTCCGTCCGACTGAGATACAGACCAAAAACAGATTTACTAAACACAAACAAAAATTGACTTATTAGACCTATTAAAGGTACTCGTGATTTTGTAATGCATTGTTATCACCATGGCAACTATCTACTTACAATACCTATAAACTCTACAAGTTAGACTTGTAATGAAAGAGGATATCATTTATATATAACGCGCACTCATTGTAGGTTTCACAACATTCTTCAAAGGCCAATATGGGTGTATTTAGGTGCCTACTTACCTAGGCCAATTCGAGTCAATTACAATTAAAATCATATGAAACACTAAACAAAGCCGTAAAACAAATGAATAAGCAACAGTTTTACAGTTTATTTACATAGTTAAAAAATAATCACAAAGCTGATAAAAATTAGAATCATGCTTATCCTAGCGTGAGCACCACCACTGGTGCCGGGGACTAATAAGTTTATTCCATTGTACTGCGGAGTCGCTGAGAGGCTGCCACCGGATATTGATTCAATACCGTTACCTGAAATTAAAAAAAAATACAGATGTTTAGCTCGTTCTCCTCTATTATTAGATCGATTATTTAGATCCTCGATTTATTAGAACTGGGTGAAAAATGTATGCACTCACCGATATTACAGAGGTCGTGGGTGCAGGCCCTGTAATAGGTCCTGAACGTTGGGTCTGTGATATCATGGTTGAGGAAGTCAGGCGCCATCTCGCAGCCTCGCGTGAAGCTGGCTACTGATCCACTAGGATCCTAAAAAAAACTCTAGAGGTTTCAAGGGACACCCGGATGGAACGAAGTTCCTTTCCTTGCTTTCTATGAGAGAGAGAGAGAGAGAGACAGACAGAGAAACACGCGCGTTCCGAACGGCTTACCAAAAAAAAAAATTATAGCAAAAAGTGTCGTGACAACTTTTCGTGAGATTTTTTTCCGTCTAGCCCCCTTTCGCAACGCGCGATAAGGAACTTCGTTCCAAAAAATACCTACTTAATATGTGAATCCTACTAATATAATAAACGCGAAAGTTTGTATGGATGTCTGTTACTCTTTCACGCTGAAACAGCTGAACGGATCTGGATGAAATTTGGCACAGATATAGATTATGGTCTGGAATAACACATAGGCTACATTTTACCCCGGAAAAATGTGCGGTTCCCGCGGGATACATTTGTTTTTATTTTTCAAGGTAAAATGCGGGCGAAGCCGCGAGTGGAAGCTAGTTCAATTATAAATTCACACCTATAGGTACCTAAATAACTGCACATAAAAACTAAGTCAAAACTAAAAATAAAAGATAAAGTAGGTATCTTGATCAGTTTTCTAAAGTCTAGCGGCCTAGCAGTTAAGCACTTATTACGCTATTTACAAACCTGGAGACACTAATATAAAAGACTTTCTCAGTATATTTTTGCCTCAAATAGAGAAAAGAAAAAGGGCAATTGTATTTGGTGATTTTAATATAAATTTCCTAAACAGAGATAGCAAAACTATTGAATACATTGATGAGATAAAAGGTAACGGATACCAAATAATAAATAAGATACAAAAAAAGTACAGTACACGTCAGACTAGCACATCTAATACTTTGATAGACCACGTTTATTCAAATATTAATAATCACACTTTTAATATGACAGTTATAGAGTCATCTTTATCTGACCACAAACATATATATCTAGAGATAGGGCACCTTAAGCCAATAAGACATGAAAAACTTAAATATAGAGCAATAAACTATAATGATCTTCACGAAAGTGTCACCAAAGCAGAATTTAAAAATGTTAGTAACAGCTATGAAGTTTTAGAAAAATTTTTAGTTGATCAAATAGAAAAAAATAAAGTTACTAAGACTAAATTTCAGAATCCACCTAAAGATGACTGGATAAACGGAAAAATCATTAAAGCAATTGATTATCGTAATATTTTATGGAAACAAACTAATCTAAACCCCTTAGATAAACAGATAGAATATAACTATAATAAAGAAAGGGATAATGTAAAAAAACTGATAAAAGCGGAAAAAAGTAACTATTACTACACAAAATTTACAACCTGCCACTCTGACTCTAAAAAAATGTGGGAAATCATAAACAGTTTGGCTCTTAATAAAACAAAAACCAATGTCGTACTACCGAAGTTAAAAATAGGTTCAGTTATGGTAACGGATGGTTTTGAAATATGTAATTACTTTAACAAATTCTTTTCCTCGGTTGGGGCCAACCTTGCTAATAAAATACCTCACGAATATCACATTAATAATAAATCCATTCTGATGTACGAATCAACATACGCTCATGATAAAATTATGAACAAAATTACACCCTGTAACAGGGATGAAATAGCCAAAATTATTGATAATTTTGATAGTAACATTAGCTCGGGAATTGACGAAATTAATACTAAATCAATAAAATGCCTTAAATATTTAATTGTCGAGCAACTAGCGGACTCCATTAATAAGTGCTTATCACTTGGTGTCTTCCCTGATTCCTTAAAAATTGCAAAAGTTAGTCCCCTCTATAAATCAGGAATTAAAAATGACCCAAGCAACTACAGACCAGTCTCAGTTTTACCGGTAATCTCAAAAATTTTCGAAAAAATATTATATAGTAGGTTAGAAAAATACTTAGACGAAAAAAACTTTTTTATTAAAGAACAGTACGGCTTTCGACCTAAATCAAGTACTTTGACGGCTGTTATAGACTTAGTCACAAAAATCAAAACAAATATCGATCAAAAGAATTATGTGCTAGGGGTATTTATCGATCTAAAAAAGGCTTTTGATACAGTTTGTCATCAAAAACTTCTGCTAAAACTGCACAATATAGGAGTCAGAGATGTGGCGCTTGATATATTTACCTCTTATCTAACTAATAGGAAACAAATAGTAAAGATGGAGAATTTTACTAGCTCGTTAGAAAACGTGACTTATGGAATACCACAGGGATCAATATTGGGACCATTAATGTTCTTAATCTATATAAACAATATAAATATGATTGGATTAACTGGACATTTAACATTATACGCTGACGATACTTGTCTTTTTTACTTTGGTAAAAATATTGATGACATCATTACTGACGCACAAAGTGACCTAATAAAACTTAATGAATGGCTGAAGTACAATTTGCTAACTATAAATACATCTAAAACCACTTTTATGATTTTTGCTGCAAAAAATAAACATTTACCAGACCAACCTAGTTTAACAATAGACAATAATCCTATATTGCGATCGCATGTCGAAAAATATTTGGGAATATGGATTGATGATAAACTGACCTGGAAACAACATATAAATCACGTAAACACTAAATTAACATCGTTCCTAGGAGCGTTACGAAAAGTAACGAACTGTATCCCAGCTAAGGTGCGAAACATCGTATACAATTCACTAGTGAAATCTCATTTAGAATACTTGATAGAAGTATGGGGCACAGCAGCTGCAACAAATTTAAACTCACTACAGCGTACTCAAAATAAGGTCATAAAAGTACTACATCATTACAACTATTTTACTCCCACAGTAGAACTGTATAAAAAAACGAATTATCTAAACTTAAACCAACTTTATATTTTTAAAACATGTGTACTTGTTAAACGAATAGCAAACAATTCATTACAAACAAACATACAATTACATCCAAGAGAAAATAAATACAGTTTAAGGAATAAATTTAAATTAAAGGAATCAATGAGTAGAACTAATTATGGTAAGAGAATGATAATATCAGAGGGAGTCCGTCTTTATAACAATTTACCTAATAATGTGAAAGAATGTGAAAATATGAAAATATTTAAAAATAGTGTACTGAAATACGTAAGAAGCATTGACAAATAGCGAACTGTATCATAATTCCTTTTCTCTCATCACTTGTACCATACACCATAATAATACTTCGTCAAAGTCATACTGCTAATTTTTTCTATCTACCCTATTTTGATTTTGTTTTGTTGGATTGTTGTTACATCTGCTTATTTATCAACACTTTTATAATAAGAACATCGATTAAGTACCTAAAAGTAGGTCCTAGAGGTAATAATAATAATATAAGTTAGATTTTTATAATTACATATTCTCATTGTAAGTGAACTAGTATAGTTTTTTATGAGAAATAAAGCTTCGTTAACCATTACACTATGACACTACACGGTATTCAGGGCCCGGTAGTAAGGGAGCCTAACTCCTAGCCTCTACGCCTTACGCCCTGACTCTTATTACACAACTCTTATTTAAGGTAAGGGTCCCTGAATTCAGGGTAGTGTTAAGTGCTTAAGTTCCTTCCTTCTTTATTTAGGGATAGTACCTAAATATTTATAATAAGTAGGTACCTAGGTCGGTATTTATTGTTATTCTTACCACAAACTCCTGTCTGAATATGGTACAATACGTATACGGACAGTCCACGGTGTTGGTGTCGTCAGTGATGGTGAGGCAAGATTGGTCGGAGTCCGAGGCTGAAAAACTGCAGGCGTAGCATCGCAATTGCTGAGCTGATATGCAAGAGAAAGGCATGAATAACATACAAGTAGAAAGGGAACAAAATACCTAAGTAGGTAGGTACCTACCTAGAATCCTAGTGCTTTGATTTCTCATACAAAATACTTGAATTAATTGCTTTAGATTTTACTTACAAAGAAACTGTAGAGCACATTTTTTTTAATACATTTTTGCTAACCCTAGGTACCTAGGTACAGTTCATCCAACGGATCTAGGCATTCGTGAAATTAGCCAAAGTGCGAGTTTGCGCATGTACCTACAGTCCCACCGTCCCTCTCCATACCTCCATTGCTCCCGAAAAACGATACCGCGCAGCTCTTGCGGCTAACTTCACGAATGCCTCTACTCGTTGGGCCAACTGTACCTACCTACCTACCTAATTTAACTTAGGTAAGTACTTAGGTACTTAGTGAGATTTGGGAGTGCCAGTGCCTTGAGTGATTTAGGATCCTGGGGAGTGGCGGCCCTTCTATTCTAGGTAGGTACTAAATGACCAAGCAACTTGCTCAGCTTGCCATCAGCCAGTGTCAGGCGTCATAATTTTCCGACTTTTATCTTCCAGTAAGAAAGTCTTTGTTACGGTTACGACAGACAACCCATGTAAGTAGGTACCTACCTAGGTATTCTGTGTTATAATAGGTACCTACCTAAGAAGTAAAGAAAGCAAACTAACTTACCGAAACTTTTTCCCATCCATGCACAAAGCAAAAGCAAAATAATTTTTAAACACATGATTCACAAACAAACAACTTTCCGGAACACAATATGCGCGAATAATTACTGATTTCCAAATAAGTACCTATCTACTCCTACTATCAGTTTCGACAACATTATAAATAAGTATTAGGTATCTTATCATCATCACATCGATTTAAAATCAAAGATAACTAATTAAATAGGTATGTACCTACCTACCTACATAAAGTGATCGTTATCCAACGAAAGAATAAAAGTAATCATAAAATAAGTTAGTTACTTATGTAAGGTACTTACCTACTTATTACATAAATAAATACATTAGTAGGTACCTGGGTAACCGAGCATTGCTCGGTTTTTTATTTGTAAACGATGTTTTCTAAAAATGAAACCTAGCTAGATCGATTTATCGCCCCCGAAACCCCCTGTATACCTACTAAATTTCAAGAAAATCGTTGGAGCCGTTTCCAAGATTCAGAAAATATATATATATATCGCACCGTGAGAATAGAAGTGACTCAATTAAGAAAACATGATTTTTGGGAAATGCGATTTAAAGATTTTACGATTGCGTGTTTTCTACTAAATTGTGCTATGACATAACCAAATTACGACTTATCTATATTTTTTTACAAATTATGGGATACTTTAGGGTTTTATCTAAATTTTAAATTTATTACTGATTCAAAATAAATTTAATTAATTACTCTATTTACCACTTCAAAGAAACCTTCCGACATTTAAGTCGGTTTTGTACTATAGCAATAATTTATTAGTATTTACTAATGACTTAAACCTTAAACGGTCATTAAAATAAGCCTTAATATAGTAATAAACTGATATAACTCGATTTAAGTCACAAGAATTTACTCAGCTTAATGCAATAAAATGACACAAAACAAACATCGGTCACTTTATTACTCTAAATTACAAAAAAATCTTACCTAATTTTTGCATACAAAACTGTAATATTGAGGTTTAGGTCACATTAATACTAAACACGTGACGTCTCACAGCAATCCTGGCTGACGCAATACTGAATATAATCACTTTTTCACGAGGTGACGGACGAGGGATCGCCGAAATGAAAGAGACGCACCTATTATGTTTTGACGCATTCTAACCAAAAAGTGGCAGTTTTTTAATCACTAGGCGATGCAGTTTTTTTTTCTGAGTCTTTCTACATATTTAACTCATTTTACCTGTTTTTTGAGATGAGTCACTTCTATTCTCATGGTGCGATATGTACATATTATACAAGAATTGCTCGTTAAAGGTATAAGAATACATTAAAAGAAATATAGGTACACTACCTTACCTATTAGTGTTTTAAACCTCTGTGAGGCATATCCTAAGATTCTTAGGATTGGATTTAGTGATTTATTATCTGATTATTTCCTTATCTGTCACAACTAAGTAGTACCTAGGTAGGTACCTACTTAGATTCCTAGGTACAATGTTCTAAAACAGGGTTCAAAAGGAATCACCGATGCTCCTACAAAAGACATGCATGACATAGAATAAACGAAATTTACATCATAATGTACCTACCTACCTATTTGTTTTAAAGTTTCTAGGGTTTTTTCCACGAGCCAAGGTCCACGCTATTAGGGACAGTGTTTATCGAAACAGACTAGAATTAGGGTGACTCGTCATTCACGTATCTTAATTGCCCCCTTAGGGAATTTAGTAATTTCTCTGAGTAATTGCCATTTCACTGGACCATCTACCTGCACGTAAGTACCTACCTACTGGGTGGTAAAGTAATCGATTCCTGTAATTACTGTACCAGTTTCACAAGCCTTAACGGGGATTTAATGGGCTTCTGCAGACTGCCTGGCTACTGGTCTTCGCGTCAAGAAACTATTCTGTGATGCAGCTAATCGAGGAAATAAAACTGGATTGGTAATTTCTGTAGGTTCCTTAGCTACCTCATACATTTTATTAGCACTTATAAATTCATTCTAAGAATCTTTTAGGTCTAAGTATGTTCTACAAAGGATACCTACCTGCAAACTTCTACAGAGCAAACTTTGAAATGAATATTCTATTAAGGTCCTTAGGTACTACGTGTCTAAGGGCAGATCCACCAGGGGGGGGGGGGGTCATGGAGGTCACGACCCCCCCTGGGCTGGTTCCAGGATCTAGGTGGACCACTAATTAAAATTATATATAATAAGGATTATAACTTTTTGTGACTTGACCACGACTATGTGACCCCCCCTGGCACCAAAGCTGGATCCGCTATTTTCTATGGTAATGCTAGCTATGGTTCGGGAATCCAATCTCCCACATAGCTACTTTTCTTATTTTTTATGCAGCTCATCTTATACTTCAGCTCATGTCTTCTAAAAGATAAATTTTCCAAAATTTGAATGCCAAAAGCTATGAGCGCTCCGTATGACAGCACTAGAAAAGCTGGATAGCAGTCCACCATGCTAACCGACACGAAATTAGATTCTCTTCCCGAACACTTCGGTCGTTTTTCGTACAGCAATCTATTTTCTCTGCCTTGGAGTCCATGCTCTTGAATGCGCCTCATTCTGAAAACATACAAGTCCTACACATAGGGAGATTATGCGTCTCCAACTCTTCATTATGTTACTAAATATATTTTTAGTTGTTACGTTCCAGCGTTATAAATTATCAATAATTCTACATATTTTCGAATAAAATACACACTAACGATTGCTTTACTGAAAGCAAAAACGCATGTTTGAGGCTTGCCCGTTCAAAAAGGAAGTTACCCAATTTTAAACATCTCTTTGTAAGGCGTGTTCTTTCTCACTGCCAGCCAAGGGTCTATTACTTGCAAATACTGTATTTCCTTCAGGCCACACTTCTCGCCTTCCTCGAAGAACTTGCCAACGAACTTGTAACCGACTCCAGTTTCCATGTGGAAGGCAAATAGACCCTGTAACGGAATAAGGTCTTTAGGGTGAAAATCCGGGTGCATTTTAACAGTAGACAATCAACATTATCTAAAAAATATTTTCTTTTCAACATAGGACTAAGGTAAGTAAATGTATCAATTTATTAAGAAAATTCCATTAGGGTTTTGGTAGAGTGTATAAGTTACCTTGCGTATTCTCTTGACTCCTTCTTCCATCGTCATGAAGCGAGGCTCTACTCCAGGTGGTGCAATTTTCTTCTCGTAAATTGCCTTTCTTACTGGTTCTGTTGCAGTCTATAAAAAGCCACATAGTTCCGTAAATTCTAAATGGCTATAGCCTATAGGTAACGTACCAAACTGGTAAACATCATCATTTACCCCAGTTACAATTAGCCATACCTGCTACAAGCCTTACCTCAAGGTTCCCGGAGTCGCCAGTATTAAAAATTCCAGTGTTCTGGCACAAACTCTAAGAAGATATGCTTTACGACCCATATTCACTCTTCCAAACAGTGCTGAGCAATCTCTATATTGACTTTCTGGATGTATACCGACTACTACTTACCGAAAAATAATATCGATTGAATACAGTATCATGCACTCCAAAGCTGATTCTAGAATGCAGAAGGTCGTCCAAGGTCTTTATTTGTGAGGAACTGGACTGCAGTAGAGCTACTATGTTAGCCGAGTACGATGTGTACAGAAACATGAGAGCCAGGAATAGAACTAACATTACTATCCGGCCTAGAGAACCTGAAAAAATATATTCGAAATAAGACAACAAAAATGCTTCATGCGTGGATACAGTTTCCATTTACGCGGGTCACCTTTAAGTTCAACCGGACTTCCTTGCTGGCAAGCAGCTCCGAATATCAAAATAATGATATCCATTACATTGGCTCTCAATACGCCCGAATCGTTTTGTTTCTGAAATAGGTAAAATAGGTATGTATTCCTCATTTATTTTATTATTGTGTTTATAATAAATCAGGGGCCGTCATCCTCAGATAAAAGTTCAATGGAACTTCGTTTAATAACTCTCGTCACTGCTGGGGTGGAAATAAAATTTGCTTAGACTATTATGACTGTACCTAATCCACGTACCCTGCGTCTTTCCTCAGCAGATTTTTTCCACTCCCACAACGCTACCACCATTAAAGCCAAGAACATTATAACCACAAGTCCAACAGTACTGTACCAGACAGTCCATCTAAACGAAAGTAGAAATAGGTTGTTTTCATACGACAGCTTGGGTTGTTGAAATACGAATTTAGACCGAGTCGGTGTTGGGCTTGCAATGTACTCTACTATTGATATTCGCTCTGATGTGAAGAACATTGGAGAACCTGGGAAAATGTAGATAAGTAACAGAACCTTTGAATTCAATATTTATATTATGTTAAATCTTACTCTAGGAAATAAATAGTGAAAATGGAGAGAGTAATTAAAGAGCAGGATATAGCTCAAAATGGTGTAAGTTAATACACTGGAAAATATACATAGAAAATGTTATATTCGTCGCTAATCTATCAATCGAAAAGATGGCGGATGGTGTAAGGTAGGGTAGAGTGTAACTTGCCCATCTTTCTCGGACGATCAGTCGGTTCATAAAACGGCAATCATTAAGGCAACTGAATCTGTCTCGTATCGAGCAGTAGAATCTGCCGATTCATAGCAATGATACGATCCTTGATCCCTTAGATAATGTTAGTAAGTTAAAATGCTTACCTCCAATTTCCACTTCTTCTCTAACCAGATACCCAGTCATACCATTCCAAGTTCCGTTAACCCGGTAACCCCAGGTGTTAGCGAAAATGTATTTTCTACCTGCATTGAGGAAGTCGAGTAAATGGTTCGTCGTAGGAAAATTTACCTTGGTGATCGTGTCTATGTGATCATTCCTGGAAATTACACAGAATTTTAATGACAGAAAGTCCAAGTGTAGGTTCAAAGGGTGCCTAGATGGGCACATTTACTTTTTCCTGGTAGGCATCGATCTATCTATTCTCAAGGTATAGTAACTAACTAGTTAGGTAGGTGAATCATGTAGATAGGTAATACTAATACTTGGGTACTTACTATTACTACTTACTACTTACGTACTATACTTATGGTTATATGGTATTTGATCAATAATATTAAAAAATGTTAAGGTGTTTGTAAAGAAAGCTTTAAAAAAGCTTCAGAGGAATTATAATACAAAAATATATTAGAATCGGCTATAGATTAGGGAATAGCTTATTTCATTTGATAAATTTATTCTTACACTTCATCAGTCAAATGGTTGATGCTATCATTGTCCGTAAGCACATAACAGATCTTGATCTGGTACCCATCTAAGTCCAGTCTCCTCAAGGCGATAGAGTCCGCAGTTATGTTCTCAACCTCTTGAAACCGATTCTTTTTGTCCCAGTGCCCATAATATTCAGTTTTCCATTCGCCTTCGGGGCAGATCTTGTAAACTGGAAAAAGAAAACTTTTTACATTACCAAGAGCTTTTCCAAAATTTTCTAACTACCTACATCTGTAAAAACTATGTACAAATGCACGACCAGTCTCACTAGTATCCGAACTCATGACCGAAGACAAGAAATTTTAACTCACTGAAATGCAAATCAAAAGTATCATCATCCATTCGTCGTGCCAGGACCACTTCAGCATCAGGGTAGATTTCAATATGGGTCATTGCATCAGGAATAATGCTGGTTTGAGAATCGTTGCGTGAGTCTCCAAGTAGGAACCAGCGGAACGGTGATCGGAACAGGGTTTTGGAGCTGCTCTATAAAATAAGAACTTCAAAATGTGACATAGAACCTACATCAAAGTATGAAGCTAAGTATCTAAGTACAGTTTTGAACACGCTGTGACCATCATATCGTGCCTGTAGTAAACGCTCAAACACAATAAACTTTTATGAAGCAAGCAAGGATATCAATAGGTAAGAACCTAGCAGAACTGTCAACTGCTGATGACTGAGCCTAACAGCGAGCTTAGATAGTCAAGTTTCTAAGACATATTCTATCGGACAGCCAAACAAATGATACATAGGATAATAGATAGGAGTTTTTTTTACACACGTTTTCTAAGTAGTTTACAATGTCTGTGCAACCGAAATCAGCCAAAAACACCACGTTTTGCTCTTGGCCTTCAAATTTTGGAGTCATATTTAAGCTTAAGAACTGCATCACACTGATTTGAGCAACATTTTCTCCGGCTAAGGTCGAATAAAGTTCCACCTTTTTGCCTGTAAAAAGTTTAGTGGTTGTAAATTAATCAATATTATAATGATTATGTACTTACTTGTTTTCCTTCCATAGAAATAAAAGATTAACTTACTAAAAGGCCAGCAAAGAGTCGATATCACACAAGCTGGTTTCTCCATAGATCGAATCACATCACCTATCATAACCGTATCATAATACACTTCTGCTTTTATGATAGCAAAACATAGCGGGAATATAATTCCTTTCATGTTTCAGTGCAAAAGATTTTGCTAAAAATGATTCGCAAAATACCTTCCCTGCTGAACGATTCATATCATTGCATTGTTTGTTCGGCAAATTGTCGAGCTACGTTTCAAACTGTAGGTTTTAAAAATGTATGAAATAATGCCTATCATTGTTGAAAAGAAATTGAATGAAATAGCCCGAAATTTGTATTTTCAAGTGAAGAGGGGTAGCATAGAGTTAAGAATTGTAGAGACGGATTAGTTAAAGTATTTAAATAAGCTGGCTGGAGTGACTACTTGTGTGTAGTTGGCTCAATGCATCTAGGCATTTGTGAAGTTAGCCGCCAGAGCTGCGCAGTATCGTTTTTCGGGAGCAATTGGAGGTACATATAAGGAAGGGGGGAAGGAACTGTACATGCGCAAACTCGCACCTGTGGCTAACTTCACGAATGCCTAGATCCGTTGGGTGACCTATACCTAGGTACCTATCTATCTTGGTTATTTTCACAATCTGTCATAGCATAGATAATCATTTGAAACCTTAGCCTTAACCTTAGGGGATATTATCTATAATCATTAGTACTATTTTATTTTGTTTACACATAATCTACTAAAACAGAATAAACAATCGCGTGGGTGTTTTTCCGTAACAACTGCTTGCAATGTCGGCGGGTTATTCATAAAATGCGTTTACGCATGCATGGAATTGAACTTCGATATGGAGTTGGCTCGTGCCTGTGGCTTCGCTTACGGCATCTGGATAAAATAAAATAATGTATTCCAGGTATCTAAGGACCATGACATATTCCAGGACCTGGGTGCAAGCCGTTGCAACGTAGGTACTTAGGTAAACCAATAAAATCCATTATCTTACCTACCTAGTATTTTTTATCTTAGTGTAACTTATAGAATGTGTAGGTTATGTACCTACTTTAGCTATGGAAAATTAACCAGAATACATTTACCTACTAACTAATGGAATCCTAAATATTTTTCTCGGAAAGTGTTGTTTACAAAACTATTAACATATCATAGGCACACATACTGAACGATGTTGTTTTTAAATCATACTTAGGTAATAACAACCTACCTATTACAAAATGTATTTTTGAGTAATCTTATCGGTTCTAGGGTTATAAAATGTTGACGTTCCCAGAACAGCTTTTTCAGTCACGAAGAACATTTCGAATGAGAATAACCCAGTTCTCCCGTACCTTCCCTGCTTATCAGTTAACAATATAATTAATAAGTAAATTACTGAACTGACCACAGAAATATTCAAGATTTCATCAGGAACGGTTTAGTGTAGGTATTTCTATTCCTAGTGAAGTGAGTTTTTCTACTAACAAAGTGTAGAGAGGTGGTGAACTTACCCTTCTGTAAAATTATAATGGTGAAAACTCTTCTTGAAAAAGCATTGCTAAATAGTAGCGCGTTCGATTCAGTATCGCTTGGCAAACGTCGAGGAGAGTCTTACTCAGAATGGACGCCGTTGCTGCTAAAACCGAAAGAGCCACCTTATCCAGGTTAGTAACACCTTATCTGCAATCTCTACCTAAGAACATAACTCTAGTCTACTCTACAAAATACTTACCTACAATATGTGATCTTGCAAACTCTTTTATTCGCATTGCATTGATCGACAGACAATTTCACATCTAAACACAGATAGACACTTCTTTAGTTACTATGTATATAGGTAAGTACCTACTATGATTTAATGTTAGTATATGCAGTAGCAATAAAAGGAGATAAGCAAGTAGTCAACTGGAAGTGGGACACGCGAAAAGTTCCACTGCACTTAGAAACAACTCCACTCTCACTTGACGACCGCTGCAGGAAAATTTTCAATAACTAACATCAATAAATTGAACGGAGATTTTTCCCAATAACAGCATAAAAAATGTAGGCAAGTACCTAAGTACCTACTTATGGTCCTTAGATTACCATGTTTTTAAAAACGGTTAAAAAAATATTAAACAAACGTACGGTGCATGAAAATAAAGTGGGACACTACGTTTTACTAATCTTCAATCGCGAAATCATACCAGCTCACTGTCTCTTCAGCTTGCTAATCCTCTGGGCTACGTCGATGACTGCTTCTCTGACGGATAATCTCTTTGTGGATTCTATCCTTTAGAGAAACTCCGAGCATAACCCGTTCCATATCTCACTATACAACTTCAGAATGGTAACATATACCTACCTACCTACTTACTCGTACTTGAAGTTTGCGTCTTTCCAATATCATTTTAGACACAAACAATGTCCCATAGGGTTACCTTCTATCCAATACAAACTGGTTAAAATTTAATCGACATTCTTGCTTAGGTCAATAGTCATGTTCCTTATGCCAACTTAATGCTCATTGTCACAAAAAAAACACTAATGCGTTCCAAATACCAATTCTATCTGGGAAATTTCTTGTAAGTACAATCAGCGGCAAAACTATCTCGATGACGAATATTGAGCTTTAAAAATTTGCAATTTGATGGCACCGATATCTATTCTGTACTTGTACTGTCAACCGCCATGAAACGGTGGAAGGCTACGGCATATTTTCAAGTTGTAGCCGGAAGTTTCTACTTTTGTTGATGATTGTATCGACAACGTGCAGTTATGGTTAGATCTGTGGTGAGGCTAGTTATGTGAGTAGGTACTTTGGCAGCAGCCATGCAGTCTACCGCACCTACATCCATTACGACACCGGTAGAGAACTCTTCAATTACCTAGGTGCTTAAATTAGGTACTGAACTTGTAGAGTAAATTCCTCTAGATAGTATTCAATTACCGGCGACCTTTTTGAAAAATAATTATGAAAATTGCTCAGAACATGTAGAATAGTTACCTAAGGATGATGAAAAGGCATTTACTATGATCCAATAATAAAAATTACTAGGGACTCACCTAAACAATATAAAAATATACTTTTCAATATCTAGTGATCGCGAAAAGTTGACACCATGATTTATGTTGAGTAGGTTCTAAAATTGAAGGAAAAACTGCAGGTAAAATTATATGATTTTTGGACTTCCCCCTATCGAGCGCAAGGTTTTTACAAACGACTGTGACAGTTGGGAAAGATCACGAGATTTGCTTTAAGGAAACATAAGTACGAACAGGTATTAGACACTGGTTTTAGACATAACATTAGTAGGTATGTTTATTATTATAAGAGACGCAAATTTAATGACTGTAATTTATCTCATTCTAAGTGAAATTTTATTCATTTATTTTTACCAGTAACTACCACACTTATGAAACAAAAACAATGCAAAAAAATATATCTAGAAAACCGCATTATCGTCGTTGTGTAGATGGTCTAACTAAACTCACCGCAGGCGCTCTCAGTATTTCTACTATGAGTTCTCACAATCTACACTCGCTAGCTAGAAAGGCGCTAGTTAAAAAAATGTATGAAAACTTTTACAGCGCCTCTAGCGGATAGTTGGGTACTAAAACGTCACGTAGTTAACTATCCTACGTCACAGCGTACTACAGCGACTGTAGTTTGCGCTTCGTTAATTTGCTTAGAATTTGGTACCATGAGTAATTCAACCAATTTTGACAGATGTCATAGTAACGTACTATTACTACTGTAACGACAGCCGATCTAAATGTGACAACTCATGGTAGACGTACTGATTAGACGCTGCTATACTGGGGAAAGTCCCTTGCGTGCGTCCCATTTGAATCATTCCACCCTCCATCGGTCAGCGACCAAGATTGTTGACGTGATAAAAATGATTTCCAATCAGTTTTACCGATGAACTACTTGTAACGACAAGAAGGTACTGATTTTCATAAGCTTTCGTCATAACAGTCATAATAATTGTAAACGACAATGCTCCAGCGGTCATTGTTGTTTATTGTGAGGCAAGAGTGTCACAATAGACTTGGATTGTCTCCGATTTCCTTTCAGCGAGCGAGGCTGCGGCCCTGGCTGGGATCTAATTTTAGAATATCAGCTATTAGTATATTTGAGGAAACAGTGCATTCCAGTAAGGGTTTGTTTGATGAATATCCTATTCTACTTAATATTATAAACGCGAAAGTTTTTAAGAATGTATGGATGTTTGGATGTATGTTTGTTACTCCATCACAGTGAAACGGCTGAACGGATCTAGATGAAATTTGGCACAGATATAGATTATAGTCTGGAATAGCACATAGGCTACTTTTTATCCCGAAAAAAACGATTCCTGTGATTTTTATTTGTCAAGGTACCACTAGGGCGAAGCCGTGGGCGGATGCTAGCACTGTCTAATATTCTACCATTAAGTATTTTCAACCGATAGCTACTGCTGAATTATATATACGTACCTAACTCATTCCCATATGCTAAAGTTTAATACTTTTGAAATCTTTTTATCGTCCATTAAATCTTCGGTTTTCCAACACATTTTATTATTTTGCAGTAGGCATAACATAATTTAATGTTTAATTATCGGTCATTAGCACTAACTAAAACAAAGGTTTTACCTGTGCGTGCGGGTGTTTTCGAGATGTTTCATGAGAATTATTTTTCACAAAAAATAGGGCAACCGTCCAGGTTCAATGGAGAAATTTCATTGTATTATTAGTCGAACGAGCTAATGCATCTTTTTTTGAATATAATACGTACCTACTTACATTTCATATTTGAAATGAACGTACCTACGTTCTACATAGGCATTTTCAAGTCCGTGGCTAGTAAATATCTAGATAAGCAAGTACTTAAGTACCTACCTATTACCTATAATTAATCCTACTAATATGTATTATAAACGTGGAAGCTTGTAAGAATATATGAATGGATGTATGTTTGTTACTCTTTCACGCTAAAACGGCGAAATTTGGCACAGATATATATGTATATACCTAGATTATATTCTGGAATAGCATAGGCTACTTTTTATACCGGAAAAATGTACGGTTCCCGCGGGATAGATTTGTTTTTGTTTTTCAAGGTAAGTACCACGCGGGCGAAGTCGTGGGCGGAAGCTAATTAGTAATAGATATTTTTTATACCACGTAGCAATCGAAAACAGATATATTACGCGTTATTCATTTTGATGATTTTTCGTAGGTAGTACTTACGAGTATTATAAGCACTCTACGACTCTACCAAGAAGCTAGTAAGTAAGCACCTATTTTCGTATAATTTCGCAGAAATTCTACTGAACATAATATACTTCCTAATCTAAAACACACACACATCGGTAGGCAAGGTAGGTAAGTAATTATAAGGTACTAGCTGACCCGGCAGACTTCGTACTTATTTAGAAAACGTTTGTATGGGAAATAGAAAAGGGCTATTTTTAGGGTTTTCCCGGCAGTTATTCGAATTTTTCTTACCTTCCCTAGACCTCCACGAACATTTCAAGACCAAGATAAGATAAATCCGTTAAGCCGTTCTCGAGTTTTAGCGAGACTAACGAACAGCAATTCATTTTTATATATATAGATATTAATTATTTAACAAATATATATTGGAAGTTCTCATAACTTTGTATGCGAAATATTTTCATAAATAACGCACTGCATCCCTTGGATTGAATTCTTAATGCGCGCCTGCACAGTAAAAAACACATTCTCCAAATGCGACCACCTTTGTTTGTGTGTTATAAGTACCTAATATCAGTCTGTCCCTGATTACCTACCTACTTCATAATATACAAGCTTCCGCCCACGGCTTCGCTTGCGAGATACTTTGTTAAATTATAGCGTACTAGCTTCCGCCCACGGCTTCGCCCGCGTGGTACCTTGAAAAACAAAAACAAATCTATCCCGCGGGAACCTTATATTTTTCCGGGATAAAAAATAGCCTATGTGTTATTCCAGACCATAATCTATATCTGTGCCAAATTTCATTCAGATCCGTTCAGCCGTTTTAGCGTGAAAGAGTAACAAACATACATCCATTCATCCATCCATCCATCCATACATTCTTACAAACTTTCGCGTTTGTAATATTAGTAGGATATCAGCCTGTCTCTGATTACCTACTTTATAATATACAAGCTTCCGCCCGCGGCTTCGCTTGCGAGATACTTTGTTAAATTATGGCCTATGTAGGTACTATTACCAACAGACTATAATCTATTTCCGTGCCATATTTCATTCTGATCCGTTCAGCAGTTTCAGCGTGATTGAGTTACAAGCATTCATACATAGATACAAACTTTTTAACATCATATTAGTAGGACATATTATATTGATTTAAAGTAAATAGGGTGATCTCATTGTGGGTTCTTAACACTTAAACCACAAACAAATAGTTAAGAAAGAATGTGAGATTTTTTTTTTATATCCATTTTTTAAAATAAGTGTAGTTGATTTTTTCCTTGCTTAGAACTTTTCAGCATAGCCATTATCATCTTCTTTTCGTGTCATCAGGTCTTAAAGCCAGTGTGGTGAAAAAATTAAAATGTGCCTCAGAGTCATAAAAATAATTTAGCCCGAAACATCGAGAACTTTAGAAGCATTTTGCATCTAAAAAATGTCTCGAAGACAAAATCATAATCAACAAATCTTAGAGGAATGGGAAAGAAATTCGTCTCGGTCCTACCGCTTTAGTGTAAAATAATTCTTACCATGTTTGCCATTTTCTCTAGATGCCTTCCTACTGCTCTAGGTAAGTAGTCTGATGAAGTTAATTTTAGCAATAAGCATCAATTTTTGATGGCCTTACTACGCAATATTTTAAATTGACGAGCCTCCTATGACGCAAAAACAAATTGGCGCTGATCAGCAGAATAATAATTCAATGTTAGATATTGCCACAACAACAAATTGATAGATTCACACCATAGGTAGGTTACTATTTAACAACAAAATATGCTAATGACGTCATAAAAAGACCTATTTACTTGAGTGTTCGCAGTAACTTATCCTACCAACTGTTTAAATCTTCCTTTCTTATACCTAGATGCATTTCCGATAGTTTTATCACTCTGTAAATCGCTGTAAACATAGATCAAATGACGTTTTACAAAACGTATAGTTGGCTCAACGAATCTAGGCATTCGTGAAGTTAGCCGCAAGAGCTGCGTAGTATCGTTTTTCGGGAGCAATTGGAGGTATGAGAAGGAGGGGAAGAAACTGTACATGCGCAAACTCGCACCTGTGGCTAACTTCACGAATGCCTAGATCCGTAGCTTGCATTGATTACTACGTTCTGTTTTAGTATCTAAACTCTGATTAAACTAATAAGAAAACCGATAATGACATCGACGTCAAATAGCAATCAGAAATCACGTCACTACAGTTATTATTCTAATCGGCATAAATCATGTTAGGTTTGGTCAAGGGAAACAATGGCAAAAGCCGGACGAATTACAACTTTCACGCAAATGGTTTGATTTGAGGGTATTTGGGATCAATACAGTACCAGAGATGCTGCACATCATAGCATTTTGCAGTTCGATTACGGGTTTCTGATAATTAACATCGTCGATGTATTTAGCGCGTGCCTATGAGTTTCACTACTACGTACAATGTTTATTCAATGGCACGTGGCAGGAAAGTGAGCTAAGCACCTGCTTATTGACTAACCTACTAACTGCAACTATAAATATATGAATGAAGTGTATTAAATGAAAGTAGGTATATTTAGTGTATTAAGATCTTAAGCATGTATAATGGATTGATTGTTTAAGTGGTAGAACACGGAAGATTTAATTATGTCTGATTATGAACACAATCACAATCTTTGAAATAATTTTCAAGTAGGTTGTATTAGTTCATTTAAATTTAGTAGTTTCTTCTTGCATGTTTTAATTAATAAATTAATTAATCAATATCAACAATATTAATAATTAGTAATTAATAATTTTGAATCTAAGTATAGTACATACATCTGCTTTTTTTTTTAAGGAGAGGCACTAATTGCCAAGACACAAGTTTTTTTAACTTAGTTTGGTAAGTAGGGCTACATAAAAATGTTATGTACAAAAATGCAATAAACGATTTTTTATTTTATTTATTTTTATGCTAATTGCTCAGCCCAATCCTTACATTCTAATCGAACAAATAATTCAGAAGCTATCCCAGTGTCCTCTTGGTGACAGCGTGGAATTTGGAGAACATTATTTTCTTAACAGGTGTTATGTTATAGTGGTGGCTTGGCTACCTTCATGAAGTGATCTCAATTGAAATGCCTTCTTCTTCTTATCGTGTTACTAGTTTTTTCGAAACACTGTGGCGGATAGATTAAAGTGCGTCTCAAAGGCTTTTTCATGCACTTGAAAATGTCTTAAAACAATTTTCAAGATTATACGATATACCGGTTTCTTCACGATGTTTTCCTTCACCGTTTAAGAGCACTGGTACCTATAGCGAACTTATTTTTTTTGAATAGAAATATTCATTGGTTCACGACCATTCGTAGCTACGACCTCAGAATCGGAACCACTAGACCACGTGCTATAGATTTCTTCACTTCATATTTCTAATGAAATTATAGTGTGGTAGAGATAGCTCTTGAATCAACAGACATAACTCTGCTGTAGAACCTTGCCCGTAGTTAATATTTTCGCATTGAACTTGACCGATTACTAAAACTAGATTCTAAGTTACTAACATAGAATCCGGAACTATTACCTAGCATGTTGTTTTTGCTATTATGGAACTATTGCGTGCACTAGTGTTGAAATTATTTATCACCGGTAGGTACACTACGAGACTACCCGGCAACCAACAACGCAAGCAAAAGCCAAGTGCAAAACTATTTCCACTGGTAGGTACACCACACAACCCAGCTGACACTTTTCCTCAAACTTATTTAGGATACTAAGAGCACCCACGGCATGCTATAACTGAGTAGATACTAGTTTTTACAACATCGGTTACTAATCCAATTTTAGACCCTCAAAGTTATTGATCTAATAGCTCATATTGCAGTCATCCAACGTGAAATCACTACATGAAAGGGATAAGGATAAAGATCAAAACTTCGAATCGAACCCGCGCTTTGAAACAGTATGCTACTACTACACTGAAAGGGCTGTCGGATGCTTTGGATCGTCGAGGTATATAGAGGCCGGAGTGCTGCGCGAGCGCCTATTGTAGGTTGTATTTCAATACGAGCATGACCTAAGCTGCAAGGAATTTCATCCGTGCGAAACTGCTCTTACACTTCTCTTTACAAGCTCTTTAAATTCAATTTGAAGTTCTAAAAGAGCAAAATATAAAATATAACTAATTTGCATTTAAACATAAGCTGGCTTACACTATATAAGTACGAATGTATTTTTTTTACTGAGTGAATTTCAGTGAAATTTATCAGTTGTGATAAATTGGACGTTTTAAAGTTTATTTTTGTGTATGGTGTTTTTCCGAATGCAAAATGTTGACCGGCTGGCAGTTGATTTTGTCAAAATGTAAGTTTTTTTATATTTTAGTTACTATTTTCTTACTACCTTCTTAGTGTAATAATTATATTTCTAATCTAACACTAGGATTTCCTAACGATTTATTATAACACACGAAACGTAACAAAGATTTGCTGCAGGTCGTGTTAAACTTTTACCGTCACAGGGAAGTGGATCTCGCACCATTTAACTTTTATGACGTTGCAGTTAAAAATGAACACTTAAATTCTGATGAAGTCGAAATCCAGTCCGCAGGCTTTGCATTACATAGTCATTATTTTAATCAGTAGTTAATCAATTTGTAATGCTCTCTCAAACCAAAAAAAGGCTTTGGCCTTTTTACAAAACCTCGACCTCAAATGATCAAATAATCAACTCAAATGTCAAACGAAAGCCGGTTTTAAAAGTAATGGATGCAAAGTCGTTAATCGTCTAATCTAACTATTCGAGGAAGTTTCATCAAACACATAATTACTGCATCCGCAACCTGCACTCGATAAATTTGCAAGATGTTCTGAACTTGACCTTCGTTGTCGAGTGCTATCTCTAGTAGCTAATATCATAAGTAGATAGGTAGGTACTTTATGCAAAAACAAACACTTATTCCAAATCACCGTAAGTAAAATTTGCACAAATCAGTTTTTTTTACTAGCCAAGCGTAGGTAATGTATAATTTTGTGTCAGTACAATGTACCTATGTACTTAGGTTACGTATCTTTTATTGTATTGTTGCCCAAGTATATGTATGGAGCAATAACACAGAATCAGATCACTTTGCACCACAAAACGAATAATAAAATTCAATTTTTCAATTCCGCAAGCCTATCTCTATAACCTTCAGACAATCTAAAATCCAATTAACTTTAGGTACAATTTTATAAACTCACATCCCATTTTTTTGAGGTTTGCAATAACCCACACAAAAAATAGGAACTATAAATTTTCAGTACTTTTTTAAATATATCGAATTAAATTTGTTTGTGGCTCAATCGTTTTATAGGCATATCATATAGGTTGGTACTTAGGCTACTATGTACCCCGCGTGCGAAGTCGAGGGCAGAACCAATAAATACATTCAACTCAATACTTACATTCTTATTGGTTAAAATGTTTACGACCTGAGTGGTACAGCGGATGTACTGCCCATGTGCGCCACGCACGAGTGAGTTCGATTCCCGCGTTGAGAAAAAATATTTGCATGGCCGACAAAATGGATATGCAGCCCCATGATATAAGGTCTCCACGGTTGTCGTGGTTTTCAGAAACTATGAGTAGGGACATACTAAATGTAGGTAAACTATGTACTTATGTAAATTCGATATAATCTAATGGTTTTTTTTGGTTACTGTAAAAATAGTACTTAAGTAGGCACCTAGGTTGGTAACTAAAAGTATTTCCGAGTCAATATTCGAAAATCTAAACCATATTGGTACCTTATAATTAGTTTTGTAAATCGATATCTGAATCGAACTGCCGATAGGCTGAGAACGCGATGCGTAACATCATGAATTAATAATCGACTGTTTAATTGCCCACTGATGGACAATGAGAGGGCACGTGTCGTTGCAACCGTGTTGAACACGTGTACGTAGGTAAAATAGAACCGCTGATCCATTGCAGAAAATAAGCAAGTGCAGAACGCCGCGTTTACCGCGTCTGATTATGATGTCAGAGTTTCATTCCGAATTTTCCAAGTTCTAATATTGCACACATCATTATTTTTCTCAAACTATTTTCACTGGGAAAACCTTTCTTCTATGGGTACGAACTTGCAAATATTTATTTAGTACTTAGGTATATTAAGTGTGGTGTATACCAGCTAAGTAGGTATAACTATTTATAGGCCAATGCGCCAATTAATAGGTACGAGTAAGTAAGTACTTATTATGTAAATGAGTATGCAAAATTGTGAATAACTGCTTATTTCATTTATCTAATTTACATTTCCTGAAAGGAATAAAAGAGGCACGATTTATAGTTACTGTTAGGATCCTAGGAAGTAGTAATCTGTGGTCTCTCTTAGCGTACCTCTTCAGGAAACAGTGTTATTTTACTAAATAAACACATTGTTGGTATACTCGTAGTCTACTTCAAGTTTATTAACCTTTACAAGCAATCGACATGATGGCTTCTGCATGAGTAAGATGGCTTCTTAAAGAGCAAATAAGTAGGTGTAGAGACCTCGGTAAATTTAGATTTCACAGTACCTAAACCGAATTGATGAAGTAAGTAGGTACCAGATAGATTAAACTGCAAGGCGTGAAAACGACATTGAACTTGGAATAACAACATAAATAATCACTTGAAGCATGAAGTTCATGCTTCATCATTTTTGTTCATTGGTTTTCAAAGACCAATTTGTTTAAATCGAAATAAGTAATTAAAGGATTCGATACCATCAACAAGACGTTATTATTCAGTCTCTTATTAAGAAATAGGTAGCGATAACAATGACAATTAAAAAATACAGGTAACAAATACAATTTTGATACCTAGTCTAACTTTTGTCAAAGGGAACTTATTAGGAAGGGGACAGATGGGAATAAATAGTAATACTAATATTATAAAGAGGAAAGATTTCATTGTTTGTTTGAATTGAATAGGCTCCGAAACTACTGGAACGATTTGAAAAAATCTTTCACCAATGTGTAGAATGAACTTTCAGGATGAACATAGGATATATTTTACGTAGGTACTTTGCGGGCGACTCTGCGAGCGGAAGCTAGTTCATTATAAATTGATACATAAACTTGATTCAGGTAGGTGGGTTCTAAGTTAGTCTTACTGTGGCATTTCTCCTGAGTGTATTACCTAGGTAACTAAACTACTCAATACCCCCGATGTACCTGATTCACGGTATCACAGTGAAAGGCTGCGAGCTGGTCAGACGGCTCTAACTGCCAATTATACGTACCTACACTGACGATTCCTTTTCAAGAAATCGGGTTATTTATTGCTACAACTATCTGCGACATTGTGGTGAAAAGTGTAGGAAAGTGTGATCAAGATCATCTATCAGATAAAGTTGGAGCAAGCAAGCAATTAGGTACTTCAAAACTGTACGCATTTTTATTGACCAAAAGGCAGCAAGTTAAATTCCTTGACAAATAAAGAAAATGATGTAAATCATGGAATAATAAAGTGCAGGCTACCGCGCGGGACGATTTGAGTTACACTAGAAGAGCGGTTATTGATTGACTCTAGATAAAAAAATGGGTGAACGATTCAATTATACGAATCATATCCTAACATCATCAACGCCTCTATAAGTAAAGACACAATTAATAGAATTAACGCATTACAGTCATATTAAATTCAGTAAGTACCTACTAGAAAGATCATGTAGCCCTGCTAATCGTAACTCCTTCCGAGATTATGTATACTACCTACATAAGTATCTACAACCATAAAGTTGTACGCTGCCAGACTGTCTGTCGATGCAGCTATTGGCCGCCGAGGATCGTACGACACCGGCAATGGAATGCAATTCGTCCCGTTCCATAGAAATCTGATCGATGCAAAAACTAAGTTCTAACGAGTTTCTCAATTCCAATGCCAAGTTTGGCAACTTGACGAGAACGTGGTCAGGCCTAAAACGCCATCTGACTTTGCGCACGAGTATTTTGTAACGAGAGCTTCTGGGAATCCCAAGGGAACTTCATGTAGGTACTTAGGTAGGTTGGTACCTACCCACTACAAGAAAAACTTTGGAGAAGGAATTTTCTAACTAGCTTGAAAAATGTATGATATTAGCATAAGTAGGTAAATACCTATATAGAAATTATCAAGCAGCTGAATTGGCATTTGGCACATTGATTGAGAATTTCGTATACCTAACCAATAAATTGCTTATGAAATGAATACTTACGTTTTTTTTTGTATACCTGCTTAAGTTCCTTCCTACTATTAAACGAGTATTCGACTTTTGAGGTTTACTAGAGACTAAAATGACTTACGTAATGTCTTAAAAAATCTTATTACCGGTCGTCAACGGGAATTTTTAACGGACACGCTCTGATCTGAATTCAAACAATGGGGTAGAACCGGAAACTATAAAAATCACGATCAATGGACCATTTGAGGCGAACTTAACTAATAAATGGCCACAAACGTACTTATTGGGTTTAATTTTATCGACCATTGTCCTTAGTGGGAGGTATAACTTAGGTACCCTACCTAATTATTCGCAAGTAATAGGTCAGGCTACAGATAATAAGAAAAACAGCAGATGACGTTTACATTTTGACAGGATTCGTTGACACAGAAAAAACTTATATGAAAACCAACAGCGTTATAATTTTGATTCACGAAACTAAAGCATTTTGTTATAAGAAACCTATCTCAAATGCCTAAAATTCCCTAAATTCTAATATAATGTTGAGCTATAAATTGTTGTGGTCATCATGACCACACAATAGCCACCGCCCGCGCCAGGTGAAAAGCGTAGGTCCTAGCATTCTCGTTTGCGTCGTTTAGCGGCAATTAACAATTAGTGTGTCAATAGAAACACGTTTATTTACCGGCATAATGACTTACACTTCACTTTTAGCTACTTTCAATGGTGATTGCTTGTTGATTTGTATTTTGCAAATCATCATCCCATCTAGCATCAACATTCTTAGCTACTCCCAATACGTGTTTACTAAGCATGCTTTCTGCTTTTCCTATCCATGTCCTCTCAGGGGGAAAGAATAATAGCTATAACCGATCCTCAATGAAGTGGTTTATAGATAGAAAGAGAGCTGCGATTTAAATCTTTGGCTGCGATGCGATGATATTTATTGATAGCGTCACAAATATCTATGTTCAAGCACGCAGTTTGTTCAAAATCGAAGGCCGCATTGTCTTTTCCGATTTGCGCCAGCCCGTAAGTTCACATTTTATTCAGATTCCACATCATACACTCCCATTTTCCACTTCGGTGCATCCTTTATAAGTGGTAACATAACAAAAAGGACAATGAAATAAACACTGACAATGTGAGTAAGACTAGTTCGAGGCTTCCGTAGTAGGATAGGTACCTTACCTACTGGTACCTAGGTATAATTTTTCTATAGACTTTCCAAACTTATCAGGGCCAGGACTGCTGGAAAATTTAGTTTCAACGTGGTCGTATTCATTAGTGAAGCCATTTATAGGAATCCTAAGTTACAAGTTACATACTCAACACTCATTCATCCTTACAATAAATTTTATATTTACCAAGCTACCAGCATACTAGCAAATTGTCCAGACTATCTACTGTTATTCTAACTACTATTCTTATTCACTTTATATCCTATCGTGCCTTTGTCCAAACCAGTCACGCTGAGTATGAGTAATTATCTTTGACATCTCAGAGTATGGTTTTACAATAACAGCCTGAAAGAATGGTACTTTTTGTTTCCTGTCTATTGGATTATATGTATTACCAGTGCGAACACGTGACTTATTCACGTGAATTGGCTAGCTGGAATTTTATATACCTATGCACGATTTCATAGTCCGCAGTAATTGTTAAGTTTTGTGTAAATGGAGCGTTGATTGTTTGCCTGTAATTATTCGATAAAGTAGTACTTACTGATGGGTGTAGATTCCTCCAATATCAGTCAGTTATTTACCTTTTCTGACCAAGAACTTGTTGCAATTGCTGAGACTCTCCGGACCATTATATTTGTTTGTGACGAATTTATATAAATATAAATATTATTTTTAAATGCATTGCGAATTGTTCGCCGTTGAAAATTAATTGAATGTACTCGTAGGTACCATTAACATTTAGCACATTATGCATACTTTTAAAGTGATTAAGTACTTATGTACTTATTTGAAATATATTTTTGGAAATATTTACCTTTCAACAAACAACCTGATGAAATGAATAGAAACAATGTCATAAACGTGCGCATAATGTTGCGATGGTAACAAAAAAATCCGTTATTGTTATGCTGCGTATAAATAAGATGTTTGGAATGTAGTATGATTGCTACGAGTATTTACTTGTCGGCATGTTAAGTGCTACAAATAAATAGGTACTTATATAAATAAAACTATAATTATGTACTTACCTATTTCCTACTTTTTAACATAAACTAAATAAATGAATGCAAAATAAGTTACCGATGTCTTCCAACAATAAAGATTATATATATATTTTAGCCCCATTCATTTTCATCATCATTATTATCTAACGTTACTAATTCCATAAAATCACAAGACTGTCTGAAGTCAAATTAAAGCGGTAATTTTACAAACTTAGCCGATCGAATTTTTATGGTGGGTTAAACTTAACCATACCTTACTATCGGTGTTTCAGTATTCTTCATACCGCAAAGATGGGTGATGGCGATAATGGGATTCCTGGCGGTGGCCAATGCGTACACTATGCGGGTATGCCTCAACATTGCGATCACACAGATGGTCCAACGGCGAGCCTCTTCACCGCTCGAGAGTGAATCCTGCCCAGCTGGCGAAGTTGAAGAGCATGTTTCAGATCCTACTGTAAGTCATTTAGCATCAAAGGTAAACAAGCATTTGCATCTACTTTAGATGATGTACCTATACACCGTCGAGTGGAACTTTTACTTACTTATATGACGATATGATATCAGGTATTATCTTGGGACAGTTTTTAGATCGAGTAGGCCAAGCATCTTTACCATTCTTAGCATCCATAAGATTTATTTAATCCAATATCTACTGCTGAATGAAGGCAGAGGCGCTTACCGCTAAAAGCCTATGAAATAATACAATGTGTTTAACTACCGCATGGAGTAGATCGGTGAAGCAATACCTGGTAGATCGGAACCTAAGGCAACATCAGCTGAGGGATGATGCTTGCCATTGGGTGGAACAAGCACTTTTTTCATCACCAGTACAATTCAGCAAGAACTTTTTAGTTTACTTCGGTATTTTATTTACAGGAATTCACAGGCTTCGACTGGGACGAAGAAACGCAAGGGATTATCCTTAGTGCGTTCTACTATGGCTACATAGTCACGCATTTGCCGGGAGGGATGTTGGCTGAGCGGTTTGGAGGAAAGTACTCTCTTGGCTTTGGAGTGCTGAGTACGGCTGTGTTTACTCTACTGACACCATGGACAGTCAGTGTCGGTGGTGCAACTGGACTTATTATACTGAGGGTACTGGAAGGACTTGGAGAGGTACGAATTGGATCCTTTGTATTTTCTATATAAGATTCATTTAAAACACCTGCAATTGTCCCCTCACGTTTACCTAAAGGTATTCTTTGTTTTGTTTTTATCGTTTCATACGCTTGGGAGTCCTAGGTCATCACCATCTAAAACGTGTTTATGGTTTAAACGATTTTATCTTTTATATCATGACGTGCAATAAAGCTATAAAATTTGTTTTTTTTGTACACAAATTAGAAACTTAAATATTTTGTTAAATAAGTTGTATTCTTCAGGGAACAACATTCCCGGCCCTAAATGCCATGCTAGCCAGGTGGGCACCTGTCTCAGAGCGCGGCCGTATGGGTTCTCTAGTTTTCGGCGGAGCTCAGATTGGCAACATTGCGGGGACCTATGTATCTGGGTTGGTGATGAAGGATGGCGACTGGGAATCAGTGTTCTACTTATTCGGAGCTGTTGGCATCTTGTGGTTTATTTTATGGGTGAGCATTTTTACTGAAGGCCATGGAATGTGTTGTAACTTTGTGGTAGAAACCAGTAGCATAATAAGTGGCTTGTAAAAGTGGTAAACAAAAACATCTAAGCCAGGTCAGAAATTTCGAACACACAGCAATAAATGGTGCCTGTAAATAGCACATTTATAGCAGTAGGTACCTACCTACAGATTTAATGTCCGCTATGTGTTTAGTTATCTCATTAATGCCATAGACAATTTATCATCGTGTATTTTATTTTTAGGCTCTTCTTTGCTACAATGACCCAGAGTCTCATCCATACATTTCTGACAAGGAGAAAAAGTATTTGGAAGAAGCACTAGGAAGACATAATACTAGTCAGCCATCTGCTATACCCTGGAAAGCCATCTTTATGTCCGTGCCTCTATGGGCCTTGGTTTGTGCACAGGTATGTTGGGCATATTATTTAAGGACACGTTTGAGTCAAGCAACCACTCAAAGCTAACGTTTTTTTAAAATAAATTTTGATTGCCCTTTTTAAATAGCATTCCAATGCTAATAGAATAGTTATACATGGTAATGCGAAATGTAATGTGAAAAAAACAGGCTCGTGAATTGCGGTTGGTAGATTCCATTCATGAATAATCCTAATAAATAAGTCATGACATGACTTGTTACATGTGACAAGATTCCTCTAAATATTTCATTCAACACGATCAATAATTATATTATGATTGTCATAAGTATCACGAGGTAATTGATGCTAACAATCATATATAGATTAACAATTTGGCAACATGTAAGTAACAAATAGGTATGTAGATGACTAAGTATAATTCACTTATGACGTTATGATGTTACTACTAAAGTAACAATAATGATGGCGGCAGCTGGTGGAATAAAAAAATATCCGACGGTGGCCTATGCCGATCTGAAGAAATTTAAATCTTCCAATAGTACGTTAGGTAGGATTGGCGCGTCAAAAGAATAAAATACACTCAGGACAGTTAACGTCAGAAAAGAAAAGAGGCTTAGCAGTGGTCAATGGGTAATACCGGCCTAACATGATGATGTTAAAGTAGCTTGCTTGTATCTTTCCCGAAGAAGAATAGTAAAATCCTACAATCTTGGATTCGAGCGATGAGCAATAATGCCTATGCATATTAATACTTCAGCTGAACACAACTGTAGGTACTCATGAATATAAGTTTAGTTTAAGTTGCTTTGATTCCAGGTCAGTAATGATAATTTACGTTACAGATTGGTCACGACTACGGCTACTTCACTATGGTGACTGACCTTCCGAAGTATATGACCGGTGTCCTCAAATTCGACATCCATAGGACAGGCACGCTTGCAGCTCTGCCTTACGTTGTCATGTGGATCAGCTCTATTATATTCGGCTGGTTGTGCGACAAGATTGTCAAGATGAATTGGATGACTGTCACTAATGCTAGAAAGACTTTTACTACTGTTGGTGAGTAGTCAATAGAACGTATTTTGTAAAAAAAAAACTGTTCTATGAGGAATAAAAGGCTGAACAATGCCATAATCACACACATCACATCCCAAGTTGTGCTTAGTTCAAAATAATGAATGATATCTAGCCTAGATTTTGATAATTCATTGAACATGAAGGGATTGTTTTTATGTTATAAGAGCAAGTTAGAGCTTACTAAGAAAGTAAATTAATAAAGATGTTTGTTTATTTTCAGCGTCTGTTGGACCAGGCATATGCATGATCTTAGCCTCTTACTCAGGCTGCGATACGCAAACAGTCGTCATACTATTCACGGCATCGATGGGCCTTATGGGTGCTTTCTACCCTGGAATGAAAGTCAACGCTTTGGACCTTAGCGGAAACTATGCTGGAACTATCATGGCTATTGTGAATGGGATTGGGGCGATCACTGGCATCATTGCACCGTACTTGGTTGGGCTGTTGACCCCTGATGTAAGTACCTACACAAAACACACCAAATACTAGATTATGGCTGTAGACAGTTTACGGTTAATTAGAAACTGCATTATAATTTAATGTATGAAAAACGAGTAATTAAATAAGTGCCTACCTACCTACCTACCTAAGGTAATTTTTATGCATTTCTGACCTACATTGTGGTTATCATCAGCCTCGTTTTGCATCCTAACAATACAAATTAAACTGTAAGTAGGTAAGTACCTAATTATATCAATGACATGTTAGGTAAGTAAAGTCGATAAATCAAAGAATCGAGCTAATTACAACCCATGAAATTAAGAGTACCTAAAACTAGCAAAGGTAACTAGATATTGAAACGTAAACTGCTAAAATATAGAAAATATTGACACCAGATTAACACAACTTAGCAAGGCTTGGATGTCGTAAGGATTGACAAGCAAGGCTGCAGTTTTGCAAAATCAACGCCCATTCAAGAACAGGTTACCTGGTCACGTCTGCTTGTCCTTTGACAAATGACATGGATGCAGTAATAGAAAACTGCATGCATATTTATATCATCCTTTCTTGACGTAACTAATGAATTTATCGGTATAGGGGGGAATTTGAAGGGGTTTGTATTACCAAAGTGGAGGTTACGGAAATGTGTTAAATAGAAGAAGTAAAAACCTGTCTCAGAGTTATACACCAAATGTGTAGTACGTTCGGACGAATTTACTGATTATAATTTACGGTAGGTACGTTGTATTATCTTGGCGGAGGCATGATAGATCACACACTAATTTAAAAGAATTGTGTAGGCACTAGAGGTACAAACCGTGCTTATTTGCAATAATGGTGTTTTTTGTTATTTTGTTTGTATGCAAAGTCAATGACACAGATCTAATTCATGTTTGAATATTTTTCGACACAAAAACGAGGTAATTTATTATCTAGGTAACTAAAGATTATCGAAATAATTGCACTAAAAAGTTCAAGTCGCAATAGTCACCCCGACCTTGGTCTACATTATTTCAACAAAAACCTATGAATTTCGAGAGTAAGACCTATTTCGAAACCACAATAAAATTCATTATTTTGCTTCAGAGCACGTTAGTACAATGGCGTCTGGTATTCTGGATAACATTGGCAGTATTTATCGTCACAAATTTGGTGTTCGTCGCTTGGGCTTCGGGAGACGAGCAGTGGTGGAACCATGCTTCAACAGACCCCCGCAAGCAAGTAAAAGAGCAAGAAGTGGAAGCTAATCGCTCAGTAAACGCTGAAGCGAAGATCTGATCAAGATTATTATGAGGAAATATTCGTCTGAAAGAGGCTGATTGCATTTTCCTGTATGAGAACTTGTAAATATTGTTTTGTAGATCTTGTTGAGGGTTTGGTTGCTTAGCTTCTGTTGACGAGTGTAAAGTTTTTTGTCAGTAAAGGTTGTGTTTTTGTTCAATGGAATGCTGCTAATTATCATCAGGTGGATAATTTTAATGCGGATATACGGTGCGATCCTTAGACCCTTCTGATATCTTGGGACAATCTTTGGACGCGGTTGCAAAAGCCGTTTTCTATTTTATGTAAAGTTCTTGAAAGTTGAGATCTCATTGTGTATTTAACTACATCGTGTTTGTTATACCTAGCTCCATCGATCATTACACAACCTGTCAACGCTTAGAAAGTTGTAAATAATTATGCTTAGCCAACAATACATTACTTATAACATTTACATCTGTACAGTACAAATAGTAGGTATTCTTTTTTGATGGCGATTCTTTGAATTTAGAGCCAGTGGTATGTGATAGTAAGTTATTTTAGATTAGAATAGACTTCGCCGACCATATGAATCTATGACATAGGTAGGTATGTCAGTTTACTTCAGAATGGCAAAGAGGCGTGATGTATATAATTATATTTAAATCTACCTAAAAACTGAAGTTTTTAATTTTCATTATGATTATAATTCTGACGAAATAGTAATAAGAAGTTTCTACAAAACATTAAAATTGGAAGGTAGGTATTATTACATCAATGTGCGCTTAACTTTTGGGCATATGGTATCGCTGTAGAGATAATTTGCCATTCAAAGTGTACACTTGATGGTATATGATTGTACGGCGCACTTGCACAAACAAAGTGTGAAGAAGGTGAAGTTTTTGTTGTAAAAATAACGCTTTGTCTGATGTCATCGTTATTGTTCGCATTTTTGTCAATTTGTTAATTGCAAACATGAGGCTGTGAACAAACTGTATTTAGGTTTCAGGGGGCGTACGGGTTTTGATAGTTTACGAAATTTTATTTCGTTTTGTTTTCTTCCTTATTATTCCTCTTCCTATTTACCTGCAGCGCTCAGAGCGGAAAATTTCAAGAACTAACATTGGCAGTAGAATCAGTGGCGAATTTACGCTTTGCCGCCAGTAAGCTTTTATTTTTTTTGTGTTTAGTTATTTTTCATGTACAGACGTTGGAGTATTTGGTATACTGTATAGTACTAAAAAAAATTAATTTTGTTAAATTTTCGAAACTTCTTTTCTCCGTGTATAGTAGAAATTTTATTTTTTATTTCTAACGCAAACTAAAGATTTGAGCTATATTTGCCGCCCTAGTCTCCAGCCTTCTCAGCCTGGTGGTAAATCCGCCACCAAATAAAGTTTCTCAAATCTATCAAAGCCCGTACAACATCCCCAGATGTGTAAATTTACACATCAAGTTCCCGTAGCTAAAAACTCACCGGTCTCTCACTTATCTGCACAAATGTATTTTCCAAATACTATACTAATATAATAAATAGGAAAGTTTTGTATTTCTGTTTGTAACGAATTAACTCAAAAACTACTGGTCCTATTTCAAAAATTCTTTCACCATTAAAATGCTACATTATGTCTGAGTAACATAGGCTATATTTATTACTAGAAAAAAATAGGGATCCCTACTAAAACTTTAATAATATAACCCAAGGTGTACCTAATAATTAATGGAATTTCGGGGACAAAGTCACGGGAAACAGCTAGTGTTAGGTATATACTGCAAAGCCTAACTACAAATAGGTAGCTAAAAACCCTAGTGTAGTTTTGTGATAATAAGTGAGAGATGGGGTTGACAAACTACTTTTAACATCATGTGATGTACAATTGTGACAATACTGTACGTAAAAAAATATGTATTATAGCTTTATTTGTATTTAGGTAGATAAGATATTATAACTATTAATAATATCGTAGTTTTAAAGTTTGTACAATGCTTAAATAATAATAATTATTTAATTTGTTAAATAAAACATATTGAAAAATTTGTTTGTTTTTATTTATCTAATAAATATTATTATACTGACTTACATAAAACCATATACAACATTTTGTAATGTGAGCATCAAGTACAATAAATGCAATTATACGACACTCCGCCGTATGTATATCACAGTGCTTCATCATTTTGAAAGGATTATACATAAAAACTGGTAAAAAGTGCATTGGAACAAGACTACCTAACAACACATTTTTTGAATGATTCTTTTGATATAAGTATCAACTATAATCAAAGTAACCCAAGGGTTAAGGCTTCACATTGACTTTGATCGTATAAGATGCTTACCCACAAAATAATACAAAAATAACAAAAATATATTAATAATTTAAAAAATTCATACGAAAACTTAGTTACAAAACATTACAAACATGATCAATATAATTCTCCATTAATTTTCGCTTATATTCTAGGAATATCGTTATTCCAATATTATATAATCGTATCTACTAGTAAAACCATGAAAAATCTATATAATGTATACCAAATCCACACTTTTTGTGCCATTTTACTAAGATTATATTATGTCAAAGTTTGTGTGATTGGTATTTTTGTTTGTAGTTTAATAAAATTGCAATTGCAGGACCGATTTTAATGAAATTGGGAATAAATCAGTAGTTTGTAATTTGGAATAGTATATAGGCCACTTATCCTACAAAGCGTGTAGAAGCTAATAACAGACGAAACACCATTATGAAATGGAATATTATGCAATATTCATTATAGCATTAATTTAGTAGTATTCATTATATTTTTTTTTTATTATTACCGAGTAGTTAACTTATGACTCGAGTAGCAGTAGGTAGAGATTATTCAGTCTAAAAATGCACGCCCCTCCACTTGTACTTGTACCGCATGTAGAGGTAAATACATTAGAGGAGCGTGCATTTTTAGACTGATCTACCTCTAAGTAACTATTCGACTCGAGTGGCCTCTGACTACCAGAAGGTCTACCATGAGTTTTCACAATCTACACTCGCTAGCGACTGTAGTTAAAAAAATGTATGAAAACTTGGTACAGCGCCTCTAGCGGATAGTTGGGTACTAAAACCTCACGTAGCTAACTATCCTACGTCACAGCGTACTACAGCAACTGTAGTTTGCGCTCATTCATTTGCTTAGAATTTGGTACCATGAGTAACAATTTTGACAGATGTCATAGTAACGTACTATTACTACTGTAGTAACGTCAGCCAATTTAAATGTGACAACTCATGGTAGACCTACAGTACCTCAAACGATTTTACGGCGACTTTTTGCTATTCAAGGTACTAAGTACTCAACGAGCGAATAGTAGATAGAGAATATATAAACACGTGTAAGAATTTATAAGTGGCCCTGATGCACGACAGGGCCCTGGAACCCTCAGAAAAGATCCAGCACTGACGTCGAGCCATTTGTTTCACACAAGTCGTTCCTATGACTGAGAATAAGTAGTGCTGTCTTGGGAGTTATATGGGTGATGTCGATATTTCGAAGGCTTTCTTCGGCGGCCGCTGCCGGGTTTTTCAACATGTACGAACGTAGGCGTTGAGCATCATCGTAGTCTATATTGAGCAGTTTGCACGATTGGATTAGTCTGGTGGGAAAAAAAATAGTAATTAAACATCTTATGTGTTACTAGTTCTTTGAAACCAGTGTGGCGAAAGGATTAGAGTGTGCTTCGGAGGCTCTTTTCATGCACTCATCATCATTATCATCATCATCATCCATCTTCCTTCCATTCTATTAAAAAAAACATGATAACGACTGTAATCCCCTGGCTTGGTTGATCTCCTCAGATTTATTCAATTATGTATTCTATGTATCACTATTCTATAATTATCATCTATTCTGTGATGATTATGGAATCAAGTGGGACTTTATTATTATAATAATTACAAATAGATTGTACAATATGCTTACGGTGTAGACGAGTGTTATGTCGTAAGGCGTAGATTATACGCCCTACTTCTTTGGTAGGTAAGAAAAAAAGTACTTACTAACATTCATGTTGAATGTAATTTGAATCCAAAAAAATCACTTAGACCTTCACAATATCAATTTGGTTTCTAATGTAACATTTTGTTATAATTCAATTTACATCGCTTCTAAAAAAAGCTAAAACAAGTCTTTGTCTCGCTAATTTAGTGTTCGAACAAAATTAGATCGTACGTATTATATTTTTTTAAATAAAGCCTATACGTAACAAAGGAGTTCCCACCGTTGAATGCTTTGTATTTTTTTTTATTGTATTGTTAAAACTAACCCAATATACATAAGTAACTCATATGCCGGTCTCTGTACAAATATCGATGTAAGTGTATGTACGAGTACGAGTATAAGAGTAATCTTATACCTTTAAACGAGCAATTCTTGTATATACAGTCGTGGTCAACTAATTAGGGACACTCTTTGGTTAAACCGAATTGTGAATTTATTTTTTATTTTCCAACGAGTCTAAACCATATTCCATATCTCTTACATGTAAGTATAATTAGTCATTTATGTGCCCGATTATACAAACAATAACAACTTCTTAAACATTAAACCTCTTTACAGTATAGCTGATAGATTATCGTAGTGCTATTTGTTCAAATAATGCTGGCTGGCCATTTAATTAGGGACACTGAGATATTGCGTTCTATTTTCAAAATTTGAATCTCAATACTTTTTTACTTCTTCTCTTATTGTTTCGTGGTAGTTTTGGCGGCAATCCCGATATTTATTTTAAGTTTTGAAAAATATTTTGAAGAAAAATGGGTAAAAATAAAAGTTGCGATCCAACACTACGAAAAATTATCATGAAGTTTGTTGTCGAGCATGGTTGGCCATACCGAAGGATAGCAGAACATTTAAATTGTTCAAAAACTATGGTATACAATGCAGTGCAACATGTCAGACGCAATAACACAGATTTAAATGTGCCCAGAACAAAAAGATCGAGAAAAACAACTCCGCAAGAAGATAGAATGATAGCCAGGTTAGCTAAGAAAGATCCGTTTCTAGGCTCTATTTTAATTAAACACGAAGTGTTTGGGACAGACGAAAGAGCTGGTGTCTCAGCTAGGACCGTTCGACGACGTCTGGTAGAAGCAGGGTTGTTCGGAAGAGTGGCTCGCAAAGTACCGTTGTTGAAGAAAGAACATAGAAATGCTCGTTTGGCGTTTGCACGTAAATATGGACATTGGACCTACGCCCAATGGCAACATGTATTATTCTCTGACGAGACCAAGGTTAATTTGATTTCTTCAGATGGAAGGCAATACGTACGGCGTCCAGTAAAAGCGGAAATGAATCCAAGATTCACAAAAAAGCAGGTGAAACATGGCGGTGGAAACATTAAAATGTGGGGTTCATTTTCTGGACGTGGAGTGGGACCTGTGAGGAAAGTTCAGGGTAACTTAGACCAACATCAATACAAGGCAATATTGGAGGAAACGATGCTTCCCTATGCTGAGGAGCATCTCCCTATTGTATGGACGTTTCAGCATGATAACGACCCAAAACATACCGCCCGTTCAGTCAAGTCGTTTCTTACCAGTCAGTCAGTATCGGTGCTAGATTGGCCAGCAAATAGCCCGGACCTTAACCCAATCGAGCACCTTTGGCACGAAATCAAGAAAAAAGTAGCCACTTATCGTACCACAACTTTAGATGAACTTAATGAAGCTTTTTGTGAGGCATGGGCAAACATTCCTGTCGAAACATGCCAGAAACTGATAATGTCTATGCCACATCGGTGTCAAGCGGTAATTACTAACAAAGGTTTTGCTACTGGGTACTGATTTTACACGTAATAAAATGGAGCTGTTAAAGATATTATAATACTGCAGATTATTAGTTTTGTTTAACTCTATTTTTCATTATAGTTTACTGTCCTTAATTAAATGTCCAGCTACAGAATTATACCTTAAAATTGAATACATGTTCAACCTTTGATATTAAATACTTTTTTCTATTTATTTATTCTTTTATTTACAGCCATTTAAAGCATAATAATCGGACCAAATTATGCAAATAATAGTTACTGAGAAATCAATAGGGTTTTATATTTGTATGTACATAACCGGTTATTGTTCTTCACTATCTTGCATGTCCCTAATTAGTTGACCACGACTGTATATATATATATATATATATATATATACATATTAGTAATTACCGCTTGACACCGATGTGGCATAGACATTATCAGTTTCTGGCATGTTTCGACAGGAATGTTTGCCCATGCCTCACAAAAAGCTTCATCAAGTTCATCTAAAGTTGTGGTACGATAAGTGGCTACTTTTTTCTTGATTTCGTGCCAAAGGTGCTCGATTGGGTTAAGGTCCGGGCTATTTGCTGGCCAATCTAGCACCGATACTGACTGACTGGTAAGAAACGACTTGACTGAACGGGCGGTATGTTTTGGGTCGTTATCATGCTGAAACGTCCATACAATAGGGAGATGCTCCTCAGCATAGGGAAGCATCGTTTCCTCCAATATTGCCTTGTATTGATGTTGGTCTAAGTTACCCTGAACTTTCCTCACAGGTCCCACTCCACGTCCAGAAAATGAACCCCACATTTTAATGTTTCCACCGCCATGTTTCACCTGCTTTTTTGTGAATCTTGGATTCATTTCCGCTTTTACTGGACGCCGTACGTATTGCCTTCCATCTGAAGAAATCAAATTAACCTTGGTCTCGTCAGAGAATAATACATGTTGCCATTGGGCGTAGGTCCAATGTCCATATTTACGTGCAAACGCCAAACGAGCATTTCTATGTTCTTTCTTCAACAACGGTACTTTGCGAGCCACTCTTCCGAACAACCCTGCTTCTACCAGACGTCGTCGAACGGTCCTAGCTGAGACACCAGCTCTTTCGTCTGTCCCAAACACTTCGTGTTTAATTAAAATAGAGCCTAGAAACGGATCTTTCTTAGCTAACCTGGCTATCATTCTATCTTCTTGCGGAGTTGTTTTTCTCGATCTTTTTGTTCTGGGCACATTTAAATCTGTGTTATTGCGTCTGACATGTTGCACTGCATTGTATACCATAGTTTTTGAACAATTTAAATGTTCTGCTATCCTTCGGTATGGCCAACCATGCTCGACAACAAACTTCATGATAATTTTTCGTAGTGTTGGATCGCAACTTTTATTTTTACCCATTTTTCTTCAAAATATTTTTCAAAACTTAAAATAAATATCGGGATTGCCGCCAAAACTACCACGAAACAATAAGAGAAGAAGTAAAAAAGTATTGAGATTCAAATTTTGAAAATAGAACGCAATATCTCAGTGTCCCTAATTAAATGGCCAGCCAGCATTATTTGAACAAATAGCACTACGATAATCTATCAGCTATACTGTAAAGAGGTTTAATGTTTAAGAAGTTGTTATTGTTTGTATAATCGGGCACATAAATGACTAATTATACTTACATGTAAGAGATATGGAATATGGTTTAGACTCGTTGGAAAATAAAAAATAAATTCACAATTCGGTTTAACCAAAGAGTGTCCCTAATTAGTTGACCACGACTGTATATATAATCGGGATCTCGGAAACGGCTCCAGCGTATGTAGGGGGTTTCGGGGGCGATAAATCGATCTAGCTAGGTTTCATTTTTAGAAAACATCGTTTTGTCAGTGTTTTTAGGCATTGAAAAACACTGACATCTATTGACGAGTAGTAATACTATTTAATTTCTTACAACTTTGACAACTAGGGCCGGTCATCTAGACCTTTGTCAATCGATTATTTCGTACGATTATTTCGTCAATCGTGATAAACAAACTAATAGCCAAAACAAACGGGTTTTTAAAGGTTTCTCCCTATTTAAATGAAATTAAAGACCGTGTCTGATCGAATGCGAAAGAAAAAGATTAGTACTTAGTTGGTTACACAGTCTTTGAAACGAATTAGCTCTAAGAGTAGGTATATAAGGTCAAATTTACTTACGAGTAATCTTTACGTTATATCAATACATACGCGTAACACGGAACTCGGCAGCAAATCACATATAGATTCATAATCGATCAATCGCGTATGGGCTGCGATCGAATGAAAATCGTAACCAGCACAGGTCTAGCGATCAGCTTAAACAACAACTTGACAATAGATGGCGTGAAGATCGAAAAATATTATTCATATTATTCATATTCCCTTACAACTATCCCATTCACACTCGCCTTATACAACTGTTTCGTCAATCTCCTTTCATCCATCCTTTCTACATGCCCAAACCATCTTAACATACCCTTCTCAATTTTCATCACTACGTCTTCTTTCACTCCACAACTTTCTCTTATCACACTGTTCTTCACTCTATCATTCTAAGTTAAACCACACATACTTCTCAAAGCTCTCAAAAAAAAACCGAGCAAAGCTCGGTCACCCAGGTACTATCTACTTACTTGGGCAATTGTTTGATTTGCGAAGCCACTTTGTTGGACGGTGCAAACGCAGGTACTAGGTTTCTATTCACGTCGTGAGCGAGCTGCATCGTACCACCGAGGTTGAACCAGTTTTCTAACACCACCTCCTGATATATGAAGATTTATTCAGAAAGCTGTTTACATTTCAGTTGTATCAATTCACCCTTCAAGCCATGATTGAGAAAAGAATTATTCACAAGCACACAAAAATATTAATAAAATAAATTATACAGTTATATCCGTTTATTACAACGACACTAGCGACATCTAGCTAGATATGGTTTATGTAATAACTTGATTTACTGATACACTAGTTTATCCCCAGAATAAATCTTAGTTATCTGAGATTGAACTAACATTCATTAATTTGTATTTGATATTACATTATTCTGAGAAGAGTAACACCAGGGTCCCTACCTCTTCGAGCATTATCAAAGGAATATAACTATAAATAAAAGAATAATAAACATTGTATTGAAGTAGTGTTACTTTAAGCTTGATATGTGATGTTTCTGAAACATCATGGTTTGTAAGAGCTTGTGGTAAAGCCCCAGATATTGGTCAAATTAACGCTAAACATTTTTATGTTAAAAACTCCTACAGATTTTTCTATATAACTTAATTCTATCCTACTAATATTATAAACGCGAAAGTTTGTAAGAATGTGTGGATGTGTGGATGTATGTAAGTTACTCTTTCACGCTGAAACGGCTGAACGGATCTAGATAATTATTGGCACATATACATACACATTATAGTTTGCAATAGCACATAGGCGACTTTTATCCCGAAAAAATTAAATGTTCCTGTGGGATAGATTTGTTTTTGTTTTTCAAGGTACCACGCGAAGCTGTGGGCGGAAACTAGTGATCTATAAAAATTGTACTGAAGTAGTGTTACTTAAAGCTTAGACATTTTGTAAGAGTTTGTGGTAAGGCCCCAGAAGTTGGTCAAATCGATTCTAAACATGTTTTATGTTTAAAACTCCTACAGATTTATCTAAATGACTAAATTCTATATCAAATTAAGAATCAAGGTTCAACAGCAAATAAAACGTAGCACTTGCCTGGAATATGTGATCGTCGATGATGGCAGCGATCTGCGTCCGTAGATGCGCCGAGAGTGTCGGGGCGAGGCGCGCGGAGGCGGCCGCGAGGCGCGTGCACATTGCGGATAGCGGCACGCACAATGCGGAAGACACGCATAAGTCATTCTCCGCCATCAATGGCATAGCGTGCCATCTGAAATATTATATTTTCGATCAGTACCCCTAGTATGAGTTTTTGATTTACGAAAACTTTTTTCGAATAGTATCCTTTCATACATTTACCTCCATCGGAAATGTTAAGGAACTAAAATAAGGTCGATAATATCGAAAATATTATGTAATCGGCAGTCCCAGCAATGATTTTTAAATCAAGTTTTCACGATATCGACTTTATTTTAGTACCTTAAAATTTCCGATGGAGGTAAATGTATGAAAGGATACTATTCGAAAAAAGTTTTCGTAAACTATCAAAAACTCATACTAAGGGTACAGAAACTTCATCATCTATGTATAGGTCATCCAACAGATCTAGGCATTTGTAAAGTTAGCTGCAGGTGCGATTTTGCGCATGTATAGTTCATCCAACGGATCTAGGCATTTGTGATATTAGCCACAGGTGCGAGTTTGCGCATGTACAGTTCCTTCCCCCCTCCTCATACCTCTAATTGCTTCCGAAAAACGATACTGCGCAGCTCTTACGGCTAACTTCACGAATGCCTAGATTCGTTGAGCCAACTATATGTATCTATGCATCTTGATCATCATCATCATCATCATCATCTTCCTGCCCTTTCTCACGTTATGTGAGGTCGGCACAACATGTAATCCTCTTCCATTTCTCTCTATCATTCGTCATCTCAGTACTCACTCCTTGTATCTCATCTATGCATCTTGATATCCTACTAATATTATAAACGCGAAAGTTTGTAAGAATGTATGGATGTATGGATGTATGTTTGTTACTCTTTTACTCTGCAACGGCTGAACGGATCTGGATGAAATTTGGCGCAGATACAGATTAAAGTCTGGAAAATAAGATCGAAAATATGAAATCGGCAGTCCCAGCAATGATTTTCAAACTAAGTTTTCACGATATCGACCTTATTTTAGTTCCTTAACATTTCCGATGGAGGTAAGTATGAGAGAATACTATTCGAAAAAAGGTTTTCGTTAAGGACCAGAATACTCGTCACACTATTCCTTACGTAAAAGTTACAAAAAAAAGTGGCATAGGCCCGTATAACAACGCGGATCTCCGCGGAATCAGACATAGCACGAAGCGAAATACCCAAATGACAAGTAAGTAGAGTGCGGCATGATAATATGGCTGCTCTGATGTATATAACGAAAGTGACAATTTATAAAAAACATAAATATGTTCAAGTAAATAGCTTATTTCAAAAAAAGGGCTGGGTTGATTTGTTTCAAATTAACTGATTTATATTCATGTGAAATAGAAATTCAAAATACCTTACTGTTCTGGATAAATTAGGGAATTTCTGAATTTTCAGAGGTGTTTTTGACATGATTTTTAACCAAGGTTTTCTAACTAGTTCGTCTTTTAGCTCCGGTTGATTTATCACTTATATCCTTGAGTATCGTGTAGTTCAATTTCAATGTAATCTATTAAGCGGTAATAGAATGATTAGGGTTGCAATACTTGCAATTTTCAAAATGCTAGGCCTTAACTATCGAAAACTCATACTAGGGATACAGATATCACGAACTACAGCGTAGAAGGTAAGTTATATAGGACCTTGAATATCAACCGGCTCGATCTGGGTCTGGTCCAGAGCGTCTTAGCTGAGCCACTGTCTGACGTGGCTAAGATGCTCTACCGAGCCATATACGGGCTCATTATTATTAGTATTAGACGGGTATTTATCGCGTTTAAATTACCTTATATTTTCCCGACGTTTCGACAGGTTTGCACGCTGTCGTGGTCACGGGTAGACTCTTTATAATAAGAAGAAATATATAAGGAAAGAAAAATATAAGGAAGAGAAATATAAGGTAATTTAAACGCGATAAATACCCGTCTAATACTAATAATAATGTGTTCAGATCGCGTAAGTTTGAAAGTACATATTGCTAACCGGTACGGGCCGGAAATGGTAAACAGTCTACCCGTGACCACGACAGCGTGCAAACCTGTCGAAACGTCGGGAAAATATAAGGTAATTTAAACGCGATAAATACCCGTCTAATACTGATAATAATGTGTTCAGATCGCGTAAGTTTGAAAGTACACAATATGGGCTGTTGCATTAAAAAATTGAAGTAGATTATGTAAGAGAAAATAAGATGGAGCTGACATCGTCCAAGAGACAAAAGCTCCCTAAATAAAATAGATTGAAAATAAAAAGAAGGTAAAAACTAAGCCGATCAATAATCATCATATTGTTTTATCATCTCAGTTCACTTACTTCTGCCTCTTATAGTCTCTTAAGCCAGCTTTGAACTCCAGAACTATGTGGTCGGCTAGTGACGTCAGACCAGAGTCCCGTAAGTGCGCCAGTAAGGAGGGTGCGTCTAAAAACACACCCGCTTCTTCTGCCTCTTGGTCACCGTCCAAATGCTCCGCTACTGCCAAGTTTGCTATGGGCCTAGTCTGAAACACTCAGCCTAATCAGAACTTTATTCATAAAATAATAAGGATCATTTTGAATTGAGGATATCTTACACGTACAATATCGTGGAATGTCATGGATCTACGAGCTATCTCGGTCTCGGCTTGTTTCTTCGATTCAATGTTTATTTCATCCAGGGACATGCCTTCTGCTATTTCGTACACTGAAACAAAAGCACTTCATTAGTATTTCCTTTATAAATAGGTCTATGAACTATTATCTGGTTTGACATCAACATCTGTACCAATAATATTTGTTGAATTTATCTAAACGTGGTCTTACTAAGCTTTATGTCAACGGCATAAGAATGTAAATGCTTAAGCCAATTCACGTTATCTGAAGAGACCCTACGGCATCTGTGCCACATTTCTGACGTCACTTTTTAATATCAAACCTCTCACCTGGTGCAAACCTCATGTCACTGTCAGTCTCTTCCGAGGAAGAAGATGAACTGGAGGAAGAAGTAGATTCTTCTTCGTCGCGATGATGCAAATGCGTGTAATGTTGAAACTGGCGTTTGTAGTAGTGCAGTTGTAGATAGTGCTGTGGAACAAACAATGCTTATCAAAAGTGAACCTTATTTCTTTACTTCAAAGGCTTTTATCCAACCAGAAAACTAAATAAAATACTAGATCTGAAGAACCTAGTTATATTAAATGCCAACTTCTGTACCCACATAAAAAGTGACCCATATGCTATAGCAGAACAAAGCAGGCTATATCTTTTTCAAATTTCATCCAAATCCGTCCAGGGATGATTGAGTCACAAACAGACGTCTACGCAACTTTTCACGTTAATAATATTAGGATCTACTTACAAGTGAATGTGCCCACTGCAACAGTACAGTATGTGTATAATGCGCCGCATTCACAACAGCGATGAGCGGGTGGGGGGTGGAGCTTGAACCCATATTCATAAACGAGTCAACCGTCAGAGATTCTGCAGCAGCACTCAGTAATTGCGTAAGACGAATACGCCATTCCTCTATCATCTCCAATTGCAGGTCTAGGAATTGTAATCTGGAAAGTTATAATTTCATATACAAGGTGTTACTGTGCAAAATTTGGGCATGTGTCAAATATGAAGTCTGTTCGTGCTTTACCCTTTTTAGATATCCTCAAAGATCTAAGTAACTATAGAGATCTGAGGAGATATCTACAGATGGGGATGAGAGTCGTGGGTGATCATGTTTTTTTTACAACAATCTTAATTAAAATAAAATTAATTTTAAATAAACTACGTTTTCAAAATCTTGAATATTAATAATGTTTATCTAATTCTCCCGCTAGCGCCACCTAACGGAAGTTAGCTCAACCAAAACACAGTTTGTAATGAGTTGACCGGCTTCAGGCTAATGACGCGGGTTCGAGTCCCGCACGTTTGAAAATTTTGAATACATTTTATTTTTGATACTGTTCTGTATCTAAAAGATTAAAATGTAAAGGACCGCGATAGTCTACGCTTACTTTTAATTGTGGAGCCGATTCGACACTTATGTCTAGTGTAAAGTGTCTGATTAAAATAGAACTTTATTGCACGGTAATAAGGTTTTACCTATGTCCAGGTTGCGGCAACATAGCATATCGTTCTTCAATAGTCTTGAGTAGCGTGATGAACCAATCAGCGCTCCGCGGGACCCACAGTAGAGCGCCAACGGCCGAATTAGCACCGCCTGCGACCGGCTCACTCCAATACTCGCTTTGTAATGTTTCATCCATTTTCGCAAGGGCATCTAAACATAGACAATTCAAATTTATGTTACCTTGTAACCCTCCATAATTGTTTTACCTTCCACATAAATGTTGCTATCTCTATTTATTAATATTTTAATGACAGAAACAGAGAACATAAATCAATAAAATCGTGCCATAATTGCATATGATTTTACACATCTGTCCGCTACGATTTATAGACAATATTACAAATGCGAAAGTAAGTCCGTTTGTTTGTTACCTTTTCACGACTAAAAGGCTGAACGTATCTTAATGAAATTTGACAAGGGGATAGATTCCATCACGAGGCTACATTTTGTCTCAAAAAAATACATGCGGGCAAAGTCGGGGGCAACGATTTTCAACCTTAGCAATAAAGTCATTATTAATATTCCCTATTGGTATAGTAGACTATTCGTATAACTTACATTTCTTTTCAACAGACAGCCATCTCAGCATGGTCTCGGCTCGAGTGAGCACTGATAGCACACTGTTAACCTCCTTCCCGGTCACAATAGTCAGCTCTCTATTGAATCCTAGGGTCTCATCGACCGCGTGCGCGAATGCCGCATCTACGTCGATGATCTCGCCTTTGGAGCCTTGAGTGTGGTATGTGGCCAGGACTGTGTGAAGGCGCTCGGCTGCTAGCGCTATCAGGCCGGCGTTGAATTCGTCCTGTGTATTTTAAAGTTTGAAATAACGATCCAATTTTTGAGTGGGAAAAAACTTTATATCGTTACGTTTTCATCCATACATTTACTTGCAGCGGAAACTTCCGGATATATTAAAATAATAATACTTTGATATTTCGTACCATGACCTAACAAAATTGTATTGAAGTAGTGTTACTTCGAGATTGAAATGTGACGTTTCTGAAACATGATGGTTTGTAAGAGCTTGTGTTAAGGCCTCAGGTAACTGTATGGAAGAAACGAAAAGAAATAAAGTTTCGTAAACCATCAAAATTCGTAGTAGGTATTTCATCTGGGAACCGCCGTCCTATATACAGATAAATATCCCTACAGATAAAATCGAGATTAAAAGCCCAGCAATGGAAAAAAACAACTTCTTGTTTGAGCGTATTGTTTCTATAAGTAGCGTGGAGTGCGGCCTTCCGATAGTAAGGCACTCAAAAGGTTAATAAAAATGACATTGGGAATGAGAAAGCTTCGGGTTTTTATTGTGTAATGAATGACAAAAAAATCCCCCACATGACTTTTAGGTTTTATTTTGTGTAATTGTGATAACTTACTAGTATCTAGTACTCACTTATACTGGGGTACTGTAGTATCCCCAACTATTGGTGAACTTACCACAGCGCGAACATTCCTCAGCTCAAGTCTGTTAGCTACAGACTGGACATGCTTCCTTATAAATTCTTGGTGAACCTTGATCCAAGTGAGTGTTTGTGTCAAGAACCATTCGGGTCGGTCTATCCGCGCTGTCTGTCGTGAGCCGGTGAAGTGGAACAAGAAACGCTTCTTCAACGGCCGTAGGAGTATTTTGACTGGGAGACATGGTTCTTGGTCTGCAATATGAATTTCATGATGAGACACGTCACGAAATTAAAAAACATACGAAATCAAAGTTTGCTAAACACGGAATCGAAGTAAATGGCTGACAATTATTGTACCTAAACTACTCATCTACCAGCCATATTACTTACGGGACTCAGGAAGTATTAAAAACCTCGAACTATTTTAATTGCGCGCCCGAGCATGACGCAAAACCTGCAATCTTAGTTTGTTACTCACGATATTTTCCTTCACCAATTGAGAGTATTGGTATGGTGGACATCAATTTTTTTCGCAAATTTGCAGCATGATTGGATTGACATGATTGATTGAGACGAGGAGTGTTAGGTATGAATGTGGATGGATATAAGGGTAGAGGTAGGCCAAAGAAAAGATGGATGGACTGTGTGAAAGATGACATGGGCTAGAAAGGAGTGAGTACTGAGATGACGAATGATAGAGGGAAGTGATAAGGAAACAACATGTTGTGTCAACCCCACATAGCGTGGGAAAGGGGCAGGAAGATGTTGATGATGATTGTATCTGAATCCACAACTGTAGGATCGGAAGGCAGGGCAACTGCCACAACCAGTGCTCTCTGGTTAGGTATTTGAATAGTTCAACCGTTGTGTTTTGCTACCTCAGTCAGTTTTCATTATTTACTGAAGTTAGTTTAGTGTACAAACAAACTTACCTGGAGCAAAATCTTCCGTAGCAGTTGTAGCGTTTATAAGATCTTCCGGTTCTTGAATTAAAAACAAATACCGGGTGAGATTACTAAACTTTACAAGGACTTCTTTTTGTATAGGTTCTGCTGGTAAGGTCAATGGCCACTTAAGCTGTTTTAGCACATCTTCATAATGTCTGAAAGATATAATGTATAATGCAAAAAAAAAACATGAGAATAGCTGATGATAATATGAATTGAAAAAAAAAATGTATAAGAAATTACATAATTAAGATATCCTAAATGATCTAAGTAATTAAAGATGGCAGGAGATATACATGTGTCAAGCCTGGAGATTACAGTTGTAATAATGTTTTTAAAGAAATTAGTGAAATTCATACTTTTTCTTGTTCTCTCACAATCGTTTATGGTTAGAAAAAAAATTGTAATGTACATAAAAACATAGGTTTATATGTACATAAGTACCTACTTTGTTATTTTATCCTTGAGCACATCATGCCAATAGTGTGTACTTTCTTTTAGATATGTTCCACGGTGCCCGCTCGGGTACTCCTTGCACATGAGTCTTAGTTCTCCGTATAATAAGACAAGCTGCTCATCGTCATTGCTTTGTTTCATTTGTCGACTAAAATAAAATAAAGATCTAAGTTTCCAAAATTCTATAATAGAATGGGTTGGTAGGTAAGTACCTATAACCAAATTGATCTAAGTATATAAAAATAATACAGCTGGTAAACACTGGAGAAGGGTGGCACTTGATAGAAACCAATGGAAAGGGTTAGAGGAGACCTATGCCAAGAGGCACACCGAACTGCAGGACAACTTATAATTAAACACACTACCTAAATTTATTTTGTAAACCTAAGTTCAAAATAAATGGCTACTTATTATTATTGTTTATAAAAATAATGTTGGCTTACCATAACTCATCAATCTTCTCAAATGATTTTAAATATCGTAGAACTTGATCTAGCTTGTTGATAGCATAAAACCGTCTTTCCAGTCCTTCACTTAGTGGTTGTGTTTTTTCAAGGAATGATTCCACTTTATCCTTCAAGCTGTTACTTCTTTCTTTGAGGCTGGCTATTTGACTAGAATTTACTTCCGCTTTTTCAATGGCAGTTGATATTAGTTTAGGAACCTCATTTTGAGCTGTTGCCAGCTGCAATATGCACAAATTGTAATTTGAATAGTGGCAGCTGTTTTTGTTTACTTTGTAAGACTAAACATAGTGGATTGTGTAAAAGGAATCGAAGAGGAAAGGGACATAGAAGTACCATGAAATAAAGTGGATAACGTGCAATCACTTACGCAGCTTTGTATTCGATTTTTTTTTCGAATCAATTCCGATGCTAAATCTTCAGCGTTAGATAAATCTTCTATATCACTGCCAATTCGCAGATTTATTTCACTAGCAATTGTCTTCTTTGTGTCCTCATCTAATTTTATTTCACTCATTTTATTATGTAGACTCTAAACTCTAGAATAGGCGCTGAACTCTTTTCACTTCACTTCTTTTGGCAAAACAATAACTCCAATCTCCATCCATCCAATACAATACGGGCCACGGCGGCAGTCGGCAACGGGCAAGTTTCGGCAAGTCTATTTTATTTTGCTTTTGCAAATTTTGCAAAATATTGAAAAACTGATGAGGCACCGAAGCGATTTTCTTCTTCATTATGTCAAAAGACTAGTGTGACAGATGCCATAGATTAGATTCGCAAAACTGGGAGTCAGCTGTCAATGACATACACACATAATTATAGAAGAAGAATGTACAGATGCCATAATAGAAGAAGAAGAAGAAGAAGAAGAAGAATGTACGTCCATTAAAGTAGACATAGACAGTAATTGACAGCAGGAGAAAATGGCGGTTAGGTTAGGTTAGATTAAGTTAGATTATAGAAAACGGAAGAAATTAATTTACGCAAGACTAGGCAGTAAGGTCTATGACTATAAGCTCAAATGAGCGAATAATTTAACAACAAAAAAAGTAATTGACAGCAGACATGGCTACCTAGCTGCTGTGGAACGAAACGAACGAAACTTTGAAACTTGCTGATGTTTAGAACCAGCCAAGCCAATAGCCAGATTTGATGATTGTTTTATTTTAAGTTGAACTAAATTTGCTTGCCTTGCCTTTTGGTTTGGTCGGTCGATGGCAGCCGGCGTGTTGTTTTGCATTCATGCTATAATAATTTATTACTAAAATGCTTTCGTTTTTTGCTAAAAATAAAAATGATATTATTTATTTATCATTGCTACTGTTTAGTGTAGCAGTCGGACCATACTTCAGAAGAATAGGTGATGTAAACTTGAAAAAATGGGTCGGCTCTTTTCTGGGACTTTTACTAATTGTAATTGTATCGGGATACAGTGCAATTCACCCAATTCTATCAGCATTTCTTGGTATTATCGCTATAAAAGCGGCTTCGGTTAGGTAAGTGTTTATTTACACAATAACTTTACTAGAAAAAGTATATGCCTATAAATATTTTATTATTATTCAAAACAGCAAACAGCAATAGGTAGGTAATGATAACCTCTAGAACTTTGTTAGAGGTAATTAAAATGCCTTGTGTGCATTATACTTACTATCAGTTGGTACTATTGTCTACATCTAGTACCTACTTACTACATAGTGCACCTCTTTTAATTTAATAAACAGCATAAAAGTTCACACACTAAGTGTGTGCAAATGGTGTACAAGTAAAAAACATTCCTAAACTGAGGTCTATGCACATATTACATAGTAAAGAATATTTAATCCTCACTAGAGTTATTTATTACCTGCCATATTTGTATTTACATAGACCTACTGATCAAAGAAATTTATAACAACTTTTAATTTTCATGACTTTTCATCAAATAAATAAATAAATAAATATGTAGTAAATTGATTTAATGACACACAGCACCCATTTATTTTTTCAGATACTGTCATATTGTTACATTCCTTTTTATGTTTGGATATCTATTCTTCTTTCGTTTGGCTGACAAGTTTGGCCTTACACTGCCATCGGGCCAAACAAATCTCATTGAGATGATAATAGTTCTCCGTGTAGTTGGTATTGCCTTTGAGATCAATGGCTCATGGTTAGCAATTGCAAAGGCTAAGAAAGATGAAGATAAAGAAACAGAGGTTAAGAAGGACAAAGACCCGGATTTTACAGAGATAATAGATCCCAGTTTTATGGACTTATTTCACTACACATATTGCTATATTGGCTTGTTGACTGGTAAGTACCTAACTAAAGCTTGCATTACATTCAGTGAAATTCCTCTTTTCTCATAATTTTTTTAAATACTTTTTCAGGTCCTTATTACAGATACAGGACATTCAATGATTATTACTTCTTGCCATACAGCAAATATGTTGACTGCATTGGTTTCACAATAGACACCTTGAAGATGGTGCCTTTGTACATATCACTTTATCTAGCCTTTTCAAACGTCTGGCCATTAGAGGTAAGTCTGTTTTTTATTTGTTTAATATCTCAGTACAAATTCTTTTTTAAATTTATTTCACAAAAGTAATGCTAACCAGCCATTGTATAAATCAATTTCAAATCAGTACAGTGACTTCGCCAGCACTGACGCCAGTGACTGATTCAATGTTAATTAGCTCCTAAGCTCACAGCTTCTTTCTTTATCCTGTAGCTTTTAAAAGATTTTGCAATTTTCAGTACATTTTATCCGATGACCACAACAACAGAAATTTCGTATACAGAATGCTCTATCCTTGGATGTTATTCGCTGCGTTCCGACAGCGTATCTACGCCGGCATGACCATGGCTGAGAGTGTATGCACCTCGGCTGGGTTTGGAGCATACCCTGTTGAAGGCAGGAACAGGACGGGTCATGGGCCTACTGTGCAATATTCAAAATTGAAGCAAATGTAAGTTTTTGGAGATTTAATGAGCAATAACTACCCAGCTTATTATGCGGACTTGTTCAACAATAAATGATTACCAATTAACATAGAATCTAGTCAATATGACAAAGTCCTACATAACAGTGCAAGAAATAACTAAAAACTTACATAAGGACTGCTATGTAAGTATAAAAATGTACCTAAGTACTGTAGGTAACTACTAAGCAGAGATCACAAGGTCTTTTGTGTTATTGAGTGACGCTGAATGCTGTGTTACGAAAGAATGGATGTGAACTGGTTTGGCCCAAGGCTAAATAATTGCCTTAACTAGGTAAGTAGGTACCTACAAATAAGTTACACAACTCTTCTTCTTCTTTTAGATATGGCGTCTGTGGTTTAGTTTTCCACAATTTTGCCAATGTCGATATCAGCAAGATTTAATTATGTAAGATGTTATGAGGTTTAAGCAAATTGAAAGATGTTCGGTTTCTCTGAGGGAGACTCATTAGTTACACAACTCATCATCATCATCATCACAACTAATGGCAGTTTTAAATTCGTTTTAATATTACCTACCTATATAGACACAGACTATATATATGTTGTGCCGACCCCACATAAAGTGGGATAAGGGCAGGAAGATGATGATGATGATGATGATAGACACAGAGTCTACTTTCGTGTACCGCTATTATTTTAATATACCTACTTGCTTCTCTTAGCAGCTAGAAGTATGACAATAATTAATTGGGTTCGATTCCCACCCAGGACAAACATTATTTGTGTGATGAACATAGATGATTCTTTTGTATCTGTGTGTTAAGTACCTACCTATATTAAGTGCAAAACAAGTAAGAGTATATAGAGTATTCCCTAAATAACTGGCTTCCATAATACAAGCTTTGCTTAGTTCAGAACTAGATGGCGCTCTGTGAAAGTTTTGAGAGTGCATCTGCTCGATGGCGATGGTCAAATAACATCGTCAGGGTTTATGATCTAAGATCGTCAGTACCTAGCGTAATTGGGGGGTTTACTAGACAAGACTTGCTGGGGGCCGTCAATAGTGGCTAACAAACAGGAGGTCTAGTGAGTGCAAACGGGATTGATTACCCTCCAAATTGTGGACTCACAAGATAAAATAAAACAAAGCACAAACCATGATAATTTAATGCCATTTTTATATACTCCAGGTCAGAGGAAGAATCGAAATATGCGCAATACGACTTTAACACAGTGGAGTCTATGGATGTGTGGGGCTGTGAGTCTGTGGTCACTTTGAGAGACTCCATGAAAGTGTGGAACAAAGCGGTTCAGTACTGGGTGGCCATGGTAGTTTACAAGCGTTTCCCGATCAAGCCTTTGAAGTAAGTTCTGTTTCCTTACCATCAAAAACAAATAAAATGCCAAGTTCTCTCTTTCAACTCTTTCATAACTACGATTTATTCAGGAAATAATGATTGTAGCAGTTCGCCAGAATCCATGCATAGAATAGGTACCTACCTATAATACGAAAGTGAAATCGAAAAGCTGAACACCGACTTAGCGGTGGCGCGTATCGGATAAGGCGTATGACCAACGGTGGACCAACATCGGATGATGCTGACGTGATGATAATGATTATTTGGCTATTTTCACACAATTATCAACTTAAGTTATATAATTATATCTATTTGCATATCGATGGCCAGCGATGTGTAACTATTACTTAGTCGTTCGTTATTAAGATAAGTTTTAGCAGGATCAATTAAGATCGGTGACCACTAGTGATTCGTTAAGCTGTCTAACCCCCTTTTAACAGTCGGTTTGACATTCGGGCGGTTTGGGAACTCACCAGGCTACAAATACCTGTACTAAAATTATAGTATATACTAAAAATTTCAGGATTCACGCAGCATTGTTCGTCTCGGTGATATGGCACGGTTTCCACGCTGGCTACTTCTTCTGCATTTACGCCTGTCCGTTCTATCTAATGGCCGAAGATATCTACTACAAGCTGTACTACAAGGACGCTACGGGAACGGTCAGTAAAAGAAATATGCACTTATCTCTAAAATTCACAATAAAAAAAAATTATTCAACAAATACTGTCAGAGTCAACTGTGTAGAACTAAGAATCATAATGTACCTACCTACATTCGGTTAGTTTAAATAGCATTATTACTAAATTTATCTACACGAAAGTAGTTTCTAAGGTTCACTATAAGAATTTGACACAATAGGTAACTAAAATAAATTCCTTTCTCATTTACAGAAAAAGAAGGTAGTTGGATTCGTGATGTGGTTCTTTCGGTCTCATTCCGAATCGTACCAAGCCGCTGCGTTTTTGCTACTAACCTTCGATCGCATTTGGATCTACTATTCGTCTATGTACCACTATTGGTACGTGGTGTGGCTTTTGTTCCTTATAATTGGTATTGTGTTGAACCAAGTTCACGGCGCGAAACGGCCGAGAGGGTAAGACGAATTAAATGAGGGGTATATTTAGTATTCCTTAGCGCATCTGATATTTAGTGAATGTTTAGAATAATTTGTGAGTTTATGCTCACAAACTATGAGGATAAATTTTGTTGTAGTTTTAGATAAGGCGTTAAAAACAACTGATACAATATTGAGTAAGTTTAGAATTAGTGCACTTGGAAAATGCCAGTGTGATAGCGTGATAAAAGTTATGATAGTAAACTAGGTACATTGTTAAACTGTTTTAGTAGTAGTAGAATAATATATTTAATTTGTGGTAGATGAAGCTAGACGCGTGATTATAATTATTAATTTGTAGGTGTTGATAAAATATTTGACTTCAGGCATTTTAAAAGTAATAGATGCACGTCATTGAAAAGTACAACTTGTTCTGGCTTAATGACAACGACATTGGAAAGTTGCCATGTCTAGATTATCAGTTACCATATTGATATTATTTTAAAACTTTGTAATCAAATTATATTATCAAAAAGTTTCTGGACTAGAAATATAGCGGATTTTTGAATTTAGTAAAAGCACAGAACACTTTGTGAACGTAAAAGTAGTAAAATGTTGTAGTAGTATAGATAAGCCTAATTATATAATACTAGCTGTCCCGCCCGCGACTTCGTTCACTTAAAGTAGGTATCTAACTAAACTGAGTTTCAAACAAATCACACTAATAAACAAATCCCATAATAACTTTGACACCCAATTTTACCCTTTTTAGAGGGTTATTTTGAAATATCCAGGAATACGTTTCCATTTATTTTGCTTTTAAAGTATCCAAACCAAAATTAAGACCAATCGCACCACCCTTTAAAAAGTACCCATAGAATCATTGACCCCACATTTGACCCCTTTTTGAAGGTTATATTGAAAAATCCTGAAACACGTGTCTATTCATTTTGTATTTACAGTACACAAAGTTTCAGACCAATCGCACCACCCGTTAACAAACATTGACCCCCCCATTTGATCCCCTTTTTTAGAGTTATATTGAAAAATCCTAAAACACGAAATTAAGTTTCAGACCAATCGCACCACCCGTTGAAAAGTTCCCATACAAACATTGACCCCCCATTTGACCCCTTTTTAAAGGTTTTATTGAAAAATCCTGAAACACGAAACAAAGTTTCAGTCCAATCGCACCAGGTTAAAAAGATCCCATACAAACATTGACCCCACATTTGACCCCTTTTTCAAGGTTATATTGAAATATCCTGAAACACGTGTCCGTTCATTTTGTATTTACAGTACACAAACAAAGTTTCAGACCAACGCACCACCCGTTCAACAGTTCACATACAAACATTGACCACACATTTGACCCCTTTTTGAAGGTTATTTTGAAAAATCCTGAAACACGTGTCCATTCATTTTGCATTTACAGTACACCAACAAAGTTTCAAGGCAATCGCACCACCCGTTAAAAAGTTCCCAAACAAACATTGACCCCACATTTGACCCCTTTTTGAAAGTTATATTGAAAAATCCTGAAACACGTGTTCATTTATTTTGCATATAAAGTACACAAACAAATTTTCAGGCCAATCGCACCACCCGTTAAAAAGTTCCCATACAAACATTGACCCCACATTTGACCCCTTTTTGAAGGTTATATTGAAAAATCCTGAAACACGTGTCCATTCATTTTGCATTTACAGTGCACAAACAAAGTTTCATGAAAATCTCTCCACGCGTTTAAAAGTTTCATACTAACGTTTTCACCCTTAGAGGTGGAATTTCCAAAAATCCCGCCTTAGTGGGTGGTTTTGTTATAAAAGGAAACCACCTTCCAAATTTCAGCTTTCTAGCTTCAGCGGTTTCGGCTGGGCGATGATAAATCATTCAGTCAGTCAGTCAGGTTAAGCTCTTATATAGATATAGATTATATTAAATTGGTATCATAATACTGGCAATGCATGTAAACTCATGTCAATTTTCCATTATATTTTCTAATAGGTACAATATTTTTAAAGGGCCACAATGACCAAAGTGTTCTTTTGAAGCTGAATGTGGACTAGTTACAAAGAATTAAAGTATCCTTGGTAGGTTAATATTTATTGCTCAAGCAGGTCAAAAGATGGGAATTCTACAATAAGATATATTTTTAAATATTATTGTGATTATTTATTTACTTTCTGTATGTAAATGCTGTATTTAATTTAATTTATATGATGGAAAAAATAAATCAATTTACTCAACTTACCTACATATTTATTATTTGTTAGTTTACATAAAACTTACTAGACAAAACAACAATTTAATATTTGATGGTTTGACCATCATATCTTACTGTTATGGGTAACCACCATTTAGTTTTGTTATCAGTACTTAAAAATAACTTAATATAAATAGTTTATGTACGCATCACATTCTGCACATAATGGTGTATGAGGTACGTCAAGATCATTGTCACACTGAAATAAAAATATATAATAACAGTATTAGTAAAATGGCACACTGGTTAATAAATAACAATCGAAAAACCTAAGCTACAAGAGTATTTGAAAAACTCAAATGAAAAAATTGCTATAACACACAAAGTGCACACTATTAAGGCCCAGAATACTCGTCACACTATTCCTTACGTAAAAGTTAAAAAAAAAGTGACTTAGGTCCGTATAGCAACGCGGATCTCCTCGGAATCAGACATAGCACGAAGCGAAATACCCAAAGGACAAGTAAGTAGAGTGCTGCATGATAATATGGCTGCTCTTAATTATATAACAAAAGCGACAATTTATAAAAAACACAAATATGTTCAAGTAAATAGCTTATTTCAATAAAAGTTGATTTGTTTCAAATTAACTGATTTATATTTATGTGAAATAGAAATTCAAAATACCGTTCTGGATAAATTAGAGAATTTCTGAATTTTCAGAGGTGTTTTTGATATGATTTTTGACCAAGGTTTTCTAACTAATTCGTGTTTTAGCTCCGGTTGATTTATCACTTATATCCTTGAGTATCGCGTAATTCAATTTCAATGTAATCTATTAAACGGTTATAGAATGATTAGGGTTGCAATACTTGCAATTTTCAAAATGCTGGGCCTTAATAAGAGGCGCGTTATGAGACGCGTCTGGCGATTAATGAAACATGCGCTGATGTTTAGCTCATACATTGACATATTTACTTAGCCGCGAGACGCAATGCGACGCTAGAACTGAATGCCTCGTTTCCATTCCTTCCTTACAAAAGCCTCAGGAACATTGCGTTACGTAATAGCCTTCGATATCAGTACTAATTAAAAATAAAAGCCGTGTAGGCGCTTCAACTAAAACTATGAGTAAAGCAAATATTACAAACTAATATTTACAGAAAAGTAAATAACACAGGAAAATTACAATATAAAGATTCATAGTGCAGATCTGAAACTTTGTAAAATATTAATTGTTTTAAATCACCACAATCCCAGTTTTAGTTTTAGGCTGTTGAAAAAGGTGCTTTCTTACATAGCTTTAAAGAACTATTTTAAGTAGGTATAACAGATTATTGCATACTACCTTTTTGAACAGATGTCTCGTTTTAATAATTTAGTACATGATGTAACATACATTATTTATATTAGATGAGTATTTTTGTATAAGTATTAATAATGAGTAAGATACAAAAAGATTCCAAAGAGATAGAATGCTCGTTGTAAGAGTTTTAGTTCATAGTAATTCTAATGTAAGTATTATACAATGTTGGGCCCTAATTATCCTCAACAAAAAATTGTGAAATGAAAAGCTTAAGAATTAAACTATGCAAAGCATTTAGCCGTGCCCATGTAAGCTAGTTTTGAGTGCAAACACAACACCGATGCGAGGAATATTTTGTACAGGCAAAATTACCTAACGTTCCATCCGTAAGCCTGGTAGGGCTTGCGCGTCGTAGCGCCATTGTGAATCGCGTGCGTTTGACCATAATTTTTGTTCTGGTTAGGCGCCTGATTTTGCTGATACCCTGATGGATAATTTTGGGTATTAGAACTCCTAGAGTTTGAACTGTAGGAGGAATAATTCGGGTTCTCCTGTATCGGGCGCGTGTTTCCGAATATGTTGCCGAGTCCATTTTTGGAGAGATTTCCCAAGACATTACCGAAGATGTTTGATAGTCCGCTTCCTCCCGCGCCGCCTTGGCCGCCGCTACCGCTTGCGTATTTGTTCAATGTGTTGAATATTGTATCCAGAGGGCTCTTGCTGCCAGTACCACCCATGCCCCCAGTGTTCGATCCACCGCCGTAGGTAGAATGACCTCCATAAGGATTGCTGCCTCCGGACCCACCGTAAGGCGAACTGCCGCCGTATGGCGAGCCGCCTCCATATTGTGAACCGCCACCGTTCGAGTTTCCGCCGTAAGGAGAGCTGCCGCCATACGGCGAACTACCTCCGTAAGGTGAGCCGCCGCCGTACGAGCTGCCTCCGTAAGCTGAGCCGCCGCCATTTGAGTTTCCGCCATAAGGAGAGCTGCCGCCGTAAGGTGATCCGCCACCATTAGTGTTTCCGCCATACGGTGAACTGCCCCCATAAGGTGAACCACCGCCTTGCGAGTTTCCACCATAAGGAGAACTTCCGCCATAAGGTGAGTTTCCACCAGCGGGTGGAGCTGGTGGATTGTAACTGGGTGGACTGTCGAAGTCGTGACTTTGAGGCTTGGCTGGGGCGGGCTTGGGAGCAGATGGTTCAGCATGAGAACCTAAAATTTTGAATAAATATAAGACACGATGAAGAATTTTTTTCAAAGATTTGTCTCTGAAAAGAAGCCCTTTTTAGCCCTGTTTTAGCATATATACAAGAGTTAAGTCTCGTTTAGAAAAGGGCTAGCGCGAATGCGACATGTCTTATTGTGAACTAGATATAGCGATATAAAGCTGTCACGAAACGGGCCGTTCACTACTTGTTCCATAAAAGCTCCATAACATGAGTATGCACGGTGAAGTAAAAGACAAATACCTTCTACTTCTGACTTCTTCTTGCAAGTTGGATAAGTTCCGCAATCGCGGGTGTGCCCAAAACTGCAAGGGTCCTCAGCAAGCACGCATACCTGGCTGTTTAAGCATCCAATGTCCTTGCATGTGCGACCATATTCTAAAACAAGAATAACCAAAACTTACAGAATGATCATTGAGCAGTGCTAGGGGAGGTAAAAGAAACACGGAACGTTGAACACGTAGACCCTTTGTAGACCATAAAAAGATTACGATTACTGCGCGCAAGTGTGGTGTCAGTGGCTGGTCGAATATCACTCCATTGCGTCGCTAGGAAACAGTGACCGTTTGCAACTTGCCAAGGAAATAAAGCAAGACTAAAACCGCTCAATGTAACGGTCTGAAACCCACAAAACATGAGCAAAAGGTCGAAAATCAAAGGCCCGCTTCTCCCATTGAAATTCGTGAAGCGGAAGCGGCACAATTTAGCTGCGGCATAAATCATTTTCGGATACTTAGATAGAGGTATTATCTGCAGACACCACAAGCGCAACAATCGTTTCGCGGCCGTTCCACCGGAATAATAAAAGGGATTTGAGTGGCTAAAACGTGTTCCAAAATGAAAAAAATCATAATATGAATAAGTATATTTTATCCCGCTGTGTCTTCGAGAATTTTGCCTTTTTATAAAACGAACGCCGTGACCGGGAAGAATTTGGTTGTAAAGGAATAGGGATCATTTGCATATACAAGATTATATACTTAGATTGGGATTCCCGCGGCGGGTATCGCTCGAGAGTCAATATCACACGTAATAAAAGCCTACCGAAGCGAAAAACTTTTTGCCGCAGAATTGTTTTCCACTACATAGAGTTCGTGCGCTTATCTATCATAATACCCCTTTTGTAATAGGTTCCGCGAACAGGTATAAGTTTTTTGATATTTATTGGGGAAACGGTGCGTAACTTTTCCATTCAGAAAGTTTAAGCCTTTGCCAACAAAAGACTACGAAAATGATCGTGTAAAATGAAGGCCTCCCTACTTGAAATATGATTTTAGATGGGGTTTGCGTTAGGCTATAAATATTTTGGATAAGTTATAAGAAATATCTGATCATTATTAAGATAATAATGATCAGCTTCTAGTTTAAGCCTATATTCTGTATCTTTTGGTTACTACAGTTACCTGATATCATGGTGGAGTTAACTTACTTTACTACAGTTCGGTATGAACTGCTGCCAACACTGCTTTGTCTCAGATTGTGACACTTTGTGTAGATTGGGTTTGTCAACACGGATTATGTCCATCGGGGTAAAAATATCCTGGCAATACGTTCACCTAAATCGTATTCAAGACTGGAAAGCAATCCTGAGGTGCAGAACTGGCAATAAAGCTATCTAGCGGTGAATTAATGATGTAGGTGGGTACCTATTTAAACGGTTGTTGTAGAGCCAGCGCTCAGCACTTTACGTCTTAATAATTCACGAACAATTGTTATTACAATACATTCGGCGAAGCTGTGCCCGAGAGACAAGCCAATAAATTTTCAACTACAATACGCGAACTTAGAGGGAAGTGTATTTGAAGCAGCGTTTAAGATTGATAGAAGAAAGTCCGTGGAGAAGATGATAGAATAGATGCTCTTTATAATATTTTTTTTTAAGTTTGACTTTTTTTAGTAATTTAGTGTTGTGAGTGCGACAGTACCTACCTAGTGACAAGTACGAGGCATGTGCGAGATCTATTACACATTTCTGAAGAAACTTACGAAACAAAATTGAAACGAAAACTGTATAATTCGCCTACTTTACCGCCGATGACAGCAACGACAACACAAACAGGATAATCTTCTTGTAATTTAAGAAAACCATAATTACCTACATACCTACAAGGTATGTAACATAACATTATACTTATTCTCTTCCTGTCGAAGTAGGTCGATGCTGTAGCAAGGAACCTACAGCAGTGTGTTACTTTATTAGATAAAATATTTTTACTTATAATGTAGAGCGTACTTACGCACGAACACAGAGGGTAAAGGCAATAAAAATCCTACAATAGGGGAAACATAAAACCGAGATCACTTTAACCAAAAGGCCCGTCAAATTCCTAGGTGACAAAGAATTTGCGAATGCGGCAAGTTCCGATTTTAGTGGCAATAAAACCAAATAAAAAAAGCATCATAATAACAAGGTCGGATCATAACTCGTTGTTTTGTTACTCCGAAGACGTGATGTTCATTTTATGCTAGCATTAGGTAATGGATTCGCGCCATATCTCTTGGCAATTTGAGGGAGGACTATGTACGCTCGTGATGTTGATCTATAGTCAAGGCAGAGCATAGTAAATGCAGCTCTATGTTTGAACTACATTAGTCTAGGAAAAAGACAAAGTTGCGAGAGCTTCCTTGTTCAACTTTGCGACGAAATGAAACCTCGAGATGAGAAGCTAGAATAAACATTTGAAAGCTTACTTGAGTATCCATCAGCGTAAAATGCCAAGGCGAGGGTAAGTAACACTGTTCGCCAGTCCATGATGAATCTGAAAAAGACAATCCGAAATGAGCTAAAAATACGAGTAAGTTGTTACTACGTAAGTTTCAATCTAGCACTTTGTCTACACGAGTAAGTGGTAGCTATAAGAGAGTACAAAGCTAGTAGACGAAGGACCTTTTTAGCTGCTCATATGAACTCAGTTAGGTAACAATGTGCAGACTGCAAAGACCAACAAAGTTTCCCGTGAAGTGCACGCGAGATGAAATGTTTGGTCGCCAACACGTGTATTCTAAAGCTGCACACGTCTGTCCAACAGCTTTGCTCAAACTTTATGACACCTAGCTACATTCCCCGAGCAATTTCGCCCGAAACTGTTTCGTATAACCTCGTTACCAACTACTGCTCAGCCACTATGTAAGTAAACGTTTTGCAGATATGACACAAGTTGTTTCTCTTTATTGAAAATGCGAGACGGTGTGTTCTGATAAAATATAAACAACTCCAATAAGGATATGACAATGCTTACACATAACCGTACTTACCTACCTAAGTACTTTTACTTGACAAAATATAATGCTTCAAAGAAGAAAACTTCTATAATAATGCTAATGAATAGATATATAATTTAGAATTCTAAAATTAGTTCACGATGAAAAAAATTCCGTTGTGATCAACACACACGTTTGCACGTTTATTTAGTTTGGCAAGATAATGTTTCACAAACGTCCACTTCTCAGAACATCACTAACGTAGGTACACGCGGTTCTGATTACAAAGAGGACACGCTCCCGAGCGAGGCTAGACGGAATTCACGGGCGGTCAATTTTCACGACGACAGAGCGCCAATAACTACACAATAGCGCAGAATACTAGCACCACAATAGCATGAATTCAGGAGCAATCAAATGGTTTAGATCTTCGCAGGACGTTGAGCACGGACCCATTCATTGCAATTACGGGTGTGACGTCAGCATTTGATACGGAAACTGAGATTGGCAATTCCCACTCAAAATACAATCAAAGGTCAAGAATGGTTATTTACACTGATTCACATCTCTACACAAGTAAAATAAACCAAGGCGATAAGAAAATACGAGTAATAAAAACTCCGTGTGCGAGTTTTCATCACGGGAACGAATCAAAATGAAGTCTGTGAGTGAAGTGATGGTTCGAAGGTGCTACCCTGGGGCGAGGGTCAATGAAGGTCGAATGGCAAAGGTCGGGCAGTCACGCAACTTTAGGGCAGTTCCTCTATACAGATGTAAGTACATTGATTTAGGTAGGTAGGTGTTCAAGGTATTGAAACCTTATTCATAATGTTCAATTGAAATGGTTTATAGATCTAACTAATGACAACGTAAGAACATAAAATGATATTAAAAAAAAAAAAAAAACGTTTAAAAATTTGATAAATTCCCGCCGGAATCTTTTTTAAGACCCCGTGAAAAACTCATAAATCGCAAAGATAGTGTTAGAAATTATCACAACTCCCCAGAGCCTGTAATCATGTAAGGAATTAATGGTGCTGATTAAAAAGAGTCCAAATTAAAAGGATCCCCGGAGGGACATTACATGCCATAGAGCAGAAATTGGATAGCGATACGAGAGATATATTGCCAGACATAAAGCCGAGGTCGGTAACTTTCTACCCATTTCCGGCAGGCCACTTGTGAATCGTATTTCGGAATCCTTTTTATCTTTTTGCGGCGCGAACGCGAAACGCGAAGTGACAGCGGCACCGAGCCACTTCGCAGCCCATATATCACTTGAGGCTGTAACGGCCGCGCTAACGGCCTGACTGAGTGTCACCTCCGCTGTCAACTAGCGTCCACCAACTCTCACTCTATTTTTCCTATTTAATGACTCTTTAATCCATCTTGTCCAGTTAAGGTTGATCTCCTGAAAATGGAAGGGAAACTGACCAAATGAAGATCAAACGTTAGTTATCTTACTAAGATTCAATCAGTGAACAGTGCGACAGTGACGCATTTCGCGTTCTACTTCACAATAGAATAAAATAAAAGATGTCAATAGAAAAAGACAGTTCCCAAAATACGAAAGTAGCTGAACATGTTCGTTCATCTCGACTTTAACAAGGTGAGCGTGACAGCGCTAAGTGTCAAGCCGTATAAATATGTAACGTGAGGAGTCGCGAGACAGGAGCTCTAGTTGGTTGCAAGATTTGGGGCGTTCGAACTCAGGCGTAATGCATAGCAGCCGTAGAGGCTTCTACTTCACAAATTCAAAGATGCGATGCGCAAAGCTTGGTGTCGCAAACCTGGATTTATATCGGCGGAAATCTCTGTGTGTTCACAGTTCGTGCTCGCGCACGCCAGTGAAAATGCTAGGAGCGAGGCTTGTGAAAATGGTTTGCGCGGATTTCGTCCTCCGACGACTAAGCACGCTGGCGACAAATCGACTTATGCAACCAATGCTACGCAGTCTGAATTTAAAGCTTGAATAAAACAGGAAAGCAATAACTTCATGACTCAATCAAAATAATATTGTTTTATGGATTGTTGATGTATTTCCTCGTAACTTACTAATTAGTTAACATACCTACGGCACTATATTTTGTTGGAGGAAGATGAACTATTATAACTTTCTTTGAGCTTAAAGAAAGTTATAATACTAACGATTGACGCACAACAAAAACCACAATCAACTCACTTAGATACCTACGTACCTGATAATAAAATATTGCGCGTAAACTTGTCCGTTGATAGCAAAATGTTATTTGCTACTGAGACATATTCCTTGTAGTAACGCGCTGTGATAATGCTTGGTAGTTTTTAATGAGATCATACTTTATTAACAAGGTTCATGCCGATACATATGCGCGTAATTTTGGATGAGAACAATATTAATGTGCAATTTCCCTTAATTTATTGACCTCGACGGAGACCACTATTATAAAGTTTTTAAATAAAAATTTTACAGCGATCTAGATCGGTATATAATTTCAAAAAAGCTATAGGTATTGGGTCTTTTAAAATAATCTTTACATAGGTACTTAATCTCTACAACGACTTGTTTTAGAAGTGATAAATAAACGATTATAGATCGTCCATTTTGTTCCATTTTCGTACCTTGTGTACCTTGGAAAATGGAGATAGAAATGTCGTAATTACTGTTCAAACTTTGCCAATTGATTCATGTTCTAAAATTTCTAAATGAATAAATATCCGGTAATAAGCCGATAGAAAATTATCGACAGTTCAAGAGCTGAAGAACTGGTAGGCGTGCGAGAATTAACATAAATATTAAACAAATTGAAGAAAGCATTAAAGATAAATAAAAGGAATGATTGTTAGAAATGTACCTACCTTATCGACTTTTTGTTTGTTGGATATGAGCCAACGATAGCGTTCACGTTGGGTAAGCAAGCACTGATACTGAGCGGTATTCATGTAAGTAATTTTACATATCGGCGAATAATCGCCCTATGACCTGTTCAAGATTAGTATTGTAATTGGCAGTTAATTAGTTACCCTATTTATATGCAGTCATATTAAGCTACGAACTTGTAAAGCGTGTCTTTATACGATGGAGGTGAATTATTTTTTTTCACTCGTGTTTATAGAAGATTTTTGTTTGGTTCTATTTACCTAAGTAAGTACTTATACTTACCTATATGGTTGGTGCTGTCATGTTTTTATTTTTTGACAGCGTACTTAATTACATTGGGAACATTATTTTTTTTATTAAAATTGTAATAGAAAATAGGTGTAGGTTAGAAAAACTAAACTCACCAAATAGCAAATTAATGATCTGTCTTTCTACTAGCGGGTATGTTACGAAGCGTAAGCCACGCTAAGCCCCTTTTAACCGGCTAAATCTGTGATTACTGATTACGGAATCCAAAGGAATTAAGATTTACGATGAAGATACGCAAGTCTGCAAGATGAATCTATGAAAATGTTTTGCAAAATGAGGGGTCTTTCCATTTCAAAAGTAGGTAAATGAATCATTCGCACAAATTAACGCTTCTTTCATGAAGGCTTAGCGTCCTTGGGCCTTTTCGCTTTCGTCTCGTGGGACTTACCTCTGCGAAAAGCTGTTAGATCATATTTGTATTTTATGAAGAACATAATTTGTAGAAAAATTCTGACAAATACACAATAACTGACTTTCAAACCTATAAAACAGGAATTAAGTCGTCTCTTGATTTTTAACAAAAATTTGAAAACGTTTCATACACTGACAATCTCAATCGTAGGTACCTATTTAAAATAAATATGTAGTACCTACTTACTTATTTACAACAAAGTACATAAGGTGGTAGTCTATCAGCTATCTGGCTTGTGTCTAGAGATGGCGTTGTGTAAAATGTCCACAAATATTTATTAATTGTTTACACAGTATCGCAAAATGTACCCAGTTCTTCCTACTATCGTATGATTTGATTGATGGCAATTTTGGCCAAAAGGCGTCCCACCGACAGCTAACGTGACTCGTAACGTAACAGACAGAAAACAAATTTCTGAGAATGTAGACTTTTATTCCTTTGTTTATTGCGTAAACGGCTAGGAATAGACGCTATAGGCATAGAAAATAGATATTAGGTAGGTAGCCGTACAATTGTTTGTTTTTATGTTTAGTTCAATAATTGGTCTGCGATTTTCTTTGAACGTGAGAAAAACCGGTTGTTTAGAACGATGATGCAAACATCCTTGAGATCGGTCATATCAACGTTGTGATAAAAACTCGATTGTACTTCATGAATGTGGTTTTCATACATTTTTACCACTTAGGTACCTACTTGTAACGAAAAACAGAAATAGTCCCAGTTCGCGTGGTTTTTTCTTTTTTATCAGAAGATAAATAAAAAAGAGCATCTGTTTTTGAATAAAAGGGAAGAAGCATAGTGATTTCTTACAAGTGACCGACCTTTGATTTGATAACTTGACAATCATAATTCCTTGTTGTTTTACGCAACTCTATGTGGGACTATGGCAGTCGTCTGCCTACGTCATAGAACGGACGGTTCTCAGACGCGGAAAACATGCGTGTTGTACATTCAAGATTTCCCGTGAAAATTAAAAATAGAGTATGGTAAACAGGGAACGGAGACGTAAATCTGAATTAGTTACCTACTGTAGATTCTTTCAGTTCAGAATATATCCTCATTATACCTGAGGCATGATTATCTCCTTATAATCTCGATCTCTATAATATTTAAGGATCTATCTAATAGGAGCCTAGTTAGTTGCAAACCCATTGTCATAGGAATTCTATTCGAAGAAAGCCTTCGACTCTTCGTTTCGAGATTAAACTTTAATTTTGCTTCCCTATACGGATTGTCTATATATGGATCATCTTTGAGCCATGTTAAGCTTGCTTATGCTAGCTAAGGTCTACCCAACCCACGATATATTTACTGGTATGATACTATGTAAGGTCGTGTAGTTGCATTAATTAAGCTGACTGCTCTACAACTCTGCTAAGTACTTACATAAATATCTTGTAATATTACGCATAAACTTTAGCCGAATCAATGGCCTCGGTGGTGTGACGCAGGCGTGTGTCGCAGCTGAGGCGTGAGAGGAGCGGGTTCGATCCCCACTGCGCGACAAATGTATTTAGAAGCACTATAGGCTAGAAAAATTTTTGAAGTTTTGAAGACTTTTTTTCTGCGACTATATTTCGACTTTAAAACTGCTAAAAGAAAAAAAGGTAAAGACTGAATATCTCTTAACTACATAAAAGTTTCATATTCTATATCTATCCAAATTACCATACCATGGCATCACGATAGGGCTGTTTATGTTCTGCTATACTTAGTTTGTTACGTGTCTGGGAGTAAATCAATTGGGTCTCTTTTCAGTATTTCGACAAATAGGTACATACGACGTTAGGTCTGAATTTGTCTTCAAAATGTTCGGTTGTTCACATGCGCCTACGAAGTATCCTTATGTAGTTACTACTGACTGACATGTTTCAAAGAACTCGTATGGTGAATGGAATAGTATGTACTAAATTATGTAGGCTGAATGAACTGTGTGAAATATGACATGGGTAAGAAAAGAGTCAATAGGTAGGTACCTACTGAGATAACGAGTGACAGAGGGAAATGGAAGAAAATCACATGTGCCGACGATCCCACATAACGTGGGAAAAGGGCAGGAAGATGATGATGATGGTGTCTTGGAGGGTCGAGTGTCTCTCTTTAAATTCACGTCTTTCACACTTTTTCGGAAAAGTCCATGGAGCACAAACATTTTTGTAAGTCGAGTATTCCAACGCCATACATAGGTAGGTATTATCCTCTCAATAATTCTGATCAGGATACTCAGATACTGTAAAAAGACAACGTTCGCGCCATAAAGTAACATCGGCGTCCCACAGCAATCGTTTCATACCATTTGTACTATATTGCATGTGATTTTGTACATTTTGGTAGAACGTGACTTATGCACATGAGATTCTGTACGGATATTAGGAGGCTGGTTGGCATAAAGCCATAATTGCAGCGGCGGACCGCTCGGCCTCCGGAGGAGTGGAACTGTTCCTTAACAAAATTGATGTGTGTTTATGGAATGGACCAACTTGTACTGTGTGTAATATGTATTACTACAACACTAATGTTACCATGAAGCAACTGTAAATTCCAGTTTTGTAGTAATTCTAAATACATAGCACACTGGCAATAATATGTTGACGTACATTGTAATAAAAATAGGTTCCTTCCTGTGTATGTTTCAAAGAACTGTGGATGGTAGGTACAACTATGACACATTTTCAAACTGGATTTTAACCTCAACAACATGCCCATTTCCTTCCATATTAGTCACTAGCTTCCGCCCATGGCTTCGCCCGCGTGGTACCTTGAAAAACCAATCTATTCCGCGGGAACCGTACATTTTTCCGGGATAAAAAGGAGCCTATATGCTATTCCAGACTATAATCTATATCTGTGCCAAATTTCATCCAGATCCGTTAAGCCATTTTAGCATGAAAGAGTAACAAACATACATCCAGACATCCATACATTCATACAAACATTCACGTTTATAATATTAGTAGGATATTCACACAATTAATCTTAGTGCCCGCATCACCTGTATAGAAAACTTACTTTTACACTTAGAGTTAATCTAATATACTTAACTATTATAGACAGATATTTATAGACATTGAATGATTCACACGGAACATTATTGGCCTATATAGAGACAATGTAGGAAAAACTTGTAAAAATCTACTCAGTAGTACCTACTTATTTTACACTTTGAATAGTACTTACTTACGGAATTCAGAATATGTATTTAAGTTGGTAAGTAATACTAATTTTTTTGACCTACACCACTACATACTAGTCAAGTCACCAGTGTTATCAAAGGATTTAAGATCCTAGTGTAATTTTTAGTCCTGGCCAAACTGGTTCAAAGGCTTTTTTCATATACTTTTTAAGCAGATACTGCAAACAAAGCCACAAGTAGATGTTAACAAGATCAGAAATACAACCAAGGCAACACAATTATCCTCATAAACAGTGAATGCTCACTCTAAGTTCTTCACAACCCATCTACCTATATTGTTTTCTATTAATCTTATTAGAAAACAACTGTGCTTCTTATGTAAAAGGGGTTAAATTGAGTATGTAGGTCAATAAAGTCAAGTAGTTTAGGTCAATAAAGTCAAGTAGTTTAGATAAGTTGGGTAAGAACTAATTATACAAGTTATTATTTAAAAAGTAATACAATACCCGAGTGAGTAGTTAATCTTAATTCTTAGCTAAACAATTATAAGCCAGTTAGTCCAGGAACTCAATCAAAACTTTGACAGTATATCAAGTATGTTACCTCCTATTAGCTAATCTTTGTACCTACCTTAATAGACTGATTCTAGAACAGAGTATGTACACAAATACCTACACATTATCATAAAATATTTATACTTTAATATTTTTGTTTCATATTTACTTGGAAACTCCATAATATAGAAATATTTGGCAGAACTTGTATCAAATCACAAGCTCTGTCGAAACTAACCCTTCTGCATAATACAACTCCAAATGCAAAGCCAAACTTATTACTGTAAACAAATTAAAAGTGAAACATATATGAAAAAAAATACCCTAAAAGATAGGCACTCGAGATACTTTTATCTCGAGTGCCTATCTCTTAGGGTATACTTATAGACCTAGAGCATGAAAGAATCTTCTGAGCCACACTTTATAACTTTCACAACACTATTTAAATAGAACTAGTGACAGGAATAAGAACCCGACATTATGTAGCAAAATAAGTACATTCGCACAATACTTAATTGATATTTATGTAGAGGGACTGAGCATGTGCAGAAAATGACAGGATGGACCAATTTGTTACTGGAACTATGCTATGCATCTGATCAACTGTTACAAAAGATTATAATACCCTTGGCTTTATTGGTATGACTTTTAACATTTATAGGTACTTACCTAAATAATACTTACTTGAAACAAAAACCTGTTTATTATAAACAATTCGGTAGATAAGTACCTTTATAAATAAGTAATCATAACAAGGATGTGATTCTTATAGAGTCTAGAAGTGAGACAAGTAAATCCTATCAGTACCAGCCATTACTCATTCTCGACACAGTAACTACGTTTTACTAATGCAGGAATGTAATACAAGGAAATATTATTTTGTGTACGTTTGTAACATAAGTTGTTGGTAGACGTAGTAAAGACGGTTAAATTAGGAAAGCTGCATAGAAACTTACCAGTTCCTGTTATAGTTGGCCACTGAGAATCACAAACTTTGAGGTACCTAATTAATTGCTTAAAAATTTTGCAAGGTCAATCAATATTGTTAGAAATACAGTTTTTTATAGACCAGTCAGTTCACTAACCACAAAACAAAACAGTGCGAAGGAAGAGCTCAGCCGCTCTCAGGCAGCCAGCTGACAGAAAAAGTTTCTTGCCGTCAGTGTTGCCGTGATAAACCGAGAAAAGTATGCCAAATATTTATTTTGAAAAAGCTCGGTAATTACGTATGCCAAAATACAGCACCGAGTAGTCCGACCGAACTTACGAATTCAAAAAAAAATTGAATATAGGCGCATACTGAATCATTTTAAAGAAATCATTTTGAAATTCATTAAAACACATTTTAATGCAACATTCTGCTGGAAAACTTCGCGCTGTGTTTAGAATTTTCTCTAGAAAAAGTAGTGCTTCAAGCGAACGGAAACATAGAATTTTATGCCAGTGTAGATTTGTAATGCCAATGTCAATGTCAAACCAATTGATTTTGACATTTAATTTTTTTTGAGCTGAGCTATAAAATTTCATTTTGAGTACCATAATTACCTGATGCCATAATTGAAGAAGAAGAAGAAGAGTACCATATTACCAAGGGTGGAAGTATAAAATTCACCATTTAGTCATCTTTGTTTGGCAAATAGCGTGTTTGCTGTGTTAGAAAGAGAAGAATAATCACAGATTTGTGAGAACGTTCAATTTTAGACACGAGTGCACGTACACTGTACATGAGTTTGGAGTGAAAAGCTAGTGTGGGGTCATATCGATTGTTTGATGTCGATAATTACAATGATTAGCGGGCTCGGTAGCTAGCTAGCGGGCTGCTGCATATTATAATAATATGCAAAATTTATTGGACTGACTTTGAATAGCGTAAGAATGTTTTTGTCAAATTAAAATAGTTTTGTACGGATAGAAAAGAGAGTAAGTAGATAGAAATCCTATAAATTATTCAGGCAATATTCAGTACTTTGGCCACGTAAGTTATTTTAAAATGGACTGCAAGTTTTTGAGTAGATAGCTGTATAATTATGTACCTACATCATATGTTTAGATGTTGATGTTTGTAAAATCACACCTTAGGACCGATTTGGATGAAACTTGGATGAGATGTAGATACCTACGTAGATCGTAGCTTGGAATGTCAATAATATAACTTTATAACCACTCCACTCCACACATTTATCTTGTTAAAGTAACAAATAGCGATTCATCCATCCTCACAAACATATAGCTTTTCTAATATAATATTAGCTAGTAGGATTTCATTAAGGAGTGAGCTACTTTTAAAATAAAAGATCTACTTGCATTTAATCTATTTACATTTATTATTAAAAGTAATAAAATTTATCAATAACTATCTATACCTATATAAGAGCTTAACCTGACTGACTGACTGACTGACTGATTGATCATCGCCGAACCGAAACCGCTGAAGCTAGAAAGCTGAAATTTGGAAGGTGGCTTCCTTTAATAACAAAACCACCCACTAAGGCGGGATTTTTGGAAATTCCACCTCTAAGGGGGTGAAAAAGGGTGAAAAAGTTAGTATGAAACTTTTTAACGCGTGGAGCGATTTTCATGAAACTTTGTTTGTGCACTGTAAATACAAAATGAATGAACACATGTTTTAGGATTTTTCAATATAATCTTCAAAAAGGGGTAAAAGTGGGGTCAGTTTTTGTATGGGAACTTTTTAACGGGTGGTGCGATTAGTCTGAAATTTTGTTTGTGTACTTTAAATGCAAAATAAATGAATACGTGTTTCAGGATTTTTCAATATAACCTTCAAAAAGGGGTCAAAAGGGGTGTCAAAGTTAGCATGGGAACTTTTTAACGGGTGGTGCGATTGGTTTGAAACTTTGTTTGTGTACTGTAAATGCAAAATAAATGGACACCTGTTTCAGGATTTTTCAATATAATCTTCAAAAAGCGATAAAATGGGGTGTCAAAGCATTATGGGATTTTTATGAGTTGTGTGATGTGTTTAAAACTCAGTTTAGGTATTTTATGTGAACGAAGTCGATGACGGGACAGCTAGTTATGAATAAAATTGAGGTGTCTTTCTGTGATTTCAAAACAACTATGATTTCTCAAATGCTTATAGTTATTTACAAATACCAACTAAAACACCACCAGCTTTTAAAATTTGTTGTATGTCTGAAATAAAAGTAGGTACCTATACCTAGATGACGACACTTATTTTTAACCGGCTGCCGAGAAGGGTAATTTTTTTGTGTGTATCTTGCACGTTCGTAAATTTCTTTTCAATGCACCTGCTCGAAGATAATTTTACTACGTAGGTAAGTAGGTACATAAATATCAGGGTCTTCATAGCAGACAGACAGACGGACAACAAGGCGATCATATAAGATTTCCGTTTTTTTTTCTTTTATGGTATGGACCCCATTATAAGAGAAAAATATAAGTGCTGGCCTGCTAATCGCTGCTTTTTATACCTACATCCCAACCTGGAACAATAGAAAGGGATTATAATTCTTGAAACAATATTCGTCTAATTGGCGAGTAGGTACCTACAGTTTTGCTACTTAATTGACAAATTACTGACTAAATACACTAATCCATCAACATTAATCGCAATAAAAGATGCCCCCATCACGAACAACGAACATTTTAACACAAATTTTGTTGAACAAAAAGCTATTGTACAAAAAATATCGATACCTTAGGTTCAACACTATTCGAACATAACTAATTCAGTACGAAATCAAATAAAAACTATCTTAAACGCAAAATTATCATGCTGCAGGTATAGCAGCATGATTTGCGATTAAAAATATTATGAAGACGATGTATTTAGTCCTCATTTTTAATGAAAAAGTAGCAAAACACTGAACTCACCAATGAACACAAATGATTTCACGAATATTATCCTTTTTTGCTGTTCCTTTGTTTGAAATCACTGCACAAACCATCAAAAATGTACTCTAGCTTAATTTGGTGTAGTTGATTTGCCTGAATTCATTGAAACTAGTAAATAACACATGAATTTCTAAATAACGCACCGCACAAGACTTTGTTTGGGACACAAAAGATCCCAAACACAGAAATCCTATCAAGTAGGGATGACATTGCGCAGAAGAGATAGAAATACAGAGGCAACACGCTAAAACGAGATATCTATAGTGCCTTTCAAGTTTAGCCGTGTAATAACCCTACACATGCAAAGGAGTATAACACTTGACAAGTTAATAGATTTCCTCTATTTATCTTTACTCTGAGCATAGTACCAATACCTCAGAGTAAAGACCAATACCAACAAGTTTTTGTGTAGGTTCATTCAAAGTTCACAGGAATTTTGTTATTATTCATTCATTCACATCAAAAGACGAACTTCTAAGCTCTTCTATTCTAAGCTTCTATGTAAATACTTACTACCTTCTTGTGTATAATGTATAATAGGTAGTTTCACTTATTTCTACTACCTACCTATGTCATAGTAGATACCTACAAATACGAAAAAAAAGTCCGGTGTAACTCTCATTCTGTATTCAGACGTTCCTAAAGTTTCAAATTTCTATCCCATTTGAAATAAAATAAACTCGGCTCAAATACACAGCACCTAAGTAGGTAGGTACCTACTAGTTCGTTGCACATACGGTCTTCATTCTCCGCTCCACTGGACACAGGACTTGGATGTTCCAACTAACTTGTTTACCTTCTTCAAAGGAAGCATAGAGGGTGCATGCTGGAGTTTTACGAATAGCATCATTGGCAGCCAAGTTGGGAACTTATACTACTTAACTTATCTACCTTTTTTTTTGGCTTCTACATGCGACTTCGCACGCAACTTAGGTATCTTACCTACTATCATATTACTACAATACCTACATACATACTACCAAAGCGTGATCGAGTCACAAAAAACATTGAAACTTTTGCATTTTTTTCAATGAGAATGAAAAACATAGGTAGGTAAGTAGGTAGCTCTACTTTGATATTGAGCAAGCGGTGTGTCGCGTTAAAAAGTTAAGCCATTGAGCGTGTAAGCATTAGGTGCACACTAAAGCGTGAGGTTTTGAAAGGACAGAGTAGCCAAAATAGCCCTCTATGCTGTTAATAATATAATAATCTTTATTATTAGGTATTTTAAAATTTTATGAAAATAAAGCTAAAATACCTAAGTACATAAGTAATGCCATAGATAATAAGTAACGTACCTACTAGGTACTTCCCCATTCATAACGATTATTGTATCAACCTAATCGTACAGTAGCATCGATGTACGATTATAATAATATCCTCCCTACCATAATAACTATTATCCGTACCCAACGACCGTAGTAAACTCTACAATTTATTGTTATGAACAGTTCCCATTTTGCCGTGATCACAGCGTTATTACGAGCGATTGATCAATATTTTCCACAAAAAGTAAACTGCAAAATAGCAACAAAATCAGAAGGGCGAAGCTCGCTGCCGACGCAGCTATTCTCATGAGAAATTAACCGTTCCATTAGTTTTAATTCACTCGCCACCCTGCGAGGCTCCTGGCTCCGTTATTCCTCTTATATTCGTTATAAAAATGCGCTAAAACATCGCTATTGCGTTCAACTGCAAAATAAAACTGAGATATGGTGTGTAAAGAGTAATTTTCCCGGAGTTATACGAACGGAGCGGCGTACTTTTCGAAACAGACGTCGAGACTTGTTTGCTCATTCTATATTTTTCTTCTTATCTCTGATGTTGGATATGCTATATTATTATTATTTTCTATTTTCCACCATTTTGTGTCCCATGCTCGCCATTCTCTCCTGAGATCGCGACTGTGCCACATCCCTATGTATCAGTGCAGTGGTAAACTCTAAGATAAAGTTCTATAGGTAGGTCGCCTGAAGCCTCCGAAAGATTTACGAGTATATCTCGGAATCAAAAGAAATGCTACTGCGATTGCATTAATTGCGATACACGTAACCTTAGCGTTAGAAGCTAGCAACGCTACTACGATCGCTCGACCACAAAACGACTAAGGTACCTATCTAAGTAATATGGTAGGAAATCTTAATCAAATCAGTGTAAGTTATCTGGGTTAGTGCTACGCCATCAATTGCTGCTAATCAGATGAGTTACCCAGTAACTTGTCTACCAAATTGGATGTAACTGCGGCCATCTAATTCGTTTTTCCGCATCCACAGACTAAATGAAAGTGAAGTTCCTCTCATTTCATTAAACCTACCTATAATTTTTCCTGAAGTCTCATTACTTCGGGCGAGCTATACAGCTACACCCGTTGGGCAAGTTGCGTCTCGGTGCAAACGACCACCTCGGTCCGAGTTTACGACTAGCCAGCAATATTGTGCGTGGCAACTTAATGAAAAGGAAACACCAGCTGAAATACCAGTGTACTACAGTATAATGTAAGAAAAAAATCTTAAGTACTTACCGTCTGTGAATGGGTCGCGTCGGAAACCGTCCGGAAGCTTGCAGGATGTAGCATGACGGTTCGGGATTACTAAGCTCTTGCTTGGTGACTTTACTTTACTGGTTTGAAGATGACAGCGTCAGTAAGATTACTTATCTACTTACTTCTTTTCTTACTTGTCGAGTGATAACAGCTTAGAAAAATCTACGTGTACAGATGACATTAATAAAAAAGAAGAAGAATCTACGTGTAGCAGTTTACGTTGTCGTAGAGCGGTCTCTCGCTACGATTTACGCTTTGATCGTGTAGCAGGTTGGTATTAAAATTATTTTCTACATTTTTTGGTGCCGTTGGGTTTTAAATCCGTCCGTCAGTCTCAGTTTGTCAAAGCGTCATGTTTTAATATTTTTAAACCTACAGATTTTACTACACATTTTACGTTGCTTTACCGCGCATGCACTAAAATTTGACCAACAACGTACGAGTAGAACAGAAGAAGTAGTTAAAAAACCGTAAATTCAAACGATATTTAAAAGATAACGTTTTTACACATATCAGAGGTACTTCCACCCTGCACTTCAAAGGTTAAACTTTTTATTGCACTTCTAGACCTAAAATGAACCTACTTTCCAAATCGTATTTAGATAAACTCGAGCTTTGCTTTCATACTCTCTGCTGATTTTGTGCTAATAGAAGCCACTGTCTGGCAAACTCTACACCATAATTTAGATTGGTTATTGCATTACATATAGTACTTATTATAGCACTGGTTACTTTTAAACAGACGATAAGGAGCGCTTAAAATTATTCAAATATTTTAATTAAGTTAGCAAAACTCACACGAAAAAGGAAAAATAAAGGGTTAACACCTCGTTGCCTCAAACATGGAATTAAGTCGCTGGAACCTTGCCCCTTCTCAACACGTGGACAACTGGATTATCTATTCATTATAAGTTGAATTTAGTCAACAAAATCAAATTTAAATTAAGGTACAAACCGAATTAAATTAATTTAAAAAAGGGACTGCAAATGGCTTATCGGCGAACTTCGTATCAATAGAATATGAAAAGAATCTTGAGAAACGCTCCGCGGCAAAGTAAACAAAAATTCCCAGCGAAATCGTTTTATAAAATAAAGTAAGTCCAATAATTCAACACTTCGTCGCTCCTTAGAGGGTGAGAGATATAAAATGGAGAAAAACGTTCCTAATTCAGTTTGCTCTCGCCGAACGGTGTACTCCTCATTTCGCAGCCACTAGGTCCTTACACAGAACGAAGGAAATAATATCTATCGATGGATAGACTTTACCTAGAGTTGGCTTTGAAAACGACGGCTCCGCTTACTCACTGTAATGGCCGCCGTTCAGATCCACTGCCGTATATAACCCGAGACTTTTTGTTTGATAGTTTCCAACCGTTTGTAAATGAAGTCTCAAGATTGGGTGAGCGAACTGAATTATGTATCGCGCACTTAGAACGAACAATTGTAAATAAACAATGGACTTAAATCTATTCATTTTGAGCATTAACCGAGGCTTCGCATTGAGTTGGGCTTGAATACAAGACGAATTGGGTACATTATCTACAGTTACACTGTGGGGCTAGTTAGCTCCGTGTTCTTCGCAAACTTGTCAGCGTCGCCTTCAGAAAGGGGTTGTACTGGAGTGGCTTTATGCATCCGCAGCATTGCAAATTGTGGCGGCGTGCCACGCTTCTAGACTGATTGCAAGCACTAGGTATAAATATTGTGGATAGATGGGTAGAATACATACTCGGGGCGATGCGAAATAACAGTGCAGCTTCAAGTAGTTTCTAAACAAAACAAACCGTCCGATGAGCTTTCTCTCTGTTATGATTGAAGACGTAGGAATGGCGGGAGTTGATTAAAACTTCTAAGGTTATATCGTGCTTTTCCTGTATTCTTTGTAAATTCTCAGATTCGTTACTTCATGTAAGTAGGTAAGTACAAAATTAAAAATACTTTGGTCGCAACATGAATCCTGCGCTTACCTAACTGGCGCTGGCCTAATGTTGGTTCCCTACAGTATAAATTTTATACATATTTAAAAATGGTTGAGATATCATTTAATGCATCATGAATCACAACTGAATATAATATGGTATGGCGAATATAAACTGGTATCAGCTCTTATCACTTAAATATATTGAAGAAATATTTTTTCAACTACCAACACAAAAACCATTTTAAGTTGAACTACCATTTCTCGAAAAAAAATGTAACAAAATGTTTCATGAAAGAGTAGTAAAAAAAAGTAAGTAGAATAGTAACTTATTGATTCTGGAAATGCAAAATCCGATTCCGATAAAAAAGTCATATCCATACTTGCTAACTCATAATGTTTAGGTAAATAAGAATCCCATTATTCGATCTCTGGTCAGCGCAACAAATAGTTGGTACTTACGCCATGTCATTTTAAAATTCACTTCATCACACACGATATAAATGTGCTGTGTCAGTGATAACCATAATTTCCATATTCTATGCAGTGCAGTCAACACGCAGAGTATTTCATTAAAAAATCTGCTTAAAACAACACTATTCATTTGTTTGTATGTTCTAAGTGTTATCGAGTTAGTCAAAGCTGCAACTGAAAAACATTTATGCTATGTTTAGATTCAGTGCAATGCTAAAGTTAGTTTTAAACCATTTATAGTTAGTCCGGTCCACACTTTGTGTAGCAGATTGTTCTGCATATCTCATCTCTCTTAATTTCAACGCTTATGGACCCTGAAAGCGAACTAAAAATAACTCCAGACATCCAATTACAGAGTCTCTAAATTACTTTGTGAGTACCTTAGGGTAATTGACTGTTTTATTTATTTGGTACTTTAGGCTGTTTCACTTGAGTTGATGCTACGGCGTAGAGGTCTCTACGTCATAGTATTTACAAGTAGCTACACTTTTTTTATCAAATCATAGTTATGACACTTTTTTTATCAGTAGAGGTTTTGTGGCATTTCTAAACTTTGTTGATTGTTTGTTTGTTTGTATGTATGTATGTAGGTGGTAATCTTCAAAACATATCCATCTCAAAAATCTCAAACCAATTTTCAGAATTAACTTTCAGGATGAATGTAGGCGCTATAATTATGTAGGTACCTCGCGAGAGAAGCCGCGAGTGTATTCTAGTGTCTAATAAACACAGGCTAATCAATCATTTATCTTCTAGATAGTCTGTTTTTCATTCGTAAAATACTTTCCTTTTTATATAGAAATACCTACCTATATTTTATCAATGTACTTTCTAAAAAACAACTTGGGGCCGCCAACATTGATCTCAAATTGAGTGAAAAATAAACTTTGACCCAGATAGTGGAAAAGGGCTGTTTATTAGAAACCCTTATATGGATGGCAGCTCTGTCAGGATTCTCGTTACAAAAGCTGATTCGCTTTCTCGGATATTGACATTTTTCCGGGTTTTCCTTTGCTGTGATGGAGGAGCTTACCTGGTTTTATTCCCACAAATTCGACTATATTCTGTAGTGTTAAGCTATAAAGCTAGTGCCTGCAGCTGTTTTCAGCTTTGTTTGTGTAAAAATAAAATATTTTTCTAGCAACTATATTTCAGTCAGTGTTTACGCCAGATTCACTAAATACGAGAGTATGTTAAAATCTTTATTGTTGTCCATTGATTTATATGCCCTTGCCCTTTTGTTTGTTTGTACTTGGAGTTCTCGATACTACTGTTTCAAAATATTCAAAGATATTTGTTTGAATATTCAATTCGATTATCTGCAATAATTCTGATTTTGGAACAATAATTCCGATAATCAACAAAACAGCTTAAGAAGATCAAATCCAGTGTGAATTTGCCCCGATTAAAAATCAACTTACCAATCCTCGAAACTTGTAAAGGGTTCCAAGTAATCGATCACAAAAAGGGGAATGGAAATAAGGCTTTAAAATCCATTACCGTAGGCTCTCCCTTTTGTATTCTAGTGCGATCGTACGAGACCAGGATGATGACACACAGGATCCAATATGAGACTTATTTATTATTCAACGCGCTTCTCCATATTTCATGACGTCATTCTTCGTGGTTAACCTAAAATGAGTGAAGACGTAAACCGATCACATGCTTTTGAATAGAATAAGGTTTTTGGATGTGAAGGCTCTTCTCTATTTATAAGGACGAAAATTTAAGAGATTCTTATAGAAAAGATTAGGTTTTCCCAGCAGACGTAAGTATATTTTTATTTTTCACTCCGAAAAGTACCTACCGTTAACCAGGTTAAGTGTGTTTTTACTAGGTACTTGTGAAATGACATAAAGAACCGTACTTACTCAGTTACGTTAATAGGTATCAGTGGACGGTATCAACATCAATAACAGAAGTGCTTTTCGTTTCAATCCACAATTTTTTAACCTACTTTATGTGGAACAAGAAAATAGTTTATTTATTGAATACATATTTTATTTCGTAGCACACACACTGATGGAATGGGGAAAGTAGCGAAATAACAACAAAAAATATCCAAGGGTTTTAAAACTCAACTATAATTAAACTACATACAAAGTTGGATATTGATCTTTCACTATGTTTGCGGCTAAATAGGTCCAGCTTTAGCTTAATGTGAGCTGTAACGTTACCGACAGAGGACGATACTGACTCTGGTTATCAGCCTGAACCCTAACTGGGTGAAACGGTTATGTAAAAATGTATGGTTACGTAAAAATAATCAATCAACAGTTCTGTTGATGTCCTATTCAGGAGAGGGACTAACAATATGCATATAAAAGAGACAAAAACATTCACACAAGAAGAAATTATTTTATTAATACAACAGTATGGGGTGCCTAAGGGAACATGAAATTTCCCCGTGAATTATTTCTCTAGACAACATGTAACCCTGTTGAATCTTTTTACTTCTTTTTATCGTGTCACTTATTATTTTGAACCAATGTGGTGAAAAAATTAAATTGCGCCCCAGAAACTGCTTTTGTGCACTGATCTTCTTACTTTATACTCTTAGATTTTTTACTCAGGCTTCTAGTATTACGCCTAAACCTCTTAAAATTATCTTTAAATTTGCGACCTTGACTGATAATTTAACTAAAGCGAGTGCATTGAAATTGAAATTTGAAATTGAAAAATATTTATTCAGTACAATCACAAGGATCACTTTGAAACGTCTTACATGCTAGGTGAATCTATGTGCCAATTCCAACCTAACCCAAGTACGAGAAGAACAGGCAAGAAACTCGTCTCGGTCCTAGCGCTTTTTTGTATGATCCTTCTTACAAAAAATGTAATCAAGATTATCTAATAATAATAACATAAAAACAGAACATAAATACATAAAACAAAAGGACAGCGTTTACATTGCAAATTGGTTAGCTGTCGGAGGGCGGAGCGACATCGGGCCATGAGTTCCTATCATCAATATATTCATTTATATTATAATATGCTTTCTTTAAGAGATTATTTTTAATGAAGGCTTTGAATTTTCTAACAGGAAGTTTAGTTGCATTTATAGGAAGTTTATTATAGAAACGTATCACGTTCCCCATAAATGACCCGTTCACTTTTTGTAACCGAAACTTAGGGATTAATAATTTATGTTTGTTCCTAGTATTGTGAAATCATATTATTACGGTCGTCGGTTCTTTTTAAATTTTACACCCACTTTATTATTCTGTCGTTGTTTATTTGTTTAGAGATGAAATATGAAAATTGCGTGTCTAGACTCGCGACTCCAAAATAAGTTCTCTAGACTCCGAGGATCTCTCAACGAATAAGAACGTATCTTATAAAATAAAAGGGCTTTTTTGCGCTAGTGTTTGCCGAACTCGAGTGCCAAACGTTGAGTAGGTATTCGGGAAAGTCGACATAATCTTTTTGCGGAAAGTATTACCTATTATTAGTAATACCTTTTCTCCGGTATTTACATTATCATGGTACACTTATCATCTGTGTTGACATGCTCCTTTTAGCCTTGACATTTAGATTTGTATGCCTACGTGTAAATTATATCTAGGGCAGTAAGTAGATAGTGATCATATATATTTTATAAAGATATGAATCATGCCAACTAACTAACACTGCGATCATCATACTTGGTACACTTTAGTCACTAGGTTTTGTCATGTACATACTCGTAACAAGGCTTAGCAGTTTCAGGCGAATTCAACATGCTTTGGCCAGTGTAATAGAATTAGTAATGCCATTACACTGGCAAATTTTAGCCATGTTAGCCGAATGCCGGTTTCGTTGTGATGTCTATCTTCACCGATTTATGTTTATGAAAATGTAAAACATATTGCATCAAATAAAGAATAATATGAAACGTCTTTAAAATATCCATAGGTACGTATTTGTACACGTGACACGTCCTTTTATGCCCCAACAAAACAAAATGGGTCTTAATTGCCGTAATTATGGAACTCTTTGTCCGTTGATGAAAGTAATTTTTCTGAAGCGACTACCAATTAGCTGTCACCAATTAGTGTAGAGAAGAGCAATTTGTTACTTGAACTCGGAGAAAAATACAGAATTTATTTTTATATCTGTTCGGCTTTTATTTTGCACAGTAGTAAATAATAGTTTAGAAACTTTTTTCATATCTCGTTTGATTACATAAAGCTAAAATATGCTTTGGAGGAGAGAAAACGAGTGAACACTGAATAACGCGCAAAGGTTAGATGTTTTGAAGATGACGTAAACAAGTTATCGGACGAAACTGTTTATGTACCCACTGCCGTCGCGTAGTTGATCGATTGATGAGATGCAATTTTGCATTCATGTGTCAGATAGTATGCACGAACAATACTATGATCTAAGGCACGAAATAGTGCTACTTTACTTTTTCGCTCTAAGCCGTGCCTCCATTACGCGAACAGTGAGCGACAGACTGTTCGCTGGCTGACTCTGAGCGGGGCGTATCGGTTGTTAACTAAATGTCGAGTTAGCAGCGAACTATAGCGTATTAGCCGTTAGAACTCTTGGGAGGGAAGGTAAACGGTAGTGAGCGAAATGCACCGCCGACCGCGCGTATCGTTCGCTGCTAATCGGCCGCTTACTGAATGAGTCTGAAAGCAAAACGCCGCAAACTGTGCACAATACGCGCTCTATAGACACTCCATTTCAAAATTATAGGAAGGCAAACTGGAAGCAAAAAATTAGCCGCTTACTGTTTGCCTAATGGGGACACGGCCTTATGCATCCTATAGCTGTCTAATAAATTGCTTGAGAGTAGAGTACTCGTAGATACAACTAATGTAGTCCTATCAAAATTGCATCACATTATCTATGCGTGACTAATGTTCCAAAATAATATTGAACATATTTTTATTTCAGTTATATTAAACTTCAAAGGAAACGCACCATTGACGTAAAGTCCTAGAAAATAGACAAGATGACAACCAATAAAATCTCGTATTAAACACGTTAAAGTTATGACCCAATCGACGCAGCAGCGGCGCGGCTGCGTGGCGGCGCGCGTCAGCTGTATACTAGTTCAGATAAAAAAAAAGTGTTACTCTTACTATTAACTTCGAGAAAAAGAAAATCATACAGGGATTTTTACGTTAATTATTGGCAGTTAGCAAAACTTGTAAAAAATAACTTCATGCAAGCAAAGCCACGGATGTTCTACCAGCCAAAAGCTATAAAAGTCCAAGTAATAATATAAAAACTTTTTCACTGCGTCAATTGTTATAAAACCCGTGTCTGAAGGCTACATTTGTCGTAACAAAACTGACAACGCTGTACCTTCCAGTTTATTACTCTTACCTATTATAGGGCGACCACTTAACTAAGGTCACTCACTACTCGTTTATAAAGGCGCAGGACGTTTTTGGTCAAAGTCTTTGTTTGCTTGCCAGGTGCTATGTTTCATTGTAACGATAGTAAAAGTTATAAGTAAGGTAATATGAGTCAGTAACTAGGTAAAGAAGTTGATAGACAGCTCAAAGTTCTTCGTCATTGTCTAACAACTTTTGAGGAGCTGGGAATGACTGTTGAATTTGCCCTTTGAAGTACGAAACAAATGAAAATGCCTTTGCAATCACCCATTCAGGTTTTGATATCGAAGAAGCAGTTAGCTTTGGCACGAGCGCTTCTTAATTAATGCCTGGTTTACATTATTCCAGTAGCAAACTCCAGCGATTGAATCCCCTGGATTGCAACTGGAATAATGTGAATAGACAATTTATTACATTGATTCAAAATGATTGGATAATGGTGGTAATACTTGTTTTGTGGTCCAGGAATGAATTCTCAAAATACGCACAAACGTATTTTCTAGTCTAAACTAGCGTAAATATTAATTCACAGTTTAATTTATTGAATTGACGTTTGATCCATGTGTTTAATATCCATTTTAATAACCATGCATTGGAGCTGATTAATTCTGAGGAAAAATAGCACCAAAAGAAAAAAAAAAACTACGAAATAATTTAGTTTATAAACTGTATTTTTTTAACCTAGTATTATTGCCACCAATTAAAACGTCCATCATGACTGGATCCAGCGACTGGAATGTAAGTTGGGCATAACTGTAGCTAGAGTTATTACCTGAGTAAAAATACTTTTATCGGTTGCCTACAACTTTTGTAGTTTTCCATGAACTCTCGCAAGAAAAATTATTATTAAAGTAGGTGGGTAGATAAGTGTCTAGGGGCGAGAATGGAAGTTTTTATTACGTGCAAACTTAATTTATAGGTAAGATAACTTTTCACCGGGGTGTAATAATATTTTCCTTCTTTTGCATCTGAAAGTAGTTGGAAAGTGTTGATTTAATCAAGACTAATTTTTATTGTTTAACTAGCTAATCCAACAGACGTTGTCCTATCCGAATTACAACAAATCCCATAAAAACATATTTTTATCCCGTATTTTCCGGTTTAAAAAAAATTGCCTAATGGGTCAAATTGTTTGTGCGCTTACTAAAGATTAGTTTTTAATTTTTGTTTGTATAATTATATGGGAAGAAATATTTTTTGTACATTTTATATCTGTCGTAGACGTAGCTGCTACGGCGTAGCAGATCAAAAAGCGTCTTATACAGTTAGTTTCCTAGGGCGGTTATCAACTGGCCGGCTAAAACAAGTATACATATAGCGGGTTCCAATCCAGTTCCAAGACAAAACTGTTTGGTATAGTTGACCACTACATGTGAAATTATGAAGTCTGTGTGAAAGTAACAATCGTTAAATCACCAGTACTACAAGTGTAAGAAACCGGAACGGAAAATCATATTTCATTTCACACATTCTTTACTTCCACATCATGCACTCTCTAATGAGATCTATCTGAGATCTCTGATCTCATTATTACTGCCCCTTTACGAAGTCTAGGAGAATTAGCACCGCTCTGCGGAGACTCATAAATCGTAGTCACGTATTCTATCTTCAAATGCACTTCCTGGCTATTACGAGTGTAAGCTAGACCAATGCTCTACTCCGAAGTTTAGCCGCGATTCGATTTCAATAAGTTCTAGTTTTTATTGAAGCTTTATCTCGATTGTATTATTGTAAAAGTATTAGATGAACTCACAACATGCGGTTTTATCTACACGGTTGATTGCATTTAGCTAGGATTTTTACATTGGTTTTGTCGAATTGGTCAAGTACCAGAATGTTATTCAGTGCGAATCAAAGTACAAAATGTACCTAATTATATTTAGAAATAGATCGAGTGTTTCGATAATCAGAGAAATATCGTTTAGAATCGGCTCAAATATTCCAAATATAACATATTTATGAAAATTTACATATAATTTACAAAGACACACAAAATTACAATTTTAGTATAAACACAAATTTTACCGAAAAGCACATTTTTATTTTGTACATTGTAAAACTATTGGGAAACGACATGCTAGAAGCAAAAGATCTAAAATAAAGAGGCTACTCTTTATTTTAGATGGCTAGTAGGTATATTTGCGTATCTGGTTTGCGGGTTCACGTAGGTTGTATTTAACCTAGACGGAGAGGCTTGCACATCGATAACCACGTAAAGGAACATGTCGACTCCGGTGCACCATTTCAGGTTACGTCCAATGTAGACTTCGGATCATGTAGATTTTCTAAGAGAAAATGCTATGCGCTATGAAGTTACAGAGATTGAAAATTGTTTGCTGTAACATATTGTTGACGCTGGCTGCTGGTAAGCTCGACACTGTTGTAATTTCGAAAGGATTCTATGAGGATATTCTCTGTGAGCGCGTGGTTTTTCGTTGAAGCTTGAAATTTATCGAATAACAATCCATAACAAAGATGTTATTTCGTTATCCATAGTACGTATTGTATTTACTAGTAGTTCGCCCCGAACTGAGATCTCGCGCGCTATGTCCACAATCCGCAACAAACCTTGAAGTTTTTTAGACACACTTTATGCATATATATCACCCCACTTACCACTAAGATTTTCGCTCAATCAATAAGACAGTCAAAAACTAGGGTCAAAAAGACCAAACTTGCTTGAGACCATGCTAATTTATTTATATATACACCAACCAGCGCAAAGTTGCAGCGTAATATATTAGATCAAAGCATGTTCTGGTCATGCCGTAATATATTTTTATGTTCAAAAATATGTGTGCCACGTTTGTGTTTTCAAACATAAGGAAATATGAACGCCATAGGATTAAAAACTTAATGGAAAAAAATACTTATTTCTATTAACGGCGGTGCGCATCACGTATAGAATGCTGACTACAATGCAAAAAGTCTTCGTGCCACATCATATTGGAATGTATGTGACTCTGATTAATCATTCAAAGATTTCATAAAGGTTTGTAGCGTCATCGTCATGATGTAAAAAACAGGAAATTAATCTTTACCCTTTTGTTAACTAACCAGTTTGAATCACAACTGTTTTCCGTTTCCGCAGTTGATGCGGCATGATAACAAACACGGTCTAAACGACTGACGAAGCTTGTGTACAAACTGAGTGCCCTCTCGAGACTCGTGGAGCTCAGTAGCTCAATAGGACGTATCGTTGCAACTCAATTTGGACGCGAACATCTGGACAATGAATATTCACGCTCGCCGCACGATAATCGCGTTCCGAACGCTTGCAAACCGTTGTTTCAGCTGTTGTTCTCGAAGTTTTGCGATGGTTTGATTGATATTTGACTTTGCTTGTTTGGAGTTGGTAGTTATTCCATTTCACGTAGACCGGTTAACTATTGGAATTTAAATCTCAAATCGTTGATATAAAGTCAGCGCAGTAGTCTTTATGAACTCTAAAAGCACTCTTTACCATCTCCATATTCTTATTCGAGCCTTATATTATTTAAATTTATTCATGTTGAATTTAGGTATACTTTACTATCATTACATTACAATTCTATGTTTTACTGTACTTTATAATAAAGGGATCAGAAAAAAAAAATAAGTAAGTAAACTATAAAGTTTTAAATAGGACTACTAACCTCTCAAAAGTTTTTAAGTTGGTAAGTACATAAAAGCCTTAAAGCCCGCATGCTATGTGTTTCAAACCTCAGTTTATTCATAACAAAATTGTAGGTACTAAAGAAACATCTAGTGTTAAGTGTATTATTTTTGCCGCAGTTTTACTATCAAAGTTGGGTTTTTATTATAATTCCAGTAACATTGAGTAATCAATCGTACAACAAATAACAGTTTCGTTCTTTTAGAAATCTAGGCTTGAAGAGCGCTGAAAACCGTCTTGGGAGCTTAAATGAGCAGTTTGGCGATATCGTTAAGCTAGGCTTACTATCAAATGCCGGGTTGGACAATAATCCAGCAGCATACCCACAATTTCTTTTATCTCCCGCCGCTCGCTAAGTGACGACTTGGGACATGTCTCTGGTCTCAGCCATTAAGTTAAAACGCTTCTCGACCTCTTTGTTCTTAATGTAATTTCTCGCGAACTTCGCTTAATTTGATCAGAGCCGCGAATAAACATATAAATAAATATTTGTTTTATGCCTAATGTCGAGTACTCATTTTCTTCTCAATATTTATATACATATGAAAATGCATCTTGTATAATTGTAGCCGTAGTACAATGTCAAGAAGCATGATAGGCATGTATCTAAAATGTTCAAAAAGAACAGAATACTACCGCTAGCTCTCATTATCCTGTGCAAATCGTTTGAATTTGCACTAAACAGCGAGCGACACGAAGTCAAGCTTCATTGCAATGCATAGCTTTGGATCACATGTGCATTTTAATGCTTGTAATACTGTTCGCCTTGGGTGATCTAGATGTGCATACAGTCTCAAGCATATCGTCTTTGCCATACCAATCGTTGCATTGCCATATCGAACTGCCACGATTATTGAATAGCGTCTATTACAATGAAACTTTAGTATAACTGATGCCATCGAATCGATAGCGAGTGCATCGATTTTGAATAATATCTATCGTAACCTTAGATCACTTACTCATAATTCATCAAAGACCGTACCTAAGAAACTAATATATACGTATAAGTAGAGACGTCACAAAAAAAGCAATTTATCTGAAAAAAAAAACCTGTCAAAAATCAGGACAAGAAATACGGGTAATAAATATTAGATATCACAGTAATATTTATGAATTGTCTACAAACAAGAAAGCTCTTTCCATTAACTTAGGTACAGCTTGTCTGAGAAGCCACAGACTTTATAAACTTAAAGCTACATTGATCATAGTTGCGAAGTGCTCGCAGCTGCAAGGAGAAAAACCGGAGGCGTGTGCATCTTGAGATCACTGTTCGATCTGTTCGCAAGTTAGTGCAGCGCCAGCTGGCCCAACGGATGTTTGTTTGCACAATCCAAAAGAGCCGAAGTAGTAATAAGTATGATAATGCAATTGATAAATGTTTCTATCTCATCATCGTGTCATAAGCATATTCAAAAGTACACACGCTTTGTTCTCAAGCGTGTGTACTAGATTTTTCGTGATGGATAGCTCAATTTCCTGGCACATAAGTAAGTGGCTGACCCTGGAAAATCTAATTTCAAAGGGACCTTTTCAAATACATTTTAGCGAAAGCTTTTATATTTGGGCGCTCGTGTAGTTATTTTTATGATCTGACCTTTTGGTTGAAGAGCTGGGAATTGTTACGTCTCTATTATATTAATTTAGGCTTCTTTGAAGTTTGAACTAGGTGTATGGTAGCTGGGTTTAAGCTGTTCGTTGTTTTGAGGCCTAAAAGTATTGATGACTAATTTAAGGTAATTTACAAATTCTTATTTAGAAGTTTTTGGGAAATTCACAAACTGAGCAAAATAATCAAAAACGAGTACTGTCCCTACTACGTAGTGACTGCACTGCCATTTTTAATACACAAAAATGTAGCTGGAGTTCTATTGATGTCGGCTGTGATGTTTAGATTTGATTGATGGCAATTCGTTGCTTTAAATCATTGAAACTTATTCATCAAAGGACGTGGTGCGATATTATTACCTAATGGAGGAGATGATCACCGACTCATATGAATGGATGGGCGTACAGGATCTGTGGGGTAACCGAAGTATCAATAATTATTATTAGAACGCTTCCTAGCTTCAAATGTCACGAGGTTTTTTAGTTGTACCGGTAATTTCAGAAGGCCTTTGGGTCTATTTGTCTTGCTACGGCACTTGAGTTGGCTCCTTACTTATATTATTGAACTTTCTATATTGCGGTCATTTTTTCGTACGGCACAAGGTTGAAAGTTACGTACTGCTAACGCTTTATTGCCACGTTACGGCGACTGTTTTTCAGAAAACTAGGGTGTAGAATTCAGAGATCGTTTCAATAAAAATGTGTTCGCATTTCCACATGTTCAATAAAAGTCCGAGTGTCCGTATGTGAGTGCACATAAAGAGGGATGCCATCTGTGCCCTCGCTATCACGATGCAGAGTAAGGCTTCAAACAAATGAACTCCTTCAAACATTGAATCAAAAACCTTGCAAGAAATATAAATAATCGGAAACCATTATACAAAAAACAGGTTAAAATATGTTTAAACTAGCTGTCCCGCCCGCGACTTCGTTCACTTAAAGTAGGTATCTAAACTGAGTTTCAAACAAACCACACTAATAAAAAAATCCCATAAATAACTTTGACATCCAATTTTACCCATTTTAGAGGGCTATTTTGAAATATCCAGGAGTACGTTTCCATTTATTTTGCATTTAAAGTATCCAAACCAAAACTAAGACCAATCACACCACCCTTTAAAAAGTAAGTACCCATAAAAACATTGACCCCACATTTGACCCCTTTTTGAAGGTCATATTGAAAAATCCTGAAACACTTTGTTCATTCATTTTGTATTTACAGTACACAAAGTTTCAGACCAATCGCACCACCCGTCAAAAAAATCCCATACTAACTTTTTACAGTTATATTGAAAAATCCTGAAACAGAAAACAAAGTTTCAGGCCAATCAAACCACCCGTTAGATACACAGGATAGAGGACGCTGTACATTGCTAACTCTACTAGATTACTCGCGTGCATTTGACTGCCTCAACATACCACTTCTTCTTGCCAAGCTTTCTTATTATGGTTTAAGTCCATTATCTGTTACGTGGTTTGATAGTTATCTCAATAATCGATCCCAAGCCGTGAAATTGGTAAAAAGTGATGGATCAACTTTACTGTCGCAACCTATGCCTATTGTTCGTGGTGTCCCGCAAGGCTCTATACTTGGGCCTCTTCTTTTTATTATTTATTGTGCGGATTTGCCTAAAGTTATCTCTAATTCTAACCACCACTGCTATGCAGATGATGTTCAGATATATATATCAGAGACACCAGATCGATTAACACACGCTGTCCAAAGGCTAAACGCCGATCTGAACGCCATTGCAGATTGGTCCTCGCGCAATGCTCTCGTGTTAAACCCAACAAAGTCACAGTATATGGTCTTGGGTACCAAATCCCAAATTAACAAGCTTAACGGTGATCCTGATGTAATGATCAATGATGCTAAAGTGAACAGGGTGGAAGAAGCAAGGAATCTTGGAATTATTATCGACAGCCATCTGAGATTTGAGAATCATGTTCTTAATTTAGTAAAAACTTGTTTTTATCGTCTGAAGGTACTGTACAAAATTAGGAATCAATTATCTGAAGCATCTCGTATCGTCCTTTGCGAATCGCTTATTATCGCAAAATTAAATTATGGGGACATTAGTTTTGGACCTCGGCTACTTGAAAGAACGCAGCGAACTGTACAAAGAGTGCAGAATGCTTGTTGCCGCTTTTGCTTCAATATTCCGCCTCGTAGCCATATAACTCCGTTCTTGAACAACATGTCCCTGTTAAACATGGATTCACGTCGGCTTCTACACCTGGGAGGACTAGTCTTTGATATTGTAAAGTTTGGAAAGCCTGAGTATCTAAAATCGAAACTTAATTTCGTATCTGATAAAAGGACGTTACGCTCAGTCAGATCTGCACTGTTCTATCACGATCACAAGACCGCAGCTTTCAGAGGAAGTTTTAGATACTCGGCAACGAAGTGCTGGAACAATATTCCTCCCCCAATCCGTAATGTTAAAACTAAGTACACATTTAAAATACATTTTAAAAAGTTTTTGTTACGGAAACAGATTGACGGTATTCCTAAGCGCTTCGTATGCCAAAAATAAAACTACCATCTGTTTGCACTCTGGTTGTGTAGGTATGTCACTACTAAGAATGTAGGAAACGCCTATTTTAGTTCATCATTATGATTACACAAACACAAACATCTAGTAGCTAGGTACACATTACACTTGAAACTCGTTCTGCTCACTCCCAATGGGTTATGGCTGAAAATCAGTGTTTTTGCTTTCTTAGCAAATATCACGCTGAGCCAGCACCTTTTTGACTTACTGCAGCACACACAGACATTCTACTTAGATTTTTTATCTAAGTTTCTGTTTCTTTTTGTCCACTGTATTTTATTATTGTTTTTTTTTTTACTAGTGTTTGTATAACTGCTGAAGTCTGTATGTGTGTGTCTGAAGTAACCAATAAAGTTTTTATCTATCTATCTATCTATCTACCAATCGCACCACCCTTTAAAAAATCCCATACAAACATTGACCCCCCCTTTTGACCCCCTTTTTAGAGTTATATTTAAAAATCCTAAAACACGAAATTAAGTTTCAGACCAATCGCACCACCCGTTGAAAAGTTCCTATACAAACATTGACCCCCCATTGACCATTTGACCCCTTTTTGAAGGTTATATTGAAATATCCTGAAACACGTGTCCGTTCATTTTGTATTTACAGTACATAAACAAAGTTTCAGACCAATCGCTCCACCCGTTAAAAAGTTCACATACAAACATTGACCCCACATTTGACGCCTTTTTGAAGGTTATTTTGAAAAATCCTGAAACACGTGTTCATTTATTTTGCATTTACAGTACACAAACAAAGTTTCAGAACAATCGCATTACCCGTTAAAAAGTTCCCATACAAAAATTGACCCCACATTTGACCCCTTTTTGATAGTTATATTGAAAAATCCTGAAACACGTGTTCATTAATTTTGCATTTACAGTGCACAAACAAAGTTTCATGAAAATCGTTCCACGCGTTAAAAAGTTTCATACTAACGTTTTCACGCTTTTTCACCCCCTTAGAGGTGGAATTTCCAAAAATCCCGTCTTAGTGGGTGGTTTTGTTATAAAAGGAACCCACCTTTCAAATTTCAGCTTTCTAGCTTCAGCGGTTTCGGCTGGGCGATGATAAATCAGTCAGTCAGTCAGTCAGTCAGTCAGGTTAAGCTCTTATATAGATATATAGATAGATTACTCACAACAATGGAATGACTTTCTCAGATGGAGCAAGATCGAAGCTGTTGTAGTATACGACAGTCTCTTCAAACTACAGTACCTGGGAGACCGAGCTTTGCTCGTTTTTTTTTATTGGTAAACGATGTTTTCTAAAAATGAAACCTAACTAGATCGATTTATCGCCCCCGAAACCCCCTGTATACTAAATTTCATGAAAATCGCTGGAGCCGTTTCCGAGATTCCGATTATATATATATATATATATATATACAAGAATTGCTCGTTTAAAGGTATAAGATAGGTATATTATACACTTACCTAGTATAGACATCTTTATTTTTGAAGTTTGCGGTTATCGTGACGTGCCGTGTGGAAAAATTGATGTCATAAGCTTTTGTATAAAACGGTGTCGGTCACCAGATAGATAGCACTGCATCTCGCTTGGCAGGCCAAGCGTCTGTCTAGCTTATCGAAACGCTGGCTTCTTCTTCCGTGCTCAATCACTGCATCTATTATTTGCGGAAAAAGCAGAAAGAAAAGGTTAGATAGGTAAGTTATGGTAAAGAGTTCCACCTTTTTCTTGTAAGTTAGATTGTGCGACTTACAACGGCGACATCGCAAAATTTTGCTAATGACTTACGTTAATAATGTATCATAAGATGGATCATGATGATATCATGGAGGGCTAAGTACTGTGCAAAAGTTGGGCATGTAAAAATATCATGTTTGGACGTGCCTCTGACTACCCTCTTAAGATATCCTCCAAGATCGAAGTAACTTGAGATTTAAGAAGATATCTGCCAAACCTGGGGATGGATCACGTAGGAATGTTTGCTTTTTTTTTATGTAATAAGGTCAACTTTTCTCGTAAAAATCTTCTAAGTACTTATTAAATTTTACTTTTGATTTGATTTTATAACCAAAATAATAAAAAAACATTTACATTTAGCAAAGGCAATATCGTTTGAGCTCATGCGAAAAAAAAAAGCCTTGATTCTAGAGTACAGCTGTGTTTGATGGATGCAAGCGAATACGCGACGAAGCGCTAACAAAAATCAAATACTCGTTTCTCATCCATGTCCTCCACAGAAAATAGCATGTCAATATCTGAAACATGCAAAACGTTATTTAGAATTTCCAATGCATGATTTTATATATTCTGGACTATTCTAGTCTATATTATTAGTACTTGGGTGACCGAGCTTTGCTCGTTTTTTTGGGGTAAACGACGTTTTCTAAAAATGAAACCTAGCTAGTTCGATTTATCACCCTCGGAACCCTCTGCATACTAAATTTCATGAAAATCGTTGGAGCCGTTTCCGAGATTCAGATTATATATATATATTTATATACAAGAATTGCTCGTTTAAAAGTATAAGATAGACTAGGCTCTGTACTTATTCAGACACCCAAAGTAATATTTTTGTTTCAATTTTTACTAAGTAAGTTGTATGAAAAAACAGAAAAAAAAATTGTTTCTTCCCTTTTCAACCTTATATAGGAATGTATCCAACTTTATATAAATATGTCTATACTAAAATACTAATATACTAATAATATTATAAAGAGGAAAGATTTGATTGTTTGTTTGTTTGTTTGAATTGAATAGGCTCCGAAACTACTGAACCGATTTGAAAAATACTTTCACCAATGTGTAGAATGAACTTTCAGGGTGAACATAGGCTATATTTTATGTAGGTACTTCGCGGGCGACGCCGCGTGTAGAAGCTAGTAAATTATATACGGATGGATGGATGTTTGTTACTCAATCAATGTTAGGTACCACGCGACCAGAGCTGCGCGCGGTTGCTAATATGCAATGTGTATGTCTCAGAAAAGTCTAAGCTGATGGTATATAAATAAGTGCAAGAAATGACTCAGTCTTGATCTAGTACCCAAATACATCGACATGTTACGCGGCTATGTTACGAAATTCGAAATTCGAATCAATATTGCGGCATTCTTATTTAAAGCTAAGTACCTAGATGACCCAGCTTTGCTCGGTTTCTTTGTATGGTAAACGACGTTTTCTAAAAATGAAACCTAGCTAGATCGATTTATCGCCCCCGCAACCCCCTGCATACTAAATTTCATGAAAATCGTTATAACCATTTCCGAGATTCAGATTATATATATACATATAAACAAGAATTGCTCGTTTAATAATATAAAGATTAAAGCTCGGTATAAGATTTATTGGTATGCACAGTAAGTACTCTGAAGTATGATATTCGTAGAAGGGTTGGTCGGTGTAATATTGGCCTAATCATGTAACAGAGTAATGTAAATTATGCAGTTATGATGTTGATGTCGTAACTTTGGGTAAAAGATTTTATAGTTATTTTGATGATCTAACAAAAGTAGTCAACCAGCAAATAATCAGTGAAAGAATGAAAAAAGTTGAAATCCCTAATGAAATGCAAACGCAAGCTTCCTTATTGCGTTTCATCAATCTCTTGTGGCTTCACTTTTTCACGGCGCCTCACATTTGTCTGGAGTATTTGTCATGATTTTAGTCTTGTCTTTTATTTGTTTATATAGGTCATGAGGGCGTGTCAAGGGACACCAAGAAACCTCATAAATGTAGAATGAAAATGCTTCGCCTTACCTCAAAATGGAAATGAGTTTTGGGTAAGAAATTATATCTAAAAACAAAATTTTACTAATGGGACCCTTGGACTGGTCAAAGTAAGTTCAAAGGCCGTTTGTTTTTAATCCATTTCAACAAAAGAGAAGGTTCTTAGTCGAAGGCTATGTATTTTTTATTTACAGCGGTTGTTTTTCAACGGCTGGTTTGATTTCAATAAATGTATGTTTATTTGTAGCCTTTAGCAAAAAATTTACAAAAAAACATGATCACGATTGTAATCACCAAGCTCGGTATGTATCTCCTCAGATCTCTAATTACTTAGATCTTTGAGAAAATCTAAAGAGGGCAGAAGGGTAGAGGGTCTAACAGGCACTTCCAAACATGATATTTAGCACATGCTCGTATTTTGCACAGTAGCTAGTACATGACAGGTTGCAAGCCCATCGCCACTTATAAGAATACTTACATAATATGACACATAGCTTCGAGTTTGGTTCTAGGTTATGCCGGTTTTACGATGTTTTCCTTCACCGTTTAGAGCACTAGCATTGCGCACACATTTTTTTTGAATGAAAGAACTCATTTGTGCGCGACCAGGTTTGGACCCACGACCTTCAGATTGTGAGGCAGGGGTACTACCACTACACCAGTGCACTCCCAAAAAAAAAGAAATTATAAAACAGGTATTCTATGTTTTGTTAAACTGTTTTCATTAAATTTATGAGAAAAAATTTACACAAATATTAAAGAAAACGTTTAAAAAATAATCTTAACGTTTTTGAGGGTAGTAGGTAACCAACCAACCTAACCTACCTACTAATAAATACTCGTTGTTTCTTTCAAACTGAGCAATAAAATTTAGAGTATGTACTTACTAGTAAGTAGGTACATGTACCTACTTACTAGTAAGTAGGTACATGTACCTACCATCTAAGCACTTTTACGCCAGTCATTCGAAACAGCGAATCTCGCGGTAATCAATCATAAGGTTGTCTCATCATCTTTTCTTTAGTAAATATATTAAGTTTTATAGCAATATTATCAGTTCAATATCACAAACTTTAGTAAATGACAAATTGATCCTACAAATTACTTGAAAATCCGTGTGGCCGGAACATACCTAAAGATACAAGTACTTAATTATGTAGGTACCAAATACATTTTCTTACGCAAAGTGGATATCCATTCACCGAAACTCAAAATATTCGGTTTGAAAGGTAATATCTTTACCAATATACGAAAGCGACAAAAGCATTTTTTTACATTATTGTAAAGATATAATAATAATAATAATAATGGTGGACAATCCACACAGCATCATCTAGCCCCAAAGTAAGCTACTCAAAGTTTGTGTTATGGCTACTAGATAACTGATATATTTAATAAATTATATACGTAGATAGATATTTTTTATTCTGAGACAAATATCTGAAAATAATGCAATATAATAATATATACTACCTATCAATCTCTTAACTTACTCGTAGATACCTATACTTACCTAAGTATAACTTACTTAGTACTTACTTATGTATCGGTTTGTTTGGGCGGTTTGCGTTGCCACCTCGATGACGTGGTTGTAATTAGAATATCGCGTCATAAAGGGAGAGTTCCCAGAATACGAAATTCTCAATTCATCTTAACAAGCCATTAGACGTAAGTTCTAAAAGGTCCACTGAGTCAAGCAGCCCTTACTGACCACATCCTGTCCTCGTACACTAGATGTCGCCCTTATAATATCTTCGTGACAAAATTGATGGGTGCGTGTCAGGCCATTTGTTATCTTGACGGATAATGATGGCCCCTCTTATGTCTTGGCTTTCCACAATTAGGTAGATGCGTTCCGCATCGGAAAACGCTTGGGGCGGCTATATGCGGCTATAGAATTCCGCAAACGCCAGTATCGTTTTGCGTTGGCAAATTCGGGGTAATTTTTTCTATGGAAGCCAGCAAGAGGAAAACAGGATAAAGGCTGTATTTTTTCTTATGTTAAGGTGTTGAAAAGATAAACATAAAATTTAAAATGGTTACAAGAAGCAGTAATATAAATGACAACTAATACATTTTCCATAACACAGACTACGTACTCGTACTACTAGTATGGAGATTTTTGTACCAATAATACCATCGGTAATCAATGATACCAAATTATTTATTTACCGAAACTCATTAAGGAATTTCCAGAAACATTTTGATAGCGCACGAAATTAATTCGCATTATTTAGCTTTCGTTGTTGAGTTGCTATCGAAAGCAAAATATAGTTTCATTAGAGTTGCCCTCTTGACGAGGGGTCTCCGCGCAGACAGAGGTATTTTATTGTAACATGCCTGCCCGACCGAGGGTCTACCCGTCTAATAATGTAAATGATGAATTTAACACTGATATACACCGCCTTATAAGCTTTCTGTACAGAATACCCTTTGATACAAGGGTGTAGACTCGACGACTTTAGAAACTCATAATTAGGAACCTCAACCGCATGTCTCTAAGTCTTCTTACATTCATTACGCAAAAACAAACGTTTATATCGCCTTAAATGAGTTACCGGTGAGCTTCTTACCTAAATGTACCTATCTTCCTAACTAACTTACATAAACAAAATTTTGGACATAACTTTTGCAAAAGCTAATTTACTTAATCATTTCACCTCAACCAATTTCAAAGGTTGAACGATAGCAATAATTAAAGAGCCAAAAAGGGACAAAGTTAAATGGATAACATTTTATCTAAAGGGGATATAAGGGCAACAAATTGAATAATTATCGTTGGTATTGTCCTGCCATCAAGTCGATAATCGGTTTGCTGACCCTTGCTATTGTTAGACGTTAGGTGCTTGGGTGAAATGGTTGTGGAATAGAACAGAAGGCCCTCTCTTTGCACTGAGCGAAGCGTAGATGGTGAATCACCATTAATCACGTATACAACAGTCACATAAACATTCGTGAACTTGATTCAATCGTTCCCTGTTCCATGGTAGGTACAACAATCATGCAAATATTTGTCTTGTCACCAGAATTGAAATTGCACCTGTTTCTCCAGCGATCCATGGAAATATCACAAAGCATGGTAATACAACAACAAGATAAATTAATACTTCCACGTCTCGCAAGTATTTTTTTTAAGATTTCTGATGTTTTAGTTGGGTGTCATCCACTCTCTCGTACTAAGTATAATGTTTATTTTGTGCCTAAAATTTAAAGCTTTTCCTCGCTCTTTTTATCGCTCAGCTTATCTGGAATCGAGGCTTTACATAGTCCATAAGCCAGCGTGTCGTCTAGTGACCCTTGACTTTAATTGAACGGGTGCCATTTTAGAAAAACACGGCAGCAGCCCGCTGTCAATGTCGGTTTCACTTGGCGTGAAATTCTGAGCGATTCATTTTAATTAGTGGATATGGAGTGGCCTTTTCTGTTTTAATTTATTTCGAAAAATGTTAAAAACTGGGTAATACGTAAGTAGGTTTTATAAATTAGTTTAGGCAAGTATTTTTAGTTGTTCATTTATCACGTTCAGATAGTGTAGAACTAGCTTTACAGGAATTTATTGCGTGTAATTATTTTAACGTTGCTCGTGATGCAACACACCACTACACATCATGATTCAGTCTGCACAACCAACAAGAAGAAAATCCAGAAAGCGATATCTGCTGCAGATTTTCAATTACAGTAGAAGCTGCATCCGGCGCCATTGGGCTCGAAATTGGGGTAGCAAACCCACATGAAAGTAATACCAGATTAAATGTGTTCAAAATATGGAAAATTGCATGCTAATCCAAGTGCCACTCGCAGCCTGCATCCAACCGCATCCGCATTCGACGGCGTTTCATTAAACTAATCTCATCTAAGTATCTTTTGGCTGCAGGAATTGCTAGTTCAAAGATACGGAAGGCTATATTCATAACAAGGTTTTGCTCACGGTTGCAAGGAAATTGTAACTATGAGAGCGCCCCTTTCAACGTTCTCTACAAGAAATGGTGAGACGGAGTGAATGTAGGAAATTGCATGTGGTAGGGCTATTTTCTGAAATTGTTACGTTAGCTGTCTTGAGACTTGAAGCCAGTATCATGCACAGAATAAACTATATTCAAGTTGCTATGCCACAACGATACTCACGATAATTTTGAGGGTGTGAAAATATGTATAGTACTAGTTGGCGATTCTCATTGTTTCCATTATTTTCGATGCTACGCACGTAGTCGTATTGGTACCACGCGTAGCTCTGTGCTACGCATGTCTACTCGGGATAAATTATGGCAAAATAAATAAAAATCATCTACGTATTTGAGGCTTTTGTGGCTAGGTTTTTTTTTAAACTTACTACGCTCAGCATAAACAGTTGGCCGTAGAGACTTGAAATTTGGAGGGGTGTTCGCTACGAGTATATACAATGTGTTGGCACTGAGAAAGGAATTTTCGGAATTCAATCCCTAGGGGGTGCAACGGAGGCGTTAAAGTTTGTATAAAAATAACATTTAACGCGTACAAAGTCATGAAAAGTACCATTAGTAAATAAATAAAAATCATTTGCTTATAAAAACCGCTATAAAAAGTTTATCATAGTATCTAATGATGTGAACTTTAATCAGATATCAAGCTACTCAACTATTTTATCAACGTAGCATAATAAACTTGGAGAGGATGTGCAATAACGGAGCAAAGAAAGTATCATTGAGCTTGATGTACTGGGGAATTACTGAGTTTACGATAACCTCAATTTAAGATGCAATCTCGTAGCCACATCAAGTAGCTGCAAAATGTGGTTAACTTCAAGGCAGAGTCAAAATAATTTAAAGTTTAACCTGGAGATGAAAAATATCGTACATGCTTACCACAAGATCAAACCAGTGAAACGCTATAGAGAAATAATAATCTTATACCTTTAAACGAGCAATTCTTGTATATGAATCTCGGAAACGGCTCCAGTGATTTTCATGAAATTTAGTATGCAGAGGGTTTCGGGGGCGATAAATCGATCTAGTTAGGTTTCATTTTTAGAAAACGTCGTTTACCAATAAAAAAAACCGAGCTATATATTGAATACATTATATACATAGATAGATATTTTTTATTATACATAGAAAACACCCAGACCAACGGAACAAATTTCTGCAGATCATACACAGATTTGTTCCGCGGCGGGAATCGAACCCGCAACCTCTTGCGTCGCAGACGGACTCTCGCCCGCTGCGCCACTGAGGTCGTCAATTAAAATAATATTATTAAAAAACTGTTTGCAATAAAAATGTTTCATGAGCGTGGCTAAAACTCGTAACAGCTTCATTCTACTTGTCTATTTTGATCGTAGTACAAAAAATGAGGACTTTTCAAGTTAGAACTTATAAAAGAAGCATGTCACCTTAGGTTATTGAAGGCCTTACCACAAGCTCTTACAAACCATCATCTTTCAGAAACATTTTCAAGCTTGAAGTTACACTACGTCAATACATTTTTTATAAGTCATAGTACCTACGTATTATCAAATTAATATTATTTTGATATTGTTCAAAGAGTTTATGGTAAGGCCCCAAGACTGCAATAATACCCAGTTTGGTAAACATGTCTTCAATCTCTAGTTGCTTATTTCTTTGTAGATCTTTGGTTATATTTATAGAATTGTAGTAGAAGTAACGTCCAAACATTTTATTGGCACATGCCAACGGTTACATACATCCACAGAAGTAAATTTTCCCTACGTAGAACAAACCTAAATATTTACAGAAATATAACTTCCATGTTATTTTTCCACTGTACACACGGTCAGCAAATAAGTTAACTGCAGTAATCCCACAAAGGGCCGCCAGAGAGAATAATATTCACCCAAGTGTTTGCGCAAGCTACACACGGTAGAATTTACCTTTGTGGTGTGCGGAAAAGATGAATGGCATGCTCTTTTTATAAGCTTTCATCGGGGAGTTTTAATTTACTTAGCAAATGCTCGTATGTTGATATAATATTGATGATTCTTAATATAAAAAATATGTCTTGAATGGTGAAGAGCCGCTACTACCGGTGTAATATTATCTTTATATCGTTATGGGTCATAAACTTTATAATTCTAGATGGAGGTTTATATTCGTTTGTTACTTCTTGTTGAATTATCGTATAGAATTCTTCTTCTTCTTCTTCTTCAATTATGGCATCTGTCTCTTAGAGAACAATTTTGCCAGTGTCAAGTGTATTTATTTATAAGTATTGTCAACGTCACAGAGTCATAGTCAAGTTGTCAAGTCAATCTTAAACATGATGGCTGTTTTGTTGAAAATTTTCGGGATTTCCTCCGATGGAATTTGAAGAGAACTATTCACTCTAATTCACATACTTTACACTCGCGTCAAGAACCCGGGATTTATTGGCAAAATAACCACCAAAATTACGCAATAAAACTCAAAATAACACGAGAAAACATATAAAAACCAGAGCGACGTAGTTGTCAGGCAAATACACCGCAGAAAATCCTCGTATAGAATTCATAATAATGTTCCTGTTATATTACTTTAATTGCTGATCCATATTCTAAAATGCCAATGTTAGTTTGGCAGCAGAGAATATAAAAATATTTGATTGGTCACGGCCCGCGGCCTTACTCAACCATATTTTACACCGAAATTGTATTAAAAAGGCCGAAACGTTCGCACGTGGCGGTTGTTCATTTGTGACGCATCGTGATTTTTTTCGGTCTGTTGCTAACGGATGTAAAAAGTTCTATATTCTTTCATTTTACGATGATATATACTCAATTCAAATACTTTTGAATATAATCTGTGAATTTTATACATTTATATGAGTTTCATGCTTGTTTCATGTTTACATTTCAAAAAGGAAACTTGAGATATGTTTATTATAATATTCTACATAATTATATTATAGGAAAGATTATTTAATAACTTTATAAGCTACTTTACTTACTACCGAGATCCGGTGAGTGCTTTGATAAAGGTCGGATAGACAGGGAGATGTATATGATGAAACTACACGCAGGTTGGTTTTACCTAAAATGCCTAGAGCGATATTACTGATACATTTTGATTTCTGTTGAAAACCGTTCCATTAGCAACACGTAGGTTCAATTAAAAATTCCAAAGCACTGTCACGATCCTAGGCTCGAAAGTTTATCAGAGTCATAAGATAACTATAGGATTGAGCATAGAGATGGAGGATGGAGTTAGAAAAAGTCATCATTTTCTTTCAAGTAATGAGCTCGTTTGGAACTAGCAACGCACGTGTGTGATCTTCGCTGTTGTGCATTTATACACTCACAGCTAGGTTAAATTTTACTCTGAGTTTATTGGCATACCTGCGAAACTGATGGATCGTTTCGGTTGGTTTTGCAACTTGGTTTTCTGTGGAGTGCTTACTCGAGTTGCAATTCTAGAGGTAAATAAACAAAGCACTCAATGTGAAAGCGATTGATCGATTATTAATTATTTCAATAGAAGTTGAAATAATTGTTCCAGAACTTGGTCAAATCTTTCCAAAGTAAGTGATAAGGCAGCTCATAAAACGATCCTCTTTCTTTTTCCTTGTAAATAAATGAAGGTCATAAGACAAATGGAACTAAAATTAGCTTTAGTAGTTGTTACTCAGGCCATTATTAAACACATTAAATTTTTATACTAACTAATGTTGCAAAACAGACTCAAGCCGAGATCTTTCACCTTCAAGCCAAAATGTTGTACAATTACATTAGTGGACGAAATATAAACCACTTTGAGTACCAACGTATCATAAAACACAAAAGAAAATTTAGTGTGAAGAATCACTAGACTGTAGCCAGCGGGTACTGGTTTTCCTTAATTTATATTCAACCTTAAAGCGCTAAGATTAAGCTCAGACTTGAATGGCAGCCTACTGAGAGCGATACAGGCAAGACTCCAACATAAAAGCTGGGTTACCACCCGCCAAGAAATATTTGTTTAGGCCCGCGCATGGCCGGCGTTCATTTTTTCAGTGGTTTGCTCGGACTGTATGTTTTCAGGAAAGAGTGTCGGTTTTTATAAGTCTAATTAAGTACTACGGTTTAATAAAAATATAAATATTCTGTTTCAGTTGTCGTAGGAGCGTTAAAATAATGTAGGTAATTTATATCTAAAATCTAAAGAAAACTCCCTATAGTAAGCAAACAGTTGGCAGCTGCTATATATATTTTTGCTTCACGACTACCCAGTGTGAGCTTTCGCACAGCAAAGTCAGACACTGATTTGACACGGGCGTCGACTTCGCTAACGTAGGTAATGAAATGTGAATCTCTCGTAAAGGAAAGGATATTGCCAGTTTCTGCATCTAGAACGAGCTTTGATTAAGTACCTACTCTGTAGAGTCAGTAGCGGCTTGGGTAATTTTAGAGTTGTTTTATGTAGGGACAGGGACTCTTAAAGTCGGTCAGGCAGTGCAAATTTGTACTTGAATGTGACTCTCTTTATTTGTTTAGGCCGGTTTGTCTGTGGTTTGTTACTAGCTTACGACTGAGCTACGCTCGTTTGCTGCTAAAAAGTTGGTGTTATGCCATAATTTTTTTGCTTTAATCTAAGCATCGGCTGTTGGTTTTTTTGTTTTATTGTATCGCTTTCAGAAATAAGGACGCATGTTGATTCGTTAATTCAGTAAGATATTTTAATTGTTCATACTTACTGGGCTAATAAATAGCCCCAGCATTAACATCTGCGCTGGTATGTTCAAGGTACATCGGTGGGATGAATCTAGAAAGGATTGGATTGGCATCATCCATCATATATCACGTCGGCCCACATCAGAGCAATCTTTCCATCTCAATCCAATATCGTGTACGCGAAGTGTTCGCGGATGCAATAATAAATGTTTGTGTTCGCTTGTACGATGTCCGTCACAGAATGAATTCAACGAGTAGTGTAAGGTAAGTAATTATTAATATAGAAACAGTGGTACCTATATTGGTCTTTTTATAAGTAAAAACATAAGTATTTCAACTGAAGGTGAACTAAAAAACGCTTATAATTTAAAATCTCGGTTTTGTTTCACTTAATACGATTGCAAAATAATGTAGGTACATACCAATTCGTGTTTATGTTTCATAGTAAAACGTTTTCGTGGTTTGCATTCACTTCACGCCATGCGACTGATATAATATGTTTACTGTGTATGTAAGGCCATAGAGCATCGTTTTATTGGTTTGGAGAATTTGATGGATCTAGAGGCAATCTGTTTTTATTCAGACAACAACGATAGCTCAAATACGTTCGATCACAATATAAACGCATCGTAACGTGATTGTAACCACAATGTTGGCATCATCGAAGGGCATATAACATAAGTGTATCCTCTTATCTAAAACCAGGTCGGTTAATGAATAATATAAAAAAATAACACTTAAAAAAATCAGTGCAACAATCGGCCAACCAATTAGAGATTTTTTTACTAATTGACTCACACTTTAACAGATCGATCGTCTATTTCATGTTTAATTTCTTCATCAAATTGTACAGGTAAGTGTGTCCTCCTACTTCAATTATGAAAACCAATTACCAAGGAAAATAATAATTGGAACTTTTTGGTCAAAAGTACCTCGTGCCTCGCCGACGGCGCTGCTTGTTTATGCGTCACGCCACGCCTTGTATTTACGCTGAAACCCGCTTGACGTCACACACAACCCTGACCGCAAGACTGTGATTCTGTGACCTGTATAATACCTACAGAATGATGATTTTACTAAAAGTGTAAAAAAAAATGTTTTCCTGATGCGTCGAAAAAACTTCAAGATGATCACACACAAGATCAATAATAATTTTCATTTGAAATTAACTTTTTCATGAACCTATGAGTAATTCTTTGGGATAAAAAAGGATATGTCTATATATGATAGGTGTATGATCTCTATGTTGTTATTGCAAGGTGCAGAAACAATCGGAACAGAGATTTGGCAAGAGAATAGTCTCAATCGTTTCCCATAACAAATGTAAACATGTAAAACAGAAACAGGATTTTTTGAAAAACTGCTAATAAAGCGTCGGTGCTATTTTTAACTTTATGTTAAAGAAACTAAGATCTACTAAATTATGTACCACTATAAATCGTCTATTCCCACTTGCCACCACCACCGCCGCCTCAATCCCAAATCCTAGTGCCACTGGTGGCAACCGAGAGATATCCACGTCATCCTAGATATTGAAGGTCTTTTTTATTTTAAGTTTCTGTAGGTAATTTTATCAGTTTTTTTTCAGCTAACTTTTTAAGCTAGTTTTATTCAACTTCATATTCGCTATGTTGTCATCAAAAACTTAATCGAAATCATGCAAATATTTTCCCCACCGTTTGTACGCGGCCGCTTTTTTAGAAAACGAAGACTTGTTCTCTAGTTTTATTGGCCTACTTACTAGTGGAACGAGTACTTACATAAACTCACGCGTGTTTCCCGTAGGGGCAAGCATGGGCGCTTGGCAAGATATTCTACTTGAAGATAATATGTACCAACGTAAACAGCTTACCACCGATATTTTCTGTTTTCAGTAAATTCCCATTAGCTTAGCGGATAACAATGATTACGAATTGAATTGTTTGATTTAACCAGTTCTCCATTTAACATTAATTAGTGGGCAATGTTAAAATAAATTTGTGTTTCCACATTGCATAAATTTCATTAATTACAGCTCATCAAATTTTCAACGTATTGTAATAAAATTAGTGAGGCTTTGCTCAAACGAGACAGTGTGAAGTGAGAATGGCTTAAATTACTTGGTTTCGCTGAAATTCATAAGGTGAATGCAAATGAATTGCATTTTGGAGAAATCTTCTGAAATATATAGTGTTATTCCGGCAACATTTTATCAAAATTAGCAAAATTGTTCGTGTCGGTGCTTGAGTACAATTTTAAAAATAATTTGACGCTGTTGGTACTTGCATTCAGCAGAACAGCTAATTCAACTTTAAAGATGTTTTTAGAACTCGGAAATGTATTTTGAATGAGTAAGTACTCATTCTACAGTAACATTTACAGCAAAGCACATCTACACACTCATTGTGCAACACATAATGGTTGACTTCACGGCTACTTGAATGTTCCTAAGTATTGCAGAATAAAATTCAGACAAAGTTCTTACTCGGCTTGGAAAGCGATACATTCTCATCAGCATAATCCAGTTAGAATTGTGCTCGTTATGATTCGTACCGCGTATAATCTAATATTGCTGGTGTAAGGACGCATTTACGGATGTAGCAGACTGAACCAGCCAGCCGGGAGAGCTAACAATGTCTTTTCACTTCAATATCGAAATATCATTTGTAAACACTATTTCGTTACTGACTAAGGGCTTGTTCACACTACATCTGTCATTGACGAATCGTTATTACTTTTTAAGGAAATTCTCAGTTTTAGGACGTATTCATGATTTTTCACTTCGGTAGAAATAACGATTCGTTAATGACGGATGTAATGTGAACAAGCCTTAACCAAAGACGTTATATTGGCCGTAACAGACTGACAGATCGGTGTACAGTCTGTGTCTTAGAGAGGAAATTTCTTCTGATGCGTCGACTGTGAACTTTATAGCTATCGTTATTTTTCCAATAAAGCCCTAGTTCTAGTTACGGGAGTAAAATATGTGAGATAAAGAGAAATAGTTTCTTTAAATCCATCGAAAAAAAACCCGATAAACAAAACAATCATTTTTTGTTTAAAATTGACTTTAGAATTTGACTATGATTCTGTGACGTTGATATAAAACAGTAAAAAAACTTGATGCTGACAAAATGATCTCAATGGAGACAGATGCGATATAAATAAGGAAGATGAAGAGAGAAGAGAAAAGAAGGTTTCTTTCCGGAGCTAGAGTTTTGTTGACAAGACTATTCTAGTCAGCGCGGGTCCGAACTGTGGTAGGTACGAAGTAGGTTGTAGTTTTTGATATCCACGTCACAGCTGAGTCGTAAAACATCAGTTCTTTAGTATCGGAGTTTTGTTCGTGTCGACAGGTAGACGTTGGGTATAACTGCTTATTACGTAAACTGGCTTGGAATATCGTTATTGGCATGCGAGCCACGGAGTTACTGCACTGATACCTACTGACAATGCTAGTGCTTACGGAGTTTTATTTTCTAAAACTTAGCGTACCTATCGGGGCTTAGATCCTATTAATATCTTACTTCCCCTTAATTAATAGTGGTTGCACAGTTATTTTGTTTAGACACTAATATATATTTTTTAATTCGCTTTAATATACCAATATTACATAAGTAGGTACTTAGTTATGCAACCGGACAGTAGGCTAACCGCAACATTCAATGTGTGAGAATGCAAGCTAAGCATTTCGCCAGCTGCAGTCGGATGTCTTATCTCCGACCACCTACGTATTTTGTGCCTTGTGGCCCTTAGTTTGTAAGTTAGAATTAATCAGTTGTTCAGAGAATAAAACTCGTCTCGGACGTCTCACTTTAAATTACTGAATTTCATTGAGATTTTCCTTCATTTAATTTTAAAAGTTAGTTTTTAAAAATCAAAGTTGACGTTCCCGTAACTTAACTACTTACTGTTAAAACTAACATTTGAAATTGAAATATGATCAATAAAATTAATAAAGTAAGTGTATCTATAAATCTAGTTTACGAATACCTCTTTATGAATGTAAAAAGTCACATACAAAAAATTAAATTAATAGTAGGTACATAGATACCTATCTGTTGTTATATCAAGTATCTACTACTTTTTTCCATAATATATGAGTACTTCGAATTGTTCTTTAAGCTGACGTCACATAAATCATCTTTATTAAATGTAAACAGGCCAATGATGATGATGATGATGATGATTTTTCCATACCAATTCACTGCTGAGTTTAGCATTTATAAACAGATTTGATCACCAAGTGCTTAGTTTTCTAGAAGCAAATAAATAATGTTTCATGTTTGTTTCATTGAGCGTCAACCCACGTCAAGCTCAATCAAAACCCAATACTGCCTGTGCATAGCTATGTAGTACTATGAAGTATTCTGTGGTGTAGTACCTATTATTTTGCAGTTAGCGCCGTGCTGTACGCAGGCAGGTTGCATGAGTGGGTACCTAATTGCTAAAGCGTTCACGGATCGGGAGTGCTAAAGTATTCGAGACAGCCTGATGGAACAGTCGCTTAGAAATAGTTGGCTCACACATTTGGATCCAGCCTAATTATAATCAAATTTGAGTACCTAGAGGAATAGACTAGACAAAGAGTTTCGAACATCGCTATGGAATAGAAAACTTCAAGAATGTATGGTAGTCACATGATTTATTGATTAGTAATTGGTTCTTTTCGGACGTGCCTCTGACTACCCTCTTTAAATATCCTCAAAGATCTAAGTGACTTGAGATCTGAGGAGATGTCACCGAGCTTGAAGATTACAGTCGTGATCACGTTTTTTTTTATAATGCATGCTGCTGATGTAATTAGTAAATATTTCTACATACCTCTCAACCTGCCTATATTTTTAGCAACGCCATTTTAATTTGGTGTACCTACCTACGTATAGAATTGTGCCAACTGTTTTTCAAGGTTTGTATCTAGAAATTCTATTAGCTAGGTATGGGTCTATTAATTGACTATTAATTTTGTAGTTTCCTTATTACCTACGTTACTTAAGTAAGACAATTCAATAAGCTCTAGTAAGGTTCTGTTATGATGCTTTTGAGCAGATTTATTTTGAGTTTTATAACTACAGATTTGCTCGCGATGTTTTGCTAATCGTTTAGTAGGCAAGCACGCATTTGGTTTCACGGCTGTAATTTGCTCCTGCTTAAGGTTTACACTAAATAAATAGGAACATCTTTATGTGAAAAAGTGTAAAATATAAGCTCAAAATAGGTACTCAGTAACTTCTTTTATCAGTTCAAAGTGCAGTTAGGACACAAAGAATTCACCGCACCCAGACCGTCTCGTCTTCAATTAGTACCTACTAGTAAAAAGGTTTATTCTCAACCTTGCCATCGTTGTTTAAGCTGTCGAATAAACAGAGATAATGTGATTCCTAAGTATCGCTTATACTTTGAATTTTGTTACTTTTTATTGTTTGAGACTGTATTCAAATATCACATTCTTTTTTTTATAGCACACAAATTTAGGCCGCAAGACCATAGTATTAACACCCAAAACGCCTCGCTTCATCATGCAGCAATAACTACTTGTGTGCACGCTGCAAGCAACACTCTTAGAACTAGATTAGGGTAATATTGAGAATGAACCTAGAAAAGTGGTGAGGGTCGGGGCCCAACCTTGTTACGACCGAAGACAATTTTCTCCTTGGAACTCCGACAAATGTGATTACTTACGCTTACAGGCTCCATGTTAAAACTTCTGTAATTGTATTTTCACAAGTTTTTGGTTATGTAAATCTTAATTTTCAACATTATCTGTGGCGAACGCGGTTGGAATATAATTTTTAGAGCACCTAGGGAACTTTAAAGGAGAAGTAATGGCGAAAATTTACACTCAGCTTGTTACGTAGTTGCACTTGTTGGCCACTAAACCTAGTTATTTATGTAACTTAACTTCATCAAAAGTGAAAAGTGAAATAACTAAGTAACTACAATTTTATCATAAAAATGCTTTGTATTAAACGTTAGTAATATTAATTTATCTTCGCCATTATTCATTTAGAAAATGCTATCAAACTTTCCTCGCTGTAAAACCGTTAATTCGGTATAAAATTTAAGACTGCTATCAATAGAATTTAAACGAATGCCCTAGTATTCTCGCCATCCTCGCTCCGAGCTGGTGAGGAATTTATCAATCGCATTCTTCGATTCATTTAATCAATACAATAGTAATCGCAGATAAATAGCTTTCGTTCGAGAAAAACATTTTTTTGCAGCGCCCTTCATGACTTCACGGAATTTGGAACAAATAGCTTCAGATGTGGCAGTGAAAAAAAGGTGTAATTCTAATTCCACTATCATGCGTAAAAGCGCAGAACGACCCATTAGTATAAATTTGTAAGACATACAAATATTCAAAACATTAAACGTTTAAATTAGCAATTACTAATTCTAATTCTTTTTTCACTATTTCATCACCAAGTTCAGGATCGGGTACTCTGAATTACGTCTTGTAAAGTGACGACTGTAAAATCTGTCAGTTCATCCACCTCCAAACATATTTTTCGCTACTCTTTGGTTTCACTACAAAAATGCTATTACGGACCCTTTGCCTAAGAGCACTTCGCTTGCCGACGTTTCAATCCAATTGAACGTGCCCCCGCGCTATACCCTTTAGACGCGGGGCCTACAAAAGATATATTCTGTTTTTAGGGTACCGAGGTGCTGAGGACAAACGCTAACGCTGGCTTTGTTGTTGACGAAAACAAAGCCAGAAACGTACCTATGATAGCTGTATTAATTCTTATTTAAAAAAAGAAACTTGTTACATTTACAAAAATGTGGTTCTTAAATAGTATGTATATATTTGATATCATAGCTTCATTATATTGATTTCAAAAAAAATAAAACTAAAATAGTATCTTTGATATACGGAATCCTGAAGCTAGCTTTGGTTTTTCTTACTTTACAAATTTCCTCACAATACTATCGGACAAATTTTCCCTTAATTATATTTGTCTGTGGGCCAGGGTGAAAATATATATTCTAGAAAAATCTTTTCTCAGTCGGATCTCGATATATTTTGTCCTGTAGATTAGATTGCGAGATTTGAGATTTAGGTCGGCACGTAATGCGTTGGGCTCAAACCTTTTCTTGTAAGAAACTTATAGCTATACGAGTACTCGTACGTCATGCAGGAATTTTGACCCGTAAATATAACTAGATTTATATAGATTTCGTAGAAGACTGCGATAAATTGAGGTCCGCGTCGTTCAATATATAAAACTAAATATAATATAAGATTTTGTGTACATAGTGATGACTTGTTTCAGTATAGCCTATACATATGATGGCATGACCCTGTCTTTGAATTAACCCTAACTTGATAAATACCTATGCCTACTTGCATGATAGACGCGTGTGACTAGTGAGTTTTTCTACACTACCGAAAAGATGGTAAGTACAACTATTTTTAAGACAGATGATTGTAGGTACAAGTTAATAAGTAAGGTAAGTACCAAAGTTTTATACAACACTACTCACTAAAATATAAATTAAACAACTATTCAGACAAAACAATAGCGGCCATTCATCAATTGCAAGTAAGCCGGCTATATATTTCAGAAAACAAAATACGCTGAGTGCGAACCAAACAGCCATAAATTGTTGTAGCGCCATCGCTTGCATGCACTAATTATTATTTCATTGAATTATTCCTTTATAAGCTTTTGATGCTGCGAAACGTGTCCCTGATTTTACAATGAAAATTGATTTTAGTAGCAGTAAACTCATTAAATAATATTCGCAGGCAGCCATTATAGACGCTAGATAGATTATTATAATAGTCTTATAACCCATACTTACGTAAAAGTGGTATCCAAACCGGAGCAATTTCAGCTATGGACGGTTGAATTTACTCCGGTTTTGATTCACTTTTTTATCATGCATAGGTAATTAATGTATGGGCTTATAAACACAACATCACAAACATTTCTCCACCTTTAAAGACTGAGGTACCTGTAATACACAACACACGTTCGGTACTTTACCTGTGCCAAAACCAGACGGTCTTCCGCAAATTAACATTTGTAGTAAACAAAAGGCTCGTAAATGGCCGCTAAAACTTTGAAGGTTAAAGAGAGCCCACAAAAATCGAGGACGAGGCTGTGTTAGCCACAAGCGCGATAAAAGGAGGCAATTTCCTAAATTGGGCTTGTGAGGATTTCCCTAATGCTGGACAAAAAATGGATTGCCGCGAAAGATATAACTTTGCCGCGACGAGATGTCAACAGGCACGTTTCAAGTTTTCCAAGTGGATAAGTGTTCCAAAGTTGTGAACAGCTTAGACCGCAATATCGTCGAGATGTATGCAGAGATGCTAATGAGACTTTAAGGTGGTATACTCGTTTTGCTGAGTCAGATTGCCCTGGGGTAATGTAATAACTTATCAATTATCCTTTGCTCTCCCAGGATTACCAGTCAAGTCAAATCACTGTTTTGTATTGAAAGTTGTCAGTATACCGAGAACTAATACGATTTACGTTATTTTTATGATAAAACTACTTATGGAATAATAGCCGATTCGTTATTATCCCCTTATCTACTGAAAACTACAGTTTTGTTTTCTAATATTTATATTTTATTTTATCCAAACGATAGACAGTCAACTACCTGCTTGAATAAAAATTGTACTATATCGCTGGAATGTGAATTTTCACAACAGTAATACGGAGCAATAATGTTTATTCCTACTAGCAATAAATCTCTGTGGGTCTTGCAAAAATGTAATATTGAAACACAGCAGCCGTGGCCACATAAAAAGCAACTCGGTAATCTTGAAAATGCTATTTTTTGCTCCATCTAATCAGATCCAGTAATTTTTCCCACAGCCCTAATCGCCAAACCCATACAATCAATCCAGCCCGCCTAATTTTCCATCTAATAACAAAAGCGGGAATCCGTTCAAAGTGCCTTATTAATTGGACAACATATTTTTCCCGAGTCGGCTCACGTACGGGCCAGGTGACGTCAAGATAAATGCGCTCGTACATTCAGGTCTACGGATGCTGACCACTGGAATAGCAATGGAGTAATGGGGTTGGATTGAAATGGCGGGTACGATAAGGGACTAGTGTGTTTAGATACTCAGAAATCATCTTGTCGGTTATATGTTTAGAAGCTATGTAGCGCAGTTTATCAAAGATAAGGTAGTTACAAGTTATTCAAATTTAAGCTACGTGATATCTTGCTTCAGCAGCCTGATATACTCGTATTTATGCAGTACAGTTGACGTACTAATAATACAGGCCTTTGTGCCTAAATTGAAATTAATCGTTATTGAATAACTGACCGGTCGCAACAAGTTATTCCAGAAACTTGAAATATGGACGGTATTTTCCTTTCAGGGTCTAAAGGTGCTCTAAGGTAAAAATTTCAAAGTGTCATTCTCTATATGATTATTATATAGTATTTCGAGTAGATATACCAAAGCTCTTAAACGCATAAAAAAATTACCACCATGATTTTAAACATCCCAGATATTTGCACTATCTGTTTTTTTATTGCCCTAATAAATATTTATTACTAATGCTAAATTTAACATCAATCCACTTCAAAAAACATGAGCAGAGCCATCAAAACTTGGAAGTTTTCAAAGGTCGCGTAATGAAATCGTGGAAGTTGAAAGTCGACGGTTTTTTCGAAGTCGACGCCCGCATCCGCGAGAGCCTTTGTCAGCTCATTTCTCATATTCTGATTGAGATGGACTTGCTGGTATAAATCACAAGTTCCATTTACTAATGGGGCATATTTTGTAGCAAGCAAATAAATATAAATTTAATAAGCACTTTTAGTTAAATCTAATAAATTGATGGTTGGTGTCAAAACATGACTGTCTTAAATTTGACTCACAAGGGACTCAATGTTCCAGTGATTTTGTCGTAGAAAACTATCTGCAGTAATGCTGAAAACAGCTTCTTGGCTCGCCTGCCAACGACGATAAATTGTTCATGTACTCCTTTGCAAGGTGAGCTCTCCTTTAATGTACCTTTCAACACCTCGTTCATCTGTTTGTTTAGTTTGTATACTTAATTATTTGATGGTAACAGCTATTATTTTGACATAATGCGTCAATGCATTTTTAAGACGTTATTTTTGTACAAAATCCTGAAAGGAATACTCGTACAACTCTTCGGAAAACGACCTAGGAGTCTACGAAACTAATCTACGACATCCATGCATCAGCATTCATCAATCAATTACTAAACAAACTTTCAAGACTTCAATATTTTGCTTTGATAAACTTTTTTGAACTTATCACTTTAATCAATCAACTCATCGATATGTCTTTTTTTATGTTACAGCACTTACATCTAACGGTTAGATTTCATGTGTTAAATATCTATTAAATTCCAGTGACTTTGCGTGACCGCATGAATGCGGCTCAAATCTGCGCGTCCCTAAGTTCACCCTTATCCGCACTCAACTAACGACCGGCTGATGATCACGTGTGTGTAGACCCCTATATTTCATATATACAAGCACAGAATAAATAGTAGTTACTACATACAAAGGCTCACTTTGACGGGACTATAAAAAAACTGAATACTTTATGAGAAAAACGCCAGCAAAATATAAGACGTGTCTACTCTGGGGGTTTGCGTAACATACACATATGAATATTGTTGTCAATTATGAAACTAGAAAACAACGCGATAAAGCCCATTTTACATTGCAAGATAACTAAAGTGACATGCTTGATACAATATCTGAAAGTTATAAGGGTGTAAATAGATAATGATGTTACGGTTTGTTTGGGGGATGATTGATAGGAAATTGATTTTCAATCGGGGTTTTTAATATTTAGTAGATGAGTAGGGTTGTATTTTATCTTTGGGTATCACTGAGTATTAGTTAGTATAAAGTCGGGGTCGTCGTGTTATACGTATGCGATGGAATTTATGTGGATTTGGGAAACCTGATAACAATGCACTAAAAAGAGAGGTTTCAAAATGGCCTATCTCTGTGTACACCGGAACGCGTTGTATTGTGTACGAATATTGTTTTATGTTAGGTGTTTCTCTTCATAAGAAAATTTATTTAGAATTTTTCTATGAAAATAGCAAAAAAATGACAGTGGAAAAAGGTTTTACATAATACTTAGCCATGTTACGTATGGTTTATAAGAAGTATACACCAAGAAGGCTCCATAAACGCGTATTTTCTAACATCTCCTTTAGAACGCAATCTATAGAAAGCTTATGATAATTAATTGAGACAATTATCAATGACAGATCTTTGATTGTTCAATTAGTTGACATAATTCCATGACATCGATATTCTAATTGGCTCCACGGTCCACCTGAGATTACGTGATTGATACCTACTAAGGCTTGAATATTTGATTAAATGGCGGTCAAACGTGAAGTTGACTGACAAGGCAAAAGACTTATGTTTCAAAGTCAAAGTCAAAATAAATTTACTCAATAAAATCAAAAGTGCCATTGTGAAACGTCTAACACGCTTTTGGTGTGTTTAGTTGCCTTAGTCTGAGAACGGACAAAGAAACTTGTCTTTTAGCACTTTTTTTTGCGATTGCTGAGTCAAAACTTTAAGTAGGTGTATTCAGTGGTCTATAGATGACATGAGACACCAAATACTAAGCACTGCAGATTATTTATTTAGAGCAGATTATTGATTATTCAGAGGATTAAAAAAAACTTTTCCTTGTATCCAGTTGTAGAATGCCAATGCTTAGTAAGACCATGTTGGTTTAAGTTTTTTAGTATTCCTGATCAATTAACATTGCAATAAAAATTTAACTTATACATAGGTACAATGATGGTTTATACCTAAATTCAAATTCAAAATATTTTTTCAATAAAATCACAGGGCTAATTTGAATTGTCTCACATGCTAAGTGAATCTACAACTACTAACTGACAAAAAACAGTAAGAGGTAAAAGCAAAATGTAAGCCGTGATTCGTACATAATAATAAAACAAATCACTAAACTGGTATCTATATACGTATAAAGATCGAAGAAAATCCAGTCAAAATCACCTAAAGCATCTACTGCGCGGCTCCCTTATCTCGCCTCTAAATCGACCTCGTACAACTCCATTTGACACCTAAATACTATAAGGCGAAATCCTCGGCCATATTAGGGGTCCGATCATGTTCCGAGACGAAGCGGTTAGTGAAAAATAAATTGGTGGTCGCTAGAAATCTGCGCAACGGAAAGATTTATGGTAGTTTATACTGTATCTTGTACTCTAGAAAGTATTTTTTATATATTTCTGGTGATAATGGTATTGACAAATAGAAACGTCGTCTCCAGAACTAACTTTTATGAAAATTAAACGATTTTTCTTATACTACGAGTATCGGTACAAAGCTTTTCTTGTAGGTATATAATATAATCGAATCTCGGAAACGGCTTCAACGTTTTTCATGAAATTTAGTATGCAGGGGGTTTCGGGCGTGATAAATCGATCTAGCTAGGTTTCATTTTTAGAAAACGTCGTCTACCAAAAAAATATCGAGCAATGCTCGGTCATCCAGATACCTACTATTCATAATTTAACCTACAGGTTTTGTTTCGTTTATAGAACTCTTAGAGAAACTGATAATAGTTATATTGTAGGAATCGATGTATGAGATTTTTAAAACTGAGAACATTGCAATTTTATTCAATGGGAACAAACCATCATAACATTGTATGTATTATCCTTTCCGCGATTTCTTTAACAAAAATATCTTCCTAATACTACAAACTTAGAATAAATCGTACCGTAACACTGCGTAATGGTTCTGGGTACCAGCGAAAACTTCCCGGCAGCTATTAACTTTATTTAAGGGTGTTATAAACCGCTTCCATCGTTATCATCATCCCCTGGGCCTAGTTCGATGTCCTTCAGTTATTGGCACCTTGGGATGGCGATCGGAAGCTTTGAGCACCTGAATTAGGTCTGTGATTTCTTTTTAATTTATGAGCAAAAGTAAAATCTTTTTCTTTTTTCGTAAATGATCATTTTGGGCGTGGTCAGACTAAGTAAGTATTATCTAATGGATAGATATTATTTAAAAACATTCCGCTAGCTAAAATGGTGATTACATTACTGAAACGTATGTGTTCTATGAAAGTTATATTGAGAAATAGGCAATATTGAGATCATTCTAGTCTCTCCCTAATGTATGCACCTACAGGAATAAATCAAGAGTCGTGAAGATGAATTTGTATTTTATGTCAGACATTTATAATGTCACCGAACGTCTCTTCTTTTATTGAAGAATAGGTACCTGTACAATGATAGCCTAAGAGTAAGTTGGTTATTGCGCTGACGTAATAAAAACTACAAAGACCGGCTTTGTGTCTCGTCTTCTGAGAAATAATAGCTGCTCGCATTACGTACTTAGCGCTGTTGAGTAACTTTTGCGATAAAATGCATTTAATAGCAAAGAACAGCGTAAAAAGAGCGTATTATGCGGAAAATGGTATTAAACGTGATCGGATTAAGCGGATCTTGGCCTTTTCGTGCACGGCCGGTCAATTGCCGGTAACTAGTTGTATCGATTTTCTATAACGAGGCTGTAAAGGTCAATGGGAAGGGTATAAACTTAATTCACTTTTGTGAACCGTGTCGAACCGGACACTATGCCAGGAAACGGGAATACGATGGGACGCTGAAGAAAATTTAATGCCAACAGGCAGGCTGACAACAAATGCACGGAAATGAGGGACTTCCGACGATCGGCACCAAGATCCAATTTACTTTGAACACACGCACGCTCTTTGCTGCAGAATAGTGAGGTGCTAGCTGGTTCACTTACCTACCTGTTTCATTTCTATGCAAGAGTATAGCGCTGTATCACTAATTCATTAATATTGAATGTTTCAGAGAACTCACAAAAATGTCTATACGAGTTTGAATTACATTAAACACTGTTTTCGTAACATTATAATAATTCAGCCCTAGGTAGATATGTAACAGTTATGCGAATTTAGTTTCGCCCACAAAACATAACGCTCGTCTCTACAACTTGCTGTTGTATTTTCACTGTGACCTCATTATAGTTGTTTATATTTAAGCTGGGGACGCTCGGGTTGGATTTAAAGTTGAAAATATAGGGTTTTGGAGGACAGTGGAAGCTTAATGATTATTGTTATGTATACGAGCTTTTATCTTTCAGATGCTGACTAGGAACTTAGAGATATTAAAATGGCAACTGTCCTAGTTATGAGTATGGTTTTTGTCTTTAGCTAGGGGAGTTACTATTTGAATCTATCTGGGTTAGGACCCAGGATCGAAAGTGACGACCTACCCTTCTAAGTGTCATTTCATTCTGCGCAAGGGCTTTGGGACTGTTGGATCCAGTGAATTGTAATCTATACTAATATTATAAAAAGGAAAGTTTTGTATTTTTGTTTGTAACGAATAAACCTAAAAACTACTGGTCCGATTTCAAAAATTCTTTCACCATTAGAATGCTACGTTATCCCTGATTAACATAGGCTATATTTTATGTAGGTACCTCGCGAGCCGCGAGCAGAAGCTAGTAGTTACTAAAGATGGTTGGATCTCAATCGTTCTATGAATCACTTTCAAATATGATAATTATTATCTAGCGGTTTAAAAAAATTACGTACTTACAAAATAAAATGGAATATTTTATATGTACCTAATCAATATTTGTTTAATACTCGTACTTCGTGGTTCTGCCACAGTTTTAATTTGAATGTGAGTTAAACTAAAAAAAAACAATTTTGAAGATGAGAATTAAATTTTATTATGTTAATCAAAACTTCTCAATAATGCACACTTCACGGAAAGTTGTTTCTTAACAAAGACGACTGTCGTGCTTTAATTAAGTTAAAAATAATAATTAACGCTTAAAAATTAAAAATTAGGAGTTGGTATCTCGTATGTATTAAAATAGGAATAATTAAAAGAATTATAACATATTTTATATTAAAAAATGTAGATACTTTTCTACCCGTTGAAGCAGGGGCGTGTTGCTAGTATCATATAAAAACGTATTTTTCTGGAAATCTCAGTGCTTGAGTCTGACTCCCAACTTTTTTAGTAAGGACGTTAAGTAGGTACTAATTAAACAACGAATAAATGCTTGCAATAAAATCTATAACATGGACACCCAATTACGATTAGACACCACGACCTTACGATGGCAAGCAGGGGTTCCATGCTCTTCCATTAGGGCTCGCTTATGAGGGTTCTAAATTCACATGATTAATGTATAGATATTACATTTAATTTATCTAACGAGGTTGTGTTGAATGCTAATTTGATTGGGACAAAGCGAATTAGTTTCCTTCACCCTCTAATATTTACATGGGAAGTTCGGTTTCGGAGAAATTGATTAGGCTCTGCTATTCTAAATAATAGTGCTATTGATTGAAAGTAAATATAGAGAACGATTTTAGATGAACGCTAATTAAAAAGGATGAATATAGGTGTACGTAGTAGGGGTTGATGTAGAAAAATAAAAGACTTATGCTTTAATAATTTCTTGTTAAAAACACTTGTAAGATGATGGTAGAAATTGTTAGTAAATAGGCAATACGTATTTATTATTTAAAAGATATATTAAATATGAGTCAATAGTAAACACAAGATACAAAATAAAATAATGTACAATTCCTCTTTTATGAACAGAAACTGACTCTAACTAAAACATAGTGTGGTGCAAAATGGTTTTGTCTATAATAAACTAAATAGTTAAGTAGGCCAAAGTACAAGTAGCATTTGCTATGCTTTGAGGCAAAATCGTCTATACCAAGAAAATTCAAACTAAATACTGAAGCAAATTAAATAAAGTCATACTAATACGTTATTCTGTAGTCATATCTAAGTGCCAGTTACAGCCAGCTTTAAATTAGTAAGAGCCTTATTTCACGCAGAATCTAATAACACTTACAATTAATTTCATTAAACTTCCGTCATACCAACGCTAAGAAGGGTCGGGCTTTTGAAATGATAGGAAATGTTTCGGAATATTAAGCTCACGGGTTTAATATTTGGGTTCACACACAGCGAGGTGTTGAGGCGTGTACACACGTCAGTGGCTTTGAAGAATTTCTCGCAAGTATGCTTGACGATGTAACACGCCACTTGCACGCACTTGAAGCTCGACTGACTTTGTTAAACTCACGTGCAAAAACTTGCCGCGCTGTGATTCTTTTATGTGAGCAATTTGAGCGTGTAAACGCAGCTTTATAGAAAACGCCCTCAGAGTTGGGTGTTGATCTTTCGTGCCGTTTCACACCCAATCTTCCGCGGCGGGTATTTGTCATATTACAGAGACTTCATTGTTTGTTTACGAACGGAAACGTGCAACTCATGCAGCGTTTCGTGATTTTTGTGCTTATTTCTTTGGTTCTCGGAATAAAAATAAACAAAACCATTATGGAACACAAATATGTGACAAAATCATATTTTCAGCTTATTCGTAAACTTTGGTCTTTGCGTATTTGTCTCTTTTCGAAGAGCCTATTACATTATATATGTTGATACCTAAGTATTTAATTTGGAAACAGCGTTTCTTGAAGCACTTTATCATATAATCTGAACTATCAATCAAAACGGTATATTATCCCTTCACTAAATCAATATATCCAGCAGCAACAGTAATTAAATCCAGTCTTAATTGGTAGGCCATGAACTAAATAACGTTTCAAATTCATAGCGTCGTCGGTCGGTAGTTATGAATACTGAAATTATGCGCAGTAAACAAGAAGCACGAATAGGATTAAAACATATTTTGAGTAAACATATTCTGTGAAAAGCACATAAGCACAGACTGAAGAGAACGGTTGGCTCAGAGACGTATACTTAAGTATCTAAGTAAGGTCGTTTGAATCAACGGCCAACTTTGGTGAAGCATATAATAGGTCGCTCAAAGACCATCGTCAAAAAGCCGGGACCGATAGTTTTACTTGCCGAAACACGGAATCTCTCAGGTAAAAATACCACTACGGTCATCTGCCCATACTTATATCGCAGAACGTGTCGCTCTGGAGGCGTAAAACCCTACGTCACCATCATTCTAAATCATGTCATGTCATGTCGGGTGCTGGATATCCTACCAATCATATAGGCATATAGTTGATTGACGAGCGAAGCGAGAAAAAATCTCAGTGGCAAGTACTTACTTTGGCGATTTGGCGTTGTATTTTTGTATGTTTGTGAATCGTTAGAGCATAACTTAAGAACCGTTAATCCATTCTGCTTAAAACTGTAAGTAAAGAGAAATTGAGCTATGAAGATTTGCTTGGAAGCATATGAGCTTAATCAATGAAGGGGTTGTAAAGATATTGGGTTTCCAAGGACGTAAAAGAAAAACTTTTACAAATTCATTGAGTGGAGTATATGGTTGTAAACTCTGTCGAGAATGAATAGGGATGGTATTTTGAAGGAGTTAACATGAAACAGCGTGCTATAATATATCACTATTTTTTGTCTTGTCTCTCGTTTCGATGCTAATTAAATGAACTGAACAAGTGAATGCCCTTCATCAGCTGTGAGTTTATTCTTGCTACATGCGACAATATACGAAATTAACCTGTGCTTTGTAACCACGTTTAATGAAACTTCTCCTGCGATGAAATATGAGCGTTTTTAGTGAGTTATGGTGTTCGTCGCCAACCAGCGCTATCAATTAATGTATTCCGAGTAAAGCGCCGGTGATTATACCGCGGGCCGTGCTGATAGCGGTAAACAATTGTAAACAGTAGAGCAGCCACTCATTTTGTCATAGATGTAATCTACTAAGGTGAATTTGACCACCCAAATTAATTAACTTTTTTAATCAACTCAAATGCAAGTAAAACGTCAGTTTACTCCACTATAATTTGAAAACTACTTTTAGCGGTAATGCTTTAGAGTTCTAATGTTTATCTTATTTTTATATTTATTTTGTATGTTTGCAATCAATAATATTATATCTGTCTCTATTCTATTCTAATATACCCTATGTAAAAGTATAGTAAACGAGTCAACGATGTTAATACTTTTGCTTAGATTAGAAGATGTGCAGAGTTTGAATTGTCGCCAACCATTTTGGTTTTGCGTTCACGTATGTACAACACACACAATATGAGCATGTGTGTGTGTTGTTGAATGTTGGTATGGAGATAAATCACAGAATTTACTGTTACTGTTTGTGCGGCGTTTTGATGCTTTGTTGTGTGAAATTGTGAATGAAGATTAGCAGGTAAACATCCGCTTGTACAGCGGACATTGTAGGGAAAAAACATTCTATTCAAGCTTAGCTTAATTTTAGGTAATTAAATAATAATAATAATGATAATACTAATAAATTTATTCGAAGTAACAAGGTAACAAACTAATGTACTTCGTAGGCAAATCTGCCTATTACAAGCTATTATCAACTATCGTTTAGTGTTAGCGCAAATATGTAAACTATACTATGATAACATAATGTACTTAACAAGAAAATAAAGGATAGTATGTTGTGGGTAGATATATATTTTATATATATAATTCATGAGGTAAGTCAATTTCAGATACCGACAAAAATCGATAATCAGTGCTTATTTGCTATATAGTAATAATATGGTATTAAGACATGTATGGTATGTATGGTATGTTCAGCTTAAAGTAAGCTTTTAGTTTCATTCGCAAGGTCAAAGTGGAACAATAGATGGACTATGAAAAGTTGTGCTTAGATAATTTGCTGCGCGATTAAGTTCAATTTTTCATGGCATTTATTGGAGGTCCATTATGTAGCGGTGAACGTCAGTAGGCTGGACGATGAATCGAATAATTGATATGATTATGTTGATTTGGTAAAATAGTTTTTTAAAGGTTTTCAATATTATATTATATTGGGTTATGGGTTACGCTGTCAAAAATATCAAGCCTTTGAACTAAAAATTGCAATATAGGCTAAAGGTGTCATAATAAAAAATATCTATGAAATCACGTCTTTATCAAACGCTGCTTTGCAAAATCTAACAAGGACCAAGGTGGTTCAAAAGACGATGAAGTGAGTGGTCCTTTGCGTTCGCCCTTCAGGGACCGTTGACCCATCTCAACGACACGCGCCTAATGGCGCGATGTTATCCGCTGAAACTACGTTACACTGGTACCTGTACCATGAAATTTACAATCGAAGCATCACTTTTATTTTATTATTCAGATCAACACTTTTTTGTAGCATAATTTTACCTACCTACAAACTGCGAAATCAGTACCGCACACAAAACGTACAAAATACAGAATGTACAACGTATATGACAATTACCAAAACAGTTTATTGGAATTGGAATTGTAGATGTTAACAATTGAAAAAGAAGCAAAATAATGTTTATTGGATGTATTTGGTACGAAAATGTTCGGCACCTATAGTATTGGAGTTACCAGACTCAGGGCCCAGTATTATAAGATTTGTTGGTCCCTTTTTTGGATGTATCAGTCGGTCAGTCAGCTGCGACGTAGATAATATATTTGATTACGTATAGGAATGCCAAAGCAGCTGACACAAATTCATTATTTTCAAATTAATAATTATGTATGAAATGCTAAGTAACTGGGATTATTAGTTGTGATCATGTTTTTTTTCTTTATTTGTGACACAAAATAAACTTGATTTGATATCGTCATATAATGTTGAATTAAAATACTTACGAGAGACTCGTGTACCTCTAACCAGACCCTAAAAGAAACCTTACCTCCAAGCTTCAGCTATCTTTTATGTAGTCGTTATGGTTTGGACTATGAGTGATCCGCCAGTCAGTAACGGGAGAGATTTATATATTTGAAAAAAAAGAAAAATATATGTAGAGAAAAGCCATCAGCCACCGCACTGAAATGGCTATATCAGATTGTATTTTAGTTTGTTGTCAAATAATGATCTAAAATGGATCATGACTCGACAATGTCGAAAACTTCCCAGATAAGTACACACAGCCACAGTAGCCGGCTCCCAGTCGACAGTTTATATTGGATTTGGAATTAAACCGCCAAACTTTCCAATATCATGAGCCGATATGAGCTGGCGTTTTTCATGTAAAATTATATTACTTTATTTTGGGAATGTGATTACCCTGTTAAGAGTCACTGAGCCATGCTTAATTGTTACAGACGAAACAGTTAAGAAGCTATCACCTCGGTAATCACAATGGATAATTGGGTTGTCGCTTGTGTAGATAATCGGAAGTCGCATATTATTTCGCAAATATTTACATCTGAGCACTTCTGTGCTTTGGACTATCGGTCCCGGTGAATCAGTGAACAAATGAATCACCACCGAAAAAAAGCGGTTATTTTTATAATTTTACTAGCTGACCCGGCAGACTTCGTACTTATGGAAAACAGAAAAGGGCTATTTTCAGGGTTTTCCCGGCAGTTATTCGAATTTTCCTTACCTTTTAAACCTTCCCTAGACCTCCACGAACATTTCAAGACCAAGATAAGATAAATCCGTTTAGCCGTTCTCGAGTTTTAGCGAGACTAACGAACAGCAATTCATTTTTATATATAAGAAGAAGAAGAAGAAGATTTTATTATATCTGGTTATATTTTTTGTAATTTGATGAATTCGAAACAATCTTAGTGATCGACATTTTAAACTTTTTGGTCTTCATAAGCGGATTAACTAAATAAAACTGTAAATAAAATCAATCCCTCGGGTAAAAAAGCGAACGAAAGATTCTGAATTGATACAGCGTTTCTTTTGAAGAGTCGAATAAAAATAACCGTTAGGTAAAATGCTCGGACAAATTCAAATTAATTCTGCTTTCATTGAGAATTGAGTAGAACTTTCTAGAGAAGGGATCGGGAACTTTCTGGGGTTTAGACACACTATTACTTCATCTGTGGCTTAATACCGAAATTAGCAATTTAATTTCGATTCTGGAAAGTTTCTTCAGTGTTTGGAAGCGGATAAGTAATGCAACAAAGAACGCCCTCAGTGGCCATGATGCTAATTATCGCGCTAACTTTCTATAGGTAATAGCACTACGAAAGCTTTATTTCCAGAAATATGTACACTATCATAAAATACACTTATAAAATACATGTGAAAAAGTTGAGTTTTTTAAGGACCATTACTACTCGTAGATCTATAGATAGTTCAACTGATCCAGGCAATGTGAATGTTGTGCCAAATAAGAGGCAGGTAATACTCGTAAATACGTAAAACTATTTATTTATCAAAGTAGGTTAAGTATCTCCCTGACTGCGTCTCTGATTTCCCAACGACATGAAAGGCTCCCGGCAACGTGTAAAATATCGGGGTTTTGTTAAAAACAACGGCCGGCGCTACAAGATATCGTTATTATTCTTTGAAGTTCGATCAAAATTGTTGATTATCACTTGCAAATCTGATGAGGTCGTGAAAACTCAAGCTCAACTCAAGTATTAATTATCAGTTGATTTCGATGGGATAAATTTGTCCATATTTCCTGCCGTTTAAAAAAAGGCATAGAGAATAAGAGTTAAGTGTAAGTAATCATTTTATTAATTTATTCACTGTGCGAACATGGGACTTAATATGAAAATATACAACAGAAGGAAATTAAAAGCACTCCACCATCTTACAAATAAAACACTTCATCATCTTAAAAATAAAAACTCCTACTATTTTATACCTAATATTTAAAGCAATTTGGACTAAGGCTAGTATCATTTTCGTTCGAACTAAGGCTAGTATCATTTATTTGTATGGAAGCTTAGGTAGGAGTTGCATAACCCAGTGGAACTGTCACAACTGTCGAACAAAACTCGCCTTAACTATGGGCCCTTAAATATTTTTGTGTATGATGTTGAGGGAACAACATCTGTAGCAGATAGCATTCGCACGTAACATGTTAGTTATTCAGTCAGGACTTTGATTTTTATATTATGTTGATTATTATTACGGTGACCATAAAAGACGGTCGTTTCAACAGGGAAGCAAGGTTTTGCCGCCCTGTCAGTTGCCCCTGGAGACCGATTGTTTGCGATGTTCGCTGCATTAACCCTTTCGACCGTGGTTTTATCCCGCGTTTAATGCAGGGCTTTTACCTTTCAACTAGGTTAGCGTCAGATAATACATACCTATCTACCCGTTTTATCGAAAGGAAAAGAGTCATTATGTTTTGTTGCTATAATAATATCTATATATATATATATATATGTATACCATCTATTTATTGCATAAAATTTTACATTTCGGATCAGGAGGTTTTGGAAGCTAAACGTTCTTGGTTGCACATCGACTGTAATATAAAATGCTCTGACAGCAAAACGTCCTCAATTTAAAATAGTTTGAAAGCTAAATGGTATTTCCAATAGTTAGTTACCTAGTCATAATGTCTTTGAATCAATTTGACCATTACGTAAAAACAACCAAGGAGCAGGAGTGGCTGATTCCTGATGAACTGGCTGACAGTATACGCTGATTAAAAAAAATTGACTCAGTACATACTAGCTTCCGCTCGTGGCTTCGCTTCCGTGGTAACTTATTACATATAACCGATATGCTATTCCTGACCATAATCTATCTCTGTGCCAAATTTCATCCAGATTCGTTAACCCGTTTCACCTTGATTGTGTAACAAACATCCATCAAAACTTTCACATTACGAGTATAATACTAACTTTTAGTACCTACTCGGATAAAATGTAGCCTATTTGCTATTTCAAGTTTCATCCAGATCCATTTAGCCGTTTTAGCGTGATTGAGTATCAAACATCCATCGATCCATCCATCACTCATCATTAGTTGTTCACTTTGTTGTTAACGTGTGTACGAGTAATTTACCAAATCCTCTAAATAAATAGACCCTAAGATAGATGGAAGATATTATATTCTTTTCGGGGTGTCAAATTTTGTGATGTAGCGCCGGGTTGAGATATATTTTGCAAGTGAAGTCACAAGGAGTTTCACTAGTTATCTATATTGGCACAGCGCCGGCAGCGGCTGAGTGGCCGACTAAAGCGCTAGAGGTACTGGACCCGCTGCGGTATAAATGTTGGTTACTTGGCTCGTGTGTTTTGCGAGTATTTGCTCTGGGGTCTGTGTGTTTTTTTACCATTCTGTTATTTGTTTTGTGCCATGGCACTCGTTTTTTTCCTCGGATAATTTGTATTTGGTCTCTACCAAAGTAGATTGAGTTAGATTCAATACGAGTATAGTTTATTTTTTAATTGACAAGCGCCGCCGCCACCGTGATTACAGTGAACGACGTCAGATGATATATTTTATGTTGACGAAATACAAAATGCAACGACTTTTTTTTACAGACTTTGCAATAAGAGTGCTTTGAACTTGGGTATTTATAGACATAGGTCATTCTTAGCGTAGCGTTAATGATCTTATTAGAATAGTTATAGTCTTAGCATATTAATCTCAGCCGTTCATATACAACAAAAGCTTAAACTTTTTAGTAAAAGATATAAATGTACTTACTATGGAAAATATCCTTGACATTCCTGATCAAATATCATGCAAACATTGTGATTTCCCAGTAGGTAACACAACTGTATTTACAAGTAAAATTCAAAATGATATTGCGAAAAGATTCCATTTTGTGATACCCAATTCTATTATTTTTTTTTCGTCCTGTTCCGTAATCAGGAATAAACAGCTCCAGATGGCATGTATAAAGGTACAAATGCTTCGGAATTGTTGCTTCGGGGGAAATTTGTACTGGCCTATTTCCCGGGAAATTTGTACGCTGATGTATTATTGCGATTTTACGGGAAAGGCTACGTACAAAATCCCGTAATTTCCAGGTGGTATTTAAATTTAAATTGCCGTGAGTTCAATTTCAGTAAAAGCAAAACTTGTGTTACAAACATTTTGCAAGTATCATATTCAGGTTGGCTTTTACGAGTATATTATACCTAAATTACCAGTCAATATGAACTAAAATTTACGCAATCACGTCTTATTGTTTAATTTAAACTTTGTTTTATCCTTAGTAAGTTTAATCCACGTTTAGTCAAAAAAATCCTCAGAATGTTGAATTCTGGGGACAAGACGTTGCAACGTAAATTTACAGTTAACAGCGAAATTATTCTATGCGTTTATAGCAGCGGGGCTTTCCATTAGTTTTTACCATTTTTGAAACGGATTTAAGATTGAAATATGGCTTATTATCCCTCGGGTATAATCAGCCATATTTCGGGCCACTTTATTTTTGATGTAAAAAGCTTTGTTACATTATCGAACCGTTAGAGATGAATAGATTAACTTAAAGAGACGGTTGATATAATATATTATAATAATACCTTTTTGAGGATTATTTTTTTGATACTTTACTGAAGTTACCTAAACCTTAAGGGGCCCCATTCCTTGATTATATCTATAGTACCTGGGTGACCGAGCTTTGCTCGGTTTTTTTTATTGGTAAACGACGTTTTCTAAAAATGAAACTTAGCTAGATCGATTTATCGCCCCCGAAACCTTCTGCATACTAAATTTCATAAAAATGCCGTTGAAAATAATTTTATTCCGTTGTAAATTTCATGAAAAAAAAATGAATGAGCCGTTTCCGAGATTCCTATTATATATATATATATATATATACACATATATATATATATATATACATATATATACAGGGTGTCCCAAAAAGTAGTGTCAAGCGAAAGTCCAGAGATAGAACACCCCTTGGGGTACCCGAATCACCCCCATGTATGTTCCGCGATTTTCTATAGTTTTCGAGTTATTAATTTTTTTCCCAATTTTTGAAAAAATTACGACTTGAACAATTTAAAACATTCTTACAAAAAAAGTAGAAAACTTTCTTGAGATTTTTTTTTTGCTACTGAATTTTAATGAGTTGTTCTTTTATGCATCAAATAATCAGCTACGTGACTTTGATGAAAACTATGAAAATGTTGGTGTAAAGTCAAATAATTACATTCGGTGAATTACGACTTAAATTTTCAACTTTAAATTAAAAATCTTAACAAGTGATTTCATGGTTCTTAAATAAATCCAAAGAATTTTCCCAGATTCTCAGCTTTCATAATCATTAAAAAAAAGTAGTACTTAATAGGCTACTTTGGCTAAAATCGGCTTTCAAAGACGGTAAGGTGGAAAATTCTTAAAATTAGCTACCTGATTAAAAAATAAATTTTGGCCATTTTATCATTCCTAAGCTTAATTTGTTTGTTAACTAACCATATATAATAGGTAAGGTGACCTATCTAAGTTTAATTTAAGTTTATTTTTAGGAGGTAGTATTTTGAATTACTAAACCTATTTAAAAATACTTACTGTTAGTTACTTATTCTAGCGTACTCTGAGATATTAGCAAGTGAAAATATGTATTCCATGTGAGTAAAATAGCAAGGCGAATATATACCTACTTAAAAAAAACACGTACTTTGATCCAAAAAGTTCAATGATCAAACGGAAAACTAAGCTTCTTCCTCAGAAATAGATATTATTCTAACGGGCTTAATCTTTTTGTTTCATTTAAAATGGTATTCAAATCCGCTAACGATCAGAAAGCAGACCCATAGAACCCAATTAGGGTAGTAACAGAACAGCGACATCAATCCAACTGTTGTTTATATTGTGAACATCTCGTAATTACTCCAGCTATAGAGTGGACAAAGCTTAGAGTAATACTTTGAACTGTAGAGCGAAGGCAATGTAAGTTTTAGCTGAATTTCGAGCTCATAACAAAAATGAAGGTAAAGAGATTTTAGTTAATAAATTGATAACATCCTATTTACATCCTACTAATGTTATAAACGCGAAAGTTTGTAAGAATATGTGGATGTCTGGATGTCTGAATGTCTGGATGTATGTTTGTTACTCCTTCACGCTAAAACGGCCGAACGGATCTGGATGAAATTTGGCACAGATATAGATTATAGTCTGGGATAGCACATAGGCTACGGCTTTTTATACGGAAAAATGTGCGGTTCCTGCGGGTGAGATTTGTTTTTGTTTTTCAAGGTACCACGCGGGCGAAGCCGTGGGCGGAAGCTAGTATATTATAAATTTGAACATTTGTATGTTTAGATGTAAATCACGCACACATGGCTGAATGGATTTGGATTTAATTTAGGTCATAGTAAATTTAGAACCTGGATACAGGGGGTAGCTTTTACCTCGGAAAAAAACTCCCAAAGGAAAAGAGAAGGGGTTAAAATTTAAAACTCCATAGCCACGGATGAAACTATACACTCGCGCTGTCCATCATAGCGTTACAGAGATGAATGTGGTTTTAGTATCTAGTGGGCCCAACCAATAAATTTATTCAATAAGTGGGTACACTGGAAATGTTTCTATTCTATGCAAAACACATTTTATTAGAATTCTTGGATAATTTTAAATAATAATTGCACGCCCTCATACAATTATGCAATAAATATACTTTGATTTTACTAATAAAATTATAAATGTAAAGTTTGTGTGTTGGTTAGTTCATCTTTGAAAAACCATTCATTGATAGTTAGAATATCGCTATAGCTAGGAACGCGCTGATGAAACCAAAAGCGGAACAGCTACATGGAGTACGTATAAAGTGGTTAATACTTATAGAAAATTGAAATATACTCGTGACTGTGTACTCCGTGTTTGTGCTGAGCAACGAGTTATCTCCCGTACCACAACACTCCATTATTGTCTCCTACGTTGTCAGTTGCTGTGTCTATTTGCAAACCATGCAAACTATGTTGATTTTCTACAGTTTGATTCATATTTGCTTAATACTACTCTGCGTAATGAGTGAATGGGGGCAGCTGCGCCACAAATAAGTTAAACTATAATTAAGGGAACTGTAACCAACTCTGTTTAGATAAATTAGTGACCCTTTTCTAAAATGTCAGCGGTGACCATTAAGCCGCGGCCTTGAAATGGGGACTCACCATTTTGGAGCGAGTGAGAGTATGTAGAATTCCAAATAGGTGAGCGATAGGGTTTGCGCTTTTTTGGAACGATATTGAATTCCTCACAGTCGTGCACTTTACGAAAACTCGTCCAGTGTTATTGACGTTATTTATGTAGACATAAGATTCAAAATGAAATGATTTATGTATCTTGGTAAAATGAAATAACTATGCCTCAGTTGCGATGGTATTTGTTATTACATTGTGCGCCTGGCTCTGGTTTCGTTTACGTGGAATGTAAATAAAAGCTGCCCAGGACCGATTCCGTAAACTCCAAAATTTTTGATTCAACCTTTGTGAATTTCGCCATAAACTTGTTGACAAATAAATATTCATTATTTTTAGGAAAGTTAAAGTTCATCGTTCTAAGTTTATATTCTTTGATTATATAATATCAAGTTTACTAAGACTAGAAGTCGAACAGAAAGTGCATTTGTTCGTAAAAATTAAAACTTCTGTTCAAAAAACATTCACTTTACGTACAGTAATCTACAGCTGCCCAAGTTGATACCTCAAAGTCGATAGGTTGTCAGGGATGTAAATCCTAAGAGGATTGCCCATCCGCTATCTCTTTGATGACACGCAGCAATAAAACTTGAACGACTTCGGGGACGGTTATGGTTCCCGAGCTGTACAGACCGAACTTTTATAAAGTTATTAAAATGTAGATTTTTGTACTCATCCGAAATACTTTGCTTCTGTTTTTACTACACCTATGAGTATTAAACAAAACTGACTATCTATTCTATAAAACAAAAATTTTACGCTTTGGCTAAAACTTTGGTTGAAACAATTATTAATTTCTATATAAGCATGAATGGCTCTTCGTCCAACGATTATTATTGGCTGCAGACCAAATCCTGCTATAGGTTTAAATGTTTCACGATCCGGATTCTATAGCCACAAACGTCGGTGGTAAATTGCCAATTCGCTGCACTTCTTTATTTCGTAACCTCTAGAGTTCAATTTCGCTGGATGGAATAAGCTCGTAAATTGTGGAAATAAACGATAACAAACTATTACAAGTTAGCACTTATTACCTACATAGTAGACGTCAATTTATTGCGCTGAAGAAAGTAGAGGTGGGAAGTAATCTCAGTCGGTTGCAAGTTGTTGAGTAATCCTTCAGCTGCCCTCGGCGTCGGGTGGTACAGTACATCATATAACTTAGTCCACGACTAACTTTTCATTCAAAGGCTCTGCGGTATCTGTGATGAAATATAATTAAACTTCGATGTAATTAGAGACTTTGCTGCTCTGCTACCCTAATGGATGTGTGAAGGTTTGTGCTGATGCGGGACAATGAGGTTGTGGTTCTGACAACCTACTTAATTATACTGTCTCTATAGTCAATATAGTCAACCCAAAAACCCAATCATGTTGAAATTAAAGAAGTTAGTTTAAATAGAAAGACTATCTACATAAACATTATTCTAAGTGTCTACAATAACATGGGTAAATTTGAAACTATATTATTTAATTTAAATTGTATTATAATTATCATGAATCAAACCAAATTACAGTTTAAAAAAATGTGGTGATTCGAATTCGGTGAATAGCTATGCGAGACAGAAATCGGCGATAAATCAATTCGTTCACTATATATAGTGTTCTATATTTACTGGGTCCCGGCAAATTCTTTTTAATCAAATATTTCATCCCAGCCGTGGTCGCGGTTGGTCGGCGTGTGATATGAATAGTTATACGAGCCCAAGGCAAATCTGCCCTTTATTTAGAGGCAAAATAATATAGATGGCACATACAGATACGATTAGAAGTTTGAACATATCCAACCAAATCTCTAGTTCATTTTATTCAATGTATTTTGCATATATTATACCTAGAGTAGTTGTTTATTTTTAACTAGTTCAGCGAAGCAAGTGTAAAGCATAATGTGTAAGTTTGATTCCCGGTGGCACAAGATATGTTTGCATTCTACGCATAGTATTTTTCACATTCTGGGTTTTGTGTACTACGTTGGTATTTGTAGTTTCTGATACTCATCTAGGTACTATATAAAAGGATAAGTCCTGACTGATTTCAATAGATACAACGCACAGCCCAAACCGCCGGTCGTACAGACTTGAGATTTGGAGGGTATGTTCGTCTTGGTATGTAGGCGAGCAATAAGACGGGATTTTTGGAAATTCCACTTTTAAGGGGGTGAAAAGGGCTAAAAACGGTTGTATGAAACTTTTTAACGCGCTGTACGATTTTCATGAAACTTTGTGTGTGTAATGTAAATAAAAAACAAATGTATACGTGTTTCAAGATTTTTCAATATAACCTTTAAAAAGGGGTAAAATGGGGGCTCAATGTTTATATGGGAACTTTTTAAGGGGTGGTACGATCGGTCTGAATCTTGGTTTGGAAACTTAAGATGCAAAATGATGTAAAACTTATATCTTGATTTTACAAAATAACCCTCCCAAAAGGGTAAAATGGGGTGTCAAAGTTTTTTCGACGAGTGGTGTGATTTGTTTGAAACTCGGTTGAAATACTGTTTCTCTTGGTATGTAGGCGCCCACTAAGACGGGATTTTTGGAAATTCCACTTTTAAGGGGGTGAAAACGGCTAAAAACGGTTGTATGAAACTTTTTAACGCGTTGTACGATTTTCATGAAACTTTGTTTGTGTAATGCAAACACAAAACAAATGTATACGTGTTTCGAGATTTTTCAATATAACCTTTAAAAAGGGGTAAAATGGGGGCTCAATGTTTATACGGGAACTTTTTAAGGAGTGGTACGATCGGTCTGAATCTTGGTTTGGATACTTTAGATGCAAAATGATGTAAAACTTATATCTTGATTTTACAAAATAACCCTCCTAAAAGGGTTAAATGGGGTGTCAAAGTTTTTTCGACGAGTGGTGTGATTTGTTTGAAACTCAGTTGAAATACTGTTTGTCTTGGTATGTAGGCGCCCAATAAGACGGGATTTTTGGAAATTCCACTTTTAAGGGGGTGAAAAGGGCTAAAAACGTTTGTATGAAACTTTTTGACGCGTTGTACGATTTTCATGAAATTTTGTGTGTGTTATGTAAATACAAAACAAATGTATACGTGTTTCGAGATTTTTCAATATAACCTTTAAAAAGGGGTAAAATGTTTATATGGGAACTTTTTAAGGGGTGGTACGATCGGTCTGAATCTTGGTTTGGATACTTTAGATCAGGGGTTGGCAACGCGCGGCCCGCGGGCCGCATGCGGCCCGCGGACGTCTTGCTTGCGGTCCGTGAATGTTTTTTATATAAGTTAAATATCAAGATAAATGCATGAACGAACCACGATCGACCGTATACTGTGGTACCCAGCCTTAAAACGCGCTTCGCTCTGACCGCGAACGAACAAATGAGCGAAGCGTGAGTTCATTACAATTTTTGGTAGCACTTATAATTTATGCGAACAAAATTTTTCAATTGTCAATTAAAGAAAAAATAAATATGCCTCTCGTCTCACAGATGAGCATTTGAGAGCCATATTTTGAGTTTCTAGGGTTAATATCACAAGTACGGTCGGCCCGCCTTTAGTATATTTTGCCACTTTGTGGCCCTTGCCTGCCAAAAGGTTGCCGACCCCTGCTTTAGATGCAAAATGATGTAAAACTTTTATCTTGATTTTACAAAATAACCCTCCCAAAAGGGTTAAATGGGGTGTCAAAGTTTTTTCGACGAGTGGTGTGATTTGTTTGAAACTCAGTTGAAATACTGTTTGTCTTGGTATGTAGGCGCCCACTAAGACGGGATTTTTGGAAATTCCACTTTTAAGGGGGTGAAAACGGCTAAAAACGGTTGTATGAAACTTTTTAACGCGTTGTACGATTTTCATGAAACTTTGTTTGTGTAATGTAAATGCAAAACAAATGTACACGTGTTTCAAGATTTTTTAATAAAACCTTTAAAAAGGGGTAAAATGGCTTCAATGTTTTTATGGAAACTTTTTAACGGGTGGTACGATGGGTCTGAATCTTGGTTTGGATACTTTAAATGCAAAATAATTTAAAATGTATATATAGATTTTTCAAAACAACCCTCTATAAAGGGTTAAATGGGGTGTCAAAGTTCTTTCGACGAGTGGTGCGATTTGTTTGAAACTCAGTTGAAATACTGTTTGTCTTGGTATGTAGGCGCCCAATAAGACGGGATTTTTGGAAATTCCACTTTTAAGGGGGTGAAAAGGGCTAAAAACGTTTGTATGAAACTTTTTGACGCGCTGTACGTAATGTTAATACAAAACAAATGAATACGTGTTTCGAGATTTTTCAATATAACCTTTAAAAAGGGGTAAAATGGGGGCTCAACGTTTATATGGGAACTTGTAAAGGGGTGGTACGATTGGTCTGAATCTTAGTTTGGATACTTAAGATGCAAAATGATGTAAAACGTATATCTTGATTTTACATAATAACCCTCCCAAAAGGGTTAAATGGGGTGTCAAAGTTCTTTTGACGAGTGGTGTAACTTGGTTGAAATACTATCTGTCTTGGTATGTAGGCGCCACCAAGACGGGATTTTTGGAAATTCCACTTTTAAGGGGGTGAAAAGGGCTAAAAACTTTTGTATGAAACTTTTTAACGCGTAGTACGATTTTCATGAAACTTTGTTTGTGTAATGTAAATACAAAACAAATGTACACGTGTTTCAAGATTTTTCGATATTACCTTTATAAAGGGGTAAAATGGGGCCTCAATGTTTGTATGGGAACTTTTTAACGGGTGGTACGATTGGTCTGAATCTTGGTTTGGATACTTCAAATGCTAAATCATGTAAAACTTATATGTCGATTTTTCAAAATAACCCTCCAAAAAGGGTTAAACGGGGTGTCAAAGTTTTTTCGACGAGTAGTGTGATTTGTTTGAAACTCGGTTTCAATACTTAATAGGCAAAATAAATGGACACAATATTTCTGGATTTTTCAAAATAACCCTTCAAAAAGGGTTAAATGGGGTGTCAAACTTCTTTTGAGGAGAACTCGGTTTTAATACTTAAAATGCAAAATAAATGAACACATATTTAAGGGTTTTCAAAAATAGCCCTCACAGATGAAAAAAAAGGGTTATCAAAGTTTATACCTATAGGACTTTTTAACGAGAGATGTGATAGTAGTTTGAAACACAAATTAGATAAGTACGTGAATTGCAAAATAAATGGACACTATTGGTTTTATACACTACATAGAAAAAAGAGTGGAACAAGTGAAAGAGTTTAAATATTTGGGTACGCTGTTTAAGAGATGGAAAACATGATGACGATATTGAAAGGAGAGTGAATGCTGGAAATAGTGTGATTAAGCATTTCACACATTTATGAGCAGTCGGATCGTGTCCAAAAAGGCAGGTGATGTGTGATAGCGAAAGTTGGGTATGGCAGAAGAAGCATCAGAGTAGAATAAATGCAGTGGAAGTGGGAGCTCTAAGAAGTATTGTGTGGTTTAACTTTGAATGATAGAGCGAAGAATATGATAAGAGAACGTTGTGGAGTGAAAGAAGACGTAGTGATGAAAATTGAGAAGGGTATGTTAAGATGGTTTGGGCATGTAGAAAGGATGGATGAAAGGAGATTGACGAAACAGTTGTACGAGTATAAGGAGAGGGTGAATGGGACAGTTGGAAGGGGAAGACCTCGGCGTACGTACCTCGATCAAATTGGGGACGTTTTAAAGAAAGGCCAGGTCCAGAGTACCCTAAACCGAAGCGCATGTATTGAGAATTTAATGAGAGTAAATGAAGCAAAAGAAGTATGTCAGGATCGTAGCAAGTGGAGATCCGTGGTCTCTTCCTACCCCGTCGGGAAACAGGCCTGATTTGATGTATGTATGTACATAGAAAAAGACGGGTTGGTTCGAACACTTATAACTCCAGAACGGTTTTCATGGTTTTTGATTTGTTTTATACAAAACATGAAACGCGGACGAAGTCGCGGGCGACCACCTAGTGATAATATATAGAATAAAGTCTTGACTTTACTTTACTTTACTTGTACGTGACTAGTTTTGTAGGCTTTGGGTGACATTGTTCATGGACACTTGGCTTGTTCTGGAAATATGATTGTTAGAGGACTTCAAACTCCAATAATAAGTTATTAGGCAATAAGCTATCCCGTGATCTGTATAGTACTTTTCCTCTCTGTGTCTAATATTTATCTCTTTCTTTCACTTGTCCTCTTGCAAAAATGAAAATTTATTGTCTGTGTAACCGGAACGTCTCGGCTGACCGCTAATGAAATGGTATATTGCTCCGGTTTCTGAAGCCAAGCGACGCTCAGAGGGAAGTCAGAGGGCCGCGGTCATATATTTTTCTGCGGTACAACAAACACAGTGGCCCGTTTAGAAATACGGAAAATATTTTATTATTTTCGCTCCGCTGAATTGTTTAGTTTAAATATTTTACGACATGTTCTTAGTATATTGTACGTAACTGTTATTACAGCTTATTTTCTAATCTGAAAATAACCATCTGCACTATCCTACGTTTATATATATACATAATATATATTTTTATAAATGATAGAAATGCATATATGTAATGCATTTGGAAGTTAACCCTATCATCGTCTATCATAACCTAAGAGAAGGGAAGAGATTGCATGTAAACGAGCCGTTTTTACTAGGTCATTATCGCCCCCAGTATTTATGGGTTCGGGTAATTCGTCACTCCAAACTTCAGCGAGTTTTCACATCGTTCATGAGCCTACGAGGGGCATGGAACCGATCCGAAAACTCATTACTCCCTAAAGTTGTTGAAATCATTAAAATTTATATACGTTTTACAACTTCACCTAATGAAAATGCCCCGGAAACTTTTGCGCAGATATAAATGGCAAAAATTTCCAACTTTCCTTCGGAAACACTTATTGGTAAATTAGGTGTTTGTGAAACAGGAAACTTTTCTTTCTTATAAAAATAAGTTTTAAATATGTTTTAGCCGAGAATATTCTTGTGTTTCCTCGTTGTTGAGAGTTGACACGTTGTAACGCTCTGTCCGTGTGTAGTAAGCTGAGGGATCGATTTTCGAGTGGATTCGTATCATCGGCTGCCACTATTATCCAAATTGCACCCGAAAGAATAGCCACTCACAGAGAATAGCGTACAAATAAACCCACATCATGATATGTGCTTGGTTACGACATGGAATTTATGTCTGCCAGCATATTAGGTCTAAACAACATTCAATTTATACGTTGACATAAATACGAGTACATCTTTAGCATTGTGCCACTTATTCATTGATTAGCAGTTGCCTTTTGATTTCAAATCCAGTGGTTTCATTGAACACATATTTTTTTCGAATAGATTGGGTTGTTCACCAAAGACGTTTTCTTTGGTCCGCAACCAAATTTGAGTCTATACAAGAGCTTATACTCTAGGTTTAGAAAGTAGCATTCTCAAATTTTTTTGCGTAATTTTTTAGTTTGTGTCAGAAATTCACTTACACTGATATTGAAAAACATAGCACAACGCCCATTACGCCGCGCTGCAAAAAGCCCAGTACGTTCCACTTAGGGCCGTGATAGTAGAGATTTTATTATGTTTGTAACTGGAATAGCTGGAGAAAGCTTTGCTAGACTTTGTACAAAGTGCTCTGCCTGAGCGAAACTGATGCTATTTAGCTTTTATGATGATGTCTAAAGTGAAATTATAGACATACCGACATTGAGCAAGTAAGCACTTTCAAGTGACGGTGCACGTGCATCTAACTACAAATGAACCGCGACGAATGAATTTAATTTTCCGAATTTGACGACGAAATTCTAAAGTAGAAATCTTTATACAAAATTCATTCACCCTTATTCAATAGTGTTCATTAGGCGACCGTCAGAATAAACACTTTATGCAAGACAGCTAGCGTGTCCCCCAATACACAGAAGAGGTCAGATCTAAATGTCACTAGCGTTCACTCATATCCAAATAACCTGAATTTTACTACTTGGTTGTTCTGTTAAAACTAAGCACGCACCGCCAAGAGCGTTTCATAAGATACCATAAGACATGGCTATGTTCTTAGCTAATTTCGCCCGAGGCATCGAACTCTGCAACCAGAACGTGAGCCATAGCACCACGTGTTAAAGTTCAGAGTTTCGATACTTTACTGATCCTCTCCTTAATCGTGCCCAACTCTATTCCGTTAATCTCTGCTCCTGGAGTTGCGAGACTTGTTTGAGCCGATATCAGGCTCACAGCTGATGCTCAAACAGCTGAGTAGTGGACATGAATAAAATAAGATAGCATACCCAATTGCAACATTTGCGGATACTACTGGCTATTTATATTTTTGATCAAATCTTATTATGAGATAATATGAAAACTCTTCAAAGCGATAAAACCAACGCGAAGAATACAAAGTGAAGTAGCTTAACGTTGTGTTGACTGTTCGCTAAGGCAACGGTAATCCTTATAAGATTTTCTCTTTTGATGGCTTCGTTAATTATTAGGTGAGATTTAACAACGCATACTTTGATAATGAAACTGTTGGCTTGATTTAATCTCTAGGAACAGATTTATAGGGATCAACTGTCGTGATTGTGACGATCTACAAAACAGTATGCATAATATTATGCAAAATTTAAAAGTCAATCTTGCGCTTTTCGGTTCAGCCCATGGTTTTATAACAAAAAATAAAATAGCTTTCTGTCATTTTTTGATCTCATACAATTTTTAAGGAATAAGGCCGCCAATGTCATTGCCTTATATTATGTACATATGTGTGGTTAGCAATTTACTCAGTTGTCGACAATTGCAATGCCTAAGCATATTGTCACCAATAGTCGTCCACTCTCAAACGTTGTATGGAAATAGGGGTTTGGTATACTATATCAAACCCTTATTTTCTTACATGTTACCATGCTTTGTGGTAACGTAGTAGTATATGAACCCGAATCTCTGTATCGTCACTCAAATTTTTTAAAAAATGCAAAAAGTCAATCATAGTAGGTAATTATCTATTTCCCCGCAACCAATTCCACACATCAAATCATAAGTAAATAGCTCGAGGGGTGCCCGTCTTTATCTATATCTATACTAAAATTATCAAGAAGAAAGTTTTGTATTTTTTTTTGTAACGAATAAACTCAAAAACTACTGGTCCGATTTCAAAAATTCTTTCACCATTAGAATGCTACGTTATCCCTGAGTAACATAGGCTATATTTTATGTAGGTGCCTTGCGAGCAAAGCCACGAGCGGAAGCTAGTCATGCATAACTTTAGTATGATTTCTTCAAAATGTATAAGAATCAAAGTTTACCTAACGCATAAACAACACAGCCTCAATCGCTGGTACTGGAGACTTAAAGTTGGCGTACTATACTGTGTATAAGCACATAAAAAGAAATAAATTCCCAAAATCCAACCCCTAAGGGATACAGCATAGTTTATAGTTTATATGAAAATATTATTAGACGGGAACAAAGTCTCGGGAAGTTCCTTTAGTATATAATAATGCTCTATTATGGATATATTCTACTGAAGTCTGGAGTATTATATATTTTCACTTCAGAATAAAAGTATAGTTATACCAAAGTTTTATCATAATCGTACTAAGTTATCGATACGATAATCGTTCAAGAGCGGAGCGGGTCGCTAATCAGAAATAACTCTGAAACTTTTTACTTTATAGGGCGGCCATTACGTCGTGTATCAACAGGGTTAATGAAACATTCATTTTTTTATCGGTCGTATTCCCCGAAACAAGTCGATAAAGTTTGATTGGAAGAACATTTTATAGCGTTGTATTAAATATGAAAAATCGATACGCAGTGCTGACACCCGAACCAATATTTCTCATTTTTGCAAACTGCAGCGCATCAATGAACCATTTTTTAGTTTAGTAATTTATTGAAGACCTTTGACCAGGAGGACGAAATAGGTTTAAAATATATTGGAGATCAGAATAATTTTCAAAGAACTTCATATTTCTCTACACTACCTATTACTACTCTACTACACCACCAGTGCTCTCTAAAGTATTAAAATGATTATTGAATCGCAAACTATACTTTCATTCATCCATTCATTCATTCGACCAACTTACCTTACATACAGCAGATGCTACGCATAATGAAAGCAGATTTCGTTCTCGATCCATTGTGCTACAGTTATGTTCATAAATAATTCAGGAGCATCAATGCAATGGGGTATCGGTGCAGGTTCATATTTCACGGGACAGCTCCCTGTGACGTAATTAATGTTCAAAACGAACAACGAGCCGGCCTGGCTTTGGCATGACCGAGCCGCTATCTCCGAGGTTTTCATAAACATTGATTTACGCTTTGTAGGCTCTTTGGGTAAATTGAAATAGTACCTACTCATAAAAAGGAAGGAAGAAACCCGTGGTATCTGCCAACCCCTTCGGGAAACAGACGCAATAAAACGAAGTAAAATTAAATAAATAATATCAACTCAACAATAATTTGATTTTCTCAAATACCATCAAATATAACGTTCAAATTTTATACAAAAGCATACCAAAATGTTCTTTTGGGTATGGAAGTCGTGTGGGTCTTAAGTAAATACAACCCAAAAAGATTTCCACTAAACATAATAGACAAATTGTGGTTTTAGGGTATCACTCGTCCAACCTCCGACTTACTAAAACTAATAGTGTAATATTTTGTATTAGTCCACGTCCGAGCTATATTTCCGCTTGCTTTCTTCCTCCAAAATAATGTGGCACATTAGCCACAGTTACAGTGATTAAACGACTGGCCAGTGTTAGGGGAAGTAATAATGTATAGTGAGCATTGGGATAAATTATAATAAGTCGAGCTTGCCCAAATCTAACAAATCGTAAACATGTTACCCTCCAGCTACCAAAACCCTGTAACATTGGCCAGAACTGAAATTTAAACTAAAACTCAAGTACCTAATATTAATGAATGATCTCTACAGAGTACTATTATTTTTGTAAATATTTACCTTAATTGTAAATTTTTAATTTTACGTGACGCAGTGATTTTAAACTGAAAACATCGAGAGGAAATCCACGGCTTAGTCAGCGCCGCACGTATTGACAATGTCTTTCCGGTGAGTACGACCGACTAAGTTAAGAGGATGGGATAGGTGCTGGACAAACCTACTCCATCTAAAACTATGTTCCAATCCACTACTGCGTCCTGTAAGTGAATAAAACGTTCGACTTGACTTATTTATCGTAGCTAAAAATACTTGCACATAAAGTATCTAGCGCTCAAAGTAAACCAACCACATATGTATGTCACATAAATAAACAACGAAATATTTCTGGAATAGATAAATTTTTCAATTCATTCACGGCTGGAGTATTACGACCTCTGATTCCTATATCGGTGGTAATATTTTTTCGCCCCATATAAATCAGTATATCTTGTATGAGCTACTTATCGCGGAAAACGTTAGATGTATTGTCCCGAGGGTGATATACCTACCTGTCAGGGTCGCACATAGATCTCATAAAAGGGGGTTGAGTCACAATTAATCTAACATGCAAAAACAGTATCTGCGATGATCAAATTTAAGCCTTATGGCAGTGAAAAATAATCATTTAGCATTTCAAAATATTTTGTTCCTGATATTTCGACAATAAATGGAGCACAAAGATTATTTATATCATTCCTTTCTCACATTTTATCCTAGTTCAGGCTCTGCTCCTCCCCCTGTGACTCTTGCTCTTGCCACGAAAGATGGTTTCGTGTTTTTGTTATAAAATCGATATAAAACTTGTGTGTTACCTACAACAGGGAGTGTTTTCAGGAATAAGGCTCGCAAAATTTATGTTTCGGTAAAATTTTGTTTACGGGATGATGTCGGGGAAATGTTTTTAGAAAATAAATTTGTTGCCTGTGATGAAGCTATCCTGGATAAAATTAAACCATTCTATTTATTAAGTTGGTGAAACAATTTTCGTGGTAATCGTTATAGGGATTTTCATTATGAAAATATCAGAAGTTGTTAGTTTGTACGAGTATAATAATTTAGATGCTATTCATAGCAAAATGGAAATTTTAATTTTGAACAAGGACCGGTGATTATAAACTTTGAGATGGAAATCCGCGATGTTACAAGTAAAATAAATGAAAATAAACGTTGTGACTGTGAAGTGATTACGGTACTTTTGAGAACATCGTTGTATTCATTCATGATTATTATTCATGTTACTAGCTTCCGCTCGCGGGTTCACCTGAAAAGTACCTACATGAAATATAGCCTCTGTAAATCCTGAAAGTTTATTTTAAATTTTGGTGATAGAATTTTTGAAATTGGATAGATTATAGCGGACATACAAACAAACAAACAAACCTTAATTTTATAAAATATTACTGTAGACATACTCATACCATCTACCTATGTCTTATTTCAAATATGAAAATGTAATGAGTCGACTGCGAGGCTACGAAAAGCTGTTTATAGAAAAAAAAAATAGTTGTTACAAAGTGAATCGCACACTTAAATTTTATTCGAATCATGAAAGTACTTTACATAAAAAATCCACTGGTTAAACATAACGAATAAGCTTATTATACTGATGCTAAAGTACTATACGAGTATATTCTCTTATTCAACAATATCGAGCTTTTTCCTTTTGTCACTAAACAAAGAAAAGGAAATGGCAACTAAACCGCATATAAACTGGTTTTATGTTTGCGTACCGCAGCCAACGTATGCAAATACCAAGAAGTACTCACATGACACAGAACAACATTTCTAACAATGTTAATGGGCCGTAATCGACTAGATAAAACAAAGCAACGCGATTATCCCAATGTTTTATACCGATGAAACTTTCCCAAGTTTGAATCCCATTTCCTGAAATCTCTTCACACTGGCAAGATCCGATCAGAACATCAATCTCGAGTCTTGACATTTACATCTATTTACACTATCGTGCACTTCATCATACAGCATTGCATACAGATACATAAATTACACGGAGCGTGAGAGCCTTCTGCCGAGCGTTTCCGGAACGCTTCCCATTCCCACAGGGCGAACGATTTATGTCAACAGAAAAAACTATTCCCTCCTCAAAGTAACATCAAGTAAACAAAGCAAAGTACGGTGAAACTTATCCAAATCACGTGGCATTGAAAGCAAAATAGATTTTTGTTAGCAACGGAATACTTCGGTGACTGACTACTTTATTCTTTCTTATTCTTCCCTTCTCAACATATTCTCAAGTATTATTATTTGCTATTGTTACATATTCTAAAACTATATTAAAACTTAAATTTTTGACACGTCCGAATTCGATTTGAGTTAAATAATGGCTTCTAAGGTATATAAAAGCAGTTTTGGATTTCCTAGAATAGCGAGAAAGATAGCATCTAGACTCCGCTTTCAAACTTTCCTATAGAATGCCGCAAGATATTCTCGGAGATGATCTATCCACCGTTAGCAAAGCAGATAGTAAAATAAACGTCAAGAGTTGTGTCAAAATTGAGCAATACTTGATATAATCCTAATTGATAAGTTTACATAATTCTTGGTTGTTATTAAATAACAATTTTCACAATACAATGTGTTTATAATTTCATAACTTCAGTATGTATGCGATTTCTTATATTAAATGTACACGTGCTCTATAACATATTTTGACTCTCACTTCCATCCTATCCACATAAAGTGTCGCATGATCTATTGGCGGCGGGGAAATAGGACAGATTATAAAAAGAATGCTTATATATTTTGGGTAAGGTTTTGATATATGAGGGGGCATGAGACCAAACAAAAAGTTGCAGTTGTTAGTTTATGAGTTAGAGGGCCTCTTGTAAAGGCTGTATGTAATTGGTAACAACAGCTTTTTACAAGGGGGTCTGAGTGGCTGGCTGTATCCTCATCCAGGCTCAACCCTCGTTCGGAAACGTATTGCGGTGTAAACATGTCTATTTCTACTGTTTTATTTTTATTTTTAGGTGTTGATTCTGATAAAAAACGTATGTAAAAAAATATGATACTATAAGAGTAATAACATTGCCAGTTTTTGGGTCTTTTTCTGATGCTTCGACTGTAACTTTATCGCCCTACTTTTTTTGGTATAATATTTTTTCCCGTGTTGTTTTGAGTTTTTTTGAGTAATTTTGGTGGTAATTTTTCCAATAAAGCCCGCAAGGCAAGGGTATGAGATATGTGAATTAATGTGAAAGCTACATTGTAAATCCATCAGCAAAATTGCCAAGAACTTTAAATATAACAACCCTCTTTTGTTTAAAATTGACTTGACTATTTGACTGACTTTGTGACGTTGACAATACTACTAATTTAAAAAATCACAAAATAACTGATGCCATAAATAAAGAAGAAGAAAGAAGAATATTTCACATTAGTGAAAACGTTTTTAGTACCTACCTAATGGAATTTGGTTTGGATGTAATGGCTACGTAGTTTTAGTAAAAGCTTTGTGATAGGAAATGGAGATGTTGGATTTGGGTCGGTGAAATCAGATTTTCCATTCCTATGTAAACCAATAAGTTCTATGTAACCTAACCGGTAGTATTTAATATCTATGCATTGCTAATCTGGTGAGGTTTACCAAGTTGGTTTCAATAGAAATAAACAAATTGGAATCTATTTGCGTAAAACCAAACGCACGATTTTTCCTCAAGTGTTGTTTTTTTTCACAAGGGGACGTTAGTAATACCGTTTCTAAAATAAATTCATATGAGCAAACAGAGGATTAACATTTTATGAATAATTCATGCTGTTGCTTGTTTAAATGGTACCAGTTGTCAGCGTCGTTGATATTAAATCTTTTTATTGTTCCCATTATAATTAAAATAGTGAAATTTTGTATTATAACATTTTTGTACACATATCCTGTTGTATTATGTAATTTCCCGGCGTATTCATTTACAAGTTACCTACTTAAATTAAAGGTTTAATATGTAGGTAAGTACTTACCTTTAGTCTTTTCAAAGTATAACGTACATTTTAACAAAAGTGTTTTGGAATGCGTCCAGTATCAGACCTTTATCGGAACGAGCCTCAAATACTATTGAAATCGAATACCATAGACCAACTTTTTCAATCATTCAAGAGTTGAGAACTACAAGTTCATCGACGCGATCACATCTCTCAATACGTACGCCAAACTTGAATGATTAAACATAAAGTATTTTAGCACTAAGTTCTCTAGTGTTTAACAAATATTGAAGAACTTTAGAACTTTCTGTATTGGTTTTTGTTTACACTTCGTTTACACATACCACATGGCTATCTTGGTAGGTAGCCCAGGCTATATAAACGACCCCGCTTTTCAGGAGTGGTATGTGATTTACCAAGCATTTACCATGAGCTCAAAACGGTAAACAAAAACATTGTGACAAAATCGGATAGTTTAGTCTTTATATTTTATCGTGTGCTATATTGTATCAGTTTACACTCATACATAAAATCAGTCCTGTTTCCTGACGGGGCAGGCAGATACTAACATAAGAAGAATTTTCACTTTGCTACGATCTTTCAACTCAGTTTATTATTCACAATTGAACCCATTTAAAAAAATATATAGTTCTCATTTTAACTCACATCTACTTATTGCGAATTTCTATGTTCTGAATTTAATTGTATTAAATTTTAGTTCAGTTTAAAATTTAACGCAATAACTTTAAAAGGTTTATCATGAAGATGATCCAGCTAAAATATGTCTTTGCTGTGATAGTCCTGTGGATAGGTGGTGTCTATTTAACTATAAGAAACTTCTTAAATGGACTGTAAAATTCATCTCGAGTCTACATCGTAGGATGAGGATAAAACTGTTCCTGCAACAATTTTCGACGTCGCAAAAGTTTTACCTCCGTAAACGTTGATTTCGCAAGTCTCAGTCACACCATTTCATGTTAAGTTCAAGCTGCAAACATTGGAAATACTAACGCTACTAATCCTCTAGGCTACTTTTCCACTTGCAGGAATGCAACTTTTTACTATTATGCGATAAAGATAATCGTACAAGCACCTATAATTCATTGATTTTTTGAACATGTTTATGTAATTCAAATCATCATTTGGACGTACCATAACTTGTCGCAAAATATAATTTTCATTCCCAACATTGCAGGTAAAAACAAAACTGTAGATTGAATCGTATTTTTTCGCTCTTTCAATTTAATTTCGCAGACGTTTTGTAAAATTATGTCTTTATTTTATTTAGCGTCTCTGGTGTAAACGCAGTTAAAAGAACTTCAAATTATACCTCACAACTCTCAAGAAATACAATTCAACTTGAATAAATACACTTAGAGGCCGTAAAACATTTTTTAACGGAGACGAATGGCGGCGAGGATTTGAAAGTTGAAAAAGTAATTATGAACGTTGACTCTAATCTGCATTAACTTGCGTAAAAGTAAATAACTGAATTGTTTTAGCAATGTACTCACAGCGCAAGAAACGCAGCTTGCTGAAAAGTCTGCCGCTGACTCGTTAACGGATAGTCAGCTCCAAACTGATTGCCGTTGGGGTTATTTTGAAATGCTGCCTTGTAACCAGCGCTAATTAAAACCAAAGCTCAACTCGTAATGACCAATAGAATACTACTAGATTTTTTTTTGGTAAACCGGTACTGTTGGCAAAGTTAAGCACGCTTATCATAAACGAACAAAGATTATCAGAGGTAATCTAGCAACTAGAGATTTTGGTGCAAATGGCGCTCTGTAACAATACACGTTCCTACGCATGATTTATAAGTTAGGTAATTATATTTTTCCGCGTAAGCTGCCACAAAAGTTTTCCCAATACCTACTCGCCATAAATTAATACTGAACAACTTTGTTTCGTATACACTTTACTCAATTCTGTGATCGATCGACCGCACCTGAGCTCTTGGTATTGTGAATCATTTTTGTGTGAAATCATGGTTTTATTTGTTGAGATTATAGCATTTTCACGTCAACTTTCAAGTCCCGGCTTCGAGTATGGTTTGCTTGCGTAGATTGATTGATAATGTAAGTTAATGTAAGTTGGTAATGTGAGTTGAAATAAATGAAATGGATAACCAATAATTCATCTTTACTTTCTGATTCTTGTGTCGTTGTGTTTAATAGATATACTCGTATATAGCTTTATTACACGATAAAAGTAAGTATAAAATAAATGGCCTTGTTGTTATTAGCAATTTCTTCTAAACAGCTTAGAAGAGTTGGACAGGCTTTCATTGAACAACAAAGGATACTTTCTATACTATAAGGTAAAGTTTCCAATACGCTATTAGTAATTTCTATAACTAAAACTACTAAATAATTCAATAATATTGGGAGTTTAAAACTTATGTACAACAGCATGGCAAAGCTTATAATAGACACGGAGTTTTAAGCTAAAATTAAATATTATATTAATAATTTTCGTTTTTATATTAAATAAGTTGACTTAGAAAACACCACTCAACAATATCACCCTCAATATAAGTTAATTTAATAACAACAGTAATTCTACTACCCTATTGTGAGTAATTGAGGTTATTACCTAACCGTGAGCGTAAGGCATATTGAATTATTCTCTCCGTCTATTCTCGCCGTTTCTCAGTACGTGGGTTATAAGCATAGTAAATTGTTATTCAGTATATCATATGTGTCAATCATGGAGCCACGTGATCACTGTTTTCATGCTTACATCGTGGGCTTTTATTTCAAACTAACTTCCAACCACGCTTTGCCCACGTGGTATCTTATTAAATGTGATATTTCAGAATATAATCTATCTCTGTGCTGTATTTTATCTAGATCCGTTTAGCCATTTTAGCGTGACTGAGTAACAAACAACCACACATCCATCCAACCATTTGGAATAGTTTATACGAGTATATTATTATATACTTACTGGAATTTTTCGCAACATTATTTGCAAAATGTTATTTTCATACAATATTTAACCCCCGCACTCTTTTGAGGTTCATTCGTGTATTTTTACCAGAGCAGTCACATTTAAATAACTCACACCACATTTATAAGTATGTAACCTTTCTCAAGCTATGGAATTTTTGTTTTAATAACTGCTCTAAAGCCCACTTTAACACCGTTATAGCGCTACTATAGCGGTTCCGAACTAATCGAATCTAGGTTCGGATAGCCCAAAGCATGTAGGAGAAAACCAAACCCTCGACTGAACCATAAACACAACAGAAGAGTAAGTAATCAAATAATCAATTGTACTTTCATTTTCATTTCTTTTCACTTAATTTCTTTAGCATTGAGGAAAAGTGAAAATGAATCACTGCACGAGACACTTTGTTACTAAAAGGGAGACAGGTCTACTTAGCGATTAATTTATTAAAGCAGCCCCATGATTCAATTTGTGAAACAAAGGCCGCTCGTATGAAGTGCCGCCTGCTGAACAAGTTAATAGACCTGGGTGAAGCCGGATAACACTTGTGAAGATAAAAAAGTATATTGTTTCTTACAAGATAAATAAGGCAAAAGTCAAACTCAAAAAATAGACGAGGATAAATCGTCTTGAAGCTTTTATTGATAAACTCAATGATCTCTACAATGAGATAATTTTATAGACAGAATATTGAGTCTCAAAATAACTTTCAGAATTCTATGCTTACACACATTTTGGTGGAATTGAAATGGTATTTCAGCACTGACATTTCAATTCATAAACAGCCTCAAAGTGAAGCCATTTAGGTATGAATTGACTAACTGACTTGCCCACGACTTTGTTTGTGGGTTTTAAAATTTATACAAATGTTTATATATCACAATAAAAATCAAAGTAAATATTTATCAATAGTTATCTCTGTTGTCTAGTTCTACTTCCCAGTTGGAAAACTTTATATATGTATATCACCACTTTTACGTACCTACGTGTACTTTTACCCCTCTTTCAGCTCTTTATAAGGGTTGGAGACGTGTTGAAACTGGGCTTACCTCAGTTTATATGTTGGAGAATAAGCAAGTACGATTAAGCCAAAAGATTTTTCATAAAAATATTTTTGATTTACCTTCTTTTCAACCTTACAGTTTTATTTTAGTATAGATGGATAAACTATGATGGAAAATTGAATATTCTCTCGGCACATTGATACTACCGCAATTGCACAAATCGATGTCTACTTATAGGCCTACCCCTGCAATTAAGCCTGCGGTAAAATAAGCTGAATCGCTCTGATTATAGGTTTGAAAATGGTCTGGAAATAAAGGAATTGTGTCGGTCGATCACTAATTAACATTGCTTATTATTAGAGCTGGTTCGTTCATGGATCACGCGACAACTAGTGAACCGGATGATTACGTACGTAAAGGCATTATCACCCGTATCTTTAGTACTTCCTTCAACGGCTTAATATTTGGGTCGGATACATTACAACGCGTGTTTGAGCTTAGTTAATACGTCTTTCTAAAACTATCTAAACGAGAAATTAAATCTAGTCATGCGACATTTGACAAATTTTGAATTTATACCTTAAATTGTGAAAACTTATTTTATTAACCGACTGATAACAATTTTCTATTGAATTTTCCTTCAATAATAGACCTTTTAAGGTGACATCTCCGAAATAATTTTCATAATCTTCAGGGAAAGAGGCGCTAATGGTTCCCTTATTTAATTCGGGACCTCCGGTAATTACATCAGGGCTATTAATTTCATGTGCCATTCGATCTTAGACTTCATCGACTACGTTAGAAGACGGTTCCTTGTACACCGCAACCTACCGCAATTAACTACGGTACGCCTACGGAATTTAATAATTACAGTATAAGACTGAGTAAAAGTAAGCGTTTTTAAATTTGAAATCAAGATGTAATGCAGCACTGCACATGAATTTGGGTTGTTACAATACTGATACTAGCTGAAAAATATGAGAACATAGCTGTCTCGGCCTATAATGCTAAGTTGTTGCTAACATTGACAATGTTGCTAAATACCGCATATTGCTAACTATGCAGGGTCGTTTGAGTCAGTGGCTAACTATGGTGAGTTTATATGCGACCTATAGTTTCTATAGCTTTCATCATAGCCTAATTACCTTTTAAAAGCCGGAACAGTTACTGGTACTCACCAAAGCACGGAAGCTAACAGCTAAAATTGCCACAGTGGCCACCTATCCATTTCGTTGATGATCATCACTGTTAATAATGTCATGAACTTCTTTGTATTATAGCTTCTGCACGCGGCGTCGCCCGCGAAGTACCTACATAAAATATAGCCTATGTTCATCCTGAAAGTTCATTCTACACATTGGTGAAAGAATTTTTCAAATCGGTTCAGTAGTTTCGGAGCCTATTCATTTCAAACAAACAAACAAACAAACAAACAAACAATCAAAGTTTTCCTCTTTATAATATTAGTATAGATAATAATCATAATAGTATCATCGAATTAATATTTCAGTGCGAGCCCTCTTTAACCTTTTCACCACACTTTTTTTAAACATATTATGTTTTTTGTTACTGGTTTGAAAGAACACGACACACGATAAAAAAAAGTAGGAGAAGAAAAATGACATGTTCCTAATTTTATTTGACTCCAATGTTCACATCTTGTTAATAAACTCAACCAGCTCCATAGCAGCTAATATTGATTACCCACATAACGTAGATGAGAGCCAGCCAACAGGAGGACCTCTGTCAAAGGCTTTGATATATTATCGATATCGTGTGATGCGTAGCCTCCGTGCAAAGCTGAAATCAAATGTACAACAGATTGGGTGATGTACAAACTGTAAGTTTGCTCTGTGTCGAACACGCGTTTACATCCTATCTAATATTATAAAAGCGAAAGTTTGTAAGGATGTCTGGATGTATGTTTGTTACTCTTTCACGCTGAAACGGCTGAACGGATCTGGATAAAATATGGCACAGATATAGATTATAGTCTGGAATAGGACATGGGCTTTTTATCCGGAAAAAATGTACGGTTCCCGAGGGATAGATTTGTCTTTGTTTTTCAAGTTACCACGAGGGCAAAGACGTGGGCGTAAGCTAGTAAAATATTAAGTAATCACTCAATACTAAGTAATATAAATATAATTATAGATACTCTTTAAATTGGAAGATATAAGTATTATATTATTCAGCGCTGAGATTGGTATGAAAATAATGCTTTTTTATTTAGGATTCCATTAACATTCCATTTAAAAACGGCTTCAAAGTTTTATGCAATAAAACATCTCTTCAACTATGTACAGATCTATAATATCTATAATATACTCGTATTACCAGCAACTGCGCGCGGCTTCGCTCTCTAGTACCTTCACGGATAGATTAAAAAGTAGCGTATGTGTTATTTTCATTTAGATATGTTCAGCTGTTTTAGCGTGAGTAACAAACATCCATCAATCCAAACCTTCGCATTTATAATATTAGTAGTATACCTCTCTAAAACCAATGACGTCACCAGCAAACCCTCATTTGAAAATCCCACGGATTAAAACCCGGCCGGCGTCAATTGTGTGATTGACATTCCCGAATCGCAATTGCTCTGGTCGCTATTTTAAGCTGGGGTTTTTGGTGTGAACCGTTATTGGTTTTACCAAAATATTGAAGTAGGATATTATAAATACATAATGCCCCAAAACACATCGCCTCCTCTCGCTTCGCAGTCGGGTAAAAACTAGTTGTAATATATAAAGGAACCTCTGTGGTGCACTTTGATCCTTTCACCACACTGGTTCACATGAACTGATTACATGATTACAAGACGAATAGATAAAATTAAGTTGAAAAGTAATATCTATATTAGTATTTAACAACAAGCAAACAGCAACCTATACAAGATAATGTATATTATATAGTATGCAGAGGGTTACGGGGCGATAAATCGATCTAGCTAGGTTTCATTTTTAGAAAACGTCGATACGTGTTTTCAGGCAAAACCGAGCAATACTCGATCATCCAGATACTATATTTTAAACATGGCCCGAAACTCATTATGGGAAAAACTTTATGTAATCAATGGGAAATGTGAAATTTATGTAGGTAATCGATTTGAAATGTAAGGTCTAGGTTGATTCTATTGCGTACCGTTTGTGCAATTTATGGTTATCTAGCAATGTTGGCGTCTGTTGTGTACTAATTCAGAGGAAAGCTTGATGCATGATATCACGTGCCAGGATGAAATGGACCAGAAAGAAAAAACATCTAAGGAAGCCGCGACAACCAATTATTTTTATAATATAAAAGCGTCTGAGATATCGATTAGTATCTATTATTTTTACTGTCAAAAACGCAATATACCCACCAATTAGTTAAAATCTCCGTATCCCAAGGTTTGCTGGAAGAGAACTCTTTTTAGGGTTAAGCTCGCCTGTGTAGATGCCTCTAGTTTTAAGTTTTATTATGTATAATCTGTGTACAAAGTATAAAAATAAAAAATAAATAAATAAAAACAAACATGAAGCCTTAACATGAGGGTTTTTAGTCAACTGAGGCAGCTGTCAACTTATCCTGCGGGATAAGTTGACCTAATGCATTTTTGAATCGGTCAACTCATCCTATTGTCACATTTTATTTGACACGTAAAAAAGTGTTTCGACATATTAAGATACGATAAGATACGAAAACAATAACGCAACCACAAACGCACAAATGCAGTTATAGCTTTGGGCAATATCAAAGTAATCCAATTTTGATATTTCGTACCCTAACGTAAAAAAAATTTATTGCAGTAGTGTTACTTCAAGCTTGAAATGTGACGTTTCTGAAACATGATGATTTGTAAAAGCTTGTGGTGAGGCCCCTGATCTCAACTGTAAACTCCAGGTTCGGAAGCCATCTCCGTTTGAAATAAAGTCTTGTCAGAGCACACGTTGAGTGGTGACCATTTTTGTTTCCATTTTTATTTTGATTATGTTTGATAGTATGATTTTCTATCGTAATTTTCTTTTGTCTTTTCTATCGTAACAAAATAAACTTTTTTATTAATATTATAATTATTTAAAAGAAGGAACCTTTTTAAATTTTTAGGTGGCTCATAAAAGAGTAAAGATAAAATCTAGCATAATTTTCATCCTTGCAAAATCGCGCATGTAAATCAAATATCATTCAACTCAAAAGGTATAGGATGCAAATTTATTCTGATTGATCTAAATTTTAAATGTGAGTTCATCAAACTTAACTTTGAAAGTAACTTGTTACACGAGAGGTGTGTTTGCTTTGAGCTATATACATACTTGGTATATTTACGTGTAAATAAGAACGTGAATCATTTCACAAAAATATGGAGTGTGCTACGCCGTAGACGCTACGTCGTAGCAACATGTCGTAGCCAATTTTTTTTTTTTTTATAATTAATGCTGGATTATTCACACAGCATCATCTAGCCCCAAAGTAAGCTACTCAAAGCTTGTGTTATGGGTACTAGACAACTGATATACTTAATATTTAATACATTATGTACAAAGATAGATATTTTTTATTATACATAGAAAACACCCAGACCAACGGAACAAATTTCTGCAGATCGTACACAAATTTGTTCCGCGGCGGGAATCGAACCCGCAACCTCTTGCATCGCAGGCGGACTCTCGCCCGCTGCGCCACTGAGGTCGTCAATTGCTTACTTAAATACTTACAGGGTAATGTAAAGTCGGTTTCCAACTCAAAAATTCTTTGTTATTTATTTCCTAGCACTAAAGAGTTACATTCAATGATAGGGGAAATAATATGTATAAAAAGTATATTCATTATTGTATCATCTGGTTTGTTCAAACGTTACAAAACGAATAGACAGTACGATGCTTGAGGAAACCAAAGAGTGCATTATCATGATTGGTTATTAATCTGCGATGGTTATACAATAGGGATTAAGTACGTAGTACCAATATTTTATATAAAATAAATTATATAATATATGTATATTTTTTGCAATTGCATAATTATCATCATAATAATAAACATGTGTGACAGCCTGTTTTAATGATTTCCTTAAACTAATTTACTAGATTTTTTTATATGACAGTATTTTTATCATATTATAAACTTAATTAGCTGTAATCAATAAACCTACATTATATAAAACAAAGTCGTAATAAGTCGTTACACCGTTTATAAATCAAGAACGGCTGAACTGAATTTCATGATTTTTGATTTGCTGGATTTGCCTCCGGCCAAAATAGCAGAATAACTATTAAAAGGTTTGATAATTAAACACAACATTTTTAATTCTAAGGCAGTTGCCGGAATGTTACAACGGAATGGTGGAGGAGGAATGCATAACGGCCAAAAGGCTAAAACAACCATTTGACGGTCAAATGGCCTCGTCAGCGAAGTTGGGAACCACTGGACGAGATTTGCTGGAAACCGGAAAGAGGGCGTAATATATAGAAGGTATAAATATCAATGGGTTTAGTAATGACAACATGATTATTGAGCGCTGGTGGTGCAGTGGTTGCACCCCTGCCTCACGATCTGAAGGTCGTGGGTTCAAACCTGGTCGTGCACCAATGAGTTTTTCCATTCGAAAAATTTATGTGCGCAATGCCGGTGCTCTTAAACGGTGAAGGAAAACATCGTGAGGAAACCGGCATACCCTAGAACCAAAAATTCGAAGGTGTGTGTCATAGGTTAGTATTCTTATAAGCGGCGATGGGCTTGCAACCTGTCACGTACGGAATACTAACTATTTGTGCAAAATGTGGGCATGTACCAAATGTCATGTTTGGACGTGCCTCTGACTACCCTCTTCAAATATCCTCAAAGATCTAAGTAACTAGAGATCTGAGGAAGATATCTACCGAGCCCGGGGATTACAGTCGTGATCATATTTTTAACATGATTATGAAAACAAACAAAGTTGCGACGAGTAGCAAATACGAGTGTTCAAATTAGGAATGTTCTGAATTTCAAGTCTAGCAAAAAGATAACATTCAAATAACCGAATTTAGGCAAAGGGTGGTAGTGCCTCAAGGGTAATGGAAAAACTCAAGTCAGGGATCGGGTTACCAATGAAGCTTCCAAGCCATTTCATATTGTAACCGAACACTGTCTCCATAATTAGCCAGGCAGGAGGTGCGCCAAATAAAATTAACAATTCAAATTTTCAAGTTAATTTGGCACTGATGAATTTCTTCGGTGTTAATAAAAGTTTTCATTCTTTTGTTTTAGCCACTTGATTCAGTTCCCGAAGATCTTTGTCATTGAAGAATTTAATAAAGAAAGATGTTAGCTTCACTTCGCTTCTTTGTTTTTGGCCTCTGTGACTTAAAACTGTCACAATTTTTCCAATATCCGTCTATTATCTATATACCTATATTATATGTATATAATTATGTTTTTTTTTCTATTTTATAAAACTGAATCCCTATTTCCCTTGGTCACGGCATCACGCGTGAACGGCTAGACCAATTTCGCTGATTATTTTTTAATTGTTTTTATTGAAAGAAGAAGGTTTTTATATTAATGGTTAAAACAGGACAACGTCTGTCGGCTCAGCTAGTCACAAATATAAATTAGAGATGTTGCGTAAAATTGTTATTGGTTGACCAGAATTTTGATAATATAGATGATTTTTCTAATAAATAAGATTAAAAAAAAAACTACAAAAAAGATATGAGCTTGGACGTCGTTTGGAAAGTTGCAGAAACTTCAACGTTCTGAAGTCAACGTCGGATTTTCTGCGGTGTATTTGCCTGACAACTACGTCGCTCTGGTTTTTATATGTTTTCTCGTGTTATTTTGAGTTTTATTGCGTAATTTTGGTGGTTATTTTGCCAATAAAGCCCGGGTTCTTGACGCGAGTGTAAAGTATGTGAATTAGAGTGAATAGTTCTCTTGAAATTCCATCGGAGGAAATCCCGAAAATTTTCAACAAAACAGCCATCTTTTGTTTAAAATTGACTTGACTACTTGACTATGACTCTGTGACGTTGACAATACTTATAAATAAATACACTTGACACTGGCAAAATTGTTCTCTAAGAGACAGATGCCATAATTGAAGTAGAAGAAGAAGTCAACGTCGCGTTGGTCGGCGTTCGATGCCATATTTATGAGATTAGTTTAGGACTTTTTTTGATGCTTTCGACTGTTTGACATTGTATCGCGTCAGTTTTATTATATTTTCTTGTGTTGTTTTGGTGGTTTTTTTTTTCCAACAAAGCCGAGTTCTTGACACGGTGAATTGCTTTTTCAATTTATCGGAAAATTTCACGAAAATTTTAAACAAAACAATTTCAATCTTGTATATATATGTAAACAAAACAATCATATTTCGTTACTTTTAGTAAGAACTCCAACCACAGACCCCATATCCAGAAGAAGATTTCCAAAATTACTGGACTGTTTTAAAATAAGTATGTAATGTAATAAAAACTTAATGCCAAGATAAACTAACTATCTAATCTGTAGGCAAGAAGAGGCAAGATGATAAACACAAGCGCGAATTTACAAAGGTAGAGATCCGGTTACAATCTACGATCTTTTCGAAGGTTACAAGAATTACCTTGATATTATTATTGCAGGAATATTTACTGTTAATTACTTGGTTACAAATTATTAAACTGGTAACAATAAAAAAAAAGTGAATTCGATGCTTCAGCTTCATATAAGTAGAAAAAACTACTCCTCAAGTCAATAAAATATAATCAATAATTTGTGGAAGCCACGTTTACACGAAGAGAATTTCTGGTACCACGCGAGTTTCATGAGTGCCTTTCGGTTACGATTCTAATATCAAAAGTCGAAGCAATTCGCGCTCTTTCATTAGATTGTTTGATATCACGATTTAACTTTCCTTTGATAATTCCATACGAGTTTTTGAACAGAAAATTTCTACATAAAAAGCGATATTTTATATTTTTTATCCCGCAATAAATAAAAAATAGGTTTGTAAATAGCTTGGAATTAAAAATAATTTATGACGATTTCGTTTCACAAAAGGTCTGTGGTATTTAGCCCGAGGGTGTTGTCAGTTTCAAAAGTCACCGGAATCACGTTTTATTAAAGACAATAAATCAAGCCGCACTCACGTAAGCACTTGACGGTGGAAAGTTTTGCAATTTCAGCATACGCCAATAATGGATTTTTAGCGGAAATTAAACATGGGGCGTTGCAGCTCATCCTTTCAAGTTCCAACGCGGTGTGGGCAGATACTACGTACAGTGTACGTAAGTATTATTCAATTTGAGTTATTGATATTATCTAGGTAATAAGTTCCGGACCGCAACACTATTACCAAAATCTGACAGTAGTTAAAGAGTGTTTAGAACGCCCAGTCCAGATGCCCAGTCCAAATACAACTAATTAAATTAACTAGATAGCAGAACAATGAAGAGTAAAGCGATAGGTACCTAAATAATAAGTATTTTCTAATTAGCTTACGGTATTATTAGGTAGTTGGCGCTTAATATTTTAAGGAGACAAGCCACCGAATTTAAATTATTGGTGCAATATTTATATTTTATTATCTTGTGTAGTGGCCGTGCCTAAGCAAACTTCCCTAATACTAAGTAAACGAACTGAACAGACCCTCAAAGTATTACCTATATACCGTTATAGGAAACTTTGACCAACTCTTATTGCTTTTTCCTTCGGAATTTCGATTATGAAACAAGAAGGGACATTTGTTTAAAGAAATATTATTCTATGAATGATTCAATAGCATTACGGTTCGGCATCTTTGTGTTATTTTTTGTACTTTAACAAATCTGTCTTTGCTGTAGTTTGTGTTGATCTTATTCTCTGCTTTTGTTTAAGACGGAGCGGGGAGATGTGAGCACTTTCTCTTCTTCTTAGAACTAGTTACTAGTTCTTTCTAACCAGTGTAATGAAAGGATGAAAGTGCGCGTACAAGTGGTTCTATAACTTGCCGGTTTCTTCACGATTTTTTCCTTTATATCATTTGAGGATACCTACTGGTGAGCACTAAAAATGAGCATATTCTTCTAGATAAGGTGAGTCTCTATTTTATAAATAAAATTCTTAGTTTTTGGCAGACAAGTCGTGACAGAGGTTTTTATCAAAATGCCACAGATCTACCAACAGGAATCGTTTTCGCATTCCCTTAGTTGTACGAGTTACACCACAATGTGGCTAAGAGAAAACCAAACCATAACACACCAGTTTAATGAATTAATTTTAGGTAAGTACTTAGTTTTAAAAGTTAAATTATTTTGAGGTAATACAATTGTGTTTTACTAAACTGTACGTGACTTAATTTGCAACAATTTATTTCATGTGTGCTTTAACATAGTGTTATTATCTTGCCTTTTTAATTTATACAACTTTTGCTGAGTTTAGGACTAGATGGCGGGCGATGAAAGGCCCTGTAATCTTGCAATACTTTATTGTACACCGGATAACATTTACAAACAAGTAGGTACTTAAAAGTACATGTACAAATAAGGAGAAGCTATAACACAGGTGGATAAAATGTGGGTCTAGAAAGTATTAAAAATCAAAAGATCCTTCAATGTTTATAATTTATTCATTACTAGTTTCCACCCGCGGCTACGCCCGCGTATTACGATGAAAAACAAAAACGAATCTATCCCACGGGAACCGTATATTTTCCGGGATTAAAAGTAGGCTATGTGTTTTTCCAGACTATCATTTAGTCCATTCAGCTGCTTAAATGTGAAAGAGTAACAAACATCCATAAATCCATACTTTCACCTTTTTTAATATTAATATTATTAGATTATTAACTTCTCGTAAACTCAACGTAACTCACGCCCTTATTTACGACCCAAAAAAGGTTTAGGAGTTCACCTCGCCGTAGCAATTAGGAAACGCTTTTTTCATCAGAAAGTCTAGAAAAGAAAATTAGAGATTTCGGTTGATTAAATCTACGAGCCAGATAAAGTGGATTATTATTTTCTCGAGTTAACTCAAATTTTCTACATCAATCTGAATTTAGGTTAACCAAGGTCGTTTGTCTGGGCGCAAACAAACGTTGCCATACAATGCTTTAAAGGTTATTTCATACATCATAATTATATTAAAAGGTAAAATGAATAAGATATTAGGTATCTAAACTTGAATGTTCTCGTAGTGGCTACAATTTTTTTAATGGTGAACGTTGGATACATCACCATCTAGTAACAAATAAAGCAAAGCTTATACTAAAGGAAACCAGTACATTAAATACCTAATAACATCTATGAAATGTATTTATCTTGATTGGGATTAAACCCCAAAAACTCAAAACTATCAACAATTGGAATAAAACCAGTGGTTACATAGATCATACGTCATAGTCCTTAGAAGTACGTTTAATACATAAGCAAGTATTAAATAAATATGCGAATTTGGCTTCTACTTTTTATAAGGTCACTAACACTTTTAAACCAGTGTGGTGAAAAGATTTAAGTGAGCCTCAGAAGATTCGTGCACTTGACAAAATGTCTTCGAACTTTTTAGGTTCTACAATATACTGGTTGTTAAGTTCTATGGCTATTCATGACGACCAAAGCTTAACCCATTCTAAAGTATACAAAAGGGTTGACAACTCAGCTAACCCACAGCCAATACTTCTAAGCATCGCCCTATCAAATGACCACACAATCAACTTTGCAACTACTTGTATCTATGAAGTCACCGAGGGCCAGTTTGGGATATTGTCGGATCGTTCGGCTCGGGTTTTACATTGAAATAGTTCCCATATTGCAGAGCGTATTATCAACTAGTTTTTTGAAACAGATATTGAACCATTCCAAATATTTTTGCAAGCTCACATCTTAATGAAATCATTCCGTTTCAGAAGACGCTGATGAAAATACCTCGACCGCTCATCCAACCGGACTGGCCTCACAGCTTAGTTGGTAGTAGCTCTGCCTAATGCGCTGTAGGTTGTGGGTTCGATCCCCACCCAGGACTAACATTTGTGTGATGAATGCAGATGTTTGTTCTGTGTCTGGGTTTTATTATGTATTCTATGTATGTATTTACAAAAAAAAAAAAAAATCTATCAGCTATCTAGTTCCCATAATACAAGCATTACTTAGTTTGGGGCTAGATAGCGTTGTGTGAATTTTCCACCAATATTTATTTATTATTTATTAAGTACTGATTTGGAATGTATGTGTTAATCTGATAAGAACGATAAAGTTACATAGGCGTGAGAAACATTATAAATATTCTAGATTCTTTATCGCCTGCGATGTCATAAACTAATGCTACTGGTACTGGCCCCTAACTAAAAACTATTCAATTGATCGAGATCGTAAAATCCAATCGCACGAACTTTTCATGTCGTTACAAGGTGACAACTCGCAACTTGTCCTATCCAGCCCTTTGAAGGGTGCTGACAAGAGCAATATAGCTGATTTCTGGCTGTCTTTATGGCCCCTAAATCACTTACTTGACCCAAACGCGATCGGGACATTAAAAGGGTTTGATTTATATAAGAACTTGGAACATTCTCGCCATCTGTTGCTAAGTACACTAAAGTAGTTTATTGTAAGGTAAACTTGAAGTGCTTGTGATGTAGTACTTTTATAATTAACCCTTTCTAAAGATAAATCACGGACGTGATTAAGGAAATTGTGTTTTTTTTTACATTGAAAAATACATAAAATGTAAAATATTTTATGTAGGATAAAAAAATAATTCTCATATCTGGACGAAATAGGATTGTACTATATGTGAACAGAAACTCATAATTTTGTTATTTGACTACAAAATGAGATTTTATTAGAATATGCCTGCTTGCATTATAATTCAAACCGTTTATTTAACGTAAAAACTACTAAACAGACTATCTAAACTTCCTAGGCACAAGTTCTTTACCCAACAGCTCTATGAAGCGAGTGCATGCATTATTGATTAGCCAAGACACTATATAGGTATTTGCTTGCCATCTTCTCACTAGAAAACAAGCTGAAGTTTCTCGTTTCTCGCGTAGAATGAAGTCAAACTTTATAAGACGCTGCACGACACTGCCAGCATTGTTTCTATATTAGCTTCTCAACTGGAAATGCAAGACTACCCACCCTTTTGTGGATTTTGAAAAGTTATATGAGATGCTGAAACTTCTAAATTAAAATGATTACTATCAAAGTTATTTCTCTAGTCTTGTAATTTTGTATTGTTCTTGGTTTTTTATTAGTTCTTTTATGTTTCTGTACACATAATGTACTTATAACGTGTTGAATGATTATTATTTTTTGAAGAAGTAAAAAAATAATTTTAATATGATCCGACACCCTATAAGGGCCAGTCTAAAAACCAGCGCTGTCTTATAAAAGAACGGCATTAAACTGACACCGGACATGTTTGGCATTACGAAGTAAAGGGCCTACTCTATCTATAAATAAAATATTTCTTGTTGTATTCTAATATTATTTACCTACTATTATTATATTTTATTCTATTTCAAATGTTTTTCAATCTTTTTATGCCACTATTCGCCAGTGCAGCACTTCTCGTCATGTATCATTATAAATGACATTATACTCATAAAATCTCTGTTTTACTTACATGTAAACAGCATTGAGTTTAATACGGAGGCAACTCTTCTCCGGCGCGGTTTATAACTTTATGCATAATACTTTATTGTACTAGCTTTTCGTCAGAGAATAGTGGGTAGATATATATTCCAGTTTCACAAACTTTAACGTAGAAACTCGTAACACTTTTTGGCACGCTGCTAACAGCTAAGTCTATGTAGCGACTTGGAGGTAAACAAAACATGATCATGACTGTAATCCCTAAGCTCGGTAGATTTCACTTCATATCTCTAGTTAATTAGATCTTTAAGGATATCTAAAGAGGGTAGTCAGAAGCACGTCTAAACATAATATTTGGCATAATGTTCACATTTTGCGCAGTCGTTAGTATTCCGGACATGACTGGTTGCAAGCCCGTCGCCGTTTATAAAAATATAAATCTATGAAATACACCTTTGAATTTTTGATTCTATGCCGATTCTGTGATTCTATGGTATGCCGGTTTCCTCACAATGTTTTCCTTCACCGTTTAAAAGCACTGGCATCGCGCATTGTACATGTTTCACTCATTGGTGCACGACCAGGTTTGAAAACCACGACCTTTGGTTGGATCGTGAGGCAGAGGTGTTACCACTACACCACCATCGCTCTTTATTATTAGCTTTTTCCGCAAGAAACATTTCAGAATAAAACACTGCTTTAAAACCAAAGCAAACTGAAAAAGAGTAGACTTAAAATATCTCTTCACATTATCAACTCATAAAAACTCAAAGCTCCCCAAGAAGGGTGGGGCACGACCGGTCAAGTTGTAAGCCGCTTTCCTAGATCCTCTATCTCCGGCGTCGCACGCTAGTAGTTGCAACAAGTCTATCCAGACAGTATCGGGTCGCCATTTTGCTTAACTTAAAATGTAAATCTTTTAAAGAGCACCTGGTAATGTAGTGGTACCATCCCTGCTTCACGATCCGAAGATCTTGGGTTCAAAGCTGGTTGTGCACCAATGTTCCATTCATAAAATGTATGTGCTTGATGCCAGTCCTATTAAACGGCGAAGGAAAACATCATAGGGAATCCGGCTACCCTAGAACTAATAGTTCGAAGGTGTGTGTCATAGGTTAGTATTTTTATAAGCAGCGATGGGCATGCAATCTGTCACAACGGAATACTACTGTGCAAAATGTGGGCATGTGCCAAATAACAAGTTGGGTAGTGCCTCTGACTACTCTCTTTAGATATCCTCAAAGATCTAAGAAATTAGAGATCTAAGAAGGTGTCTATCGAGCCTGGGCATTAAAGACGTGGTATTTGTATACATTAACATCTGAACGTTTCCATGCTGTTTATTGAGATTATTTTTTCTATTCAACGTCTTATCTTATAGGTATAAAAAATCATATTTAGATCGATATACTTATAAAAATAAGTGGATTTTTGTATACCTACTGTGATTCTAAAAATTCCTTAGACACTGAACAAAATCTCCAAGAAGCTTGTTGTAGCATCTTTTTAGGTTAAACGAAAAAACCGCACAAAAATAAACCTATATTTCAAGACTAGGTATTTACCTTTATTTATTTATACAAAAACTTTCTAACTACGGAAAGAAGTGAAACATGCTATAGGGCATGAGAGAGAACCATGATTTGGTTAGACTATGTGGTAAACCCAATAATTCTGTTCAAATAAATAACTGGGATACTCTTTACTATACTGGCTCAAAGCCACATAAGTACCTACTTATATTGTCCTTCAGCAAAAATATCTAAGCACCGGTTTAAACTAACACAACTATTTTATAATATTAAAATGATGCTATAATACTTAGTAAATGCTGAATTAAAATCGTAGAATTTACCTTAATTTGCATTATCTGCTGGGTCCACTCCGCGGGTGTCTACCAACTTTCATAATTACTTACATTTTCTGGCTAGTACTTAGAGTTTTGGGCGTGAATTTAGCCGATTAATGATATAAGATAAATAGACTATCCATTGCGTGTGTGGAGAGTGGAGAGATAGATATTTGTATAATCAATTGAAGTATAATAACTAAAGATCTGATGTGAACACTTCAACTTAAAAAAATATATAATCACGACTATACACATATAATATGTATATAGTGTTCAAAACTCCACCAAGCCTAATCCTTGTTTTAGCAAGATTACATATTTTCCGCTATGCTATATACCAGTCATAAGTGGTTCACTCGGAATACACAGATATTTGAGATTATCTACACATTTTAATCTTTGTAAAATAGTTAACTTTTTTTTTCTTTGTTTTTTTTTTTTAACTTTATTTACCTTATTTAGTAATCTAATGACAGCCGTAGATGTTTTATGCACACTATTTTTTCTAGTATAGTTTTATGTTGTTTCCAAAAAGTAATAGACTCATAATCCCCACCAACATGTTAGTGGGGAAAACGCCATAAAATAGTTGCGTTTTGTCATAATCCCCACTGGTGGGGACAACTTAGTGGGGATTATGACAATATACCACATCTACGGCCTGCTATGATTAATCATACCACACCATGTTACATACATACGCTTGTAAAACTCAGCAAAGTTCGCATACTTCACATTTAAATTGCAGAGCTGGAGAGTTGGTCAATTAATATGCCGAAACAAGCTAAGCATGGTTTTAAGCCTACTCGTTTTCTCGACCGACATCCTTATTGCTCATGTAAAATTTGTCATAACCAGAGTGTACAGAATAACCTCATTTCAAAATTCAGAAAATTACGAATGGAATTTCTTTTATTTCGCGATAAAATAATTACAAATTTTGTTCTATTACATAAGTTATGAAACTTCTATATATATACCTAAGCATGGCTCGTTTTCATAGGCACTGAAGACTTGCGTGTAAAAAGTATCACTTGACTTTGTGTAGATTTCAAAAAGATGCAACAGCTTTTATTTTATGGAATCGAAATTATTTTATTCATAACTAGCTTCCGCTCGCGGCGTCGCCCGCGAAGTACCTACATAAAATATAGCCTATGTTCATCCTGAAAGTATATTCTACACATTGGTGAAAAAATTTTTCAAATCGGATCAGTAGTTTCGGAGCCTATTCGTTTCAAACAAACAAACAAACAATCAAAGTTTTCCTCTTTAAAATATTATTATTATTATTATTATTAGTATTAGTATAGATAAACAGATCTAGATTAAGAATCTCATACGGGAATACAATATCATCTTTAAGACTTCAATTAAGTTCTCGTGTATACTTATAATATCTTAATAATTATGATGGTATAAAAACATGTAGCTTTACAACGGTGCTACACTCACCCGGTTAGGTACAGTGCAGTATTCAGTGAGTCGAGCTGTGAATCCTTTAACGTACCCACTTAAGCCTTTAAAACTCATTCGGCTGCCTTTTATGTTTTGAGGTAGTTGCTTCCTGGATTTTGTTTTGAACAGATTTTATGTGAAAAGTTGTGTGTGTAGTATTTATAGCTCTTAATGTTATATTGGGCGGACTTTGCGAAACTAGTATTGAGTGAAAATAATAATAATTATTATATATCATGAGATGGTATTTTTACAAACTACATTATTATTTAGCAACGGCTCTAATTAGCCAATCTAAAGCATGTTACGTGCGTGTGGTCTTAGTGTTTTGTGTACAAGACCCGTATCTACTGATTTTCGCAAAAACGCTTTTGCTATATTATAGAAGATCAATAGTTTGGAAAAAATCTTATAAGACAACCACACTCAGCGAGAAATATAAAACTATCAGTATTTCATGTGGTTTTGACAACCGCAGATACATTTTTATCTATGATCACTATGATACTACTTTTGTAATTCCAAACGGGTTCTTCAACATGGTTGGAATAACAATTTTTACAATTTTCCGCTGTCACCATCGCATAACGAATGTCTTTTGGGTTGCTCGAATAGATGTGGTCTCAACAAAACACTTGTTTTGTCTCAATAATGGCAAATTCAATCTTTATTATTGTTTTATTTTTAAACTAGCAGAACTGCCCGCGCCTTCGTTCGAGTAATATTTTTTTTATAATAAGCATCAATTTTCCACCTGCAATCTGTAGAGGTTGAAATTAGGAATGCTTTCTTAGTGCACTTATTGACCTCAAAAGAAACCTAACCTCCGAACTTCAGCTTTCTAAGACTTATAATTTAGACTGCGTTGATCTATCAATTGTTAGAGTTTTTAATATTTCGTTTTATGCGGAAAAAATCTGTTCTTGCAGCTGAGCTTAATGATCACGAATACTTATTGAACATAGCATTGTGTTGTTCTAAAATTGCATTGGAGATCATCTCTATGAGCGGGTGGAAGCTCTCTGTGGTTGTCACGTAGTATCCACTTGTCGGCCCCCGAAGGAGAGAAGTAATCATTTCTAGCAATCGAAATGTCTTTTATATTCAAAGATCGTCAATTTAAATATTTTCATTTAAATCTTAATAAAATAACGATTTAAAAACTAATTTGCAGGACTGTAAGCAGGCACGGCTAATCTCAGAATTGTGTGATTGTGTGATCACAAAGTCAGATGAATTATTTTATTTTAAATCTTATATCATAAATGTCATTGTAAAGGACTTAGTGATATTCATAGTACGTGGAACGTTTGTGCAAACTTGTAAGGTAAGGTGTATTTTTAACTAGCTGTTCTCTAAGTAAGAAAGTAAGCACATTTTTTTGTGTAATAGGTACTAAGCGGGGATGGTTCCAAAAAAAGTTCATCTTTCTATAGTGTCATTAGTTACTTTGAACCAGAGTGGTGATAGGATCAAAGTGCATCTCAGAGGCTTTTTTTGAGTTTTTAGTCATCACGCGAGTTTGCGCAAGCTGACGTTCGTTTTATTTCTGTACAATGTCTTCCGACTTTTTAGGTTTTACGACCTGCTAATTTCTTTACGATTCAAACAAATTATTTGAACACTAGACTGATTATTACTAAACTTGTACTGTTTTTAAATGTGCAAAGCTAATAAAAATATTTTTCATAATCAAATTAACTTCAGACGCTTGCTGCTCCGTGCGGCCTTTTTCAAGTTTTTTATTTATCACAGCCCCACTACAGAACGATCAAAAGAATTAATTAGCTTCATAGCGGAAGAAACGTAATAAAGATGCTTTTTCTTGTTGACAAGCTTTTTTGTGAACTTTTTTAATACTCTGAAAAGAGGTTATAACTTTCGCATGAACATGCCATTTCTTGCTTCCGCAGCCTTTTATACTTATGTATATCTATTATGATACTAGGTGTAGATTTGCACGCGTGGTTTTTAAATAAAATGTAAATTATGTTAGTTAATTAGTTATTTTAGATTACATTATAATTCATTCAAATCCGTCCAGCCATTTAGGCGTGATTGTGCTACAAACAAAAACCTAAACATCCAAACATCTATCTATATCTATATAAGAGCTTGACCTGACTGACTGATTGATCATCGCCGAGCCGAAACCGCTGAAGCTAGAAAGCTGAAATTTGGAAGGTGGTTTCCTTTTATAACAAAACCACCCACTAAGACGGGATTTTTGGAAATTCCATTTCTAAGGGGGTGAAAAAGGGTGAAAACGTTAGTATGAAACTTTTTAACGCGTGGAGCGATTTTCATGAAACTTTGTTTGTGCACTGTAAATGCAAAATAAATGAACACATGTTTCAGGGTTTTTCAATATAACTATCAAAAAGGGGTCAAATGTGGGGTCAATTTTTGTATGGGAACTTTTTAACGGGTGTTGCGATTGGTCTGAAACTTTATTTGTATACTGTAAATGCAAAATAAATGAACACGTGTTTCAGGATTTTTCAATATAACCTTCAAAAAGGGGTCAAATGTGGGGTCAATGTTTGTATGGGAACTTTTTAACGGGTGGTGCGATTGGTGTGAAACTTTGTTTGTGTACTGTAAATGCAAAATGAATGGACAGGTATTTTTGGATATTCCAAAATAACCCTCTAAAAAGGGTGAAAGGGGGAGGGTCAAAGTTATGTATGGAATTTTTTTATTAGTGTGATTTGTTTAAAACTCAGTTTAGATACTTTAAGTGAACGAAGTCGCGAGCGGGACAACTAGTCTATGTATAATAAGTGACACTCTGATATAAAACACACAGCTACTGACCGTAGATATACATTTTTATACACCCTGTAAAATTTCATTACAGAGTGTATAAGTGCACTGTAAATACTTACACTACACACTATGCGCGCGCAACCTTACGGCGTAGCGTCAATGAATATTGCTGGCGGCAAAAACCCGCCGTGCCACAGGCACAATTAGCATCAGCAAAGGAATTCCTGAAATTCAACCCCTAAGGGATGCAACGGGAGGTTAAAGTTTGTATGAAAATAAGATAATGCGTACGAAGTCACGGGATATTACGGTATTCGCTTGCTAAAAGCAAAATGTGAGATTTATAGTTGTGATGTCTATTAGGTACAACATTATATAAATTTAATCAGCTTAATCAGTTGTTCTGACGCTACAGTATCGAAAATCGTATCGATATCAAGCATCGAATTTAATCCTTTCAACAAAGAACGTACGTCATTGTGTAAAACAACAGGATATCTGAATCAGTCATTGCTTTTCTGTTTTATTATTGGTACGAACATTGAACTTTCAACATTGTTCCGATGCCTTTTGCTTTGAACTCTGGACCTCTCGTTACAAAAGCGATTTATTAAAAACAGTCGAAAGTATCCATTTTTTTATACCCAGTAGAGTGCTTTTGAAATAATGTTGTTTTGGTCATCAAAGTTTTAATAAATAGATATCTATTTCTGGTTATGTTTTTGTTGGTTTTTTTATCCAAATGTTGAATGGTGACTCCATGTATTTTATAACAGCAAACTTCAGTTGGATTAAAAGAGTTGAGAGCAAAGCTTTTTGCAAGCCGGATTGCATGCAACGTTAATTTACTTGTCAACGCGAAGGTACTGTGCACGTGAGGGATCTATCGACAGCGATCGTAATTTTACGTCATTCTCTGCATCTAGTGATCGTGTAGCGTTCTGATGAATGCTCACACACATTTCGAATCAGAATTCGAATTGAGTCGAAAAAATACTTTCCATTGTAAAGTCAAGTAAACTCGTATATTCGGGATAATTTGAATACAGTGTCATGCAACTTTTCACATATTTATAGGACGCTGTAGTGCCTGCGATATAAGTTTTGAGGTGGAGAAGACTAGTTTTATATCGAATAAGCATAAAAACAGTCCGCTTTTCGCGATGTAGCGAAAGCGAATAGCTTACAGATTTATCAGCTAATTTGAATTTATCAATATTCATCAAAGCGACGTTTAGATTGATACTTTCGTAAGTCATAAAGCATATAAATAAAATGAATGATCGATGAAAATATAAAAATGAACTAGTTATTCTAAAAGTATATTTTTAATAATGTAAGCTGCATTTATTTCGCTATCGAATGTTTGTTGTGATATTATAATAGTTTACATTTGACTTTTGCGACGTATACGGAAGCTACCTCAGTTTATTTTACATATTGCTCGTGTGTAAACATTTTGCCAAAGAGCGCAAAAAAAAATATTTTGAGCTGAAATTTAGGGATTTAAAATATTTCATGCACTAATTGGCATTAATTTAATCAACCTTGAATAAGTAATTTATTTAGAGAAATACACAGTTATTACACATGAACACATTTCGAAACAGTTGAACTATCTGAGGACCTTAACATACGGTCTATAGATTGCTCAAATTTGAACTAACTGGACGATTATGACAAACAAAAGATATAGTTAAAACTTCAAAGTTAGTCACATTAGCCTCGGTTCACCTAAATATTTTTAAGTAAGACCAACTGCTTAATTTGAAAATGTATGGTAGTCTTAAGTAATTGGGAAAGTCAATCACAATATCAGATCTAGTACTTAGGTACTATAAAACACTTAGGTGCCTAGCTTAACTAGATTGCTAACAATTATCAATACGTCTAAATTAAACCAAGCAACTTAGACTATTTCCCACGAGACAATCTACCTATATTGACTAAACGCTTCACCAGAAATTAGACCCGCTGGTTCACTTTTATCATAATTTAAAATAAAAAATACTTACGATTTTACCAAAACTGTCTTGGTAATTTTTTCTGCAGTTTTGGTTTAGGTACACCTAAACCTTACTAAGCTAATACGTCTATAAATGATATAAAATAAATACTACTATAATAATACTGGTCTGGACTGGTCCACGGTAGCCCAGAACCGTGATGATTGGAGAGAAGGAAGGGAGGCCTTTGCCCTGCAGTGGGACACTACAGGCTCTTAATAATAATAATAATATAATAATACTACGAGTAATCATGTCGTGTTTTTCACAAGAAAAATAAAACGATGAATGTAAAATAAAAATATCTTATATTCGCATTACAACTCTAAGCTTTCTTTGAACAAAAATATACTATGTTTTCTTTATGATTAATAAATGCATATTCATACTCGTAATGCTGAAACAGAAAAAAATCTTTGGATCTATTATTATTCAAGTCATAGAAGACTTGTTAATATAGTACCTATTGAAACCAGCTGGGCTATTTGCCTGTGGTGTCACGCAATATCGATAATACAGGCACGAGTTCATAATAGGTAAACCTACGAGTATATCTACCTATATATACCTACCTACCAAATATTATACGAACGCCCTGCGGGTTACCCAACGAGTATAAATCATCTGTGTTCTATAACTTTGTTGTTCACGCTTGTAATTTGAGATGCTTTTAGTTCAGTATGTGCGGTATATAAATGATAGATGATGATACATATCTTGTATAATATCATAACCTAAGTACATACCAACTGTGTTATAACGATAAAAATTGTAATAATTATATTAAAACATTAGTTTTGCAATGTAACATAATAGTAAATAAATTAATCTGAATCTGACTGGGGTTACCTATACATAATTACTATAGAAGTTGAAGTCTTATTGCTTCACCCGAGCGACTGAATGAAGTATCTGAGTAGGCCAGGTCGATAAAATGGCAGTAAATACCAAGTAAATCCTTGTAAATGCTTTGTCCAAGTGAAGCCGTGGGCAGAACCTTTAATTAAAACCTTGCCTAATATCGCAATCAGCTCTAAAAACAAAGGATTAGCGCAGTCCCGATTGAAAGAGTGTTGCCAACTTGTATTCGTAGCTACAAAAACTGAGAACGACCTCTCCGATAGAATTAGAGTTAACAAACTGAAACGCTCGGACCGCCGGCAACTTGTTCAACTTTTCGTGAAACAGCCCGCTAGAAGAGATGCCACAGTTGATAAAATGCAGTGAAAAAGACAGCTACTAAGAAGGACGAAGTTGGCTTACCGAGGAAAGACGTAAATGCTAAGATAGCAAGTTCCTTTTGCAATGCGTATCGTTGACTGAAAACAACAGAGAGCGAAATGTCAACTAACAAAGAATTTGCTGCAAAATATACTCGTAAACAGATCGTTTGCTCATTGTCGTCAATGATTACGTTGGTTAGATAGAGTCCATTCTTCAATTAAAGTTCGTCTATAGTCACCGTGTCATATGTTTGCTCCCGTAGTATGTAGCAGTGTAACTTTACCGAGTGCAAGTTGTATAGGCATAGTAGCAAAAAGATTATTAAAAAATCAAGTGGCAGTTTCGTCACGATTTAAAATAGAATCGTTCATGTGTTTTAAATCTGGAAATGTAAAAAATTCTGTTACCTATTGAGTGACTGAAAGATTAAAGCGTAACATAAAACATAGGTTTTAGAGAGCTGTTTATGTTTGTACCTATAAAAAAAATTACGCGAGTGTCTGAAAAATGAAGAGAGTCCGACAGATAATAATAAAATATTTTTACCTTAAATTAGGATAACTAACTGCTCTGTTCAGACTGTGATTACAGTGTACTCCATATGGTCCTACTTCCCAATGGACGTACTTGTGTGAGGTGGGAGGAGAGCATGAAAGGTTTCCCTTTTCATGAATGTTTCTACATAGTTTATGCAATTACATTTTCTCATGTTCTTTGCAAAGGAATTTGTGTTTTTGTAGACTAATCGATACAAATATAGGAATGTTTTATACAGATTTTTATAATTGGTAAAGATAAATTTACATTGTTTAAAAGTTGACGAAGAAATGAGTGTGACAAACAGTTTCAGTTACAAAAAGTGATGATGAGGGTGATCACATTCACAAGCTTAGAAATTATCTTACTTATATCCAAATATCGAGCGGGGTCTTATGGTAAATATTATGAATACCATAGATCCAGTAAGAACTTCTATTACTCAAAATCTGATCAAACTAGTCTAGCCCTAAAAAATAATAAGCCAGATTACAAATATAAATAAATAAATAAATAAATAAATAAATAATGCTGGACAATCCACACAGCATCATCTAGCCCCAAAGTAAGCTACTCAAAGCTTGTGTTATGGGTACTAGATAACTGATATATTTAATACATTATATACATAGATAGATATTTTTATTATACATAGAAAACACCCAGACCAACGGAACAAATTTCTGCAAATCTTACACAAATTTGTTCCGCGGCGGGAATCGAACCCGCAACCTCTTGCGTCGCAGGCGGACCCTCGCCCGCTGCGCCACTGAGGTCGTCAAATATAAAAGATTACTGTAATAAAAGGTTATAAAAACAAGGAAAAGATCGAAGGCCGATTCAAATTAATAACACGCTACGCAACACCATGCCCAAGTTCTATGGCAACTTTTAGAAATTTATTTTCCACGAAACATTTCCGTGTGCCTCTAAAATCATTAATCAGGCTTCACTTTGGCAGTGACCCAACGTCCTTACTTCCCTCTCATTTGTATTTACTGAAAGAGTTTCAGATCATAAATCATGCCATATTGATAAATGAATCCATTTAATTTTTTCAAATCTGTGAGAGGCTACGTCTGTTTGAATTTAAATTATTTAGCTATTTAAATTTCGACAACATTTTTGATAAGTTAACGATGTCGTTTATAACATCATTAAATTTATTGGACCATCTTCCGGTGACGGATTCCAGCTGTTTAAGTTATTGGGAGTATAAAATGAAAGTAAGCTTTTATTAGAGAAACCGCCTGATATTTCAGAAGAGATTCTGTGTCTGCGTTTATTTACTTTGAAAATATAAGTAACAGAACAATGTTTTCATTTCATCATCAGTGCGAAAGGAAATGAAATTTAATTCGCAATAATTCATAATTCCTGTGGCCATCTACGAATTTATTTTACGTAGTACCTTTAGACTGTTTATTGATCGAACGAGCGAAGCGAGCAAAGACTTTTCTTCAATGTACAGACATACCGAGTTCCTGTTATCTGTTTATATATATATATATATATACACAAAATAGATTATGCTTGACTAGTGGAACATTTCGCGACTTCGGTCATACTCGTATAAGGTGTATTAAAATTACTATCATAATACATAATTTAATAATCATACATCAAACAATTCTTCCATTGTCAATTCTAAAGCTAAGTGTTATGGTTAGGCTGTGCGTTGTGGTACTTACAAATATTATTTTCATGAAAACTTTTATAACAATGTATTTCTCCAATACCACTTAAGCAGCTTAGAGTTTGTAGAAAAACGTAGACAGTCTACAAAGCAAGCTAAAACATCGATACGCGATGAATAGCCCATCTCCTGGCCGAAGTGCCGGAAGGCGGTTCGCTCAGCCTTTTAACGCGTCATGTCTTATTACTGTAAGGTCGGCAATAGAAGGCACTTATCTGAGGCACAGATTGCAGAAGTTTTGGTTCCGCAGGTTTATCAAATTTCCTGTAAAACGTAGATTTTTTAAAATAAATTTAACAAAGGCAACATAGAGCTTTAATAAAAATGTCTGCCTAAATCGTTTTATTTTTCTTGGTGTTTGTGTCTGTTGTTTTACTCACAGAAAGTATATGAATTATACAGCGTGTAACGTAATACCCCTATAAGAACAAAAGGGGTGTATTCAGACCGAGCACTAGAATACATTGACGTGTGCAAAGGTTCAATACATCATATTTGAAATTCCAATACAATTTAAAACAAATCATTTTATGATAAATTTGTGACAACCCTATGTGTTTGTTTACTATTTGCGTAGGTAACAAACACACGCGCACCCTCCTATCGCGTCGGACCCACACACACACACACGTAGACAATTGAACGCGTGTGCCATGCTCCAGATGAGATAATAGTAACTTCAGCTTTCAAAAGAATTTGCAATTTTTTACGGATCTTACTTACCTACATAATTCAACGTAGAAATTAAGGTCAAAGATTAAAATCATGATATCTTTTTATATCTTTTTATTAGTAAGCTACCTATCTATCACTGAATTTTGACACGTTTTTATCACTGTTGACACACACAACACAACACATTTCACAGGAAAGGCTCAATGTGCCCTCCTCCACGAAAGATGCAAATATCTGCTCTGCGAGCCACCGTTTTTGTTGCGTTCCGAAGCTTTTCAGGCGTTATGTCCGCACACGCTGAAATTATTTTCACCCTGAGGGCATCTACTGATGGGCTTTCGACGCGATAGACGATAGACTTGAGGTAGCCCCACAAAAAAAAAATCAAGGGGCGTCAGATCAGGGGAGCGTGGAGGCCATGCTACTGTACCAGCACGACCGATCCACTCGCCAAACCTACATCGTATCGTACGCTAATAAAGTTTCGCGAACCGAGAGATTGCTTGTTGCAGTTGTTGCAAGGAACGAATGCTATTGCGACTGATTAAAAATGACATTTCATTCAACCAAAAGTACCTATTGCCAAAGAGAATATAATCACTACCAAAGAGAATATAATCACTACGTCTATGAGATGGGACATAGAGACTTTTTAATAAACTTCATTTAACATACCACCTATTACTAATTTAAAAATAAAAACGTCAACAGTGTCAGTCAGCATACGTTATACCAACGTAACGATAAGAACATAGGGATGTTCTCAGGTTATTCCTGATTATATCGATATCGATAAATTATTATGAAATGCATCGTGGATTCCAGCTACAAAATTAACAAAAATAATTGCCGTTACAAATAAAATGAATAATTATGGATTTAAAAATCAAATTTATTCAACGTTAATTTACGTTTAGGTACAACTTAAACTTAAGGATATTATACAAAGTACGAGCAGCTGATGTGTCAGAGTAGACAGCTATTGTGCCGTGTGATAGCTCGACTCGCCTCGCTCGGTCAAAGTCAAACAAATTTTTTTCAGTAAGATTACAAGGATCACAGTGAATCGTCTTATAGCTAGATGATTCTACTCCTGTTCCTTCGCGACCAGTACGGTGATGAACCAGGCATCATAGCATACAAATGAAAATGATCTCCACAAACGTATTTCATTTCATGAAGTTTTTCAATAGGAATATAGGCCAAGTCTTCAATTCCGATAATCTGCGCCCATTGTCTACATCTAAAATTAAACACACCATTGAAAATATCACTAACAAAAGCCATGTACTTATGTATAGCCCAAAACTTCTAATAATGTCAATAATATGTAATAAAGTTTATCGAAGTTTATCGATAAGTAATGAAGATACTTGTGCTACATCACTACTGTTTGTAAACACGAAAGTATTTTTCCTGCCGAGTATCTATTCATTTATTATGCTCTGCAGACAGTACAAAGATACAAAATTCTTCAGTATGATACTCAATTTGTACTTACTTTTCTTCATCTAGAGGGAATTTCATCATAAATATCCTTTTTTTCTCATTTATTCGACCATATCTTTTTCGACAAATTGTACATGTTCCGCAACGAGGAGTCGGTGCCTTTTTTGTTGAAAGGCACATTATAACTATTTTTAACTTTCTCACAGCTTAAAACCACGCATAAAAGACCAAAGAAACATAAAACTTTGCAATTTGCAGTAAAAAAAATTCAAACAGAAAGCCGTTAACTGACTGACAACTGACATGACAGCAGACAAAGTGAGACAGAGATGCAAAAACATAGCCTGAGATAGCAACCAATGAGAAATAGGCTGTTCACATAAAAATGAAGATTAGTAAGACAGAAAAGTCACAACCTTTGACTTTAGTGCCCAAGTAGGTAGGTACAAAATTGGATTGAAAAATGCTCCGATCAACAATAAATAGGTACATCGTTGGAAAAATGAAAGTGAAATTATGGTCACGGCTTTATCCTCAGGCACGGTAAACATCCTCTCACACTTCTTGGTATCTACTCAAGATACCTTTATGGCCCAAGTAGGTAGGTACAAAATTGAGTAGGTACCTATCTCCTACTAGGTAGGTAGTTAACAAAGAGATCTCAAAGGATCTTTACCGTGCATAGGGATTTTAGTCGTGAAGTGACCTTACATTATAATTACCAATAAATACCACGGTACCTAGCAACTAGGCCTTCAAAAAAAACAGAAGTTACTTATTAAGCTACCTCGTTATTAAGTAAGTAGGCTAGGTAGGCACATTATTGATTGATGTCCGTTCTGTTACCTATTTCATCTAGAGTTCACACCTAAAGGTCAAAAAACAGCTGTTAGTAGGGTTGCCTCATGTGGTGTCAAGGTACGTATTGGAGCAAAGTTTAAGAGACATTTCATGAATGAAAACCTTTGAAACTTTAAAAGTCGTTGAACAAACGTTGTTCGCAATGACGTATAGAATACTCCCGTTCCGGCCTTATAGGGATATTATGTTACTCATTGTAGTGACATTTATACATACGAGTACATAACTCTCCTAGTTATTTATTTAAATTATTTTTGGTATATCCTACTAATATTATAAACGTGAAAGTTTGTAAAGATGTCTGGATGTATGTTTGTTACTCTTTCACGCAAAACGGCTGAATGGATCTAAATGAAATTTCTAAATTTTGAATAAAATTTGAATGTTCCCGTGGGATATATTTGTTTTTCTTTTTCAAGATAACATGCGGGCGAAGCCGTGAGCGGAAGCTAGTTATTACATAAATGTGTAAATAAGAAGCAATAAAAACATAAATTCTTAGCCAAATTGTAGCAGGATTTACTAAGATTATGAAGACCCGAAATCAAAGGGGTGATCGAGCATGGATGCGAGAATGATGCGGTTAGAAATGTTTGATAAATCTACGTCTTTTATGGTTTCTACGTCGCACCTGGAGTAAAAGATAACATTGTCCTTCGAGTTTGTTTCATTACATTTAAAATTTTATCAGGGTATCGTAATTTATAACTGAGGTTAGATTTACATTTTAATGCTTTTGCCAAACACAAATTCACATCGTGGTGTGTTGTGGAGCTCGTAAATGTCAAAATGTTATTTCACAAGGCGGTTTCCGACCACCAACCCTAATTATTTTGGTCGGCAATTAATCTATTGTACTAAACAACCTAAAGCCTTTGAACCAAAGGTAAATGAGTGCTGTTAAAACCAATATATTGCGCTGAAGTATTCATAGAACGAAGCGTTAGAATAGGGTCAATTTGTTTGCTAAATTACATGTCTAAAATTTTGTACTCCACGGGGAACCTAAAATGCTTTTCAGTTTTGTATTAGAAAACTGGATATTGTAAAATTCCAAGAAGCTTCTACTTAGTGGTGCAAGTTCTAGTCTAAATCACGTGCTCTATCTCAACCCGATCATCGCTAAGACGATAGATACGATTATAATCTATTACTATCTATCGAGCCAGTTTAGAAGAAATGTATTTCAAAGTCTGTCCGCGTGACAACACCTTGCAAAAATTAAGTACTCAAGTGTAAATTATGCCTAAAAATCTACAAAACATTGAAAGTTCTATCGACAATTCGACATCTTTGAATGCAAGGAACTACTGATACTAGGCTATTTATTTTTATCTTGAGTTTGCCTGGAATGCCAAATCTTATACCTTTAAACGAGCAATTCTTGTATATATATATGTATATATACATATAATCGGAATCTCGGAAACGGTTCCAGCGATTTTTATGAAATTTAGTATGCAGGGGGTTTCGGGGGCGATAAATCGAACTTGCTAGGTTTAACTTTTAAAAAACGTCGTTTACCCCAAAAAAACGAGCAAAGCTCGGTCACCCAGGTACTAAATAATGATAAAACGAACACTTAACTGGCCTAGACTACTCACAAAAACTTCAGACTAAAAAAGAATAACCTAAAAAGCGTTTAGTCGCTTCAATTGATAAAAGCATTGCGTATCTAAATGTACCTAAATCCTTTTTTAATAAACATTGCTTTCAAAGCACCTGCGTCCAACTAGATCTCGTAGAAAAGGGTGATAAAATGTTATACAACACGTTATTATTTCGCACAAAGAGCCCTATCGTTTTATCGTAGGATTTGTTCCATAGTTTTTCTTTCCTTATCCAGCATCCGCACCAAGATTAGCCCACAAAGTTATCTCAATACATGTTGCGTGTTTTTATATTTTGTAAAAATAAAATGTTCATCTTCACTTTGTTGGCTCGCGTCGTGGCATCGGAAGCTGGGTCCGCTCCCGTCACTTGCGTTAAGTCTCGGCCTCTTTGGAACTTTTAAAGTATCCCACAAAGGATTGAATGTCGAACTTGTTTACCGCAACTTTTCCAAACAAAAGGCAGAACTAGAGTGCATTTCTGAAACCTCTACGTATATATCGTACGAGTAGATCTTGTTTTATATAAGCGGACGTAACATTTTATAAGAATAAGCTCAATAGGTACTAACTCAGTGCTCATAATTTCTCGGTGAGGATTGTTTGCCTTTAAAAAAAAGCAATATATTGGGGCTCAATAAGGAATACCTCGATCATGGGATGACACTTTGAATTTAAAGCGGCGTATTCAATTACTGAGATCAAATTCATGCGCGTGTCGCTCGCGCAAAGTAAAAGAAGTCTAGCAACATGCCGCATCATACCAAAATGACGTGTTCATCATGTTTTGTGTACCTACCTATTTAACCAGTAACATATGGCTGATATATGGCTATACCATACAGTAGTTTATCACGGAATTCGAGGTAAATTTTCTAAACACAATAATATATTCTAAACGAAAAAATTCACTTGTTAAACTGTTGTATTCAGAAAAGATAAAAACAAAGTTTACAAGGAAAAACTAACACGAAAGTTTAGTTTGTACGTAAAAGTTGGGAGAATGCTGTGCGATATGCAAATACTCGTAGAAGCATTGGTGAACATGCCGCTAGCTATTTCCAGATTTGCATAAAAGAACTGCAAAAAGCCTCGACATCTGTACCAAATAAACATAAAAATACCAACAGGCGACATCTGCATTCCCAACTTGACCTTCAAAGTAGAGGACACTATGAATAATGCAAAAAGTCCACTACACATTGAGATAAATCAAAAGCATCCCACATTATTCTATTACTCGGCTCTGAGCCGAGATCCGTCGCGAATAAATACAGCAGAGCAGTATTCACGAGCTTTTTTCCTCGTAAGACGTTTCTCACTTATTCTTTTGGGGTTATGCCGTGACTGGCGGGGGCGCTCCGAGCTCATCATTTGCATCCAAATAGCTCCTATAAATTCGCTACCCGAATTTTCACCATTCTCTTCGTTCCTTGGGAGCAATTAAATACTTTTTTCTCGCGGCTCTCGGGTCCGCTCGATTTTTTGGTGTGAATAAATTCAGCTGGCCGGATTGCAGTCAGCGCGCCGGCTAGCTTCATTATATAAATTATCACGACACACACCTAGGTAGCCTAATTGAGTGAAATCACCTAGAGTTGGATTTCCCAGGCAATACCAGGACCAATTTAAATACTTTTAATTGTCAGTTGCTTAGAAATAATGTTACATTCATAAAAACTTTATTGCGACTTGTTTATTTTTGCTGAAGCAAGAATACTTTATGTAAAAGATTACGTCGTATCGCTTTCTGTATTTCTATCGTTAATTTGTCTCCATTTATTACCCGAAGTGGCCATAAAAGGCTTCATTTACTTTTTATCTCTTCCAGAATGATCTCTAATTAGTCGAGTCACTAAATACTCGTGAATAGATAACTAATTCTGTGGGAGGTTTGTCCTTCCTTATTTCTTTACAGGTTTTTTAATTACTGTGCAGAGGTCATGGTGTACCTAAGAACGCTTTAGCGTAGGATGAAATAAGTATACTCTCTGCGTGAGCTTAAAATACTGTGCCTCTGTACCATACTATCAGTAAGTAGGCTTTTATTATTTATGGTGCTCAAATAACACTCAACGACTTGAAAGAATTCGTAGAATTTTTACTCAACCGTTTGTGTTCGAGGCTTGCCAGCAATGCACGCTTGTGTAAGGGCACAGAGAACAAATTCTTAACGGACATTTAGTTGCATTCCTAGTAGCATTGCACTGTTATAATGGCATTTTGCATTCTAGCTTCTATGAAAATAATATTTTGTCTTATTAAAGGAACTTTACCACGCCTTAAAAATTTGAACCGTTTTTTGATTTTTTTTCGCACACGTATAAAACGTATAAAAAAAGACTATAAAACGTATAACATTTCAATTGAAAGTACAAAACAATTATATTTCTTCTTCAAAATACGAAATAACTTAGAAAATATGAAATCAGAACATATTTAGATATATACCTATATGAGATACATAATAATGTAGACTCGTACTATTAATATTATTACTGAATCGAAATAAACCATATTGCGTCCACAACAATATATCACAAACTTGACAATCGAATCATTTTCTATCGATGAATGATTTCTTATTATGGTGAGAGCCAAGTCCGGAACGGACGCAATGGCTCGGAAATGATAAGCGTTTCAAACATTTTCAGCCACTTTATGTAAGATTTCGTTTCTCTTGTATTATTACCTACTGATGGTTATCTGATGCACGTTTGTGTCAGTATCTGATTGTTTGGAACAAATCGATTCTTTGAACCGTAAGGTGGTTTTTATATACAAAAAACTCCGAATATTGTTGAGATCGGTAAATGAAATGAACTTGTTTGTTTTGACAAAGCCACGACATTTACAGTCATAAGGATGAAGTCCGTGGCAATCGCTAGTAATAAATAACAGCCAAAATTTACACTTTACTCTGATCTACACCAGAATTTTTTTTCTCTCTTAGGTATCAGAAACTATGAGTGGGTATCATTAAAACCATAACACTAGGTATTAATCGGGTAGAAATATTTAAACATTCAAATATGTACTTCTCCTGCTGCAGGAGTTGAACCCGCACCTCTCCGATCTCAGCCAAATACTTGCCTACCTTCTCACAAGATCAGTCAAACTGATTGCCTGGTACACTGTATTTTAATTTTTACAATAATTCAGAAATTAGACAGTTTCTTTTATTTTTGCTTCTACTTAAATCTAAGTCTAGTTATCTATTGTATAATGTGGGTGTTTACACACCAAAAGTAGAATATTAATTGGTAAAGTACCTACATAAAGTTTCTAAGCTTTGCGTAACATTAACATAGGTAGGAAATCTAGCTACTCGGAAGCATGTGAACATTCGATAAGTTCGCGGTCTTGGCGGAACTTAGTTTATCCTTAATGATGAGTTCTCTCAACTATTCAGTGGATTAGTTAAGTATCTAATGGAGGAACTTTCTCTTAGCCTACATAGGTGTGCATAAACTGAAAGTACTCTTTTAAGTCTGAAAGGCGTTTTAGTCAAATTTAAAAATAATACTTAACCACTTTGTTCGAGGACAAGGACTATTGCAGGAAATGAATAGATAATAGAGCAAATAGCAAAACTGAGAGAGGGGACTATATTATCATCTACCTATTTGGTATGCTGAGAAACTGCCAAGAATTCAAACTTCCGCTACAAGGAAATTAGGTGCTCACACGAGACACGAATGGATCCATCTCAAGCTGGTGACATTTTGCCAAGCATTTCTCGATTAAGCCGACATCATACTTAGTAGGTTCTATGCAAATAAAAGACGCTAGAGCGCGGCGTCTGTGTGTACTATGTAGGTACTCTTGACACCGCATCGCACAGTGTGGCGAAAAGTTTCAGCTGCCATGAAATTTTATTTTGAGGTTCTACGCAATATTTTTTTTCAGGGGACTATGTTGCTATGAGTATATTAAAGTTTGACCAACGCTGGAAATAATGTGTCAAAGGTTTTTTAGAATTTATTTCATACACAAAAGCAATAGATATGATTAATATTAAAAATCTTAAGCTAATTTACGATAAGAAATTGATGAGGGTAAATAATCATAATTAGAAAAGACAAGAAACATTTTACTTTATAGTAGTGAAGTTTCATACAGCTAAATGCATAATGACGACGCAAAAAAATATCGGCCGAGTTGGCGATGAAAAATATGATTTATATTGGAAATCGTCAACTGGCCCAAACGGCCGAGTTTTTTGTGAGTCAGACTACGATGGACTCATATTTTATGTGTTATGAACGTCCAGTCAAGCTGCGCCTTGGCCGCTTCTTAAACCTTATTTGTGCTTATTCTACGGGACTCTAAAAACGCGTCCACACTCTTGACAAAGTGCCGTAACCGTGACGTTTGGACGCACACGGTTACAGTCACTGCAGTAACGCTGAGACATATTTTTTTTGTTCAGTGTTTATTAATTACAAATCTGGTACGCTTACCCATTATGTGATTATCAGACTGGTAATGCTTAAGTCGTTTCAAGATGTGTAAATTCACTAAATGCAGGTCCAGATGTCGTGTTAATCTCATTCCACGCGAGTAAATTACAAGATCGGAGTGAGCACTTGGCCGTTAGCCAAATGGCTGGTCGCATCAGCCGCGATTCACAACGCGACCAATAATTTTCTTTCGTTCGACGTCGCCAAGCGAATATCTTAAAATTTTTGATTGGTGCAGAAAAGCTGAAAGGAATTTGCTTGCATTAGGCGCTTCTACTTCTGCCAAGCAAGCAGATTTCGTGTTTGAAAGAATGGATTTTGCAGCGATTGGGATCTGCATTATAGTTTTATTTTTATACTACAGACTAAATTTGCTATCCAGTGAATTGTTCTGTTTTCGTTTTGAATTATAACTCAACTTTAACTCTTAATTTTTTATAAAGAACTTCATAATTTTAGCGGTCTGTGACTTCAATGTTGTTTTCTATGCATAAATTATTTGTTGTTGGTGTATTATTAATTAATTTTCTCGTTAAACTAAATTATTTAGCTTGTTTAATTTACCTAGATGTTTATATTAGTTCTTGAAGTAAGTATACCAACGTTTTACCTCTATTTTACACTATTACTTAGTTACGGTACCATTTTGTAGGAAAACCGCGGTGGTATAATAAAGGTAGGGTCAAGGAAAAACAAGGAAAAAAGGGATTTTTAAGGGTTATTACAACGAACATTACCCAGGTAGGTGTTGTACCTGGTCCGTACCTCATGGCACGTGTTAATAATGTTACTGTCAAACTGTTCCGAACCTTTGATATGGGTCAAAAGGGGTTCAATAGCGAGTGCGATCGGTCGCCCGGCATATTTTCCACTGAAAACCTACATGGAAAATAACGCGTCAATATTTTTTATGGCGAGGAAAATATTAAACTAGGGGAATTGGTTTAACAGACATATTTTGTGCCAATAGTAAATTTTATTCATAACTCGATAGCTGGCGAAAAATTGATTTGGTCTGGCGTTTTGTGTCTGCTCTTGAAAACCTAAGCGGGCATTCTATGTTGATCTGTCGGTGTAGGGAAATTGATCATATATAATATTACGAGCATCGATCGTATCGGAATTCGTATTACAATTTCACTGTTTATTATCGTTGATCTGTAATTAGATGAATTAATATTACTTGCTATAAGGCACGACAGATGTTACCATTTGAAAACAAATACCTACTAAAAGCATAATCTGAAAATATAGACAGAAAACAGATAGACTCTATTCTTCGCTCTAACGAGGAAAGGTGGAGCATTCCTATCCGAAGGCATGATATCGCCGCTATGCACGTAAAATAGTTAGTGAGGAATTTTTTCAGTAATTTAGATTCAATTCACAGCAGCGATGGCGGGCAATAAATAAAGTGCAACTCTAAATGAGGGTAGATGCTTGGAAATAATCCAACTCACTGGCAGTTTTTGCTTCGTTACATTGCAATAAAATCCGCCTTGCCGAACATAAACTGTGAACATATCTACGAGGCACCTACTTGTTTATCGTTATGCGATGTTTTGTGGGAGTTCACAACTTTGAACTGCTGTGTTTTGATCTACAAAACTTTAGTCATTATAACCTAGACTGAATTTCGTAGTTTTAGTGTTCTACATTGTAAGAGCTAATTTAGTTATCTATCTGTAGCATCTATGTATTTTGTTTTGACAAGTTTGTCATTAAAAAAAAGAACTTACAGGTTTTTATAAAGTTGTTTATAACGTTATAAAAAGGCGCTGGTGGTGTAGTGGTAGCACTCCTGCATCACGATCCGAAGGTCGTGGGTTCAAACCTGGTCGTGCACCAATGAGTTTTTCTATTCGAAAAAATATGTGCGCAATGCCAGTGCTCTTAAACGGTGAAGGAAAACATCGTGAGGAAACCGGCATACCCTAGAACTAAAAACTCGAAGATGTGTGTCATAATGTTGGTATTCTTATGAGCGGCGTTGGGCTTGCAACCTGTCACGTACAGAATACTAACTAATTTGCAAAATGTGGGCATTTGTTAAATATCATGATTGGACTTGTGTCTGACTACCCTGTTTAATTATCCTCAAGATATAAGTAACTAGAGATCTGAGAGGATATCTACCGAGACCGGGTTTTTTATTACGGTAGTACGTTAAGTTACTAAGTTTAAAGGAAAATATTGAATGTTTGTTTATGGTTGAATCAACTTGAAATAGATTTTAAACAGATTTGCACGTGAGTCAACTAGCTTGCATATAGTTTACTTTTTATCTAAGCAAAGCTACAGGCTAATCTAAGAATATGACGTAGAAAACTAAATGCATGGTATTAAAATTAAAAATAAAAACACGACAGTCAGCAATTTGTTAAATTTTTAATAAGTGATACAGTATTAATCTGTCCTTTAATTGCCGACCCGTCGGCTCTACCTTGCTCGGATTCAGAATTTTACATTTAAAATATGGCCACGTGTCGTTTTATTAATGCCCACATGTTCACTCCTTGCCAAGTAATCCCGTTCGATAGGCAATGGATGGTTCAATATAAATAATATCATCATAGATAAAAGAGTACCTAGTCATTCTAAATTTGCATAGGTTTTTTGGTTATTAACCCTGATGATCTGATTATATCATTTAGTTAGGAAATAAAAGTCTAGATTTTATATCAAAATTTCATAAAAAAGCGACACGTATTTTAGCCTATTAAGAGCGCTGGTGGTTTAGTGGTAGCACCCCTGCCTCACGATCCGAAGGTCGTGGGTTCAATCCTGGTCGTGCACCAATGTGTTTTTCCGTTCGAAAAATTTATGTGCGCAATATCAGGGAAACATCGTGAGGAAACCTGCATATCCTAGAACCAAAAATTCAAAGATGTGTGTAAGTATATAGGTTAGTATTCTAATAAGCGGCGATGGGCTTGCAACCTGTCACGTACGGAATACTAACTACTGCGCAAAATGTGGGCATGTACCAAATATCATGTTTGGACGTGCCTCTGACTACCCTCTTTAGATATCCTCAAAGATCTAAGTAACTAAAATATCTGAGGAGATATCTACCGAGCCAGGGGATTACAGTCGTGATCATATTTATTATATATTTATATTTTAGCCTAACATACCCTAACCACACTGCACCACAGCTGCAGTGAATCTAGTGCACCTTAATATATTTAAAATCAGGTCAACCAACCTCCTGTTGGAAGTCTAGCATAAGGTTTATCCATGCAAGATCACTTCACGTTTCACAGTTGATTATCTCAGAATATTACGGCTCAATGCCTCGGGTATATCAACACTGAAGGCGTTAATTTATAAGCTTTATAATAACAGTATCGATAACATTTTCCACTTGAATAATCTTATTATTTCTGGATAAAACAGTATCAAGGTATTAGTATTCAATTTTAGTATCGAGCTGTTTTTTGTGCACTGTAAAATTTTATAAATAATTCTTTGCTAGTTTATCACCGTTAATTGTGTTGTAGTTGTCAACGAATTTAAAAATATTGATGATAGCTTCCGCTCGCGGCGTCGCCCGCGAAGTACCTACATAAAATATAGCCTATGTTCATCCTGAAAGTTTATTCTACACATTGGTGAAAGAATTTTTCAAATCGGTTCAGTAGTTTCGGAGCCTATTCGTTTCAAACAAACAAACAAACAAACAAACAATCAAAGTTTTCCTCTTTATAATATTAGTATAGATATAAAATTTCAAATATCATGACAACAACAGAATCAAGTAAATCGCTAGTGTCGGCCACGTAGGTACGCAAACCAACCAGTCGTAAACAAACTCATCAAGAGACGAGGAGATATGCGTCTTGCAATTAATGATTCATACAACATAATGTATACTGATTCGTTTCAAGTACGACGCTAGCGTCGGCCACGGAGGTACGCAAACCAACCAGAAGCATACAAACTCAGCAAGTATCTGTCGAGCCACGGAGATAAGCGTTGTGCAATATAATGTGTCATAGATACTCGTAGAACACAATTTATACTGGTTCGTGTAACTGATGTTGACAAAATACAATTAACATCAGAAGAAGATCGACTGACTGTACATCAATTTGACAATTAAATAGACATTTATGAACAAAGGCATATGGAAAATCTGTCATATTGGCAAAAGTTTATTTCGGGATTTGTACCAAACGAGATTAGTACTTTTAGTAGGGGAGACGTGGAAGAAGGACCTTCGCCGATCAGATAACCAGACGAGACGTATTTTTTATTAAATATAATTTATAAACAAATATGTCTATGATAGCTTGCCTATTAAAAAGTGTTCAATTTAATTAATTTTAATAAATTTTTTTTCATCACCTTCACTGTTTTGTTAACCGAATTAAAACTATCTTTACTGATAACGGAAACCTACCCTACGTACATCATCATCACTTTGTCCTCATCCCACGTTACGTGGGGCATCACGGTGTGATGTAGATATCATACATTATTAAAAAATATTCAGCTACACGTAATAACTGAACATCACAAACGCATCCAATATAACATTTTCCAAAGACAGATTCCAACAAGGATGGATCTATTTTACCACAACCAGTGCCTCTGATTGTCCTTAACTTTGCAGGCGTCATATTGGAATTTCTTTTGTCCCGCGCCCTGCGCCATTGTTCCGTGCTCCAGTCATTGGATTGAGAACGCTTTGAATAGAAACTGGATAGATACGGTTATCCAAGCTACGTGTTATTTTTTAAATAGGTCCATTTTTAACATGAATATATTCAGTACTCCAATGAATTTTTACATTACTGCGTAAACTACAATCAGTATCATGATCAGCTCACTTTATACCACTGCTGGATATAGGCATCTCCTATACGCGTCACTGAGTTCCGGTGTTCGACTTTTTCATCCACTTTCTGCCGTCTTCTTCATATTACGTTTGCGTACCTACGTAACTTTGAGTAAGATTAACAAAAAATAAATGTTTAAATTCAACTAGAAAAGTTTTTTTAGTTACTGGAATTATTTCCTTAATTTTGGGGATTTTCCTATGATCATCCCATTTATGCATCATAAACTTCTTCAGGCTTTTCTACCCGCGGGTTCGTATGTGTAGTACCGATTTAACAGTAACCTGTTTCTTATCTAGATCACAAATTTGGTATAATTATATATTTTACAAATTAATCCAAATCGATCTAGTTATTTTGGCGTGATTGAACATTGCAGTAAACTTTAAAAAATCTAACATTCAAAATATTAAAAGGATGATTTTTATTTTATCTGAACTTACATTTATTATTCATTGCCATGCCATATCTTCCACATTCGCTTCTGAGTCTCTACGCATTGGAACAATCAATCACTAGTCTGTCTAGATGGAATGTGTGGTTTTCCAATGATTACTGCGAACTTCGATGCTTATAGCGCAAGCTAAGCGGTTTATTCCGAGCTCCAGATTTGAATGGGTGTGCTGTATTGGAAATGGAATGATTCCTGAATGTTCGTTAACAAAAAACGTGGCACGAATTTTTAATACCACTATTGTAATACTATAATTATGGCTTCCACTTCTATTGTCCTTAAAAGCCTTGATAGACAGACTGACTACAAAGTTGATCCAATAGAGATTGTATTGTTATTTTGAGCTAAACGTTTAAATGAAAAGAAGAGTAGATCACGATAGCATCAAAGAGTACCAACGATAAAAATTACCTTTGCCATATAACAATGCGTTGAGTTCATAAACCAACATTTTTTTACTGCTAATTGCATTCACAAAATTACGCAGCGCAAAATGAACTTAACTTTTGGACATTTTATCAACACCCACTTTATAAAATTCTCTGGCATTTCTTGGAACTTAGACCTTAACTTGATAATGCAATTTAAGTTTTGCAGACAATGCGAGACTCACCGCTCTTTGTTTTGAAATTCAATAAGGATTTTGTATACATACCTACCTTGTTTGGAAATGGTATAGACATGAAACCAAAAATTCTAACACAGAATCATGGTATTCTGTTTACAATTTTTACCTCTATGTAGGTATACAAAAATATGTTAATTATTAATATTATTATTTTTCCAACACAGACACGACTGTTTCTACCACCAATTTAATATTTTTTACTATACTTCATAAACAATTTATAAAATTTTCAGTTCACAAACATCCCCTACTGCTTTATAAAAGGTCACGTTTTTCAATCCTTTTCTCGGGTAGGTACGCACGTGTCAGATATCTATAAGGAAATTAAGCCATGATAAAAACGAATTGCTTACGATATAAGCAAACTAGCTATTACCCGTGACTTCGTTCATATTTAATTAATTTTCTATTGGTTTAATAGTTATTTTGCTATTCAAGGAGACAAATTCAACAAATCAAAAATCATGAAAACTGGTCAAGCCGTTCTCGAGTTATAATGGTGTGCTTAGCACGACCTTGTTTGGTATTTTGTTAGATTTTTAGGTTTTAGTTTTCATGGATTTAAACCTGGTCTTGCACCAATGGATTTTTTTCTATGCGAAAAACTTTTGTGAGGAAACCGGCATGCTCTAGAATTACAAATTCGATGTGCCATATTATGTTAGTAATCTTATAAGCAGCGATGGGTTTGCACCCTGTCACGTACCTACAGAATACTAACTATTGTGCAACATGTGGGCATGTGGCTTAATACCATGTTAGAACGTGCCGCTTACTACCCTCATTAGATATCCTCAAAAGATCTAAGTAACTAGAGGTCTAAAGAGATAAATAGCCTGAGAATTACATTTTTTATGTATTTGATCATCTTTTATGTAAGTATTTATACCTAGTATTACTACGCTTTAAAACAATAGTCAAGCGCTAAGAATAATTAGACACAAGAAACTGTATTGTAAAGCCAAAATGTATTTAGTGAACAAGTTTTCGAGCAAATCCAAAATTACTGCCGCCATAATGGGGCGTTTTCGAGAAAATGTGCATTCAGCGCGCGGTCACTGCATAGTTCACGAAGCGCAATTCAAACTTTCAAAACGGCATTGCCAAAGGTATAAAATAATATTACATAACCTATTTTTGTACAGTCGAAATAATTAGTGATTTCTATAATATAGCAGTGAGTACCAGTTGATTAATACTAAAGAGTTAGTAAAGATTATTAAATATGATAAAAATAATAATTTTGTTTAGGTAGGACTAATTTTTATTTAAAAATATCAAAGGTACAGTCGCAAAATGAAAAGTTTGACCAGTTTTCAAATAAATTCGTTTACGCGTTCCAAGCACATCAGACGAGAGTGCTGTACTGAAACTTATGTTTAACCGTTTGACAACAAAGTTTAAATTCACTTACACAAATGTTCTTTGATCTAGCAGATAGTTGTCAAATGGTTATCAAAACTGAGCAAGCAATAACATATCTTAAGGTGGTCAACCTTTTAATTCCGAGACTGTACAGACACGGCTTCTCAACGATTTTAGTATATCTATAGATAGATATAGATAGATATATAGATATAGAAGAGCGATAGGTGTATAGATAAATAGATCATTTTTTTTTTTTTTTTTTTTTATTATTATTGATTTTTGACATAGAATAAATAACCACTTTTAATGTTGGCATACCTGCTTGCGGGTTGAATACATTTGACATTACTCTAGTTATAAGACCTGAGGTTACCATTATTAATGTATTTGGCAAATAAATATTTTGATTTGATTTGATTTGATTTGATTTGATTTGATTCACAAATATCAAACCCTCTAGAAAGTAAAGCCGCAGTCAATGCTTACCTTTCGTCCAGAGCTAGATAGGTACCTACGTAATGCAGCCGCTGGTCCGCTTCATTTGGCGCATCTCGCCTTTCGACGGGTGCTGTTGTGAATAGAATCCAAATTACTTGAAAAATTCCCGGCAACATTCCCGCTGGTGGGAAGATCTCTCCAAATTGCTGCAGAAATTCGTGAAGCGCTTTATTGGGGAGGTTAATTTGGTATTGTGCGCCTAGCACCAAGTAGGTACTGTTGGGTACAAGTACTGAATTATTTTGCAGAATCCTATTATTATTATAATGTGTTTAGTTATTTTTTTGTGATTTGATTTTCGGCCTAACAAGTAATAAATGAATTTCTATGTTTGTTATTAATATTTTATTTGTGGCACTAAAATTCTATTCACATGTGTATATAGATACTTTGTTTATTAATCAGAAAATCCTATCACAATCAACATCTTATCAATAAAGTCGCGAATAGTATCAATTTTGTATTATGAAAATTACTCGTAACACTTAGTTTTGAGAATTCTGCACAAAATGTACTTCCTCACGTTTGTTTATCAAACACTATTCATAGTGAGATCGATGCAAAATTACATTCAAGGGCCCTACCACAACCTCTTCGAACAATAACAAAGTAATTTAACTTTGATATTTCGTACCATGACCTATATGTATTGAAGTAGCTTGAAACTTTGACGTTTCCGAAACATTATGGTTTGTAATAGCTTATGGTAAGGCCCCAAGTCTCTACAATACAACTTGTTTTATTCTTAGATTACTTTTTAATACTCTGTGGGGCTGTACGAATGGATAAGGTTTTTTATATAAAATATATCAAATTATTATCTTTTTTATGTGTCAACCGACTTCAATGAAACAAAGCCTAAGTTTTAATCCAAGCTTATCTCAATACATTAGTGAAAATTTTCGATTTGGTTCAGCCGTTGCGGAGAGTAGTGTGCACAAACGCAAAGATAAACGATTTTATTATATGTTTAGAATATCTAAATATATATAACTCAAAGGTGACTGACTGACTGACTGACTGACTGACTGACTGACTGACTGACTGACTAACTGACTGACTGACTGACATAGTGATCTATCAACGCACAACCCAAACCACTGGATGGATCGAGCTGAAATTTGGCATGCAGGTAGATGTTATGACGTAGGCATCCGCTAAGAAAGGATTTTGATTCTTTCTACCCCCAAGGGGATAAAATAGGGAATGAAAGTTTGATTTTGTTTTTCAACGTACCACAGGGGCAAAGCCGTGGGTGGAAGCTAGTACATATAAATATGTTTGAAGCCAAGCTGAGGTAAATACAAGGCAGCACCGCACCGAGCGGCAAAGTAGAGACATTTTCTGTAACGACTCACTGTAATCCTAAACCGGTAGCAATTAGGTGTTTGCTTTCAGTGCACTAGACCTCACTGTAATATCTTCTTTATTCAGAGACTAATTATGCTAGTTTCATTTGAAACTTCTACAGTTTGTGCATTTTATCTGCTGAACTTAATGACATTGAATTTAAGATATTTTCAAAGATTCCCCCATTCCATCATTACAGCTCATGACAGCAGAACAATAAATTGTTTCGACTGATTTCGACGAACATTTCGATCCGAATAAATCATTGTCGTTTTGCAGAGTAGACACCCTGCGCATCTATTATTATTGTCCAGCATTATTTATTTTTTTATCTAGGTTTGGTATATATTTATTTCTGTTATTAGTACCTGATTTGCATTATAAAATCTCGAACTAAACTCCGTCACTGCAACCAGTATCTGTTAGCTTCTTGTATAGAATTGAGCTTCGTACAGTGTATTACTAGCCTCAACGCGTAAGTACTAGGCAATAAAAACGTGGTCAGTATTCTAAGGCTTGAGTTACGAAGCATTTAAGGTTAGCCAACACCGAATCGGGTGTAATAAATTGTAATAAGATTGCTAATTAATGTCCAATCTTGGAGTTGCTTCGTCATCGTAGGGATGCCAATCTAAAGAAGAGTGGATGGTGTAGCTTTATCTATTTTGGAAATAAGTTGGCGAACAGGGGTTTATTCTCAGTGAAGTAAGAAAATGTCAGTGGAAATGAAAGGAAGTGAAAAATCTGGACAGCCATTGTTTTGACGTGCATTCTCATTGACATTTAACACACTTTGTGCTGCGGCTTCGATATTTTTTTAGCAAAGCAAAGTGTCTTGTACTGTCTTTATTTTTAAATAGTTTTGTATCATAACTAATTTTCTTAAAAAGCAAACAAAGCTCATGTTTTACAGATTATGCAGACCATTCAGGTCAGAACATTGACCCTCGTACCGATTACAAAAATTAATATCACACTTGACAGAAACTGTTAAACTTTACTAAAATTATAAATTTTATTATTATAATGAGCAAATATACTGTTGATAAGATAACAATTTCCTGTTTTTGTTTTATAATATTAACATATTAGCAGTGTTATTCAATATAATATCATAAAGATGTAGTAAACGCTAAACTCCATATTTTTTAATGTAAGTCTACGAAAATATTAATGTTCAGTCGTCCCTCAAAAAAGTCCTGAGGTCCTAACATAAGCTGCTTAACCACTATCAAAGTAATATGACTTTCATATTTAGTATCACGACCTATAAAACTTCTGCTATTCGGGACGGAGACAAGTACAACAAATGAAAAAACATGAAAATTGGTCCAGCTGTTCCAGAGTTATAAGTGTTCGAACAAACCCGACTTTGTTGTACTTGAACATAATATTGTCTTTCTAGCGGAGGAGGGCGCTGACTCTGCTACACAGTTTTTTTTTAACTTTTGCAGTAGTCAGCCCACAACTGTACCTATTCTACATTGTTTTACTTTGTTCCTAATAAAGATTTTTGTATTTTTTGTATTTGTATTGTTTTATATAATAAGATTTCTGTAAATAAAGAAGTAAATAAGAAAATAAATTATTGGTAACATTATTAACCGTAACAAATGATGACGTACCTACTTAAAAATAGGATATTCTATCAATGTTTTTTGTTATTTTATCAGGAAGAATTACTACACCGTTAGGCTATTTTTGATTTAGCTAGTTTATCCAATTACATAGTACTGAGTATAAAATAAACTATCTTCGTAATAAATACATTATTCCAGAGTTGGTTATCGCAGGAGTTACACGATTCAAGTTTGAAAAAAAAATACCTTACTTTTCAAGATGAAGTTTCTGATAGTGCTTGCCATGGCAATGGTTGCCGTGAGTGGAAGATTTGTTCTGAGCGAAGGTATGTACCAATTTGTCATTTATATTTTGATTTATATAGATATATACACAATCTTTGTTATACAGAATTTAGGTTATTCATACAGTGTTAAATGGAGTATCTGTATGTCTCAGATTCTCTAAACAAATCTCAGTTATCTAGCATTGTCATTTTTAACCAAAAATTGGTTCAATTCAATCAAAACCAAGAAGGTGATTCTTAAACAAAACTAGGCATAACTTCACACTTTTTTAAAGCCAAAATGAATTTAATTTCGGTAAAGGGAAAGCTTGAGTGTGAGCATTTTCATATTTAAACTCGTGAATTTTTACCTCAACAGAATCAGCTAGAAATATTCAGAAATTAAGAGAAGAATTCAGGGAAATAGGTGAGTTTTTATAAATTTATTTTGCGTCTTGTCATGACTGACATGATGTGCTTACACCATTCTAAAACAGATTAATTTTACTTTGATGGCAAAGATATATTTAGCTGAAGCTAAAAAAAATCACACAAAGATCAGTGAGGCCAAAAATTTTAGGGTCTTGCAAAAAAAAATTATATAATAATATGCTTACAAAGTTTTTGGTTTTAATACATGCAGTTTTCCTTGCAGTGTTTTCCTTCGCCGTTTGAGAGCGTCTATAATTATTATGGTAGCGTGAAATAGTATGTTAATGTACATTACCTTAAGGACATGCTTAGATTATAGGATAATGTTGAATAATATAAAATCTTTATATTTTAAGATAATGCTATTAAAGCGAATCCAGAATCTGCTGCGATACAAACGACAAATTTCATGAACAGTATTGGTAAGTTTTACTTATTTAATTAGTAAATATTTGCTACGAGTAGCATCTATGTTTTTATAAACCTCTTATTAATTTTTATTTAGTTATTAATTATTCGAAGTTTTCCATCCCTATCCTATACCTTCGACGGCAATGATATAAAGTTCTGATGAATTAAAACTTCAAAGGTGTGTGTCATACCTAAAAACGGTGATGGGCTTGCAACTTGTCACGTAGGGAATACTAACAACTGTACAAAATAAGGGTTAGTGTCAGTTATTATATTTGGAAGTGGCTATTCTTTAAGTGAGTTGAGAGCTGAGGAGATATCCACCAAGTCTGGGGATAACAGTCGTGATAATGTTTTTTTTTTTATTTTTAGATGCTGATATAAGATCTAAAATAACAAAAGACTCTATAAAGATGATGAGTGGTAAGTATTGTAATTTGTAAGTTTGTAAGATGTGGCCTGGTTTTAAAAAGCCTTACCTTAAAAAACGTTATAAAAATATATGACTTAAAATTACAGTCATTGGACAGCATAAAAACTGCCATGGTTTCAGATTGGCTCAGATTAACAATACTTTATTTGGGGAGTTCTTAGTTCTGTTTTAATTTAAAATATGTTTAGATACCTACATAATTACCTACGAGTATGTGTTATTATAAAAAATAATTTAGACACATTATCACAAAAATATTTCTTCTATGCCTAATTTATTTTTAAAAATGCAATTTTTTTTGTAGCTATGATAAACGGCAGTAAAACTATGGGAGAAAGGTTCAAGGAAGTGGCGCAAATTCAGCAGAATACTGGTGAGTAAAATGCACAAAACACTGCGCATAGCCTTAACCGTAAGTCTTAGATTGGCTTTTGAAGGTTAAGTTCCTTTTGAGATCTGAGAAAATATTTCTCAAAGGGACATACACCCCTTTGAGATATCTTGGCGGTTGGTTATAGTTTCTATGAAAAAATATCACGTAATCCACTAGACATCGAATAATAAGGTTAGAGCACTGGTTTGTATGTGGCAACATTTATACCGAAGTAGAATTGTGGTATATTCTAAGTATTATTAATATCCCTTTTAATATTCGACTATTTTATATACAGCAAACCTGTGGAAAGAAGCCGAAAGAAAATACAACGAGGTACTTGAGGTAAGTTTCGAACTTATTACAGAGTAAACGGTATGTACATAGAAACTTCATAATATTATTGTACATGCATTTTTACAAGTTATAACAACTATATTATACAAGAATTTTTACTGTGTTGTCCGGTGTCGTAGCAAAGTGTCTTGGATTTTGTAAGTGACTGGCGTACAGTTCGCGACTTTGTCCAAACGATTAAAAAAATAATAAAAAAATTATCAAAAAAATAAGTTATGTAGCTTTTTAATTAAAATAACTATTAGTCAAACTTTTTTTTAAACCTGTTCAGTAGTTCTAACGATAACTAAGATTTACATCATTACAAACTGTACCTTTTAAAATACCGGTAAATGGTATGCAGAAAGTATTTTGGTACGAAGATTTGCATAAAGCAAATATTCGAGCTTTATTAACGAAACGCCTTAATTACACAAGTTTACTGAACTAAAGGCAGAAAACTTATGAGTTCAACGATACTGCAAATACGCAAATACATCTGCCTCGCAGCGGTAATCAAACTAATTTTGCGTTTCAGCTAGTACGAGTATAGTAAGTTTGAAATAATGAACTAGCATGATAGACGATCTTTAAAGGTTCCATAAAAAACATAAGGAACCTTTAAAGATCATCTATCATCGTTTTATTAAACAAAAACTTGTTGAATAAAACTAATTTTACTTTGACACTAGTTTAGCCCATTGCACTAGCAAGATCATCATAAAATAATCATTATTTATTAATGCAACATTTTTTTTCAGTTGATTACAAACAACGAGGATGATTCAGTGAACGAAAACACCATATCGAAATCATAAACGCTATCCTGATGTCAGCAGCCATCACTAAATTTCTGTCTGTGAATGACGTGTGAATAGCTTTTTGTTTTATATATAAACAATAAAATAAACTTTGAAACGAGCTTACGAGTACATTAGTTTGAAAAAACAAGTCTTGCACTGGCCATAGGACTTCCCGAAGGTTGTAATAGATTAGGTACCTTAAAGCGGCACGTATTATTACGTTCAAGATTGCTTAAATTATGTTGTGTACAACTTTTGAAGCGACCAACCCCAGATTCATACATAAAACAGAGGAGTTGAAGCAGTAAAAGGTACTCTCGCAAACTGAGCATCCTAAATATGCTAACGCGGAGGACGATTTAAACAAAGAAACATCGGATTCGCTGGCAACCATTTACGTGTAAAGGCTGATAGCCAATGGAGCATCGACACAGGCGGAATAGAGCACACAGTTTGGAATATTTTATTAATATCTTCTGTCTCATAATAGGGTTAATTATTCTCATATACTACTGTCTATCTAACAACTTTAGAAAGCGATGATCGACACACAGAAATGCTGGAAACAATGATTTTAGTTTTTCCAAGGTTTGTTCCGAAACACTTAAATAATAGAGGATATTATGACGGATGATAGAGGGAAATAGACGCAAGAAACATGTTGTGTTGATCTCACATGACGTAGGAAAGGCAGGAAGATGATGTTCCAGAATACTAAGAATGCTTTAGCTTACTTCTGTCTTTAAAGCCTTATAGCAGTAGCGTTGTGGCGTTAAAAACGCTTGACATTATCACGCGCGTGAGACACGCCGCGTGTTTAGCATACAGATTGGTAACATTTAGCAATGCTCTACAACGGTGGCGGGTTTTTGCATTCGGCCCCGACTGGCAATTAGAATATGCATTGTTCTAGCATTTGCAGTCATTTGATTTTGTTTTTTGTTGGATATAAATATATGTAGGTTGAACATTAGAGATGTCCCTTGCCAAAATTACATTAAGTAATCGCTATTCCTTTGAGCTCGTTTGCATGACGGGATTTATGTATAACATATTGGTAGTTATTTCATACAGCGCCATATTGTCCCAAACTAAGCAAAGCGATAACTAAATAGTGGCGAGATATTGAGGTATTCCCGAATGGCACAAAATATGATTTTGACTTTTGCAGAAATGGGAATAAAAAGTGTGCAGTGATATTTATATAAAAACGCATCAGACAGGTGCGAGATTGGCATACACTCATATTTTGCATCTTCGATTTTTTGTCCTACAGTAGCTAGTTTTTTATAGCACTGGCATAGTGCACCACTATCGAATGAAAAAAAATATAAATGTACAAAGCCGAAAAAAAAGATTGAAGGATTCAAAATTTTAGTAGGAGCTGGATAGTTGAATGGTGGTAGAATTTGGCAAGTAAAGGCGGTTTGAGGGTGGCACGTTTGAAAACTTTGAATCCCTTTAAATTTGATACAACAAAGTTTAAACTTAGGTGCTCCCACATAACAAAATAATAGTATTGTATTAGCTTACCTCATTAAAAAGCCCCATATTTGCATAGCAGATAGGCTATCAATAATGATTAAAAAAACTTTACTTTAGCAAAACTTTTATGTAGGTGCACCAAGTTGTGTAGTGTTTACGTTAGTGTCGCCTTTGCAACAGTTTATACACTGTTTGTAAATTGAAATGCCAAAACTTTTCTAAGAGTGGCAGTCTCTTTCTGAATGTCATCTTTCTGTTCTTACGTTATTCGTTTCCATATTGAAGTGGTAGCAAGTCAGACCGAAAATGTTCTTATTATAAACACTGTAAATTGCTGGGTTTGGGGGTGCTATATAGAGATACATTGTTAGACAAAATATCCGAGAGTAGAACAAGTTACCAGAAATTTCTAATATTCCAAAATCACCAGTGTTACTACCATTGATGTATTATTGTTACTACGAGTATTGGTAGGTCAAATGTCAAGTTGCCAAATTGTCAAAAAAATAAAATTATCATGTTTAACAGCTATGAGCTAAGAACGCGAAGTAGTAATTTGAAAAAGTTGTCGTTCTGCATTTTTTAAAATTTGGTTGTAATGAGAAATTAGCATTTTAGAAGTAGACACTGCATACTTTACAAGAAAACAGAATACAAAATGCTACGTGATTCTACGCCTTCACTCTATATGCTACGCCGTAGCACTTCCAGCGTAGCAAACGAACCTTATTTCCTCAAACTCTTTAGGAATATCTTTTTATAATTGCAAAGAAAACATGAAAAGAAATACCTACGGAGAATTTACTTGTCAAAGTAATATTTCTTTGTAGGAAAATCCAGGATAATCGTTAATACTTTGCCCCGAGCCAAATCCCTTGTATAGATTGCGGTATCACCGTAAATAACTGCGTAACTGTTTTTATGGAGGAGAAAATTACTCTTTTCACTCACTGCCTTTTATGTACAGAGTTTTTGTTTACGATTGCTGCTTATTTTTGTAATGATTGATTTATGATTAACTTATTGGTAAAACTTTCAAAGTCAAAGTAGTTACTAAATAATATCAAATGTGGCGGCTAATACTATCGAATGTCTTGTTTAAGTCTAAAAATTTAGTGATCTGAATCTGAGTAATAAATATCACTATAGATTATTTTGGGGTTTTACCGGGCTTTACGGGCAATGACAAGTAGTATTACTTGGATATTTCGTATCATGACCTATAAAATTGTATTGAATTAGTGTTACTTAGAGTTTGAAATGTGACGTTTCTGAAACATAATGTTTTGTAAGTTTTGATATCTGTAGTAGTACAAACACATACATTGTCGAACGAATTTTTCAGCGGAATTAGTTTGACAAAGTTCTTCGTGCGTCCCGTCCCGTAGGTTCCCCGTAGGCGTCCCGTAGGCTTGACCATGTTCGCGTTCACAGTAATAGTGAAATCTTTAGTGTTCTCTTTGAAGTGTTGAATGATTTATAAGCTGTACGACTGTAGTACAGTATCGCGTGTCTACAAACACAGATCAGACGCTGTCGGTGCATAAAGCTCAACATACAGTCTTGCACTTTACCAATCGAAACGGAGCGAATAGATTTTATGTAAAACTAGCACTTGCCTGCGACTTCACTCACATTTATATTTTTTAATATTTTACACAAAACGTAGCCTATGTCTTTCTCCGAAATACAATCTATCTCCTTGCCAGATTTCATTATGATCCCATCAGCCGTTTAGTCTTGAAAAGTTACAAAAAAACCGAGTTATTTTGCATTTATTTGCATAGATCAATGATTTCGCGATAAGGTTGTGTTCTGAGGGTCTGTGCGTACGAACTTCGCTGTGTATTGTATGCGGACGCGGTCATTGTGTAGTAGCTACGCACAACTGACGTCAGCAATTAATGACTGCCACGATAAGACCAAATACAGCCTAAGATGACGTGATGGAATTACAGAACGATTATTTGTTGATTCTATTTCGAGATTGAGAAGTTCCGCATTTAAATGTCTTCCTCGATCCCATCACTGGAAAGATGTGATTCAACTTTGGAACGTTTTGGAAATTTGATTGGTTAGTGAAGGAAAACATCGTGAGGAAACCGGCATACCCTAGAACCAAAAATTCGAAGGTATGTGTCATAGGTTAGTATTCTTATAAGCGGCGATGGGCTTGCAACCTGTCACGTACGGAATACTAACTACTGTGCAAAATGTGGGCATGTACCAAATGTCATGTTTGGACGTGCCTCTGACTACCCTCTTTAGATATCCTCAAAAGATCTAAATAACTAGAGATCTGAGGAGATATTATCTCCTGAGCCTGGGGATTACAGTCGTGATCATATTTATTTATTTATTTTTATTTATTAGTTAGTGGCTTCCAGTGAGTTGGTGTGTTATTTTCGTTAACAAACTTGATTCCTTAATGCCCTCGCTTGGAAATTGAATTTTGAAAAAATATTTTTAGTGCATCTTTATGTCATCCTCAAAGTCCTCAACAGCTTTATGAACCCTACAACTGTCAGTAAGACGCACATCTATTTTTAATATTTAGATTTTACATTATACTCTTGTTCCACTAATATGAAGTCAAGCTACACCATGAAAGGTTCCAAGTTTCATCAGCTCGAAGCTCTTCTCATTATAGCAAGATGATAGTGACAATATTTGTCACCAGAAAATTTATTGACACTTTTCGAATCCTTTGATTTAACACCCCAATCAATCTGGCAATATCCAGTGGCAAATCAATGACACATAGCCTGCACTAGACTAATATTTATCCCCGTACCCAATCAAACCCCAGGCTTTTCCGAGGCCATTCTGCGCCCCAGTGATGCAAAACCGGGTAATACCATCCAATACGGATGTGATGTTACAAGCAAAACCTATTATTGGAAGTGTTTCTGGTTTTGTTTTACGATGGCGCTATCAGTAAAATGCTTGTAAAATGTAAGGGCTGGTGCATGATGTTCCTTATTAAAGACTCTCAAGTGGGCATGCCAACCACACTACGAGTAGGTATATAGAAGAACCAGTTTTACTGTAAGTACCTTATTTTTATCTATCTATAATATACGGGTACATATGTTTATGAGCTAAAACTGACAAACTGATTCATCATCGCATCATCGCCGAGTCAAAATTGCTAAAGCTATAAAGCTGGGAGGAATTTCAAAAATTCAAAATCCAAAGGGTGCACAGTGTTGCAATTTTTATAAAAAAATACCTAAGTAATCGAAGTCACGGCGAGTTCTACTAGTAGGTAGTATATAAGTTTCTACTATCAGCAGACAATAACAATATTATTGAAGAGAACATTTTTTATGTAATAATCATACAAATTTATAATCCCTGCTTAAAACGTTATTTATCAAAAAGATTACTCCTTTGGTTCAGTTAAAATATTTCTCGTGTAGATGAAGCTGAAATGGCGATCGTTTACAAAGTATTCGCATCGGCAGTAACTTCAGCTATTGAGTTTATTGAAGCCTTTATTATAGCTGGCTGTGTACCGAAACGAGTAAACTTTATGCCACCAAATGTTTTACTTTCTTGTAGTTATTAATAACAAATGCGGGTTAGTGTAAGTAATATTCACAATCTGTGACCTCGCTGCCTTAAGTAAGGTTATATGAGTCAATGGCTTACTTTAGTGCCAGAAGCGGCCCAAATGATCAATTTTTGAAAATCCAATAGCTTATCATCCTTTCTAAAGCACAAAACCGCTCACATAAAACACTGTACACTACACTGTTAACTTTTCTGATTTGTTATATAATGAGTTTTTCAGTATCGCAATTGAGTCTAAATTTCGTTACTTACTGCACTCTAAATTAATATAAAACTCTGTCTATAAAATAATATGGTTTTAAAAACAACTTTCCTAAACGTTATTCCTCAAATAGCTATTATAATAAAAATGAGTAAGCCTATCTTTTGCCGCTGCCGTAGGTATACATAAAGTAACGTTTTATTTTCCATAACGCGTTCATCAAAATCCTCCGCTCTCTTTAAAAATACGAAAATTCACATCTCTAGCGCTCCCAAAGAACCCATTTTCACATGAATAATTCTGCCACCACCCTTCTATGGCCCCTTCCTTACCGTCTATAGCCAATATCCCGACGTGTGAGAAACAACACGTCGTAATGAACAGCCAATTTTATTGTGCCTCATTTAACATGGAATTTTGCTACTTGAAGCGAATAACTTTATGTGAAATTTCGGAAGGAATAATTCGGTCGGAAATGTAAAATGGTAGTAGGATAGAATACGCGGTTTCTAAACGATTCAGATTTATCAGTTGGGAAACGTGTTTTTTTTTTAGTTTATTACGTCAATTTTATTTTAATTATCAAATGACAAAATTAACAAAAAATGGTTTAGGCAACTTGGGCGTTTCTTACTTGCCAGTGCATCGTATCTATTATCCTACATGAAACACAGGATATGGAAAATACCCAATACATTTTGTTTTAATTGATATTTTTATAAATCTTCAATAGTGAAGAATTATTACTCTTTAGATTGTTTGAAAAAGTTCAAGAGTAGGCCCTTATCTAACTCTTAATTTATAAATGAAGCCACAAAGCAACCTTGAAAGATAACCTTTTAAAGAAACAGCTTGATAGATATTATGTTGTTTTTTTTCACAAATTCCCAAAGGTTTCAAGAACGGTAAAGGTATCGATATTTCTAATTTTCCGCGCGGCTGGCGTTAGTTTGTAATACGATCCTACAGCGAGGCAAAATGCTTTGTGTAGACTGAGTTTCCAGTGTTATTGTTTACGCAGGAACATCAGAATAATAGAGTATTATTTTAAGCTAGCGAATTCAACCTTTACTCAAAGAGATAATTGACAACTTCGCTCTATGATGTCGCATACTTTGAGTTTCTGGAGGTTCTCATAGTCCATTCCACATAGCATGGGTATGGTGAAAGCTGTCACACACATCCGTATTTAATCACTTGCTGTCTCTTTTGCACTCATCTATTTGCTATGTTGAATGTAACAAAAGATGTGGTGTTTGTAACTCACACTACAGTTTCAAAATTTCATAATGAGAAAGATTTTTTTAAGGTAGGCTGAATAGCTTAAACGTTGTAAAGTATTTTAGCGATTATATTTAATAAATATATTTTGACTTGAATTTTATTACAATTTTCTTCAAATTGTAATTCTTACCTACCTGAGTACACTTGGTTGTACTCATATACTAAAATAAGGTCTTTACAAATATTTTTATGCAGGCTTTTGAGTAGCTCAAGTTATTTTTACACTATAGCAAACTTATTTTTACTAACGCGCTGTTGTCTTTATTTATAATAACAAGAAACTTAAACTAAGAAACTAATATAAAGTCTGTAGATAAGTACGTTGAGTTAAGTACAAAAGGACCATAGCAAAGCTGTCTTAATTGCAATAGTGCAGGTAAAACCAGAAATTACGAGACTAATTCGTTTTGCGGAGAAATTTGGCACAGCTCCTGCAGCAGAAAATGAACGTAATCGGCGGTCTTTAACTTTGCGACCCTTGCATTCGCGGTCACCATGCTTTAGCACCATTTCTACGTTAGAAATATAATATAGTAATGTTTACCAAAAAATAGAATATTCAACAAGTCAGAGTAAAATTAAAGGTATTCCCACGAACGGCATATATTTCTTCTGCACACTTTTTATTCCCAATATTGCACAATTTCAAAATACATTTTGTGCCGTTCTTGGGAATAGTAAAAATGAATTATTATTATCCTAAAAAGCTTATTGGAGAAAAACAAATTAATGGTAGACATAAATTGTTACACATAGAAGGTAGAAGTAATAACATGTCACCGTATTTGGCTTTATGCAAATAGATGTCGCTAGCAGATATCGTAACACTCAGCTACAAACTAGTTTTAAGTTCCGAATCTGCTATTTGTTGAAAATCCAAATTAGTGCTTGGCGCGATGTTAGATACGAGTAAGTGCAACACTGCACAGTATTAATAGCACTCCTGCCTTTTACTGCCGCCACCGCGTCCCAATAGTTTGTATCATGTGATTTGTCATTTTTGCGTTGTAGAGTTGCCAACAAAAGTTAGAGTAACTTTAGTAGCTGTTTCCTCTACGTTTATGAGGTAGTGACTGTGTTTTCATAGTTTGCAAATTATTTAATTTTAAGGTGGAACAAGCCAACATTGTGTTAAGAATATCTCATTTATTATGGATATGTATTCTCTTTTTATAGTTTATAATTATGAAACACGTTCTATTAAAACAAAACACTGTATTTTTGGTATAAAGCAGCAAAAAAAATTGTCATTCAAATTCAAGGACAGGTCAATATCTATTTTGCTGTAAGAAAATTTTGTTTATATTATACCTACCCATATATGTTAATCCAGGTAATAAACTACGTGTATTCCAAGTTTCATCCAGTACCCCTAGTATGAGTTTTTTATTTACGAAAACTTTTTTCGAATAGTATCCTTTCATACATTTACCTCCATCGGAAATGTTAAGGAACTAAAATAAGGTCGATAATATCGAAAATATTATGTAATCGGCAGTCCCAGCAATGATTTTTAAATCAAGTTTTCACGATATCGACTATAATTTAGTTCCTTAAAATTTCCGATGGAGGTAAATGTATGAAAGGATACTATTCGAAAAAAGTTTTCGTAAACTATCAAAAACTCATACTAGGGGTACAGATCTATTCTGCCGTTTCAGCGTTATTGAGTAATACATCTATCCATCCAAACTTTCGCAATTATAATAGTAGGATAGGATTCATCCAAGGACAGGGACGACTTGAAGAATTTGGGGGTGAACTTAGCCCGACAGTGGGACAGAATAGGTCAATTAGTGGAATTGGCACCTAGACTCACCTTATATGGAAGACGATTCAAAATGATCCCTGTAATTTTATTGCTATATACTAGCTTCCGTTCGCGGCTTTGCTCGCAAGGTACCTACATAAAATATAGCCTATGTTACTCAGGGATAACGTAGCATAATAACGGTAAAAGAATTTTTGAAATCAGACCAGTAGTTTTTGAGTTTATTCGTTACAAACAAAAATACAAAATTTTCCTCTTTATAATATTAGTATAGAAAACATTTTTTACTTCTATGGAAAAAAGTAGGATAGGATAAAAATATAGGATGGTATATATATACTTTTAAACTTACGCGATCTGAACACGTTATTATTATTATTAGTATAAATGTATAAGTCTACCCGTGACCACGACAGCGTGCAAACCTGTCGAAACGTCGGGAAAATAGAGGTAATTTGAACGCGATAAATACCCGTTAATACTAATAATAATAGGATAGTATAATTTTCCGTGTAGAAAAACCAAAAAATTGAAATATCAAGGTCTGAATAAAATGACAATGTCCTCGAATAGATGAACGGTCGATGGGTAAATCGAGTGCGGCTAATGAGTCCCATGTTCATTCAGGACACGTGGAGCCTCGAAGTTAATGAGATGAAAAATTATGGTCGTCCGACTGTGGTGACCTCTTTCGCACCCCTACCCTCTGCTTTACTCATCGAGCTTAAATAATAATAGCTAGCTATCTTTACTAACTTGATTATGCGGTTCAAGGACTGAAATTGTTTCAGTGCACATGTTATTTTTAAAATAAGAGGTATTTTGAGTGAAAATTCTTAACATTATTCGCTTGGGGATTGGATGGTATTTGTGGTAAATACTCATAACTAATCAATTCCTTTCATCCAAATATTACTCACCCATCTCACAAATCTTTTAGTTAGGTACGTATAAATACATATTGAATCAGTTCGTTCAAAGGATCACAAAATCCTAATCACAGAGTAGATACATATACGTAATACGTATATACGTAAATGCCTATCTTTTCGTAGAAAGGACGATCAACAATAAACTTCTTCAATAGCTGAGGACTTACTCAAAGCAAATTCAACTATGTCTAACGGTAAAGTTTAAATTTGATATGGATGGACCCATCTGGTAGTTGTGATCTAACGAACTTCATATATGTACCTACCTAGTTCATACGAAGTTTGTCTCCGAGATAGTTCGATCATATTGATTATTGCGCTTGCATGCCTGTATTCAATAGAACAATATTGTTATCAGCTGCTATCGGCCGATCGACCAAAGTGCAAGAAAAGTCAAGTGCTATTTTTAGGGTTCGTACCCAAAGGGTCGAAATGGGATCCTAATACTAAGACTATCAGGTGGTATGTGAACCGTGATAGTTAGTTGAAATTTTCACAGATGAAGTATTTCTGTTGTCGCTATAACAACAAATACTAAAAAACAGAATACTCGTAAAATAAATATTTAAAGGGGGCTCCCATACAGCAAACGTGATTTTTTTTTTGCCGTTTTTATAGTTTACTGTACGGAACCCTTCGTGCGCGAGTCCGACTCGCACTTGGCTACTACTTTTATTAAATACATGCCCAATGACTAGATCATTTACTCTTATTTATCAAAGTTAAGTGAATGAATATAGATGCCTATGTCAGCCTAACTCATTTTATACCTACTAAAAACAACCGTTAAAAAAGTATTTTACTAAATTTCGGTATATTTATAGAGCAGATACTGTTTTTAATTGTAATTTTTTTATATTTTTTAGTATATAAAAACATAAAATCTACATTTTCAATGCTATGCAGTAAATATCTTATTCTAGTTCTTACGATATTTTGTTTACAGCATGTAAAGGATGTCGTGTGAAGGTAATATGGTTTGCCAGTTTAATTAATTACATTAAATTTTCTGTGCAATCGTTTATCGCAAATGTGCTAAAGATCTACAATCAAAGACACAACGAATTGAACATGACTTTAGAAGCCTCATAAACAGTCACATTAAGCGTACATTATAACTATACTGATACATAATGCAAGAAGTGCAAAGTAGCGACTTGTATTATGCACTGAAACAAATATTTTAGACAATTATAATTATGAAATTAAACACATCAAAAGATAGGTAAATATTTTATCTTTCTTATAAAAGCCTCCGATAAAAGCCAATCACGCTCGTTATCCTTTGTTGATCGAAGTTTGACCTCACTAAGCGCTTAGATTCAAGGAAAATTTCCACCTCTCAATAAACAAGCGCAGGGCAAATAAATTGGATCTGTGTCAAACGCTTTGACTGAAAACAATAACAAACAATAATTAAATTCAATTAAACAGTAATAGGTAGGCTTAAGCTGTAGATACTCATTCTAGGGCAGCTGGTTCACGAGAAATAGTGTGTAGCTTTATGTGTATATTTCATTTAATTTCATAGACATGAATAAGAAATTGTTAATTTTATTTAATCGTACGCGATAGATTACATATACGCGTAGCATCAAACGCGCGCGAAAAATAACTAAATTAAGCATATATTTTTTATTTTTCAACCGATTTCAATGAAACAAACCCTAAGCTTTAGTTCAAAATTATTTCAATACATTAATGAAAACTGCATTCGATTTGGTTCAGCCGTTGCGGAGATTAGCGTGGCAAACGCACAGATAAACAGACAAACAGTCTGTTTATCTGTGCGTCATTTTTTTCAAAAATGGTTGTTTTATGCTAAGTAGCGTATGTATTTTTTATTTGATAATGTATAGACACGGCTTCTCAATGATTTTATGATAATGTGTGGAATATTTGTTAGGTACTCTTTCATGCTGAAACGGCTGAATCAATCTAGATGAAATTATGGCACAAAGATAAATTAGTCTAGATTACTCTAGCTAGTCTGGAATAGCACTTAGCCTACTTTTGATCCCGGAAAAATGTGAGGTTGACGTGGGATAGATTCGTTTTTGTTAATCAAGGTACCACGGTGGCGAAGCAGCGGACGATAACATTTCTAACTACGCACCTCATTTTGGTTAGCAGTCTCAGTCAATTTCTAAAATAACAAAGAAAAAGGGTATATATTGAATGACCACTTTATAGGCAAAATGTACCATACGAATGAAGTTATTGGACAATGTACGTACATTGTCCAATAACTTCATTCGTATGGTACGTATATATATTATATCGCACGCATATAGAGTACAAAATTACAGCTTCACGATCTGTTGCTCATCTGTTATATGTAGGTCCATTGAAAAATACTTATATATTTTTGAATAAACACAGCTGTGGTGTAATAAAAATAACGCCGGATTCACAGCGCTCCCGCCAGTCTCAATTCAACGCACACGATGCGCGAATGAATGGAAACGAAGTGCTCATTTTTGTGGCTTCATCGCAAAGTTACAAGAAAAGTTTAGTGCAATGTTCAACCAACTATTTTTATTTTAGGTGGAAAAGTTTGTGTTCAGCTGTGTGATTCAAACATTTATGTACACTGTTCTCCGTGGCATAAAAAGTGTTTTTAATATTATACATAATGTATTATTGTTTATCAAACTCTAGAAATAGTCACGTTATGTAGCTTGTAACCTATCTAAAATTGTTCTGTGCCATGTTCAATCACACTAGCAGTTCTTACAAAGCGCCAAGCAAAACTTACTACAGGGACAAACGCGAAATTAATCATCCAAAATGTAAGTTTAAAATCAGAGCTTCTAATTCGGGCTAGTTGACATCACTCGAGTATAATATTATTCTCTAACGGCCGGTTACTTTACCTATATCTATCTGTGGTTTTCGGATTTTGGATAGGTGGAAATTAATCCTATAGAAGTAATGTCAAATACTATCCAAAATCCAAAATCCATAGATTATAGAAACTGACCGTAAGAGCTTCTTAGTTCAGTCAATGTTTTTCTCGAAACAACCCAAATCCTGTTATTGATTTTAAGCAATCCTAAAAATGAGAGGGCATGAAAACTATCATTTAATATAATTGGTATTAATAAATAATTGACGAATTAATTGAACCCACATTTTCATGGCGTTCTCAGTCGAACATTAATTTGGATATTACTATGGTTGGTCCATTAAAAGCAATATTCAGTATCCCACCAATCCCTTTGGCAATTAGGCATGCGTTTATTTATGCATGTAATATTTAGCTACTCATTAAATTTGAATGCGCATGACATAATTTCACGTAAACTCATTTATTCTTTGGTAGCGAAATTACACGAACCAATGATTGTATCCACCGAGACCACAATTCAATTGACTAGAGTACCTACTTTCACGACTGGATTGGTTTGGTTTTACGAAACATAAATAACCGTAAGTGATTATTGGCTTTTTGTTTTAAAAGCTTTTTATGCCATTATTATATTTAAAAGTAGTGAAGATAATTATATCTTACTAGCTGACCCGCGCGCGACTTTGTCTGCGCGTTTTAAGTAAGTAATATACGTTTTCTTACCTTTAAAACCTTTCCTAGACCTCCACGAACATTTCAAGACCAAGATAAGATAAATCCGTTTAGCCGTTCTCGAGTTTTAGCGAGACTAACGAAAAGCAATTCATTTTTATATATATAGATAGATAGATAGATAGATGAATCGATGTATCTACATCTATCAGATGCACAGTCATACTGACCATTGCCATTCAATTGTGTTGCTGGGCTTGATAAGGAACCTCATGGAACACGTAAAGACGCGTTTCCATTGATTTATTTTACAAACAAGAGAGAACACAAACATATTTGAAAGATTGTGAACTATTTGAATGTTATTAGAAAATCACGGTTTCAAATAACAGTAAAAATACTTTCGAATAGCCAATAGGCACCTCAGTTTAAACGGTTTATAGCAAACTTCCATTACGGTAGCCACTCGAACTCATCTAAACAACAGCAGGAGTTCGATTAAAATAGGATTACGCGATTGGTGCTATTGAGAACATTTTGTGGCTGCAGTGTGGGTAATAAACGTTGGCACAGTGTAGTTGAAGCCACAGAAACAGTAGGAAAAAACAACGAACTATTTTCAACTTTATTACACATACAAAAATTTTTATTGCCTATAGGTAGTTCGTCTATACATATATACCTTGAGCAAGTAAATTTATTTTGCTTCTTGGTTCTACTGTAGGAAAGCCGCCGTCTTTTGTCGCTCAAGAATTATTTATCTACTCGGTAATTTTCAAATATTTGAATGCATGTTTAATGTGTAACTGTATTCGTTTCAATAATTGGCAATTTTTTTTATTGGTTCACAGTTGGTGTGCTTAACTTTTATGTGTATTTTTGATGACCTAACTCAAATAGATTTTATAGATATAATCCGTAAGATGTACAGTCGAGCTAAAACGCAAAATATGAATTATTTAGTAAATCGTCAACTGGTCCAAACAACCAACTTCTTTACAGTCCAATCGACGATTGACTCAGATCACAATCGCTTGGCTGGTTCAATTAAATCAAACCAAAGAGTAAAACCGTAGTAGGTACTTTCAAAAAACCGTTTCGATCCGGACGAAAGAATCTGGCTCCCTGTTCCGGACAAGTGAACGCACTTCAATTCACATCCGATCTTCCACCGTCACAGTACCAACCGTCGCTTTTTTAACGGCACTGCTCATTTAACCGGAAAGCGACAGGATCATTCAGTATTTTGGTTTACACTTACATTTTTGGTGGTTTTACTTTTTTACTGCTACAATTATTTTTAATTTTATGTACCTTCACTTTAATGAATACAACACTATTTCGCTCAATTTAAGCTCTATAAAGAACAATATTCTATCTGTGGTAGTTTTGGATTTGATTTTTCTTACTAGTCTTCTTGCGGGGACGTAGTATTTGGTACCTTCTTTAATTTCATTTCACGCGACCTGATTTGTTAAAATAAGTAGATACACATAAACATCACAGATATTTAAGAAAATAAAGTATGAATAACATTCGCAAAGCAGTCTTTCGAGTCACCGGTCCGAGCTCCATAAATTATAGCTGTTAAATTTTATTTAATTAGGCGTGCAAATTCAAATGCATGGAACGGAAGGACCGAGTGAGAGGCGAGGAAATCTGACGGCACCTTAAGACCTGCACCGCCTGGAAACTGGGAATGTATTCAAGGGTGTTAAAAGGGGCACATATAATTGGTTTTGACCTGATAGTTCTCACAATTTATAATATTCAATTTTGTATAGAAGTTGCGTGGCGACTGACGCAGCGGAAGCAGATGTATCCTAAGATGGATTATCGAGCATAGCCACTGTTGCTACGCGTCAGTGTTACCGTGCAACTATTGTCATGGTATTTTTGCTCGGAAGTGTATGAAAATATTCCTTCAAAATACTGTTTACCTTCCAATACGTCCCTGGATGGGTTCGGAGACTTAGTTAATTTTATGCTGTTCACGGCTACTTTAACTTCTCGGTGGGCTGATCATTTTCTGGCATCAGCATCCATAGAGAAAATCTAGCCAATATTATACCTGCAGTGAATTATGCAGATGTATTTTGTTTATACACTCTATGATACAAAGACACAACCCTTGAAAATCAGATATCAATTTTATTTTTATGGTTCCACACCCAATTTTACTGGATTATCTTATTTATATAGAAAAAGTTATCTTGAAAAAGGTCCACGTTATTGTCATATAAGTGTAAGTAGGTATTTACCATAAAACTTTATGCCTATGTTGTTTTTGCTAGCCTTATCCAAATCCCAAGCAATACCTCAATAAATTGTATGAATACACTTGCAAGTCAAAGCTATGCATAGGCAGGCTATCGGCACAAGAGGGCAGAACCTCATATTTCTCCGATACACGAACATTACAGATACACCGTAAAATAAATCAGTAAAGTTGTTAGGAAGATTGGAATCGGTGTAATAACCATAAAAACGCATCTAAAACTCATTGGAATCGAAAAGTTTACTTCCAATACAAACCTTTTACAGTCTGTGAACAGTTTTTAAAAAAATGCTTCGTTTGCAATGAAGTGCTTGTTGTGATAAATATCATGCTCGAAATGTGATGTAAGTCAGACTTTTGCAAATAGAGTTTCACAAGTACCTACTTAATAATGTGCAAAGGCCAAGAAAATTAAGTCCTCAAACTTCAGCGGAGTATCTAAAACAAACGCCCCGGTAGCACAGCATGATCCAGAACTTGCATAATCTCGCGTTAGACCTTCCAGCTTGAAGTTCAATCTATTTGAATCCCAAATGTTGAGTTTCAACGCATAATTGGTTTATTCAACGTTGAACTTTCCCGCATAACTTTCTTTTTAGTTTCGCTATGAATCTAGGAGAAAATCTCAGTTTTGGGATGTTATTACATTGTGGAAGCACGAGCTCTTGAACTCTTCAATCTGCCTACTTACTACAACAAACGATATTGAATGCCTAGTTTTATACTTACCTAAAATTAAATATAATTTCGGTATGTTCATCACTTTTATCTAGTTACAACTCCGCCTCGGCATCACCATATTTGCTAGTTCGTGCGAAGGTTAGTTCTGGTCAATATAAAAATAAATAGTTTCCTAATTTTTTGATAAACGAACAGGGGTGATACCGTACGTTAGAAGATAAGATACTCGTAAGTTAAAAAGTTGGTAAAAGCAGTTCGAATGCATCGCACAGAATATAGTAGGTACTCGTGGTTCACCGTGTAAACGACTCTGATTTAATATAATAGCATTCGTATGCAAGGTGTAGATTCATTTAAATTATTTCTGTGGGTTTCAATGTCATGAATTTGCAAGTAATTGGCTCTTGAGTCGGTTCTATTTGCATTCTAAACGGTCGTGCACGCCGCTTGCATAAAGAAAACCGCTGTAAAGTAAATGTTATATTTTATTTTCTTTTTAATGAGAAATCTAATTAAAAGGTAATATCGTTTGTTCATCAGCATTTGCGTTTTAACGACTTTGTTATAAAAGCAAAGAACAGAAACTATAAAATTAAATCCTACAGGAAAAATAACATTGTTGCAAATCACCTTGGAATTTAAATACAAAGGTCAGTAAATCAAAGTGAAACAATTGGACCCAACAAATGTATAGGCAGTTTGAAGTCCCCAAGCGATTTCAATCAGTGTTTATGTTTGAGATTGCGTTTTACCTTTTTTTTAAAAACGACAAAGTAAATTCCACTTTTTACTTCTTATCTCAGGACATCAACTTTATCTCATGAATTAAAAAAGAAAGCAGATTTTTATGAAAAAGTTTCTAAGACGCGGATAAAGTTACTGTTTATTTTAATAATGCCATTTGTTTTAATACTACAAGTTAGGTTGAAAGGCTGTTGCCTTGAGCTCCGTGGAATAAAATCTTATCTTAAACCTGCTCACCCTTTATTCAATGCTCTTTGTTGAAAAGGAGGCGCAATAATTTGTTAAGGCATTCAAATTTAAGGCTTTCGCGGTTTGTTCTGTTTACCTACTATTGTTTTGCGTCACTTGCGACATATCAACATCCAGTACAATAGGTATGCGATACCAATATTTTCTGAATCCGTAGGTTGAAAGTAACTTTTATAAAAAATAATCAGTATATTTTTATGCGAAGTGCTTTTATTTCACAAAATAAAAATAATAACACCAAGTACAGAATTATTGAGCCACAAATGTTGGCAACATTACCTCGTTGGGCTTATACTCAAAAAGTTGAGATAAATATCATTAAGAGAGATGACGTCTAATCATAAAAGAAACTGTTGAAAACTTACGTTGAGATACAAAAATGTGAAATCTTAAATTGTGCCTTGGTTTTCAGCTTTGCTAAGATTTGACGTTGTTTTTCCCAATGGAAATTAAATCTCACTTTTGTGAGCTTATGGCCTCTAAGAACATCAAGCATCCATCCAAGAGAAGCACCAACCCTTTGATCATAGATCTCAATCACTAATCTGAAAGTCAAAGTTAAAATAGTTTTATTCCATCAAATCACAAAGACCATTTTGAAACGAATTACATGCCAGGTGAAATTAGGTGCCGATTCCAGTTGAAATTCGAGTTTTCTCTTTGAATAAAAGCAATTCATGCCTCGAACCCAGGACCTTTTACTTAAAAAACAGAAATACCAAATTAAAATGAGGTGTTTTTTTTTACAAATCGAGCGGCAGAAAGACAAACATTGAGATAGAAGCACCCGTTACGTGGTTCAAACTCCAAGTACCTAATCGAAACCACAGATTTATAGCGCCAATAATTTAGTAACTTTGCAAGTGTTAAATTAGCCAGTTCTCCCTAATCACCAAATTAAACTTTCGTGCGAGTACTTTGGAGCTATCAAATACATACATAAGTTTTAGCTGTTTATTGGTTAACTATTGAACTATCACATTTTTTGTATTCCGTCCAAGTCCAAGCATGATAATCCTACTAATATTATAAACGCGAAAGTTTGTAAGAATGTATGGATGGATGGATGGATGGATGTATGTATGTATGTTTGTTACTCTTTCTGAACAGATCTGAATAAAATTTGGCACAGATATACATAGATTATGGTCTGGAATAACACATAGGCTACATTTTATCTCTAAAAAATGTACGGTTCCCGCGGAATACCGATGTTTTTGTTTTTCAAGGTACCACGAGGGCGAAGCCGTGGGCGGAAGCTAGTTGAATATAAGTTCAATTGAGGCTTGAATTAGATATTAATTTATTTTCGGATAATATTTTTTTAATATTAATATTATTTTGACTATTGCCAGAACTCGATATATGATATTGTTATGATTATTATTGTATTTTGACTATGATAAATAATTTTTATGATAGTCGTGATGTCAACGGCAAAAAATGTAATCCTAAAACAAAGAGGTCTCTTTTTACTCATTTCTCACATTTCATTTGATATCAATCACAGCTTACAAGTTTCGGGCACGGTCGGCTGTAATCGGCAAAGCTCGGAACTTCAGTTCGCGGCGATTGTACTTCAGTGAGTCTACGCCGCTACGTGAGTTGCACGTGTGTCGTAGCTGGTAGCCCCTCAGATTAGGGCATCTACGAATCTCGTAGCGTGAAGTGATCAAGTTCGGAGATTTATGTATCTGTGAGAATAATTGAGTGAAACTATGGTGAATTAACTTAGTTCGGATAAGTAACCGATTGAAACGGTGTTCCAATTCGTTTTATGGTAAGTACTTACAATAATGAAAATATCTGAACCCTTTCAGCTTTCCAGTGCTTTTTGAATTTATTTGAGTGCTGATAACGTATATTGTTCACAGATAAGATTTTTTATAGGTACTTTGGTACGAAGTTTTTTATTTTTTTATCACAGAGCAATTAGATTTTCTCGTAAATTTGTTTGGGATTTAAACATATTTTCATACGAATTTAAACCCTTTTACTGGATCTTTTAGTGGTTGTATTTCTTAGTTAGTACCCCCTCACACCTAAAAAAACACACCCTCCACAATTTCAATTCATATCGCGTCTAACTGACTGACAACTTACATTGTCTGTCAGCTCATGTGTGCGTGTTGTGTGTCAGCCTGTCATTAACTATTTTTCAATTGCTATATTAGATCACTGGTGGTGTAGTGGTAGCATCCATGCCTCACTATCTGAAGGTCATGGGTTCAAACCTGGGTGTACACCAATGAGTTTTCTATACTAGAAATTTATGTGCGCAATGGCAGTGTTCTTAAACGGTAAAGGAAAACATCGTGAGGAAACCGGCATACCTACCCTTGAACTAAAAGTTCGAAGGTATGTGTCATAATGTTAGTATTCTTATAAGCGGCGATGGGCTTGCAACCTGTCACGTGCGGAATATTAACTACTTTGCAAAAAGTGGGCATGTGCCAAATATAATATTTGGACGTGCTTCTGACTACCCTCTCGAGATATCCTCAAAGATCTAAGTAACTAGAGATATGAAGTGAAATCTACCGAGCTTGGGGATTACAGTGGTGAGCATATTTTTTTTGTTTTTTATATTAGTTGCCTGCCCCGCGTTTTCACCCGCGTGGAATAATACCCAGTTAAACCAAAAACACACAGCTTTTAGGTATATTTTAGTCTCATTTAGTTAATTATTTACAAAAATATTCAGACAAAACTATCTCAATATATACACACTATGTAATTTAAAATACATGTGATAGTATATTATTATACAGTATAAACTACATACATCGATCGTTTGAAACGGTCCTTAGAAGGCTCAGTTTATACAGATCACCGCCAGAGGAAAGCATTCCCAAGACGCTGGTGGTATTAGTTAGATGACTATTAGTGATAACATCTTTTAGAATCAATTCAGTAGTTCCAAATATTACATCATATAAAAAAAATTAAAAAATATGATCACGACTGTAATCCCCAGGCTCGGTAGATATCTCCTCAGATCTTTAGTTACTTAGATCTTTGAGGATATCTAAAGGGGGTAGTCAGAGGAACGTCCAAATATGACATTTGGTACATGCCCACATTTTGCACAGTAGTTAGTATTCCGTGCGTGACAGGTTGCAAGCCCATCGCCGCTTATAAGAATACTAACCTATGACACATACCTTCAAATTTTTGGTTCTAGGGTATGCCGGTTTCCTCACGATGTTTTCCTTCACCGTTTAAGAGCACTGGCATTGCGCACATAAATTTTTCGAATAGAAAAACTCATTGGTGCACGACCAGGTTTGAACCCACGACCTTCGGATCGTGAGGCAGGGGTGCTACCACTACACCACCAGCGCTCTATAAAATAAACTGGCAAATATTACGTCATTACAATATTGATTTGTACTTATTCTGGAAGATTACATAGATATTACTCGTAACTAAGTAGATATAGCGCGCACGGGTTACATTTGTCGCTGTGACTGTTTCGTCACTCTTATCAAGTCTGTGGTTATGTATGAAGATGTCACCCAGTTGTCACCTCGTAACATGCGCGCATCTCTTAAAGTTATTCAGCTATTCGGGACGGAGACAAATACAACAAATCAAAAACTATGAAAATCTGTCCAGCTATTCTAGAGTTATAAGTGTTCGAACCAACCCTTTTGTATATTAAGACTAGCCTCGACTTTTTTCTGTAAATTAAGACTAAGCGCGCACGAGTTACATTTGTCGCTGTGACTGTTTCGTCACTCTTATCAAGTCCGTGGTTATGTATGAAGATGTCACCCAGTTGTCACCTCGTAACATGCGCGCATCTCTTAAAGTTATTCAGCTATTCGGGACGGAGACAAATACAACAAATCAAAAAATATGAAAATCTGTCCAGCTGTTCTAGAGTTATAAGTGTTCGAACCAACCCTTTTGTATATTAAGACTAGCCTCGACTTTTTTCTGTATATTAAGACTAAGCGCGCACGAGTTACATTTGTCGCTGTGACTGTTTCGTCACTCTTATCAAGTCTGTGGTTATGTATGAAGATGTCACCCAGTTGTCACCTCGTAACATGCGTGCATCTTTTAAAGTTATTCAGCTATTCGGGACGGAGACAAATACAACAAATCAAAAACCATGAAAATCTGTCCAGCCGTTCTAGAGTTATAAGTGTTCGAACAAACCCGACTTTTTTTGTACATTAAGACTAGCTTCCGCCCACTGCATCGCCCGCGTGGTACCTAGAAAAACCAAAACAAATCTATCCCACGGGAATCGTACATTTTTTTGGGATAAAAAAGTAACCTATGTGTTATTCTAGACTTTAATCTACCTCTGTGCCAAATTTCATCAAAATCCATCTAATAGTTTTTTGCGTCAAAGAGTAACAAACATAAAATAAATACATCCATACCGTTCCGGCCCCACGGCACAACTGTAAGGCTCAACTAATTGTGCCGCGTGTACTTTTAGTTCCCTTCTACACAACTAAGGTACTAACGGCTCAACCCGGGCCCATGGCTCAACTACTATGCCAAACTGGTCGAGTCGTAGGGAACTCAGAAACCACTCTGATTGCCTATAGCGCAACTGCTTCTCGTTTGTTCAGTGGACTGGACTAGATCCACACATCCATACATTCTTACAAACTTTCGCGTTTATAATATTAGTAGGATTTAGTCTTAGCTTGACGTACATTTCATATAGTAGGTAGGTACTGACGGTCTGTGTGTCCGAACTTTGATCTCTATCGAATGCCATCAGTGTGCGTAAACGTACGCAAACTATATAGCGATAGCATAAAACTATTATCAGTATTGACCGTCAAAATATAACTAAACTAGCTGTCCCGTCCGCGACTTCGTTCACATAAAATATCTAAACTGACTTTTAAACACATCACACAACTCATAAAAATCCCATACTACTTTGACACCCCATTTTACCCTTTTTTTAAGGTTATATTGAAAAATCCTGAAACACCTGTCCATTCGTTTTGCATTTACAGTACCTACACAAACAAAGTTTCAGACCAATCGCACCACCCGTTAATAAAATCCCATACAAAAACATTGACCTCCCATTTGACCCCTTTTTAGAGTTATATTGAAAAATCCAAAACGCGAAACAAAGTTTCAGACCAATCGCACCACCCGTTAAAAAGTTCCCATACAAACATTGACCCCCTTTTTTAAGTTATATTGAAAAATCCTGAAACACGTGTCCATCTATTTTGCATTTACAGTACACAAACAAAGTTTCAAACCAATCGCACCACCCGTTAAAAAGTTCCGATAAAAACATTGACCCCACATTTGACCCCTTTTTGAAGATTATATTGAAAAATCCTGAAACAGGTGTCCATTTATTTTGCATTTACAGTACACAAACAAAGTTTCAAACCAATCGCACCATCCGTTAAAAAGTTCTCATACTAACTTTGACACCCCATTTTACCCCTTTTTGAAGATTATATTGAAAAATCCTGAAACATGTGTTCATTTATTTTGTATTTACAGTGCACAAACAAAGTTTCATGAAAAGCGCTCCACGCGTTAAAAAGTTTCATACTAACGTTTTCACCCTTTTTCACCCCCTTGGAGGTGGAATTTCCGAAAATCCCGCCTTAGTGGGTGGTTTTGTTATAAAAGGAAGCCACCTTCCAAATTTCAGCTTTCTATCTTCAGCGGTTTCGGCTCGGCGATGATCAATCAGTCAGTCAGTCAGTCAGTCAGTCAGTCAGGTTAAGCTCTTATATAGGTATAGATAAGGCCCCAACTTTATAAACATAAATAAAAAACCAAACCCCAATTTTCATTTTTTTGCTATTTGTCGTTGTCATTTTAATCCTTTAGCTACACTGGCTTGAAAAAAAAATTGTCACGATAAGAAACAGACTCTGTTGTAAGTGAAAAAAATGTGCAGAAAAAAGTTAGTGTCGTTCGTAGGATTACCTGAAACTGAAGCAGAAACTTACAAAACGAATAGCGTCGATGACATTGTTATAGTGCAAAAAAAAATAGATTATAACTGGATAAAACACCTCATCACATCACAGCTAATGACGTCACGCCTATGTAAACATTGCATTGTGTATAGACGTGACGTCGAAACGGACGCCATGATACTTAGAAATGTTTTTGTTCATAATTCAAAATAGTTAGAATGAAAACCAGCCAAGTGCGAGTCGGACTCGCGCACGAAGGGTTCCGTACTGATTTCAAAATCTGTCATCATGCCTATTGTAATGAATAGCGTTCACTAGGGACGGGTCGATTTGAAACGCTTCGTCCGTTTTGGGATTTTGACTCCTCGACACGCCTCTGGCATACACGAATGTGATTATCGAATAATGTAAACAAGCCACAAACACTGCGATAGGGTTATGCTACATCGGAAAGTATCGTATAAACCATGAACTCCCCGGGGTCGTCATTGACTTTGTCTTTCTCATTGTTATCATTGTTTTATCTTTGTTTAAAAGTTTATTCACTTTTTATCATTGAAGGGTCTTTTACATCAAGGTTCTAGTTTTACGGTGTGTATAGTTTATTAAAGAGTACTATTTATAAAATAAAAAACTGCTGACACTAAGTGTCTGTTATCATAGCTACTTATAAAGGACGAGGCATTTTGTATTGTGTTAAATAAAAAAAAGTAAACCTTATACCATCCTCTAGTTGTCTGTTCTTTGTCTGTCTGTCCATTGTTTCTCTGTCTTTAAATATTTTTTTGTTGGATCAGAAACCTTAAAAATTATGATGGCTTGTTTGTTTTTAGCATTTTTGCAGATCAAGTTTGCAGGAATTTTGTTTTACCTTGCTAATGACAACAGCTTGAGGAGATTGTTAGAAATGTCATGTTATGATCACAAACCTTACACTCAATACATACTCATAGTATCTACGCAGATCTTATACTTTTCAGTAGTCGCGAATAGCAAGAGTCTGAGTTTTAGAATGGGTGTACTAAATTTCAAAATGATCGTTCAAAGAATGACAGAACTGTAAATGTCCAAATCGTGAATCTAAATCCATCTAAATCCAATTAAACTAATCAGACTAGAGACGTCAGTACCCACCTATAATAAGTTTTATATAACTTGTCAAGGCACAAATTAATGAGATAATATGTGAGTAAAGGCGTTTATAAAAATATAAAGCTTTCAGCTTACAAAACACCGATGCGAACACAAATCCCTCAGAAGCCCTATTAAATTATTTCAGGCACATGCCACTGAGAAATAAGCTCGTGTCATAGGTAAAAAGATTGTATGTCTTATCACATCAATATGTCTGTATTAACAGACAGCACCGCAACTGGAAAATTGTATAAGTGATTTTGATTGTAAGTATTTTTATCTTATTTACAATATTTTTTAAACATGTTATAATGAAATAGGTACGTAACAAAATAATCTTGTTAAATGTATTTTGTTTTACCCTGATTGACCTTACGCAAAATAAACGGTACACTAGGCCGTAAAGCATCGTCACTTAATAAAAGATCTCCCTGGGGAAGTGAAGCAAACGGCTCAATAAGATGAGATGGTATCATCATCATGAAAAAACCTCGTAAAACGTAGGCAGGTCTCACATTAAATAAATTGCACGAGAATACCGCTCGCCGCGACATCTGCGGCGTCTGCTAACTACACCCGAGGTTTGCTCGGCTTAGAAGGGGACCCACTTTTGAATATTACGTGCCTTTGTAAAGACACTTTTGCGTAACGTGAATTGTCTTGACAGGGTATTCAAATCTCCCAAATAGGAAGCCATAGCCGAATAATAAGTTGCACTAACTGCCAAAATAATAAATAGCGCTTAGTGCAATGACTTTTGACAATAGGTACTTGTATTTCTAGTGATAACGCATTATTTTGATTTTCCACAATACGATAAGATGTTTTGCGGCATATACCGAAGTGATTCCGTGATTATTATGTATATAACTTGGAAACACTTTTAGCTAATCTTTTAGGTCAATAAGGTGTTGCATAAAATTAACTAATTATAAAATCTATTTATTTTCTAGTAAATATAAATTTTCTTTTAGTTCAAAAAATAGTTATTCCTTTATATTACGGTTTCAAAAGTAAGGTTAGTTTAAAAAAAAAATTTTTACGAAAAACTAATAAAAATATCCTTTTTATGTATACCATTGGAACTGGTGACCATAAAAGTATTTTTTTTATATATTTTATAAAGAATATTACGTAATAATAATTATTATGATAGGCATTAATATATCTAATTTGAATTCCGGTATGGCCGTCTTTGGCTGTATTACTCGTACCTAAACTGTGGATATTGGGTTGAAAAATGGAGTGTGCGAAGGAACAAAAGCTGACGTCGCTCTAGGAATTCTCCGAAAGGAGCGTAAGACACGATTGTCGAATACCAATGTCCACCTTCGGCGAAATTCTTAAAGGAGCTGCTACAAAAGGTTCAGAGTTCAGCCTCATGCATGCCACGAATTCCGAAGTATCCACACGCAATAGTCGTTTTTTCTGTGTATGCCCGTTGTCCCAGTACACCCTGTCCCCTTCACGGGGACAGTGGGACGTGATAAAATTTCTTTCCCGTTGCCCCCGTAACGTGGATTGAAACGACACTTAAAATTTTGACGTCCCCGCAGGGACGGGGACAACGGGAAGTCAAAATTTCACGTGTTGTTGTGCTCTTAAATCCGTAGTACCTGGGTGACCGAGCTTTGCTCGGTTTTTTTTTTGAGAGCTTTGAGAAGTACTTATGTGTGGTCTAACTTTGAATGATAGAGTGAAGAACAGTGTGATAAGAGAAAGTTGTGGAGTGAAAGAAGACGTAGTGATGAAAATTGAGAAGGGTATGTTAAGATGGTTTGGGCATGTAGAAAGGATGGATGAAAGGAAATTGACGAAACAGTTGTATAAAGAGAGTGTGAATGGGACAGTTGGAAGGGGAAGACCTCGGCGTACGTACCTCGATCAAATTGGGGACGTTTTAGAGAAAGGCCAGGTCCAGATTACCCTAAACCGACGCGCATGTATGAAGAATTTAATGAGGGTGAATGAAGCAAAAGAAGTATGTCAGGATCGTAGCAAGTGGAGATCCGTGATCTCTGCCTACCCCGTCTATGTATGTATATTTTTTTTGTAAATCGTGTAAGTATTTAAATGTATTTAGATACGAACTATTTACTCATGAAATATGAATAATATTTTTCGATCTTCACGCCATCTATTGTCAAGTTGTTGTTTAAGCTGATCGCTAGACCTGTGCTGGTTACGATTTTCATTCGATCGCAGCCCTTACGCGATTGATCGATTATGAAACTATATGTGATTTGCTGCCGAGTTCCGTGTGACACGTTGGTCGGAGATGCTATACCGGCCGGTACGATCCGTATGTATTGATTTACGTAAAGATTACTCGTAAGTAAATTTGACCTTATATATACCTACTCTTAGAGCTAATTCGTTTCAAAGACTGTGTAACCAACTAAGTACTAATCTTTTTCTTTCGCATTCGGTCAGACACGGTCTTTAATTTCATTTTAATAGGGAGAAACCCTTAAAAACCAGTTTGTTTGGGCTACTAGTATGTTTGCCACGATTGCCCCAAGTCGTACAAAATAATCCATTGACAAAGCTCTAGATGACCGGTCCTAGTTGTCAGTGTTGTAAAAAATAAAATAATATTACTACTCGTCAATAGATGTCAGTGTTTTTCAATGCCTAAAAACACTGATAAAACGATGTTTTCTAAAAATGAAACCTAGCTAGATCGATTTATCGCCCCCGAAACCCCCTGCATACTAAATTTCATGAAAATCGCTGGAGCCGTTTCCGAGATTCCGATTATAATAATATACCTCGTAAATCTCTTTTTGGGGTTCCGTAGCCAAATGGCAAAAAACGCATCTCTTATAGATTCGTCATGTCTGTCTGTCCGTCCGTATGTCACAGCCACTTTTTTTCCGGAACTATAAGAACTATGCTGTTGAAAATTAGTAAGTAGATGTATTCTGTGAACCACATTAAGATTTTCACGCAAAAGTACAAAAAAAAACTCAACTCTTTTTTTTTCATCAAACCCATACGTGTATTTATAGGTCTTCAAAAACGATATTGAGGTTTCTAATATGTTTTTTTCTAAACTGAATAGTTGTGAGAGACACTTCCGAAGTGGTAAAATGTCCCCCCCTCCCCTGTTACTTCTCAAATAAGAAAATAATAAAACTTAAAAAAAATATATATGTCGTAAGTATAATTATTACCATGTAAACTTCCACCGAAAATGGGTTTGAACGAGGTCTAGTGTCATAAATCGTAAATCGCAATTTACCTTTCATTCAATCAACTCAAATAAACAAAAACATTTAATTTCTTAAACATAAACTTTGGAAATATTTCTTGTCAAACAGAAATATTTAAATGGGGTCGCATATAGTTAGATCTAAATCCCATCAGTTATCAATAACTTAATTTAAAAAGTAATACACTATTATTAAAAACTTGATCAAAGTTTACGACAAGAACTTTTATATTATGTTACTTGCTGCTACGGAACCCTTCATGGGCGAATCCGACTCGCATTTGGCCGCACCTAGTTGTCAAAGTTTTTTGTCAGTGTACTACTCGCCAATAGATGTCAGTATTAGCCCAGATCAAATATAGTATTCTAAAGTTTTTCATTGCCTAAAAACACTGATAAAACGATGTTTTCTAAAAATAAAACCTAGCCTAAAAAGAAACCCCCTACATACGAAATTTCATGAAAATCGCTGGAGCCGTTTCCGAGATCCCGATTATATATATATATATACATATATATACAAGAATTGCGCGTTTAAAGATATATAAGATTCCTGTTAAAAGCTTTGTTTTTAGCGTGGGAAAAAGAAAAGTGAGATAAAACAAAATGTATTCAATATGTATTACAATTTTAATTTAAGGTAAAAAATAATAATAAATGTTCATCCATTCCAAAAACGATTTCTTATTGGTTGTTTCCTATGCTAAAACGTAGGTGAAACAAAACCGCCATCTTTTGATTTTATAATTCTTCTTCTTCTTCTTCAATTATGGCATCTTCTCTTAGAGAACAATTTTGCCAGTGTCAAGTGTATTTATTTATAAGTATTGTCAACGTCACAGAGTCATAGTCAAGTAGTCAAGTCAATTTTAAACAAAAGATGGCTGTTTTGTTGAAAATTTTCGGGATTTCCTCCGATGTAATTTCAACTATTCACTCTAATTCACATACTTTACACTCGCGTCAAGAACCCGGGCTTTATTGGCAAAATAACCACCAAAATTACGCAATAAAACTCAAAATAACACGAGAAAACATATAAAAACCAGAGCGACGTAGTTGTCAGGCAAATACACCGCAGAAAATCTGATTTTATAATTGACTTGACAATTTGACTATGACTTTGTGACATTGAAAATACTACCAATTTAAATAATTGACGCTGGCAAAATTGATCTCAAGAGATACGGATGGGATTTTCTGCGGTGTATTTGCCTGACAACTACGTCGCTCTGGTTTTTATATGTTTTCTCGTGTTATTTTGAGTTTTATTGCGTAATTTTGGTGGTTATTTTGCCAATAAAGCCCGGGTTCTTGACGCGAGTGTAAAGTATGTGAATTGGAGTGATTAGTTCTCTTCAAATCCATCGGAGGAAATCCCGAAAATTTTCAACAAAACAGCCATCTTTTGTTTATAATTGACTTGACTATTTGACTATGACTCTGTGACGTTGACAATACTTATAAATAAATACACTTGACACTGGCAAAATTGTTCTCTAAGAGACAGATGCCATAAACAAAGAAGAAAAAGGTGAACAAAAAGACTTGAGTTCTGTTTTCTTTCAAAAAAATATTTGTTGATGGTGTATTATTGGAACGAAGTTCCTTATTGCGCGTTGCGAAAGGGGGCTAGACGGAAAAAATTAAGACCAAAAGTTGTAACGACACTCTATGTTATAGTTGTAAGCCGTGCGGCGTGCACGTGTTTCTTTGTCTGTCTCTCTCTCTCTCTCATAGAAAGCAAGGAAAGGAACTTCGTTCCATCCGGGTGTCCCTTGACACCTCTCAAGTTTTTAATGAATATTATATTATTTTATTGTTTGTTACAGTAAAACCAAAGAAAGAGATGTGGGGTGGGGGTGCGCAGTGCGTGCACGGCTCGCTGCCGCGCAGCGCGCATTCGCAACCCGCCCCCACACTCAGTGGTGCCATCTCTGCTAGACGACCTCCCAGGTATCTTTCAATTATTTCTACTAGTAGACGAATAAATTAGTTATTTCGCTAATGAATGACAGCAAAAATAATAATAACATTTGAAAAAAAGTTCTACAGATATTGTTATTTCGTACCATGGCTTATGCAAATTGTATTGAAGTAGTGTTACTTCAAGCTTCAAATGTGACGTTTTTAAAACGGAATCGTTCTGAAAGACTTCGTGGTAAGGCCCCTGGATGCTGCAAAACTTGCATGGAAACTTAGATGGACCAGACATGTGGCAAGAGCTAATAATGATAGATGTAGCGAAAAGTCCTGTACTAGCACCCTTAAAATAAAACTCTCCCCTGCGGTAAACCGAGAGGACAGAAAAGAGAAAAGATTGGCGACAGTTGGAAAGGGCCTTCGCAAATGGGTGGCCTCAAATAAATAAATAAATTAAAAAATATTTATAATACAGCTGAATTTCTAACCTCCTTTTTTTGACGGTTAAAGAGGAACAAAACCAAGTACTTACTTACCTAAATTTCATAAAAAATGAAGATTACATTAAAAAAAGGGCATATTGCTTTTTCGAAAGCTTTGCGGTATTTCTTCGTATCACTAATTCTTTCGAACTAGTGTGGTGAAAGGGTTAAAGTGTGCCTCAGAGGCTTTTTTCCTGCACTTTAGTGGTTTCGTGGTTAGACGACGTCATTCTGCGTCAGTAAACTCCAGACTTTACTTCTCTACTCCAGATTTATAGACGGGGTTCATAAAAAATCCGACCCCTAAACAGACTTTATGACAAATTTATTCAACCCCATACCCAGTTTTAAATAAGTTGGTAGAGTAAGGTGCAGATTTATATCCCATCTTCGAAAGAGTTGTGTTTTTACGAGTTTATTCTGAATAGAAAAATGTCTTTGATTTCGGTAATGGTCCAGTTTTAATACCTTTAAAACTCTACTTACTATAAAAATATATAAAATTCCTATGTTACTGACAGACTGATTGACTAATTTGACTGATATATCAACGCATAGCTTGAACTATAAGTCTTAGAAACATGAAACGTTTCACTTAACTGGGTATGTTTGGATTTTCAGACCGACTCCTCCTTCGCCAGCCTTAATTGCTCAAATAGACTCGTCCGTCGCCTGCCTTTGGGTCCTGACGCCTCTCTCCGCGGGTACAGCTGTCGCTGCAGTTTTGATCGCAGTATCTACGAACAACTGGTTGCATACAGAGGAGAATATGATGAATCCTTCGTACAACGGTACGGGGAAGTATGGGCTGGTGGCAAAGCAGACTGTTTCGGGGCTTTGGAGAATATGCCATACAGATCGTAAGTTAAGTTTGTTTTACGACAGCTACTTCATATAAGTAGTGCAGTTTGAAAGCATCCATCGATCACCGATATGATAATGAATCAGTACGCAGGAGTTTGGTTTATTATGTTTTTTATTATTTAAACGCATGCTATATTTTTTTAAGATCCTCTCGGTAATCTTTTTTATATCCATGTAGGTATTCTTGTATACTTATTCTGTAGAGTGTTATTTCATGAATTTTGAATTCAAAAGTTTAATTCGAACCAATAAGAGCGGCGTTCAACTTACAACGAACTTTTAACACATTTTTGATTTCCATAATATACCGAGCATTTCGTTCAATTATCATATAATTTTCATTAAAATCAAAGACTAAAATCGGTTTTCATTCGATATTATCAATTTAACATACATTATCATGAACAGTATTGCCCGCGTAACCTACTATAGGTAAGGTATAGATACAATAGAGACGAAACTTCCTCGTGTGTCGCCGCGGTACAATACATCGCGGGTTCCGGTTCTGAGTCACGGGAAACGCATTGTGCTGGCGGCTCGCTTGGCTCGCTTCCATTTCACTATGTCGTGTTGTATGATATGACTGCGCGAGGAATGACAGTACACCAATATGAAAGGATACAGTTTTAATTAAGTACAGAAAAAAAAACATTCTCGTATGATCTTTTATATTGTCCAAAACGTAGGCTTGTAATTCTCCTCCTTAGACAATAAAAGTTTCAGTAACTAGAAAGCTGAGATGTTTACTACACAGTACAGTTGGGGTTACAAATATTTTCAGAACTATCTATCTTCTTCTCTTATGTATAAAAATGAATTGCTGTTTGTTTGTCTCGCTAAATCCCAAAAACGGCTGGGCCGATTTTGCTAATTTTTTTTATGTTGTGTTTGTTATAGTAAGGAGAAGGTTCTTATATTATAATAGTTATGACAGGACAACTTTCTGTCGGCTTAACTTCAATAAATACTTTTTTTTTTTATTTTGAAAAAATTGCTAGAGCGATTTATTAAAAAATTAAACAATCCAAAAATCAAAATTGGCAATATAGGCGCTGAAAAATTAAGTTGTTACTTATTTCAGGCTTATTTCATTTGAAATATGTTTCGAATTACGAAGCAAGTGGAAGTTTTTCCATGGCCAATAATTATTTCTATCACTAGCTTCCGTTCGCGGCTTTGCTCGCGAGGTACCTACATAAAATATAGCCTATGTTACTCAGGGATAACGTAGCATTCTAACGGTGAAAGAATGTTTGAAATCGGACCAGTAGTTTTTGAGTTTATTCGTTACAAAAAAAAATACAAAACTTTCCTCTTTATAATATTAGTATAGATTTGAACAAAAATGGTTTTGGGTCAAAAGAGAAATAACAATTGTATAAAACTAATTATGTACCAACTAAATGTCTTTATTTTAACACGTTTCAGCTGGGGGAACAGCGTTCAGATGTTTGGACATCCCATACTTTCCACTGTCACAGTACACGCCAGATCTAAGCGACTCCACTAATGCGATACCATGTAAGTTTACCACAATTATTAGTTTTTTATTTGTTATCTAGTCTAAATTGTTATGTAAGTTCATAAAACTAGTGTTAATAAAATTAAGAGTATTATTATTGTAGAATGGATTTTATCCAAGATATAATATTAGTAAAAAATATGTGCCAAATATTATGTTTGAAGCTAAAAAATTTGAATAACTTTGGGGATGACAGTCCTAAACAGTTGCCTTTTGTTTTTACGCGACTGCGAAGAAAGAGGGTAATGTGTTTGGAGTGTATACATGTTTGTATGCGAGTTCTTTTGGCTGTCGTTGGAGCTCAAACGGCTGGACAGATTTTAAATGTCGATTGGTTCGTCTGGAAAACAAGAGTTATAAAAAAGGTGTTTTCAATTACTCTTAGTTGACTTTTTGGATATAAATTAATAGTACACAGTTGTTTTTATGCACAAGTTATTTTAAACTCTGCATATTATGCTAAGCTAAGGCCATTTTGCAGCAACCTTTAGTGTATAAATAATTTTTGTTTGTTTTATTATGTACTATTGCAAATGAAATCCTGTCCTTTTCTTTTATTACTAAGAAGATTATTATAATTTCAGATGTGGTGACTAGGTCAGCGGCTCCATTGCTATTGGCTGTTTTCACACAATGCGTGGGTGCATTGTGCTGTGTGCTCGGTCACTGTATAAAGGGTCGAAGGGTGTGTACGTTCGTCGCTGGAGTCATGTTTATTATATCTGGTAAGTCTTCTTATTATTTTACTTCTCATCGAACTAATGTTCTTGGAAAATTCAAAATTCCTTTCGTGCAGTTGTTTTATACTCTCCGGTAAGATTATTATATCTTACCGGAGGGTATCAACAAATATATTTGAAACCTATTATTTTTTTTATATATGTACTGATGGTAATGGTATGACCATCTTTTGAATTTCTTCAATTTTAGCACGACTCTGTAAAAATAGATAGATTTTTTAGAACCAAGTTTCAATCGATTCAGTTTCTTTAGCTTGATTGGTTTACTAACAAACATCTACTTAGGTACACTACATTGTTTTATTTTGATATATGCAAAAAGAGAAAGATACGGAAAAAGGATTTAAAATATACACTATCCAATGTACTTATTTAAATACCTTTTTTGGACTGGGAAAACTAACCACGATACCAAGAGACCAAAATAGAATTAAGATGATGTTGAGGTTATTAACATATTAATATTTAAAATATTAGTTGCATATTAAGATAATTATGTAGGAGGTAAAATAGAGTAGATATGTATGTACATAACTTCCGTCACCATATTTATCAAGATTGAGTTTTTAATATAGTTTTTCTAATATTTCAGGTCTGATCATGCTGACCGGAATTGTCATGTACATATCGGTATTCAAATCACAGCTGGGTCATAAACTTCGCTACATGATAGTTTTCAACACACCTCGGATGTCATACAGTTACGGATATTCCTTCGGGCTGTACCTCGGCGGGTTCGTAGCATGCGAACTAGCAGGCACGTCAGCTATATTTTTATTCCTACAATGGTACCAAAAAGATTGGATAACAGAACTATCTGAAAAAGCCAAAGCTGACTGCCGAGCGTGGGATAGGGAATACGCCTTCTCGGAGCTTCGGGAAAGAGATTCTACGTTGTTGGAGAGACGTATGATGAAGAGGGATACTTATCCTCCTACAGGATCATCAGCAGCCACACCCCGAGAGCGGCGCCGCTTTATATTTGACGGTGATGAAATGCCACACTGTTCGATCCATAACAAAAATAGGAGAATAAATCTAAGTTCAGCGTCGTTAAAAGACTTGTCTTCGTCAACGCTTTACGGGTTTCCTGCAGCTCCCCGTCCAACTGCGTGCGAAAATTATTTCGATGACTTCAAAGAGGTGCCTCAGAGTGCTAATACTTTAAGTGGGTTGAGAAGCGCATCGATATTCCAGTCACAGGCTTCTATGGCCAGCGGGAGGTTCCTAGACACCTCTGCTGTTGAACCGCCACCGTCAAGAGAAGAGGAGCTAGTGACTTTTGGTGTTGGAACGCGAGTGGCCATTCATGAAGAGCAAACTCGCCACGACCGAGCTGTGGGCACGGATCCCTATCGTAGAACAACACCCGTCTGATCCACACCTTCGGGTCCTCACCCGTTAAAGCATATCTATAAGACGTGATAAGTGACGCTGTGAATTCATGTGCTGTGTACTTAGTTATAATTGTACGTAGACCGTTAATAAATATAAGAGTGTCTTTCGAATTTATGAAAGTACTGTGACCTTGTGTTATGAAAATTTTAAATTGTTACTTATTCCTTTAATAAACACTGCCATTTGTCTAAAAAAATCGTTTATATAATACGTAATGTATAATAATCATATAAATAACTTTGGTGCAAGTAATATTAGAATGTAATAGGTTCTGAGTGAAATAAACAGTACCTACCTATGGTGATTATACTTACAATAATAATTATTCACTATACATTTGTGGCGACGTTGTTGTGACCCTCAAGTCGTTTAACCTGATGTAAGCCACGTCTACATCCTATAATTTCGAGAATATGGTAGTTATTTTGTCTCATTAACCACTGATGACTGTTTATCTAGGTAGATATAGGTTCTTATTACCTAATATCCGATTATCTTTATAATAATGTAAAATCTTTTTGATCTCTTTGGAATAAAAACTATTTTATTCCTATTCTCCTGATTTAATTTGATGATTTTTCCTAGCATTCGTAATTTAAAAATATGCAATAGAGGTTTTGTTTTGTTTCGTGTCAAAATCAGTTTGCGACGTCCATGGCAAAGAGTGGTACTAAAGTTGTAAAAGCAAATAGAAAAATTGTAACAGCATGGGGGGGTAAGTAATGTTTGGTTAATTTAATATTAAGTAGAACAATTTATGAGCTATGATCGTAACTAGGTACCTACTTTACGTCGCAACAAATGAATGGATTGAAATAAATTAGCCAACTTATGCCTGGAATTGATTGTAGACTACTTTTTACTCAAATCCTGCCCTTTGGGCCCTCAAAATTATGCGAGTTGTTGCAGTTTCTAAATACAAAACTGCGAGTGAAGTTCCTAGGGGATCTTGCCTTCAATATTTTTGTATCATCAAACAAGGGTTGATGAATTGAGGCAAAGGTTAAACTTATTGTTTTTATACAGGTATCCCACCAGATTTGCTGCGCTTTTGTAAGTACTACCTATTTATTATTACTTCTACTGGTAGGTTTTAAAATACCTATTTAATGCCTGGTGATAAAGCTAGAATACAGTAACCAAAAATTTGTATGATAATCATTATATTATATCTTTACTTCAGGCTAGATAATGTATTTAACGGTGTAAATATAAACTAATCTATGGATCATTGAAACAACAATGACATTAGTAACTTAATATATTACCGAATTAGTATTACATTGTTATTTCGCACCATGACCTATTCAAATTTTATTGAAGTGTTACTTAATGACGTTTCTAGAACGAAATCGTTCGATGTTTTTGTCATAATGTTATGGCTTTAGTTAGCAAAAACTGAGCAGGGGGCTAGACAAAGTGACATCAAACATGTTATGGAATAGAAAACTTTGAGAAAATTACTTATGGGCACTCACGTGATTTCATCATTCATTCATCATTCTCCTGCCCTTATACAAAGTGGCACATGTTTTCTTTTTCCACTCTCTCCTATTATTTAATTAATTTATTGATTTATCGATTAAAAATGAAAATCCCGTACCTTTATCACTTCCCGTACTACTTTTCCATGAGCGACATCGATAGAGTAGAATGTCACCTTATTTAAATTCCCAAATCATCACAAAATCAAGTTGAAAATGCCACAAAGTTGCAGCGTTTGTTGACAGATAGAGGAAAGCCGGGTTAACTGCATGATCAGAAAGTGACTGATGAACACAGATGTTTGTTCTGTGTTTGGGTGTTATTATCTATTCTGTGTTTTTACAAAAAAAATGTATATCTTACTAGTCTGGATGTATGGATGTTTGTTAAAGTTTAGGTCTTTACATACATACATACATACATAAAATCACGCCTGTTTCCCAACGGGGTAGGCAGAGACCACGGATCTCCACTTGCTACGATCCTGACATACTTCTTTTGCTTCATTCACTCTCATTACATTCTTCATACATGCTCGTCGGTTAAGGGTACTCTGGACCTGGCCTTTCTCTAGTACGTCCCCAATTTGATCGAGGTACGTACGCCGTGGTCTTCCCCTTCCAACTGTTCCTTTCACACTCTCCTTATACAACTGTTTCGTCATTCTCCATACCCTTCTCAATTTTCATCACTACGTCTTCTTTCACTCCACAACGTTCTCTTATCACGCTGTTATTTACTCTATAATTCAAAGTTAAACCACACATACTTCTCAAAGCTCTCATTTCCACTGCATTTATTCATTATTATATGTTTAGGTCTTTATGTGACTTTAATATTGCAGCCGCCGCAAAGATCCACGGACTCCAGTCAAAGGCATAGGACCGAGAATAAAAAACATAGCACTGAACAACTACAGGGGCTTGATAGGATTCTTTGTGCCTGTGTTTTTGTTAACTTGGCAGGGGGAGAAAGGAGCGGTAGGTTTAATGATTTTAGTATTTCAATTACTATATTTACCTGACTGTGAAGCGAAGGAGGGTAATGTGTTTGTGGTGTATGTATGTGTGTATGTATGTGTGTATGTATGCGAGTTCCTTTGGCTGTCGCTGGTTTTGTCTAGATTATAAGAGTTACAGGGGTTAAAATTTTTTTTTTTGAATTTTTGCAATGATTAAAATTTTTTAAAAGTATTAGTTAACATCTAACAGTTACATACATTCTGTCCACACGCTAGGATTTTCTGTATCGTGGTCAGCACACTAAGAGTGCCATGGTAGCACAATACTAACACTCGGAATCGCCTGGGGAATCTAACCCACAACTCTCTCGTCTCTTGAAAAACACCGCCATGCCAAATACAACAAGAAATTAAGTGGCACGGTGCCTTTTTGCATTCGAAATTACTTATCGAGCCATAGCTATATAAATGTACATGGAAAATATTTCTGATTGCACAAGGCCGTAACAAATACTGTTTAAAACCTAATGTTTATAAGCAATGGTTGAAACCAGACTGGATGATAGCGAGTAACCATTTTCATTTTTATTGGAACAAAGTTCCTTATCGCGCGTTGTGAAAATGGGGCTAGACGGAAAAATTCTCACGAAAAGTTGTCACGACACTTTTTGCTATAGTTGTAAGCCGTGCGGCGTGCGCGTGTTTCTCAGTCTGTCTCTCTCTCTCATTGAAAGCAAGGAAAGGAACTTCGTTTCATCCGGGTGTCGCTTGACACCTCTCAAGTTTTTAATTTTTTATTAGTTAATTTCGTTTGGGCATACTTTTTTTTTCAGCACCATATCACTGTGCAGTGCATGTGGATGTGGATGTTCTGGTTTTTTTTGGTGCAACCAGTGAATGTGCCTGTGACAGCTCTTATCCCTATTTTCCTCCTACCGATGGCGGGGGTCATGAGTAGCGTCAGCACCTGCCAATGTTACATGAACGTAAGTAAGAATCCTCAGATCTCGAATATGAATATTGACATTTCCCACATTTTGCACAGTAGTTAAGAATATTAACCCATAACAAAAAAAAAAAAAACATGATCACGACTGTAATCCCCTGGTTCGGTAGATATCTCAACAGATCTTTAGTGACTTAGATCTTTGAGGATATCTAAAGAGGGTAGTCAGAGGCACGTTTGAACATGACATTTAGCACATGCCCACATTTTGCACAGTAGTTAGTATTCCGTATGTAATAGGTTGCAAGCCCATCGCCGCTTATAAGAATACTAGCCTATGACACACCTTCGAATTTTTGGTTCAAGGGTCTGCCGGTTATCTTATCTATGCACGTTAATATAATATAATATATGTAGCAAGTGGAGGTCTGTGGTCTCTTCCTACCCCGTCGAGAAACAGGCGTGATTTTATGTATGTATATATGTATGTATGTATGTATGTTAATATACATATGTTGTTGATTTCAGGAAAATATAGTGCTTTTCATGCTTGGTGGAATGTTAATACTGTTGCTCAATAACTCTGGCGTGGATAGACGAATAATGCTTTGGTTGCTCTGTTCCGGTGACTCTTGTCAGTTCTCGGGAAAAAGGTACTGACCATAAACTCTTACAAACCATGATTCAGAAGTTTTCCATGTCTCTGCATGGTGTTGGTGTGATCTGGATAACTTAAAATTCAATATTGTTTTCAGGCTTGTGTTCAAATGCACCACAGCGGCGTTTTTTCTGTCAATGTTCTGCAGTCGACTCATTGTGACTTCCACTTTGACACAGTTCATAGCACCAGCGTTAATGAATTTGCAGGTAATTAACCTGTGGTATGCCGGGATTCCAGACATAATAGAAAATCTATTATGTCTCGCGTGGATCTGCGTTCCGGCATGTCACAGGTTAAATGTTTTCGAATGAAAGTTAAAAATGTAAGTGATTTCCGAACGGCACAAAATATGATTTTGATTTTGTGCAGAAATGGGAATAAAAAAGTGCACTACAGTGTTCAGAAGAAATTTGTGACGTTCTTGGGAATACCTCGAATAATGCATATTTAAAACGCCTGTCAAAAAGAGTTTATCAATTCAACTGTCAATTCAACTGTATGCTTTCTTTAATTAATTATGTTTATTATTATTAAAATATATAATAATTATAAAAATTTAATAAATTATTAACAATTTAATAATAATAATAAACATATTTAACGAATGATAGAGGGAAATGGAAGAAATCACATGTTGTGCCAACCCCACATTACGTGGGAAAAGGGCAGGAAGATGATGATGATGATGATGATGATGTGTGTATGTTACTCACGACTGTAATCCCCAGGCTCGGTAGATATCTTCCTCAGATCTTTAGTTACTTAAATCTTTGAGGATATCTAAAGAGGGTAGTCAGAGGCACGTACAAACATGACATTTGGTACATGCCCACATTTTGCAAAGTAGTTAGTATTCCGTACGTGACAGGTTGCAAGCCCATCGCCGCTTATAAGAATACTAACCTATGCCACACACCTTCGAATTTTTGGTTCTAGGGTATGCCGGTTTCCTCACGATGTTTTCCTTCACCGTTTAAGAGCACTGGCATTGCGCACATAAATTTTTCGAATGGAAAAACTCATTGTTGCACGACCAGGTTTGAACCCACGACCTTCGGATCGTGAGGCCGGGGTGCTACCACTGCACCACCAGCGCTCTATATTACTAAATATGTTACTCAATATTACTAAATATGCTACTCAATTATTAACAAATATTTATTTGATAATTTTTTACCCAATAATCCCGCGGTAGTCCCTTTTGAATTTGATTCCTGTGGGATTGCTTTTTTTCATGCAAAACTTAACACTGTCATCGTTTCTTGGAATCGCGGAATAAGCCGTGACAACATGTAAACGTAACGTTTAACGTTAACGTGTTTTGACTTTAAATTACCGCGATGGCTCCCCATTATAGGTTTAACGTTTATTTTTATTTTCAGTATGCAACATCGAGATATAGAGATTCGGAGCCTGACTATGACAAAATGCGGTACGTGGTCTGCAACGCTATACAAACGGCTTCGTCGATTGGTAAGCTATCCAACTATTAACTCTCCCAGTCACTATTTTTCAGTACCATGAGTTTTCACAATCTACACTCGCTAGCGACTGTAGGTAGTTAATTTTTTTTATGAAAACTTGCCTACAGCGCCTCTAGCGGATAGTTGGGTACTAAAACCTCACGTAGCTAGCTATCCTACGTCACAGCGTACTACAGCGACTGTAGTTTGCGCTCATTAATTTGCTTAGAATTTTGTACCATGAGTAACAATTTTGACAAATGTCATAGTAACGTACTATTACTACTGTAGTAACGTCAGCCAATCTAAATGTGACAAATCATGGTAGACGTACCTACAGGTTGCGCAAAATCGTTCGATAAAATTCAAAAATTTTCAAATTCCTACTTATATAAATACTTAGTACCTGGGTGACCGAGCTTCGCTCGCTTTTTTTTTGTAAATGACGTTTTTTGAAAATGAAACCTAGCTAGATCAATTTATCGCACCCGAAACCCCCTGCATACTAAATCTCATGAAAATCGTTGGAGCCGTTTCCGAGATTTGGATTATATATATATATATATATATACAAGAATTGCTCGTTTAAGGATATAAGATAAAAATAAAACTAGATCACTTACCTTGTTTCTGTAAAAAGTAAAATAATCTTGGATATATTTTCTGTGTATAAGCACAAAAACAAAGGCCTATAAACTCATATAAATACAACTTATAAAGATATAGGTAGGTACATATAAACACCTACGGGTTATACACCTCCTTAGACCTACTTCACACATAAATACTTATAAAAAGAAAACTAGACCACGTAGCTTGTCTCTGTAAATAGTAATATAATTTTGGGTATTTTATCTGTGCTTTAAATACTATGTTTGTTTGTAGTCCGATCACAACGCAGCCGTATTTAAAGCTGTGTTACACTATCAATATGTACTGTGTATTCAAGAATCGATTGGGTTGACGTAATCCCTTATAAACTAACTAGCTGGCCCTCTCGCAACTTAGTTTGCGAGTTTTAAATAGTATACTTTAAGTACAAAACGGCCAGCACAAGCAGTCCAAGTTCACTTCATATAACCCTTTAGTACCTCCACTACTACGAACCAAGACAGACATAAATACCTAAGCCTAGTTATATATAAAAAACCTACAAACCCCCTGCAGCGCGTTTCCGGAATGTTAGGACTGATATTCAAATAGTACTATCCTATACCTTTAAACGAGCAATTCTTGTAAAATTCTTGTATTGGCTTTTTTTGGGAAAAGGTGATTATAGCATATATCGTTCAAAACGAGATTAGTACTATCCCAGATTAAAATAGTAGTACCTGGGTGCCCGAGCTTTGCTCGGTTTTTTTTATTGGTAAACGACGTTTTTTAAAAATGAAACCAAGCTAGATCGATTTATCGCCCCCGAAACTCTGCATACGGCTCCAGCGATTTTCATGAAATTTAGTATTCACACCGGCTTGGTCATACTTGACATAAATACTTATAAAAAGAAAACTAGACCACGTAGCTTGTTTCTGTAAAAAGTCATTATGGGTATTTTATCTGTGCTTTAGGACACTAAAACAACCGAGAAAGGCAACAATTTATTTTTATGAGTGAACTGCCGACACCCATTGTTTCGCCAGTCTATGACGTCATCCATGACTCATCTTTCAACTTTTTACCAAAGACGCAAGGAGATATTTTAACGGCTTCTACAGACCGGAAATTTATCCCGCTTGCTAATAACATAAACTTGTTCAAACAAAAGTAAACTCTATCACACCGAAATTTGAGTTTCAAGTGGCTTGGCTGCGCTGGCGCCCCAGGGTGCCTCTGGCCGTCAACCGATCTAGTGTTTCTAGATTATTTTTATATTTTATTGTTATTGTTATTTTATGTTATATTATTGACACACACTGCACTTACTTATTAATTTTGATCGCAAATTTTAAGGTTAACTAATAATATTCGGTAACCTAAACAATAGATGTGAAGTAAATCGGTAGATGTGTCTGAGAGAGAAACATTTATTTACATACATTTACCAGGAATATAATTTGAGGTTTTCACGACCCGTGATCTTTGACTCATTGTGAATTTACAGTGAACTACCTCTCCATCGTTTCTGCTATCTTGGTATCTATGAATTTCTGGAATGAGCCTACTATTACTACTACTACTACTAATCATAACTATTTTTTATTTTCAGGAAGTATTGTAATACCTCATGCAGCAGTAGCTACATTGGCCATGCGAGCCATGTTTTATGAGTAAGTATTTTAAGATTAAATATTTGTCTTAACAACATGACTTTAATGTGATGATTTGAATTCTTATTATCCGACTCAAGAAGGAGGGAAATGTGTTTGGGGTGTACGTATGTAAGGGTGTGTTTGTAAGAACTTGTGGTGAGGCCCCTAGACTTACATTAATTGATTAATCAGTACATAATTACTGGTTGCTACGCTATCTGAGCAAGCACTTGCTATCGGCTTCGCTGCATAGGCCAACAACTTTAATTTTTTTACACATTTTTAATACACAATTTTATGCTTTTGCAGGAGTGCACCAAAAGGAACTGTGTATCCAGATATTTTCAATTACTTCCAGTTTGCTGTATACGCTTTCCCAGTCGCGTTTATCATGCATATTCTAAATTTTGCATACTACATGCTTCTTATCAATAAGTAAGTAATAATATATAATAGTTGTAGGGTAAGTATGGTTATCGTAAATAGATATTTAATCTTCCATTCTAGACATCGTCATAATCTTCATAATCACTACATAGTATAAAACAAAGCCGCTTTCTCTGTCTCTATATCCCTATGTATGCTTAAATCTTTAAAACTACGCAACGGATTTTGATGCGGTTTTAATAGAAGAGGAAGGTTTTTACATCCATGATAGTAGAGGAACCCTGATAATTTTAGAGGTTTTTATAATGTAATGTCGTAAATATAACGAAGAGGAAGGTTTTTACATCCATGATAGTAGAGGAATCCTGATAATTTTAGAGGTTTTTATAATGTAATGTCGTAAATATGCATATTTTAGTGTATTTATTATCAACATTGCACCCGTGCGAAGCTGGGACGGGTCGCTAGTATTTTATAAACAACAAATAAACAAAAAAACAAACGTGATCATGACTGTAATCCCCAGATTTAGTACTCATCTCCTGAGATCCTTAGTTACTTGATATATAAATGGGGGTAGTTAGAGGCGCGTCCAAATATTATGCTTGGCGCATGCCCACATTTTGCATAGTAGATTAATATGCTGCTGCACGTGACGGGTTGCAAGCCCTACGTCGCTTTTAGTAATTTTAACCTATGACACATATTTTCGGATTTTTTATTCTTCTATTCTACGTTATGACGGCTTTTTAGATTGCATTGCGGGGTGCTAGCCACTATTACCGCCAGTGATCTAAAGAAATCTCACCTGATTTTTATTTTGCCAGTTGTGTAAAGAAGCCAATGAGCGGTAGCAGCATGGCCAAACTTCAATCTGATCTGATGAAACACAAAAATGATTTACCAAAAAAAGTTACTCTACATGAAAAGGTATAAAAATGTGCTTATTATGTAAACAAACCTAAACCTTTTCATCCTTGTATCAAGTTTAAAATATTGGTCTTGGTTTTCATTTGAGCTAAAAGTTCGTTTGAGTTCACAGCTAAAATCGCTTTCCGTACCTACGGCACAACTACTATGCTCATGCTCAACTGCTTGTGCCGTGGGTAATTTTTAGTTCTCTGCTACAGAACTAACCTTAGTTCTATCAACCCGTGCCCATGGCCCAACTATAGGATCACTTCGTGCTTGAATTATGGAATAGAAGTAGTTGTGGTATGGGGAATCAGATTAGTTTGAGTTCCCTACAACTCAACCAGTTTGGTATAGTAGTTGGGTTAGTACCTTAGTTGTGTAGATGGGAACTAAAAGTACCCATGGTACAACCAGTTGAGCTTAATAGTTGTGCCGTGGGTCCGGAAAAAAAATAGATATGGATGGATTATCACACCTTTTTTCATATTTCAGCTGTCAGTGTTCTTCACACTATTTTTATTACTCATGTTATTTCTACGCTGGAGCAAGTTCGTCAACATGGGTTGGGGTGAATTTAGTAAAGAAGAGTCTTCTCCTACAATACCCGGGTAGGTAAACCCAAATTGTTATGTCAGTATTAATTTCTATAATTTAACGCGTTTCCTACGAGTTGTAAGATTATCAAATTGTAACTGTGTAGTGTTCACTCCCAAGGTTTGTTTCTCCGATGCTGTATATATTCTAGATTTACATAATATGTAAACAGCATATTATGCTGTGCTTTGATATTGTGTCAGTCGGACAGTCAGAAACCGAAAACTTTAAAAGATAGAATTGCTGACTGGATTACACTGAAGACTGCAGTGGGCACAATGGGCAGCTATATTGCTTAAAAGTGTTGTTGTTCTCTTTTTGGCAACCTTTGTTTAATAGGATTCTTAGATAACATTATCTTTCTCCTGCCCTTATTACGCTAAATGGAGTTGGCTCAACATGTTTTCTTGTTCCATTCACTACTGTCTTTCGTTAACTTTAAATGTAATTCTTCTTACTTTCATATGTTTCACAAATCACTGTTTTCTTCGGCCTTCCTCTACTTGCATAGGTAGTTTAATATAATTTAGCCACACTCATACTCAACTCTTTTGGTGATAATTTGATGAAACAAAGAATAAGTAATATTACTAAATAAATTCCAACCACGCAAAGCCCCGTAAACGTTTCATTACGATAAACATGCCTGTTGACTGGCATACCAGCAAACTAGTTGCAATAAAATTTTTGATAGTTCTTAGTTATTTCTTGGATAATTTGTCATTCAGTACTTTCATGCACCTATCTAAATACTCGTAAATAATGTAATTTAATATTATGTTTAAAATTGCAGGGTCAAAGATGCTACTGTAGCCGCCATGTTTGTTATTGCGCTCCATACGCTGCCTAAAGGGTTTGGATTTACAAAATTTTTAGGCGCTGAAAGTAAGACAATAAGTTTTTTTTTCTTTATACCTTTACCAGATCCCAGATAATATGACCAGATCAATCACAGAAGTAAAAATGAAAAACACAGTGAATTTATTCTACCAAATGCGTGAAATAAGTGAAGTCATAATTAGCCGACTCGACCTTCTGTTTTTTTTAATATAAATTACACATAATTGATTTCCAATGTTTACTATATAAAATTGAGTTAAGTATTTTTATTTACTTGTGCAAATTTTTCATGAAACTAACGTAAATTTATTTATTTATTTAAGGGAAAACCAGCAGCACATAAAAAAAATTAAATTAGGAAAATATGAACTATTAATTACTATCAACTTAGTACATACATACATAGCGGTAATTATCCACAAAAAAATATGAAATTTGACCAATAATAATTATAAAAACGATTCACATGCCAAAATTGAGTCATGCATGCAAAACTAATGGTAACTTATTACATAATTGGTAAATTACGTTTAAGTTGTTTCTTATGTAGTTTATAATACTGTTTGTTTTCCAAATAAAATTAAATAAAAATAAATAAACATCAACATTTTAACAAAAAATAAATTGATTCTAACACGATTACTGTTCTGTTCTGGTCTATTACTTATAAATCGCCTTTTACTTAGATAATACACTGCTCAGTCGCTAAGTCTATGGAAGCTTGTACTTACTTTCCTTTTTTACAGAAAGAAGCCAGTTGCCACCGATTAAACCCGAATCTGCGATCCTGTTTTGGCGTTTCGTTGACAAGAATTTAAATTACGGATACCTCTTTTTATTTGGTAAACTACTTGTGAAATCTGCTTCTTTTTCTACTTTTTACAGATTTAAGAAGTTTTGCCTCCATTTGTTTTTAAGGTTTCATAGTTTATTTGTATAAAATCAAGCAAATTGATACTTTTCCAGGTTGCGGAGTGGCTATAGCAGTTGCGGGTCGGGATAGTGGTCTCGCAGAACACCTCTCAGCGCACTTTGGCAAGAAATTTACGGACCATACATGGAACCTGTCGATATTCCTTGTCTGCTTGGTGGCCGTTATTATGGCAAACGTAATGACTGGGGTTGCTGCCTGCGCGATCTGGCTACCTTTTGTGTTAAACATGGTTAAATTAATTGTGATAAAATTTGTCTTTTTAAATGCGCAGATTAAGTCACAACCGTCTCTATTAATAACCTACGGCTATGTTACAGAGTCGTGCCCCAGATGCGCCTGTCGATTGGCAGAACAGGGTTTACTTAGGCGCACTAGGCGTGGGTGTTGGCTCGTCACTCGGCTTTATGTGTCCTTTCCTGCACACACCTGCATACTTCTGCCACTACACGGGGAAAGTGCCAAAGAGACGAATGGTAAGATTAAATGATTACTTTCTAGATTTAGGTATTTACTAATTAGGCTACATTTCTAGCTTATGCCACTTAAAAACTGGTTTATCGCTATATAAATAGGATGGTAACAATGAACATGAATTAAATAAATGTAAAAAAATGTGTAAGTATGATAAAAAACCCATCTTTAAAAAATACTTCGCGATAAGTTATATTTTTTTATTAATCATGTAGCCTAAACCGCTTAAATACTTTATTTAAGGCCCAGAACTTTGAAAATTGCAAGTATTGCAACCCTAATAATTCTATTACCGCTTAATAGATTACATTGAAATTGAACTACACGATACTCAAGGATATAAGTGATAAATCAACCGGAGCTAAAACACGAATTAGTTAGAAAACCTTGTTTAAAAATCATGTCAAAAACACCTCTGAAAATTAAGAAATTCCCTAATTTATCCAGAACAGTAAGGTATTTTGAATTTCTATTTTACATGAATGTAAATCAGTTAATTTGAAACAAATCAACCCAGCCCTTTTTTTGAAATAAGCATTTTACTTAACATATTTATGTTTTTTTTATAAATTGTCGCTTTCGTTATGTAATTCAGAGCAGCCATATTATCATGCCGCACTCTACTTACTTGTCATTTGGGTATTTCGCTTCGGTGCTATGTCTGATTCCGCGGAGACCCGCGTTGCTATACGGACAAATGTCACTTTTTTTTGTAACTTTCACGTAAGGAATAGTGTGTCGAGTATTCTGGGCCTTAAGTGACCTAAGTTCTATGTTCGATGAAATTTGGTATGAAAGTGTTGGGGTGCAACTAGCGTAGATTAAATATAACAATGTTTTTTTCAGGCAAAATACACTATCGGTAGTGTAATAATCTGCTTAATTATATTATGGCTATCGCTGTGCCTATGGGCACCATTCTTGTGGGACCCAGATGGCGTCGGCATCGAGGTGGTGAAAGCACCTCTGAATGCTGGTGAAAAACCAACTGAGTCTACGGGACCACCACCACCATAGCACTATAGCCGCTGTACCGCTAGCATTATTGTATTAACAATAAAAAAAACCTTCGCGAAAAAAATTACCAAAAACATTTTGATTGAACCTTGAATGCTAAGTGAAAGAAAAATATAAATGGAAAAACATACCTAGCTGCGTGGAAAATCTGAATGTCGAATTTATCAATCTCTTGCTTAGTTTAATCTTGTAAGTTTTAATCCCGGATAAAACTTTGATAAAAATGAGATTTTTGTTTAATAATTCTTAAATTTTTAAGTGCCTATGCGCAGGTTATAACGCGAGGTTACTGTTGGTGCAGCTAGTTTGAAATACATAATCATGATAGACTGTTTCTGTCTGTAAAACACTTCTACTTAGATTTCTTTATCTTATCAGTATCTCTATAGTGTTCCTAAATGACATCTGACATCGCCACCATTATTTTAAGATATTTAGTAGGAAAGCTAATAGTCTAAGAGCCGCTGAAGAGGGACCTTCACCAATCACCAGACGAGACATTTTTTATCCAATATATTTTATAAACAAATATGCCTATGATAGCTTGCCTATTAAATAGTGTTCATAGTTATATGTTTATTCCGAGACATATTCTGTGTGTTAAAAACTATCAGTTGAGATAGTTTTAATTCGGTTAACAAAACAGTGAAGGCGATGAAAAAAAATTGATTAAATTTAATTAAATTAAAAATAGCTATGAACACTTTTTAATAGGCAAGCTATCATAGGCATATTTGTTTATAAACTATATTTGATAAAAAATACGTCTCGTCTGGTTATCTGATCAGCGAAGGTCCTTCCACGTCTCCCCTACTTTAAAAACAGAAACATAATTTTTGTATGTAGTTATTTCAAACTGGCTTTACCTCATGGTATCAACTGCGTTAAAGCACTTTTATAAATACTCAAAATGTAGGCAGAGTGATAAAAACGACCAGCTTATTCCACGCAGAGTTTTAGGGATTTTTTTATATAAAAACCTACTTTTTACCAAATTGTCTTGCGATTTAGACATTTTCATTTGGGTGATGATTAACTAAAACTACGTAGGTAATATTGTATATACTAATCTTATACCTTTAAACGAGCAATTATTGTATATATATATATATATCGACGCCCCAACCGAATAAAGCGGTTATATGAAAATCACAATTTTACAGTAGAGCCAAAAAATATGAAAATCAATTTCTACACGACCGCTTTTAACTTATATACACAAATGTAATATCATTGGATGCGCAAAAAAAGGAGCTTTAAGATTAATTAGGAGTGAAACACAACAATCTCACAGGTTTAATTTTAAATGCTAAAAACTAATTTACGTAATTATTCGTCTGTTATTTCGTTTGGTATTTTTTTAATAGCACTTTACGTCTTTATTCGCCTCAAATCATCAAACGGATTGGTTAGCAATAAGCCTACACCACCGTTAAACAGCTGTATTTGCTAGCATTGGCGTCGCGTACTTACCTGTTACTCCATTACTCAGCTGCAATTTACATTATAACTATTTGATTAAATGTGTATTACCCACTAGTCTGCAGACATTACTAAAGGACAAGATCTCATGTAACTTTTAAGTTTTTTTAAATATATCAGTAAAACAGGTGGTTTATGATTTATATTCATTATTTTTATATTAAATAATCATCACTTATCATGGTTTTTATTAAAAACAAAGAAATATTCAATCAAATAACACGAAAAACATATGTTAAACTTTCATTTTGTTATTAGCCTAGGTAATCACGGTTTTTGCAAAAAAAGAACCTTTTAAAATTCAACAATTATCGAACTTATAATTTTTATGATAAAACTACTCCTGAAACACCTAAAAGAACCTACAAGCCTTAAAACGGCTATATTCTGGAACCATTAAAATCTGGGGCTTTGATTTTAGGGAGCAGTCTGACTTCTATCAGAAAAGTTTCAAAATAATCAACAAATTTGTAAAAAAATAACAAATGTAGGTAGATTTGTTATTTTTTCACAAATTGGTAACAATAAAACCAAATATATTATTTTACCTATTATTGAACTTTTAGTCTTAAATACTTAGACTAAAAGCTCAATCTATACAGGTACTATACTTATGGTCTTATGCTGTTTTTAGTAAGTATGTAAATAAGTCAGATTAAAATTAAAGTTAACTTATAAAACTAAACTTATGTAGGTATAGATGGTATTTTTGGAAGATCTAATAACTAAGATTAACTGAGATTTAACCTATTATGAGATGTGTAGAACTTTTTCCGAATCTAAGCATGCAACTGTCTGAGTGGATTTATCAAACGTTGTTTTTTTACAAATCTTTCATCTTCTTTACCCACAGTCTCTTTTTCTTTTCTGTTTTTCAAAAGCTTCTTGAAGTTGAGCTTTCTTTTGAATATCTGTTTTATAAAAAATCATACACTTTTCACACATAATTATTTGTAGGAAAGAAGAATGAATAATTAAACTGGTAAACTGGTACTGATTATACTCATTAGCATTGGCTTTTACTAACCATTTTGATGACATTGTAATCAGGGATTTGAGGAATAGCATTCTTTGTATAATAAATGTTACTTTGTAAACCAGGTATTCTATGTGATATAGGTCTTATCTATGTGAAAATAAAATATTTTTATCACATTACAACTGAACTATTAATCGTTTGCAGTAGAATAATGGCATAAGATTTTATAACGCGTTTATTTTTTTATTTTTTTATTTTCGTTTTCATAACTTATTAAACGTAAGGTTACAGAGTGTTGATATTCGTCTTCTTCTTGTGCCGCAAATTTCGAAAGAAAAATGTCGTCTACTGCTATAAATCAAGGGATTTTTAGTTTAATTTTTTGAAAAAAATTTAGGTGATAGATTGGCTTCCATAGAATCCGAATATGCAATGAAAAAATTTGGTGTATTGAGCTATTACCGCTTTATTTGGTTGGGCCGTCGATATATATGTAATATATATATTATATTATATTATATTGTTTAAGGTATAAGATACTTGTTACACATATAACAAGTACATACATAAGATCAAACGATTTATTGTCTACCCTAAATTGTCATAATTCTCACTGGTGGAGGCAGCTTAGTGGAGGTTATGACAATAAACTGATCAAACTTGTTTCCTAAGGGGGTAGGCAGAGGTCACAGATTTCCCGCAAATAGTTTTATTAATATTCATATTTTTGGCAGAGATCCTATATTTTTTTATCGTAACATTTTTTTTATTTTTTACATAGGTAGGTATTATTTTAAGCGGCGATGGGCTTGCAACCTGTCACGTACGGATTACTACCTACGGTGCAAAATGTGGGCATGTACCAAATGTCATGTTTGGACTTGGCTCTGACTATCCTCTTTAGATATCCTCAAAGATCTAAGTAACTAAAGATCTGAGGAGATATCTACCGAGCCTGGGGATTACAGTCGTGATCATATTTTTATTTTTTATTTTTTTTGCAAACGCATGTGATGAGGCGTCGATGAGTTCTTTAACATACGTCATTCTAAAAAAAATAAGCCCCAATAATGGTATGAGGAACATCATAAGGTATTTAGGGAGTTTTTAAACTAGATACCACACTTCATAATTTTAAAACTGTTTGTTTTTATGTTTTTTGGTTTTCCCTAACAAAGTTGAATAAACTAGTTGCATCAGTTACTAAATTAGTTGCATTTCCACAATTGATGGGGCAAATCAACGTGCAAACGGTACTACGGGATGTTTTCTGGCTTATGGAGTATATACTTTTGAACTTACGCGAACTAAACACATTATTATTAGTATTGACGGGTATTTATCTAAAAATATAAGCCTGTCGAAACGTTGGGAAAATAAAGGTTATTTGAACGCGATAAATACCCGTTTATTACTAATAATAATGGCTTATGGAGGTTTTAAAGTGTTAATAACTTTAGTTTGTGACGTTCTTACTAGGTGCATACCTAAGTATCTGATTGCATACTATAATGTTTTTGTCATTATTGTTATTTTGTATGTTGTAGGAAGAATGAGTATAATTTTAATTTATTTTTAGTGTTCCAGTTTATTCCAGACAAAGAAGATTTGTTTATTTTTTCATACATTATAATTTATGTACTTACCTATTTTTGTTATAGTAGAAGAGAAGTGGAAAAGCGACCTCCACCGATCTGATAACCAGATGAGACGTATTTTTTATCAAATATAATCTATAAATATGCTTGTCGGAGAAGCATGATTCTCGTCGGTAGGGTCAGCAACGGTTGCAGACTTAGTGGGCGTCATTGGGGTAAAGTGCCAGCACAAAACACAACGGTCACAGTTTAAACTATTTTATTTTGATTTAAACAATATTAACGTAAACTAACAGTTAACCGAGCAGCGGGTTCGGGGCACCGATCTTACTTTATCCTAACTTTGTGACAACGATCCAACTCGATCGGTTGCTACCGCTCAAATGTGTCTCCGAAACTGTCTGACTCACTAAAGTAAAGATGGCGCCTCGACCCCACTCGAGGCACATGCCCTGCTCTGATTGGTCGTTACGTAAATTACATTATTAATTACTTTTATTAGATTATCACGGTTTTTAAATCAAAGAAAAATGTAACAAATCAAATTAAATTAAATAAAGAATTTTAAAACGAATCAAAATGTAATTAAATAATATTATGCGATAAACATGCAAACAACAATCAACCAGACTCCTAGCTTCCTCCGACACGGCCGTCCTGACGTACTACACGCCCTCGTGTGATGTTGAAGGCCGCGCATCAGCGTTATCTGCGGGAAATGACAAGGCAATGTAGTATTGTTCGGCCACTCCTGACCAAGGAGATCGTATACACAACAGTTTCATTTCAGATTTTCATTAATTAAGTGTTCATTAAATCTGAATTTTAATAGACTCCACGCTACATTCTAAATTAAGTCAGTAAGTAGTATCGAAACAGCCACCTCGCCGTTTTTCACGTTACATGTTTTTGGAGTACTAACAATATCTTAATGGCCACCCAGCCTCTTACTCTAATTGTTTCAATGGCCACCTCGCCTATCGGTGGCCTCCTCGCCTATCTGTGGCCACCTCGCCTCTCTCAGAGCTTAACCAAGCCTTTACAGCCACCACGCTGCTGGGATATCTTATTATAGAAGACACTTTATTCGCCTCACACACAAACACATTCCAACAGCAAAACGTTTTTAAATAACAAAAAATAGAACTAAGACCTTACCATCATTGCCATCCGACAGACATGGATCCAGCTCGGTTGGGACATAGGATTGGGGGAGTGGACGTAAGCGGTCTCTCGCGTATTTGTATGTACGATTACAATTTAAGCTTTTAAGATGATACCTGTCACCGTCTAGTATTTCAATGACCTCAAAAGGTCCTTTAAATTTTGGGTCCAATTTGGTTTGATTCCGTTCGTGATTTTCTATTAAAACGTAATCTCCTACAGAAAACGAAGTCACTTTTGCCTTACTTTTATCAAACCGTTCTTTATCAAGACATGCGCTATTTTCCATTAACCTATTAGCTTGCTCTCTAATCTCTTCTACGTCTACCTCGACCTCGTGATCGTCAACAGTTAATAAACTTAAGGGTCTAGCTACTCTACCTATTAACATTTCTAGGGGGCTTGCTTTGGTTACTCTATGAATTGTGCTATTTATGGAGAGTTGGACATCATCTAATGCATCTTGCCAGGACCTACTTGGGCTTGTTTCTACAACAGTTAAAATGTTTTTGAGCGTACTCATTATACGCTCTACTTGACCATTAGCACGACAAGAGGCGGTTGCTATTAAATGTAGCTGAATATTGTGACTGGCACAAAAATCTTTAAAGTCTTTATTCGCGAAACATCTACCCTGATCTGCAATAACACGAACAGGGGTCCCGAAAAGAGATATGGACGCTCTGAGAGCGCTGATCGCACTAGGAGTATTGATTCTTGTAGAATGCCTGAGTAACACATATTTTGTAAAAGCGTCCACAAGAACGAAAACATATTCTTTTTGATCATTTTTGCCACTGAGTTTACCTGTGGCGTCAATGTGGATGGTATGCCAAGGGATATTGACTTTTGGTATGGGGTGTAACTCTATCTGTTGCTTACCACTTCTCGACTTAGCTACTCTACACGTTATGCAATTTTCTACAAATTTTCTGACGTATTTTGACATATTGGGAAACCAATAATGTTGATATGCCTTCTCTAAAGTTTTGTCCCATCCCAAATGGAGAATAGACTCGTGAATATGATTTATTATCGACCAACGAAAAGCTCTAGGTACAATTGGTAGCCAAATGTTGCGACTGTTCCTTTGGATTTTTCTGTAGAGCACATTAGATCGCAATTCGTATATTCTACAACTCTCTAGGTCTAGATCATCGCTTTCGAGTTTACTTATAATTTCACTGTATTCAGGGTCTCGTCGTTGCTCTGCTTGTAACCAATTGGAAGATAACTCAGCTATATTGACGCGCTTTTCTCCTACATAGTTTTCTCTACCTATACTATGAGTGTCGCTATCGGCGGTGTTGTTTGGCTCAGGTAAGTGATTTCTTGAAAAAAAGTCAACGTGGGCCATTCTCCTACCCTCCCTGTACTGTATGTCAAAATCAAAAGCCTGAAGGAAGGCCCACCACCTGTGCACTCTTGGAGTTAGGTCTACTTTAGTTCTCGAGGCCTTCAGAGAGTTGCAGTCAGTAACAACTGTGAAAGTCCTGCCGTATAAATAATGGCGAAAATGCTTAACCGAATTAACCACTGCTAGTGTCTCTAATTCGTAAGAGTGGTATCGGGACTCCGCAAGCGTAGTGCGTTTACTATAGTACTCTACAGGATGTAATTTTGTGCCAGCTCTTTGGAAGAGGATCGCGCCATAACCTTCGCTACTAGCGTCCGTATGCAATTCTATTGGTAGTTCTGGATCAAATAACATCAAAACCGGGGATGAAGTTAATACAGATATTATGTCTTGTCTAATTGTTTCGTGCTCTGTGGTCCAAATTATTTTAGAGTTATTGTTAGCTAATAGTCGGTAGAGCCGTGCCATTTTAATTGAAAAGTTATTGACAAACTGCCTAAAGTATGAAGCTAAACCCAAAAACTGTCTGAGCTGAGTGATGGTCTGTGGTGGTAGGGAACTAGTCAATGAGTTTATTTTACGGGGATTGGGCCTAATTTCACCCTCTGATATTTCATAGCCTAAAAACTGGACCTGTTTCTTTAGGAAGGCGCACTTCTTCATATTAAACGAAAATCCAGCATCACTTAGAGTTTATAGTACTACGCGTAACCGTTCCAGCCCTTGCTCTATACTATTCGCGGGTATAACTAGATCGTCCATGTAGACGATTGCGTAAGAGTGTGCTAGGTCACCTAGAGCAGTGTTGATAGCTCTCTGGTACACAGAGGGAGCATTTCGTAGGCCAAATGGCATGACAGTAAACTCATAATGAGCATCCGGGGTAATGAATGCGGATTTTTCTATAGAGTTTGACTCTACATTTATCGGAACCTGATAAAACCCACTAGCCATATCAAGACACGTATAAAATCGCGCGCCTGATAACCTTTGAACCTGATCACTGATTAAAGGTAAGGGATACCGGTCGGGAACTGTATTAGAGTTTAATTCTCGGTAATCTATGCACATTCGGTCTGTGCCATCGCGCTTCTTTACTAAGAGTATTGGGCTGGAGAAGGGCGACTTGCTTGGTCTAATAATTCCAGCTGCCAATAATTCACTACACTTGTTCCGTACTATTACTCGCTCTTCAGGACTCAAGTGATAAGGGCGTCGTTGCACGATTTTGCTAGGATCTAATAATTTAATCTCTAATTCACCCGTCTTTACTCTACTAGTAGGTGTGCCCTCAACAAAAGAGTTTTTAAAGCAATTAAGAAGTTCTATTAGTTGTGGTTTAAGGTCATCAGGCATGTCAGTATCCACGTCATGAAAGTCAGCTACCGCGTTACCTACGTTGCAAAGATTGACTAGGGAGGGTTTCTCAACAATAGTAAGTTTTTCACTTGATATGTGTACCGACAACCCTAAGGCCAACAAGTCACGTCCGATCAAAATGTCGTTATTTAGATAATCATCTGGTATAATGTGAAATAAAATTTCTACGTCATGACCACTAAGAGTGACCCTAGATAAGATTTGTGAGTCACATAATACGCTACATTTTCCTACACCAGTCAAAGTAACAATTGCACGCTGAAATGTACCGTCAAGTTTACGAGAGACGCTTTCTTTAATTAAGGAACAATCAGCACCGGAATCAAAACAAAATGAGAACTGCTCACCAAATTGAGTAATTATCCCAGTGACAGGTTTCATACCACACACGTCCACGCGCTTCACAACGCTGGGTGCGGCGGCGGGCTGTGCGCTACTGCTCACAACTGGCCATGTTTTTGGGCACCGCGATGCCACATGACCCTCAACACCACACTTGAAGCAAGTTACAGGGGCCCGCGTAGCAACGGCCGTGTTGGGGCGCTCAGTAGTCGGAGTTGTTTGCTGCTTGTCATGCGATCGACTGAAACATTCAAAAGATTTATGGCCAAGCTTTCCACAAGCGTAACATTTTGTTGAAGCAGAACTAAATCTAGGACGTTTATTATCTTGTTGCGTAGTGCTAGCAACAGTCTTTGTTGGCTCTTGGTAACTCCGCTTGCGATAAGAAAAGGCCATTAGTTCACGTTGCATTTTACAGCGGGTACTTATTTCTTCAGAAAAAATATTTCTTTGTAGTCTTGGCTCGAGTTGCCCCATGTGTGCAAGTATTAAAGATACCACCATTTCTTCCTTGCCTAATTTATTCCACCGTGACATGAGTAAAGTAAATATACGGCTGGCGTATGCAGCAAGACATTCGCCTTCTTGCGGTTTACCAGTGAGCATCTTTAATACCGTCGCTGCACATGTTTCTAACGTATCGAAACGAGAAAGAAAAATATCCTTAAATTCTACCCACTTCATATTAGGAAAAGCTATCTGAGAAAACCAGATTGCGGCCGAGCCTTTCATGGCTCTACTAAGTATGAGGATTAATTTACTTCCCTGTATATCGCGATCCGATAAGCAGATGTCCGCTGTTGCCAGCCAGGCTCGGGCGTCAGTGTCTGCAACTTCCGGTTGAAATTTCGGCAGCGTGATGCTCTGATCTTCGATATTCGGTGGGTTGGTTAGCGCCTCCACAAGTTGCTTCATGCTGGTTTGTTGCGCTTCAAATAGCGCGCGCCATCCATCATTTGCCGATGTCTGTTCGCTCACGTTTTGTGCTTGCACCGATCCCACTTCTGATGTCGGAGAAGCATGATTCTCGTCGGTAGGGTCAGCAACGGTTGCAGACTTAGTGGGCGTCATTGGGGTAAAGTGCCAGCACAAAACACAACGGTCACAGTTTAAACTATTTTATTTTGATTTAAACAATATTAACGTAAACTAACAGTTAACCGAGCAGCGGGTTCGGGGCACCGATCTTACTTTATCCTAACTTTGTGACAACGATCCAACTCGATCGGTTGCTACCGCTCAAATGTGTCTCCGAAACTGTCTGACTCACTAAAGTAAAGATGGCGCCTCGACCCCACTCGAGGCACATGCCCTGCTCTGATTGGTCGTTACGTAAATTACATTATTAATTACTTTTATTAGATTATCACGGTTTTTAAATCAAAGAAAAATGTAACAAATCAAATTAAATTAAATAAAGAATTTTAAAACGAATCAAAATGTAATTAAATAATATTATGCGATAAACATGCAAACAACAATCAACCAGACTCCTAGCTTCCTCCGACATGCTTATGATAGCTTGTCTATTAATAAGTGTTCATAGCTATTTTTAAATCAAATTAATTTTGATCAATTTTCTTTCATCAATTTCACTGTTTTGATAACCGAATTAAAACTATCTCAACTGATAATTTTTAACACACAAAATATGTCGCGGCTTGCCAACTAAATTCTGTGCATGGCTACCTGGCAAGCCGATGTGAACAGGTAAGTCTATATAGGTAACTACACCGATCTGATCACCGATCAAAATTGACATCATAGGTTAGATATTTTAATTACAAAACCAACTATATAGAAAAAAAAACAAATTATATTAAATTAAAAATAGCTATGAACACTTTTGAATAGGTAAGCTATCATAGGCATATTTGTTTATAGATTGTACCTGGGTGACCGAGCTTTCCTCGTTTTTTTTCTGGGGTAAACCACGTTTTCTAATAACGAAACCTAGCTATTAGATCTAGATAGATTTATCGCCCCGAAACCCTCTGCATGATTCAGATTATATATATAATATATATATACAAGAATTGCTCGTTTAGAGGTATAAATTTGATCTGGTTATCAGATCGGTGAAGGTCGCTTCAGCGGCTCTTAGACTATTAAGTCTTAGGAAATAAAAAATAATGTTTTCTATTTATATATTGTTTTATTTATTAGTGTAGATAATAAGACAAACAAAAACAGCAGGTACGTTGTTACAAATTTATAGGGAAATCCAGGTAGGCAATAACTGAAGATCTGGCCAAACTACTGGTGCCCAAAAACATATGAACAACCAAGTCAAGAAGACAGCAGAGATTGTGGGAAATATTCCGGCCTTTATCTGAAATATCATTAATTATAATTAAAAAAGAGCGCTGGTGGTGTAGCGGTAGCACCCCTGCCTCACGATCCGAAGGTCGTGGGTTCAAACCTGGTCGTGCACTAATGAGTTTTTCCATTCGAAAAATTTATGTGCGCAATGCCAGTGCTCTTAAACGGTGAAGGAAAACATCGTGAGGAAACCGGCATACCCTAGAACCAAAAATTCGAAGGTATGTGTCATAGGTTAGTATTCTTATAAGCGGCGATGGGCTTGCAACCTGTCACGTACGGAATATTAACTACTGTGCAAAATGTGGGCATGTACCAAATGTCATGTTTGGACGTGCCTCTGACTAGCCTCTTTAGATATCCTCAAAGATCTAAATAACTAGAGATCTGAGGAAATATCTCCTGAGCCTGGGGATTACAGTCGTGATCATATATGTATATCTATATATCTATAAAAGAGCTTGACCTGACTGACTGATTGACTGATTGATCATCGCCCAGCCGAAACCGCCGAAGCTAGAAAACTGAAATTTGGAAGGTGGCTTCTTTTTATAACAAAACCACCCACTAAGGCGGGATTTTTGGAAATTCCACCTTTAAGGGGGTGAAAAAGGGTGAAAACGTTAGTATGAAACTTTTTAACGCGTAGAGCAATTTTCATGAAACTTTGTTTGTGCACTGTAACTGCAAAATGAATGAATACGTGTTTCAGGATTTTTCAAAATAACTCTTTAAAAAGGGTAAAATGGGGTGTCAAAGTTAGTATGGGAACTTTTTAACGGGTGATGCGATTGGTCTGAAACTTTGTTTGTGTATTGTAAATGCAAAATGAATGGACACCTGTTTCAGGATTTTTCAATATAACTCTTAAAAAGGGGTCAAATGGGGGATCAATGTTTGTATGGGATTTTTTTAACGGGTGGTGCGATTGATCTGAAACTTTGTTTGTGTACTGTAAATGCAAAATAAATGAACACATATTTCAGGATTTTACAATATTATCTTCAAAAAGGGGTCAAATGTGGGGTCAATGTTTGTATGGGAACTTTTTAACGGGTAGTGCGATTGGTTTGAAACTTAGTTTGTGTACTGTGATTGCAAAATGAATAGACACGTATTTCAGGATTTATTAATGTAACATTTAAAAAGGGGTCAAATGCGGGGTCAATGTTTGTATAGGAACTTTTTAACGGGTGGTGCGATTAGTCTGAAACTTTGTTTTGCGTTTAAGGATTTTTCAATATAACTCTAAAAAAGGGGTCAAATGGGAGGTCAATGTATGGGAACTTATTAACGGGTGGTGCGATTGGTCTGAAATTTTGTTTGTGTTCTGTAAATGCAAAACGAATGGACAAGTGTTTCAGGATTTTTCAATATAACCTTCATCATCATCATCATCATCATCATCATCAGCCTATAGCAGTCCACTGCTGGACATAGGACATATAACCTTAAAAAGGGGTAAAATGGGGTGTCAAAGTAGTATGGGATTTTTGTGAGTTCTGTGATGTGTTTAAAACTCAGTTTAGATATTTTATGTGAACGAAGTCGCGGGCGGGACAGCTAGTATATATATATATATATCATTGAATGAACCCGGTAGGTCCCATTTGTTCCGCGGACTAACTAAAAAAATGCTGAAATATACACGACCTTATTTTGTTTACACCAAGTACTAAATTTAAATGACAATTCTTAATTTGACTAAACTGACGTGTGATAGACGTGTTTTAGCTTATTTTAGTAGCCATGTAAATGTGGTCTTGAAGTTGATATGTAAACTGGCCACTCGAGAATGATTTCTCTTGTCTTAGTGACATTGATGATTACATCATGGAAGAATTGGGGAAAAACGATTCCTATTTAGCTCTGTGCATTCACAGACAAATAAAAACAGGAGCAAAAGCTAGTAGGTATATAGTTCTATAGTACAAATAGGGACAATATTTTTTCAAATATAATATAATGTAATATATCTCGGTTATATTCAACGACGTTATCTATACCTATATAAGAGCTTAACCTGACTGACTGACTGACTGACTGACTGACTGACTGACTGACTGACTGACTGACTGACTGACTGACTGATTGATCATCGCCGAGCCGAAACCGCTGAAGATATAAAGCTGAAATTTGGAAGGTGGTTACCTTTTATAACAAAACCTCCCACTAAGGCGTGATTTTTGGAAATTCCACCTCTAAGAGGGTGAAAAAGGGTGAAAACGTTTGTATGAAACTTTTTAACGCGTAGAGCGATTTTTATGAAACTGTTTGTTTGTGCACTATAAATGCAAAATAAATGGACACGTGTTTCAGGATTTTTCAATATAACCTTCAAAAAGGGGTCAAATGTGGGGTGAATGTTTGTATGGGAACTTTTTAACGGGTGGTGCGATTGGCCTAAAACTTTGTTTGTGTACTGCAAATGCAAAATAAATGGACACGTGTTTCAGGATTTTTCAATATAACCTTCAAAAAGGGGTCAAATGGGGGGTTGTTTGAAACTTAGTTTCGATACTATAAGTGAACGAAGTCGCGGGCGGGACAGCTAGTACGTTATATTACGTCATGTTCCATAGAACATAATATGGGAACTACCGAATGAACCATAGTTATATATTATACTAGTCATGGTAACTTGGTGTGGGTACGGATTGCTTGCAGAAATAACTATAGACACGATAAGTAATAGTAATTACCATTTTCCCAGTAGGAATACTTGCAGCTCCTTGAACTATTAAATTTCCCGGTGTTCCCACAGGTAAGCAAAAGCAGTAGGAAGCAGAAAACCCCGCAGTTATGTTGAACCATAGTGGATTTGTCTTTATTTCTTTGGCCTAAAACAACCAAATTTCGAATAAAACAATGACGATGGTTTTAATAAAACTAAGAGATAGCGCGCACGGGTTACTTTTGTCGCCGTGACTGTTTCGTCGTTCTTATTAAGTCCGTGTATGGAGGTTCACGCATGTTATGACGTGACAACTGGGTGACATCTCCATACATAGCCACGGACTTAAGGCCCAGAATACTCGTCACACTATTCCTTACGTAAAAGTTACAAAAAAAGTGACATAGGTCCATATAGTGTCCGTATAGCAACGCGGATCTCCGCGGAATTAGACATAGCACGAAGCGAAATACCCAAATGACAAGTAAGTAGAGTGCGGCATGATAATATGGCTGCTCTGAATTACATAACGAAAGCGACAATTTATAAAAAACCTAAATATGTTCAAGTAAATAGCTTATTTCAAAAAAAGGGCTGGGTTGATTTGTTTCAAATTAATTGATTTACATTCATGTGAAATAGAAATTCAAAATACCTTACTGTTCTGGATAAATTAGGGAATTTCTGAATTTTCAGAGGTGTTTTTGACATGATTTTTAACGAAGGTTTTCTAACTAATCGTGTTTTAGCTTCGGTTGATTTATCACTTATATCCTTGATTTTCGTATAGTTCAATTTCAATGTAATCTATTAAGCGGTAATATAATGATTAGGGTTGCAATACTTGCAATTTTCAAAATGCTGGGCGTTAATAAGAGCGACGAAACAGTCAAGGCGACAAATGTAACCCATGCGCGCTATCTCTAACATGCACGCATCTCCATACATAACCACGGACTTGATAAGAGTGACGAAACAGTCACGGCGACAAAAGTAACCCGTGCGCGCTATGTCTAAAACTTCTGCTTGCGACTTTGCAGGCGTAGCAATAGAGTGTATAGTTGGCTCAACGAATCTAGGTATTCGTGAAGATAGCCGCAAGAGCTGCGCAGTATCGTTTTTCGGGAGCAATTGGAGGTATGAGGGAGGGGGGAAGGAACTATACATGTGCAAACTCGCACCTGTGGCTAACTTCACGAATGCCTAGATCCGTAGGATGAACTATACGTATGTATGCGAGTTCCTTTGGCTGACGCTGTAGCCCAAACACCTAAATGGATTTTGCAGACATATCCAACAACACCTCTTCGCATTCTTCTTCCATCCATCCGGAATCATACGTCACGTCCACAACGCTACGTGATTTACTATAGACAATTAGGTACTTTTTTCTGGGTGGAATTCCAATATGCAACGATCAAACTTTTGGATTAAAAAAGACCTGGATTAAAAAAGAGTCAAAAATGTCAAAAAAATATAATTTGGCGGCTCTTTATGAAGCTATTTTTAATAAACACTACTTAGTTTTATTTTTGCTAATACTTGTTGTCTTACCAATTGCATAGCTATGGGTGTTATAACGTTGCACACCGCAACATTTGATGCAAAGTTGGTTATGAACACCGTAAATATTATTATCAAAAGGATGATAAAAAAATTTGGTAAAGTGCTTAAGGTTTTTAAAAGATCGCCAATTTTTCCATTTAAATTTGAATGCTCTTTTTTAGCAGCTTCTGATAAAGCAAATCCTCCACCTGCAAAATAAAATGATACGTGTTAGCACAATACACTATAGTAAGCAATGACTCGTTATATTTGGTTTTATATTTTTACATATTAAACCTAACTCAAGGATCTTATTGAAATTTCATGTGCTCAGAATATTTAATTTTAACTCTTAACTACCTACCCTCTATTTTAGTCACATAACTACCTACCCGCGGTCTGTGCGACGTCTACGATATTATCGCTCTAGCAAAAAAAATATACGGCAGTGGGAGATAATTTTAAATAAAACTTCTATTAAAATTAGTTTTTTATATATTAGATTGTTAAAAACATAAAAAATCAACATTGTTTCTGCACTAACTAAAAATCTCTAAATAGACCTCACAAAAATCAAAAAAGCCAATATGTTTAGAAAATGAGCTCCAAAACAAAAGGAACATAAATTATGAACTTTTCTTTACTAATTTCTATAAATTTAATCATCAACTTATACAACTATACACTTATTTCAATCAAAAAGTAGTTATTTTTACAAAATTGCAAGTCATCAACTTTAAAGTTTTTCGTGGCTGTGAATACACAGCATGTTAGCACACCCTAGGCTAATAGGTTTCGTGCAATGAAAACACAAGTATTGGGTCTTGAGTTTCTTCTTAGGGTCTCAAACTGAGCAGGTCTTGCGAGTTTCCAACTAAAAAGTACCGAAAATAAGTAAGTTCTTCCGTCACAACTGCTTCATCTTTACCATCAATTTCAGAATCCGAACCGCAAAACTCTTCCATCACAAAAACATCTACGTCGATCTCCACATCACTACAGTCTCCGTGTGGTAGTTCCTCATCACCGGAAGGGTCTTCCTCTAACCAGCGCTCAATAATTCGGTCGTTAGAAGCGATTTTGCACTAAAATAATTAAAATAATTCGATGAAAAAAAGTCACGTAACTACCTACCTGCGGTCGCACAGACCGGTGTCAAAAGTTTTTTACTCACCAAAAGCAAACGCGCGCACGTATAACCTCGAAGAGCTTAAGCGCGGTTCTGCGGGTAGTTGGGAGAAGGTACATGGACGCACGAGATGTAACAATGCGCTCACGCTTCGTAATTCACGAAAATATTATCGCTGGTGTCTCTGAGACCGCAGGTAGGTAGTTAAGGGTTAAAGATGGTACTCGAATTTAAAGCATTGTCACTCAATAAAAATATTAGGGTCTTTGAATTGAACCGGGGTCTTACTTACCACAAGCTCTTACAAATATACAGAATCACGTGACCGTCAGGATAGATTATACCAGAAGTGATATCTTATCTTATACCTTTAAACGAGCAATTCTTGTATATACATATATATATTATATAATCGGAATCTCGGAAACGGCTCCAGCGATTTTCATGAAATTTAGTATGCAGAGGGTTTCGGGGGTGATAAATCGATCTAGCTAGGTTTCATTTTTAGAAAACGTCGTTTACCCCAAAAAAACGAGCAAAGCTCGGTCACCCAGGTACTAATTAATAACCATCAAAGAATTTAACTAGTTTCTAATGTTTCTTAGCTTGAATTCAACCATACGTCTACATACTATTCTCAGACACCCAGTTATAAAAAAAGTTATAAGATCAACTTGTAATTTTACCTGCATTTATTTACATTACTTTAGACCGACAATATGTAGATAGTAGTTACCTACCTAAAACCTAGAGATGATGAAAACCAACTTAATTTTTGACTCAAAAAGTTTTGAGTTACATATAAATTGGATTTTTAATTTTTGCAATTAATTCTAGCTTTATATTCAAATACCTAGGAGAAACATGAAACTGTAAGGCATCATTGCGTTCATAGTTGTCCAATTCAGTATCGATCTTACTGGTTTATCCGGCAAATTTGTAATGTCTGTAAAATTGAAAAAATGATTAAAAAGCAAAGTTTAAGACGGCTTATATCGATATTTTCTGGGGGGCGTACTGAGCTATTTTCTCTATCAGCTCTTTCAACGTACCTTTCTGTTTTGACCCACTAGCCAAAATAAATAAAAAAAATCTAATAGCTTACTTAAGTTTTGAAAGTGTATGTAAGTATTTTGTTATACTTATCTCAAAGAGAATTAATTAAGTTTTATAACTAATAAGTAGGTGATAAGTAATGATTTTCAACCATAAACTTCGTTTAATCTACATATTTAATATACATGTAAAATTTACTTTGGAGGTGGTTAATTTTTATATTTACTTAGATATTCAAATGTTTTGCAAAACACAAATACTCCTTTCGATAAACTGCGATAGCTTTGTGTTTTTACTGTATTTTAATTCTAATCAAAAAGTTCTCCTTCCTTTTAAACTTTTTAAACTTCCGTGATTTGATGACATAATTATAATTGAATAACGGGTATTTATTTCTCCTTCCTTTATAAATATAAATTATGTACTTCTACATAATAATGAAAACATGATTGAAATTGGTCCAGCTACTAAGAAACAACTGGTGTATAATATCTACATAAAAAATGTTAAAAATTTTAACCTCCATTATTTTGAAGACTGTTAAAAAATCGAATAAGTAACCTTTAGTGAAGTTATCAAAAATCTCCAAAGTAGATGGAAGAAGAAACATGAGGAATCCCACAAGCATTGCTGCTGCTGAGTCTCGCACACTGAAATTAAATGTATAGAATAGAATAGAATAGAAATCATTTATTTTACGTCACGTTACAGATATCTTAAGTTTAATTATAAAGCATTGCTAAGGTGACACTAAAACAGGCAACCATTCAGCATGAGCTGCAGCAGCATACATAGTGGCTGATGCAGCGCTGATTTTCTATGGCGCCTCAGAGCAGCGCAGCAATGACTGCGACACGCGTTACCATATTTTCTAATACTAGGTTAAGCACTTTTATTGCTTATCATGACAGAAGTTACTTAAACAAAATACTTATTATATAAACAAAAAACAGATGCAAGACAGAGCATAATAAAACTATGTACACCTAGTTGACACTATTGTCATAGCAAAGTTATTGCAACAGTCAAACAACATCGACAAAAACATCTCAAATCTACATATCTTTAACTACCCGCGACTTCGTCCGTATTCAAGTCATTTTCCAATGATTTTAATAGTTATTCTGATATTCAGGACGGAACAATATATATAACAATTCAAAAATTATGAAAAAGGTCCAGCCGTTCTAGAGCCATGAGTGTTCGAACAAACCCGACTTTGTTTAAAAAAAATATATAAAAAAAAATATTATCACGACTGTAATCCCCGAGCTCGGTAGCTCCTCAGATCTTTAGTTACTTAGATCTTTGAGGATATCTAAAGGGGGTAGTCAGAGGCAAGTCCAAACATGACATTTGTTACATGCCCACATTTTGCACAGTATTTAGTATTCCGTACGTGACAGGTTGCAAGCCCATCGCCGCTTATAAGAATACTAACCTATGACATACCTTCGAATTTTTGGTTCTAGGGTATGCCGGTTTCCTCACGATGTTTTCCTTCACCGTTTAAGAGCACTGGCATTGCGCACATAATTTTTTCACATGGAAAAACTCATTGGTGCACGACCAGGTTTGAACCCACGACCTTCGGATCGTGAGGCAGGGGTGCTACCACTACACCACCAGCGCTCTTAATTTATAATTATGATGATTAAAATAATAAAACGTATTTTTTATAACAAACAATAAAATATGGTTACGACCGTGCAATTACTTTTTGGGAGACTTTTCACGAATTATATAGATCTTTGACGATGTCCAAGGATGTCGCTGCACTTCTAAACTACGTATTATTACTTAGCACAATAAAGCTTACAATTTATCCTTTAGTCCAAAATGAGACTCAATTTTGTCACCCCAACCGATAAATATTTGAGGTGAACGGCTGAAAAACATTACCATTGCACTACTGAACAAAATTATCACCATCTGGAAAAATACATCAATCAAAAACGTACGGATTAACATTATTACTAAACTAGTTGATTCGCTCGCGACTTCGTCTGCGCGATTATTACAACAAAATATAACTAAATACTTACTACCTATCTCATCAACGAGAGGTTACAAGTTATTTGGATCTAATATTGAGGGTTGAGATGTCTGTAATTTGTTTTTTTGACTTTCATCCCCTCTCCTAATGGAACCGTGCTGAATTTCGGGATAAAAAGTATTCTATTCCCTACCTCATAGTATGAACTCAAACCGCGCCAAGTTTTATTTGATTTATTTATTGATTATATTGTGTCTGTGTTGGCGGTCACAGGACACAGTGCTGATCCGCCTTACCCCCGTAAAGGGCTCTGCGGGGGTGAACTTTTAGTTCCCTACTACTCGTGGGAACGCAATGATGGTTTTTAAAAATTTTAATCGTCAACATGACGGCGACGTGGTTCGCCACCCGTCACGTCTCGTTTCTCGCGGAGGCGAAAAGTGGCTCACGGAAAGCCGTTTTGCTACGCTGAATGTAGCAGGAGGAATGGAAGAGAAACTGAACGAGGTGTGTCAGATGATGAATGAAAGAATAATTGATGTTCTTTGTGTGAATGAAACGAAGCGGAAAAAAAGTGGCACCACCAAGCACGGACCCTACACAGCATACTGGTCCGGAGTACCTAGTGCTGCCAGAGCCTGCCAGGGAGTCGGTGTCTTTCTTTCCGCGCGGATGGCTGATTGTGTGAATGAGTTTGATTGTGTGAGTGCAAGAGTTATTTGGATTAGAATGAAAGTAGGATTAACCCGTCTTTTTGTTGTAGGGGTGTACGCCCCTGTAGACTCAGGACCGGGTTCATCCAAGAAAGGACATAAAGAAAGAGAGGAATTTTGGGAGAGTCTGAGAGATGTCTTAAAGGTATGTAAGGATAATGAAAGACTAATAATGTTAGGTGATTTTGATGGGTGGGTGGGAGTGAAGCGTGATGGATTTGAAAGAGTTTTAGGAATGTTTGGTGACGAAAGGGTGAACGAGAATGGTAAAAGTTTGCTAGAGATTTGTTTGGAACGGGACCTTTGTGTGACAAACACTATGTTTGATCACAAAAGGATCCACATGTATACAAGAGAGGCGAAGAATGTAAGGAAAAGTATGATAGATTTTGTGGTAGTAGATGAAAGAGTGAGAAAGAAAGTTCTAGACACAAGGGTATATCGCGGAGTTGGCATCCATACGGACCACTTTCTGGTAATGAGCCGTATAAGTGGTCTTTTTAAAGGATGGCGACATCGAGTGCGCGAGCCCACAAGTGTTCTAGAGAGAATAAAAGTAGAAAACTTGCAAGATGATGAAGTAAAAGAAAAGTATAAAAGTAAGCTGATTGAAAGATTTGACGGATTTGGCAATATTTGTGAGATTGAGAACTTGTGGAGTATGTTTAAAGAAGAGGTTGTGAATGTAGCTTCTGAAGAATGTGGTGTGAGTAAAATAAGAAAAGGAAAAATGGGGAAGCATGTATGGTGGGATAAAGAGGTGCAAAAGGTAGTAAGCGAGAAGAAGAAAGCTTGGTTGGATTGGCTAGCAATTAGAGCTAGTGAAAAAATCCAAAAAGCTACGAATGAAGATGTGAATGAAGCTAAAAGCGAGTATAAGAGAATAAAAGGGTTAGTGAAAGAAATGATTGCAAGAAAGAAAGATGAACAGAAAGATGAGTTTGACAGAAGATTATCTGAGGATTTCCAGACAAACATTAAGTTTTTCTGGAAATCCATTCGTTCAGCCAGAGTGAAAATTCAAAGCTCAGAGCTGAACTCGATCAGAGATCAGAATGGAAGTTTAGTGAAAGGTGAAGAATGTGTGTTGAAAAGATGGAAGGAATATTTTGAAAGCTTGTTTGAAAGAGAGGAGGCACAAGCACCTACCTCAGTTACGAATGAGAATGTGGACGAAGATGTAAGTGATATAAGTATGAATGAAATTGTGAGTGCATTGAAAAGAATGAAATCAGGGAAGGCTGCAGGGTATGATAGGATTACAGTCGAGATGCTGAAGGCTGGACATGGCGTCATTGCAAGTCAACTGTACCGCCTTTTCAATTTATGTTGGAGTGCCGGCCGAGTACCAAGTGATTGGTGCAAGGTTGTCATAGTACCACTTTATAAAGGAAAAGGGTCACAGCAAGACTGCAAAAACTACAGGGGCATTAGCCTACTCAGCATCGTCGGTAAGCTGTATGCGAAAGTGTTGATCGAAAGAGTTGTGAAAGAAACTGATGAGAGGATATGGGATGCTCAAGCGGGATTTCGAAAAGGTATGGGATGTACGGATCAGGTCTTTTCCTTGCGATGCATAGCCGAGAAATTTTTGGCCAAAGGTCAAAAGGTCTATTGCGCTTTCGTGGATCTGGAGAAGGCCTATGACAGAGTGATGAGGAATGAGCTGTGGTTGGCACTGTCGATGTATGGAGTAAAAAGCAACCTGGTGCGAGCCCTGAAATCTCTCTATGAGGGTTCCAGTGCTTGCGATAGGATACATTGGTCATACACTGAATGGTTTAACATGGAAAAGGTGTTAGACAAGGATGTGTAGCGTCACCATGGCTTTTTAATCTATTCATGGACAGTTGCTTACAAGATATGAAAGAAAGTGATTGTGGATTAAGAATGAATGAGTTATTCGTCAAATGTCTTCTCTATGCTGACGATCAGGTAATACATGCTCCGTCGGCAGAGAAGTTACAGGAGATGGTAACAGGCATGCATGTAGCATTTGACAGGAAAGGAATGAAAATAAATGTAAGTAAGACGAAAGTGATGATTTTTGAAGGACATGAATGCATGACAGAATGTAATATAATGATCAGAGGAGAAAGAGTGCAACAAGTGAAAGAGTTTGTATATTTGGGTACGCTGTTTAAAAAAGATGGAAAACATGATGACGATATTGAAAGGATAGTGAATGCTGGAAATAGTGTGAATAGGGCACTTCACACATTTATGAGTCAGTCGGATCGTGTCCGAAAAAGCACGACTGGCTGTGCACGGTGGAGTGTTAGTGCCGACATTAATGTATGGTAGCGAAAGTTGGGTATGGCAGAAGAAGCATCAGAGTAGAATAAATGCAGTGGAAATGAGATCTTTGAGAAGTATGTGTGGTTTAACTTTGAATGATAGAGTGAAGAACAGTGTGATAAGAGAACGTTGTGGAGTGAAAGAAGACATAGTGATGAAAATTGAGAAGGGTATGTTAAGATGGTTTGGGCATGTAGAAAGGATGGATGAAAGGAGATTGACGAAACAGGTGCATAAGGAGAGTGTGAATGGGACAGTTGGAAGGGGAAGACCTCGGCGTACGTACCTTGATCAAATTGGGGACGTACTAGAGAAAGGCCAGGTCCAGAGTACCCTAAACCGACGCGCATGTATGAAGAATGTAATGAGAGTGAATGAAGCAAAAAAGGTATGTCAGGATCGTAGCAAGTGGAGATCCGTGGTCTATGCCTACCCCGTCGGGAAACAGGCGTGATTTTATGTATGTATGTATGTATGTATTGTAACCTCCGATTTATTTAATTAGCATTATATAACACGTCGTCAGTCAAATCTTTCGAAATTACTCATTATAATAGACTGCTGTAGTCCGGGTCATGTTAAATTCTCCCGCCATTGAATTCAAATCTTCCTTTCATTAAGATAGAATAATTACCTAATCAACCCGAAAGGCCCAGGCTCGCTTTGACGGTCGGCCTGTCACTGTCATTATTGTTTCCTCTCTACTTTATAATCTATACAACCTAAAATTATTATAAAATTGCCAACATCTACCTGCCGTCGACATTCCGATTGATATGGCGTTTGGTTAGTAACCCCGCGATTATTGTTACCGAAGCGAATGGTAGAATATAAAGATTTGCGTCGCAGATCGATAGATTTTCTGGCGGTTTTTTTTTCCCAGAGCGGGCATCACCGAGTAACAACTGATGACATTGCGATTTTGAACTTGAACTTGAAATTAATTCGGTTCGTTACAAGGGTTGATTTGCGAATTACAAAGGACATTTACGTTGTTTTACTCTGGAAATAACCCTATATTAAAACACTGCTGAGCTTCGCGGCGTGTTCCCTTTCGTGTGTCCGACGGAAGCGAGTTCGTTCGAGGTTGTTCAAAATATCATATATTCCACCCCGATACGGGGTGTCTCCCAAGACCCAGTTCCACCAGTTAGAGCTAACCTCCGGTCCAGGCCCTCTCTCCAGCCGAGGTGTGAGCCCCTACGCGCCATAGAAGACTATCCGTTATAAGGCCCAGTTATTTTATTGATTTGCTAAGGAGAGCGTTCGGAGCAACAGGTCAGTCGTTCAATACTAGGGCGCCCGCGTGAATTTCGGCCGCTTTATACCAAGAGCGAGTCCACCAGACAACGGTGACACTCTGCGTGTCCGTTTGTTCCGGCCCGCATAACGGACGGATGCATTTTACAACTGCCGATATATTCTAAGGCTAAGTGAGGGGTATAATTTAAATTCTCATAATAAACCGAGGCTAATCCAAGCACAACGCCGATCCTTTCCTACACATTCCTTTCGTTCTAGAGATAACATAATTACACTAGCATATGCATTAGCTTTTAAGTTAATTTTGTGCGTTACCAGTCTATAACTTTTGATTTAATTGTTACTTTTGTTGTTAATGTTGTGGTTTTGTGAATTAATGGTGAATGATTAAAATAGATAAAGGATAAACAGAAAAGATAGGAAATAAAGTTATATTTGTTCATTTTTTTTACTTAGTTGTAAGAATTTCATTTTCCACCTTACCCCTATCCCCTACTTTCCCCTAGGCAAGGAATACAGTTACAGTATGTATCTTCAATGTAACTACAGAATTTGGCCTGTTACAGTTTTATAAGAAAGATTATATTAACTAAGAATAGAAAAACTAATTGATGCACGACCAGGTTTGAACCCATAACTTTCGGATCGTGAGGCAGGGGTACTACCCGTCCAAGGTGCTACTACTACACCACCGGTGCTCTTTATTGCAAAGATTAAAGCTTTTACTAGGTCCTTTTCATCGTGTCACTTATTCTTTCAAAGTCAGTGTATTGTGATCCTTTCAGATTGAAATGCACGTCAGAAATTTCTTTTGGTGCAATTGACAAGAACTTTAAACTTTTTAGATTCTATAAGTAACTATAACAATTCACTGTTCTATAACATGCCGGTTTCCGCACGATGTTTTCCTTCACCGCTTGTGAGTGCTGATATAGCGCATACACATTTTTTTAACAGAAAAATCCATTTGTGCATAATGGATTTAAACCCAATGACATTAGGATTGGAATGCCATTAGACCACCCATAGAACTCCCTTATCCAGAGTTCTGTTAGACCACCAATGCACCAATGAAGAAACTTACAATTTCCCAAAATGTTAATTTTCCAAGATTTTTCCATTGTTCATCCACTGCTGCTTTTGCTGCTTCCATTCCTTCCTTTGTTATTGTTGAACTCTTTGCTTTGTCACTATTTGGTCTGAAATATATGAATGTTGCACAACACAGTACACAACGCGTACTCATCAAATGTTTTTGAAAGCTTTCTGATAATATTTTTACTCGTAGTACGTATCTACTCCTCTACTCCTAGTCCCTTGTCATAAACATATTTTGAATCTACGAGTATATACATATATACAGGGTGTCCCAAAAAGTAGTGTCAAGCGAAAGTCAAGAGATAGAACAACCCTTGGGATACCAGAATCACCCCCATGTATGTTCCGCGATTTTCTATAGTTTTCGAGTTATTAATTTTTTTTCCGAATTCAAGGACGGTAAGGTGTTCTATCTCTGGACTTTCGCTTGACACTACTTTTTGGGACACCCTGTATATATATATATATATATATATATATACACTCGTAGATATATATATATATTATATCTATATAAAACAAAGTCGTGTTAGTTACACCAGTTATAACTCGAGAACGGCTGAACCGATTTCTATGATTTTTAATTTGTTGAATTTGTCTTCACCCTGAATAGCAGAATAACTATAAAAACATTTGAAAATTAAACCAAAGTTCGCCAGGACAGCTAGTATAATATAGACTTTGGATCACTACAGTTTTATTACAATATTTATAGATTATGTATAAATATAGTAAGCAATTTTACCTCAAAAAACCGAAATACATTATCAGCATACTCAAGTATAGACATCCTTCCATGGCAATCATGTATGGAATCGCAAAGGCGGAAAAATTGGGAAACGATAAGTATTCAGGAGCTGCTGGGTAGGCTCTGAAACAAATGTTATTTTCTATGTTATTTTTTTTTTAATTATCCTGCCCAAAGAGATCGCCATCTACAGCAATCGAATTATTATTAGGATTAGACGGGTATTTATCGCGTTCAAATTACCTTATATTTTCCCGCAGTTTCGACAGGTTTGCACGCTGTCGTGGTCACGGGTAGACTAATACTAATGATAATGTGTTCAGTAGGTCTACCATGAGTTTTCACAATCTACACACGCTAGCGACTGTAGTTAAGAAAATGTATGAAAACTTGCCTACAGCGCCTCTAGCGGATAGTTGGGTACTAAAACCTCACGTAGCTAACTATCCTACGTCACAGCGTACTACAGCGACTGTAGTTTGCGCTCATAATTTGCTTACAATTTGGTACCATGAGTAACAGTTTTGACAAATGTCATAGTAACGTAATATTACTAAATACTAATGTAGTAACGTCAGCCGATCTAAATGTGACAACTCATGGTAGACCTACAGATCGCGTAAGTTTAAAAGCAATCGAATTGACTGTGAATCTGTGATAAAAAAAATACTTAACCTCTGATGTGTTTTAAGCAGCGAAAGTAGCGACCCCCACGTCTGCCCGGCTTTTTTTTTCAAATCGAAACTTCAAATCTGTCTAGAAGTGATTTTTTCGAATGGATTAATTGAGAAATCATTGTATATAGTTCATTCGTTCAGTAAGATGTGCCAAAATAAAAAGAAACCCTAAAACATAGTTATACAGTTTAATATTCAGTAACCAACAGGCGTCACTTGTCGCGGATCCGTGTCTAAGCAGACGACGGTAGTAACCAGGATCCGTGCTTAAACACACGAGAGGTTAATCAAAAACTATAGCGTGGCACGGCGCACGGAAAGGCTACGCACGTTCTACAAGGTGTACGACTGAAAACTGCGTGCGATAAGCGAGCTGTAGGTAGGTACATAGTCGTAGGTCATATTCGTGTGGACTCCAGTGGAAACGCAGACCCACGTCGACAACGTTGAGCTATGTAACCGCCTATTCGAGCAAGCCACGCGTGTATCAATGAAGTCAATTCATGCGTAACCTTCGTGGGTTACAGTGGGCACAACCACATTCATTTGCTTACAAAGCGAAGCTTAATACACGTGCGTAGCCTCTCCGTGCGCCGCGGTGGGCCGCGCCTTTAATGGTAGATGGTGATGTAAGTCATAGGTATTTTTTACCCGTCTGCGAAGAAGGAAGGTAATGTGTTCGAGATGTATGTTGTACCTATGCAGGTTGGCTAGATAGGTTTCGCAAATGAAGTATTGTTCGTGGGACTACAAGAATGACATAAGTTCTATCAATGTAAAAAAAATTGTGTCTGTAAGAAACTATTTTCAATTTCTTTCAGTTGTAATCTATACTTATGTAATATAATATAATATATAATTATACTCGTATAATATATAATAAAATTATAAAGAGGAAAGATTTGATTGTTTGTTTGTTTGAATTGAATAGGCTCTGAAACTACTGAACCGATTTCAAAAATTCTTTCACCGATGTGTAGAATGAACTTTCAGGATGAATATAGGCTATATTTAATGTTGGTACTTCGCGGGCGACGCCGCGAGCGGAAGCTAGTTTGTAATAAATTGTTTGTTATTAGAATGTATTCATTACCTTGCGAAAAGTCCTTTGAATACTAAATTAGTAGCCGTACCGACAATAGTCCCGATGCCACCTGCAGGTGTTTTAGGAAAGTAAAATTTAATTCTTGGAGTTGGAAACATAAATGTACTTCAAAAAAATCTTCCATTATCTTACCTATTGTAGCGGAGAAAGTGGCTGAGCAAAAGTAGCAAGTAGCAATGTCTGATGCAACGGTGTTGCCGTTGTTGTCTTTTTCATAAATACTCAGTAAATTTTGCTGTAAATTACATATTTCATACATTAGAGGCAACCACCCAATTGAGAGTTCTTATTGCGTAACTAGAAACAATATTTTTATTACCTTTTGCTTATTTTTCAGCAATTAGAGCTAGTTTTAGTAGTTCATTTGCAAAATGTGGGCATATTGTGTTAAGAAGGCACCTATTTTGTTAAGAAATGCCTCTGACCCTTCTTGTACCTCCGTCAAGATAATATCATAAAAGGTCTAAGTAACTAGAGATCTGAGGAGAAATCTACTAAGCCTTGGGATTACAGAAGTAATCATGTTTGTTAAAGTTGTTTTGTACTTATATTTACTCTCTCTTTACATCGCCTTCACGATCCTGGGTTTGACCGTAGGCACGTATCAATAGATTTAATTTACAATAAATAGAATAGAAATCATTTATTTTACGTCACATTACGAGTATTTGAGAAATGTAGGTACGGTGCTAATAATAACTGTTCTAACAAGGATAATGCAGCTAAATTCTTTTTACCATATTGCATGGATATAAATATATTACTAAAGTAACCGATGTCTTAGTGTGTGTATGTTACTCAATATATCCGCCAACTGTTAACCGATTTTGATGAGTATTTCACTGGTGCATACAGAATTGTTTTTGAATGGTCCCATGTTATTCCTGTAGAATTTTATAAATACTATTCCCGTAAAACTTAAAAAAAATATCATCTCTTTGAATTACGATCGATTTGACTTATATTTTGCAGTCGAGGTTTGAATTAAAATATAATATATCAAGGGTACTTTTGAATTTCATTTTTAGCTTTTAGTAATAATAATGATAAATTCGTTACTTACATCTTCAAATACTTTTAGTAGGGCGAAGTTTATTGGAACCATCATAGTAGTTGCCGCGGTATTGGTAATCCACATAGATACGAACATCGTTGTGAATGACATAGCGAACAATAACCTGAAAAACTTACAAAACATTTTTGTAAAAATTCAACAGGGTGTTTATTCGAAGTTGTGTGTTATTACATTCGAAATAGAATCGCTTAGGTTGCAGTTTGTAATATTACACATACGAATTTGCGGGGAGTAGTAGTTAAGTCTACCTAATACATAATATATTTCTTCACCTGTAATGTGAATATCCAATAGCTCTGATTACGCAAAGAGCCAGCCGTTTGTGAAGTCCAGACTGCTCTACTGCACAGGCAAGAATTAAACTTCCCAGAAACATAACTATTGTATCCTGTTGAGTTATCAGAAACATAGGTACTATTGTATCCTGTTGAGTTATCAGAAACATTACTATTGTATCCTGCTGAGTTATCAGAAACATAACTATTGTATCCTGTTGAGTTATCAGAAACATACTATTGTATCCTGTTGCGTTATGAGAAACATTACTATTGTATCCTGCTGAGTTATCAGAAACATACTATTGTATCCTGTTGAGTTATCAGAAACATTACCATTGTATCCTGTCTAAATTTTTATGTTCGAAAAATCTAGCAGTAGGTCTCTCAAACGGTGAAGGAAAACATCGTGAGGAAACATGTCGTAGAACCTAAATAGTTGAAGACAGTGTCAACAGCATGAAAGGAGATTTTAAGGCGAACTTTAATCCTTTCACCACACTGGTTCGAAAGAACAAGTGACACGAGAAGAAGAAGAAGCTTAATTTTGAGCTTTTTACGTTATAATACAACTAACGACCCGTCCCAGCTTCGCACGGGTGCAATGCTGATTATAAATACACTAAAATGTGCTTATTTACGACATCACATTAGAAAAACCTCTGTAATTATCAGTGTTCCTCTTCTATCATAAATGTATTATACATAAAATTGTTCCTCTTGAATCACTCTATCTATTTAAATAAACCGCATCAAAATCCGTCGTATAGTTATAAAGATTTAAGCATACATATGGATATATTGACAGAGAAAGCGACTTTGTTTTATACTCGTACTATGTAGTGATTGACGTATTATACGTACGTTAATATAGCAGTTGCACGTTCGACTAGTATTCATCACGCCAGTCATTGGAAATATGAGTATCGGCAGGAAAGAAGTTATTGGTAATGGAATACACTCGGTCACCCAGAAAAGAGCCATAAGCAGTAGTGTGTACGCGCACCATTGATATTTCTGTAAGTAAACGTTTTGCAACAACATAATATTTTTTTGTTGTTATATACCGAGATATTTTAATGGTTGTTTTCCCGCAGCGAAATGGTTTTGTCTTGATATTACAATCGTTGTATAAACAAATTAAATATTAGAAACAAAAAATACAGATATACCATTGTGAAAATTTAATTCGAGAGCGACCACGAACCAATAGGAATTCATCCCGATACCTACGCGACGTTAGTTACGTCTAACGTTACTATCGTTCCTCACGTTTTCGAGTTGATGAAAATTTTTTAAATTATTTTAAAACAATAACATCTTTATTTTTTACATTTACTCTATGTTTCGAAAGTACTCCAAGTTATGGCAAGTTGTTCTGCCGCGGGAAAACAACCATTAAAATTTTACGGTATATAATTTCTCGTGTAATCATTATTTAACAAGAGTAACGGCGTTTTCACACATTAGCGAATAATTATTTTTACCAGAATGTAAAATCACAAGTACGTAATATAAATGCAAATCGATCCTTGAAATTAATTTTGATTCGTCACTCGTAAATTTTATTATCCAGCTTTTTTTATACGTACCTCTGGTGGAAACGGTACGAGTACTCCAATGAGTAGAATTGGCGTGACCATGCACACTATTCCACTCCAATGGGCTTGTAGAAATAATTTAACCTTTTCCTTAACATTTACTAATGTGTCGTCGCCACTGAAAAATGCTATGGACTTAAAAACTACAGATTTATAAAAAACTAGCTTCCACTCACGGCTTTTCCCGCGTATCTTGAAAAATAAAAACAAATCAACCTCACGAGAACTGCACATTTTTCTGGGATAAAAAGCCTATGTGCTATTCCAGTCTATAATCTATACCTGTGCTAAATTTCATCCAGATCCGTTCATCCGTTTCAGCGTGAAATAGTATCAAACATCTATAAATACAAACTTTCACGTTTACGATATTACTAGTTTCCGCCCACGGCTTCGCCCGCGTGGTACCTTGAAAAACAAAAACAATCTATCCCGCGGGAACCGTACATTTTTCCGGGATAAAAAGTAGCCTATGTGCTATTCCGGACTATAATCTACACCTGTGCTAAATTTAATCTAGATCCTATCTTATCTAGAGAGTAACAAACATACATCCACACATCCATAAATTCTTACAAACTTTCGCGTTCATAATATTAGTAGAATAAGGAACCTCTGAGGCACTTTCCTTTCACCACACTAGCTTATACTAACGGGAATGCTGATTCACTTCGCTCAGGTTCGACAGGTTCAAGAATTTTGTGAGGCACAAGAGGAAGTATTGTTTCAGACATTTTCACAACTCCGCTTCAGCAACATTTGTGTCATAATAATCCAGTTGGTTACGACAGGTATTTGAAATTGTTTTTCGTAGAACAACTTCTGTTTCATGGAGGCTACCATAGTTGCCCGTAAATAAAGCATTGGAAATAATAATTAGGGTGTATACGAGTATTACGAGTTGCCCCCTATTGTTCCTCCTGGTAATGGATGCTTTGACATCAGACATCCAGGAGGAAGCACCCTGGTGTATGCTGTTCGCCGATGACATTGTTCTTGTCGGAGAAGATACAACTGAGGTGCAGATCAGGCTGGAAAAATGGCGAGAGAGATTGGAGAATGTTGGCCTGAAAATAAGTAGGACCAAAACAGAACACCTGTTTTGTGATTTCTCTCATATTGCCTTAGACGGTGTATTCCTACCAGTCTGCTCCGATTTCCGCTACCTCGGTTCACTCATCCAGAACGACGGTGAGGTAGACCGAGACGTGAAAAACAGAATGAATGCGGGATGGATGAAATGGCGACAGGTCACAGGCACTACGTGTGATCCGCGGATGCCCCTTAAGCTTAAGGGGAAAATCTACAAGACGATCATTAGACCTGTCGTATTGTATGGATCTGAATGTTGGACAACTAAGGCGACGGATGAAAGAAAAGTGCATGCGAGTGTGGAGTGACGAGAATGGATAAGATAAGGAATAAGCATATTAGAGGAAGTTTGAAAGTAGCGCCGGTGACAGAAAAAATGAAGAGTAATAGGTTGGCGTGGTATGGGCATGTTATGCGGCGGGAGGAAAGCCATGTCACAAGAAGGGTGATGGATTTGAATGTGGATGGATACAAGAGTAGAGGTAGACCCAAGAAAAGATGGATGGATTGTGTGAAAGAAGATATGTGTAAGAAGGGAGTGACTACTGAGATGACGGATGATAGGGGAGAGTGGAGGAGGAGAACCTGTTGTGCCGACCCCACCTAGTGGGATAAAGGCAGGAAGATGATGATGATGACGAGTATTACGGGTATATGTAGGTAATGTGAACCAGATCTGTAATTTTTTTAAATATCTTCCTAACTAACATACCTACTTACCACATACTTCCTTTTGAATACATACCTCGTTTCCAATGAATTTCCTTCTTTTTTGTGAAACACTTATTTTTTTAGGGATGGGATACTGTAGTCACCGCAACAAAGTATTAATGACTAGGTACTGGACGCGTGTAATGGCTGATTTATATTGATACAGTGGTTGGCGCCAGTATCACTAGATCCGTCCGAACACCAGCGCTGGCACTGGATCGCGTTGTAGTGGTAATTTCTACTTTTTTGCTGTGACTAAACGTTTGTATTTTAAAAAAATGAGTGTTTCACAAAAAAGAAAGAAATTTAAAACATATCTATTTTTTTCAAATTTTTTACTCATTTGAAAACTTTTTCACTGTGAATTTGGGCATTTTTATTCACATAATATTTGATCGACGTCCAGATTTATCAGTGATTGAAAGGGTCAGGTACCTTATAAAGTTGGCCAGAAACGCGTTTTAGGCGGCCATACATTGTCATGCCAATTACAAATCTAGTTCCTTTAGTAACTATCGGTACTTATATATTATATCGCGATGTGTTGGAAAAATAAAACGTGTGTTTAGTGTACGATGTGCTAACAATCACTGGCGCGTAGCGTTTATACGAATCCAGTGTCACTGGCACTGGCTACGGGGCGTGCGGGGGGCGGTCACTAGATTGAAAAATAGGCGGCTGTCTATTTCAATCCAGCGCTGGATACTGGATGCTGGACTGGATTGGAACATGTTTACATTGATACAGTGTTGATCCAGCGCCCTCATCCTGTGATGCTGGCGCCAACTACTGCATCAATATAAATCAGCCATTAACCACGCGATCCTAGTAGACTCGACTCGAGTTGACGAATGATAGGAGTGAGTGGAAGAAGAAAACATGTTATGCCGACCCCATTTAGCGTGGGATAAGGGCTGGAGAATGATGATGATGAAACCACGCCTGTGCCAGTACCAGCGCAGCGCCGGAATCCAGTGGTGCTGACGCCAGCTACTAATCCTACGTATATTATAAACGCGAAAGTTTGTAAGAATTTATGGATGGATGGATGTCAAGATGTCTGGATGTGTTTGTTACTCTTTCACGCTAAAACGGCTGAACAGATCTGAATGAAATCTGGCACACCAATAGATTATGGTCTGGAATAATACATAGGCTACATTTTATCCCGAAAAAATGTACGGTTCCCGTAGGATAGCGATGTTTTTGTTTTTCAAGGTATCACGCGGGCGAAGCTGCGAGTGGAAGCTAGTAGGTTATAAATATCCTTGGTTGGTGTAGTGTTTTTTTTCCTTTATCTCACGGAAGCTAGTCATTCTAGCAGCCAGATAGAGAGTGGGTTTTGTAATATCCGATTCTAAATAAAAGAGCCATTTCCAAAATATGTAGTTCAAAGAGTTTATTAAATACCATTAAAACTAATATCCACCTTAATTTAAACTAATATAGAATTCATTAAAATTAAAAACACTACAACATACCTAAATATACAAAAGAACCAAACATTTTTACTTCAAATGGAAAATAAAATAATAGTTATTAATTAGAAGTGAAAAAAATAAATGCTAATATATAACAAAGAGTTTCAGAATTAAAACATGTGAGTGAATTCGCGATAATACATTTAAGCACACACTGTATGTGAGTTCGATAGGGCAACCCTATATCAGTCACATTATAATACTAAAAGGTACACTTAGGCTTCACAAGGTGAATGAGCGAACCCCAATCAAATAGGTAGGTACGATACTCTGATCTGATAATGTTTTAGCAGAAGACAAATTGACATTATGCTATTTATGAAAAATTCCTTTTCTATTCCTAACTATCATCATATGATGTTTGATGTTTGATGTTTGACCAAAAGTAAATACTTGTTTTACGACGTTTTTTAACCTAGGATAAATTATAAAATTAATAAATTCTAGTGTTTTCTTACGACTGCACTAGGCAAAATGGCATAAATTACTAACAATAAAATAAGACAAAAACTCTAAGGCTAGCGTCAGAGACACGATGTTTAAAATGGGGTATACCCAGTGAAGGGATAATGCATGGTTAATTTCCATGCATTTCATGCAAATGCTCAATTCCTTGAGCTGAAAAATAGAGCTCTAATAAGCGAGGCTTGTCAATTATGCCAAAAAGTTTGTTTAAAAAATGTTACGTAAGCTACACGTTACACGGCAATTTAAACCGAATAAAGTCGACATAATCAATTTTTGGAAAATCCACGAAGGAGTTTCGATTTGTGAAATTTGGTGTAATTTTTCGCGGATATTTCCCTTGAAGAAATGCTTCTTTGTTTTTTCATTCACTAGTTATTGGCTGGTCCAATCAGGCATCTTCAAAAGGTCTGGCCAGATGACTGGTGCCCATAAATATATTGCAGCCCAAGTGACAATCACAGTCGTGAGCGTAGGCCCAGCCCCCGCTTTAATCTGTAAACCAGGTAATGGTAAAAAAATCAGGTAGGTACCTACTAATAAAAATATTATTATTATTTTTAAACCTACGCGATCTGAACACATTATTATAAGTATTAAACGGGTATTTATCGAGTTTTATATACCTATTTTTCCCGGCGTTTCGACAGGTTTACACACTGTCGTGGTCACAGGATGGCAGCCGCAACAAAATTTTGTCGACGCTTTTGTCAAGAATGTTTCATATTCGCACGAGAAAGAGCGAGAAAAAACAGTCAACAAAATTTTACCATGGCGCCACTTTAGTTCGGCTTATTAGTTCCGTTCACAGAACAAATGGGAGGAAAATTCCCAGTTGTTCTGTTTACGAATCTTGCTAGTTTGGGCCTAGATGGCGCTGTGTGAATTTCCACCAATATTTATTATTTTATAATAACGCACCATTTTTTTAGTGGGGATACTTGCTGCACTCTGCACGATGAGATTGCCTGGCGTCCCGACTGGGATCATAAAGCAATATGATGCAGTGAATCCAGCCGCAATATTGTACCATAGGGGGTTTTGATTGATTTCTTTAGCCTGAAATAATAATCTTATTAATCTAACAGCTTAAGTTTATTTCGACGTAAATACAGTATATAAATGTATGATCCGGATAATACATTTATCCGGAAAAATCACCTTTATGGACTTTATGGCTTAAACTTCTCGTGGGATGTGAAGCTTTACGATCTTAAAGCCATACATTTTTACGTACAATTTTTTTTTCATTCCAAAAATGTAATTTGCTTCAAACGGTGAAGGAAAATATTGTCAAAGAACCCTTAGCTTAGTTCCGCATGTATCCTTTCTTTTCTGTGGATACAGTTAACATAATTTTCAGTACAGCACTCTCGTCTAGTACGCAGTTTAAAAAGATAACCATGTGCTTGCGAAGTTCAAACGAATTTATTTGAAAACTGGTGAACCTTTTCAGTATGCAAGTGTACATTATTTGCAATGACGCGGGGAAAAAGCTAATTAATAGTACGTAATAAAATCATCCGGACCTACGAGTATAATGGCAGTAAAATCTTACCAGTTGCATAGCTATTGGCGCAAAGACATTACATACGGCCACATTAGATGCAAAATTTGTGACGAAGCATGTCATTACGATAATGAGCAGCAATACCACAGGGTTTGGCAAGCTCTGCAGTTGTTGTAGACTTTCCCCTATCTTTGCATTCAGTCCAGAGGTCCTTGCAGCTTGAGAGAGTGCAAAACCTCCACCTAAACATAGTACTTAATAAAAATACTTAGTTTCTAAATTAACGCAATAAAAGTATTGCCGTTTATGCTGTATTTATATATTTAATCTATGGGGTACGTTGCGTTGACCTACAATCCTGAGATTTCGCAAAAAGAAGTTCTCACAGCACATATAGTAAAGGAACCTTAAATTAGTTAATTTGTATTTTTTATCAAAAAAACGTTTTGCGAAACCCTCGGTGCGCGAGTCAGGTTAAATTTTTGCTTTTTAAATATAAGTTAAACGTACCTAGCAAAAACATAAAACTATAAGGCAGCTCAGCATTCATCGGTTTCCAGTTGAGAACTGGAGGCACAGTACCTTTTGGTAGATCTTCATGAACTGAAAAAATATATAAAAATAAATAAATAAAATTTATGTAAGTACCTATCTATATCTACCAAACTGGGAACTGACCCTTACTACAAGCTCTTCAGGCAAATATCAAAGTAATATATGAGTAACTTTGATATTTCGTACCATGATAATTTGTATTGAAGTAGTTTTACTTCAAGCTTGAAACTTTGACGTCTCTAAAATGATTCTTTCTAAGAGCTTTTTTATTTTGACGTCCATTCATCGTGGTGTATCCAAGTACAAGCAATACTTATAAGTAATAATTGAATATTTGCAAAAATGTATAACTGCCGTAAGATACTTAGCAGGGGCCTACTTTAATAAACCGTTACATTAAATTGGTAGGTACTCTTATCAAACAAAAAGCGAAACTTTGTCAGGTTTTTACGAGATACACTTTACATTTCACGGTAGTAATTTGTTCCATACCACTATTGTGGGTTATTATTTATTTTTTATTTGTTCTATGAGAATGAATAAATAAATAATAAATAATGCTGGACACAGTGAATCCTACTAAATCTTTCTATCCTACTATAATATTATAAATGCCAAAGTTTGGAAGGATGGATGTATGTATGTTTGTTACTCAATCACGCTGAAATGGCCGAACGGATCTACATAAAACTTTAAATACGCGTTGTTTAGGACGTGGAAAAGCACTTAAGCTACTTTTTATCTGGGTAAGTACCACGCGAGCGGAGACCCGCGCGGAAGCTAGTAAACGAATACGAATCAGTATAAAAAAAACTTCAAACTTACACTTCGCCTTGCAATTCTTGAAAAACGCCAATGTCGACGGAAAGAGAAACATCAAAAATGAAACAAACATCGCAAGAGCAGAGTCTCGCACACTGAAATGGAAACATCATCTATATATATAAAAATGAATTGCTGTTCGTTAGTCTCGCTAAAACTCGAGAACGGCTAAACGGATTTATCTTATCTTGGTCTTGAACTGTTCGTGGAGGTCTAGGGAAGGTTTAAAAGGTAAGAAAAATTCGAATAACTGCCAGTAAAACCCTAAAAATAGCGCTTTTCTATTTCCCATACAAACGTGGCGGTACGAAGTTTGTCGGGACAGCTAGTAATAATATAATATTGATAAATAATTAGTGTTAGATTTATAGAGAATATTTCAGCAGCAACGGTTAAAAATAACTACTGTGCAAAAAATGTAGTCAAATATTATAATGCTTGCATGTGCCTCTGTCTAATACTCTTAAGATGTCATCAAAAATCTAAAGAGAATTTCTGCCATGGCTGGGGATCATGAACATTATTTCTTTAGGAACTCGTCACTATATGGATATAAAACTCTAAAACTCGGGAATAACTAAACGTCGGGAATAAAAACAAAATAGGTACGTGATAAATACCCGTTATTCAATTATAATTATATGGATATAACTTACAATTTCATATCCTCGAGCTCAAAATGTTTCGCAATAACATCACCCCAGCCCTCAAATATTTGTGGTGAACGACAGAAAAATGCCAGCATTGCTCCACCAAATAGAACAATAACAGACTGTAATAAAATTATTATATGTATTTACAACAACCTAATTAATTAAGGTTGTCAGGAACTGCAAAAGTCTGCAGCCGCCATCAGAATACGCTTTTGTTAAAAGCTAGTGAAATTCCGCATGACATTAAAGGAATTTTATTTTGGTGTGCCGCTTAGAACCTCGAAATAAACAGGTGTATTTTAGTAGTTGTAGCTTCACGATTCGAAGGTTGTGGGTTCAAACTTGATCGTGCACCAATTAATTTTTCTATTTGCGTGCAATGCCAGTGCTTTTAAACGGTGAAGGAAAACAACGTGAGGAAACCGGCATACACTAGAAACAAAAATTCAAAGGTGTAGGACTCACCACTCTCATATTAGTATTCTTAGCTAACCTCTTCAGATATCCTTAACGACCTAAGTAACTAAAGATCTGAAGAGATACCGAGCCTGGGGATAACAGTCGTGATCATATTTGTTTTGTTTTTTTTTATGTGCCCATAGTTTATGATTGTGCATTGATAGTCATAGGTTTTGTATCTTATACCTTTAAACGAGCAATTCTTGTATATTCGTATATGTATGTACGAGTATATACCCGTATATATAATCTGAATCTCGGAAACGGGTCTAACGGTTTTAATGAAATTTAGTATGCAGGGGGTTTTGGGGGCGATAAATCGATCTAGCTAGGTTTCATTTTCCAAAAACACGATTTACCAAAAAAACCGAGCAAAGCTCGATCATCCAGGTACTAAATTAAAAAACGTACTATTTCCCAAAACGTCAGGCGTCCCAAGGCTTTCCAATCTGCATCAATTCTGTTTTTAGCGGCTAATTTCCCTTGTGCACTAATTTTTGATGATTTCGCTACCTCGCTATTGCGTCTGAAATAGTTTTATTTAAAAAATGTCAGATTGGTACTTGAATTATTTATAAACTGTAACTGATTATCAAAAATATTACCTAAACAATCCAAAGTATACGATGGATAGATACAAATAGGTCAAGGCTTCTATAATAACCATATAGGGAAATGCAAAAGCAGAAAATTTCGGGAAAGACAAGTATTCAGGAGCAGTTGGGTAGGCACTGAAAACAAAGTACATAATTGTATACGAATTGATAATGTGTATACGAAAAGAATGCAAATAATAATTAAAATGTAGTTTCACGTTAAAATAAACCAAAATGGCTAAATAATCGTAAATAAAAAGTAAAAAACATACCTGACAAAAAGACCTTTGAACACTAAATTAGTTGCAGTCCCAACCAATGTACCAATACCTCCTGGAAAAAAAACATTAATTTGATTGATATTCGGTTAGGCACTCTCCTTCTATTTTTGTCTATAAATAAACTCTCAAATCTACCATATTTATTACCTATAGTAGCAGAATAAGTAGCAGCACAGAAGTAGCAGGCTGTAACATCAGTTGCCTGTTTCTCTCCATCGCTGTTCTTTTCATAAACCTTTAATATGCCTTGCTGTAAAAAACCGGTTTGTTAGCTTGTGTATTGGTTTGCTCGTCTATTTTAAAAGTCACAATTCCGAGAGGAGAGCATATTGTTAAATATTTCTCTACTCAGCATAATACGTTTTTTACTTACATTATGGTTCGTGAGATGCTGGTATTGGAATATTTAAAATAAAAACACAATAGTGGGAGATATTGCGAGTTGGACAAATACCTAAAGATTTTTCAGATTTGGAGCTTTTATAGGTAAACGTTTACTTTTCGTTATCATCTCATAAAGTCAAAGATAAGTTTACACAACATAAAAAACTAAACTTGAGAAATTAGTTAAATAGGTAAGTACAGTTCATCCAACAGTTTGCGCATGTACAGTCCCACCGCCCCTCTCCATACCTCCAATTGCTCTAGAAAAAGGATACTGCGCAGCTCTTGCGGGTAACTTCAGAAATGCCTCGACTCGTTGGGCCAACTATAATTTACTTACGTCTTCAAATACTTTTAGCAAAGCAAAGTTTATTGGAACCATCATAGTTGTAGCAGCAGTATTGGTAATCCACATAGACACAAACGTTGTCACACAACACATTGCCAATAACAACCTGAAATTCAAGGTATATGAATGTGAATATGAATGTGAGCATACACTTAATTTAATCTGGAAACGTTGATTGTTGTCTATACTATATTATTTTTATCCTACTAATATTATAAATGCGAGAGTTTGGATGAATGGATGGATGTAGGTTTAGTTAGATGATTGTTAGTAAATCACGCTGAAACGCGGTCAAACTGTCATTGACCATCTCTTTTCCTTTATAAATAAACGAAAGAGACGTAGCTACATACATATTAAATTACGTGTAACTACAGGTACCTAGAATCGGCGCTGGTTGATTAAACTTACTTCATGTGGGAATAACCAATTAATCTAATAGCGCAGTACGCCAACCGTTTGTGCAAACCGGACTGCTCCACAGAAAATGCCAACATCAAACTGCCTAAAAACATCAATATGGAATCCTGGAAAGGTATACTCAAAGTTAAATATTTTTTACAAAGCTATGTATGTATGTGCTGGCTCAAATTAAAATGTCCTAGATTTGTGCTGTCGTAAACAGCATCCTGGGTGAACAAAGTTTTCTAACTGGATTTCAATTCAAATTGCATTTAGATTATCATCAGTAGAAAGGAAGAAAATCTGAGCATTTTTCAAAAGTACTATGTATATTTGCGTTAAACTTTCATTTAAAAAAATATATTTATGTTGTACATTACCATGTAAACTTCCACCGAAAATTGGTTCGAACGAGATCTAGTAAGTAGTTTTTTTTTAATACGTCATAAATCGTAAACGGCAATTTACTTGCTGCTACGGAACCCTTCATGGGCGAGTCCGACTCGCACTTGGCCGCTTTTTAATATTGGGAATGGCCTGTTCAGATATTTACTTGAACTCCACAAAAAACAACTTACATTTATGTAACATTTGCAAGTTTGCGCTGTACTCATAACTCCTGACATGGGGAATATCAAAACGGGAAAGAATGAAGTTACAGCGAGAGGAATGCATTCCGTCACCCAAAATGTAGCCATCAGAATCAGAGTGTACGCAGTCCATTGCCATTTCTGAAAATTAAAATATGGTTAATGAATATTACCTGTACAAAGTCCTGTGCAATGACATTTATGATATTGATTAAAGACTTAAAAATATCAAATAATTAGATAACAATCACTGGACTTTGTTAAACAAAATAACCCTACTTAAGGCCCAGAATTTTGAAAATTGCAAGTATTGCAACCCTCATCATTCTATTACCGCTTAATAGATTTCATTGAAATTGAACTACACGATACTCAAGGATATAAGTGATAAATCGACCGGAGCTAAAACACGAATTAGTTAGAAAACCTTGGTTAAAAATCATGTCAAAAACACCTCTGAAAATTCAGAAATTCCCTAATTTATCCAGAACAGTAAGGTATTTTGAATTTCTATTTCACATGAATGTAAATCAGTTAATTTGAAACAAATCAACCCAACCCTTTTTTTGAAATAAGCTATTTACTTAAACATATTTATGTATTTTATAAATTGTCGCTTTCGTTATATAATTCAGAGCAGCCATATTATCATGCCGCACTCTACTTACATGTCATTTGGGTATTTCGCTTCGTGCTATGTCTGATTCCGCGGAGATCCGCGTTGCTATACGGACCTATGTATGTCACTTTTTTTTGTAACTTTTACGTAAGGAATAGTGTGACGAGTATTCTGGGCCTTAAGTACACAATGATTTCCTCATTATACCTATGCAACCAATAATACAAAATTTAAAATTTAAAAAAGCCCCCGGTACCTAAACCATACCCTAACTTATTTTGTCATATTTAATTTTAAAATCATATTCAAAGCCAATTTAAAGCCATATTCTTTCAAAACCATTGATGTTATACGGTACCAAATTTCGAATCATTAGGACACAAATGGAAGGTAGTCAGATCCCCTCATCAACTAGAAAAGAGCTGATGATCTTCAAACGGCTGAACAGATTTTAATGAAACTGAAAAATTTATTATTACGTTTACAAGAAAAGAAAAAGAAAATGTATGCAACATTTTCTTTTTCTTTTCTTGTAAACGCGTTTTTTTAATTGCAATGTAGTATGTTATTACACTGACACTAACTGTAAATCAAAACAAGAATTTTAACAAATATGAGCGCTTCAAAGGTACCTCTGAGGCAACTTTTATCTTTCCACCACACTCGATAGAAAGAACGAATGACACTATAAGAAACGATATACGATGTCTTTCAACAACCTCATTATACGACTATCCAACGCGGCGATCCAGATCTAATATCATGATAGTATGAAATCTCACAATAAAGGCGCGGGCCCACTGCGGCGCATGCTGTGCACGGGCACGCGGCGCATTTGAGCGGCGTGTATTAATTGGTTTGACAGCGTGGGTCTTCGTTTCCACTGCAGTACACGAATATTAACCCACGACTATGTATAGCGTGGCACGGCGCACGGAAAGGCTACGCACGTACCACAAGGCGTATGACTGAAAACTGCGCTGCGATAAGAGAGCTGTACATAGTCGTGGGTCATATTCGCGTGGACTCCAGTGAAAACGTAGACCCACGTCGACAGCGTTAAACTATGTAACCGCCTATTTGAGCAAGCCACGCGTGTATAAATGACGTCAACTCATGCGTAGCCTCTCCGTGGTTTACAGTGGACACAACCACATTTTCTTATAAAGCGAAGCTTAATACACATACGTAGCCTCACCGTAGACCCGCGTCTTAACAAACATACCTGAGGTGGAAAGGGCGCCAGTAGACCAATCAGCACTATTGGGACTACCACAACCAATACTCCCCGCCAATGCCCCGCCAAGAAAAGTTTCAACTTGGTCAATAATTCCAAAGGAGGTTCCTCTTTTTTACTGAAACAAGAGTTATTAACGATTTATAAACAGCCAAAATGAGTAAATCTATAATGATAAATGATTGGTTATATGGAGCGGCTGTTGGTCTATAATTGGTGGATGTTCTGTCAGTGATATAAGAAGACGCTGCTTTTAGTGAAATCTTACACAACGCTTAGCGAGCGAGGCGTAGTATTCTAAAGTCGTTCTAGATCTTAGCAGTAACCGCTACTAAGTAGATTATTAGCTTTTAAATTGAATAATTGTTGAGGACATTCATTATAAAACTTAGAAGAAAATGAATAGAAGAAGGTCTACTCCATTCAGCGTACAATGACGCTGCATACTGTTATATATTTTATAGTTTTTACAATAATTATACTGTATACTTATTATTGTAATAACTTTACCTCGAGAAACTAGAGCCTGACAAATGAATGATTTGATGATCATAAATATTACTAGGTAAACACTTACAACATCTTGGCGAAATATAATCACTTCTTTTCAATAAAGAAATAAATTATAATTATATAGGTGATGTAAAAACGTCTCCGTTTTTTCTCTTCTTGGCTTCTTCTGTCAATGCCAAAGAGTAGATCCAATTTCAAAATGTTTTTCTTTTAAGCGCACTTCAAAAACAATATTGGAAAATAAGGTTGAGGTGTAAATTCACAGATTACTAAAATCCTATTCTTTTATTCTACTAATACAATATTAATAATATTATAAATGCGAAAGTTTGGATGGATAGATGGATGTTTGTTACATAATCACGCTGAAACGGCTGAAAGTATCTGGATCGTACGTAAATTTTACTTAAAATACGCTTAATGTATGACCTGATTTACTTAATATTCATAGACTTGTCCTTTATCCGGGTAGGTACCACGCGAGCGTATCTGTGCGCGATACTAGTGCGATCATCAGGTGGTTCTGAAAAAGTAGTAATAAATTTAAAAAAAATTAAGTTGTTTTTGTTTACTCTGTACAATTTTCCAAAATAATCAACTGTATCAATGGTAGTACTCAACAAACCTTATCCACCGCGTACTAATCTTTAGTAGTTTCAAACAACCTCACAAAAGTTCAAAAACATAAACATGAACACGACTGTAATCCTTAGGCTCGGTAGATATTTCCTCAGACCGAATCGTGAGGCAGGGGTGCTACCACTTCACCAGCAGCGCTCTTAAAAGTTCATACGGAGTTTAATTTCAAAAGTTTCACAGTAAAAGCTGTGACGGTGTGGCAAGCTTCATTGGCAAACTGTAGCTTATAGCCCGGCCGGCCTGTCCTCCGGCGACCGCCCAGTCTCACGCCCGGCCTCGTGTGAACACTTTCCAAAAATATTTCAGTCTCTAGCTCACCGCTCGGGGGTTCGTACACGGAATTTCACTCCCAACTCGATACAAAACTACGATCGTTGTGCTAAAGAAATGTAAATGGCTCATGTTTAACGTGCTTAGCATAATCGGTGTGAAATATGTTGGAAGTCAAATATTCATGATTTTGTGTTGTGAGGAGCTTGTCAACAGGTCAGTATTATTGTTCATGGTTTAAAAAAATTGAAAAATTGAAACTGGTTCCGGTGTTTGTCTTGTCGTTCAGATATATATTTTATGTCATAAGCTACCGAGCTTTGAGTTAGAAGAGAGAATAGAAATAAAAAAAAGATTTTGATATATTCAAAGCTGAATATGGAACTACTTAGATAAGCAGAGTATTTTTTTTACATTCGAGGTTTGAGTAATGTCAGAAGTTCCAAAAATTTAAAATAAATTATATACTTCATATAAGTAAGGCATGTTTTTCGTTATAATTATTCAAATGAAAGTATTATATTATACCAGCGCGGTGTAATTTGTTAACTTTAATCAAAGGGTTGATGTAGACAGGGATCCCTTCTCAAGGGACTTAGAGGGATGGGTATAAGCCGATGAATGTGAATTCGTAATAGATTTTGTAATACAAAGGTATTATAATGTTGCATAATAAATGAAAGAAAAGTATTTTTGACTTTACATAATTTAAAATGTGTACCTACTCGTATTTTAGATTTCTATTACTTTGGTAAGTCATAGATATAAATCTATATAATTAGCAATAAATAACTGAAGGGTAACTATATTAACTTAAATGCCCAAATACTGAAACAGATTATGTCCGGTTCGTTCACACTAGCAATTAGAGTACTTACCATAAAAATTTAGATCATCTCAAATATTTAAGTTTTTTTTCTGTAATAAAAATATGTTTAAGTACTTTCGTTTTTCAATTTAGTTCTGTGCATGAAATGTATTGTGATGTTTTTTTTATTTAAAACCTTTTTTTTTGGTCATCCATTATTTTTGAATCAGTTATTAAGCGAAGTTAATCAAGGTCCAACATGCGATAAAGCTGTTCATTAGATTTTCAAAATCCATCTAGAGTAGATAATACAAAAAACAACGCGTTTAGTTTCAGCTTAGGTACTTTGTAAACACTAATGATGAAGGTCCCAAGTTACCGTCCAACTATTTACTTAGGCTTTATGTTTACTTTACAACTAACAGAGTCAATGAATAGATAAAGTTTTACCCATTTTATGTAACAGAAATTGCCATTCTACTAACTGATAGTGTTTAACTAGTAGTAGTAAAATTTAATTCAGTGTGCTTTCCTTTTTGTTGGCATCTAATAATAATAATAATAATAATAATAATAATAATAATGCTGGACAATCTACACAGCATCATCTAGCCCCAAAGTAAGCTACTCAAAGCTTGTGTTATGGGTACTAGATAACTGATATATTTAATACATTATATACATAGATAGATATTTTTTATTATACATAGAAAACACCCAGACCATCGGAACAAATTTCTGCAGATCATACACAAAATTGTTCCGCGGCGGGAATCGAACCCACAACCTCTTGCGTCGCAGGCGGACTCTCGCCCGCTGCGCCACTGAGGTCGTCCACAAATCTAAAGTGAACAAGTTTTTGATTTTTTTTATTTACTTTATCTTTGCCTAGCCTCATAGTTAAGTTCATAGTGACTCTAACCTGCGCTAAGGAATGTGGGTTCTATCCCCGCCTAGGACAAAATTCAACTTGAGGAATAAATTAATGCTACTCTATAAACAATCATTATGCTTTTCTTGTTAATACCACTTTGAAATCAAAGCGCCGTTAAACCTATGTTAAAAGTATAAACTACCGATATAATATAACTTTGTCGCTTTTTAATTTAGTTTTTTTATTAGTTATACTAATACTATGTGCGAGTATAATGTTAGCCCAATCGTACTTAAATCTTAGGTAGCCAATTATTAAGCACCCTTTTGCTGGTTGCTGCTTATAAACAATAAATATCACTCAAACATTATTGGGCAGGGTGAACTAAAAGCTACAATCAATCGCATCGAATCCCCAGATATGAAGTGGATTACTCATATCGAGATAAGATATCGTATCGATACACTCATACTCTGACAAGTGATTTTACGGTCACACTTGATATAAAACCAGTAATTAAGGCCGGCAGCAAACGTACGGTAACCGCGACCGATAGGTTCCGGATTTTTAAAGCCAAAATTGACAAATTCTTAGGAACATTACTTTCTATATTTTTTTATCCGTACCTAAGGTTACGGTTTAAGCCGGACTGTGTCGTCAAATCGTATTATGACTCATGGGTTTTGGAATCTGACGTAACGGCCGGGCTAATTCATTTTAGTTCATTAAAAAAATGTATTAAAACAAAAACAATGTGAGTCAAAAACGTGGTAAATTCGCTTCAATATTGTGGCGTAGGCATAAGTAAAGCTCAAATAACGTGATTATAAACCGATCCCAGTGTATTTTATTTCTATCAACAAAATCAAAGGTCTACCAACAAACAAGAAACAAAAGTTTACCATCGTCACGTGAGGATTTACTAAAAACTTTATTTTATTTCGCTTTCATCCAAACTTTTACTTTTAGCCTTCTTAGTGAAAACTTTGAAGAGCTAAAATCAGCAGAAGGGCAGTCCAAATAATTGATGACTATTTGATGACGTATGGAAGGAAACGAAACGTAAAGTTTCGTAAACTATCAAAACCCGTACTAACTAGTTTCACTATGCTCTGCCCATTAAACTAACAGCTTGTTAGCCTTTTAATCACCAGTTAAAGTTATTTAATGTTCCACTATGTCCTTGTAAAGGAATCTCTTTCGTAAAATGAATTGATGTGAAATAGATACCGACATTTTAACATTTTTGTTAATTTTGATTTGTTGATAAAAGTTTGGTGAAATTGGATCTAAGCCCTCTAATCTTTAGACGTTGATAAACTCTTAACTTACCTATAAATTTTCAAGCGTTTAACAAAGCGGTGATCATCCGATGATAACTAATATGTCAAGCCACATGAGTTAACGTGTCGTGTGTAATTTAGCGTGATACGAGTACCTACCACATAATTTTCTGATATTATTTGGCTAGCTTCCATTGCTACCGCACCGTGATTGTCACCGTGTTAACTCAGTTTTTATATGTTTTACACTTTAAAGTAAATAAAAAAGTACAATTATATTTCGGGGTATTTTGAAATTAGTTTTAAAAGACATATTCAGGCATCAAAGTTTGTAAAGAAGAATCTGAAATATATTCAAAAATATATACAAAGTAACCTAAACTCATACTAGTGAAGACTTATTGCAAAAATGAAAAAAAAAACCGTCTGTAATTATTTCTTAGAGCCACCATATTAGAATTTTGTAGCCTATGTCAATTTTGTAATAAACGCAAGTAATTGAATATGGCATTTTATAGCCACCATAGTGTTAGATTTTTGACATTTCACATAGCCTTCATTGTCAATTTTGTAATAAAGGCAAATTCAAAATCTCATTTTTTGAAATCCGTCCAGCCTTTTGGGCTACCGCGACAGCCTAAGGAGTTCTCATACATAATACACCCCAAATACATTACCCTCCTTCATTGCAGATGGGTAAAAATATACAAAGTAAACACGTGTTTCAGAGTTTTTTGGAACTACCTTTAAAAGGTTCTGTATGACGTCAACGTATCACTAGGCACGCGCTCTGCTTAAAATCTTAATCTTAATGAGTAAGTATTATTAAAAAAGCGTAAAAAGGTGCAAATGTTATTTACTGATTAAAAAAAAAAATTATTCAGTAAATAACATTTGCACCTTTTTTAATAATACTTACTCATTAAGATTAAGATTTTTAAGCAGAGCGCGGTTCAAATCAGTTTACTGATTAATTATGGGTTATTTATTGATCTTCGTTTCGATATGAATAATCTAGATTGGTCTAGAGCGGTATTTGCACTTAGTATGTCTAAATAGCATTATGACTGGTAGTTTTGTAGGGTAGTTGTATTGAAAATAAATTATTTTCGAAGTATATTGCCATAGCTACACTCTTACCAAAGATAAAAGAATACTATTTGTATTGGATAGGTACTCACCGAGAAAATCGAAGCAAAAGGAGGAGAGATGCGTAATGGAGATGTGAGGCGTCAGGACGCCTGGCGTCCCCATCATTATAAAGACTACGATGTTTATAGACGATATTGAGGCTGAATGTACCTAAGTACGTACGTTGCTATGTTGTATGTACGAGTAGAATGAACATGGCTGATAATAAGCTTGGAATTTTATGGTTTTATATTCTTAAGGCGGATTCGACTAAACTAGTATAAACACTATCCCTAGAATAAATCATAATTAACGAAGAGTAAACTGAAATTTTACTTGTATTTACAGACGTTAATTTTTATATTTTGTAAATCGTCGCACTGGTCATTACAATACAGGCTTGCCTAGTGTGAAGACCCCTGTAACCTCTAGTAGCATCAAATTTAGTGCACTTGAACATTGTGTATTAGTCTATTTTAAGTGACTATTTGTATGCTGAAATTAATAAATTATTCATTTTTGATTTACATTTTCATTTGACATTACATTATTTTGAGAAAAGCTATACGACAAGCTATTGGTCAAATCTTTAGTAGATTACTTATCATATTTCATTTTTTTTATTTTTTTGAACGAGTGTATTTTGCCATTGATTGTAGTGTTCATAGCTTTATCAAATTGCTGCTAGACAGGTTGCGCTACTTAATACCAACTTACGAGATTATTTCCATTGTCGTTTATAATGTCTATTATATAAAACAAAGTCGTGTTACTTTCACTATTAATAACTCACGAACGGCAGGACCGGTTTGAATGATTTTTGATTTATTGGATTTGTCTTTGCCCCGAATAGAAGATGTATTAAAACATTTCAAAATTAATTAAATGCAAATGAAGTCGCAGGCAACAGCTTATGTCTAAAACACAGTCTACACTATAGATACTCGTAGGTACATGCTCGTTTATACTTAGAATTTGTGGAGTTCTATGAATTATTTTGTCTCTAAGTTCGTATGTCTCGTCGCCAACACTGTGTAAGCTTTGTCCCTAAAACCTATTAAGCAATAAACTCTTGTAATGACGCCGCTATATTCATATCGCATCGTTTCATTTTAATGATAATAATAACTGTGTCTGTAGGTACAAAACCTATTAAAAGGTTTTGTTTACCTAGTACGTTACTCGGTGCAAACTTTTCCATAGAAATTTCCAGTCGTATCCGTAGTTATAAGTATACAAGCGTCTTTATACAAAATGCCTACATATAATTCAGTTTTTATATAAGAAGAGTGTCGTACCAAGGCCATTAATGACTTGGCATTGTTTTGTTTAAGCGTCTTGCGGTAGGTGATCACCGAAACATTCCATCACTCAAAGGAAATTGAAATAGAACGATGCCGGAATGCCTATTAGTAAACTCGTAAACAGAATGGCGTCACATCCATTATCTCTCGAAATATACTAGCTTCCTGTCTTTATGATCAAATAACCCAAATTGAGAATAAAAAATCTGATCCATCGCTTAATAATTTGAAGATAGTTAAAGAACTACATCGGTCAGCTATCTATTTTTTAAACCTAGTTGTCGGAACGAAGTTCCTTATCACGCGTTGCGAAAGGGGGCTAGACGGAAAAAATTAAGACCAAAAGTTGTAACGACACTTTTTGCTATAGTTGTAAGCCGTGCGGCGTGCGCGTGTTTCTCTGTCTCTCTCTCTCTCTCTCTCTCTCTCTCTCTCTCTCTCTCTCTCTCTCTCTCATAGAAAGCAAGGAAAAGAACTTCGTTGCATTCGGGTGTCCCTGAGAGTTTTTTTTGTCTTGTATTGTGGTACACTCTTGCAAAAACGCACAGTAAGCTGGTAAACTGTACTGAAGTGACAAGCTTCCGATTGTAGATAAGTCACGGCGGTTTGTAAAGCTCTTAAAATCATGCCAACGGATCTATCGGTAAACGTTCGACCGGCAAAGTGAAAAATATTTCTTTTTAAAAAAGCTAAAATAAACTTGATTTGAACTCACGATCTTACGATCGGGCTACCATTAGACCACTAGTGCTCAATTATCCTAAATATTTGCAATCAACAGTGGGCGAACAATTAATCATTCCCTATTTACCCACTTTTCAATTTAACTAAGATCAACTTCGAGGTATATATAATCCCATCTGAACATTTTCATGTAAATGTTGCTAAGACGAGACCTTATGACTCGTTCTGTTAAAAAAGTTCTCAAATTCCGGGTAGAGCCAAGTTTCTTTCAATGTATGGAGTTTACAAAAATGTGACGAATTTACTTTGTGGCAAATGTACAACAACCCCTTCTAACTCTATACGCCCTAACTTCACAAACTCTATACCTTAGCCAAAACATGTGGCTTGGCCGTTTCGTTACTACAAGAGCTTATACGCCCATGTGAATGTAGCGAATCACTCATACAGCAAAATATATACGCATTAACTTTGAGATAAAATTATACTTTCTCTGTGTTTTGTTTTCATCGGTTGAAAACATCTGTTCAAGAATGAAACATACCTCAAGTAATTATTAGTATTAAACCGGTATTTATCGCGTTCTAATTACCTATTTATTTTCCCGTCCCGACGTTTCGACAGGTTTGCACGCTGTCGTGGTCACGAGTAGACTGTGTAATATGTTCAATGTGTATAATGTGTTCGATCGCGTAAGTTTAAAAGTATATACCTTATGTACAAATTGTTGTATTCTTTATAGAAACAATGGAGACAGACAAGATGTCAACAGCGTCATCGGTGGGGGCGGCGGAGCGGCGGCCTCTCATGCAAGCACTAGTCATAGAACGACGGACGCTATTCGCGTGCACGATTCTAGTAGGACTCTGCTGCTTCCTATGGCTGGCTGCAATATGCACGATGAAGTGGGTACATATAGAAGGAGGGATGGGTAAGTTTAACTCGTCAGCTTCTATTTAAACTCGTAAATTTATTTATTTAATCATTTATTTCAACCTACATGGGTCCAAATGTTATAAAATTGGCACAATAATTACAAAACACAATAATCTAAAAATATAGTTTTAACAATTTATTCTGGCTTTTTGAATAATCGGGAAGCGTAAATACATAATGTACAGTCGCAGAATGAAAAGGTTGACGTGTCTGCTTACTACACAAGAGTGCTGTACTGAAAATTAAGTGTAACTTTTTGACAACAAAGCTTAAATTCAACTAATGTTCTTTGACATAGCAGATATTTATCAAATGGTTATCAAACTAAAACCTATTGAGCAAGCAATAACAGATCTTAAAGTGGTCAACCTTTTCATTCCGCGACTGTACATAAAAAAAAGATTTCGACGTTTTATTGTCAAACCAGTTAAAAAAAACAAACTATTGTATTTTTGCATAGTGTAGGTACTTGAAAGCTGCCAACAAACCGTCTAGGTCTAAACGTGGCCTAATGAGTTTGTCTAAAGTCGCCAACAGTAATTTTCAATTTCAATTACCCGTGGAGCTGTTGAGACATTTAATTACAAACAGTTTCGGCTAGACTTTTTAATTATCATAGTTTGAATTGAGCGTGACTATGTGATGGGTACTTTAGTAATTACAAAAGTATGTTACCTAATGGGGGAGCATTTATGCCCATTGATAGCTAAATTGCCAACTTGAAAATAGTTATGCTGTTACCTTGTTATGTCAATACATACATTAATATTATTAATTTTGTAAGAAGTATTTCACTTAGCACTTTCCAAAAGAGTTTTTGTAATTTAATTGGAACAAAATATTTTGATTTTGAAATTTTAGTTACAAGCTTAAACTTCAAATTACCTTCCTTCCTCGCAGTCGGTTACTAAAAATGAATTTATGTAAGCTTTAAGTATTCTTTAAAATGTTAATGAAACAACACTTCAATAATCTGAATCAACGCACATGGTATTTAAATATCAACGTTTATAGGTGGCCATGCTTATATGAACAGAAATAGACGATATGCCATCGACCTGGGGCCTTATTCACTAAGAAGCCGCTTCAAACCACGGAACCATCTATTTTTTTAGTAAGGCGACTACATTTGGTCTGGTTACGTTGAGCAATTCTTCCGAAAACCATAGTAATACGTTATAAACGATCTATGGATAGTTCTACGGATCCAGATCACTACCAGAAGAAAGCGTTTTTAAAACGCTAGCGGCATCACCACGCGAATGAAATACATGTTTTCTAGTATAGTTTCTTATAAAGATGCCATTCAGTAATTATATGACCCTGGGTCTTACTAATCTTCTGTTTATATCAACTTGATACAAGTAATAAAGTTATGAACTTAAAAACTAATCCTAAAAATGTATTGATCATAAACTTATACATTATTTCAAAAATTATTGAAAGTTATGATACCACTTTACGCCAAAATATTTATTGAACGTTACGAAATTTTCGAATACCTACTTCTTAATTAAATTAATCTCCTGGAGGTTGGCATGATTTGACGCCGAAACACCATTTCTACTAAGAAGAGCGGCTGGAGCGGTGCCAGGAATAGTCGAGTCATTATGGAGTCATTAACACTGTCAATAATTGTTTCCAGGTATTAGGAAATGTATGGTGGTATTTAGGCATTTCTTATCGGTGGATTTTACCGATTTTTTAAAGAGAGAGAAAGAAAAATATTTTATTTAGTAAAATCACAAGGATCACTTTGAAACGTCATACATGCTAGGTGAATCTATGTGCCAATTCCAACCTAACCCAAGTACGAGAAGAACAGGCAAGAAACTCGTCTCGGTCCAAGTCCTGATATTAATATTCTAATAATAAGTAATTTCAAATGCAAATCAAATTTCAGTTTTCTTTCCAATAACTATGATTTATTCTAAGGATAGCGCGTAAACTAGTTTGGTCAAATCGAAGCTCAGTAAATTCTATAGAATTTTTATATACAAAAATCTATTTTTGATAAAAAAATCTTTCTTCCTACTATTAATATTAATATTATGAAGATAATTATCTTCTCAGATACTAAAGCTAATTAGATTTTTGAGGACATCTAAAGAGGGTAGTCAAAGGCCATACATGATTTTTGGCACATTTTGCAAAGTACGATCAGTTAGTATTTCGTATGACCAAGTTGCAAGCCCATTGCCTATTATAAATATACTTACCTACGACACACACCTTATAGTTTATTGCATACTAGCTTCTGCACGCGGCGTAGCCCGCGAAGTACCTACATAAAATATCGCCTATGTTTATCCTGAAAGTTCATTCTACACATTGGTGAAAGAATTTTTCAAATCGGTTCAGTAGTTTCGGAGCCTATTCAATTCAAACAAACAAACAATCAAATCTTTCCTCTTTATAATATTAGTATAGACTAGTATGTCACGAGCAACAGCTAGTTAGCTGTTGCTCGCGACTTTGATTATAATTAATTTTTGAATGTTTTCAAAAAATCCAACTAATCAAAAATCGATTAAGCCGTTCTCGAGTTATAAATGGTGTAGCTAACACATAGAGAAAATATTACTACGTAGTAACTATAACAGATCACTGAGATAACACGACTTTGTTTTAAATTCATTCTTCTTCTTCTTCTTGCCCTTTTCCCGCACTTAATTTAATTAAATAGATTTAAAGCATTGTCTTTGTTTCAGATGTCTACCTACCCGTGAAAGGGCGGTCTCTCATGTACAGTGACTCAGGCGTCTGGGAGATTTGCCGGTATGTGTATCAGCCTAAGGCGACACAGAAGACCGAGACAAACGGCACAACGACGCCAAGGACAGATGTCGTCCGTCTGAAGGAGGACTATTTATTAAGTAAGTGCTTCACAATGCGAGAGAATAAGGAATGCCTTTATTAAACACTAGCTGTTACCCGCATGTATGTATATGAAAGCTTGTTTAATAATATACCTAAAAGTTATCTACGTAAAATTACCTTATAATCTACAAAGGGTCCATGACAGATTATGGATTGCTCATACAAACTTTCAACCCCATTTTCACGCCTTCAAGATTATTTTTGAGACAATTGTCCTTCCCTTATAATCTCTATGCCAAAGTTTATTACAATCCGTTAAGTCGTGAAAAGGTAACAAACAAACAGAGTTATTTTAGCATTTATAACATTAGTATGGACTAACGGCATGTTCCAGCTTAAACTCTAATCCTATTTTTATGGCCTTGGGGTATTTTAGAAGTAGCCTGTGTTAATTTCACCTATGCCTTAGAAGGAACAAAAGAAACAAAATTTCAGCTCAATAGGACTTATAGCTTAGACTGCGTTGATATGTTGGTCAGTTAGTCAGTCAGTCAGTCATTCAGTAACGTAAGAAATTCGTGTATTTATAAATAAATAGAGACGGCCTGGAATATACCAGCGTAAGAATTATTATTGGAGAATAGACAACAAAAAAAAACTGTAACCAATAGCAGCAGTTTCGGATCATTCGCAACTTTGGAATGGCGTTTTTCAAGCTTGTTTTTAAACCAATGTAAGTTTACGATGTTAGGTTAGGTATGTTTATTGTCATTGAAGTTTGTGTTCTTGAACATATTGGAGACATCTGTTGTGTCTTTGCTTTTTATATCCAACATGTTTCCAGTGACATTATACATAAATCACTGACGCTGTGAAACATTTTCCGCAAATTGCAAAATTATCACCACAAAAACACAAAATGCCACCGACGTATTTCCTGTAGTTTTAATATATTTTATATTAACACGCGCACACGGTTGACGACTGTAGTCGCCTCACGCTATACGTTCTGGCTTCAGGTAGCGTCGGTGGATGTCGCATGTCGCCTGCGTGCGATCAACCTATAAAACGAACTCGATAATTTAAACACTAGAACTGGTGCTATTGGCACCGTCTGTTGTTTGGATACCATTATTGTATAAACAGTTGAAAAATTACGTGAACAGAACGGCTCGCCAGTTTATTTTTCTAGGCGCCTTCTGCTTTCGCTCACTCCGTTTGTCCATTAACTCCCGCGTAATACAATCTCGCTATTTTCTTTACGCGTCTCGGAGTTCACCACCTGAAGTTTTTGATGAATCAGTACGGAAATAGCTACAAAATGTTGAGTAACCCATACCTAATTATAAGTTATCCTATTTTGGTCTACGTAAGATCAGTGGATCAGTGTTACATCATTTTAAAATAATAATAATGGACTGATAAAAAATATCTTAGATGGAAACCATTGCATTACAAGTAATTACTGAGATGTTTCTTTTTTCTTGTGTTATTATGTACGAGTATTTAAAAAATATACATATGTGTCTAATCTATCTAGGCTATTTGGATCAATTAGTATTGATAAGCTTACTTAGCTTGGAACCAGATGGCGTTGTGTGAAATGTCCAGTTATCAACAAACAGGTAAAACAAATCTCTAGGTATATGACCATGTAATTTATCTGACTAATCCGACAGTGACCGACTATACCCAGGCTCTACCAGTTAATCCTAAGCTCAGCAGAGGACTACGGGGCTTAGCTGCTACTGTAACAAATCTAAATTATATAAAAGGTTTGGTTTGGTCAGGATATAACGAAGTATTTATGTGCAGCTCAAACCATAAGCTAAAACCTATGGTTTGAGCGGTCCTTCTCTGAGGTAGAGGCTATATGAGCCTATTTTATATACCATCTACGATAGCATTATCTGTATATTTCTGTAAATATGATAAAATTTGTAACTCAAAACATTTTCTCAGCCTGCTATTTTCGTATGTTAGGTACTCGTTAAACACTGCATGTAACCATGTAACCTACTTATAACTGGAAGTTTTGACGCACATTGTCTTGTAATTTACGTGTCCGTACAACATTAATGTGAAACAGAGCCGTACATTGTAAAGAAACTCCGTTCAACCGTGGTTTAAAGACCTGTTACCAAAGACAAATTAATAATATTTTATCAATGTAAATTTAATATAGCAGTAAGGTGAGTACTATTTAATTCTTATGTGCAGAACATTGATATGCATTGAGTTCTTAGATCTCCTTTTTCTGTTAAAAATAAATACAAATGAAATAAATTGCCATTTTTCAGCAGATATTGCTTCTTTTAAGTTTTGAGTGAATTATGTATAATACTGTTGTTGAAATTATTTATGCGTAGGATGTATTTTACCGACGAAGCCACCACCTGCAATTACTTGGTTAGTTAAAAGAGTTTGCGTAAATTCACCACTTTTTCAATTACTTATTTCATAGTCAGACACTTATTATTTTGAGGATAAATTCGTTATTTCGCAAAAGCTCAACTATTTTGATGACCTCAGTGGCGCAGCGGGCGAGAGTCCACCTGCGACGCAAGAGGTTGCGGGTTCGATTCCCGCCGCGGAACAAATTTGTGTACGATCTGCAGAAATTTGTTCCGTTGGTCTGGGTGTTTTCTATGTATAATACAAAATATCTATCTATGTATATAATGTATTAAATATATCAGTTATCTAGTACCCATAACATTACACAAGCTTTGAGTAGCTTACTTTGGGGCTAGATGATGGTTTGTGGATTGTCCAGCATTATTTATTTTATTTATTTATTTCTCTGCACAAACAATATTCAACGCACGTTTACTTTATTGTCTCCTCATGACACGTTCTCGGTCCCATCCCGACCCAATATTGCGCGTATGACGGCACGTCATATCTCCTGTCTTATTTTATTAGATGACTGGAACACCCAGTGTCGTGGTTCGCGTAAATCTTCAAACAGAATGTGAACCACACAATAGTTTGTGTAGTTGCGATGTGAATGTGTCTATGTTCACATGCAAAACATTTTTGTGAATTGGAAAGCAAAAAAACAAGCTCACCGTAAGTATAATGAAATTAGAAAATTCTTTTTTGCGCAACGTATCTATTTTGGTGTTAGAAATGCTAATAGCGCGTTAGTCTAAATCATTATCAGCCAGTGAAGTTTTGCTCTAATAGCTGTTATGATTTCAGATTTTTCTTAGGAAAACTAAACAAAACATTATTTAACATTTTATTCATTACCTATGTATTTGTTTGGATTAAAGTGTTAAATTGTGGTAAAAAAACGAGAGGTGGTAGGAAACCGTCAACATATTTCTAACAATCAATAAACAAACTACCCACACAAAAAGATTTATTGCGTACAGAATAACTGTGCTAGTTTTTGTGTCGTCAATTACATAGTTTAGGCCTTCTTCGAGTTTGCCAAACTAAATCACATCAACCAGCTGTTGCTTTCTGTGAGTACTGCAAACTACTTTTATTATATTTTGCAGATTTTTCGTCGAAATGATATACTATCTTCTAATAATATATTGTTAAATTAATCTGGGAACTAATATTTCAATACAATTAAATGCGTATACACTCGTAACTATCGGATTTTTAATGATTTTTATTGTTTTCATATGGCGATCTCCCTCCGAATATTTCAGGACCGTGACACTTTAGAGTAAAATATCTTGTCGTTTTTTGATTACATAAGTTTTTTATCCTACTTTATTTAATAGTACAAAAATGACTTGTCACCAAGTGCATGAAAGCAGCCCCTGAGATGTATTTTACTTCTTTCACCACACTTTGGCTCAAAAAGCTATGGGAAGATGACGCGACGAAGCTCTAAGGTTCCCTTAGGAACTAACCATTTAATATCTCTGGTTGAAACGTCGTGTGTAAATAAACGCGCACTGTGTTCGTATCCACAGTTTTGTAATCTTTGACGTCACTACATTAATGTGTTTCGGTTATAGCACGGTATTGACGAAAATGATTTCACGATCTTTGTGTAAAATTTACGGTTCATTAATTGCGTTTAACTGTAAATAGTAGCAAAGCTCATGTCAGTTAGTAACAATCGGAATGTTTGCAAGTAAAGTACATATAAAAGTAAGTAATTATAATTCCTCCTAAAATCGAGATAAAAATTATATTAAAAATCCGTCCACTGATACTAAATTAACGATATAGGTATAATTTATATATAACAAGAAAAAGTTAAGCCTATTTAACCCGAACGAATAACGAATCAATGAACACTTAACTCATCAAAATCAGATGAGTAGTTACATAACTCAATCATTCCTTTGGCTTTGCATAATTCGAGTTAAAACAAAAAAAAAAGAATAAGAGTAAATACTTTCATAATATTATCCTTTAAGCTTAAGATAAGCTCGAATGGACGTCGGAGGAGAAAACTGAGTCACCGTGTGGGTATAAAGTAACTAGATACCAGTGCAGTAACGACCTCTTTTATTTTAATGGAAAATCGTTGTAGAAAGTTGCCCTGCTGCGCACAAACTAAGGGTGATTTTATAAATAGACGAAGCAATGACAATGGATAGGATATTGAATATAGTCATATAGGTCATACCTATCGGCTAGCAAGAAAGAGTATAAAGACATTTGTCTGGTGCTTGTTTTTGCTATTGTCGCTGATATGCAGTTTTGTATCAGATTATGTATATGGAAATATACATGATAAAATTGAAAAAACATGATATTGATCACCAATAATGTAATCCTCAGGTATAAAAGAGACATGTATTATATTAGATTCATCATAATAGACATCTATTATTTACAAAAAAAGCTATCTAGTTTCAATAATACCAGCTTGCTTTCTTTGGTGCTAGATGGCGTTGTGTGAAATGTCAACCAATATATTTATGATTTTTATAATTTTTTTATTTTTTCACATCTAATTACTAGAGATCACTTATTACTAAATGTACCTAGTTTTTTAGAGAAAAGTGGTAGAGGTGGGTCCAATCATTATTATAGCACATAACTACGTGTCTGTACGTAACAGGTTGAAAGCTCATTGCCGCTTACAGAACAACAAAGACCTAAAATGAATAAATACTGGTAGACATTTCACACAGCGCATTCGGCTTTGATCTGAAATGTGTTTTGGGTAGCATACACAATACGTTTTCAGATAACGAATAACACTCGCATTTGGAAGAGCAAGATTTGCATCACCTTTGTGTATTGGAAGTATAAACAAGTCTTTAATTGGAAGCTAAAACAAGCAAATGCCACCTTGCAATACTCGCGCGAGGAGTCTCACATGTGACCAAGACTTGCAAAAATCCCCTGTGGTTATTGTAAAAAGATTGTTGCCCAACTTTAGATAAGCTTAATAAAATATTGCTTATACCCCTAATACTACATTTTTTTGTTACAGAATGTACCAACTATTTATTGCAACCTTTAATGGAGAATGGAAAACCTGTTGATCCGGCGTATGAAATAAATGTTGCAAGTGAGTGTTTACACAAAAAGCATAATATTATCATCATCATCATCATCATCTTCCTGCCCTTATCCCACGCTATGTTGGGTCGGCACAACATGTGATCTGCTTCCATTTCCCTCTGTCACTCGTCATCTCATTACTCACTCCTTTCTTACCCATGTCATTTTTCACACAGTCCATCCTTCTTTTCTTTGGCCTACCTCTACCCCTGTATCCATCCACATTCATACCTAACACTCTCCTTGTAACATGACATTCATCTCTTCTCATAACATGCCCATACCACGCTAACCTATTACTCCTAATTTTTTCTGTCACCTGTGCCACTTTCAGACTTCCTCTGATATACTAATTCCTTATTTTATCCATCCTTGTCACTCCACACATCCAAAAAGCATAATATTATACAGAGACAATTAAACTGAGGAAATTAGTATTGACTAAATTAGACATAATCAAAGACACTCATTTGTTTCTCAAGCACATTTAGCAGGATGTATAGTGAAAGTTGGGAATAGCAGAAAAAGCATCAAAGTAGAATAAATGCAGTGGAACTCATTTCCACTCATTCAGCTTTGAGAAGTATGAGTGGTTTGACTTTGAATGATAGAGTGAAGAATAGTGTGATAACGTTGTGGTTGTGAAAGAAGACATAGTGATGAAAATTAAGAAGGGCATGCTACGATGGTTTGGGTATGTAGAAAGGATGGATGATAAGGCGAGTGTGTATGGGACAGTTGGAAGGGGAAGACCTCAGCGTACGTATCTTAAATTGAGGACGTTTTTAAAGCTTTCTCTAAAAACTTTTAATTTATGTCGGTTTAGGGTACTCTTGACCAGTGGAGATCCTGGTCTCTGCTTACCCCGTTGGGAAACAGGCGTAATTTTATGTATGTATATAGCAGGATGTGTCATTGTGCGCCGCAAAAGCAACAGAGCATCGTCTCAGCATGCCTCTCTCGTTACAACAATTAATTAAGCGAAGCTAAAGAAAAATGGGAGTATAAATAAAATTAGAAACGACAAGGAATATATAGGCTTTTTATTTAATTTATCTTATAAGAAGAATGGGGACAAGTGCTGACCTACATGTTTTGTTCCAGATTACGTCCGCACCATGATCTCCTTTGGTATAATAAGTTTGTTCGTGATGGCGATGGGTTGCGGTTTTTCCATATATACCTTCCGCAACCCTCGTTACATGTTTAAGCGCCTCGCCGCCGGCATACACTTTATCAGCAGTAAGTACTTCGTTTATCTAAATTTCCCTTATTATATTATTAGTACCTGGTTGACCGAGATTTGCTCGTTTTTTGAGGTAAACGACGTTTTCTAAAAATGAAACCTTGCTAGATCGATTTATCACCCCCGAAACCCTCTGCATACTAAATTTCATGAAAATCGTAGCCGTTTCCGAGATTCAGATTATCTACTATATAAGAGGATAAGTCCTGACTGATTTGAATAGATACAACGCACAGCCCAAACCGCCGGTCGTACAGACTTGAGATTTGGAGGGTATGTTCGTCTTGGTATGCAGGCGAGCAATAAGACGGGATTTTTGGAAATTCCACTTTTAAGGGGGTGAAAAGGGCTAAAAACGGTTGTATGAAACTTTTTAACGCGCTGTACGATTTTCATGAAACTTTGTGTGTGTAATGTAAATACAAAACAAATGTATACGTGTTTCGAAATTTTTCAATATAACCTTTAAAAAGGGGTAAAATGGGGGCTCAATGTTTATATGGGAACTTTTTAAGGGGTGGTACGATCGGTCTGAATCTTGGTTTGGATACTTTAGATGCAAAATGATGTAAAACGTATATCTTGATTTTACAAAATAACCCTCCCAAAAGGGTTAAATGGGGTGTCAAAGTTCTTTTGACGAGTGGTGTAACTCGGTTGAAATACTATCTGTCTTGGTATGTAGGCGCCTACTAAGACGGGATTTTTGAAAATTGCACTTTTAAGGGGGTGAAAAGGGCTAAAAACGTTTGTATGAAACTTTTTAACGCGTAGTATGATTTTCGTGAAACTTTGTTTGTGTAATGTAAATACAAAACAAATGTACACGTGTTTCAAGATTTTTCAATATGAACTTTAAAAAGGGGTAAAATGGAGGCTCAATGTTTATATGGGAACTTTTTAAGGGGTGGTACGATCGGTCTAAATCTTGGTTTGGATACTTTGAATACGAAATAATTTAAAACGTATATCTGTATTTTTCAAAATAACTCTCCAAAAAGGGTTAAATGGGGTGTTAAAGTTTTTTCGACGAGAGTGTGATTTATTTGAAACTCGGTCTTAATACTTAATAAGCAAAATAAATGAATACGTATTTCTTGATTTTACAAAATAATCCTCCCAAAAGGGTTAAATGGGGTGTCAAAGTTCTTTATGATTTGTTTGAAACCCGGTTGAAATACTGTTTGTCTTGGTATGTAGGCGCCCAATAAGACGGGATTTTTGGAAATTCCACATTTAAGGGGTGAAAAGGGCTAAAAACGTTTGTATGAAACTTTTTAACGCGTTGTACGATTTTCATGAGACTTTGTTTGTGTAATGTAAATACAAAACAAATGTACACGTGTTTCAAATTTTTTCAATATAACCTTTAAAAAGGGGTAAAATGGGGGCTCAATGTTTATATGGGAACTTTTTAACGGGTGGTACGATCGGTCTCAATCTTGGTTTGGATACTTTGAATACGAAATAATTTAAAACTTATATATGGATTTTTCAAAATAACCCTCCAAAAAGGGTTAAATGGGGTGTCAAAGTTTTTTCAACGAGTGGTGTGATTTGTTTGAAACTCGGTTTGAATACTTAACAGACAAAATAAATGGGCACATATTTAAGGGTTTTCAAAAATAACCCACCAAAAAGGGTTAAATGGGGTGTTAAAGTTTTTTTTGATGAGAACTCGGTTTAAATACTTAGAAGGCAAAATAAATGGACACTTACCAGTATTTAAGCGTTTTCGAAAATAACCCTCACTAATGGAAAAAAGGGTGTCAATGTATGATTGTATGATCTTTTGGACGAGTGGTGTGATTTGTTGTAAAAACAGTTTGGATAAAAAGACATACGAAATACATAGGTACAAAAAGACGGGTTTGTTCGAACACTTATAACTTCAGAACGGCTGGACCGATTTTCATACTTTTTGATTTGATGTATTTTTATTAAACAAAACCATTTAAAAACGAATGAAACGTGGACGAAGTCACGGGCAACCACCTAGTATATATATATATATATACAAGAATTGCTCGTTTAAAGGTATAAGATAAAAGCAAAAGTTTTTAAGGTTGGATGGATGGATGTTTGTTACCCTAAAACTAATCACCCTAAAACGGCCTAATGAATCTGGACGAAACTCGGAATACGTCTAGTTTATGATCTCGAATAACACATCGGCTATTTTTTATCCGAGTACAAGGATGGAATTTGTATGAAAAAAACAATGCGAATGAAATTCTAAAATTCTTCTAAATCTTCCTCAGTTCTTTAGTTACTTAGATCTTTGAGGATATCTAAAGAGGGTAGTCAGAGGCACGTTCAAACATGACATTTGGTATATGTTCAAATTTTGCACAGTAGTCAAAATTCCGTTACGTTAGTTATCTATAAATAAAAAAGAAAGTTTGTTTTATCACAATATAATTTAATAAACAGTTACTTAACAAAAATGGCCACCACTCAGCGTGTGCTTTGGCAAAACTATATCTTATCAGAGTGCTTGGCTGGTCTCCCGTGGTTAAAGCATGATATGCTTTCGTTTCTGCTTCGATGTCCCATATGCACGTCACAGTTTTGTTCACTGTATGTACGCGACACACAGGTCCTTTATATAATACATACCTACTTTTTTTTACAGCTGCATGCACGTTTGTGGTGGTTCAGGTCATGATGACAACCGTAGACCACATTGAGAAAAATGTGAAATTCATTTATCCAGATGGCGCCACACACTAGTAAGTATTCAATAACAATCCACCAGTTATGGAAATTATAAAAGAGTTCGGATGTTACAAATACAATCAATTAATGACTAACTTTTAATTACTGAAGTATGTAATTCAATGTGTTGGTACTGCTGGTTGGTAAGCTTTGCCTAGTTTGGCGGTGTGTGAAATGTCCACCAATATTATATATTTGTATATTTATCAATGACAATTTATTTGTGTCAAATTATTAGTACAATTTACCAGCATGCTAAGCTTTAAGAGTACATGTGTCTTGAGTCTGTCTTGATACATGTTATCGCAACGCCTGCACATTGTACTTACAATATATCTACATAATTGACCGTATTTGTCATTCTTCTTTTTTTTCTCGAAGTTTGTCATTGATAGATCATTTTTATGGAGTGTATAATGTAATAACTATGTACTCCTATTTAACTTTTGTCACCAATTAACCGTCATCATGATATAAAATGATAAATACAATGACATTTTAACATGCTTAAGCAATTTGGCACAAGTTCGTAAGTGTAGACAGTGATTAGTAATGAAGTCGGCTGGTACCTATTCGGTAGAGTATAATGAGCTGTATCAGATTGGCAGATGTTCTACACTATCGCACGTTGCCACTTCAGTCTGGCTGTATCTAATAAACATAAATTTATGTGATAGAATTCCGATGCCATTGCTATACTATTTGATAAACTCATGATCTAGTGTCGCAAACATCTAGTGTCTATGTTTAGAGGCAAAATGTATTATTTTTTTATTCTACTTGTTGATTTTTTAAATGACTCCAATGAGGAGGAGATTCTCAATTCGACTGTTTTTTTTTCATATCCTTGAATTATTTGAATGTTTTAATTTTCTTCAACAGTTACCACATCAGTTTCTACTTGGCTTGGTTGGTCGTCCTCGTCAACCTCTACGCATCAGCTTCCTTCCTCTGGTATTCTCGTAAGAGGAAAGGTGACAAAGCTGCGACCGACGAGCTCGCCATGGCTGATGAGCCCACTATTATTGGGCGATGACGTCACTATCCATTTGCTTCCAAGCAGCTAATGTTGCTGGATCGCTTTCTCAACTCTTTACTGAACAGTGCTCAAATGACCAACAGCTACAGTCATGTCTCCTAAGCGACGCGTGTGCAGTCGCTCCATCTGTTTCGATTATAGACAACGACTGACTGATTTTGTTTTCATTTCACCGTGAATGTTTGACGTAAAGCTAGAGATTGACTGAAGGTTTCTGTAGTAAGAGCAAACATGTATGCACTATTGTATAAATCATTTCTATCAGCATTGTTTATAAAACACCACATAAGTTCACACACCAAAACTCTGGAAATAAAAATTATAACATTCTGACTGGATAAAAATGATATTCCTTGTGGTTTGTTTCAAACAATATACTCGTAAACGTCTGTGGGGCGATTATGGATCTTTGCTTACAATCAATGTCAATACGTTTTCATCGTAATCAAGTGATTTGGTATGACATAAGAGTGATTATTCAATAAATTTGAGCCAGTTTTGACAAGTTTTGATTGTATCACAGTTCCGTAATCGCACAACTGTTCTGTTTTTACTACATATTTAATCCAGTGACATTTACTTTGATGTTGAACTAGTCTTTCGCGTATACAAAGCTTTCTAAAAAAATTAAATTCTAGTACTATCATTTCACGTGCTCGCCGTTAGTCAGTATCTTTCTTTACGTTTTTATTGTAACCTTTAAGCGACGGAATAAATATTTTTATTGCGACATTTTTTATTACGAGCTTGCAATGTTTTATGCGCAACGTATTTACACTTTCGTCCGAGACCAAGATATACAAAATGGTTACTCTGTTTATAAGTCTGTGTATTTTCGCGTTGTTGTATCTACTTTATACTTGTTATACTCTAAACTGCTATGAAAACATGCAATTTGATTCTAGTCATAATTAAAATTATATTATGCATAATGTGTGTGGAATACTTCCGTAATGATAATATCATAATTTATTGTAGTGAAATAGTTTGACATCACACACTCGTTTTATTCAATAATATGCTGCAAGTATTCCTTTTTTCGTCCCAAAAGTTGTGTAACGAAAAAAAACGGCAAACACCTTGAAAGAACATACAAAAGTCTCGACTTCGCTGCTGCTACTTGGAAGTCACTCAACGCATTAAATGTCTAATTGGCAGGTAAATTATACTCGATCCGATATCGCTATAATTATTTTTCTTTTATAGGTTTGTCATTTATCATTGACAATACTTCAGCTTCGGCAAAGCCGCGTGATTACCAGTTGTCTAATGATCATTTACTGCACACAATCATAAATATTGTCTCTGATTCAATCCGATGCAATCATTGGACTGTAGCAGCTGTGAAATCGACGAAAATACAATAAAAATCATAGATGGGACCAAAATGGACAAAATGTATGAAATCAAATAGCTCTTTCAAAATACCGATGAACGCTTTGAACTCTGTAGATCGGTGTTTTGAAAAGTTTAATTCAAGTTTTATTGCTATGTGACTAGAATTAGAATTTCAAAGACATCTAGATCATACGGATTGTATATTATACCTATCTATCTGAGTGGTATTATTTATTCCATTTTGCATTATCATGTGTAAGTATTTGATAATATGTGCGTTCGTTCTATTTATAATTCTTTTTTATTGAATAAACTCTTTGAACTTTTTACTTTGTTTTCTTAATCTTACAATTGTTCAAAAAATCAGTATAACTCAGACGACTATTCAACGAGGTAACGTTGGATATTTATCTTGGATGAATAGGTATATTAATACTGATGGAACATTATCGAGACGGTCAGTAGAAAATATATTTATATTACTGATAATTTAACGTGTCTTCCGAAGCACGGAAGTGTGATTTAAATCCTAAAAAACGTAAGTAACTAAAAAGACATAAAGTTTTAATAACAAAATATCAACGAATTTATCAACTTTGTTTACAAAATAATCGCTAATAACGACCGGCGTTGACATTATGATTGATCATGAAAACAGATGCTGATATAAACATTATCTGGAAAGGGAGTCAAGACGCCGGAACTAATATACTGATGTTGCGGTCTTTAACATTTTACAGCAGAAAAAATGTCGTATACTTTTCGGCAGTTCTAATTTGGGAGGAGCATTGTCGAAAGTCTGGCAGAGGCCCAGCAAGAACTGTGACACTGCCAAAGTAAACAGAGGTGAGTGTCCTAAAAAAACTGTTGAAGGAAAAGGCCATCGATACTAATGAACCACGAACCAACTCAAAGGCCAAAATCATGTCAAAAACATAAAACAATGCATTACCTACCACTCAGACTACGTCCTTGTCGGCGGTGCCAGAAGAGTCGGATACCCAACAGCTTCAAGCCATCAATTTTTTCAACGACTGGGCAACTATGATGATTGATAAAATAACGACTTTAGACAGGTTGAGTTATAATGTAGAGGTGTCGTTATGGATAAATAGTAATAGCGGTGAAACTTTTATTGACATCTTCCACGAATATTAAGCCATTTGTAATATATCATAATTTAAATAACAATATCTCAATTAATAGTTACCTAATACGGAACAAGGTCAGATTAAAGTGTGATTAAAGTTAACTAAACTCGCGGTACTACGTGAAATGAAATTGTGAATAAGCTGTTAGGCAGAATAAATACAGATTATGTATACTGCAGGTTTTAAGCAAATCACGTAAAACCTTATTCCGAAAATACCATAGCCATTGGTGCAAGTAACATCCGTCATAGAGCACCGCTCAATATCAGTTTACGCGTCCCCATAGCAACCTTCCGCGGTCTTGCATGTCGTTGTCATTGGGATAATGGAATAAAATAATTTCGGTTGTAACCTTAAACAGATCAATAAACTCGGTGATTCAAGGGAAGCACGCGATATGGCTGAATCTAAGGTAAGGCTTTGTCCCTTTCAGTTTAATTAATGTGGTTTACTTGACATGCGATGGTTACGTCAGCCTTTATCCAAACCCTTTGGAAGGTGGAATTGCAAAGAATGTCTGTGGTATTTTAATGAAATGTTGACCGTGGCGTTTTGCTGTTTAGGTTTGAGTATGTGATATGTGGGCTTTATTGGTTTACTCAAATATATAAACGTTTATTATTTGGTAATTACCTACACCAAATGAACCGAGCTTCTTTAACAGTTGAATTTACATATAGCATAAGTACTATTAGGATGTTAGTAATATTAATACCTAAGCTTATTATTTCCCTGGCAGTTTATAAAAAAACTTTGATACTTACATAAACAAATCATAAAATTGTATTTTTGTCACTACTTGTTTGCTTATTAGGTACTTTTTATTTTATAGGCTTCCAGTAAAAGTGCAAAATCAAGTAAGGAAAAAAAAGGAGGAAAAGCACCAAGTGAAACTGCAGATGATGACAGCTCTAGTGGATCAAGCGGTATTTGTATACTTCTAAACAATAACGTTAGGACAACCTGATGACGAAATGTATAGGTAAAAAAATTAAGGTGAAGACTTAACCCACGTACTCAATATAATGCAAGAAAAGGCCTTCTGAACTTTTCAATTAGATTTACTAGAAACTATATTGCTCGACGTATTTGGGTATAAAATTACTGAGATCAATCAAAACTGTAATTTATGGCGTTAGTTAAGGCCCAGAGTTTTGGAAATTGCAAGTATTGCAACCCTAATCATTCTATTACCGCTTAATAGATTTACATTGAAATTTAACTACACGATACTCAAGGATATAAGTGATAAATCAACCGGAGCTAAAACACGAATTAGTTAGAAAACCTTGGTTAAAAATCATGTCAAAAACACCTCTGAAAATTCAGAAACTCCCTAATTTATCCAGAACAGTAAGGTATTTTGAATTTCTATTTCACATGAATCAGTTGATTTGAAATAAATCAACCCAGCCCTTTTTTTGAAATAAGCTATTTACTTGAACATAATTTTATGTTTTTTATAAATTGTCGCTTTCGTTATGTAATTCAAAGCAGCCATATTATCATGTCACACTCTACTTACTTGTCATTTGGGTATTTCGCTTCGTGCTATGTCTGATTCCGCGGAGATCCGCGTTGCTATACGGACCTATGTCACTTTTTTATAACTTTTACGTAAGGAATAGTGTGACGAGTATTCTGGGCCTTAAGCGTTTTTACGCACCTAAAGCTTTCACGAGATATCGTTTTATCTTGACTGGTGTCATTATTATGGCTTGTTTTGACGAAGTATTTAATTGCGTTTTATGATTAGTATTAGCCATTATGATTTGTAGCTATTTATTACCAACGCCCGTAAAAGTGGTAAGCAGATAACAAACAAAATTTCATAATAGTAGACCTTTCTAGAGATTATTCTGACACTTTTACTACTACTTTAATAGTGAGCGCTGACGATGATGCAGAAGAACCTGGTGCAGGTCAAATAGGCAAAGGAGTTGGAACAGCTGCTATAACAGTAGACCGTGATGAGTATCTACAGGCACACAGGGATCTTACCTTTGATCGCAACCAATTGCAGATGAAGAATAACATACTTCATCGGAGATTAGCGGAATATTATAAGTACGTGTAATTGTGTATGAGAAACTAAGTTGCGGTTTTTAGATATTGGCAAAATATCCACTATTTTTGTAACTAGCTGTACACCATTACTAAAAATAAACAATTATCGATCATTCATTTTAGATTCAAAAATTAAAGAAATAGTTTTTGCTGCTCCGCCAAACAACTCAATCAAATTTGAGTAATAAAATGAAACGAATGCAGTATTTATTTATTTGCCAGCACTGTGACAACATGCTTGGCAAACGGCAGTCTTGCTCATTTTGTGATGAAAGAAAATAGTAAAAGCTTTGATTTGCACGGAAGAATAACAAACAGGGTTTTAATACAATGTTTTGAATTAACCTAAATGCAAATTTTCCATGTTTACATCTTTGTTAGTCATGTCGTAACAGTTGAACCGATTTCGAATAAAAATTATACCTACATTTTTTACCCAGAAATTAATGAATGTTTCCAGTAGATAAGTTTGTCCAATGCTCATTGATTAAAAAACTCATCAGTAAATTTGTCAATAATAGTAACTTATAATCTAATGGTGGGATAAATGTAGTAAACTTACTGTATCGATTAACGTAAGCTGTTGTTAAATTCTCAAGAGTATAATTTAACTATTTAGTGTCCCGTCTCCAAGTGCTGTGTTTGACGTTGAACAATAAAACTGGTTCTTTATTACCATTTTTATTCCCTTCGGGCGATCAAAGCTGAAGTCTCAATTTGCAGGAAACGTAAATTAGATCATGTTTTGAAACCTCTGGAAAATTCCATGGATCTTGAGGAGAAATATCAGCAGGTGCTCTTTTCGTATGAAGACTTGAAGGAGAAAGGGGAAAGAGAGATTGCTGATGTAAGTTCAATCAGATGTACTAACAGAAAACCGCTTTCTAATAGCTAGGTTCTTAGTACTATCATTTTACGCTGCGGAGACACGTGAATCATTGTGTTTTGAATATGCCAATGACAAAAGTGTCACTGGGTGAATCCTCGTGAAATATAATAAATTATAAGTGACCATTTTAGAATTTAGCATCATAAATTGTGTTAAACGCCAAATCGAGAACGGGCGCAGTATGTTTTGGCATCAATTTTCTTTTAAGTAAAGCATTTTATTTAATCCAGATCAAAACCAAAGTCCAAGCAGTGGAAGTAAAGTATGCCGACCGTCTAGCTCATGCAGAGGAAAAGTTTGACGGACTTCAGGCTTTAGAGAAAAATACTGGCACAGGCCTTATTTACTCTGCTAAAGGGAAACCTATCGCTGACAAGGTACAAAACGCTTGTTTTAAGTTTTGCTCAATCGCCTCATACGCAGTAAGGGGTTGACGAAATTATACCCACTTATATTGACTCAAGTAACTATAATTTTTATGTTTTATAATATAGACGGTACAAAGGTTTTTGACACTCCAAAGACGCAAGCAAGAGCAATCCTCCGCTCTATGCCTTCGCTACGTCAGAGCTAGGAACGCGGTCACCGAATTGGACGCCATTACGCGAAAGCTGGAGATGCTGGGTCCTGGATTGTATGTGGCGCAGTTTGAGCAGCTGCAAATTGACAATCAAAATTATATGACTAAGATTGAAGGTACATTTATTTACTACGTTATTAACTGTAAAGTGTAAAATTATTGACAAAACAAAACTATTTAAGCAAAGCGATTGTGTAATTTTTACTGGCAAAGGCGCTTTAGAAAAAGTTACATCTTATTTGCAATCTGCAACTAATAAATAAATAAATGAGAATTGCAATTTACATAACTTTCTACTCAACAGAACGTGAAGATGAACTAATTAAAAACCGGGCTAAGTGCACCGAACACAATCAGATCCTTGCCCACATCAGAGAGAAGATGCACCACACCGACGAGGTCATTGACTTCACCGAGTGCGATCTCGGAGATGCTGAGATAGATTTTTTGAAAGTTAGAGAAGAGCTTGGACAAGTCAAGGTTAGTATGATTCGATTTATAAGCCCAAATCTATGATGAACCAATTAAGCCTATGAAAATAGTTGTATCAATTTTAAACTGCTTGCCTGTATTTTGCTTTGCTGAAAATTTCAGGCGCAAAACAAGACTATTATTAGGCGATTCAAAGTGAACAATTTGTTTGTGGTAACGATAAGTTCGTACGGACTATTGCTTAACTCTCCTGATAATTGTTAGACTTTAGTTTGGCCTTTTATGTGCTTACAATTACATTTTTTTACAATTACATTTAATTATACGGTTTGTACCTAACAAGATTCTCCATGTACTTATGTATCTTATACCTTTAAACAAGCAATTCTTGTATATATATAATCTGAATCTCGAAAACGGCTTCAACGATTTTCATGAAATTTAGCATGCAGGGAGTTTCAGGGGCAATAAATCGATCTACGAGTAAGTAAATTTAGAACTAATTTAGTTGAATTTGATTCTATTCTTTATTTGCAGAACCGTCGAGACAAACTAAGATGGTCATTAGAAGCTGAAAGACTAAAAGCCGGACTGCTTACTAGAAAGGATTTATTGCGTGACTTTCAAGATGGCACTGATGAGGTATCTACCAACGTTAATTTTTTTGTTCAATTATCTTTGTTCTCTAAATGAAGGCATGGTATCGATAGTAGACTTAGAGTAAGTTTATTTGCTACAGAAAATTTTAATACAACTGCTTGTAATTGTAAGCTTTATTCTCATTGTATTGATTTGGTTCAACCTGATTGAAAAACCTAAAATGGGTCGATTTAAAACTCTGGTGAAAAAATTCCTTACTAATAGTTACCGAATCTGCCCTTTTATTGAGTTTCTTGTCAATCCTATTGTGCTTTAACGTGGTTTTAAATAATTGTATGGTTTCAAAGGTTGTGAAACTTCGCGAGAAAAAGGCGTGCCTCGAAGCCCAAATAGCTAAAACTACCAAAGAACTGCGAGAAGCGCGTAGGCGCATGCAAATACAGCGAACACCCCACACATAGACCTCGAAATTCATTTTGATGACGCTAATATATTATACTACGACAACACGATCAGTCGTTGACTACTTTAGAATTTAAAAATAGTTTATTCTTTGAAATGTTTAGCTTGGTAATTACAATTTACTAGAATAAAATTTGTTATTTTCTATCTTGACTGGTTTTATTCCAGTAATTTAATCGTGACGCGAGCGATCGTATTGATAATTTGATTAAATTATTTCTAGTGAAAATATAAAACAAACACGATAATGGTACAAATTATTTACTTACTAAAGTAAACATATATTTTGTTGTACAATATGCACAACAATAACAATTTCTAATTGAAATAACATTCATGAATTATTCTCACAGGCAGAAAATAAGAATATAATTATGCCGTAAGTTTCTTATAAAAGATTGAGTTAAAAAGGAAACAAGAGTTTCGTCTAGTCTGCACTATAGAATTTTGTCCACACTGACTAGTTGACACTGGATTTTCACTTGTCCCATGAGCCTACTATCTGTTCAAACTGAACGTTAGTTAAACTCTTCTATTTTCTTGTGGTCTGATAAAACAACGTTATCTGGCTGTTCCGGGTTTGTTTCGTTAATCAGAGGTCCATGCTTCCATCCTTCAGGGTAACCATACTGCCTGACGTCATCCCACCATTGCTGTTTACCGTCCGCCCAGATGATGTAAATTATGTTGGTGCCCACCAACACTGCGAAGCACACCCAGAAGGCTACACGCCACTGGGCTAGTGTTGACTGAAAATTAAAATTATAATTAGGTACGGTATATCATGTAACATTTATTTGGTTCTTTTATCGATAGTCAGAAGACTCTGAGACATGCAATACGCGCGGCATACGCGCGTATGGCATGGTATTGGACAATAACACCCCGAAAAAAAATTAATGGAGATAATGGAGTCCTGCAGAAATTTAACAATATTTATTTTAAGTCTACATCTTCCCACATAAAGCATCTTAAGCTGTACCGAGGTCGTTAATATAATTTCATTATTATCAGATACCGATTTAAGTGTTTCTCAAAACTCTGCAGCATCTAAGGTAACTATTGAATGATACAGTACATATGTTAGTATTGACACAGATTTTATAATGTACTAGCTTCCGCTCGCGGCGTCACCCGCGAAGTACCTACTTACATAAAATATAGCCTATGTTCATCCTGAAAGTTTATTCTACATATTGGTGAAAGAATTTTTCAAATCGGTTCAGTAGTTTCGGAGCCTATTCGTTTCAAACAAACAAACAAACAAACAAACAAACAAACAAACAAACAAACAAACAAACAATCAAAGTTTTCCTCTTTATAATATTATATTATATAATGTATTGATAAGATAATCATGTCTACGAAAACATGTCTTCCAATATCTAACAAGTGTTTGTTATCACGTCAACAAATTACTTTAGTACAGTCACGTCCACTTTTTGCAATGATGATTGTATACAAAACAGGCGTTTTATAGCTGGGACAGTAAAATTAAAACATCAGTCAAAGAATAACGCGAACCAGACTGGTATCAAAGTAGCTAAGTACTTCGATTACCCTACTTAAGAATATTATCAACACTTACATCAGGAGTCAACAACCCGATAAGGTATGGCGTGATGATTCCTGCAAATGTTGACGTTGTGTTGACAAGCGAAGTTAGAGACCCTGCATAGTTTGGTGCCAAGTCTAATGCGTTCACCTGAAAATTAAAGCAAGGAAATAAGCAATCTACATACAATTTTGGTTGAAACAGATATATAACTAATCGTCACGTGACTGTTTGATATTAATCTGTCTGAGCCTATTTGATCCTGTTAGATTAGTACGTTAGTCAGATCTGCTTGGTTGTAATTTTTTAGGATTTAAAGGTACAAAAGAAAAGAGTTCCTTTAATTCAACTTTTAAAGGGAAGTATAAAAGAAGTGTCTGTACAAAAAACAACACTACGCGACCAAAGTCACAGGAACTTCGTTTATACAAATTATATTATACATTTATCACTCGTTTATTTTTTTCGTAGAAAGCTAGATGCTCGAGGAAAATCTCCAAAATATTAATTTTGTCGTTATTATTTTAGTTTGGTCTTCCTTTTTCAGGGGTTTGTAGTGAGACTAACTTTTATAAAACTGTTTAGTCTGACTGTTTGTCTATCCATCTCCGTCTCCATAATGATTAACTTTTACAGAAATTTATAAAACATGTAATAGTCGTAATGGTTGTTTAAAATTTGAAATGAAAATTTTAACAATTTTCTTTAGCTATAAATTGTTTTTAAATAAAAATGCAGCAGTATCAAATATCACCTAATAAACCTCACAATAATATGCGTGGTCCAAAACGCTCTTGGTTGGTTATTATTATTAGCAACTTTCACGCGTATTATCCCAAAATCCAAGGCTTTTTTGCTTTCATTTCGTTTCTATACGAACAAATCTTAATATGCGGCCGGCGTTAAACCAATACCAGAGCATCATGACTTCTGATAAGGTCGGGCAAAATAGGCACAAGAGGCCCTCTTTGTAAAAAATATTTGCGTCAAAGAAAAAAGTCTTATTACGTTTTTTACAGCTACACGAACGCATTTCATCTCTTTGAAGATTATGTAATATCTGCGTAAGACATTGCATTACATGGAAAATTATCAAATTAAACGAACATGCTAAAGGAAAATTATATGAAGCTAATTTGGACTTTATAGATAAGCACTACTTACACAGTATCGCCAAACCTTATCCTTTTTTATAAAGAACATAGGTTTGTAGATAGAAAGCAAGTACTAATACTTACTTTCATGCCAGGGTAGAATCCACCCATGAGAGCCATAGAAAGCACGAAGTAGACCATAGCAGCGGTACGATCGCAGCCAGAATACGATGCTAGGATAATGCAAATAGCAGGACCAGTGGCAGCTGCAAAATAAATACAATATGTCTAAAAGAAGTAAGTGAGACCTAAGGAATAGAATAAAAGCAGAATGGATGAAATGGAGACAGGTCATAGGAACTACGTGTGGTCCGAGAATGCCCCTTAAACTTCAGGGGAAAATTTGCAAAACGATCATTAGGATCACGTGTTGTGCCGACCCCACATTTGGAAAGGGAAAGAGGATGATTATGATGTGTGAAATAAATAAAAGGCATCAAATCACTTGATAACTTTCAACACAAATTAAGAAAAAGATTCAGTACCTTGCCTATGGCAGCATACTTACCGCATAATACTTGAACTCTTAATATACTGCACTTTTAGACCGAATACGTAACGCTCAACAAGATAGATTTTCTAAACAACGTGCTTGTGACACGTCTAGTCATGTATTTTTAGAGAAAAACTACTACTCACCGATTGTAGTGTGTATAATTCTTCCAGTCTTGATAGAGTGCCACTTTTTCTTGATACACAAATCACAGATGAACCCGAATAGGAAAGAACAGAACCACATAGCTATGTACGGTAGAGCGGTGAGTGTTCCAGTAGTCGCAATATTAAATTTCAAGACATCGTGCGAGTATTTTGGGAGGTCTGTGACCATTGTGTAGTAACCCCAATCGTGTCCCACCTGAAAACGTAGCATTTTTCAGTTTGTAATATTTTTACACTAAGCTCATTGTAAACTCAAAAATCAGGTGTGAGGTATCAATTAACTAAAATATATGATGCAAACCTTGAATATGTAACACAATTAGGCATGTTTTATTCGAATAATGTAGATAATATGGCAAAACCGCAAGCAGAAATAAGTTAGCGTAATGATCAATGTCCATTTTGAAATTCAATACCTACACAAGCCGTATTAGGTAGGGTGTACAGATATACTAAGGTTTTGTGGTCGGAAATGACTGCATCGTTTCACCTAAGTACCTACTTATTATCGCCATCCACACTTGTCGTCTTTGCTTATGAATACATTTTAATGTCTCCTGTTGTGTATATAATGTTCTACAACTAACCTGATACCAGTTATTCATATTCTACGATAGCACTATGATCCTTATCACAAATTTTAAAAGGCGAAAAAAAAGCCTTAGACTGGCGTCTGAGTGTGTAAATGCTAATAAAGGTGTAAATGTAGATACTAATGACCCTATATTTAACTACCTTCTTTTAACCTGGCTTGTGACGCAAATAATTTATAAAGTACTTGTAAGGCTAAACACAGCCGAGAGAGAAACTATGGTAACTAATTATAAATAGTAAGTAGGCATATAAATATACTTAGTAGGTATATAAATCAATTTTAGTATTATTTATGATTTTTTTTTCATTTTGGATGTAGTACAGAAATTAGAGTCAAAGCTTATAGTTTATCCATATCGTTACCTTGCCTTTGAAGTTTAATTAATTCTAGTTTCAAGGTCAAAATTGTTAAATCCAAATCAGTAGGAATGAGATTTTATCGATCTTATGTAATTAATGACAAATAAACTTAGAAACCGTAAAGTTACAACCGTAAAGCTACGTTAATTTGCAGTTCAAATTAAATTTATATTTATAACAAACAGGTAAGAGTGGTAGGTTTTTGCTAAATAAGCTAAAGATGTGATGGTATCTATAAGGTATAGATACCGGTGTAGCCTTTACTAGTTTGAAAATTTTACACTGATTGTAACGAAAAATAAAATACAAAATGCTAACAAAATTAGAAAAAAAACACCATCAGCTATTAATTCTCTAGAACCTTAAATTTGAAGTATTTTTTTGTTAAAGTGGACATTCATCAAAGTTTGTATCGGCTATCCTGAGATTTATCTATCATGTTATTTAACTTATTTACAACTAAGTTCGATGTAACTTACGGCAGCCATCACCAGAGCCCAAGCCGGCGCTGATCTCATAATCGCCTTCCAAGGAACAGGATCTTTCTTACTTTTATTATCAGCTGTCGTGACGTTCTTATTTAGATAGCTTAGTTCTTTCTTAGTTATGAACGGATGGGTGTTTGGAGTACTGTAGCAGAACAAACTCTGTAAGAACGAAATTACTTAGATTAGATCTTAGTTCTGAATAGGATAGATCTCGTTCGTATTAACCTTGGAGATTCACTGTGACCGGATCTGGTTTGACTCGTTGGGATTTTTTTCCCATCGATTCACACTGGTACACAAGTGTAACACGTTGGGAACTCTTCGATTAAATAAAGTTGCAACGAGTTAGTGTGACTCGATGGGAAAAAACTTCCAACGAGTCACACTGTTACTGGATCTGGTGTGACTCGTTGGGAACCCACCATTATTGGTGTTGACAAAATATATAATATCTCTCAAAGAGTTACTCGTATATGCAAAAAGATCTAGTGCAGCAATCTTTGTAAACATTTAGTTAAATTCATTGTTATTTATGAACGCAATCTTATCTAAATAACTATGAAGGTTATTTACGACTAGGTACTTTCTTCACAAATTCCTACTTCCATGTAAATAGCAAATGATAAAACTGTTAAAATATAACTATCATGATTCAATATTATCACACTTTATCCAAGCAAATCCCAACTTTTTTGAATGGAGAGTTTAACAGTGGCTGCCAACTTGATAAAAAAATGAAAAAAATACTTTTTTTCTCATTGGAATTACCTTCTTTTCCATCGAGGTAAACCCTCGTTAGTAACTATTTATATCTATGATCTTTTCCCTCACTACATGACTTAATTTTAACAAGAAGTTATTTCTATACAAATCAAAGCTCCTAAATACTGATTCTATAAGGAGGATAAATATCCCCGGAGGAATACCGTACACAAAAAAAAATCCTGTTTAATCAGCTTATGCTATTACGGCTTAGGCGGATACACCCAGCATATTTGCTGTGAAAGAAAATTCTTACTTACCCACATACAAAACCACAAAATGCCAAAGCCTCCGAAGAAGTAAAACACGTACGCCCAGTCTCTACCATCAGATAGTAGAATACCAGACATAAAAGACCCAAAGATATTGCCAATTTGCGCCCCTCCAAAGACCAGCGCTCCTTGGAACGACCGCTCATGCGGCGGAACCCATCGCGCCAGCATTATCATCAAAGCGGGCATTGTTGGACCCTACAAAATTAAAATAAAATTTAATTAATACATTTCAAAAGATATTAATATTATATTATACTAGCTTCCGCCCACGGCTTCGCCCGCGTGGTACCCTGAAAAATATAAACAAATCTATCACGCGGGAACCGTAAATTTTTCGGGACAAAAAGTAGCCTATGTGCTATTCCAGACTATAATCTATATCTGTTCCAAATTTCATCCAGATCCGTTCCGCCGTTTCTACTTGAAAGAGAACATACATGCAGATATCCAGACAACCAGACATCCATACATTCTTACAAACTTTCACGTTTATAATATTAGTAGGATATCGTATTATGGATCCTAACTCTATAGTAAGTATAAAATTTCTACGACATGGCAACAGAGTGACCGCTGTGAATTACCGTAGTAACATTAGCGTTAAAATATGTTTTCACTGTAATATAATAAAATACAAGTTCCAGATATTCTCAGTAAGTTCCGATCATGTTTACCTACTTTGTAGGGTGAATGCATCTTAAATAATTGCACAAGCTACTCTAGCACAATTACGAGCTTGTAAGTTGTAGGTAAAGTGATTTCTCATGTAATAATATGTAATGTATCATAGTATAATCGTTATTGTGGGGTATGATCGATTGACCACAAAGCTTCTATGGGGTGTGTTCGGGAAATATGTTAATTGGAAGGGGAGGTTGAAGGTTTACAATTCGTAATATTAACCGACCTCATACTTTGAGTAGGTACCTAACGTTTACTGCTTTACAAATTATACATGTACGTAACGCCATACTCGTACATATTTTTTATTTATTTAACTCCAATATTTGCAAGTAGATTGCTGTTGGCATTGTGTTCACAGTAGGTATTTGGTTATTTTTTTTGTGCTCACCATAGCTTGCGGTGTAAAAAGTTCGTAGATAATTATGATACGAAAATAGCTCAGGTATTTTATAATTACTTAGCTTGCACAAGTACCTAAATATAAAAGTATTTTTCATTTGGAAAATATGTGGGTTAAATCATGATCATCATTGGCATGTACTTACAACTAATAAAGATGATTTAAAAGTTGTATTAAAAATTTTGTTCGTAGATTTGCCAGCTAATAGATAATAAGGTACCTTTCGTTTTTTTAAATAAGGTGAAATCGGTGGACATTTCACACTCTACAATCTAGCTCCAAAGTAAGCAAGCCCACTTAAGGAAACTAGAAAACTGATAGAAATACTATAAAAGTATTTTTATTTAATATAGGTATATAACGGAACGTTGTGGAGTGAAAGAAGACGTAGTGATGCAAATTGAGAAGGGTATGCTAAGATGGTTTGGGCATGTAGAAAGGATGGATGAAAGGAGAATGACGAAACAGTTGTATAAGGAGAGTTTGAATGGAACAGTTGGAAGGGGAAGACCACGGCGTACGTACCTCGATCAAATTGGGGACGTACTAGAGAAAGGCCAGGTCCAGAGTACCCTTAACCGACGCGCATGTATGAAGAATGTAATGAGAGTGAATGAAGCAAAAGAAGTATGTCAGGATCGTAGCAAGTGGAAATCCGTGGTCTCTGCCTACCCCGTTGGGAAACAGGCGTGATTTTATGTATGTATGTATGTATGTACGTACAAAGAAAATATAATAAACTAATGGCATGGCTTTTGTTCAAATTGAAATGTCTAACTTACTTCGCCCATTCCTTGAAGAACTCGCAAGATGAACAGTCCAGGCGCGCCCCCTATATTGATAACAACTGGCGTAAGGAATGTGAAGAGAGCCGTACTTAGAAGTCCAACTCCTAACGTCCATTTCCCTCCGAATTTCTCTGCTAAATATCCACCAGGTACTTGAGTTGCCGCGTAACCGTAGTAGAAGCCACTGAGGATTAAGCCTTGGGTTGGCTCATCCCAGTCGAACATTGCATACTGGAAAAAAGTAAAATGGGTTCTCAACGAGTCACTACAGATCCGGTAACTCGTTGGGAGTTTTTTCCATTGAGTTACACTGTTACACAAGTGTTACATGTCAAGAACGTACTCTTTTTCTTCTTTGAATATGGTGTGACTCGTTTGGAACCCATCAAAAGTAAATGCCTAAAATTATTTCAAGGTCACTGCATGGTTCAAATGGAACCTAACAGCATCACAAACTAACGAATTAATAAAATATCTGATTACACAAACTACTTAAATTTTTATCAATGAGGTAAAGTGGGTCGTCAAAGTTTGGGGTGTCTAATCCCCTTTGAATATCCTGTTTCTAAAAAAACATCTTGACACTAAAAATTTCAAAATCCTTTATGTAAAAATTTTAACCGGAGTTTGGAAAATGCAGAATAAATGATAACGTATTTATGAAATTTTCAAAATAACCCTCCCAAAGACGTAAAATGGAGAATTAAAGTTTGTGTGCAACTGTGGTACGATTTATATTCCACTAAAATACCTAAATTGATTACAATCTATACACGCGCCTCCATGTAAATTTTGTACTTTAGAACGTGCAAACAAAGTTACAAGCGGGTCAGATAGTATGTTCATAAAAATACTGGATAAGCTATTTAAAGACCATTAGAAACGGATTTATAGATTTATTATTTGCATTATTGCATAGAGGTAACTTTTAGGTCAGTTAAATAGCCTAAAGCGGTTTTAAAACGGCCGGTTTTAGGTTTCGCAAATTACAGGTTATCAAATTGCAATTTCATGCAAATCTTAACTAGACTTCATTAGACTAGGAAAAATGGGAACTATAAGGTTGCAATCTACAACAGTAAGTACAACAATTCCTATGCACTTACTATGCAACTACCTACAAGTGTACTGGTAACATTTCCCAGAAGTGCTATACAAAATCTCGTTGCCTCGACCTTAGAGACCTTGTTGTGTTTATCTTTTGTTACGACACTACTCTGTTAGATGACATCATTGGATCCGCAGATGTTGGTCTGTTTAAAGTGAATTGTTATCAAACACATACATAATTAAAACTCTTGTAAACCAAATAATTTAAACTCGTTTATGTCCTTGCTATTTATATATTGAGTTATACGAACTTACTAAAAATTCGTATAACTCAATGTATAAATAGCCTTGTGCCTTGAAGGTAACGCCTATATTGAGTCAAACAGTATTATTATGTATGGATCTGTTCTTGAAATTTGATGCGCTTGTATCTGAGCTATAAAAACGTAGGTTATGAACAATAATAGTTGTAACTAGAATTTTCAGAGAATGTATTAAACTTGTTTCTGTGAAAGACCATTCGATATACAGGTTTTTACAAATAGGTCCTGCGATTTACCATAAAATCCAAATTTAAATGTATTTATTCTCTATCTACAACCGCGGAAGCGAGTTTATTACTCGGTGAGCAACAGTATAAAATTTATTCTAAGTAAACATTTATAACAATCAAGGTTAGATCGTATTGTATGTGTGTAAGGTCGCGCAATCAGACTCATGTAATCAAAGTAGGCTTATGTCAATCTAATTGTGGAGTAACGCGAGCAAGTTATCAAGGGTTATTTAGACAATTATTTTTCTATACCTATATTCCTACTACTATTTTAAGGACTTGTTATATTTACGCTAAAAGGATTGAACTGTATCTGGTTCAAAATTTGAACAGAATATTCCGTAGCGCTAAAAGCCATGAGCTAAAGCTAGTTTTTCTTATGACTCATGAGTCAAACAAAATCTAACCCTATCTCTAGTATTTGACACATCAGTAGACTGGAGGCCTTACCAGCTCTTATAAACCATAATTTTTGATAAACATCACACTTCATTTTTTTAAGGTTATGGTACGAAACATCAACATTATACTACTGTGATTTTGTCCAAAGGGCTATGTTAAGGCTCCAGTCCTTAAGTACAGGTACTGCTGCTAAGGTAAATATAAACCAAGTTATGACTCACCGGCTTCTCTAAAACAATACTAGTGATGTTTCCTAATTCTTCATCACTGGGACACGCATTGGGGTCTATAGAGTGGGTTCCATCCGTCTTATTTAGTTTGACCATCTGTGTGATGGCGAGATTCAAACATACTCGCATGGTGTAAGCATTGCAGACACCAAGAAGTCCCATAACACCCAGTATGTACCGCTGAGGAATCACGCAACCTGAAAGAAATTGGAAACCAACGGTCTCAAAGTGGCCAGCTAATGTATATTAAAAAACGACCCCACAAAAATGAAGCCCTGGTAGGCGTGGCTGGTCAGTTTTGCCAAAGAATTATATTATCAAAAATTTACAGAAGCTTATTACACGTCACACGGCAATTTAAACCTAAATGTTGAAGGAACAAAGTCAACATTAATCATTTTTGGCAAATCCACGAAAGAGTTTCGATGTGTAAAATTTGGTGTCATGTTTCGCGGATTTTTCCCTTGAAGAAATATATCTATAAATCTATGAATCTTCTAAAAATCCTTCTTTAATACATGTCTAAGAACCAAGACAGATATAACTTCTAAAATTCAAGTCTCTACTACTCGATGTCTACAACCTTTGTCTATAATGTTAGTAAATCAATTAAATGTGTCAGCTAGACTTGGATTCAAATATGTAATACTAGTATTGACCAACTCAAAATACACACGATTTAAATTTATCTCTTTTATTTTAAACTGTGATTTATTTACCAAACTGATTATGGATTATTTTATTTCCGTGACATGGAAATCTCTAGAAACTATTCGATAGTGATAAAGTAGAGCAATTTATTATTTAACATTTTTTTATGTTACTTCTATCTAAATTTTTTTATGACGAACTCATATCCGTTCGTATTATCGTTTAGAAACAGGATCTCACTTTGTCCAGTACTCTCACAGTTCAATGCATTTGTAATTAACCTTAACCTGGTTATTGATTATTGACATTACAGTAAAGAAAGTACTAGTGATATAGCGAATGAATGTTACAGGTTATCAAACTACCTACTTATAACCTTGGAATCAAGCTCAACCAACGTCAACGGCGGTGTACAAAGTCTAGAATCAGCAATTTACAGTTATTTACAGTTACGTTGTTGCATATACATAGAAGATAGTTTTTTCAGATGCGACTAAAAGTCGCACTATCTTTTATTACTTTCACACGATTTTGTGAATATTTGCCATGCAATGAAAACTTTGTATGGTATAATTTATTCGGTAAAGTAAATTATGCATTAACTTACGGCATTTACCAAAATAACATTAAGTACGATTTATACTGGTGCACCGGGTAAGTACGCAAGTAGTACCAATTACATCAATAGCGTCTAATAAATATTACGAGTATTATTATAAAAAAATTAGTTCGAATATGGTTCTAGATACGGGGTAGCTATATAATAGTAAACCACTTAGTAAATGGACTGTAAATAATAAACTTTAAACCACAAATAATTTTGTCGCCTATTTCCATGTGAACTGGTCGCGTCTGATGATATGGGTAGCCATAAGCTCCATAATAAGGCAACAATAGGCTTCCCACGCGAACTTTCTCATGCATTGCAATTGCGGCACGCTTAGCTTACTGCGTGAACCTTTCGAATCAAACTTGAGGTAGCTTGTTGGTGCACACGGTTGGTTGAGATTTGCAAACTACTATGCGTAAGTATTATAGAAACCAAATTTGTTTATTATTCGATTTGCAAATATTTGAGCCGGGTCTGGATGTTGTGAATGGCTATAGTAGGTACCTACTATGTTAATATCATTTTGTCTGCTTTGCTTTAAACTTACGAGTACTTTATCAACTTTTGAAATGCATTAAGAAATTACTTATCTTAGAGCCTTGCCTTTCAAAAACCATCATTTTGATTTTACTTTAGAATTATTTATTTTGTGTACTCACATGATCGTAGAGTCCTGGTCAACGCGTTGTCGTATTTCCGTGGGGTTTCTGTCTTCTGTCCGAGAAGTTTATGCGCTTGCGCTTGCACTCCGTCGTTTTCCTCCATAGTATTGTGCTTAAACTGTTTTACTTCTGCAGAATTTTCTAAAATTCCTATAATCAAAAATATTTCCTTCTTTGATAATACAAAAATTAAGTCCTATAACAAAGTTCAACAACATTATAATGATACGTATTACAAAATAATATAATATTCACTTTGAATATTAACAAGTCGTCTGAGTAACATTTGATTCTCTATTCAAATTCAATAATAGCAACGATGACTAAACACATACCATAAATGGTAGGTACATGGGTATGGACTTCTGGGCGGTGTGAAATTTTAAATAGGTAGTTTTAACGGTCAAGCTGACTTAAGTAAACATTTTGTAAAATAAATATTACGTAATGTTAGTTTCTTATTTAAAAAAGTTTTTATTATTTTTAGTGAGTCATTATACATAATGGTGTCCTATAACTAAACCTAGTATATACTATCAAACCAAAATATTTGCAATAACTGCTAAATATAAAATGCGAATAATGTTATTGATGAAATAACAAAGTAACCTTAAACGTGAGCAATAAACAGTTACTTATTTAAAAAATATATAAAATTTGCAAAATACGTTATTATAAAAAATAAAAAATAATATTAAAACAAATAAAACAAATTAAACTTTTTAAACTTCCGTGATTTGATGACCGCGACCACGAACGCTGTAATGTGTTCGAAACGTCGGGAATAAAAACAAAATAGGTACGTGATAAATACCCGTTATTCAATTATAATTAAATAAAACAAATACCTTTTTATATTCCACTTTAAAATAAATCACTATTTACACATAACGAATATTTACAAAAAAAAAGTTCGACACCACTAAGATTCGTCGAACACGTTACGCGCGTCGACCACGTTCTGTGGCATTAGTTCGCGACAATAATCATCGCCATTAATGCCTATATCACTACCAGTACATATATTTTTATCAATAGGCTAGATTGCGGACTTATGGAAACGTGCTCACGCGCCGGTATTATGGCGAATTGTCATCTGAAACTCGGCTGGTTTGCTGGCAAAGTGGAAAAGGTTGATAGCCTTGAGTAGTATAATCATTATACATATGTAAGTATTTATGCGAGCATGCGATACCTGTTGTGCGTGGGGTCAGTGGTGATACTGAATAATAAGGCACATAATCTTAACAGATTTTTGTACTTATACGAAAAAGCATTGTTATCACAAGTTACGGAAAAACTTTAAGTTTAACAAAATTAGCTGGTTGTATTAAAATTGAATTTAGCTTCCATAGAAAATAACAATACTATATTCACGAATAATGGACTTTCAACTATCCCAAATACCTAACTACCTACAGGATTCGTCAAATCGAAATTATGAATTAATGTTGCATAGTTACAATGTTCCTACAAGTTTAAACAAATAAGCAAGTTACGCTAGGAAATCATTGAAACACTAGTAGTAATGGGTATATAGGTAACTTTATTTTTAAATTCAAATTCAAATTTTCTGATGCATTATGCTGATACCTAGCCAATGGTGCTGCCTGCTTCGTGCTTAGGAATAAATTATTCACTATCTAGGACATGCATAGCTTAAGGCTAGTTTAGACGATTCGAGCTGCTGACCAGACAGTAGACAGCTACTCAGCTTGTCTACTCGTACGCCAGTAGCTCGGCTCGCCTTTGCTGTCTACACGACACACGAGCTGCTGTCTAGTCTTGCGAGTTACCGCGATGTCGAGTGAACGTGTTATAAAAAATATCCATGACAACAAGGCGAGCATGCGAGTGAAAACAAAAATCTTGAAATAACTCGGATGCGAGCTGTCCAACTCGCACGTGCGAGTTACTCGTAAGTGACGTCCAAACAGTGCGAGTTACTGCAGTGCAGCTACTCGGCAGGCTGACTCGTACGCTAGCTCGCACTGTGTAAACTAGGCATTAGAGCCGGAGCTTGAAATTTCTAAGTAAATAGGTAGGTATATAAAACTACACTATATTATGTGATTCACTGTTTTTTCTACCCATTTAATACTTAAAATAGTTAAGGTTTTTCTGTTTAAGCTTTTCACCACTTTAATTTTAATTTTGTTTCTCAGGAAGTATAATAATAATATGTTGGCGTTTTTAATACACTACAAAATTATTAAAATATTTTTTCGATTAAAAATATAATTTACCAAGTAGGTATTTTTCATTTTTCAAAAGTGTACTTAGGTACTTACTGATATCTTTTTTCAAATTTATATAATTTGTTCCAGCTAAAAGAATCTCTGTAGATGTTTATTATTAGATAATAAATTCTTCCACTTCGTTTAAATTAATATCGTTGTAGATAACAACTATATTTATGCGACCGATCTGACACCGACTACACATGATGTAAGTTATCAAAAGATATATCGGACCAACAACTATAAATTAACTGGTTTAAAACTTATAGCTACTTTAAGATAAGCCACAGTGAATTGCTATGGAAAAATGCTTCTTGTTACAACCCAATCTTGGATGTACTCAAAACTTATTCTTGTTTTAACCCATTATTAATATGTTTAAGTAATAATGTATTTGCAGTAATATACGAGTAAAAACGTCTTGGCAACTTTTCCGTTCGTCGTATTTTTTTCTATTATTAGAGGTCGAACCTTACAATCAAAGTCAAAATTCATATGGTATGTTCAATGAAATCACATCAGTTTGTGCTAAGATTAATATCTAGATAGATATAGGTACTTATTCATAATGGTCAATGAATCTAAACTTGAATACAATGTAAGTAATTATGTTGTGCCTGTGCTCGGTTCATAATGTTTCAAGGAACTATTATAACATGGTTTGGTTTAGATAAAAAAGAGTATCGAAGGCCGGAATGTTAAAGTCATGGCCTTCAAACCAAAGCCTTCCTATTGGACAAGTATGTTTAGAAGCCGTTTTTCCTGTGGTCTATTTATAACTACAAAAAGTTGGGTCCTAAATTCGAGAACCACATTAGGGCCTCTTTGGATTGAAGCGTGTAATTTGTTAAGTGTGCAAAAAAGTTTATTTTATAACGTCGTTTATAAGTCTAAATTTCGGTGACTTTTTGCGTAGCGTTATTTGTTATACGTTTTAACTCTCTGTTGCACTCTTTACGGGTTCAATTTTGGGAATTCTTTCTTTTAGGACAACCTAATATAAATACAACTAGGTACAACTATCTACATATTATCCAGAAACCTTCTTCTGTTTTTACAGACGAATTATATGATTACCTAGTTTTGATTAAATACCTCATATTTTATCCTAAGAAGTTTTTTGACGACAAGACTTCACTCGATACTTACCATGATTAAAACCTAAAACGGGCCTTAGAAGAAATTAAAATATTACTCAGAAACTTATACCGTCAGAAAGGGGCTATCATGCAAACAACTCAAATATTTGAGATGACTAATTTTATTGTTTGTCTCACTGAATTCAAAAACAAACTCGTCTTGATACAAATGTTGTTCAAGGCCTACACTAATAATGCCTCATCAACGCTTCATTTGACTTTATGTCACTTTACAGTGTTGTCATGACATGACCCTGCACTGGCTTGACTCTAAAACTTAACAGAGCACATCGCTTCCCACGGAATACAATATGATACGTTATAATTAGCATTTGCCCGTGGCTTTGCACGCGTTTTATCTACAATTTACGAGTAGCCTTTAGGGAGTAGCCCAGGTTACATTATTATCAAATTATAATTTAAGTATTTAGGTATTAAAATTCGGGAAACAATGATTTTAGTGGGTAAAGTCATGGTAAATAGCTTTTTGTTCAACTTCTTCAATAATAAATCTTATAAGCTGCCAAGTTTCGATAAATCTAGTCATACCGCAACCGCTAAACTTGCAAACAAATCCAATATCGTTAGAAATTTTGAAAAGATGAATGATGCCGAAAATTATCAACATCAACTATTTATTTATTTTATTTATTTAATTATTAATTAGAACGGCGAAAACACCAATTACACTAATTATTTATTTACATGCAAATAACAAAACTTAGACAACTACATTAAATTGAAATTATATAAAAGTAAATTAAAAAAAAAAAAAAAATGTCACAGGAAAATTATGTCACAGCAAAATTGTGTGTAATTATATAAAATCTGTGGTAATAGTAAAATAAATAAATAATAATAGTAATAGTAATATTAAATTAATAACATGATAAAATTGCTAATACTATTTGATACCATACAATATGAAAAAGAATAACAATAATAACAATAATAAAACATCATCCATCCCTCTCACAATAGAGCAGACAAATTGACATTAAGTCGCTCCATTCGTCCACAAATATGTCAACGTCTGGGAAAGCCTTAAGTAAGCCGTTGAGGGCGTCGAGAGCGCGAGGCAGCGGTGACCGGTGGTGCCCTACAGTGCGGCAAGGTGGTAGAGCGAGGAGCCTGTAGCTTCTACCGCGAATATAATTATCCGGCACATATAGGCGGAGCAACCCGTTGTGTAGTTCGGGACTGTCAATAATATTCCTAAAGATTTTAATAGTGTTCGACAACTGATCATACGCGCGTCGTGTTTTCAAAGAGTTATAGCCCAAGGAACCTTGCAGATATTTCGTGGGATACATAAATGGGTAATATCCTGCTACGCGCTTGTATAGGTATCTTAGAAATGCCTTTTGTACTTTTTCCAAGAGAAGATCGTATTTCTTTTCATGCGGACTCCATACACAGGAACTGGTCTCCAGCTTGCTACGGACCAAAGCGCTGAAAAGGAGTTTTATGACGTAGTTGTTTCCAAAGTCACGTGCGTTTCTAAGTACAAAACCCAGCCTCCTGTACGACTCCCTAGCTACGACAGAGATGTGGTCGTTAAATGTAAGCTTCCGGTCGAATGTGACTCCCAAATCCTTGACCACAGTTGCTCTGGTGATCGGAATACCGTTGATACTGTAGTCATAGGCAATAGGGTGCCACATGCGACCGAAAGTCATGACGGAGCATTTCAACGGATTAAACTCCATTTTATTTTTGGCACTCCATTGATAGACCGCATCAATATCGCGCTGTAGAGCTAAGCAGTCGGAAAGAGTATTGATGGTCGCGTAGAGTTTCAGGTCGTCCGCATATAAAAGACATTTTGAGTGCCGCAGAACATTTGGTAAGTCATTGATCATTATCAAAAACAACAGTGGCCCCAAGACTGATCCCTGACTTACACCGGATCGCGTCTGATAGCGCGAAGATTCGTACATGCCGAGCTTGACATACTGCTGCCGATTTCGTAGGTAGTCAGCAATTAGCCGTAGAAGATTGGGGGCGAAGCCTATGAAACTAAGCTTCGCCAGCAGTGTGTCATTGTTGACCCTGTCAAACGCTTTTCGGAAGTCAAAGTAGAGTACATCCACTTGACGCCCTCTATCTAGTTGCGTAGAGATGTAGTCAACTATACATAGCAAATTAGTATTTACAGACCTCTTTGCCCTGAAGCCATGTTGTGCGTTACATAAGTATTTTTCAACTTGAACGTATATTAACTTATACAGTACGTTTTCAAATATTTTAGCTGGTGACGATAGGATGGCAATTGGTCGATATTCTTCTACTAAAAGCTTGTTCGAAGTCTTAGGTATAGGGCTTACTCTAGATACTTTCCATTGCGCAGGATAAACACCAGTTCTCAGGGCCAAATTAAAAATATGGTTCAGAGGACGAACAAAATATCTTTTCGCGTGTTTGAAAACTACTGGCGGAATACCGTCGGGTCCAATAGAGCTGCTTGGCTTTAATTTCTGAATGCCTTGGATCACATCTTTGGGTGCAAAGTCAATAATATTTATGTAGTTACTATTACACCCAGTGTCATGATTATTAATAGTTTCAACACTGAGGACTGGCGTATCGGGAAGGAATACGCTCGCGAAGAAGTCTGCAAAAGCTTCCGCTGCTGCAACTCCAGAGCATGAATTACCTTTATACGTCACATTAGGTTCAAATCCGCCCTTGGTTCGTAAACTCGATATGTGGCTCCAAAACAAACGGGGATTTATCGCGATGTTGTTCTCAATCTGCCTCATATGTGCGGCATAGGCAGACGCGACGCGGGACTTTAAGGAAGCCCTGAGCTGAGAGAACATCATGTAGTCCTGCACGGATTTGGTGCGCCTCCAGATAGAATGCAGTTTAGCTTTCAATTTAGTGTCACGAATTATGTTGGGATTAAACCAGACAGGATATCTTGGACTAAGAGATTTATTACGGCATTTTTTAGGTATGCAATCATTGAAAATGCCATAGACGGTACAATAGAGTTCATTCATTGCATTCGGGATATCATTACACTGTAATACATTATCCCACGAAACCCCAGCAAATAGGGCAAATAACTGCTCAAAATCACATTTCTTAAAATTCCAATCTTTGTCCGGGTTAACGTTACTGGGTTCCAGACGGTCCAAGCAACGAGATAAGTCAGTCACGAACTCCACATCGAGGGCCGGATGGTGCAAGTCGATCGGCACTAGGCATTCCGTGCTGCTGACGGCTACTTCACGCACCCCATCGTCCTCACGGATCAGAACTACATCTAACATGCGCCCGTAAACATTGGGCACGATGTTTTTATCTACTAAATTACAAAACGAAAGGAAGTAATAATAGTAATTGGCAATATTTTGCGAAGCGCTATTCATATTAAGGTCCCCCATAATGATCACATTTCCTTTCAACAACTCTGAAAAACTCTCAATTTTACAAAATATATTCATATAATCATCATCGGTGGCACTAGGCCTCATGTAAAAGACACAAACGTAAAAGGTACGCCCACTTAAATTAAAACTTGCCCAGAGATCTTCTCCGCAGTCAGTCTCGAGGTCTCTACGCCGGCATAGTGCAATGGGTGCTCGGGCGGCCAGCAGGACGCCTCCACAGGGAGTTTTTCGGTCTCGGCGGATGACACTCCAATCGGCACACGTGACTTCAGAGTCCTGGACGGAGTCGTCGAGGAATGATTCCGTTATAGCAACGAGGTCGTGGTCCAACAGGGCCAGGTTGTTGCGGAAATTACGAAGCTTGGTTTTGAGTCCTCGTACATTTTGGTAGAAGACTCGGAGGCTCGAAGCTTTATTGTGAGCGATTTGTGCCACGAAAGGGCTGTGGTTGTGGTCGCGGCTGCGCCTGCAACTGCGACTGCAATTGCGGCGGCGATCTGTTGCCTGAATTAGTACCGGATACATCACCCAATTTTGCCGTAGCCATTGGCTTCTTATAGTTTATCCAAGGTTTGATCCTGGCATTAATAGGCCAGACATCTATGGAGTAGCACACGTTGTAATGGACTTCTGGAACTCCTAGTTTGTATGACTTATATTGCCCTTTTGGCGTAAGCTCTTCGACGGTACAAACTCCCGTGGGGCATAGCTTTCTTAGGTATTCAAGAACGTCAGCGGAGCCAGAAGCCATGTTCCAAAGGTGTAGGTATTTGATCAGCTCTACTGCCTTCAGTGATGTTATAGAGGGTCCAGCCGTTCCGCATAGTGAAGTGGGTCCGCGACTTTTCCGTTGTCTTACTTCAGTCCACTGCTGTTGGTCATTTGGGGTCTCACGGCTAGGGTGATTATCGTGAGTGGCCGCTATCACGGAGGTGGTGCGGGCGACTGTGGTGGCAAATGTGACTGGGCCTTGATCCAATACACCTACTTCTTTTACTCGAGACTGATTCTCATGACGTGGTAAATGGTCTTTGGGTCCTTTCTTGATAGGTGTTACCATCTTGGGTGGTTGAGATTCTCGGGCTCTTGATAGTGTAGTAGTTTTAGACTCGAGTGATGTGTGTACCACTTTATTCTCATAATGCTCAAGTTTCAGGGTAAGATTGGCTACTTGGGAAGCATAACTGTCAAGCTTATTCTCATATCTTACAATAAGCGTGACTGCATGGGTCAGCTGATCTCTAAGAGTAGCCATTTCTAATCTCATACTTCTTATTTCTTCAAAGAATTCAACCTGCGTGTCACACGCGCGCTCATCCGCGGGGCTAAGTGGCGTTGGCGGGATTTTTTTACGAAAGGTGACATTCGGATCTCTTTGTTTCTTCGCTAACCCTACGGGCGTCGAGCTGTTGTCACCGCCTTTTTTCATAGAGCAGCGACATTCGGGACAGACCCATTCTTCACCAGTCGTGCTTTTTCCACCAGCGCAGAGCGGATGATACAATTTATTGCACTGATCTACGATACAGCGCAAAATTTCTTCCTCTTCAACTATATCGCCACAGCAAGCGGAGCAGCTCATAGCGTTAGAAATATATGCGCGCGCGCTTGAATATTTTGTTCCGCAGCGACGGCAGTTAGGGGGTAGGGTACACTAGGTAGTTATTTTAGCGAACGCTTGCTTGCGCGCGACGGCAGCAGGAGTGAGGCTGGTTGTGAGTATGACTCACCGCGCGCAAACGCAGTGAGTGACGAGCGGCCCGGGGTCGGTTATAAAAGTTTTTAAAATGTTTTTCGCTATTACTTGATAACCACTCAACCAATTTTTATTATCAAGGCGTCACAAGAAAGTATTTTCCACTGGTCACAGATAGGTATAAGTCACAATATGATCACTACAAATTTAAGCACATAAAAGATTTTTCAAACACGGAGCAAACAATCGTAGTTGTTGCTTTAAGAACAGGCGTAGGCGCAACATATTATCAACATATTATCAACAATCATAATATCTACATTATAATTAATTAATGTGGCGCATAATTATGATTAATATCTATGCCTCTAATTACTTCTATTTAAATATCTCCAATAATCTAAGCAACTAGACGAGGGTACACTACGTACACTATCGAAATTATAAAACGCAACTTTTCAGAGAGGTTTTATTTTATTACTCTTTCAGTATTCGTCCTACAATTATGATTTTTGACAATGAATATAAGAATATGAATAGATTTAATTTACAATAGTAGGTTTTTTTAATTATCATGTAGATCTTGAGATACTCGACTTACGATAGCTTACATCGGAACGAAACCCAAAAAAAGGTATCGGATCTGCCAGTTTCGATAGTTTACTTTAGGATTTGCTATGAACATAATATCGAATGTGACACTTACGATTCTTTAAGTGTCGTGCGAAAAATTTAGAGATAGTATCGAATTTACCAATATCTATAGTTTACGCCGTGATATACACTAGAAAGTTTGAGTTTCGATAGTATTCTAGGGTCAGATTAGAACTCATTCGCTTTTGAGTTCCGCGTAAACGCGCGAATCTTGAGTTTCGTGGGTATACGACGGAGCGCAAATACTATGTACTTTATAGATACTTTACGTCAACCTAAAATGATAAATATTAAATATTTTTGAATTATTATTTTACCAGTCGAATAAGAGGATAGATAAACTAATAAAAAAAACGTCTTTTTTGACTTTACGTAGAGACCCTCGCAGATATTCGATGAAACATATAATATCTACCAAACTTGGGGATTTCAGTTGTGATTAGGTTTTTTTATTGATAACTGATATTATTCCCATCCAAACCGAAAGCAGTCTTTAAGGCCATTATTGATAAACATACAATCACTTAGTGTTTGGGGTATAAAATCCTAGTATAAATGTTAAAGTTTGGATGGATGTTTGTTCCTCAATCACGCTGAAACGGTTGAACGGATATACATATTATGTTACTTGTAATAAGCGTAGTTTATGACCTGGAATAACACTTAAGCTACTTTTATCCGGGTAGGTATCACGCAAGTGGAGCCAAGCGCGGTTGCTAGTTTACAATAATTTTATTGCTACCCATAGTCAGTGCCTGTCATAAATTTTATGTACGAGTATGTGCAAATCATTCATAGCCATTTATTTAAGCAAACATTGTATTCATATTTACATAATATACGCATAATATATGTACGGTAAGGTTAAGTGACTAGTTGATATTCTATACATGTTTAGTAGAGCTGTAGAACCGAATACAATACGACTAATTCAAATACAAGATTAAAATAGCTACCCATATGTTTACGTCATTTTATTTATATCTTGATAATAATCATCATTATCATCTTCATGCTCTTTTCCCATGTTGTATGGGGATTCGTCATCTCAGTACCTACTCACTTTTTTCTTACCCATGTCATATATCGCACAGTCCATCTTTTTTATTATTTCGATAATATCCATCGAAAAATAATTATTTTTTTACTAAGAATATCTAAACACCGCGATGCCTGGAAAGAATGGGAGGAGGCCTTAACCTAACTGGGGGACACAAATAACAATAGTAATGAATAAATTTAAATAATATTTATAATTTATTCAAATATTGGTAATAAGACGACCTCTGTGACGCAGCGGGCGAGAGTCCGCCTGCGCCGCAAGAAGTTGCGGGTTCGATTCCCACCGCGGAACAAATTTGTGTACGATCTGCTGAAATTGGTTCCGTTGGTTGGTCTGGGTTTTTTCTATGTATAATAAAAAATATTTATCTATGTATGTAATGTATTAAATACATATGTATATCAGTCTTACTTTGGGCACACTTTGGGGCTAGATTATCTAGCCCCAATGTGTGGATTGTCCAGCATCAAAAAAAAAAAAAAAACATAATAAAAGTAGTATAATTTGCCTTTATACAGAATTTAGGAGACACGTTCACTCAGAAAAATAAACCGTTCATACTAAATACTACGAGTAGGTATATACTGTTTGTCTATTTACGTCTTAGTATAAGTAGATTTTAAGTTGTCGCTATTTATAATTGTCAGTACAACAGATATAATTTTCAAATGGGTCAATCCAGGATTGATTGTTTATCTGAGACACACAAATTCTAGCGTTAGGTGTTAATTACAGTACAGCAATCAGCAATTCCTGAAAATCAAAGTTTTTACAAAAGCAAACAGACAGTCATATTACAACAGAGCGATTCTATTTTTAAACAAAGTTATACCAAGGATCAAAACAGCGGCGTAGAAAAAAATAAAATGATTATTAATATTTTGAATTCTTTATTTTTTTTAAACAATAGTTGGTAACAAAATACTATTAAAAATAAATGAAACCACCATTTTCGGATATTGTCATTATGCATCAATTGGTTGAATTTTAGTTTTATTTTTAAACATATCGCTAAAAATATACAACGATCACTACTTTGTTACATAAAATAAATTATTTATCTAGTTAAATTTTATCACTGGATATTAAAAATAACTTATTTAATATCTTATAATATCACAGTTCATAGGAAACTGTAAAACTACCAGCTATAATTTAAAAGGTTTTGAAATAAAAAAAATAAGCCTACATACTACAAATGATAGTTATTAATATTTTTTATTTAATTAGGTAGTTGTAGTTTTCACCTAAAAATGTATAATATTAACAATTATTTTAATATTTTATTTACTAAGTATAATCAATCATACTACATATTATTATTAGGTATTAACTCACTTGGCCTCTTTTCTCAATCTGAATTTGTAATATAAAATGGTGGCAAAAAAACAACAAAATGGCACAAATTTAGTAAAAAAGTTAATATTTTTATAATAGTTTGATGCGTATCTTTGTATTCTATGCCAAAAAAAATATATTTTTGAGTTTTTTTATATACTTACCATATTTTTTTAATTGTTTTAATTTTAAGTTTGTATCTCAAGTTAGCTTTATTGTTATACCAAGTGAAAGAGGCCTTATTTATTTATTATTAAACACACACAACCATTTTAAATCACTTGGAAGAGTCCTCTACAAGCTTGCTTGCATGATATTTAATATGAATCATCGACTTTCGAGATAATGTTCTTATGTATCTCATTTGTCGCTTTGTCTATTTTATTTGTCTATTCGGGTTACATACTTTTATAAATAAATTAATAGCAATTAGCACCGTTAAATTCAACCAATCTACAAACATAGCCCTTTCCCTATACAAACATAATCTTAATTTGCCAAAGTGTCATAATTTAAGAGTCTCCAATTATTTAGCACTTTCGGCTTCTACTTTCTTGTTTTTTTCTTTGTCTTCACTAGCCATGCTTAGTGGTCCATGCTTCCAGTCTTCAGGGTACCCGTACTGCCTGATATCATCCCACCATTGCCGTTTGCCGTCCGCCCAGAAAATGTAAATCACGTTGGTACCAACTAGCACAGCAAAGCACACCCAAAACGCTACTCTCCATTGGGCTAGTGTTGACTGTAACAATGAAAAAAAATATTTATTATCTTGTTTTTGTTATAAACTGGGGATAGAACTGGAGTTAGCATAGTCACCCTATCATGTAAAGCGATTCTAAATAATCCACGTGGTTTTATTGAATAAATATATTTAAATTTGAATTTGAGTTTATACATTTTTGGATTTTATCTTTAAAAGTTTAGTCTCAAATTTAAACTTTGGTGCAGTTTAACTATCTAATGTATCGGAATACATGCCATGATGTAGGACGATAAGTTTTGTAATAGGTACCGCAGTGGCCTTCAACCTTAATACTTGTACCATGTACACTACTGCCTAAGGCCAGTTGAAGACAGTAATGTTTTCTCACAAATATTATGTAACGGATGTATTTAAACAACAATTAACCATGTCAATTGCCTACTTGCTAGATCATTACTAATACTGCCAAAATTTAAATAAGCTTCAAATATTTTTTATTTTGATGTCCTACTGTTGATGATGATGACTATGATTATTATAATAGTATCAAATCTTAAACATATAGGCAGCGCATAGTCTAAAGCACTTGTTATTGAGACTTGAAATTTTGAGTTTGTTCTTTGCAGATTAGGTGAACGCAGAAAGGAATTCCCAAAATTTTACAATGTGTATAATGTAAATACTATGAATAGTATGAAAAACAAATTTGGCAAAGCTGCGGGGGAGATACTTTGAAGAACTACATAACAGATATTATTGGAACCTTTTCAATAAGGCATCCATACAAACTATGTTTCAGCCGTTTCAGTTTCGATTTGCAGAAGCGTGATCGATCTGAAATACGAGCCATAACTGACTTTTATGAAACCAGCCATTAGAATATGGAACAGAGTGCCGATACCTCTCAATAAAGTTATACAATATTAAATAGAAACCAACTTCAAAGAGCTTTTGACTGAACCGCAAACTTGAAGGTAACCTGACACGGACTTGAAAGCGTTAAGGTATAAAAGCCTATTATTAGAACGATACACGGAATAGTAAAATTTTAAAGCAGTAAAGCCATTTAAGCCGACAGTTAGCGTGAAATTAAAAATCTTGCATCCAACAGAGTAGGGTGTTTTCAGACCAACAAAAGACAAGAAAACCTTTTGAAAGCTTTGATTCTCATCAATCAACGACCTCTATTCAATGCCATACTTAAAGGAAACTTACTATTGTAAACAAAAAGACTGTACATCAGCACGAGGTAGTGTATTTACTGTTAGTCAACATTATCTGTACCGTGACCAAAATATAACTTAGGCTTCTTAAATAACAAAAATAATGGAAGTATCCAATATTAAAGTTGTTTTATAATTGAGGGTGAAAAACAAAAAGTAGCATCGCGTACATAATTTATATTCCTCAGTTTTTCGATTTGTTTAGATCAGTCATGAAATTGGGGTGGGGAGATCGAAGTCATCAAATAATAACATAATCCATTATTGACTTACAAATATTTCACATTGTCTTTGCCTGTAAACTAATAATAATAATAATAAATAATGCTGGACAGTCCACACAGCATCATCTAGCCCCAAAGTAAGCTACTCAAAGCTTGTGTTATGGGTACTAGATAACTGATATATTTAATACATTATATACATAGATAGATATTTTTTTATTATACATAGAAAACACCCAGACCAACGGAACAAATTTCTGCAGATCGTACACAAATTTGTTCCGCGGCGGGAATCGAACCCGCAACCTCTTGCGTCGCAGGCGGACTCTCGCCCGCTGCGCTACTGAGGTGGTCAAACTGACGTAAATGGTTTCGGTATAAAGCACTATTTTATTGTACGTATACATTTCTAAGTGTTATATGTTTTTTTTTTGTTTTTCGCACTATTGGCATCATAAAGTCATTATCAACTAGCTTCCGCCCACGGCTTCGCCCGCGTGGTACCTTGAAAAACAAAAGCAAATCTATCCCGCGGGAATCGTACATTTTTCCGGGATAAAAAGTAGCCTATGTGTTATTCCAGACCATAATCTATAGCTGTGCCAAATTTCATTCAGATCCGTTCAGCTGTTTTAGCGTGAAAGAGTAACAAACATATGTACATCCATCCATACATTCTTACAAACTTTCGCGTTTATAATATTAGTAGGATTATCAGTACTTACATCTGGTGTCAACAGTCCTATAAGGTATGGCGTGATGATGCCAGATATAGTTGAAGTCCCATTGATCATGGCTGTTAGGGAACCCGCGTAGTTAGGTGCTAAGTCTAACGCGTTTACCTGAAATTTTGATATAATAATAATAATAATAATAATTCTGGACAATCCACACAGCATCATCTAGCCCCAAGGTAAGCTACTCAAAGCTTGTGTATGAAAAATAACTATGTGTGATTAAAATAACTCTGTGAACTAATGGATTATATAACTCAAAAAATGTAGGCGACAAATTATTTATTTACAACTAAAAAAAAATTAAGCATTACAGTATCCTTTAAGTGAGTAAGAAGTTCTACAGAACACTATCTAGAAGAAATAAATATTGTTTAGCAAATTACGTGGTTATAAAAAAAAAATTTCTTCACTGATTTCAATCGCCCGGACGCTCAACTGGGTAAGTGAATACAAATGAATCCTGATAACAATCTTTCTTCAAATTTGTTCTTATGAACTTGATTCTTGAAGCTAATTTCCACACGAAGTCTCATTTTACCGACATGTTTGAAAAACACCATTGCTTTCACCACTTTTTCTTAATTTACCTTCATCCCACTATAAAAGCCTCCCATGAGAGCCATGGAGGCGATGAAATAAGCAACCGCAGCGAAACGATCGCATCCAGAATATGAAGCCAGGATAATGCAAATGGCCGGGCCTGTCGCAGCTGGAATAAAGTACACGCACACGCTAAAAGCAGATATTTTCATAAAAAAGTTGCAGGCACAATGTTGGTTAACTTAGAAGATATCCCAACGCACTTTTGCCGACCGGCCTATTTATAATCATTTCTGACTTAGCTTTTCTAAACACTCCAAATTCAATAAAATTGTGTTCTTATCATGGGGCGGCAGCAGTTTTGAAATTCCAAATCGTATTTTATTCAGAATTCGGAAATCAAGTGTTTACTACTAGCTGAACGTATTAGAATTTAGTAAGAGATTAGGGAATCGTGAAACATATTGGAAAAATGTTCCCTGTGAGTGATGATATTTGACAGATTTATCCTAAAGCCTGCAGATAATCTTATTCGCAAAATATTACGTAGAAAAGATACACTTACGAGCACTAAATAAATAGCAGTACCTGTCTATTTATTGCACAGATAGTATATTGTATGTCTAATATAAGTCTTAATTGACTTGACCTTTTGACTTGATTTATTTCCAACCACACTAACCCAGTCAGAAAAACTAGTCAAGACACTCATAAAAAAAATTGCCCAAATAATTTGATTTTGTGTTCTTACCTATAGTGGTATGGATAATCCTTCCAGTCTTGATAGAATGCCATTTCCTTTTCACGCAAAAGTCGCAGGCCCAGCCAAATACGAACGAACTTATCCACATGGCCAGATACGGTATAGCTGTGAGTGTCCCTGTGGTGGCTATGTTGAACTTAAGCACATCTGTCATATACTTAGGGAGGTCTGTTACCATTGTGTAGTAGCCCCAATCGTGTCCAACCTGGAAATGAGAGAGTTTTTTATGTTAAAGTAAGCCTATAGTTTCCACTTCTGTTACTCTTCGTTGATGATAATAATAGGCAGTTATAAAAATTTAGACCACTAACTTTGGTGTATTAAAAACTTTGTCTTTTAGTTCTATTAATTGAACTGTAGGTTGTATTTTATATAAAGTTTTAATAAAAAACATGTTTTTGTTAGGATTATGAATATAGTTAAATTTTATATTTTTTTTCCTTAAAATTGTAGCTCAAAATGCTTAATAGTGTTAAGCCTATGTTAGATTTCTTAGTTTTTTAAATGTTTCGGTAGGTGCTATATATTTTGGCATACGTTTACAAGCACTTGTAATTTATTGCTTTACGAGCATAGGCTACTTGAAGTAGCCACATAAGTTAAAGGCTTAAATACTTATAAAGTTTCATAATTATAGACCTTGATAACGAAATATTTATAAATCCTTATGATTTGCTATACCTAAGGAGGTCACAACAGTTTTGTTGCGTAGTCGCTGAAGTGGTTACTGATAAGTTCCACACTTGAAATCACAAAGGCAAATAAATAAGCGCAAACTATTTGTCAACGATAGTATTTGTAATGTTCAATTTCTTGGTTGTGAAAGAAACCACAGTTTTGCAGAATTTGTTTATGTCCAGAATAACGAAAATGAACTGGTTGAAATCATAACCAGTTTTTTTTTCTAACTGCATTTTTAACTAGCTATTTTTACTTTGACACTTCTTATAATGAACGTCAGAATTGTGATCACTGAGTTTCATTACAAGTAGATTAATAATTCTTGAAACTAATCGCTTTTCAGTATTAACTTTAACAAGTATGAAGTATAGGAACTATAATATGAATACATCAACGTTATTATGTTTGTTTTGTACGCATTATTGATTAATGATATTGATTGTTTTGAAACCCATCTTCTCTTATATATAAAAATGAATTGCTGTTCGTTAGTCTCGCTGAAACTCGAGAACGGCTAAACGGATTTATCTTATCTTGGTCTTCAAATGTTTGTGGAGGTCTAGGGAAGGTTTAAAAGGTAAGAAAAATTCGAATAACTGCCGGGAAAACCCTAAAAATAGCCCTTTTCTATTTCACATCCAAACGTTTTCTAAATAAGTACGAAGTCTGCCGGGTCAGCTAGTAATTAAATAATATTCTTTTTCTTGTTCTTTATAAATGGCATTTTTTGCAGTGTCAAGTGTGAGTAAATACAGTTCTTCCGAACTTATATTATCAATACACACATAATTTATCTTTAGAGCTACTGAACTGAATATTATAATTATTTATTTTCCTGTCCTCTGCTCATCATCATATAGTACATAAACCGGACAATTAGCGCTTTGACGCACCACTTTAGGAACAAAAAACTTTAGGATTTCGTCTGCTGCAAGACAAATGCCATTTTTGGTGAAGATTAGACCACAAAAATTTTATTCACCAACGTTCACCCGAAAAACACTGACCTATCAGCGTTGCTACGTTACTTCTTCATGTTTATCACAGTTCAGTTATACCTGCTACTTAAGTACTGCTGTTATTAGCTTAAGATTACTTACAGCAGCAAATAATAGAGCCCAAACAGGAACAGATCTGACAATGGCCTTCCAAGGTACAGGATCCCGGACTCTTTTAGTGTCAGCACTGTCGACTGTCTCATTTAGGTACTTAAGCTCTTCGTCTGATATATACGGGTGGGTATTTGGTGTACTGTAGCATAGGATACTCTAAAACAAAGCAGTTCTCATAAGTATTACCATTATTAAAAACATTGTGTTAAGTAATAGAACATAGTTATCTGTAATATTAATAAGTCCTGCATGTTATTTCCTATTGAAAATAAATTGTTATTTAATTCAATTTTGTTTGTTCATGCTGCAGCAGTTATTGTAAATGTGGACCATTTTTTATCAATACATTCGATACGGGTACATTTAGTTCCATAGACATTACACATAGGCTTATTATGTCATGAAAAGTTGTCTCCACCTTTCTAAATCAACTTTGAATAGAGCTCGAAACTCTGCAAATACTCACCCAAGCTAAGAACCACAAAATTCCAAAGCATCCGAAGAAGTAGAACACGTTCGCCCAGTCTCCATCACCAGCCATCAGAAATCCAGACATAAAAGAGCCGAAGATATTTCCTATCTGCGCCCCTCCAAAGACCAGGGCGCCTTGGCGTGATCGCTCGTGTGGTGGGACCCAACGGGCCAGGACTATCATCAGCGCTGGCATTGTTGGACCCTGTTATACGAAACAAAATGTGATTATCCAAAGGTTTACTCGGCCGATGAAGACAAAAAGATACTACAGAATATTTTGTAGGAATTTACAGGATGGACTTTTAAAGGCACTTAGTTGGAAAATTTGGTAGAATTGATTATTACTCGTAGTATAAATATTACAAGCTAATTTGATGAAAAAATGAAGCCATCTTTTTAAAGGTTTTTTAAAGTTTTTATTGACATCGACGAACTCGAAGCTGCTTGCTTTCTAATACCTAGATGTTATAAGAATAACTCTGTATAATGGGGCTATTTATATACGAAGGTCTTATTAATCACTTGTGCCATTTTCTTAGTAACGTCATGCAATAATTTTCTTTAACACTAATTTTATAAATAGGTTACTTGGATGTTTGGGTGTAAGTTTCACTACTACAGTGATAACAGCTGATAAATGGTGAATACAGCGATAGATTATGACCTAAATTGAAACAAACTTTTTATTCTAAGAAACAACCTTTCAAAAAATAAAAGGTACTTACGTCAAAGTTTGTATGAGACATAAAAAAATCAGCAAAATTGCGGGGAATTCCGCCAGGTAATGTTATGAGCAGGTACTTAACTTAATACATAGTAACGTTGACGTAAAGTTGAAATATATTTACTATATAAAATAACTCATGCTGTTTCATTATGTACCGCACCTTTACACACAGCTGTTTGTTATCCTGTCATGTTTCCTCATAATAAAACCAGTGATATCATCTTCCGCAAACTTAAACTTATATTACCTATCAATATATGTAGATGAAGTACCTATACTGTAATTCTGTTCAGTGAAGATTTTCAAACCTTCATACCTTTTTTCACCTATTTCGTAACTTGTTAATTATCTAAGCATAAATTATCCCGTGTTATTGTATATTTTATTGATCGAGCGAGCGAAGCGAGCGAAGATCTCAGTGGCAGCTATACGATTTGGCGTTGTATATATGCATATATGTTTGTTAGAGCATAACTTGAGAACCGTACATCCAATCTGCATGAAACTTGGAGGGTTTAAAGATACTGCTAAGAAACAATCCTACGAGGAATCGCTGAAAAATGTCTTCCGAAGATTTCTTTATCTCAACCACTCAAGTCCTGGAAAATATTTTAAAACCTTGACCAGTCCAGTGCTAACCCCGTTAAATTTCAGATAATCTACTATAATACTATAAAGCATAACTAATCCTGGGACCAATATCTTGAACAAAGCCTGGTGAGGCCCTGAGGACGAAGCTTGGAAAGCTTGAGGAACGAACCACAGTAAATTGGGTTAGTTTCTACCAGCGCGACCAACAGAGTCATACAGAACGCGAGTGAAATTATCTACCCCGAGGTTCTTCTGGAGACAGATAAAGTCCACTCCGCTTATATTCTGTGGTCCAGTGGCGTGAGATTTTGAAGCAACAGCTATCCTAGATGCTCCTGCTAGACAGTCCTGCACTCTGAATAACATTTAAAATAGAAGACTACCTAAATATTGTCCTCAATCGATTATCTGTATTTAATATCTAAACTCTTTAATTTCTATTAGCCTCAGTTTCATTTTTATTAATTCACTGTACATAGTATATAGGTAGGGACTAATTTGTAATATAAATACATAATATCTTTATATCTACTCAACATTTTCTTTTCTTAATGGCGCTCATTAGAGGAGGCCTATGTCCAGCAGTGGACTGCTATAGGCTGATGATGATGATGATGATTTTCTTTTCTTTGTTAGATAAATAGCAGTAGGCAGATAGTTTTCCTTTCTTAGGTAGGATAATCAAATATTTGTTTGTGATTAGGTTACGTGGCATAGTACATAATGCGTATCCAAAAACTTTAGGGCATGAATACAAATAAGGATTGTGGACATCGCGCGCGAGATCTCAGTTCGGGGCGAACTACTAGTATAACATGGTGTCATGAATTAGATTTGTCAAACAGACAATCAGTGATAGTCCACTTTATTAATTCCAAAAATATTGAATTTTTGGATGGAACAGACAATTTGCCACATCGTCAGAAAAAAAAGAAAGAAGTCAGGAAAATATTTTAGTGTTCTGGGTCCCAGAAGGAGGTAGTTTTCCACTTAGTATGATTCAGGCAAGATAAAAAAACTCACCTCGCCCATTCCTTGCAAGACTCGAAGAATGAACAACCATGTTGCACCTCCTGCTTTCACAACTATAGGTGTAAGAAGCGTAAACACTGCAGTACTCAGTAATCCAATTCCTAAGGTCCACTTCCCTCCGTATCTCTCGGCTAAGTACCCTCCAGGGATGTGGGTTATCGCGTATCCGTAGTAGAATCCACTCAGGATCAGGCCTTGAGTTGATTCAGACCAGTCAAATATTGCATGCTGAAAAATTGCAAAGATAAAAAAATCGTAAATTGCATTCACACAAAAAGGGTTTGTCAGAGTTTATTCTATAAAACATTTATGTATGTCAATGACTTTCTACTAATATTATAAACACGAATCTTTGTAATAATGTATGGATGTAAGGATGAATCGATGTCTGGATATATGTTTGTTACTCTTTCACGCTGAAACGGCTGAACGGTTCTGGATGAAATTTGCACAGAACTAGATTATAGTCTGAAATAGCACATAACTTTTTATCCCGAAAAATGTACGGTTCCTGTGGGATAGATTAGTTTTGTTTTTCAAGGTACCACGCGGGCGAAGCCGTAGGCGGAAGCTAGTAAGATATAAAATTATACACAACTCTGCTTGGTTCCAGTACAAGGTGGATCAAAACAAGCGGGGTAAAATGGTACTATAATTAGAATATTTTATTTTTAGGCATCCACAGACAAATCAAGTCTGTCTAAATATAGTCACGAATCATTAAATTTTGTATTCTAACTTATTGACATAAATGGCACCACACAACTCTTTTTAAAGGCAAACTCTACCAGACTTCCTTATATCAAAGAAAATACGGATCTCACTTCAAAAACATTCAGTGTTTAATTCTATTATCGCTTCACAGTGTGACAAATTCCGTTCAAATTGTTTCTCCGTGACTTTCGTACATTTTTATACTTTAACTCACACATTGCTTTTCATTTTACACAATACCTACACGTACCTGTTATTCATAAACAATAGCGTCATAAGTACCAAATGGTTTATATTATTCTTGCAATAAAAAGGAAATTTTTGCATTCTAGCCTATATTATTCTTAGAAAAACACTGTCTGCTTAAATTAGTAATTAAAAAAAAAGAATAAAATATATAATCTGGTTGACTTGCAAATATAATAAAGTATAAAAATTATTAAATTAAATTATAAAATGAAACACCAACTAACATAGAAACTATTCTGCTCTAAATTATTATCTCATGTTTTGCTTGAGTACTTATTTCACCACAGTCAAGGCTTCAGCTATTATGTTCTTACTGACAAAATGATTAAGTACTTATTTATCAGAGCATATCTATCTTTTATATCGATCTGCTGATCTACTGTTCTGTTGCAGACTATTATTCAACTTCATGATGACGTTTATTGAAAAGTAAACACATTATTTGCCTTCACTTCTTGATTGTTCAAACATTGATGTTTATACAATAACTATGTGGTTTTTTTAATGGTTATTTCTCGTTAAGTTATGTTTGAAAAATATTGTTAGTGCCTATATTACTACTTAACTCTACAAAACATTTACAAAACTATTAAGTTGCATTGTACTCGTATTTGTTACAAGAGTACATTCTGAAACTCTCAGATCTTTTATCAATAGGTATCTTAAACAAGTCATAAAACAAATGAAAAGCGGAAATTTTAGGAAGTACGGTAAACCAAACGGTTACAGTAGGTTTACCATGAGTTTTCACAATCTACACTCGCTAGCGACTGTAGTTAAAAAAATTATGAAAACTTGTACAGCGCCTCTAGCAGATAGTTGGGTACTAAAACGTCACCTAGTTAACTATTCTACGTCACAGCGTTCTACAGCGACTGTAGTTTGCGCTTCATTAATTTGCTTATAATTTGGTACCATGAGTAACAATTTTGACAGATGCCATGGTAACGTACTATTACTACGGTAGTAACGTCAGCCGATCTAAATGTGACAACTCATGGTAGACGTCCAGTTATCTATTTTAACTTACCGGCTTCAAACTGACTGTTCCATTCTCAAGAATAATGCTGTCGTCCGGGCAGGCATTTGGGTCTTCATGATGCGAGTCTGAGTCCCTGTCATACACCATTTGCGTGACGGCAAGGTTAAGGCAGACCCGCATGGTGTACGCGTTGCAGACAGCCAACAGGCCCATGATGCCCAAGACATACCGCTGGGGAATTATGAACACTGGAGAAAGTGCATCAAATCATTATTTATTTACAAATAAATCAACTTTAATAACTTAGTGCAGGTAGTACACAAACAATCCTTACTAATTATTACTAATATTAAACGGGTATTTATCGCGTTTTGCACTGTCGTGGTCACATTATCAGTCAGTCCGTGACCAAAAAAAACCAAAAAACTAATATTAAATATACTATTACTAATATTAAATACCCGTTTAATGTTTGTAGTAATGTAATCAGAACGCGTAAGTTTTAAAATATATAATAACTCAACTTCGTAAAACGAAATAAATTTAAAATTGTAAAACTTCAAATTATTGACCGTAACGATAACGAAAGAAAGAAAATCATTAGTATCTCTTTGCAAATTAGGTTTGCTTATTTTAGAATAGGTACCTACATACCTACCTTATTATTAAAGTTTTGTGTATGTCAAATTGATGCTAATAAGATATGTCGTCGCTGGTTTTTGTATATTATGTATTGTATCGTATGCGTACGTACCATAATGATTTAAGTGTAGCGACAATGTGACTAGAAAATTATATAAGTATTTGGATTGTTACTTTGTTGGTTTTTTTCGGAATACGATATAAAATAGTTAAGATATTTAAGCGAGGTATATTTTCTAAGTATATATTTTAACAAAAGCGCTGGTGGTGTAGTGGTAGCACCCCTGCCTCACGATCCGAAGGTCGTGGGTTCATCTGGTCGTGCACCAATGAGTTTTTCCATTCGAAAAATTTATGTGCCAGTGCTCTTAAACGGTGAAGGAAAACATCGTGAGGAAACCGAAAAACTAAAAATTCGAAGGTATGTGTCATAGGTTAGTATTCTTATGAGCGGCGATGGGCTTGCAACCTGTCACGTACGGAATACTAACGGTGCAAAATGTGGGCATGTACCAAATGTCATGTTTGGCCTCTGACTACCCTCTTTAGATATCATCAGAGATCTAAGTAACTAAAGATCTGAGGAGATATCTACCGAGCCCGGGAATTACAGTCGTGATCACGTTTTTTTTTTTTTTAATATTTTAACAACCTTATCAACAGTATGAACTTAAGCGCCGAATATGTCTGAGTAGTACAAAATTGGTGGCCTCACACATTTATTTGCACAGTCGGCACTGAAAGCATACTTGCAAAGACAATGCATCGTTTATGACGTCAATTAGTACCTACTGTATGTACCTACATAGCACAAGTGCCGCCGCTATCGATATTTTAAAGAAAACGGATTTGATACCTGATATTTTTAATCAAGCGAACAATATTGCTAAGGTTTAAACTCGGTTGTTTGGCGTATTTGCCACGCGCCTTTTCCTCATTGACTAGGTACTAATAACGATTTTAGTAAAAACTGAAAGGAAAATGGGTAAATACTTATTGAGCGCAAGTTCACCGGTTTCTGTATTTTTTTATTTCTGCATATTATAATTAAGATAATACCTGAAGCTTGAGTATTTTGAAAGACTCATACTTTGACTTCTTTGTTAGAAGGTTAAAATGCAATGATTTATGTACGCGTCTTAAGATGTAAAAACTGTTTTAATAATATTACTTACATTTGGACAGTGTTTTCCTCCATCTTGGTATCATTGCAAGGACAGGAGATTGTTACTTTATTACCTGGAAGTAAGAAAATAATGTTAATTAAATACGGAAAATATCAAAATGACTCAATTGATGCCGTCGCTACGCTACAAGTTTTATCTCACGCTAGGAAGATTCTTTGTGTCGTATTTGAAACTATGCAACCGAAACCAATAGGTAGAAGATCATACAATTATCTCACAATGAGAATTGACAAAAACGTATGCTACTTATTGTATCTCAGCTATTTTAATTTTGCCGAATCTAGACACGCGGCAGCGTGTCAAGCCAAGTTCAAGCGAAGCGAACGGGCGATGCGCGCCTAGTGTAATATTACAGGAACCATTTGGGTGATTTTTCACCCCCTCGTAACTCAAAAACTATTTCACATAAACAAGTCAAATTTGGCTCATCTATTGCCACTTGCGAGTAAAATATGTGTACCGAATTTCATAAACACACCTCAAACGGTTATTTAGATATTAACGTCCAAAAATGCCTGGTTATGGAAAATTTTATCACTGACTGACCTATAGACGTTAATTATAACCCAGTTCCAGATGACCTAGAACGTTCAAATTTGGCATCCAGGTAGGTAGTGGGGTGGATACAAAGGAAAAAATCTGAAACTTGCAAATTTTTATATTTTTAACGTACTTTTTCAATTAATTGATTCTCCTAGGAACCCTTACTAGCGCCTGTAATATAAGAATAGCAATCTAAATAGATGACAATCGGTCATTATGTGGATTTTAATAGGGTCTTGACGTGAATATAATAACGAGTGGAAGTAGTGTCTTGGATTGGTAAGTAGTACACTCTTACCTAGGTATACAATGTGCCAATAGTTGAGCCGTCTATGCAGATAGGTAAGTATGACTATAGGTATGTATACCTACAATGTGCCAATAGTATGAGCAGTCTATGCAGGTAGATAGATATGGCTAGATAACTATTCAGGCCTAGATTATAGTGTGTCTCGGCTTGTCGGATAGGTAGTAGGTAGGTATACTTATTCAGTAAGTACTCAAGTACCTACCTACCTGCTTAGTATGTACCTATACCTACAATGTGCCAATAGTTTGAGCCGTTTATGCAGGATTATATAAGTGTAAACTAATAATATAAGAACAAGTACTTACTTACTAATAAGTTCTGTACAAAATGTAATGATATCCCATCAAAAACATAAATGTGAAATGAGAGCCAAGTTCAATAAGTAAGTAGGTATGCTTTAGTCGTTGACTTCAGCGACAAAAGAAGTGAGATCTAAACGGGTGCCAAGTACAATGGTCAGTCCTAAAACTTATTTATAACAATATTAAATATTTTTAACAACTTTAAAATATCATTTCATCTCATAATTTAGGATATTATATTGAAGCCTTAGGTCTGACTTGGCTAGTTTTCTTAAGAGTACGAATTATATTAGGTATAGCTTGCACGTTCTTATTTTATTCTTCTAAAAATTTGGCTTGCTGGTAGAAACTAGCGATCGGACATAGTAGGTAAGTAGTTAATAATAGGAAGGTAATTCGTATAATGATAACTAGCCAAGTTAGACCTTAGGCTTCAATATAATATCCTAAATTATGAGATGAAATGATATTTTAAAGTTGTTAAAAATATTTCATATTGTTATAAATAAGTTTTAGGACTGACCATTGTACTTGGCACCCGTTTAGATCTCACTTCTTTTGTCGCTGAAGTCAACGACTAAAACATACTTATTGAACTTGGCTCTCATTTCACATTTATGTTTTTGATGGGATATTATTTACTCGTACTCGTACGCATCATCATTATCATCATCTCACTGCCCTTATCCCACTAGGTGGGGTCGGCGCAACAGGTTATCTTCCTCCACTCTCTCCTATCATCCGTCATCTCAGTAGTCACTCCTTTCTTACCCATATCGTCTTTCACATAATAATTACTCGTATGTTATACCTATATAAAAATAATTTATGCCAATATGCTACGGAGCTGACATTTGGAGGGCGTATTTCTTTTGAGATTTCTAGATAGACTTTTTTTTAAACTAAGATCGACTTGCAGCTGGTGTGGGGTCAGACGAGTGATAATTAAATTAAATGTGCAGCTTGCATTAAAAAAAACATTACCTACGGGTCAAAGTATTGGTGAGTTTTACTAGTCTCGATATACCTTAAGGGGAAGTTAAATACTTTAACAATACATAATACGACGCTTTATTTGCGAAGATAAACGTGAAGTATCGTGACAAATACGTGTATTCATTTGCTTTATTGACTTGTGATAATGCGATCAGACCTTATTGAGGATTACTTGACTCGAATAGAAAATGGACCGGATATTTTAAATTGAATAAATATTTTTGTGTACCAAACTAGTAGAATTTTCCACAACATTGTTTGCGTAATGTTATTTTTATACAAAATTATTCCCCACACCTGCACCTACACTGAATTTGTATAATTCAGTGTTCTTACTTTGCACACGATAACATAACTTTCATTCAGCTTTATAGGACATAAAGTTTAATTGAGTCTTGTGAGTTTGTTGATTTCAGTTAGTAAGTATTCAAATGATGACTCAATTGCCTTTTCTTCCTAGCGCATGAATTATCACTGTTCAAAAGATCAATAATTGCATATACTCGTATATTGCAAGAGAGCTATCATAATAATAAAATACAAAAACCAGTCATGCTAATTTTGCCTGTAGATTATTGCGTTAAAATTTGTCTCCGGTTGAAATTACAGTGAATTGGAAAATAAATAAAACCGCAGTCGCAATTAACCGAGTGTAAATAAAAATGAACTACTCGTACATAGATCGCAAATCATACAAAAACTCAATTACCCTTTGTTATTGTACCTTTAAATTTTATAATTAATCTTTTATAGCTAAGACTTTGTAAATTGTTCATAACATTGACTAAAAGAGATTGTGTACTTGAATGTGGATGAATATAAGGATAAAGGAATACCTATGAAGAGATGGATATACTGTGTGAAAGACGATATTATGTGTAAAAAGGGAACGACTACTCACATTACTTACTACTGTGCAAAATGTGGGCATGTACCAAATGTCATGTTTGGACTTGCCTCTGACTACCCCCTTTAGATATCCTTAAAAGATCGGAGATATCTACCGAGCCCGGGGATTACAGTCGTGATCATATAGTTTATTTTTTTTGTGTACGTGAAGCGAAGATTCAATTACTTAGTAGGATTCGCACGGAACTTTCATTTATTGTGTGATGAGTGGCATGTTTTATCAATTCGGCTACTCTTAGGATATATTCAATTTCTATAATCAAACTTTTAGATTAAAAAACTTACAAACTTAATTATCAAGGTCATTATCAATGCTGATAATGTCATGGCCACTTGCTCAATTGGAACGCTTTACAGTTCAACAGCCTGATACAAATATAAAATATTATAGCTTCGATTTGATTTTTAACTGTGTTAACCTTATTGGAATTTTCTATTAAAAAAATTACAAAGAATTTTTTTTTTTAAATAAATCTTATCTACTCTATATCCAATCAAAAACTATGGCTCTAATATTTTAATGTATTTACCTTACCTTAGATATTAATATTGTAATAAATAAAAAGGAATATCTGATAGTTTTTGTTGAGAGTAACCGCTATTGTCTTTTTATATAGAAAATTGCAGAATGAAAATTTAAAAGTCTAAACACTCATTTTAATTCTCTTGGCCAATTAAACCTAATTAAAATGCTACCTTCGCTTGCATATACCTTGATAGTTGTACCACAAATTGTAATCAATGATTGGAGAATATACTGTGAATGTTAAATTGAGAATTGAAAGTTCTAACTTCGAGGACACAAAGCTATTTTTAGAATAATTCAGTACAATACAGCTGGTTACAGCTTGTACTACCGTCAGTTAAATGAGTTGCCAGCAACATTAAAACCCGTGTATCATGGATTATACATAACACCTAAAAGGCATTAGGTACGGTAGGCCAAGGAAGTGGTTTACCAGTTTTGATTTAGTTTCCTAGTCATCGAAAATTACAACAAGGTTCAGTTCATACTAAAAAAATTAGAAGTTGTCAAATAGATCTGCAAGCGAAACTAATCTTTATCACCTATGAATCTGCAAGCGGCATTCAACCTTAGGGTGGTAAAACAATTTTTTGGTCGACCGTACCTGTGGAGTCTTGTGAGTAAAAAGTTGAAATTGACGCTGCACAAATCATTTATGTGCGGTAGAAATAACTTTCTGCGATGCATTTGACTGTCAACATTGTCGCTCAAGTTTTTAAATTTTTCTCGTGTTTTTTTTTTTGTGTAATTTGGTGGTTATTTTTATGATAAATAAATCCAATAAAACTAGCTCTTGACGCTCGTGTACAGTGAATAGTTGCTTACTAATTAATTCGGAAGAAACTCCGAGAATTTTGAACAAAATAGCTATCTAATAATTAAAATTGATTTGATAATTTGAAATTGATACAGATGCTATAAAAAAATCTGGCGGAAAATGTTATTTTATCTTTAGTTTTTAAAAAGGAGCTAGAAAAGAGAATTGTGCACAAAAAAAGTTATCACTAGCCTTGAATAAAAATTTAAAGAATTTGCATACCAAAACTGTGATAAGCAATACTCACAACCAGAAAGTAGCTTGTTGCTGTCAATAAAAATCTCTTTGAAAGAGGGCGAAGACAAGGAAACTTGTAAAGGCATGTCTTGCAAACACTCCCTTTTTCCTTACATTCCTTTTCAGTGATAATTGAGGTCACAAGTCATCTGAGATATTTAATAGTCTTCCGTTCTCGTCCTTTGAATACAAAATAAGGCTTAAGGATAATGCTTGTGTTGTTTTGGATACGAAAACCAGATGTTGGGGAAATGTTTACTGTAGGTCGACTTCTACTAATTTGTCGTTTGTGTTTGTTTCATGAAAATCTTATTTTTGTTCACATTTTGTGTTTCGTGTTATTGTCAATCTGTCCAGTCTGTTTTTGTTTGTGCGTATACGAAGGCTGGATGTTTATATGTATGTATTGATGTATGGTGTGTAGGTACCAGACAAAAAGTATATAATGTAGTAGTATATCAGTTATCTGGTCGTACAGTAGAAGCATTGCTTAGTTTGGGGCCGGATGATGCTGTGTGAAAAGTTCAGCATTATTTATTTATATATTATGGACTTAGTATCAGTAGTGCCATGGGTAATGAGGTAATCCACTGGAAAATTTATTATATGCGTTTAATCAGCCAATAAGAATGATAGTGTCACGGGAAAGTAAAATTTCCCTTCACTCTACTAGTAGAGCCAAGCGGTAGTGCCAAAGGGAAGTAGTGGAATTAAATGGGGCTAGGCAGAATACTAGCGTAGCGTGGTGATAGGTGACCTCAAGATCACAGAACCCTCACAAAATATTGGAGCCTACTCGTAAGTGGTCTTCGCACTCTCAATTCACAGTATTCTTAGGTGCTTAATATTTTATACTTGTTGCATGGTATCACACATGATGAAGAGGGATGAAAAGCATGTTAGCAAAAAGTTATGGTTAAGAAAAGGTGACTATGTGAAAGATAATATTATGAATCTAAGAGGTCTCAGAGTTAACGAATACTTAATTGGAGTGAGTGGAAGAAGAAAAGTTGTGCTGGCCTCATTCAGAGTAGGATAAGGGAAAATAATGATGGCATATTTAATAATTGTTGCTTGTAAATTGTTGTAAGAAACTTTTAAATTATTGAAAGGAAATTTGCTAAAAGCACGTGGTGCCTCTAAATTGCACAACTGACCGGTTCAACTTGACCCATAGCATGATATTTAGACGTGTCGGATCGTACTAAAACGCTAATGATTGAATTATGCTAATCATTTTAATTGTGGCTAAAGATTAAAAACGAATGTTTATGTTTGCAACTCCACGGATTTGCTTAAAATATGAATTCTATTTTAACTTATTTTTTAATCAACACTCTTGGTCAAATTATTATTTTTTAACTACTTAAAATATTAAGATTTGAGACATTTCTATCTTTTTGCCTACGGTTTTGCTTATACGTATTTTTTTCCATATCCTTCTACAACCAGTTTTTTTAATCCTTTTTATTAGTCTATTCGCTAAGCGAATATGGGACTAAATATTTTATGACAACAAAAACAAATTGAAAACACTTCACATCTCAAAAATAAAAATAAAAACTCCTAATACTACCTACCTACCTATATTTCAAGCAACTTGGACTAAGGCTAATATCATTTTCGTGTTTCTATTACTTACCAGTTGCATCGTGATTTAACTGTAAACATATCTACCAATATCCACATGAATTTTTGATTGATGATTTGACGGTCTGATTGATGCTTTTATTGGCACTTTGTCAAGATAACCCATAATATTTTAAAAATAGAAACATTGGTAGATACGAGTATTATCAGTATCATGAAGTTTGTTGAAACTACTATTTGAATAAATTATAAGTACCTACTTGAGATAGTGCTTCTACTACAGACGAAACATTGCCGCCTGCTTTGTCATTTTGACATTTTGACGTATAAAGTTAGTGATCTGTTATACTCGTAGTTACTTACGTAGTAATATTTTCTCTATGTATAAACTTCGTAAAACTTGCGATGCCAACTCCCTGGCCATTGACTTGGAAAAGATGTGTTTTTACTCATGTAGAAATACTCATTATCCTTCTCAGCATCTCGGGACATCCTGTCAGTGAAAGGATTTTTGGATCGCTTTACACATCTTTGAGGTTTACTCTTTTAAATAAACTTGCAGATACGTTACTCTTACCTTTTAAATTATTAAAAGTTAGCTATTTCTCAAGCATTACCAAACAGGATATGTACATATCTAATGACTGCTGCCATTATTTTTACGTAACTTTTGCAATGATGAATTGATGACGTGGCGTATCGAATTGTGCAAAAATGTACCCACCTATGTATGTATATTATAAAAGTTGCGTGCATATATTTATCGGACGCAATTTCAAATCGAATAATGTCTTGCATAAGTTAAATTTGATTTTTCAATTTTATTATGCCTCATGACTTAGATTTCCGTTAAGATGTTGTAAACCTCAATTAGATATGTTGTAGGTACTTGTTTAAAATACTATAAAGCAGTATTAATAATCAAAGGCCAGAGAGCACTGGAAGTCTAGTGGATATAATATCAACGGAGCCGCCTTGCGATCCTTAAGTTATGGGTTTGAATCTGGGCATGCACCAATTATTTTGTTCGGAAAATGTATTCATGCTATACACTTATTTTTGAACAGTGAAGGAAAACGTCGTAAAGAAACCAGCTTATCGTACTTTAAAATTTTCGAAGTGACATACAATATACGAGTACTGTTTCAATGCACGAAAGTAGCCTCACATTTTGTGCTTTGAATGAGTAACTATTGCGCCCCATGTTGAAAAATTTCGTTGACGTTGTGCCTCATCTAGTCAGGGCACAATGTCATAAGTAAAAATACAGCTAACTTTTAAAATTATCAAGGATTAGTGTTAAATATTAGCTTAGCCTTTAATTGCTACATTCAGATTTATCTGGGTTGTAATGAAACACAAACACAGTAAAGTTTACAACCGTAATATAACTTTTTAGTGCCTAACTATTTAAACAGTATTTAGATAAAAAATCTGTGAGATTACAATCTTTATTTGTTTTTGAAAAGGTTGCAAACTTCAAGAACACTTTCTTTGTTATACTTGATGATTATTACTATTTTTACTGATGTATCGGCTTAATAATTCTAAAATATCGAAGATCTTATTATACTTTTAAAGTAAAATTATTCTATTACTTGTATAAATTATGTGCCAGATATAATGTTTAGATGAGCCTCTGATAACCCTATTTTAGATCTTAACTTGATAACTCAACTATTGAGTCTTAGTAGTGATCATATTTTTCATAATTCTCCTGCCCTTATCCCATGCGAAGCGGGATCGGCACAATATTTTTTCTCCTTCCACTCACTCCTATCAGTCGTCAGCTCTGAACCTACTCCTCTTACATTCATATCATCTTTCACACAATCAAAGCACTTCTTCATCATATTATTCATGTTTATAAAAGTTCTATCAGTACCTCTGAACCATTTATTCAGTATTAACATAGTAATAATTGATACTAAGGCCTCCTTTCGCTTGAACTACTAATGAAATACTAGTTCAAGCTGTTACGACATCGACCTTTCACGGACATAACGTATAGAAAATAAACAAAAACGAAATTATGATCATGATTGCTTTACGTATCTGAAGACTATAATATTAATTAATCAACTTATTGTTCAATATAATAGCCACGGTTCTCACGAACGCAAGATGCGTATCGAACCGGCTTAAATTATTTTCAAAGTAGGTACTGTGACTGCTACATTAGTAGCGTTGAAAAATACAACAGGTACTTGTTTCATGAATTCTATAAGAATTCTATAAGTTTTCAGCTAAAAATTAATTTAATTTTAATGAATTTTTAAAGTATACGTTATGGTACATTATGGTGGTACATAATTCTGGTTGTTCCTAGCACTAACTAAAAAATACTATACAAGGTACGATCTTATATTGTTTAGTACAAAGACTAAATGCGTATCATTTATAAATGACAGTTTCTAAAGGAGCTAATATTTTATTTTTTGTACAAATTAAATACTTTTAATTATATTTTGAGGTAAGTATACGTTATGATAGTTATTCTGGTTATTCCTAGCACTAACTAAATAATGCTATACAAGGTACGATCTTATATTGTTTAGTACAAAGACTAAATGCGTATCATTTATAAATGACAGTTTCTAAAAGAGCTAAAATTTTATTTTTTGTACAAATTTAATTTATTTTCCACCATTTTCCCGTAGTTGATCAGCACCAATTTAAAGGCCTTCTAAAATAAGCTTAATTAATACGCTAAGTTAGTCTTTGGGGTGAACAAAATAAGATTGTGCGTATTTCAGCGTTTTTTTTAGTTAGTCCGCGGAACAACAAAATTACTACCATTGTATAAACAACAGATACTGTTTATTATTTTCAAGTTTAATTATAACATGCTGCGAAGGCTTGCAGTCATTATATGTACCTACTTATTCAAATAAATTCAATACACTTTGAATATACTATTATTATATTGACTTTATGAAAAACACTTAATAATCTATTAATAAACTAATCCTAGTAACAATTTAATAAACAATTATTAAACTATTTCTTTAAAAAGGGTTGTTTACTTACAGTTTTGATTCTGATTTTTGTGTTTCTTAATGCTCTATTATTTTTATTGTTTTCCATTCACGTTTTTTATGACACTTTAATGCAAGGTAACACAGAGGCGAGTGACTGGTGAATGGTGAAGGCTCGACTAGTGAGGTGCGCGCGCGCAACCACGGTCTCTAGATCTTGACCGTCATTTTAAGTGGTAGTATTACCGCGGCCGTAAAAGGAGTAGAACTTGCTTCAACAAAAATTGAGCGTTCGTGGTATAACTAACTAGGTCGTTCCTAACAGATTAACTAAGATAAGCTACTTATCACGATGTCTATACTTGGATGGGTGACCGAAGTGGCATTTTAATCTGATTGCTTCCATGTTTCATAAGAAATATTAAACCATATCGCCGTTTATGGATCCTACAGGTTTATACGGTCTATTGTCTATCATTGGTCGTGGTGTCACAGGCTTTTGTGACTTAAAATGTAATGTTAGATACTATGTAGAGACTAGCTGTCCCGCTCGCGACTTCGTTCACATAAAATATCTAAGTCTAATATAAAGTTTCAGACCAATCGCACCACCCGTCAATAAAGTCCCATACAAACATTGACCCCCCATTTGACCCCTTTTTAAGAGTTATATTGAAAAATCCTGAAACAGGTGTCCATTCATTTTGCATTTACAGTACACGAACAAAGTTTCAGACCAATCGCGCCACCCATTAAAAAGTTCCCATACAATCATTGACCCCATATTTGACCCCTTTTTGAAGGTTATTTTGAAAAATCCTGAAACACGTATTCATTTATTTTGCATTTAAAGTACACAAACAAAATTTCAGACCAATCGCACTACCCGTTAAAAAGTTCCCATACAAACATTGACCCCACATTTGACCCCTTTTTGAAGGTTATATTGAAAAATCCTGAAACATGTGTCCATTCATTTTGCATTTACAGTGCACAAACAAAGTTTCATGAAAATCGCTCCACGCGTTAAAAAGTTTCATACTAACGTTTTCACCCTTTTTCACCCCCTTAGAGGTGGAATTTCCAAAAATCCCTTCTTAGTGGGTGGTTTTGTTATAAAAGGAAATCACTTTCCGAATTTCAGCTTTCTAGCTTCAGCGGTTTCGGCTGGGCGATGATAAATCAGTCAGTCAGTCAGTCAGTCAGTCAGTCAGGTTAAGCTCTTATATAGATATAGATACTTACTATTTAATATGCTAATTGTAGTATCCAAAACTGCTATTGACTTCCTTTGTGGGTGTGAGTTGATAAGTAACTTATACCTTACACTATTATTACAATATAAAATAGTTTCAACTAGCTCTACAGATGTCGCTTTTTTATATTTCAACTAGCAAAAGAAGATTTCAACTTTAAAAATATCAAGAACTAAGAAATATTTGATTGAGAAAACCGCTTATAATAACATATTTTAACATTGACAAAATTGGTCTAATTGAAAACCCTTGTTTATCATACTGTACACATAGTGCTTGGTTGTTTTATAATATTATAATTAAAAAATATTTGATATTCATTTTACCGTAGCTGGAATAGTGAAAAATAGGAATAGAAAATCGTACTACATATAATGGCAAGAATATAAAATGTCTACCTATCGATTGATAAAAATATTAAGTCACATTTTCTGATTATAATGACTCTGGTTTTTCCTATGTTGTTAAATTTATTATTGTCACAGGTTTTATCCATTCACAAAGTTGCGACAGCGTTGCTTTCGGGTTTTCCAAAGGCTTTACATATTGCTCTTTTATTTAAAACAGGCGCCAATATGAAATAGAGTACAATGAAAATGCTCCTACGATATTCTCACAAGCAAGTTATGTTGTAGGAGAATGCTTTTACAAATATTATTAGCAGTAAATAGACAATTTAGGTATTATTGAGAGTTATTTAATTATAGGAATACCCTTTTCGGATTTTGATACTTATATCAATGATAAACATAATAGCCTTTGATCACACTGTTTGTATCAGAGCTTAGAAGCCTTATCTTGCACAGTTTTACCGTTAAAATTAACTGGTTGTAAGACTGTCATTGGTTACTTTGTTCAATACTAATCGGCTTTACATATAGCTCATAAAACTTCTATGCTGGTAAGATGCACATTTATTTCACTTTTCTGAGCACAGAGACGCAGAGACTATAATTTGTATTAGATAGTATTATTTTTTACTTGACGAATAACATATTATCAACTTGTTTTTTTATTGGATCTTTCAGATAATATAAAACAATCAATCATTCGAAACAGGAGAATGATCGTGTGCTGGCTGGACAATTTTTTTTTCAAGATTTTCTTCTCTTTTCTTCAAGGGACCATGTTTCCATCCTGGTGGGTAGCCAAATTTGTCCACGTCATCCCACCATTGCTGCTCTCCGGAACCCCAAACGACGTATATCAAATTAGTTCCTACAAGCACAGCGAACACCACCCAAAAGGCAATGCGCCACTGCTCAACGGTTTGCTGTATAGAATACAAAAACACAGAATATTATTTACAGTGGGAGTCTCCCAAGACCAGTGATGATGAAGAGAGGGTTGATACTGAAAGTCAGTTAAAGGAATAGCTTGTTCGTAAGGTAACCTTGTCTATAGTCAAACAAAGCAAAAAAAACTTAAAAATTAAACATCGAGCTCCATTCGCTGTTATTCATATATGTAGGTTCTCAATTTTTGCTCCTTCACGATAGGCTTATAGACTTGACGGCAAGGGAAAAGCTAGACTAATTAAACTATTAATCGAAACTCGCTTGCTATTGATAGGAAAACCTTGACGTTATACCCATAGAATAGCGCAGTAACGGGCTAATTTTTCTGGATCTACCCGATCGTTTTTGCCGTATAACTTTTATTTGCTTTTGTAGGCATGATAAAGTTGCTCTCTTGAGTGTCATTTTACGCAATGAGTGACGACTGACGCGTGATGAATGACGTGTGGGTGTGAATTGCAATTTTATGTGTATTTTCTACTGCACGAAAGTGATTAATCGGTATACTCACATTAGGAGTAAGCAATCCAATGATGTAAGGTGTAAAAATTCCCGAAATAGCCGCAATACCGTTCACAAAAGCTGAGCAAGTGCCAGCGTAATTTGGAGCTATATCCATAGCATTGATCTTTACGCTGCTGTAGAAGCCACCCATAAAAGCCATTGAAGCTATGAACAAACCAACAGCTTGCAGCCTGTCGCAGCCAGAGTACGAGGCCAGAATAATAAAAACAGCAGGCACGGAAGACGCTGTAAGAAAAAAAGTGACCTTAGCAATGAACTATTCGTGATCGAGTTAAATAATCGACTGTATTGTTTGCCAGTCGTCGATCAAAATACGCAAACAGTTTGAGGAAATGGGTTGAAGCGTGCTGTAAAAGATTATTCCGGATCAGTAAGTAATGCTGAATTCACTTCCTTTTCCTGGTTGCAAGAGATGTCTTTGAATTTAAACCATACTTTATAGTGAAAGTCATCTTCATAATGCATTTATTAAAGCAATCAGAGCACAGCAATCGCTCTGGTCTCAAATCGCAAGAGGTCGCAATCACAAACTTCTGAAGATATCATGCAATCGCATCTCCATCAAAGTACACGTAGGTACTGTTACAATCAATGTTGCTTTCATCCATATCTTGGTGAATTTGTCGTTTGTTTGGATACTTACATATCGTTGTGTAAAGTTTCCTGCCAGTAGTGATACTATGCCATTTCATTCTAATACACATGTCGCATAACCCTGCGAATATAAAGGAGCAAATATACATAGCGATGTATGGCAGCGCTGACATCAGTCCCGTCTCCTTAATGTTGAACTTAAGGACATCAGAGAAGTATTTAGGGAGGTCCGTGATCATTGTGAAGTATCCCCAGTCATGACCGACCTGAAATTAAAGAGCAGTTGTTGATTGCGGCTTATTTTCGTCTTAGTTTCTTAGTTTTTTTTTTTATTTAGGAGATTGCTTTATAAGTAAACAGCCTTCAGTAGAGGTTAGCCGTATGGGCGCTACACACTAGGCTAGTGGCTACCTAACCCTCGGAGCATCATATTACACATCACAGGTTGTACCACCAGGCGGTGTGTGTAGCGTATTGGATAAGCAAGGTACCCTTAAAATGGAAAAAGTAGGTTGTAGCGAATTCCAATCTGTCATTTTGTACAAAAATAATGGCATTTTAGCAGCATAGTTAGATACCTACTTTAGACTTTTTATGCTGTTTGCAACATCATTATGAAGAAATATTATTAAACCTATATCCTTGTTTTATCATAAAATCAGGAAAATTACAAAGTCGCTTGCTATTTCGCAACTCAATGGACCAATGGCATTCACAAATATATTGCACCTATTGTTTTGAACTCATAAACTAAACAATTCAATTATTAAAACGCTTTTGCTGCAAAGCAAATGTTCTACAAATCAACATTCGCGGTCAAAGATAAAATTACTGTTCTATTATACCTCAGCAATCAAAGTAATAGTTCGACGAGAACGGAAACATTTAACTTACAGCGGCTAAAATAAGGACCCATAGAGGTAGTGATCGCAGAAGAGCCTTAAATGGTACAGGGTCAAGTTTTCTGTGAAGACCTGACGCAGCCACATTTTTATTAAGATAGTCTTTCTCATCGTCGGATATGAACGGATGAACATTAGGTGTGCTGTAGCAAAGAAAAACCTGAAAAAAAATATCTTCATTTAATTGACGGACAGTGCAAATATAAGCTATATAGCCATGTGCAAACATACCCAAAAAATAAACCATATAACTCCAAGGCCTCCAAAGAAATAGAAGACTTTCGCCCAATCACCTCCATCGTTTAAAATCAGGCCAGAGAGGTACGGACCAAAAATGTTGCCTATTTGTGCCCCACCGAAAATCATAGCGCCAAACCTTGATCGTTCTGATGGAGGAACCCATCTCGCCATGAGGAGTACGAAAGCTGGTGTCACTGGACCCTAAAAATTTAAACTTTTTCTATATTGTTTACTTACTTAACCTAAAACTGAATAAGCCACCCTTTAGACTCATAAAAACAACTGAATCTAAGGAAACTAACCTCACCACAACCTTCAATCACTCTAATAATGAATAAACCTGTAGCTCCTCCGATGGTTACCGCCCATGGTGTCAATATAGTGGCCACTGATGTGACCAACAGACCTATACCAACTGTCCACTTCCCTCCAAACTTTTCAGCAAGAAGACCACCAGGTAGGTGAGTTATGACATAACCGTAGTAAAATGCACTGAGAAGAAATCCTTGCGTTGCTTCGTCCCAGTCGTAGCGCTCCCGACCCTGTGAAGAAATAAATACAAGCAAGTGCGTTACGATAGTACCTACCTAGTTAAACTCCCTTCAACTTAATTTGCGAAATGTTAGTTTTATACAAACTTTAATTCCTCCGCTGTACTTCGGAAATTTCTTTCTTAGCGTGCGCTTGTAACCTCATCCTTCACAGTTCTCTACTACAAATAGTGATTTGTGTAGGTCTAACAATGTAAGTCTACTTTTTAGCATTTCCTCATAAATTTATAAAGTTATAGCAGCAAAACGTTTTCTTACGCACCGAAGATAGAATTTTGTACCTCATATACAGGACTAGGAGCCAGCACACTTGTATTACTGGCTACTGGTACTGTGGTATCAGGGCAGGTCTCTCCCACAATAAGCTCCGAAGATTCGGCATGTAACACCATCTGTGTGATCGTCATACTGAGACACACTCGCATCGTGAACGAGTTTGCCAAGGCGAATAACCCCAGGATACCGAGTATGTACCTCTGGGGTAATATAAATGCTGGAAGAAGAATAATCTCATTAAAATCTTTTTGACTAATGAAATGCAGTGGTTGAGTCAGTTTGTATTCTTTATTTCTTTATGACACTAAATGACCAGACTACAGGCGTTTTCTTGTGTCTTAATTATGAATACTTAGTTTCTTTCTCTTTTTTTTACGTTTTTGCTTTTATAAAAACCTTCTTACATTATAAATACATCAAAAAAAATATTAACAAAATTGGTCCAAAATTTACACGTGGTGCCGTGACCGAGGGAAATAGGAATTAACTTTTATAATCTATATCTATATAAGAGCTTAACCTGACTGACTGACTGACTGACTGATTTATCATCGCCCAGCCGAAACCGCTGAAGCTAGAAAGCTGAAATTAGGAAGGTGGATTCCTTTTATAACAAAACCACCCACTAAGGCAGGATTTTTGGAAATTCCACCTCTAAGGGGGTGAAAAAGGGGGAAAACGTTAGTATGAAACTTTTATACGCGTGGAGCGATTTTCATGAAACTTTGTTTGTGCACTATAAATAAAAAATGAACGAAAACTTGTTTCAGGATTTTTCATAATAACCTTCAAAATGGGGTCAAATGTGGGGTCAATTTTTGTATGGGAACTTTTTAACGGGTGGTGCGATTGGTTTGAAACGTTGTTTGTGTAATGTAAATGCAAAATGAGTGGACACGTGTTTCAGGATTTTTCAATATAACCTTCAAAAAGGGGTCAAATGTGGGGTCAATGTTTGTATGAGAACTTTTTAACGGGTGGTGCGATTTGTTTGAAATTCGGTTTATATACATACTTTAAGTGAACAAAGTCGCGAGCGGGACAGCTAGTAGTAAATAAAACGTTTGTCCATAAATAGGTCCTTAGATGAATATGTTAATTATAAATAAACAAAACTCACCCTTGTTCAAGCAAAACCTCCATCCTGTCAGGACCATCACTTCAGCTTATCATTCAAACAGTTAAGAATATCAGGCTGTTGTGTGCATGTAGGTACGCGTTTGTACATGTGTGTACATTTGTATTAATTTTTGTTACTTTCTATATTCCATATAACAATACGGAGCAACACCTTGGCAGCATATCAGGTTATGAATTAGATATGAAATCTTATGCTCTCCAACTGTCTGTAATAAAAGTTGACAATCTCGTCAAGAGTGAATTTATGTTTTAAAAGATTGGATTCTGAACAAATTGTATTGTGATTTTCATTATAAAACTTAAAAGTAAAAATATAATGATAAAACTTTAAAACTATTGTTAATTCGAGTATAATTAGTATTATTTTTACTAAGGTATCTCAATGTAACACTATAAGTAGCTCGTACGCGCTACCATTTAGTGATAGTGCGGACTAGTTACTTTTGTTACCGTGTCTGTTTCGTCACTCTTATCAAGTCCTTGGTTATTATAGAGATGCGCGCACGTTACGACTTGACACTGGGTGACATCTCCATACATAAAGTGACGAAATAGTCACGGCGAAAAAAGTAACTCGCGCGCAAATTCAGCTTACGGAACCATAAAATAAAACAACCATCCAGACAAAACAAGATTATGTCAAAGCGAATAATTATCTTATCTCAAAGTATAAAACTCTGCACTTCCAATTTAAACCAATAGCAAACCTGCAATACTGTGTTCTACACAAAACACTGAAGCTACACATTTTTAAGTTGAACTGTCATTTTGATAAACAAGTTTCATGTTTAAGCTAAAAAAATATACGATCAAATTACCTCCTCCTTTTTTAAATCGGTTAAAAAACGTCTGAATTTCGTAAATAGGCTAGTCAAAACGCCAACTTTATTCTCCTTTTAGCTCCTTATAGCCTTGGATCAGACAAACTTATGTGTGAATCCGCTAAGTATAATTATTTTTTTTACAAAAACACAAATACCTTTTGGGTCTATAGTGTTTTTAAATCTTAATTTAGTATGACTAAACACTAGGTTTTCGATATTAATTCCTTTTTAACACATTTTTTTTTATTCAAGATATTTATATTCATTGTATTTAGGACTTAGAAAAAAAAAAAAAAAATATTGGCAATATTATAATCATACAAGGAAGATAATATACATAAATTATAACAGTAAGCATGGTAGTTCAGTAAAACCTGATCGAAAAGGATTTTCCATTTGAAAATAATTTTGGTATGCGTAGCACTCTTAAACTGTGGAGGAAAACATTTTGAGGAAATTGACTTAAATATCAAAAATTCGAAAATGTATGTCATTGCTAATTATACGGCGATAGGCTTGCAACCTGTTAATTGCGGAATAATAATTAACTACGCAAACACGAGTAATACATTTGTTAGACGTACTCGTATCATCTAAACGAGATATATTTATCTATTTGAGGTCATCCAACAGTTGTTACACACATAAAAAATAAATTTCCAGATCTATCTTATTGGGTAGTACTCATTGATATAGTCACTTGTTATTAATTAGGACACCATAGCGTGTTAGCTTTCTTTTTATCACACAAATTTTAGAATCTGTGTAGAATAAAGTATAAATAAATAAATAACAAGAGATCTGAAGCAATGTTTTCATGTTATTTTCGTATTTATAAATAGAAATTAAAAAAAAACTTGAGAGGTGTCAAGGGACAACAGGATGGAACGAAGTTCCTTTCCTTGCTTTCTATGAGAGAGAGAGAGAGAGACAGACAAAGAAACACGCGCACGCCGCACGGCTTACAACTATAGCAAAAAGTGTCGTGACAACTCTTCGGGAGAATTTTTTCCGTCTAGCCCCCTTTCACAACGTCCGATAAGGAACTTCGTTCCAAAAAATATGCAAATATATGTATAAACACTCATCGGCGATGGATAGTTACATATTTCTGCCTTTTGATATAGAAACTTTTGGTCCGTTTGGACCAAAAGCATGGCTTCTATTCAAAGAGCTTTCCAAAAGATTGATAGACGAGACCAACGATTCAAGGGCTGGTACTTACCTCGATCAGAAAATCAGTATAGCTATCAAACGAGGTAACTTTGCCTGCCTTTTGGGTTTTCATTGACTGCGGTCATTGACTTGAACTGTGTTTTCTACTTATGTAAATGTATATTGTATGTAAATAGTATATTGAATTTGTTGCTATTATTTAATTTTGCTATAGAGCACTGGTGTGTAGTGGTAGCGCCCCTACCTCACGATCGGGTCGAGGGTTCAAACCTGGTCGTGCACCAAAGAGTTTTTCTTTTCAAAAAAAAATGTGCACAATGCCAGTGCTCTTAAACAGGAAACCAGCAATACCCTAGAACTAAAAATACGAAGGTGTGTGTCATAGTTTAGTATGTATTCTTATAAGCGGCGATTGGCTTGCAACCTGCCACGTACGAAATTCTAATCACTGTGCAAAATGTCGTCATGTGCCAAATATCATGGACGTGCCTCTGACTACCCCTTCGAGATATCCTAAAAGATCAAAGTAACTAGAAATCAAAGGAGATATCTACCGAGCCTGGGAATTACAGTCGTGATTATTTTTGAAAATTAATTTTCTTTGCAAATATTGGAAAAATAAGTAACAAGTATCGTAATAAATTAATCCTTTATTATCTATACGTAAACAGTGTCATTTCTTCTCTTTTTTCTCTTTAGTCGGTTCTTCGGCGTCTTTATTATTCGATGGCAACTGTCCATGCTTCCATCCATCTGGATACCCGTGTTGTTTAACGTCGTCCCACCAAACCTGGTCACCTTGTGCGAAGAGGATGTAAATAACGTTTGTGAATACAAGCACGCCGAGGCACACCCAGAACGCTACCCGCCATTGTTTCAGAGTGGACTGAAAAAGAAGAAAAAAAATGTGTTTTTCAAAAATTTTTTGGGACTAGAAAAACTGCGCTGAATACCTACAAACTCAAGTTGTTATCGCCATTCTTTCTTTCATGTAGGTATAAAGTCAATTTTTCTATTATGGCAACATTTTTCTAGCATAAAACAGAATTTAGCTTTTAACAAACGCACTCAAACGTAAAAACAACTTGAGGAAACTGGCACACCCTAGAACTACTTTATATTTGTAGGTATTTATCATTTAGTTAATACTGTAAGGAACGATAAGCTTGCAACCTGTCACGTACACACTGTGCAAAACGTGAGGACGTATAGTTCATACAACGGATCTAGGCAATTGTGAAATTAGCCACAGGTGCGAGTTTGCGCATGTTGAGTTCCTTCCCCCCCTCCTCATACCTCCAATTGCTCCCGAAAAACGATACTGCGCAGCTCTTGCGGCTAACTTCACGAATGCCTAGATTCGTTGAGCCAACTAAACCAAACTATATTCATTCAAAGGTCTAAGTAACAAGAGATGTCACTTCTAAAGCTGAGAATTACGGCACCTGCGTTGAAATTATTTTTTGAATAAAGAAATTATAATATTTACATCTGGTGTTAAAAAGCCAATCAGATACGGGGATATAATCCCGGAAATAGCTGCGATTCCGTTCACAAGGGCTGTCGTAGTTCCGGCATAGTTGGGTGTGATATCCAGAGGGTTTATCTTCATGCCGCTGTAGTAGGCTCCCATCAGCGTCATGGCGAAAACAAACCAGAAAACTGCGAGCGTGGTGTCACAACCAGAGTAGGACGCTAGGAGAATGCAAATACCAGGGCCCGTTGCAGCTGAAATATAACAATCATTATAATATATATTTGACGACCTCAGCGGCGCATCGGGCTAGAGTCTGGATGCGACTCAAGAGGTTGCGGGTTCGATTGCCGCCTCGGAACAAATTTGTGTACGATCTGCAGAAATTTGTTCCGTTGATCTGGGTTTTTACTATGTATATTTAAAAAAATATACCCTTCTATGTATATAATGTATCAAATATATCAGTTATCTAGTACCCGTAACACAAGCTTTGAGTAGCTTACTTTGGGGCTAGATGATGCTGTGTGGACTGTCCAGCATTATTTATTTATTTATATTTTTCATAGTGCGGCAGTTTTCATTAACTCTTTTGCCAATAAAATGAAGGTACCTACCATAAACATTACAATTTCATTACACTAAAGTAGGTAGAGAACTACTAACATAATAAAAAATAATAATTGTCTGAATATTGCAAAACTGTCTGTTATAGTTTTCCGTTTATCTATTGTAATGCACGAGTTCATACTGAGTACCTACCTACATTGTTATTCACTTTGTAATATAAATACATACATAAAATCGTAAGGTTACTGACTGGCTGAATCAACACGGTTTTTTACAACTGCTGTGTGTTAATATGTCAACCAGTTAATCAGTCAGTAACGCAGAGGAGTATTATCTCAGCAAACTTAATAAAACGTACAAGGGGGACCAAGTTCGGTACGAACGGCGTTAAGAGTTGACAGTGACGTCGATAAAAGAGCGGTATTCAATTTTATACTATAAGTACCTATTTTGAAGAAGATGATGAAGATTCTTACCAATCGTTGTGTAAAGTTTTCTAGCAGTCGTTATGCTATGCCATTTTCTCTTTATACAGAAGTCGCACACCAGCCCGAAGAAGAATGAGGCTATCCACATAGCGACGTACGGCAGAGAAGACAAGGTTCCAGTAGATCTGATGTTGAACTTCAATACGTCTGTCATGTACTTGGGCAGGTCAGTGACCATTGTGAAGTAGCCCCAGTCGTGACCGATCTGTAAAAACAACGATTGATATCAGCTTTATCTTCAGCTTATTTTGCCGATCCTAGACCCTGAATAGAATAATCCTTGTACGATACCTTGTACGCTATTGTTTGGATGCAGAATATCAGACACAGTGGTGGTGGTACACATCCACCACCCTAGAGTCCCTACCACCTAATGAGACACACAATTTTGATTCCAGTGATATGGTGTGAATAACAATAAATCGCTTATTTTACTTGCTATAGTGTAACATGAGTCAAGGACAACCGGAAATTCAACATTTTTCACGGTGTTTTTTTGTGAGTTTGGAGCTGACACTGTCAGACCTTAACTAGTCCAGAATAATAAGTACAAAAATACACCTTCAAAAATAAATATACTGGCATTATTATGTTTTTGAAAATGAAATCAATAAAGAACTCTAAGGCAAAGTGTAGATATACATTATTTCGCATTCTTAGACATTCTTTACTCCATAAAAGTAAAAGCTTAATTACTCATTGACATAATTAAAAATAATGAAGAATATCAGAGAAATATTAGAACACAAACTTTTTAACACTTAAAAGGGTCTACGTACCGCAGCAATAATAAGAGCCCACAGTGGCATGGAGCGTAGCAACGCCTTCCATGGAGTAGGGTCAAGACTTTGCTTCTTGCTGTGGATAAGAGCATCAACATTCTGGTTCAAGAACTCCTTTTCAGAGTCCGAAATGTAAGGGTGGGTGTTTGGTGTACTGAAGCAGAGGACCGTCTAGAAATAATAACAAACAATACCTATTAATCAAAAAGCAAAAAATGTATAAACAATAAAATATTGGTGAACATTTCACACAGCGCCATCTAGCTTAAAACTAAGCGAAGACTAATCATCGAATCACTTTAACTAAAGTATAACCAACTTTTAAACGATGTTTAGAGAATTCGGTTGTTGGAGAACTAATAAAGGGGCCAAAACATCTAAATTGCCATAAAATCATTTTTGTAAAAAAATATAAAATTCACAGCCATTATCAGATGAGAATGGAAATAGGTTTTCGACTTTATGTAAATTGTAATTTTCACATAGAGGCAGAAAAAAAATTTAAACGTTTCTTTTTTGAAAGAACTAATTAAAATAAAATAATTAAAATATACACTTACAACATTGATTTTGACTTGGACTTATTATATGAATCAAGAACTTCGATTTTATTAAAAGATCGATGTTCGGGCCGTTCCATAATGATTGAGCAAACAAATCGATTCACACAAAGTTTATTGCACTGTTTATATCTTCATCATCATCATCTTCCTGCCCCTTTCCACGTCATGTGGGGTCGGCACAACACGTGATCTTCTTCCATTTCCCTCTATCATTCGTCATCTCAGTACTCACTCCTTTCTTACCCATGTCGTCTTTTACACAATCCATCCATCTTTTCTTTGGCCTACCTCTACCCTTGTATCCATCCACATTCATATCTAACACTCTCTTCGTCACATGACATTCATCTCTTCTCATAACATGCCCATACCACGCTAACCTATTACTCCTCATTTTTTCTGTTACCGGTGCCACTTTCAGACTTCCTCTGATATACTCATTCCTTATTTTTTCCATCCTTGTCACTCCACACATCTATCTCAACATTCGCATCTCCGCCGCATGCACTCTTTTCTCATCAGTTCCCTTGGTGGCCCAACATTCAGACCCATACAATACGACAGGTCTTATGATCGTTTTGTAGATTTTCCCCTTAATTTTTAGGGGCATTCTCGGATCACACGTAGTTCCTGTGACACGTAGTTATATCTTGTTATGTAAAATTAAAACTAAATTTATATTTTGACAAATTTTACGATCTAAAATACCAATAAAAAGATCGCTTTCAATATTTAAAAGATGCTCTCTAAAGCATGAATTTAAATTATCTACTACTAAAACTTTGTCTATATACTCGTACTTACCCATAATAAAAACCAAATAATGCCAAAACCTCCAAACATGTAGAACACGTTCTCCCAGCTCCCCTCGTGCATTATAAGTCCAGAGAATACGGAACCAGCAATGTTTCCAATTTGAGCGCCCCCAAAAACGATAGCTCCTATTCTGGCTCTCTCTGCTTTTGGTGCCCATTTCGACAACATTGACATCAGTGCTGGCATTGTTGGACCCTTAAAACAAACCAATTCTTGTAAAACTAGTAACTTATGATGTTGTGAAAAAGTTTCAATAAGGGTGATTTTCGACAAGCATTACAAAGTTACGTTGCAGGTTGAAGTTACAGGCGATAATAAGCAGTATTGATATTGGTTAAAGAAGCTTGTGGGTAAAGATTCTCATCACTGAGAAGTAGGTATCATATAACTCCGTTTAGTAAAACATGCTATTGACTATCATTGCTATTTATCTAACTTGAAGTGTTTTTAATGTTATTTAAGTCTATATTTACCGAAATTTTATTTAATTGGCATAATAGTCAACCCAATGTGTTACATTTACGGCTTTCAAATACCTACATAGGAATAGTTTAAAGTCAGAGCCCATGTTTCAATTCGGTAGTAATTATATATTTATTCTTATTCATTAGTTACGTTTACTATCATACCTCTCCAAGTCCTTCAATAACTCTTAAAATAAATAGAGCCGTTGCTCCTCCAAGTTTGACTGTGATCGGAGTGATGATGGTGCAAACTGCAGTCGACAAGAGTCCAAAGCCCAGCACCCATTTACCGCCAAACCTCTCAGCTAGCATTCCTCCGGGAACGTGGGTAAGTATATAGCCGTAATAGAATGACCCAAGCAGGACCCCTTGGGTTACTTCGCTCCATTCGTATAACATAACCTGGGGATGAAAATCTTGCGTGAATTCTCATATGCAATAACTCACGTAGAGCAAGATTTGGTTATTACTAGGTAGGACTCTTTGGCGAGAGTCTGTATTGATTAGTACCAACAGATGGTTCGATACTTAGCACTAGGTACTGTTAAGATTTATATACGAGTATAAAGGGTAACATAGCAAGTAAAACTAAGTAATTAGGGTGCATCGGTAGGGTTTTAGTAATAGAAATAGACGTAACAAGTCTACTACAAGTTACTAATTTTATAAAAATAACGAGGAACTAGCTGTTACCCGTGACTTTGTCCGCAAAAATTCATCAATATTTCATTATAAATTCTCAAATTTTTGATATCGGCTGATTGGGAAATTTCTATGGAGAGCAAAAAATGGTCTCAACCCCATCCAAAAACTGACTGAGCCTAGCGTTCCTTAACCATACGTTTATACTTTCAACGCTTTCAAGATTATTTTTTGAAACAAAAGTTAGCCAATTTCCTTCTCCAGGATATAATCTATCTCGTTGCCAAATTTAATTACGATCCGCTCGGCCATTTAGTCGCAAAAAGGTAACAAGAGTTCTTTTCACATAACCACGAGGATTTTCACTAGTGATTGAGAAAAGAGAAAATAAAAGAGTTTTACAGGTTTTAAAACGGCGAGTTAGGTTTACCATCACGTATGGAATGTTGAAGTCAAAGCAAAACGTGACAATATGCCAATTTAGACTAGCATCGTATTAGGGGTTATGCTCTATTCTTACACTCTAAAGAAATGAAGTGCAATGATAATTACAATGAAATTAATACAATGTTATTGACGGAGGACACGATCGTTTATGTTGAGACGCTGGGCACACCTGGCAAAAAATATCCTCTAAAAAAAGAATATTCATTACGCAAGATATTTGAGAAAGATGAGTAGATGACGCTTGAAGCAGCTGATAAGAAACAAAACAAGTCTTTACTATCTGCGCTATTGAAAACATTGAAGAGCTAGTATTTATTAAGGATTTAGATAGTTACGCTGGTGTCGTTGGCTTAACTTAGAATCCTTTTGGAGTGGACGATATGAAAAAGTACAGCCAGGAAATTACTATACTGTCGTCGTTTTGAAAACCCAAATAACGAAACTGTTACCCTACGCTGTTTTACGCTCCTAAGTACGTATTTCAGATTAAAACATAATCTCACCTCATCTACAACCGCCGTCGAGTTTGCAGAACTTGATCCATTTACTTCTAAATTTAGATCGGGACACGCCAACGGGTCAAAGTGCTCGTCGCCTTCTACCGCTACGTTCCTCCTGACCATCTGTGTGATTGCCAAGTTCAGACATACCCTCATCGTGTAGGCGTTAGCTATGGCCAGCAGGCCCATAATAGCAAGAACATATCGCTGTGGTATAATGATCACTGAAACAAACATTGTTATGTAATTGCATTCTGCACTAGAGGCGACCTCGATGCAGCCACCGGTAGCACAATTGAGGTGGCCTCCTATAATTCAAAAACCGTCCGTGAAATATCAACACAATAAGACGCATTCTACCTCGTACCTACTAAAACAACACTTAATAAAATCACAGCTATACGAGTAAATGAAAGAACTTATAGAATCAGTTCCGTCGAACAAACAAACAAAACAATTTTGTATTTGTTTTTGTTCTCCGTTTCATTTTGGTGAATATTTACATGCTCACCCTTATGGGAGAGAAACAATGAAACACAAACCAAAACTATTTGATGCGGTTAGCTTTTGTGTTTCAATTCAACTTGTGCAGCCACAAAGGTATTTTAAATGGAAAAGAGTTTGTGATCGGGAGTTAATAAATTTTCAACTTTGCTAGGAGGTTAGCAGAGCGTAAGTACAATAATATAAATCTTAAAACCTAAGCATCAATCGTTCATTAAGCCGGTCGCCTTAGTTAAAACCAAAACAAAATTATGTGCAGTATTATGAACACTGATAATAAAATAATCCTTTGTGCATATTATCAAAATATTATTTGGGAGTAAGTAGTCTCACTGATTGTTTAAACATCCTGATGATGTGCACCAGTATGCCCGTACTTATAAAATGTTGGCGGATCTTTACAAATTAGAAACCAGCGAAAGATTTTATAAAAATTTTATACTTACTTAAGTTACAGTTAAACTAGACAAATAAAGTAGCGGGTGTTTTACTAGTCGCTCTATAAACTTCTTACTTCAAAGTTGAATGTTGATGGTAATTATAATTACTTAGAATTAAGGATCCAAGACAAGGTTTTACAAGATAAGGGATTTATTATTCTTTCTATGCTTGCTCTTACCAGCATAAGGAAGTATTTTCTAAAGGAAGGTCAGAAATACTTATGATTATTACCTACTTATCATATTTTAGCCGTAGCCAGTCTTAGCCTAATTTTCCACAGAGCGGCTTAATAAAAATACCTTCTTTGGTCCTGTTTATTTGTTTTAAGTATATTGACCTAAGATTGATCCCAATGATATGCTTACATGTAACGTAAAATCAGTTGTTTATTTTTCTAATTTGACATTCGCGGTGGATTCCTTCTTCTGAAGTGAATTTTCCCTTTCATGTTCAATTTATATCATGTTCGTGTTGATCTTGTTTCCTTTTAATGGCTAAGAATGACATGACATGATGCATGAATGAGTGTCATATTTTTTAAGAGCCTACTTAAAGATAAATGGAGTATTTGAAAAATTACAAATCAAGCCGTCTTCACACTGTGAAGTAGTCGCTAAAAATTGTATGTTAATATGTAGATAAAGCCGAGTTGTCATAACACATACTTAATTAAACGTTTTTATTCAAAGAAAGTTAAATATTTTGCGATGAAATTTCATTACGTAATGTCTTCAAAATCAAAAATAAAAATACAAAATACAGTAGATGGATTTGTCAATATAATAAAATAATAAAAGATAACAATTTCCATTGTTGACATAAGAACAGTTATGAGTTAACAAGTGAATTAACATAATAAAAATGATAAAAATTTAACACGTGCATAATGTCTCAGATATTAATACCACGTAAAGGTCTAGTCTTTGGCTTCAAATTGATGAAGGATCTAATAAAAATTAGTCCACTTTATAATTCTATTCATTTTAAAGTTATGGACGTTTTATAAAATAATGGAGTAAGCACCGAGGCAAATGTAGTGAGGTGATAGGAAGAATGCATGAAAGTAAAAATCATTGACCTTGTAGGATTCTCTAGGTATCAAAAACTATAAAACTACCGTAGCAAGAACCGTAAGAAGAAACTAGTGTTTATATTTCCCATATAAACACTAGTTTCTTCCCGCGTTTTTGCGTGCGTGGCATCAACATTAAGTTAGTTTACAATGTCGTTCCAAATTATAAAACACAATATTCCAAATTTAATTTACCAGCTGTATTGGCATGATTGAGCAGCTAATAAACTTAAAAATCCAAAATTTTAATAGGATTATCCTGCCTGACATTCGACCATAATGCTACCGATTTTGCCAGAACACTCTACCGATATCGTGCTAACTTATATCACTAAACTTGTTGAACTGACGATAGTGGGTTTCACCTTAGTTTTACTGCTAAAATACTGTGAAATTGATTATAAATGTAGATTTATGTCGCCTAAATTTATTGAAATTTTAGGACGTATAAAATTGGACTATTCAAGAACCAGTTGCATTACGCAGGCGACAGGTTTGTATTTAACATTTTATTATTATCATGGAGAATTTATGTGTATGAATTTATGATAATTTGGCTGATCATCAAACAACATTATTTGAATAAAATAAATTTAGTTCAGTTTGAGAAAATACCTAAATGAGTATTTGCAAATTGCGAAGATTTTTTTATTAGAAGGTGTAATGATATTATTTTTATTCATCGAAGAAATCTGATATTTACTCCACCTTTATCTTCACCACCTCAGAACACCCTCACTGATCAGCTAACCTGTTCTTTGTATTACCATCGAATTCTAACAAAATTCCTCTTTCTCATGCAAATTATAGTCACTCAAAATCCAGTTTTTATAATAGTATTATTCAAAATGCTGATATAAAAATACGGTAATTTCTTTAAAAAGTAAAATATTACTCACGTTTTGATAAAACAAGTTTCCATCCTGTCAACATGGTTCCACTCTGCAGACCTAAAAAAGAAAAATATCACAATAGTCTAAATCCACATTTGCAATTCACGTTTGCGAGGCACAGACACGACCCGTCCATTCAAAGCGTAATCAGGAAAACAATCTGCAGTTCTCGAGTTAAGGTGTTTTATTGAAACTGTGCTACCGTATCGTCAAAGGCGTCTTTAGATACTCTTGAATTGTATTGCACCATTGCTAAGGGCAAGTTTCCATCAAGGTGTCCAAAATTGCCTGCGACGCAAGAGGTTGCGGGTTCGATTCCCGCCGCGGAACAAATTTGTGTACGATCTGCAGAAATTTGTTCCGTTGGTCTGGGTGTTTTCTATGTATAATAAAAAATATCTATGTATTAAATATATCAGTTATCTAGTACCCATAACACAAGCTTTGAGTAGCTTATTTTGGGGTTAGATGATGCTGTGTGGATTGTCCAGCATTATTTATTTATTTATTATATTTATTAATTGTGTCAAATAGGTGTCTATAAGTAGAGCCAAATCGGTCTCTTTTTTGGCGATAGTTTGATAGTTCGAAACATGATTTTTCTCGTAGTTTTTGTCAATTGAGTTTTAAAAGATTATAAGTTACAAAGACATCATTATAGCTATAGAGATACCATTATGACAGCAACCGAAAAACATCCAGCGATGCTCATGTACATGCTCTGGGAGAAGAATCAACCGGCACCATCTGATTTTATCACATAGAAACCCCCCAGGACGTGATCTGCCATGACTAGTTTAAAAATACATCAGTTGTTGGAAGAATATTTGCAAATGGGGTTATCGCAACCCCACCATTGTGACTGCGGGGTCACATCCAAGCAATAACCCACTTGTTTCTTTTCCCTTTGTACCCTTAACCTTACCTTACCTTTGAGGACCTTATAAACGATACAAACGACAAAGTAACGGTGGCAAAGTTCTACCCAAATATTATTTAAGTTGTTCAACAAGTTTGATACTTACGCAAGAAAAAGTTGCTTAATTATATTTTTGGTAAAAAAATGTAAGCAAACATGATATTGTTGGTCGGTTTTTTTCTCCTCCCCAATGGTGGTATCTTTGGCTTTATTCAAGGTACCTGCTTAGTTTAAACTTCAACATCCTGGATGGACAACACTGTTTGGCCCAGCAAGGTCTCAAAATTAATTTGCCCGATGTATGTATATTCTAGTATAGGGCTACCACTGGCTGGTATCAGATTTTTACGACATGTAAGCAAAATATTTATCAAGTTTATAAAGTTGATTTGAAGCATAACTTGGTATTTTCATTATAATTCAATATCAGTTATATAAGTTTATGTAAATAACTATCTGAATAAAATGAGTGGTATAATGACAATTACATTCATTTGCGATTTAAATGTTTATAACAAAGCCATCGATGCAATGATGCCCATCGGTGGCTGGTTATTTTGAAAGATCTTAAAATAACACATTATTAATTCATTACAAGATATTGAATGTACAATATGCACATATAACACGATTTTACAGTTACGGTTAATCTTTAAATACGAGCGTCAGTAATACACGTTTTCGTTCAATTTTATTGCAAATAAATAATATACTCGTGGTACCTATAACTTACTGGTATTATTTACTTTGTTTATGAAACCTTTGCCCAATAGTGGGATGAAATATTAAAAAAAAACACAAAATACTAATCAAAAGGCCAACGTGTGTTAAAATCGTTAATTACATTCATGTAAGGGAGGCCTCAATAAACCCATGGAGACTTTTGATAGTTAAGTTATTGACACGCAAAGATTACATCACCGATTACGTTATAATGCAAGTTTGAATAAATTCAGTAATATATTTTATATTATTAAAGAAAGTGTACAATGTGTGGGTTGCTAAAACTCAGAAACGCGTCCCGGATTAAGTCCAAGGGACTTATAATACGGTGTGAAAGCCCTTGTGTGTATGGCTTTAAAGTTTCGCTCTAAAAATTTCTAGAACATTCCAAAACATTCGAGAGTATTCAAGAGCATTTAAAAACATCCTGGAACATTCTAGAATGTTTTACTAAGTTTTGTCAGTAAAAAAAAAGAAAACCATTTTTCAATTCTCTCACAACCTCATGTAGTCTTTCCCAAGGAGTGCTGAGCCTTGATTTTCGTCCTTTCTTATTCACTGTACTGTCTACAGACAAGTCCATTTTTATGAGTGGTATAAAACTTTTTACTTTTTGTTAGACATACCAACCAAAAGTTGACATTCTACAATCTGTTAACGTATACAAATAGCACAGAAACCTAAACATTATGGGTTTGATTACATATCTTAACGATTATTCACATGGTCATTCCCATACATCTTTGTAGGTTTCCTATTCGGTAGCAACTGGAGTGTCAACTTATATCAAAATAGACCTTATGACTGGAATATACGAATAGTATTAGGAGCATCTGCCAAATCATTTGGCCAAATAATGGTCAACTGTAAGTGATTTACAAGACGGTTTAGATATCTGCTTGTATACACTAACGACGAGTACTTTCCTAGTATTAGACAGGTAGGTGGGTAAGTACTACAAAAAACATTGAGTTTAGCTAAGGTTTTACATTTTTGTTTAAACATGGCGTGTCAGAAATCTTATCGTTTCCTCATTCTTTACCTTTCGTAGCTATTCAAAAATTACTTAGGTTTACTAACCACTGACTGATACTATGCACAACCTTAACCTTCTACTCTGGAAACCTTGAGCTAACACCTACTTGGAAGAGCAGGGGCTTTCTTATTTTCGAAAATTTTTATCTTAAATCTTTCTTTTGAGGCTTACGGTATACTTTAGAAAGGACTATCCGTTATTCAACCATTTATGTAAAAACTTTAAAGTTAAAAATACTAACTTAAAAGTTTTTTAATTTTTTTTTAACTCTTAAGTTAGTATCATTAAATATCACCTCAGATCTCTAGTTACTTTTTTTAGTAAGTAACTAAAAATAATACTTACTTTATTTAAATTTGTTGTAATTAGGATTTCTTTTCAATAAATAAACCACCACTGGAGAACCACAAGAAATTGTAAAACACATCAATATTGAGTCGCGTGAAGAGCACTCAGTAAGATGAAGAGATGCGACTTGCGTTCTAATACTTTTTCAAATGATGTCTAAAATTTATAAAAATCGATTTGCCTTTACATATTTCATAACATTTTGTTACATTTGGATACAAAATATTTCTAAGCAATGCGACATATCTGATGTTTTTATATCACCGAGGCCGGCTCAAAAAGTTGACACTATCATTGTGATGAGATGTAGCTGATAAATATCTCGGTACAAATGCAAAACGTCACTGAAATAAACAGTCTATGATACAATCTTCGTAATACAACTGTCAGATTTTAGCGATTGACCACTTTACTAGGCGTTTCTAGCAGATAATTCTTTATCGTAAATGGCAAATTGGGCTTTGAGTTTTTAGTTGATAAGCAAAGTTTAATAAATATTAATTAGCTTCTGAACAAACAAGCAATTCTGACTATTTGGTTGTAGCAGCGGTTGTATTCCAAAACTATTTCAAGGACCGAGCCATACGCTCCACAATTCAAAATTAAATTAAGGTAAGTATGATACTTAGCTCGAACATTACTTAAATTAACACCATCCTGTCGGAGACATTCAGGTCAAGAAGATATGATATGATATGATATGATGATCATACCTCATTTCAATGGGCAAAGTTGTCTATAAAGCTGCAAATGAGTTTGATAGATTAATCCAATATATAAATTATGTTTGATCAAACTATTTTTTTATTTCACCTTTTTGTCCTACTGCTGGGCAAAGGTCTCCCCCAAATCTCCCAAAATATTTATAATAAATAAATATATAAATAAATATTGATAGACATAATAATATTACACAACACCCTCAAGCCCTAAATAAGCAAAGCTTGTACTATTGGAACCAGATTATAGCTGATTTATTAATTATATACTTTTTTTATAAATACATACATACAATACCATAAAGACACCCAGACACAAAACAAACATCTGCGTTCATCACACAAATGTTAGTCCTGGGTCGAACCCACAACCTACAGCGCAGAAGGCGAAAAAAAATAGTAAGTAAGTATTCAATATTTGTAGACATTTCATACAGCCCCGTATTCCATCAATGTATGAGAGCACTGGCATTGTGAACATTCATATTTCGAAAAAAATCCGTAGTGAAGCAGTTTTGAACCCACAATCTCAGGATCGGGCGTGGGTGCTATTACTACACCACTGTGCTATTCAAGCTCAACTCAAGCTTACCCCCTGTATAAGTCATTCACATAGGTACTAATGCTTGATAAGGTTCACGTGCTAGATAGCCAACGAGTGATATATTTTCTATTATCACATTTCAAGATACGGTTATGGCAGGCTAGGAAGCCGACTTTTCAAATTCTTCAATCTACAAACTCCGATAAAGAAGCTGTCAAGATAATAAACCTAAAGAAGAGGATATCTACATAAGGGACATCGTGTTTTTATCGATAAAGTGTTGTATCTGAATGAATTGCCAAATATCGAACAATATTATCATAATACAATCCACTTGATCAGTATTGGCTTTACGAAAACGCATTTAATTCGAGATATTTTCAAGCCTCGCCTTTATGTCATATTGGCGGGGGATCAGTTATGTAAGATAACAATAAAACCTTATTGCTAATTGTTTTTTTACATAGGAAAAGTTATGAAAACACTGCTTTACTGGGGTAATGGGGAAATCCCGATTGATGGTAGACACTGACATTGAATTAAGTTCAAACCTGTTGAGAATTGGCCTGTATTATTTTGCAATTAATGTTATGCATGGATATTATTGTTTTCTGTTTAAATTTTAATAAATAAATAAAATAAATAATGCTGGACAATGCACACAGCATCATCTAGCAACAAAGTAAGCTACTCAAAGCTTGTGTTATGAGTAGGGTACTAGATAACTGATATATTTAATACATTATATACATAGATAGATTTTTTTTATTATACATAGAAAACACCTATACCAACGGAACAAATTTCTGCAGATCATACAAATTTGTTTCGAGGAGGGAATCGAAACCGCAACCTCTTGCGTCACAGGCGGACTCTCGCCCGCTGCGCCACTGAGGTCGTCTCAAATGTGCAACACTAAAAGTGCTTGATAAGTCAACAAAACCGCGACCTTAGGCGCCAATGAGTATAAAAGATCACAAACACATCAACCTATCGAGGAGGATGTGGTTTTTTTTTGTGAGGTTTATTAGGTAGTTATTGAAATACCTAATAAACCTAACTAGTCTAGGACAAAGTGTTGAAAAGTGCCAATTTCGCATAGAGCGCGTGCAACTGGCTTCCTGAGTACTTTGGTTAACGCACTTAACTCTCTTATATATACCTACTTTATCAATGCATGTTGCGTATTTTCGCTACATTTTGCACAGGTAACATGATCGATTAGATAATATTTTATCAATGAGTAATAAGAAGGTATAGGTACCTACCATTTTGTATGACCATGTCATATTGGCTCTTTGGACAATGTTTCTACTACTAAACTGAACTAAAATTTTTACAGTAGGTATAGTAGTTAAGTATGCACTAGAAATTAAATGTCAGTACGTACCAGTGGTCTATAATAGGTCAGTACCTATATTTAGCCCACATGTCAAAAGTCTATTAGATTCACCGTTTCAGCATTACAGCCATAATCCGGTCCGGGGACATAGGTCTTTAAGTCAAATTACCGACCTGCACTTATGACTTTATGTTAAAATAGCAACATACAAAATGGCACTTTTTTTGAACTCATTTTGGATAAAAAATTGTTTTCAAATTTTCTTTCAATTTACTACTCTTAAACTACAAGAAAAACTTGGATAGGCTCATGGTTATTATTACAGACAATACTCGGGTACTATAAGGGTGCTCTACTTTTGAACTTCCGCTTAAACTTTTTTACTCCTAGGACACCCTGCACATCGAAGTTTACATCAAAAGTTTACATCAATGATCAAACCAAAAAAAAAGTTTAAAACATGCGCAACGCCATCTTTTGGCGTGATTGTGTACTGTATCAAACTATCTGTTAATAACTTTTGTTAGTTCGTCTCAAACTAAGGTGACTTTGAATTTATCTAGTCCACTAGTTGGCCGTAAGATGTCTCTGTATTTCAAGATCTTAACTGGACGAACAAGAAAACGAACAGTTGGCAGCAGATATGGTGATAAAACTTTTCATACCTACTGAATATAGTTTTATTACGACGTTTTTTTTTTTGTGACGTCCTCAGTGGCGCAGCGGGCAAGAGTCCGCCTGCGACGCAAGAGGTTGCGGGTTCGATTCCCGCCTCGGAACAAATTTGTGTACGATCTGCAGAAATTTGTTCCGTTGGTCTGGGTGTGTATGTATAATAAAAAAATATCTATCTATGTACCTATATCATGTATTAAATATATCAGTTATCTAGTACCCATAACACAAGCTTTGAGTAGCTTACTTTGGGGCTAGATGATGCTGTGTGGATTGTCCAGCATTATTTATTATTTTATTATTTTTATTCTATCAAGGATTTCTCATAGGTCTTTAGGTCCTTGCGCTGTTTTGGTTTTGAATATCATCAGGCCATAACAAAGTTATTTCCTGTTCTTCTCTGACTTAGGTTAGACTGGAACTGGCATTTAAATTCACTCCAGAAGTCAATGTTTCTTCTTATTTAAATTTTATTTAGATTTTTCTACTTTTTGTACCATCTATGTAGGTACTTACATACCTACTACCTGTAACTAAGCACCTACGGACGAACGGAGTAAATATTGTTAATTCAATAATACAAAAATCTTCTTTTTATATAATAGTAGTAGGTATAACGTAGGTATTCTTTATTATATAATAATTATTATAACTTGGCTACTACTTAGGTACTTATTTTCTTAAGCTAAAGAAGGCCATTCTGTTGTTCCATTGACTTACCTAAAAAATGCTAAAATATGCACGATCTTATTACGTTTACGAGAAAGGCTAAATTAACTTAACATTTCTAGATGATAGATTAAAAAAATTGATATTTTCTAATATAAATTGAATTTATTTCTTACCATGTTTGTCAGCAAGCTAAAATAACTTAGTACCTACGTCGATAACATGTCAGTTTAGTCAAATTTAGTCTTTGAGGTAAACAAAAAAATCGTGCGTAGGTATATTATAAATTCAGAAGATCCAAACTGCCAACAACAAAAGAGAAAATTCTTATTAAATAATTTAACGATTTATTTACAGTGAGAATTAGAGCTTATGAGTACTTACCTACTAACTTAAGTATATTAAAAAAAATCGTAATTTTTAACGTAGGTTCTTTTTCTAAGTTTCCTCGCACTTTCAAATTAGTAGGATAGGTACCTAGAGGACACGTAAAAATATTTATACTGACCAGAGATATTCATTAAATAGAAAAAAATGCGTTACACGTAATAATTACATTTTTATTGATTGTTCTTGTAGTTAAATTTGTAATTCAAATAAATATACTTTTTACATATTTTTGTTGCATAGGTACATAAAGTATTCCAACCATTCTAAACCTATATAAAAGTGCCCGGAAACTTTGAAAAAAAAAACAAAATGGCGTCGGGTGAATATGCCAGCTTCCACTAAAGAGTTCAGACACCATTAAAAGGAACTTAGATCATCTACTTTAAATGGCGTGAGCACCGTCTCTCCGTTTCTACCGATCAACACTTTAGTGGTAAAGAGACCTCTCTTCCAATCAATCGGGTACCCGTTTTTTCTGACGTCATCCCACCAGACTTGCTCTGTCTTTATAAAGCGAATAAATATTGCTAGTGATATAATAATAACGCAGCAGATAATCCAAAAATATATCTTCCATTGAGATAAAAGCGCCTGAAAAACATAATATAATAATGTAAAAGTAAATTTGTATAAATACAGTAAAGTATACGAGTATAATAATAAAACAATATTATGTAGGTACTTTATATAATTAATCAATGTTTGGACGTGCCTCTCAATTCTCTATGGCCTCTGACTCTCTTTTAGAAACCCTTAAAGATCTAAATAACTAGAGATCGTGATCGAAGAAGATGCCTAATTCGGCCAGGAGAATTATGGTACCTAGATCATGTTTTTTTTTAAAAGTACGAGTCATATTATCTTTAATGTTCCCAAATTCAATACTCACTTCAGAAACAATCAGTTTATTTAATGCGGGCATTATAATAACTGAGTTTATGCCAATATTGTCAACCACGCCAAAGATACATCCCGCGTAGTTCGGGATGATATCCAACGTGGTAACCATTACACCACTGTAGTAAGCACCTAGCAATGCCATTCCCAAGAACAAGAAGAATATGGCCAGAACTGAGCTGCAGCCCGAATAAGCGATGAGTATTATGCATAGAGATGACCCGACAACTGCTGTGAAAAGAAAAAAAACCTACATACATGCTACATAATACTATGTAAGTACCTAATTTAATTAAAAACTGGTTCTAAATTTTATCATTTAATGCCTCTTTGGACTCGTTTTCGCCAGACAGCGGTAAAGTTATGAATCTAGTCTAAAATTAGAACCCAAAGCAGCTCGTTTATTTGTATCGTAGTACATATGTACATACTTTGTCATGCAAACCATAAGAGCTGGTACACATTAGGCGTTTTGAAGCGCGCGTTTTGAGAACCAGTAGTTCTTAGGTGTACACAATGCAAGCGCGCGTTTCTGATCAAACTTTTTAATTTATTTTTATTATTTGTTACTATAGCGGCAACTACAACAATATACAACAACAATATACAATTTATGAATTTGAACTGTCTACCCATCACGGATAAGATACAGCCTGCTGACGGATGGATGGACGGATGAACCGACAGACAGACGGATCGAATGACCGGTAGACGGACGGACGGATTGCGGAGGCTTAGTAATAGGGTTTGTTAGTTACCCTTTGGGTACGGAACTCTAGGCCTCATCTTCCAATTAAGTTATTTGACTTACCAATAGATGTAAAAACAATCCTCACACACTTGATTGAACAGAATTTTTTGATGATCAAAACGTAGCTGGCGAAACCGAATATTAGCGCAAATACCCACATGCACAGGTATGGCTGATATGACAGAGCAGTGCCGCTGATGTCGAGATGAAGGACATCTCTCATGAACTGCGGCACTTGTGTGGTCAATATAGTAAATGCCCAGTGTCGCCCAGTCTGAAAAGAACGATGAAAAATATATAATTATCTGACTGGCTTAAAATCTGTATTTAATCTGTAGTAGCACTGATGTATAATATGTAGAGCTCAATGTTTTTAATACCTTATCATCTATTTTAAATAATGTTTTTTTTATGAAAGAGCACAGGTGGTGTATTGGTAGCACCCCGTAGATGTCTCACGATTTGAAGGTTGTGGGTTCAAACCTGGTCGAGCACCAATGAGTTTTTCCATTTGATTTTTTTTTGCATGTTGCATTTTGCAAAGTTAGTGCGCACGCAAGTGCTATTAAATTACTAGACCGTCACTGGAAGCTTTATACATATGAGATGCATTTCCGTTTCCGTCGATATCCTACCAGTTTTAGTACTTTTATTCCTTTTAGTTTCCGGTCCCGTGGCGCCACCTGGCGGCTGCGAGTCCTTTTAGGTTTCGTTAAAAATGGACGCGCCATTATTTCTCATTGGCGTTTCGTATTCCGTCGAGACAACACCGTCTGCAACTGCTCTCAAGACCGTTGCAAGTTAATAAAATCATTTCGTTATTCAAAATTATTAGTTTAAAAATTGTGCGAACTGTAAAATAAAGTGAGTGCCTAGAAAAAGTAAGTACAAATTTATTTTTTCTTTAAGAATAAAAGCCATTATGGCTGCCTACCAGATTAGATAATAGCACGATTCCTTACATGATCATATTGTTGTATAACGGTTTTCCGTTCGGGTCATGCAGGATTATTATGTTTTTGTTGCTATTTTAATGAGTATGTACATTTTTCTAAAAGTACCCTCATTTTTAGTATTCTACTTTTATTCTAAATAGTTATGCGCAGATAGAATTTTCGTGTTTTGTTCTTGTATTGATTAATCTACCTACATAAAATCAAGATTATAATCTTGTTTTTAAATGATTGTTTCTGGATGAGATCTAACATTTGCTATTTTCAGGCATGGATAATCATGATTCCACGCAGCCAGATGCTGTAGCCGGCCCTAGTAGTCGCAAAAGGATTCGGAACAGCAGCAGCAGCAGCAGCAGCAGCAGCAGCAGCAGCTCGAACAGCAGCTCTTCAAGTTCTCCCGCACATACCAAGAACCATGGAAACGGGAAGCGATCGCGTCGTCACCGCCGTAAGAAAAGTAAGCGCACTCGTCACTCTAACCGAATGATGGACAAGCTAATCAAAGAAGTTGGTGAGTTACGCAAACATGTTTATTCGACAAATAACCATGAAACTGCTAATGGTGACAATGACCAGGTTTCTATGTGCTCTGGAGTGAGCGGAGAGCTATACGAACATCATAACACTGATGAGGGATGCCTTGGTGATGAATGTCAGAGCTCTAGCCATGACTTCACATTCGACATTGAAACCAAACTAAAGGAACCAGCAGTTCCAAAAACCCCGGATAGTTTTTTGAAAATGTTATTTGATGTTCAGAGATTAGGAAGTCCTTCTTGGTCTGAAGTTAGGTACGCTGACACGCAAAAACTATACAATCATACTCCAGGTTTCGTAGACCTAGAAACAAACGATGAGGTGAAAACATACGACACCTTACGTAACCTGGCATATGCAGACAAATCATATGCGGCTTTAACGTACTGCGTGCTAAAACAAAAGGATTCCTTGCAAGAAAGTATTAGAAATCTTCTTTCTTGGGCTAGAAATACAGAGGTCAATTATGAAAACTTAAGTGCAAAGGTCGAGGAATTATTCCAAAAGGGTGAGGTACATAAAACATCATCCGATCTTTTGCAATTGGTTTGCGGTCATCGTGCCGAAGCTATTGAAATGCGTCGTGAAACTATCACTAGCAAAGTAAAAGACCCGTTGGTAAAAGTAGCTTTAAATAAAATACCACCGTCTAATGCCTACCTTTTTGATTCTGAACCATTCACAATTGCTTTGGAAAAGGCGGGTGGAGTACGCAAGGCTTTTTGGCCACTGAAAAATGATGGTTTTTCTCAGGTAAAGAATAACTCATCAAACAGCCGTCTCTCGCGGGGACAAGGCAAAAAACATTCAGGAGCTCCATCGCGTGGAGCTCAATGTTGCTATCAAGAATCAGGTTATCCTATTCATAACATGCAAATGCACGCCTGTAATAACCCACCTTCGCGAGGTGGATACAATCAGCATAACTACCCGCCCAGAGGTCAATACCCGAAAGCACGATACGATCAATACAATGAAGGTGTGAGAGGGTCATTTCATCACCAGGGTTCGCGACCCGACCGTGGCACTAACCGGGGACGCTCCAATGCTCCCAGAGGTTCTAGAGGCAATCAAAAAAGATACAACAAACAATGACTCGAGTCAGTTTCAGGCAGGACGACTGATACATTACTATTGTCAGTGGGAAATAATGGGGGCACCAGATATAATACTAAAATTGATTCAGGGATATCGCATACCATTCGTCCAAAAGCCCCCACTTGTTTACCCAAATGTAACCAAAGGCCCATTTCTGACTCCTGCTTCAAAAGAAATGTCTGCGATCATACGCAAAATGATAAAACAAGGCATTCTGAAAAAAGCTCTACCCTCTCCAAGCTTCATTTCGCCACTCTTCCTGGTACCGAAACCAGATGGAACTGCCCGCCCAATATTCAACCTCAAGGCTCTAAACGGATATGTGTTGACCGAACCATTTCACCTCATAAATATGTTTCGCATCCCAGAGTTCCTTCAACATCAGGACTGGATGTGCAAAATCGACCTATCCCAAGCATATTTTCATCTCGAAATAGCAAAATCACACAGGCGCTTCCTACGCTTAATCTACAATCAAAAGCTCCTAGAAATGACGTGCCTCCCTTTCGGTTTGAGCACAGCACCAAAAACTTTTTCGATACTTACAAATTGGATAGCACGAACATTAAGAGAAACATGGAACATGAGGATCATAGTATACCTAGACGATTTTTTGATAGTAAATCAAAATCAACACACGCTTCGCGAGCATATCAAGCTAACAATAGCTACGTTACAAAAACTAGGTTGGCAAATAAATTTCGAAAAATCTATTCTTCACCCTCAAAAGAGCTTAACTTATCTGGGCATACTATGGAAACCCTGGAAAAATCAAAAAACACTACCAATCGAGAAAGTTGTTGCAATAGTCGAAAAAGTAAATCGGGTCCTCGAAGAAGGAAAAGTGACCACAAAAGGTCTTCAGAGAATAGTAGGGCTGTTAAATTTTGCAAGTTTTGTCGTACCACGAGGTCGGCTCAATCATCGGCAGTTACAAAGATTCATGAATGTTCTACCAGAACCATCAACCAAGACCTTCCCGCTACCACAGGACGTAATTGCCGATCTAAATTGGTGGACGCAGAACTGTCACCTATCAACACCTCTGCATTATCCTCCTCCAAAAAACTTCTTAACAACCGACGCATCAGACCTGGCATGGGGGGCACATTTGAACGAGCTGGCTCTCTCTGGAATTTGGACGAAAGAAGAACAGTTTCTGCACTGCAACCAGAAAGAGATGCTGGCCATACTGCACGCTCTCCAGAATCATGCCCACATACTGCGTCACAGCTCTGTCTTAATACAATGCGACAACAAAACTGTAGTAGCTCACTTACAGAAAGAAGGAGGTACGAGGTCACTTCCCTTAACAGAAATAACTTACCAAATTCTAAATTTTTTGGATCTAAATCAAATACACTTCAGCATACATTATCTCCCAGGCAATTTCAACAGCCATGCCGATCGCCTATCACGTCATCGTCTTCCCCCAGAGTGGCATCTACTACCGGCTTGTGTGGAGATAGTGTGTGCAAAGTGGGGGACTCCCATAATAGATCTTTTTGCCTCGGCGTCAGCTCATGTGGTTTGCAATTACGTATCGCGAGACTTGAGGGATCCTCAAGCCCTATTTTACGACGCATTCAGTGTTCCATGGAACTACCCACTCGCGTGGGTTTTCCCTCCACCTTTTCTCATCCCGAAAGTCTTGGCTCACCTAAATCAGTCGACGGGAATTTTCTTAATAATAGTACCTCGATGGGAGAAGGTGTTCTGGCGTGCGGACATAAAAGCCCGGGCGTTGGCAGCACCACTCACCTTGAAAAACCTACAGAAACATCTAATCGATACGTCGACAGGGCTTTCACCCCCCGAAGTCAAGAACATTGTTCTCGAAGTTTGGAAGTGTGGGGGTGGTCCAAGGCGGTAGATTCATGGAACCCTGAACAAGTGTCACTGCTCAGAAATTCTTGGCGAAAATCTACTATAAAAACCTACGAAGTGGCTTGGAATCGTTGGAGATCTTGGTCTAGTACAAATAACATTGACACATATAACCCAACGGGTTCCCAACTAGCTCAATTTTTATCCGACCTATATTTAATTCAGAAGCTTTCATATAACACAATACTTTTACACAAATCTGTCGTAGCTACCCTAAGTAATGCCGAATCGTCTAGTAATTTGAGTTCACATATTCTAGTGAAACATATTTTAAAGTCTATTGCTCTAAAAAACCCAAAGACTTCTAAACCCCCAATATGGGATGTTAGTAAGCTTGATACATACTTGACAAATTATACTATCGATATCAATAACCCTTTTCAAGTATCACGCCATACGGCGATGTTGTTATTGCTTTGCTCTGGTAGAAGGATACACGACTTAACCTTACTAAGAGTAGATCCTAGACATTTTATCAAATCCAATGATAGCATAACCTTTTGGCCACAGTTTGGTTCAAAAACAGACTGTAGTAGTTTCAGACAATCTGGTTGGAAATTGTTAGCTAATAATAAAAATCGCAACCTTAATCCTCTATTTTGGATTGAAAGATTGATTGTTCTAATGAAAGATAAACGTGATTCTGCAAAATTGTTTAATTTATTTATTATAGTTAGAGGTATTGCAAAACCTGCTTCACGTTCGGTTATCGCTGGATGGATTAAAACATTATTTAAAGAAGCTGGTATCACAGCTACGCCAGGGAGTGTTCGTTCCGCGGTAGCCTCCAAAAGTTGGTTTGAGAATCATTCTTTAGAAGACATCTTAGCCCGTGGAAATTGGCGTTCATCAAAAACTTTCCACCAATTTTACAAACGCGATTTAACTGAAAATAAAAACTCTGAAAGTGTAACACAATTATTTAAGGCAGTTTAATTTACGTGAATTAATACTAGAATATCACTGATTTAAATAATTAAGAATTCATCAATAATTATGTTAATAACAAATGATTTAATAAATATTCATTTTTGAATTACTCTTTGTTTATGTTGAAACAATAACATCACATTGGCGTTATTCTTAGATTATAATATAATAATATTGTTTCCGAATTTTCATTAACGTGGCGTCACCAGGCGATAACAAACAGATCTCATATGTATAAAGCTTCCAGTGACGGTCTAGTAATTTAATAGCAGCGTTTTACCTGAAATAAAACGCATATTAAAATACTTACCTCACTGGAAGCTTTAACTTTAATTTCTGCCTGGTGAAATAACTTAAGCCAATAAGAAATAATGGCGCGTCCATTTTTAACGAAACCTAAAAGGACTCGCAGCCGCCAGGTGGCGCCACGGGACCGGAAACTAAAAGGAATAAAAGTACTAAAACTGGTAGGATATCGACGGAAACGGAAATGCATCTCATATGTATAAAGCTTCCAGTGAGGTAAGTATTTTAATATGCGTTTTATTTCAGGTAAAACGCTGCTATTAAACGGTGAATGAAAACATCATGAGGAAACCCTAGAACTAAAAAATTCGTATGTTATGACATACGAATTTTAAGTTAGTATTCTTATAAGCGGCGATGGGCTTGCAACCTGTCATGGATACTAACTACTGTGCAAAATGTGGGCATGTAGAGTATTAAAATCTAGATTTTGATACTCTACATGCACGACTAGACTAAAATCTACACTTTAGTCTACACTATAAATATAACTTACATAGCCGATAACACAAGTCCAAAAAGGCACGCAGGTCAGAAATGCATTCCATGGCAATGGGTCCAGATCGTACTTCGTAGTGCGAATCAAAGCCAACACATTGTCATTTAAATATTCCTTCTCGCTTTTACTGATGCGCGGGTGATCATTTGGATTGTTGGAGCAGGTTAATATCTGTGAATTAATAATGAACTTAAGGAATTTTAATACCAACTTGAGTTCGTGAAACTTCATCATATAACGGCTTATTCACACTACATCCGTCATTGACGAATTATTATTTGTACCGAAGTAAAAAATCACGAAAACGTCCTAAAAATGAGAATTTATCCTTAAAAAATAATAACGATTCGTCAATGACGGATGTAGTGTGAATAAGCCCTAACATTCACAGATATTCGATTTATTTAAAAGTTACTTATTGATAATGTGACGGAATGCTATTACGGAAACGAAACATAAGCCGGTACTACTAGTACTACCAACTAAGAGAAACCCCTTAAAATAATTGATAACATCAACGAATGTAGAATTTCAACTTGGATTAGGTTGGTTTGTAAGGCGCTTTCCAGACGGATGTGATTCAGGACGCTGAATGGCAACATGCAAGGTCACCCCTGTTGGGACGCCAACAGGGGTGACCTTGCATGTTGCCATCCATGTAGGCAGCAGATGTAATGTGTAGCCGAAACAAAATCCGCGGATGGAAACCAAGATCTCACCAAGGTCACCCCTGTTGAGATGCTGATTACATCCGTCTGGAGAGCACTTTAGAGAAGCAAATGTGAATGCACTAACCCATACAACAACCCAGAGAAGTCCAACAAGCCCGAACGCATAGTAAATTGCCTCCCAACCCCAAAGCAAGATCAGTGGGTGTGCGATTGACGAAGCGACAACGTGCCCAATCAGAGTTCCAGGGAAGATTATAGATGTTACAAATGATAATTCGTATTTCGGCACCCATTTTGACATCATTGACATTAGAGCCGGCATTATGACTCCCTGAAAAATAGAGTAGTTAACACTTTATTTTTTTTAAATTGGTTAAAATCTGGTGAACACTGGTTAACATCCCAACTGTCATTGACAGTTAAACCGTAAAATAAAATTAAAAAAACTACTTACACCTGCCAGTCCAGCTATGAACATCAACACGAAAGGTCCATTCGAACCAATCAGTTTTGCAGTAAGAGGGAACACAATCATTGCAATGCTCGACATTAATAAACTGATGCACAGTAACCTCTTTCCTCCCTTGGTGTCAGCGGCAAAACCGCCGATAAACTGAGTCATGAAGTAGGCACTACTGTAAGAAGACAAAATCGAGGCTTGTTGTGGCTCATCCCAATCGAATATTCCCTGGAACATAATGATAACATTATTATGTCACAACAAAAACAACAGGTGCTTATATTACTACAAAATCCAGACACAGAGCAAATAAGTACTTATTAAGTACTATTTTTATTAGATTTCAAATTTAATGATCACTTAATAGTTGGATTGAAATAAAATGTTCGAAATATTTTTTGCCCGAATAAAGTAAAAAAAGGGAAAGAGGCCCGTAAAGTTTGAATATACGGAAGAAACTGAAGATGCTATTTTAGAAATTGTCGGTAGTCACTGTAAAAAAATGTTATCATATTATGTAGAAATATTTTGAGTACCTACCTTTGTTTTGTTTACGAGTGGAACCAATACATCACTCTGGTTTATAGGAACGTCCTGATTCGGACATGAGTGAGGGTCATAGATAGCTGGAGCCGTGCTAACCGTTTCATTCACCATATGTGGGATAGTCAGGTCCACAGACAGTTGTATCATAATACTTATCATGTTTGCAAAGAAGCCCATTATGGCGAAAACGTATCTCTGTCGTATACAGCATACTGGAATTGAAAAAACTATGAGACGCAAATGGTGATAATATAAAAAAGTGTGAAAGTGTCTACCTATGTGTTTTTTTAAGTATGGTCCGAGATTGTGCTTATAACACACGAGGCACGACCGAGGAATCGAGGAGCTTTTCGAGAGTACTCAGTTTGTTTTGACCAAAGGTTAGTATTCTGCAAACGATTTTGTATAGACTTTTTGTATAACCTACGTCGACGAAAGGCTTACGTAAGTCCTCGCATATCATACCCCCGTATGTGCATCGCTGGTCATGTTTATAATAATGTGTATTTCAGATCCTCGGTATAAAAACGGCAATTCGCACGATATTTTTTATTACCTAAAATAGCATTATCTCGATAAGCTCATCACTCTAGATTTGCTTTCTTGTCTTTTTCTGCCTTAATATAATATACCAACAAGGTCAATAATCACGTTTTTCGGATGGTCTTTGGTTTAGTCAGAAACTAACAAGGTATCTGATTACTTACACTTTAGTGCCATTTTATTTTCACTTGTTATTTTGTTGTGTCTGAAAAAGTAATTAAATTATTGAATAGGACGAATTTTTCTTATACACATAACCCGTATTTTCCCTAGAATTATATATTTATTCGATTCTCTAGGTACATACCGTGAATCACTTTCGATTAATATTGATCAATTGTATTACACCCTCTATCGGATCTTTTACTACGTAGGTACAAAGTGCTTAACCAACTTTTTAAAAGTTCGCCAATAGGCAAAGGTTATTATAATTATAAATAATAACAAGTTGTTATAATGAACTTGTCTAAAGTAAACAATAATATATTTTTACTATATTTAGTTTTGATTCAAAAACAACTACATTGGTATAAAATAAACACAAATACACGTATAACACTCGCGTTTTCGTTTTGTATTTATGAAAAAATATAGTATTACGGCATTTATAAAGAGCTCTTTTAGGGTTTAGAAGTCCAACAAGAAACCTTCTGTGAGTAAAGTGATAAAATGATAATCATATCTGTGGTATATCCAAAACAAAAACTAATAGATAACTGTGTGATTCACAACAATGATTCATTCAAAGATTCATATAAGTTACGAGCATAATCTCGATATAGGATTGTCCGGAATAAAAATGACGACCTCAGTGGCGCAGCGGGCGAGAGTCCGCCTGCGACGCTAGAGGGTGCGGGTTCGATTCCCGCCTCGGAACAAATTTGTGTATGACCTGCAGAAACTTGTTCCGTTGGTCTGGGTGTTTTCTATGTATAATAAAAATATATCTATCTATGTATATAATGTATTGAATATATCAGTTATCTAGTACCCATAACACAAGCTTTGAGTAGCTTACTTTGGGGCTAGATGATGCTGTGTGGAAAGTCCAGCATTATTTATTATTTAAAATTTAAAAAAAGTCTAACAGACTTTTTTACCTACCTAACACTGACATGCATTACTGACCAAACTGTTATATTTTTCATGCAACTAGTAAGTCTAATTAGTTTCTGTGAAATTAGTAAATAGTAATACTAAGACCCGTTATTTCGTACCATGACCTATGCAAATTGTATTGAATTAGTGTTACTTTAAGCTTCAAATGTGACGTTTCTAAAACAGAATCGTTACGGAATCGTTCTGGAAGACTTCGTGGTAAGGCCCCTGGACGACGGAGCTTTGCTCGGTTTTTTTTGTTTAACGACGTTTTCTAAAAATGAAACCTAACTAGATCGATTTATCGACCCGGATCCTCCTGCTTACTAAATTGTTCGAGCCGTTTTCGAGAATTGCTCATTTAAAGTTATAAGATTTCGTCTATATGTAGGTAGGTACATAAGACGAAATCTTGTCGTTTTCCGAAAAAATGAAAACAATTAAAAACAAAATTCGGTCAAGAGGGAGCCAGGATTATTTTCATACATGTTAGTATCATGCTGGACAAACAATGCATTTCTTATTCCATGATTCTTCTTCTTCTGCGTCTTGTTCCTACCCTCTTCTCACGCTATAAGGTGTCGGCACAACGTTTTCTTTTTCCTCTATCACCCGTCATCTCAATACTCATCACTTCTTTCACACCCAATCATTTCATGATTCAGGTATTGGAATAAACCAACTGACTCATCTAGTTACTTCAATGTTAAAATTTTCAGTTTCATAATCAAGATGCTGTCAAGATTATGATTGATATATCTTATGTTTCTCCACAGCCACACCGTTTTAACGATAAGGCGAGTGTAAAAACAATCGACCAAATGCGTGTTCAGGCTACTCCACCACGCTCCAAGAATGCGTTACTCCGGGCTCCAAGTATTTATTACCCAATATTATTTTAAACATTACAAGTACCAAAATGATTCCACAGCACTCGTAAATAAAAAAGATAGAGTCAGCCTAGAAGGTAAACCATAATTTGTTTATGTTTTGCACGAGTAGAAATATCGTTAATATCGTGGGAAAAAGGCAGGAAGATGATAATATTTCATCCTAAATTTATTTTTTTGCTAACTCTACTCAAAATTTCTTGGAGCGCGGTGGAACTCAAATATTAAATTATTTTATCACTTTAATATTCTTGGAGCGCAGTGGGATCAATGTATGAAACTTAAAATTTTGTATTTTGTTTTTTTAGTATGGTTCCATAATAATTTTATTTACAATCCCATCGAAAACAAATGAATTCAGTAGTTGGGTGTTATAATCTGTATGATAGGATCGCGTGACACGATTATAAAGAAGGAAGTAGTAGGGTATTTACATAACGAGCTTTCATTCATTGTCTATAAAGTTAAATCCATTAGTCATTATGAATATATGAGATGCGGTAGTTGAATTCCCGCATTTAAACCTTAGGAGAGCAAGCTGAGACGCGCGCAACTTCGTCTGCACGTTTTAATATTACAAGTAGGTACACTTTTAGTTATGGGCTAGATAAAGCGTTGCTTTAGTAACTATTTCAATTTTTCCTGACCAATATAGAAAAGCCTTCAATATTTTTCTCAACTCGAATTTCCGACAATTTTGAAAGACGCCTCAGTAAATAAAACAAAAATATTATGATAATAAGGTTTCATTTTCGATTAATACTAGTTTACAATTAAGATTACGTTATCCCTTCTCGTCACATTACATTAGGTGTATGTTCACAATGTACAATTACTATGCTAAGTAAGTTTGTCTTAGAATTATGTTTGAAAACAGTCCTTCTAGCCACAGGGCGAAAGGGCACTTCGAGTTAACTTCTGGTAAGATTATAATAGAGAAATTAATCGAGAACTATTTTACAGAGTTATAATTTATGCTGTACAATAGATACATTCAACACTTCCAATTTTTACAACTTGTATACATTTACCTCTGACAGTAGAAACTAATAATATTGTTACGAAATCCTCCGACGACGACTAGTAGTGGACAGCGCGCCTATAAAAGCGAGCGCAAAGCGAGCTGCAGCCCAGTTGCGCACGAGCCTTCGACGAGTGAACATCTAAGTAGTTACGATTGTCGGTAATTGTGAGCTACCTACCTACTTACCTACCTGGTTAGATTACGAGTTATTACTCCGAGTTCATGTTAAAGTTAACTGTGGTTTGTTGTAAGTTTGATTTGATTCTTTTTGGTTATCTTTATGTCTTATTTTGATTAAATTGTAAAGGATTAAAGTTAATCCGCCGTCCGTCTGTATTTTTTTTATTTGAATTATTAGTTGATTCCTAATATCAGAAGTGGGATAGGTCTGTGTCCACATACAGCTTTCTCTTTCTTTGCTCGATAAAACGTTACCTTTGCACTGATAAACAACCAGACAAAGGCCTGTAAACCAGAAAGGAAGCAAAAATACAACTACCCACAGTTAGTCATTTTTTGTGTTTTGTTGTTTAAATTGATGAGTTGAGAACTCGTGTTAGTTCTAGACATTGTTTACGAGGTAGCTCACGCAACCGTACACGTAGTCCTCGTTCACATCTCGAGATATAACATGTCTCGCATGTCGAGGCAGTTTTCGTTCAATTAGATCACGATCCCGTTCCCGATGTGTGTCACATCGTCGAACGCCGTGGCGCACATATAGGGCTCCACGTAGAAGTAGTGGGTCTCGCTCGTGTCGCGTCTTGTTTGAAAGACGATGCGAAGGTTTGGATATCTGAATGGGTCACCCGCGACCGTTCATGGTCGAACTTTGAGGAGGTAAACCTCTTTGTCCAGGTAAGTTAGCCTTTGCCAATATTTTGTTCGAAACCATGAAGAAAACATCTGACTCATACACCACATACCCTGAATACGCGTGTCGTATCATACTTCTCTGCGTTTACAAGCGGTATCTGGTCTTAGTGAAGAACTAGGGACACTTATTTCCTTATTTCCTTATATCCGTGGAATAGGAAACCCTTAGATAAGTGCAGGTGCTGTCTCATGTTTTTGTGGTGGACAAAAGGACCATACTCAGATACAATGTCCCAAGAGAGGTGAGTAACTACTGACCTCACACCAAATGTCTGCTCATTTAGTAAGAAGTCTAACCTTAATTTTGTATTAGCTAACAGGCAACAGCAACTGAACACTATGTCTCCCTCTGCTGGACAATCTGTGAACAATATTTGTTTCCACCAATTTCTGTTCTGTCGCTAGTGGCGCTAGTGTTCAAAGGCAACGTGCATTCGGCAACAACTTAGCGATAGGCAGATGACTGCCTTCCGTGATACCGTTTACGGTAACAACTTGCAACCGATCGCGTAAGCGGTCGCTGTTGCTTTGCTGCTGCTGTCGATCTGCTATCACTCTGCTCGCTGCAAGGTTTGACATAGTAACCCTTCTGGTCACGACGACAGTTGACGATTGTTTTTCAAAAGAGCTCATCTACTCATCTGTGAGCTGCTTCATTGCGTATGCCCGTTCCGATGAGCCGTGCCGTGTTTCGACTACCCTCGAGTCGAAATTACCTTTCTTCTCCCGCTAATATAACGTGTACTGACTAACCGACTTGACACCAGCTGATTTCGCGTCTAAACGAGACTACTTGATGCTCTGAGTCGACGATCAACAACAGCTGTGATATTTTACAATGTTACAATAAACAGTCTGCTAGTGTGGTGGTTATCAAGGTAAACATGTTGACAATCGTATAACCGTTGTTTGTGAGATTTCAGATGTATTAGACAAGGTCAGGTGAAGCCGAGCGTTTGAGGAGTGGAGTACGGCAGGCCGATCGCGAGGCGGTCGCTGTCGCTTTGCTGCTTCCGTCGCTCTGCTGTCGCTACTGCGGGGTTTAACATAATAAACCTGCGGGTAAACTCGACTCTGGTATGTGATGCTCGTACAGTGTTATCAAGGTTCTACCAAGTGACCGTTATGAACTTAACTATTGAGTGGTGCACAGGGTAAAACTACTCAAGCCGCAGCTTAGTACAGTACTCCTTTGAAAAGAGAATGGTACCCCAAGAGGTGTGCCGCATTTTAAGTGTGTGTTAATCTGAATGTTTTATGTTGCAGTCACTTACTTCGATCACACATATCATATCGGTGAGTGTGATGGCATACGTGAGGCGTTTCGCTTCGCGTGGTGGGACGAGCATGCGACGCGAACTTTCTACTTACTGCGCGTGATGCTTCCCTTGGGCTTCTGGCTCTGCAGACGTGTTCTTGAACACATATGGACTTTGTAACAGTGTACCTTAACGTGGTTTTGTTTTTACCAATCCAGAAGCTGAACTCCAGGATACGCGGTCCCTATGAGGTCGTGTGTCGTTACCGCATCACCAATACGAGCTCGAGCTATTAGCTGGTTCGTACGGAAAGAAGACTCTGACTGCCGCAGAATATTATGGTTCAGTGGTGTGGCAAGTCGACCCTGGTGAAGTATGAAATATTTTTCTGTAGTAGTGAGTTATACCAGCAGCCCCGACATAATGGCTATTTGCTCAGACATTTAGCAGTTTACTATTCCTAGCTTCGACATTTTTGGCTACCTTTTTATTCCAATAATAGTTACCTGGTAGCTTTGCCGTTGTTTTGGTAATGATCAAGGTCCAGAACTCCTTCATTGGTGAAACAATTTGCAATCTGCAACTTATTTAGAGGCGGTTGCTTAAATATACGCTTTTGCTTTCTGTATGACAGGAAAACTGGATCTGGGAGTACGTGGCCCTTACGAGGCGGTCAACGTTCTGCCGAGCGGTCGGTGTGAGCTGACGCTGCGCTCTCGAGCGATAGCTGTGGGCAGAACCAGGCTGCAGTGCAGTATGGCGCTGTGGCGAGGCGATCGGTGTCCGGAGACGCGTGCTGCGTTCTTCGACAACGTGTGGGGCGGTGGCTTCGGTCCCGTTGTGACGGCGAGATGGCTGAGCAAGCGAATGTTGAGGCCTCTGCTTGGCGAGATGGTTGAACAAGCGAATGTTGAGGCCTCTGTTCGTTATTCACAGCCAAACGTGAATAAGTTGATTGGACACAGCACGCGCTTGTTGAGGCCTCTGCTCTGTCTATATCACGTTTACAACAAGCATTAAGGTTGCTTGGTTGTTCCGACAATGACACATCCTCGCATAGAATGCGAATGTTGAGGCCTAGACTATGCGGTGGTGATGTCTTGTCAAACTCTTAAGCATTGAATGATGGATGATAGACTTCCGGAATTTATCATGTGTCATGCATTGCGTTAGGTCCCCCTGAAGTAACATTGTAACATCGTAGACGTTTTGTCGATAGTGTTCGTTACCTGTATCGGCGCACATTGACGACAAAAGGTCTCTACTTGTTAAAAGCTCTATCAACAATCTTTGAAACAGTGTTAATCAGGTGATGGTAGTCCGGATACTGTCGCTTGTTTTGCATTGTACTAACCTACTTTTTACTTTTCTTGTACGAGTATGTCTGAAGCTTTAAGTTTAACTTCATGTGTTGTTGGCCGGATCCTTGTTATAGACACTTGAGTGCACGCTTGTGTCTGTGATATGGGATTCTGTTACAATTTTAGTAGAACCCTATTTTTAATTTTCTTGTATGTCTGTAACTATTTAAGATTAACTCTGCCATGTGTTTTGTGGGTACACTACCTGTACCTATTGCTTTTATGCAGACGACAGAATCTTTCTTAGATACCTAGACGCTTGTGCGCGTGTAACGCACGTTCGCTGACCTCCACGACGTGAGGTGATGCAGAGCGGTCGGTGGAAGACCCAGATGTTGCGTCTAGACATGATGGAGAAAAGTATCAGGACCCTATTTTTTATTATTTGAGACGTCTCTGAGGTGAATCCTGTAAGATTGATATACGAGATGACGATTGATGTGAGATGTATGAATTAAGTGAAAGAGATTATGAACTGAGAGTGAATAATGAAGTGGCAGTTTTAAAGAAACTGCGCACGTATTTATACATGTCGTTCTTTCACAGAAGGTGAATATGATGAGTCCTAGGATAGCTCATCAGACTCCGCAGCAAGGGTTCAGCGGTCTACGCCCCTGCTAGATGCTGATCCTGAAGCCGGACCTTCAACAGAACCTGGCACCAGTCTCACGAGTCGCTACCATGCTTGCGGGCCGAGGACGACCCGTCGTCAGGAGAGGCCGTGTTACGAAATCCTCCGACGACGACTAGTAGTGGACAGCGCGCCTATAAAAGCGAGCGCAAAGCGAGCTGCAGCCCAGTTGCGCACGAGCCTTCGACGAGTGAACATCTAAGTAGTTACGATTGTCGGTAATTGTGAGCTACCTACCTACTTACCTACCTGGTTAGATTACGAGTTATTACTCCGAGTTCATGTTAAAGTTAACTGTGGTTTGTTGTAAGTTTGATTTGATTCTTTTTGGTTATCTTTATGTCTTATTTTGATTAAATTGTAAAGGATTAAAGTTAATCCGCCGTCCGTCTGTATTTTTTTTATTTGAATTATTAGTTGATTCCTAATAATATCTTATACATGATATCTAGTTAATTTCAGCCGGAGAACAATTCTTGCCTAACACAATTAACTTTTGAACAATTTTCGCGTAAGTATAATACAAAACACATAAAGCTAAACTTTCAAAACACATGGTTAATGGTTTTCTATTTAGCCGCATAATAATTCTTTCCTTACACAATAATTATTCAATTTACTCTGTAATGACATTTATGTCACCTGAGAAAGTTATGGAATATCAGGATAGAACCTCACTCCTGGTGAGATTGTTTAATTCTAAAAAATTAGTTATGCTTTTGTGGTAAATTTGTAATGCTACTTATTTTAAAGCGATATTTATCATTTGTAAATATACTTTACTTATTGCCGATATAAAATGGATATTACAAAAAATATTGACTTGCTTAGTAAATAATAACAACGATTCACACAACTGACTAATACAATTATTGCTCGACATCATTACAACAAACCCCCATTAAACAAGTATGACCTAACAAAAAATCTCACTTACCTTTTTTTTAATTTATTTGAAGACCACGAAAGTAAAAGAATCTTAGAACTCTATAGATAATACAAATAACTTAACTTTTTAAAATATAAGTAAGTAATGCGACATTTTATTGCAATTATACCTAATCATATTGAAGTTATTATAAAATACGTCGTTCTCAAAATGTTTGTTTTTTGATTAAAAAAAAAACTATTTTATGGTCCTTTATATTTTTAAGCAAATAAACAAATATTTTTATAAATTAGGTGTTCAAATGCATTTTTAATAAAATAAAAGAACCAAAAAGAGTTTTCAAATGGAAAAGGTAATTTCAACAAATCAACTTCATTATTCCTTTTTTAGTTCTTCAACTTTTAAGTTGCTCTCACTTTTCCACTACCTACTTATATTAATTTTAAATTTAGAATGTTTATTGATTCAGCTTGCTTATAATTTAAATACGACATTGAATTGGCAGTGATTATCAGATCATAGCACCTATATTGGATCTGAGTATTAGATTATAGTTTTAAATTCTAAGCTTGACTGGCACGCCCATATAGGTACATGTATTATGCAACTCGCCTCGCGGCAATTTTTAACTTTAACAACCCCTCTTCCCCCTTTCATCTCCTTGGAGATTTTTTCCGGGTTAAAATGTGGGTATAATGGTATAATCTACTTATTTGTACGAGTATATTCATACCATCCTCATTCATGCATTCCATAGAAGGACAAACACACACACTTTAACATTCATAATTATTGGTAGTATAAATCTCTTTCGGCCGCATACGAAACCGGAGATTCACAACCAAGTTACGGTAGAAACAAAATTCATCTTTATAATAAGCTAGAGGCTTGAAGATTGAAAAATGATTAAGTATAAAAAAATTATCAATCGTTATCATGAATTGTGAAAACGTCAGTAACTATGTGCTAAATTTTAAAAGGTTTGGACGTGCCTCTGACTACCTCCTTTAAGATATCCTCAAGTCAGTTATAGGTTATAGTTATGTATACACAATGGGAGATCATGTTTGTTTTTCTTTAATTTGTCTGCAAATGAAAAACCATTTAACTTAGGTACCTACCTACACACTTGGAAGTTTTGTACTTGTATTAAGCATAGATGTATGTATTTTATACAATTGATTCAGGCGTCAGAATAAAATTATTTATCAGTTTTGTTTTTACTGATGCAAAATTGTAACTCTTTACCCGACTGCGAAGCGAAGAAAGAAGGTAATGTGTTTGGGATGTATGTATGTGAGGGTATTTATATGTATGTGAGGATGTTTGTATGTATGCGAGTTCTTTTGGTATTTGGAGTGTCTTGTTATTTTATCTCTGTATCTCGATTAATATTCTCTTAAATTATTAACAAAATAACTGAATTCACTCTTGATTCGTATTTACATCGCGTTTACCTCAAAACTACTTCATGATACAAATATAACCTAGGTAAGTACTTAGTTTATACTCTAAATAATTTTAAATTCGTAATAAATCATGATTAAATTGCGATAATAACAAACGACAGAGAAAATTGAATTGCTCAAAATCTGAAATTTGTATTGAAATAAATATACTTAATTATGCATACAAGTTGTATATAATCACTAGCATAGTTTCATAAAATAATATAATAAGGTATCTAGAAGCCCACGCAGACTTTATTATACAGCTATAATAAATTTAAGAAATAATAATTAAGTGAGACTTTACTTAGATAAGAATACAGTGGAAATAAATGAATAATAATTATCAACTAATCAAGGTGATATTTACATTATTTAGTAATATACTAAATTATGTATACTTTTGACACAATTACGGAAAAAGCCAATACACGTTAATTAACAAAATTTTAAAATTCCACCCATTAATTTTCGCTTCCCGTAAAATGTAGACACAAAATCATCACACGCAATCATACGACTATCATAAGTATTTCATAATTATAATACAGAGTATTTACAATTTAACATTACCATGTTCGCGGGTGTTTTACTATCCCGTGGATTTAGCACATTCAACATCATTTTTTAGTTGTTGGGTCGGAGTTATTTTTGAACTGATAACTATTTCCGTTTCGCGACTTTATTAGCGAGTTAAACACTATAAAGTTTATAGATAAAGATATAAGTAGGTATACACTGAAGCACTCAAGAATAATCTAGCTATCTATCAGTGAAATCACTTATAGAATCGGTTCATTAGTTTCAAAGAATTTTGCAACGTAAACACATACAAACTTTACCATTTTGTACCTTTCTTTGTTCTTTTACACTTTTTAACGCACAGATACTTTATAGGGCACATATAGTATAGACCCCACTCCTAAAAATCCACCCTACCAATTTTCAGTTCTTTCGGACTTATGGTTTATACAGTGCGTTGATACGTCAGTCAGTCATTCATATCTAGATAGTCTATTTAGATATTGTAAGATTACAAAAATAACTACGACCCATTCAACACAATACTTAAATCCAGTTAAACGTTTAAAAATAACACGTACAACAACTTTAACACGTAACGATGGTTCATAATCGTTTAACAAATTAATGAAGTTCATACACTTTTACAAGTCTATACCGAAAGTTATTAAAATTATCGTGTGAGCCGCGCACTCTCACAGAACAAATGTTTTGCCGACGTCACTGTACGACACACAGCTACGATCTCATTATAATACCTTTTCAAGGGCACATTCTCATAATACCCTATAATTTGACGTAACAACTACGCCAATTGCAGCAATTGATCTGCATAGTACCAACCATGCCAGCATGGGGACTAAAGTTTCATCTCTTATCTACTATCGACAGTTTTGTATTTTAAAGGTTGATTATAGCTGTGCGTATCGTATAGCGCTTTATACGGCTTGGCGGCGAGGGCACGTGAAACTCTGGGGGAATGTCAGACTCTGGGGGCACGTGAGACTCGGGGGGCGAGGGGGCGGCGGCGGCGGGGGCGCCCGGGCCGCGCGCCGTCATACCCCGTCCATCTGCCGCACTCTTACGTCCTGCGAGGCACACATATCTGGCGCGAACGGTAAACACGTAAACAGTTGGCACGATTCGCACTCGTACGCAGGCGCGACGTAGAACAACGCGACAAACGCACACGTCATCGCACCAGCTGACACCATACACACCCACACTAACACAATCTTCCTCCGCCTCTCGTACACCCCAAAGGTTATAAACGGCATTAGTGCGTATGATAAAAGAAATCCGAACACAAAACCGAAGAAGTGGGCAAAGTTGTCTATCCATGGGAGGAGGCCAAGAGTGAAAAGGGTGAGGGCGACACCGACTAGCTTGTACATCGCCCAAAACGGCTGCTTTAGGAGATGCCACGCTCCGATCACTTCCACCATGAGGCACGCTAAGAGACCAAACTGTGATCCCGCTGGTCCCACCTGAAACCAACATTTTATCCCTTAGCAGTTTTCATCAAGACGATAAAATTTTCATCATTTAGTCCCAGTTTTAGTCCTAGCCACTCTCGCTATAATGGGCAAGTAATCGATTTTGTCATAGTTCACCACTTGACCTTGACTCAAACCATTTCGATGGTGAGCAATAGTATTTCAATAATATCTTTTTGATCATATTTTATCAATTTCCATTTCTTTTTCGATTAAAAAATTCTATGATTCAAACAAACTCACCTCTGCTCTATATGGTTCGAAAATGGCAGACGCCATGTTCCCAATCACCCCACTTCCCAAATAGATGACAGCTATTCTCACAGGGCCGGCCATTTTCTCCAGGTCTCTCATGAAAAGCCATTGCAGTGCAAGCGTCATGGCCAGGTGGAGTAAGCCAGCGTGGACGAATAGAGACGTCCACGCGCGGTACAGTTGGTCCGGACGACGACGTCGCATGAATGGAAGCATGCCACAGACGTCGTCTAGACAAGACACCTGGAAACATCAACATGAATGGTGAATTATTGTCTCGCCGCCGCCATCATTATATACCTAACGTCCATAGAACAGTTAAACCGAATTTTACACAGGAAACATTGACGTGCCTATAACCTATTTTGTGATATAGAAACGGTTAAATTGGTTGTCCCGTTTTGATCGGGCTAATTTTGACTACAAAAATTGGCATCTTTTAGTTCAGAAAATGCCTACTAAAGAAAGCACTTACTACAAATTGTGACCAATGCGTTTCGTAGAGTTCAAATGTTCAATATTTTTAAACAAATGCTCACCTGAGAACACAGCGAAGCCTCTTCATGAAAGTGACCTTTGACGAAATCACAATGCTCCCTAGTAGTGATGACGCATTGCCCGTGGACCCCGATGCAGCACGGGTGGCCTATGACCTCGCAAGCCATGTGCTCGGCTGCGTTGCCCGCCCGTCCAGCCGCGGCCGAGCCGTCCAGCGCAGACTTGCGGCAAATCGGCCATTTAGTGATGTCATCCGGCCATTCATGCGGCGCTATTGAGCGGGGCGCCTCGCAAAATCTGAAATGATTTACACATAGTCTAAAATGGTTACATCTCAGACAGTTCTGGACTACGATTTTCGTACTACAAGAATATTTAATTCTAGTACTGTTACTAAAAATGATACTTACTTTGGATCTAATCCACAAACTGACCCTGATATCCGACCCCCCGGACCCGATTCACCAGAAGACCACTTTTTCCACGTTGATATTGTGTTCTGAAATACAGTTAACATAAAATTAATAGAAAAGTCACATAATAACCATTTTGGTTCTCACTAAAATGATTGTAGTACTGGTACTACAAATATAGCATCAAACCACAATTTTTCTAAAAGCAGTGTAATACGTATTATTAAGTTATTTACTTATTATTAATTATTAAGGGGTATTACGTTACACGCTGTATAAAAAATCTATATTCACATTGTAAGTATTGTATATTAGTGACAGATCATACAAATCACAGCCCAGTCCGCTGATATAGAACCAAAGTTAAGAAAGGTTTTCCCGAAATTAAACCCCTTGAAAGCATAAAAAATGCATTTATACAAATGAAGTCACAAAGAGTTCCATAAGTCTCGAGCAGAGTTACACGAAAATTTAATTTAACAAAGAACCGCAATAATAACAGAATTTTAATAATAATTGGGCTTTCGGTTAAAATTAAAAGAGACTGCGTCAAAAGAGATACAATATCAATTACAAAAATTTCGGTCGCAATAATGTTTAATCCAGCTTACCTTCGGTATTAATCCTCTTATCTGTTTGTTAGCATGCGCATAATTATTATTTTTAATAAACTTATTACATTTAAATGTATAGGTATAAAAAAATATAAAACATTGAAATATAAACAAAAATATTTTTTATCACCTCGTAAAGTAGATCATTGTTCATTGACATGGGCAATGGTAACAATTTTGATAAGTACCCATATAGGTGTTTTGACACTGCGTGGGATTTTCTGCGATGCATTCGACTGTCAAGTTTGTCGCTCTACTCTTTATATTTTTTCTCGTGTTATTTTGAGTTTTATTGTGTTTTTGGCGGTTATTTTTCTAATAAAACCAGAGTTCTTGACGCGAATGTTAAATAATGTGAATTAAAGTGAATAAGTTCCTTTCCAAATCCATCGGAGGAAATCCCAAGAATTTTGAACAAAATAGCCATCTTTTGTTTAAAATTGACTTGACAACTTGACTATGACTCTGTGACGTTGACAATACTTAAATAAAAATACACTTGACACTGGCAAAATTGTTCTCTAAGAGACAGATGCCATAATTGAAGAAGAAGAAGAAGAAGACAATGCTTGTCAGTTAGAAGCTTACAGAACAATCAGCCTTTGAAGATTGCACACAGCCCGAATCATCGTTCCGTATGCAGCATGCGGTGTCCCGTTCCCTCCGCGCCGAGGCCGCTATCGCCCGAGCTATCCTCACGTCCCGCCTCATGCAAGGTGCGAACTTGGCCCCCAAGTGAATCAGATCCGCCGCCCTGGGCCCCAGCCAGAACGACGCTGGTTCTTCCCACTCCACCTAATAATCAAAATAATAGTAATTGATCTTCCGCATTCACACAAAGATCACATGCGGCACATAGCTCGTAGAACTGGCGGCCGTTTAGGCAGAAAAGACCACGAGTGGAGACCTTGCACCGAAAACCGCAGCAGAGGAAGGCCCTCCACTAGATGAAAAGACTACCTAGTAAATGTCGTTGGGAGCTGTTAGGTGCAGGCCGTATAAGATCGATCGCTATGAAAATCTACGGGGAGACCATTGTTTAGCAGTGGACATCATGCGGTTGAAATGATGATGATGATCTTTCTCATTCATTGACTTGCCCGGGTACATTTGTATTACACAGATGTTTGTTCTGTCTGGGTGTTATATTAGGTTTTTTAAATACATTACAAAACCCAGACAGAACAAATAAGTATCCTACCTAATAAGTATTCTATCCGTTTTCTGGTAGTTAGTTCATAGTTCATAGTACATACAAGCTTTACTTCATTTGGAGCAAGATGCGTTGTGTGAAAATGTCCACCAGTTTTTTATTTTGAATTTAATTTATATTTTACACTATAAGATATTCTACACATTATTTATACAGCTATAGTTTTTTTTTACACTAAAAATGTATCGCTCTGAGATTTTTTAATGTATATCACGAATATATCATTAAAAGTTGATTACTTTTTTTTGCACGTGAATAAGCTTGCCCGTGTTTTACACATAAAATGTTACGGGTCTCACCTTCAGGACCCCTAAAATTATAAATTTCGTCAGCCTCATTTGCTGCGAAAATTATGGAACGATTTTGAAAGGGAAACATAAATCTTGCATTTTTTGATAATTTTGGCTACTTTACATAACACAACTATTTGAGTTTGAGGACCGCAAATATGAAAACTTTCGTTTCTTCATACAACCTCAATGAGGCTAAAATGAGGTAAAGCTTTTAGGCACACGTTCCCACAAATTTAATGTCTGAAACCCCGCTCAGACAACACAATATTTACTCAGAGGATAAAGTCAACATTGTCGTAATGTTTGCGAGCCTATTATTTTTAAGCAAGTCTTAATTTATTTATTTACAAATGGGACCATTATATCGAATTCTGCGTCAAACGTTTTTCTGTACAGGTTTTGATCATTTTCGTAATTCAAAACACATACTAAGCCCCCAGTTCTAAAAAGTAAATAATAATATAAATTTGGGTAAGTACTTATGCATTATGCATGGTATAGTATTTATATACAATAATGTATATTTAGAAAAATATGTATATATTTACAAAAATATGCAGAAAATCCTAATAATATTATAATAAATACGAAAGTTTGGATGGATGTTTGATACTCAATCGCTGAAACGGCTGAACGGATTTGGATGAAACTTGGAACACGCTTAGCTTAAGATCTAGAATAACACATAAGCTACTTTTTATCTACGGTCGCTTGTACATAATATACACACTATATAAAATGCACGTAAAACGGTTGAGTCAACTAAGTACCGTTACAAACGACTAATGGATAGCTCTATTGATTCAGATGTATCTGATGAAAGTTACTGTTTTATATTAGAAATAAACTTTTTTTTACGGATGTTCTCAGTATCATTAAGTGTACCGTAATTCCCTTATATTAAAGCTCAATATTTGAAAACAAGCAGGGTCATCTAATGGCATTACTCTAATATGAAAATTACTATTGTTACTCTCCAGTCTCAAAGGGATACCTTGCCTGGTAGAACTAGCTAAAACGACACAAAGTAAGAATATTAGTGAGCGAGAGCCGCCGGTATATAGGTCACGCAGGCTTTGTGAGACCTCCCTTTTGTCTAGTTTTTGCTGCTTAGAGTAGTCTTTTTGATGAGCCATCTTTCAGAAATGAATGACCGCAAAGGGTCCGCCTGTCTATAAATTATCTAAGGTCATACTACGGTTTACGACATATTACTTAATGTTTTAGGCAAAAGTCTCTGGGACTTAATAAGTTCTTTGTAATTTTATGTTAAACTGTAGCAAATAAATCAAAAAACTGCGCATAATCCTACTAATATTATAAACGCGAAAGTTTGTAAGGATGTCTTGATGTATATTTGTTACTCTTTCACGCTAAAACGGCTGAACGGATTTGGATGAAATATATAATATCATCATCATCTTCCTGCCCTTATCCCTCGTTATGTGGGGTCGGCACAACATGTGATCTTCTTCCATTTCTCTCTGTCATTCGTCATTTCAGTACTCACTCCTTTCTTACCCATGTCATCTTTCACACAGTCCATCCATCTTTTCTTTGGCCTACCTCTACCCCTGTATCCATCTACATTCATACCTAACACTCTCCTTGTCACATGGCATTCATCTCTTCTCATAACATGTCCATACCACGCTAACCTATTACTCCTCATCTTTTCTGTCACCGGTGCCACTTTCAGACTTCCTCTGATATACTCATTCCTTATTTTATCCATCCTTGTCACTCCACACATCCATCTCAACATTCGCATCTCCGCCGCATGCACTCTTTTTTCGTCCGTTCCCTTGGTGGCCCAACATTCAGACCCATACAATACGACAGGTCTTATGATCGTTTTGTAGATTTGCCCCTTAAGTTAAGGGGCATTCTCGGATCACACGTGGTTCCTGTGACCTGTCGCCATTTCATCCATCCCGCATTTATTCTATTTCTTACATCCCGATCAATCTCACCATCATTCTGTACTACTGAACCGAGGTACCGAAAATCGGAACAGACTGGTAGGGATACACCATCTAAGGCAATAGGGGTAAAACTAGAGGGACCACCGAAGTCGCAGAACAAGTGCTCCGTTTTTGTTCTGCTGATCTTCAATCCGACACTCTCTAGTTTACCTTGCCATTTTCCCAGCCTGTTCTGGACCTCGGTTGCGTTTTCCCCGACAAGAACAATGTCGTCGGCGAACAGCATACACCAGGGTGCCTCCTCCTGTATGTCCGATGTCAAAGCATCCATTACCAGGAGGAACAGATAAGGGCTTAAAGCCGATCCCTGGTGTAAGCCTACAGCCACATTAAACTCATCGGTAACGCCAGCTTCGGACCTAACATGTGTACTAGCTCGGCTGTACATGGCCCGAATAAGCTGCAGGTACTTTCCTGGCACTCCTTTCTCTTTCAAAGCCCACCACAGAACCTCCCGGGGTACTCGGTCGTATGCCTTTTCCAGGTCAACGAACACCATATGTAGGTTCGCGTGTGAAAAAATGTGTGACGGATGTTAAGAGGATGAATGATAGATTGATAGTTGTAAAAGTATTGTTAGAAGATTTAGTCCTAAACATAGTAAGTGTGTATGCACCGCAGACTGGGTGTGATGATAGCGTAAAAGAGAAGTTTTGGGAGGAGTTTGATTCAATGATAATGAGTGTACCAGAGAGTGAGCACCTATATATTGGGGGGGATTTTAATGGACATGTGGGAAGAATGAATGAAGGATATGAAAGAGTGCATGGAGGATGGGGATTTGGTAATAAGAACCAAGATGGTGAAGCCCTGCTTTATTGAAATATATAATATAAATAATATAAATTATAATCTGGAATAACACATAGGCTACTTTTTATCTAGGAAAAATGTACGGTTTCCGCGGGAGAGATTTGTTTTTGTTTTTCAAGGTACCACGCGGGCAAAGCCATGGGCGGAAGCTAGTAGAACATATTATTTAGTATACATATCTTGTTTGCACACATCTACGTCATAACATCTACCTGCATGCCAAATTTCAGCCCGATCCGTCTAGTGGTTTGGGCTGTGCGTTGATAGATCACTATGTCAGTCAGTCAGTCACCTTTGAGTTATATATATTTAGACAGCTTTCGCCCACGGCTTCGCCCGCGTGGTACCTTAAAAACAAAAACGAACCTATCCCATGGGAACCGTACATTTTCCGGGATAAAGTAGCCTATGTGTTCTTCCAGACTACAATCTATATCTGTGCCAAATTTCATCCAGATCCGTTCACCCGTTTCAGCGTGAAAGAGTAACAAACATACATCCATCCATACATTCTTACAAACTTTCGCGTTTATAATATTAGTAGGATAGATACCTAGGTTAAGTACCCCTAATAAAATTAAACTTACCTGTTGCAAACTCAAACTCTTCACTAAAACTTGTCCTGAGTGCGTGTGCCGGCCGAAGCCGACCGGCCCGAACCCGTAGCACAGCAGTGACAGCAAAAGCACCAGTGTCTGCACCGTGCTCACCCACCACGTGAAATATGGTCGGTAGTCGGTGAGCTCGTCCAGTTGCCGCGCCACCTCCTCCTGGTGTGTCACCGACTTCCGCAAAGATCGCCTGAAATAGTGTTTGTGGGTATTGTTATTTCATTTCGTGAAGACGTGATTTGTTAGGTCACTTTGCAACAGTCGATTTCCGTGTTTCGTATAGTTTTTTCTTTATAATTAAATCTTTATTATCAAAAATATTCCGATCTACTTTAATATAAACATTGTATAAAAGATACGTGGAACAGTTGAGCAGAATAATATAAATATAACAGAATATCTAAGAACCGTAAAAAAACGATTGACGAGTACTGAAGAATTGTAAAAGTAATGTGCTTAGTATAAGGTTTGTGAAAACAATTCTACAAGTAAATACTCGTACTTAACTTGGAATGATATTAATACGTTCAAATATAACGTTTGCAAAACATGAATCTACAATAACAAGAAAGGACTACTATGATTTGTGATCCCAATACCATTGATATTGTACGACAAAATCTCGGGGATTCAGGATGTCCGGGCAGAGAGGCAATAGCGTATCAAACCATAAATAACGACCCATGTCATTTCCAGGGCATTCATTCAAAAACCCATTACAGAAACTTTTAAACGAAGTTTCGCGTAAACATCGTTATATTTACCGCAGGTAGGGTTGAGTTTTGCAGGTAGAAAAGAGACCGACCAATCTTATATTGACTTTTAAAAAGCCGGTTGGTGGAGATTAATTATTTTTTGTATTTATTATTATTATAAGACAACTATATATTAGAGGAAGTCTGAAAGTGGCACCGGTAACAGAAAAGATGAGGAGTAATAGGTTAGCGTGGTATGGGCATGTTATGAGAAGAGATGAATGTCATGTGACGAGGAGAGTGTTAGATATGAATGTGGATGGATACAAGGGTAGAGGTAGGCCAAAGAAAAGATGGATGGACTGTGTGAAAGATGACATGGGTAAGAAAGGAGTGAGTACTGAGATGACGAATGATAGAGGGAAATGGAAGATCACATGTTGTGCCGACCCCACATAACGTGGGAAAAGGGCAGGAAGATGATGATATTATTATAAGACAACAAGGTTTTTTTCTTAATTAGATTTAGTGGATCTTTTTTTCATAAATTATTTTTTTAATAAAGTTAAAGCTAAGTTAATAATTTAGACAAAAACCACGAAAACGGGTGTGTCTGTTAGCTGATGGGTGTCAGTTAAAAGTAAAATTATGTTTCATCGTTGTGTCTCATAAGTTCGGATAAAAATTAATCTCTCAATATTCGCTATGTTGCGATATTTTCCCAATTCAATAAATTAAAACCTATTGACGCACCGATAGAGTGCTGTTTTAAAAAAACGAATAGAGCCTGGCATCTAAAAACGAATAGAGTCCTCACAACATCGAGGCCTAAAATGACCAGCCTCATTTTGTTTTTAATTTTCAATAAAAATCCCCACTAAGCTTACCCTTAGTCTTAGAATACAAGAAATTATAAGACCTATGAACATAAACAGATATATGAAAAAGCCGGACAATTTCCAACATTATTACAAGTAAAATATTGCCGGATCTAGAGCGTGGCACTTCGACATTATTTTTAATCCTTTAGACTACTTTAGTAAGTGATATTTATTGCAATCGCTGTTCACCTTGTTTGATTACAGAAACTTTTGTAGACTTTAGGAACATTATGTTTCATTTCGAGTACTTATTTATAGATATTCAAAAATAAAGTACAACAAACTGGTAGGTATTCAAAACAAATAAAAAAAACATACTTATAGCCGCCGTATTGGAATGTTTGACATTTGCCTATGTAACTCTTGTAATCCAGGCAAATCCAATCACACCTTATTTGTCAAAATCTATCCAGCCATTTGGCTCTAACGATAACCAAAGGAACTCGCACACATACACCCCAAACACATTACGCTTCTTCACTTCGCAGTCGGGCAATAAGCGGGTAAGATCACGTCTTACGAATTTTGTTATTGAACGTGGCTTTCCTTCCGATGTTTTCCCTTACCGTTTTGAGCTTGTGGTATAAGTACGCTATAATTTTCTGAGAAAAAACCCAGTCAATGCACAGATTGTAACCCACGGCCTTGTAGATCGAAAGGAGAGTGTCTACTGTTTTTGGCGATCATGACCAGCACTCTTTACATTAAAACTTCTAACAAATGAAGTCTTTCATCCAGAGCCTGAAACCTTAAATTCACTTTAATTAAGCAAATTGAAGTTAAATTGGGTAATTTTATGATTAAAAGAGCAATTTGCCTTTCGATTAAATTACAATTTACTTGAATGTCCCCAAAATGTATTAATAATGAATTATATTAGATTAGAAACAATTTTCGATATAAGGCTGTAGTACAACTAAAAGCAAGCACTGGCAATCACCTATTTTATCGTATATGAAACGAACTATTTACAATAAACAACAAACTAGATAATGTTCCAAGTTAAAAGAAATCTTTTTTTCTATTGAATTATCATTCGTATCGTCAGTAAACATTTCGTAAACCAATAAATAGAATGCAGAATTCCTAAAAGCGCTCCTGTAGTTACCTCGTTTTCGAGAAATTCTGCTTCACACACTTCCAGAACGCTTACGTAATCGGTAAGCAGAATAAGGTAATAAAATAAAAACGTTTATCGCGTGGGTTCGCGAGCACTTCGCGGAGTTTAATTATTACTGAGTGTGGTCGATACCAGTCAATGACCGCTGTCCGTTATACAGCGTCAATTCAGAATACTTGCAAAACTGAGTTATTTAAAATTTAGATAAAATGATCTTTTTTTTTATGCTGCCAAAGTTTGGTAATCGTTTACCTACTCAAAATACGAGAAGCGTGATAAATAGCAATAAGTTAGATGTGTCATAAAATTGCACAGTTAAACTAGATAGACTACAGCGGCTTTGTGGAATTTGTCAACGGGTTCAGTTGCAAGAAATTAAAAATGTTTATTTTTAACCTGTTTTGATACATATTAATCGTTATTACTTTTTTTTTAACGGCCTTTGTGGCGCAGCGGGCGAAAGTCCGCCTGAGACGCAGACGGGTTCAACTCCCGCCGTGGGACAAATGTTTGCATTATTTGCAGATATTTGTCTCAGGTCTGGGTGTTTTCTATGTATAATATGTATGTATTTACGAAAAATAGTATCTATGTAGTTTATCAGTCATGTGGTTACCATAATACAAGCTCTGCTTAGTTTGGCGCTACATGATGCTGTGTGCTGGGTATGTATTTATTATTTATTTTTATTACTGGAGTAAATAAATTTAATAATGATCACGACTGTAATCTCCAGGCTCGGTAGATATCTCCTCAGATCTTTAGTTACTTAGATCTTTGAGGATATCTAAAGAGGGTAGTCAGAGGCAAGTCCAAACATGACATTTGGTAAATGCCCATATTTTGCACAATAGTTAGTATTCCGTACGTGACAGGCTGCAAGCCCATCGCCGCTTATAATAATACTAACCTATGACACATACATTCAAATTAAAAAAAAATATTAATTAATTTAAAATAAATTTTCAGGATTCAAATTATAAATAAAACGATGTTCACCCTGTATGCTTATAGTTCCATGTTATTCAACGGCTGCAGCTCAGGTGCTGCAGGTCGCAAGCACTTTGCGGAAGGCAATTTGCTTATTATTCACTATAAGAAACAGTTAAATTATGCTGAATTTATTTGAATTCCCCACCACAGCTTTATTTGCAAAATGTTTTGTACTCGTACATACAATTTCGGAACATCGTATCACATCTTTCAAATTTCAAGCCGACGGGCTTAGGTCGTCCGTCAGTCAGAACGTTGATCTTTAATTTTTATTATGATTATGTTATCAATTGAATATAACTCAGTGAATTGAAGAGCACCATTTATGTATAACATTTTGACTAAAAATGATTTTAGAATATATTTTTTTTACCTTCAACACGTTGAACCTCTTATATCTCAGCTGACCAGTGCTCTACTACGCTGCAGATGTACCGTCAAACTTAGCAAGATAATCTACCAAGTCATCAGTGGGCATAACGACTAGTCAGGTCCGACCCTAATTACGAATCTGTCCTTTATTAATTTTCCTCTCGTTAATTTCCTGGTTTGTAGGCTATCTTCGCAAATGGTAATGTTTTATGGAAACACATTATTTAGTGGAACTTGTGACTTTGTTTGCATAAGTATTGTTATTTTCAATATGAGCATCAACTGTTCAATAAGTTACCTGAAGTTTTATTATTTAAGAGGTTTATACATAAAAGCGCAAGAGCTGAGACGGGTTTTTTGGCTGTTCTTCTCCTGATTGGGTTTGGCTGAAACTGGCACCTAAACTCACCTAGCGTGTAAGACGTTTCAAAATGACCTTAACTTAAATTCTAGTACGTACAATTCTCAGTCAAATACGTATCATAAATAATAGACCTGGATGTTTTTTTTTTGTAAACGATATTTTCTAAAAATGAAACCTAGCTAGATCGATTTATCACCCCCGAAACCTACATATATTCTAAATTTCATGAAAATCGTTGGAGCCATTTCCGAGATTCAGATTATATTTCTACAAATATACAAGAATTGCTCGTTTAAATGTATAAGATATGTATATTAATATTATATTATTAGACTAGTTGATATCCGCGACTACGTACGCGTTGACTGGGGCTGTACGAATAGAATAAGGTTTTTCATCAAATATTATATTAAATTCTTATTATTTTATTTGTCAACCGATTAAGATGAAACAAAGCCTAAAGTTTCATCCAAGCTTATTTTAATATATTACTGCCGTCCTTAAGCTAAAATGCCGTTATCCAGCATTCGGTCAAATTCGACTTTTTTATGCCATCGTAATCAGGAAAAAAAGCTCTATCGACCAATCTTACCAGAACTCAAATAGCTCTTATAGTTTTCGAGTTATGAAAAGTAAAAAAATGCCGTTACCAGAATCAAAATTTACATCACTTCAATGCCTAAATGTTGTTAAATGTTATGCTAAGCTTAAAAGTGGCTAATGGCTTTTAACTTTATTTTTATGTAAACAAAAATAGTAACTTAACTATTAATAACTTCAATAATACTAGGCTTGATTGCGGCAAAGTGACTTTAACTGCAGTTATATATTAATCGTGCTAAAATATAAATGGTTTTTCCCTTTTAATTCAAAAAGTGGATTTTGTATTTAACGGCATTCTAGCTTTAGGACGGCAGATTAGTGAAACTTACATTCGATTTGTTCACTCGTTGCGGAGATTAGCGCAAACGCAAAGATAACGATTTTGTTAATGTAAAGATAAAGATAGATTAAAGCTACTGACGACAGAAGATTTGATATTGCACCCAACTAGTAGTAGGGGAGCCCACGATGCTAAATGGGGATTTGCTCGAGCACTATAGAGACCTATTATACACAGACTCATAGTAAAGGGTATGTAGACATGGGTAAGAAAGGAGTGAGTACTGAGGTGACGAATGACAGAGGGAAATGGAAGAATATCACATGTTGTGCCGACCCCACATAACGTGGGATAAAAGCAGGAAGATGATGAGACTCATGGTAAAGGGCCGAGAGAAGTGAACAAATGAAAATCTCACCTAAAAAATCTCCCCACAACGCCCATGCCAAACTGCCTACGGTTGGAGTTGTCAGCTAGAGGTTCCAACATCGGTGTGTGTATCCTGGCGCCCCCCGCGCCCCAGGATACACTTCGCTCCGGCCTTCGGTACTCCACAACACCGATAGGTGACCTCGCCCTGCAACCAAATACACAGTCAGAAACAGATTTATCAAATACAAAAAATAAAAAAAAAATGATCACGACTGTAATCTTCGGGCTCGGGAGATATCTTCCTCAGATCTCTAGTTTCTTAGATCTTTTGAGGATATCTAAAGAGGGTAGTCAGAGGCACGTCCAAACATGACCACATTTGCACAGTAGCTAGTATTCCGTACATAATAGGTTAAAGCCCATCGCCGCTTATAAGAATACTAATCTATGACACACACCTTCGAATTTTTGGTTCTAGGGTATGCCGGCTTCCTCAAAATGTTTTCCTTCGCCGTTTAAAAGCACTGGCATTGCGCACATAAAATTTTCGAATGGAAAAACTCTCTGGTGCACGACCAGGTTTGAACCCACGACCTTCGGACCGTGAGGCAGGGGTGCTACCACTACACCCCCAGCGCTCTATATTTATCATCATTGTTTTATTTGCTTTAGTGGATTTTGGTGCTTCCATACGACCGGATTTTTAAAGATTTTCCATATTTGTGTATTCTTTATTCTAAGTAGACGTTAAATATTGTATGGATTAATTGTAATGCATGTACAATATTAAACAATTGTATCTACCTATATAGGTACTGATTAATACTGTAACTATTCGAGTAATGTTAGTGAGAGCTGAAATCTCCGATATCAAAGACCCATGTCACAAAGATTTGGGTGTAGTAATATCTTCGTCAAATAACTTGACTGCGAGGAGCTTGAATATATTTATTGTGTTCAAAGTTATTTACTGGTTTGAGTTTCACATTTAAATGTGGACCGTGGATCTAAGTTACCTACTATTAATATTAGGTCGGTTTTGCTGAGAATAAAGAAACTAAGGCTCTTACCACAAGCTTTCGGGCAATAGTAATATTCAAAGTAATATAACTATGATATTACGTACCATGACTTATAAACATTGAATATAAAGTTACTTCAAGCTTCAAACTTGGCGTTTCTGAAACACGATAGTTTGTAAGAGCTTGTGGTATGGTTACCTTTTATTTTTCGGAGCTATATTGGTCATACTGATTATCCGCCAATACCTAACGTTTTTCGCATTCGCGTTTTTTCATACAAAGTTCAACCTTCCGCTGTACCCTTAAGAAGTTGAAATTTAGGAATTCTTCAGAAAGAGGCATCATATTATTCTTAGTTATACCAAAAGTTGGTTAAGTCCACCCTTAGTCAAATGCAAGTAAAATGTCACTTTACTCTTCGATATATTCTGGGAAAAGTATTTACAATAGTTTGCTCGAAGTATAGATAAATGAGGTTCTACAATACACGCAAAACCAAACAAGCATACAATTATGAACGCCATATGAACAAGGGCCAAACGAGCCTTTGTTAGTAAAAAAATACGCATGAATAAAGTAAGCAGGTTAACAACATAGAGTACGTTGAAAAATATTTTCAATTTGAACTTTTAGCTGTTTTTTTATTTGTTTAATGTTTGAGCGAGGTAAAGGTATATTTGGGGCAAACTAAATTTCTATCTTCCGTTAAATGTGAACCTATTTGATGTGGATATGTACTTGCTGTTTAGTATTGATAAGTGTGATTCAGCGCTTGTTCGTCCAACTTCAAAGTTTATATACCTAACGCTTAAAAAAGGCTACAAAGAAAAGTCTCTAATTAAAATATCGTTTGATAAAAAATTTCGCTGTAAACTTCCTCAAAATTAATGATATTTTTTTAACGCAAATATATTTAAGAATCTCAGTTCACAAAATATTCAAAACACAATTTAAAAGCGAATGACGTCATAGAAACTCTGCGTCCCCTGCAGAGCCGTAAAGAGCCTGCGTGACGTGACGTCACAAAGTAGGTTGCCCTCTAATGAGTCCTGATTCAGGTTGACGCGTACAGAACTCGTGAAACTCCAACCTTGTTGATAGACTTTAAATTAGAAAAAGGTTTTAAAGCTGTAATATTTTGACTCATTTGTCATTTTTCTTTTAAGCCAATAGTGACATACTGACCTACTTAAATGCCCTAGGCACACACCCCTGGCTGGATTTGACCAACTTCTGCTATAACTATTCTCTGAATAATTTAATGTCAAATGCAAGTAAAATGTCAGTTTACTGATCAATAACTCAGATCTGGGGAGTTTGGTCAAATCCCAGTTTAGAAGTGGACATTTGAAAAAATCAACTCAAGATTTACCGTTTGGTTAGCAATATTGCTACGGTATGAGTACACAAACGGATTTTTATCTAAATAAGTTAGTCTGCCTTTATATACAACTGACAAACATTCCTACTAACTGTTATGGGCTTTTTCTTACTGAGTCACTAGTTCTTTCGAACTAGTATGCTGAAAGGATTAAAGTACATGTCTTCTTTATGCGAGTTTTCTCACGGTGTTTTCCCTCACCGTTTGAGAATACTAGTATAGCACACATACATTTTACGAATAGAAAAATCCATTGGTGCACGACTGGATTCGCACCAACAAACTTAGGATCGGAAGGCGAGTCTACTACTACTAGACCACTAGTGTTCTATATGGTTAAGTTTTTTATTGTAGGCTTAAGAACCATGGAGGGTTCTGCACACTCGTTGCGCTGGATTAGAGAGCTTGAAACCATAAAGTTTTCTTTAGAACTTTATTTTCTTGTTCAGTCCGCTAGCAAATACGTATACACAAACCGTGCCGTGTGTTAAGCTGTATATCGTGCCTCCTTATAGTACCTATAGGTAATAGATGCATACTGACCCTTTCGCACTATCAGTGACGTCCCCCTCGTCCTGGTGCGTAAGTGGCGACATCGGCGGAGAGAAGAAAACATCGTCCACTTCAACGTCGTCCTGCGGCGTGGACGCACTGCCACGGAACGATCTCGACCACTGCGCCGAAGTGGACTGCCGCGATTTTCTTGTCACCGCCTGTAGAAATAACTTACTATACAAATAATGTACTTACGTATCCTCTACAATGTCAAAAATATATCCTATTAATATTATAAGCGCGAAAGTTTGTAAGAATGTACGGATGTATGGATGTCTGGATGTATGTTTGTTACTCTTTCACGCTGAAACGGCTGGACGGATCTGGATGAAATTTGGCACAGATATAGATTATAGAAACATATAACACATAGGTTTCTTAACCTGGAATAACACATAGGTTTCTTATCCCGCAAAATTTAAGGTTCCCGTGGGATAGATTTGTTTTTGGTTTTTCAAGATACCACGCTATTTTAATCAATAAAATCACAAGAATCACTTTGAAACGTCTTACATGCTAAATGAATATAAGTGCCTAATTTAGTAATTTATAATGTACCCCTGATTAATATTGAATATTGATACGAGGGTGAGTTTAAAATCAGGGCAACACTCGTTAAATAGTTATGTATAGAGTTATTCGAATATCTATTTCTTTACTTTTCTAAACACGCGAGGAGTCAAAACAAATATACATTCAACAAACACGTCCAACACAGAACCAATGAGCCAAAGCCACCGCGCCAAAGCATTTCTCTCAGCACACATTACTTTTCGAGATATCGTTTAAAAAAAACACGACATAAGGTTTTCTCGCTACGGAAGCAGCAGTATTTCGTCGTCGTGACCAGTTCCTTCCTCGGATATAGCTTGGCGGAACTCGATACCACAGTGTTTTGATTAAAGCTGGTTTACTACACTTTGATGTTGTACAAACAACTATGTGTAATACAGCTGTTGGGTTAGGGGATCAAAGGGTTTTTGGACCTTTTGATCCTTCTGACCTTTGATATAGGCAACTATGAAAATGGTCTGTAAGATTCAGACTGTCTATACCGACTCAGCATAAAATTTGTCAAATCATTTAGCTACAAAAAATGCAAAATACTCAAGCAAACATCAAATAAGGTGAATTTCTGTTTTAATCCAAAATGATAAATTGCCAAGAGCATTAGTTGGCTTTTTTTTATTTTAAAGTATAGTTTTGGCCGTAATTATTTATGATGGCACATAAATAACGAAAACTAATTCTTCTATTCTTCTTTTAATTCTTCGTGGCTGGGATAATCTTGGAAACAACTAAACCAATTCTAAAGTTATTATCGACGTTACATATCGACGGATTTCAATCTTTGTCTACACAAAACGTTGCGAAAAAAAAGGAAAAAATTGAGGGGGGGAAAGAGGGTAAGTTTTGTGTTGCGTTATATATTTTTTCACGAATTCTATACCTTTGCGAGACGAACCCGAATACACCAGATTTGATCTTCTAGGACCAAGGGAACGCTAGTAATCACTGCAATTTATACCTCTATTTTGCCCAAAAGTATACATAAGTAAGCCTATTCGAAAGTGTCGGTTATTGCATGGTTATAAAGGCAAGATACTGTTCTCACAAAACCACTAGTATTCAAGTTTCTCAGGTTAACCTTTCTCTGACTGACATCAGCGAGATTTGTGTGATGATCAATGAAAATATTAGTACCTGGATGACCGAGTTTTGCTCGTTTTTTTTGGGGTAAACGAGGTTTTCTAAAAATGAAACCTAGCTAGATCGATTTATCGCCCCTGAAACCCTCTGCCTACTAAATTTCATGAAAATCGTTGGAGCCGTTTCCGAGATTCAGAATAAATACATATATACAAGAATTGCTCGTTTAAAGGTATAAGATGAAGCAATACACTAGATAGTGAGGTAGTTGCTTTCTTCCAGCTACACGAACTACCATTATTTACGACGCCATAACGGTCGAGTCGATCCCGAAAGACATCGCTTTTATAATTTATCGCGCGGAAATATCTTAGCCTAATTCGTCCCTCGTATATTACAATAAAAATTTCTTAGGGTTAAGGGTCTCCGACATAAAACGTGTAGCCGATCGTGGAAAGTAGTGTAACGGAATTCTAATTCTGTCGGAGCCTTTTTACTGGATGATAAGTCGGTAGTATGACTTGTCAATGGCGAGATGTAGGTTAAATGTGAAATAACAGCCTTTAACTTATTTTTCACACAGAGTATAATAAACATACGTATAATAAACCCAGTGAGAATCCTACGTTCACATTAACAATTTCGTATTCTCATGATTTGACTTATGTTATTTATTCACCATCGGTTTTATTACAAAATTTTCTTGAGATCTCTGAATACAAATGATCACGGCTGTAATCAGGCTTGGTAGATATCTCTTCAAAACTCTACTGACTTAGATCTGTAAAACGTCTAAATATGATATTTGGCACATGCCTATATTTGCAGTTTATTGCTTACGTGACGGGTTGCAAGCCCATTACCCCTTAAGGATATTAACCTTTACGATTTCAAGTTCTAGGCTATTACAGTTTCCTAACGATATTTTCCTTCGCTGTTTAAGAGCACTGGCATTGCGCACATAATTTTTTTACATGGAAAATCTCATTAGTGTACGACCAGGTTTGAACCCACGACCTTCGGACCGTGAGGTAGGGGTGCTACCACTACACCACCACTGTACTTATCTGTATTTCTTCGCATATTCCTTCTTCCGCATTAATGTTATTCCCCGCGCGCTTCGCACAGTTTATGTTACAATATACAATCATAATCTTGTTACTTATGAACTAACTTCTACGCTGTTGCTACGAGTGCTACGAGGGCTCTACGGAGCTACGAGCTACGATGTTTCTCATCTCTGACTTTGGGGTACGTGATTATTACTGGCTCTTATTTATCTCAATGATATTATTTGCTATCGCTGCTTATATTCGTTAATATTAATATTATAAATGCGAAAGTAACTCTGTTTGTTTGTTTGTCACCTTTTCACGACTAATCGCCTAAAAGGATCGTAATCAAATTTGGCAAGATGGTAGATAATATCCTGGAAACTGGGAAAAAGGGGCTGAAATAGAGGTTAAAAGTATAATGCGGAACAGCAATGTAAAGCAACGGCAGCCAGTTTTTGGATGGGTGACCGCCTCTTTTAGCACTCCTTAGAAATTTCCCAACAAGCCAATATTAATAATTTCAGAATCAACATGTTATATTGATGGATTTTTGCGGACAAAGTCGCGAGTAACAGCTAGTCTTAATATATAAAACTCTTCTGTTACTGACTGAAAAATCATACAAAACCCTGGTTTGAAAACAATAGGAAAGAATAGGATTAATAAAAATAAATAAACAAAAACCAGAATTATAATAAGCTACACGTAATGATCGAATCCATCAGCTATTTTTAGAATATTTGCGTGTTTTTATTTTGAAAAACCTTCGTTATACAGACTGTAAGCTCTCATTAAAATTTTGTGAGAGCAAGGTCGGGTTTCAGCAGCTCGGTGACGGCGAGCACAATATGTTTTAGGCCTTGGTAAGTCTTGTATTATTGTATACAAAGGAAATCTGACTTGTGTGAACGGCAAAGGAAAACTTAGTCAAGAAGTATTTAGTATGTTGTGTACCTAAGTCAATCATGATTTGATCAATAAAATTGAACTAACACCAGAAAGTAGCAGTTATTTCGAGTTTTTTCAATCTTTATTTACCAGCCAATGTTAAAATATATTATTAATTGTTTATTATTCGTTTTATGAAAACTTACAGCTATAAGTAGGCAGTTGTAGTATGTATTTTTAGTTATAATAATGTTATACATACATGGCACATTTTATGAAAGCCAATTTAAAGTTTCTACAAATAGTTATTTAAAAATAAGTAGGTAGATATAAATACTTAAATATTTGAAAAGAAAAGAGAAAAAAAGGACAAACAGACCATAATTAAATACCAGTATTTACCACAGTAGTAAAATTGTAATACTATACCTATAATTTCTTCTAGGATTGGCTAGAACATTTTGACAATTCCAAGTATTGTAACCCTCACAAATCTAATACCGCTTAATAGATTACATTGAAATTGAACCACACGATACTCAAGGATTTAGGTGATAAATCAACTTTAGCTAAAACACGAATTAGTTAGAAAACCTTGGTTAAAAACCATGTCAAACACACCTCTGAAAATTCAGAAATTCCCTAATTTATCCAGAACAGTAAGGTTTTTTGCATTTCTTTTTCACATGAATGTAAATCAGTTAATTTGAAACAAATTATCCCAGCCCTTTTTTTCAAATAAGCTATTTACTTGAACAAAATTATGTTTTTTATAAATTGTCGCTTACGTTATTTAATTCGGAGCAGCCATATTATCATGCCGCACTCTACTTACTTGTCACTTGGATATTTTGCTCGGTGCTTTGTCTCATTCCGCGGCGAGCCGCGTTGCTAGACGGGTCTGTGTCACTTTTTTTCGCAACTTTTACGAAAGAAAAACCAGAACAAATGGCTAAAATATCACACAAAACATGTGCATTAGGCGTTGGAAACACGTTATGGACGTATTAAAGTAATTGTATATTTTATTTGACCACATTAGGAATAATAATTTTATTGATACAATTTAATATTTTGTAAGACCCATTACCACAACTTATAATAAAACTAGCTTCCACGCACGGCTTCGCCCGCGTGGTACCTTGAAAAAAAAATCTATGCTACGGGAACCGTACATTTTTCCGGGATAAGAAATAGGCAAATAGCAAAGTTCTTTTGATGCATACATACATACATACATACATAAAATCACGCCTGTTTCCCGACGGGGTAGGCAGAGACCACAGCTCCACTTTCTACGATCCTGACACACCTCTTGATTCATTCACTCTCATCACATTCTTCATACATGCGCGTCGGTTTAGGGTACTCTTGACTTACCTTTCTCTAGACCGTCCCCCGAAAATAACCCTCGCAAAGGGAAAAAAGGGGTGTCAAAGTTTGTATGGTCTGTTTGACGGGTGGTGTGATTAGTTTTAAAATTGGTACATGCCAAAGTAAAAAGACACATATAATTATGGTTTCCCAAAATAACTCTCAGAAAGGGAAAAAAGGGGCGTCAAAGTTTATACCTATAGGACTTTTTGCTATGTCCTACATACGAAATACATACAAAGTCGGTTTGTTCGTACACTTATAACTCCAGAACGGCTGGACCGATTTTCATGGTTTTTGATTTGATGTATTTTTATTAAACATAACCATTTAAAAATTAATGAAACGTGGACGAAATCACGGGCAACCACCTAGTACAATCATATATCCCTCACAACTCCGCATTCACTTTGACAACGATCCATTTCACGAAACACTTTGAAATTCAGCTAAAACTTCCAAACGCAAACCCATTACCAAGTCTCAATGCGCAGAAAAGGTCACCATTAAAACGTGGTGTTGGATAGTGTTGAGCTTAAAACCTAGGTTGGATATATAAAACCTAGTGTTGGTTTAGGATTTCACACTGCCATCAAGTGCTTTTAGCGTGCTAGTTAAAATATCTACCAACTTCAGCGGATGTTTACCTAACTTTTAAATGGGTTGAAACTAGGTTACCAGTTAACTACGCCACCTGTGGTCTAAAGGTGTGTTCACACTACAGCGGAGGTGTGAGCACGGCACGTAGCACAGAACAAAACGAACGTGCCCCATTGCTAAATCGTTCAGTACAGACTTAGTAAAGCAAGATTTAGCGCGATCAAATCATATATATTTCTACACGAAATAATAATTAGGTAGTTTGTTTGTTTGTATGTAGGAGTATTCCGAAGCAACCAAAATAATTTCAAACTGTTTCACCAACGTGTAGAATGAATTTTCAGCATTAACATAGGCTATGTTTTATGTAAGTACCTTGCAAAACCGCGGGCAGAATGTAATATTCAATAAAATCAAAAGGATCACATTATGTTGCATCGCAAGTGTATCCATGTAACAGCACAAGTATTGCGTCATATGTTGCGTCGCAAGTGTCCCCAAAAAGCAGTGGTGTGCAAAATACAAAAGCACATCGCCTCAACTCGTGCTCGTCCAACGATGTATAGAGAAAACACCTCTTTATTAAAGTAATTTAGTCGTTGTAGTGTTGTGCTATAAGGTTTATTTTCCATCGGCCTTACCGTTCCGTGCTGTCGTGCTTCGGATGACGAACACCCTTTGTAGAATTAGTCTAGTACCTAAACTATGCAAGCTTGGTATTAGCTAGACTTAATTCTTGGAAGTGAACGTTTCTCAACAAATTGAGTCTAACGTAATGAATCGCCTGGACTTTGGACACAGCTTACAACTACGATTAGCTACCTAGAGACTAAGACAAAGCTATTCTGTGCAAACTATCAGTTTGAAGTACTTATTCTCATAAAATCCAGTTAAATCTAGCTGATGTTCGCGATTTTGTCTGAATCGATTTTTTTTATGAAGTAAATACTTAACATTTCCAATAATATTCAAAAATTTTCTTATAAAGCCCGAGTTCTTGATAGGTGTGTAAAATGTTTGAATAAAAGTTAATAGTTCCTTTCAAAATCAATCGGGGAAAAAATTCCGAGAACTTCAAACAAAACACCAACAAGTCATCCTTTTACAATTTAACTATGACTTTTATTAATTTAAAAAACTTGAGACTGGCAAAATTGATCTCAAAAGAGACAGATGTCGTATAAAGAAGAAGAATAAGAAAAGTGCAATAACCAGACAGTAAGATTTTGCACGACAAGGTTCTATACCATCACTACATAAACATCTTTTTCTGTTTCTTGTCAGTTTTTCTCGGGATAGGACTGGAATTGGCACCTAGACTCACCTAGTATGTAAGACGATTCAAAATTATCCCTGTGATTTTACTGAACAAATAATTATTGACTATTGACATCACGATACTCACACTAACAACATAAGACAAGCCAGAGAGCGTGAGCCGCGCCACGCTATCCTTCCCCGGCCGCGGCAGCGGGGGCAAGGGGGGATCCTCGAGCGACGCCGGCGCCGGTAGCACGTCGGGTCGCTCGCGCACGCGCCCCCGTGCCTCCCTGGGTGCCGCGCCCGATGCTCCATACATACTGAAACAAACAAAGCCAGTTACAAGAATCGAATACTTACTAATATTTTTTTTTTTTGGAAAACTTTAAAAATCCGACTGAATGTAACTGAAAATAGATTTTTACACCTGGTAATGTTTTTAAACATTTAAACAAAAAACAAACATTTTCATGGCTATAATCCCCAGGCTTAGTAGAAATCTCCAGAGATCTCTAGTAATTTAGATCTTTGAGGATATCTAAAGCGGGTAGTCAGAGGCACGTCCAAACCTTATAATTTTGTCAGATGCCCAAATTTTGCACAGTAATTAGTATTCCGTGCGGTTGCAAATCCATCGCCGCTTATAAGAATACTAACATTATGACACATATTTTTTAATTTTAGTTCTAGGCTATGCCTGTTTCCTCACGATGTTTTCTTTCACCGTTTAAGAGCACTGGCCTTGTGCACTTAATTTTGACCAGGTTTGAACCCACGACCTACACCACCAATGCTCTCAACAATTTTATAAAATAAAAAGTACACATTAAAGTCAAATGCTCGTACCATTACCTAGAATAGTCATATCACATTATTACCAGTCACGATTTCTCAAGTTTAATATTTTATTGCGTCACTGATTTTTTTATGTAAGCGTACTGAATTAAGAACCTTTTCTTCTTTGAAGTCGATTAAATACAAGGTTGAGGTGATGACCTTGAAATATTGGCTCAAGGTTTGAGTGTGACATATTTAATTCAAATATCATCGTTTCTAAAGCAATTCTATAGCACGTTTACAGACGAGGTATACCTAATTTATATTCATTAATATACCTACCAATCGGCTTTTGAATAATTCATCATTCAGTCTGAAAATAACTGAGGAAATTCCATCAAGATTATGTTATGATAGTAACTATATATTATATCAACGGGAAATTCAATGATGATATGTACCAAAACATCAACTATACCAAAATTACACTTTTTATCTAAACGTACCCACACGTACACGTTTCTAAAAGGATACTTTCTAGGGTCAGATTAGAGATATATGTATGTATAATAATAGTACCTACAGAAAAAATTCTTGAGAGGTTTTTCGCAGTTACAAGAAAATCACATGTTGTGCTGACCCCACATAACGTGGGAAACGGGCAGGAAGATGATGATGATGTTAGGTAGAACCATAATCGATATCGATTGCCATAAAAGAAGATTCAGATATGTATATTAAAAAAGCTAGGAGATATCTACCTAATCATCTTTAATTTAAAACGTGCTAACATCAAAGGCGGTTATAGAACGTACTCGTAAAAACAAACAGCATTTTACGACTTCTGTAAATACGGACGAGAAACAAATTGCTCTTTTTTGCTGAAAATGCCATTTCCCTTGACTAGGTACTTGAGAAAAGTTTCAGTCACCTTTCAAACTCACGTAAATTCACGTTATATTATTAAAAGCATTATTGGCTACTTTTAAAATTGAAAGTGGCTTCGCCGTTTTATTTTATCTACTATTATTATTTGTCATTTTTGAAATTGGTACTCAGTCGGCTTGGATAAATGCGTGATTTCAAATATATATAATTTTTGCTTCACAATGTTTGACCACTTTTTATAGATCAAACATTATCTATAAGTACTTAGGTAATAAACTTTTCCAAGATTTTAGCAATCGCCTATCAATTGCATCGGTATTCAATTAGATAACCTACATTATACAGTTGCAAAAACCCTTACTAAAAAAGAATTCGTATTAATAAAAAAGTGACTCATTTTTTTATCAATACGAATCCCATAAGTTTGATATATATAATCACAAATTCATTCATTTTGGGCCCAAAACGCCAAGGTGCTGGCCAAATAAAAAAAAAGTATGACCACGTTTGTAAAGTCAATCTGAGTATTTTTTATCAGGGCACCAAGTCTTTACAACCATTACTTCAGTTCATTTTTTTTTCTGAAAATTAGAAATTTAACTTCAAAAAATCAATGGTTGTAGAGGCTTGGTGCGCTAATGAAAAATACTCATTGTGACTTACCAAACGTGGACACACCTTTTTTTTTATTGGCCGGCACTTTGGCATTTTAGACCAACCATGTATAAAAACTTAATGAACTCCTTTATGAGAATTCTCCATAAAATTGTAACATTTATAAATACGAAATGTTAAAATCCTTAAAGTTGCGACAAAATTAAAGATTCCGAGATGTTACAAAGGCTGCCGATTTATAATTAATGAGATTCGTTGTTTAAGGATGCTGCCTGGCAACTGTACTTCTGTTTTTTTTTAATTATAATAAATTAACAAACATGCGCGTCTCTGTTCGCGTTATTCCAGGTCGTAAACTACGAGTATTCTAAGCTTCATCAAGCTCAGTTCAGCCGTTTTAGCGTTATTGACTAACATCCAAACATCCATCCATCGATCTATGCATCCAAACTTTTGCATTCATAATATTAATAGTAGAATTACCCAAACACACAACAATAACGTGACCTATAAAACAAAGAATTCGAAATCGCTCTAAAGGCATTTATAACTGAACAGTTATAAATGAGGCATGGCAAATTGGTCAAATGCAGGGTGCATTTGACCAATTTGACCCATTTGACCCCCTTTTTTAAAGGTTTTATTGAAAAATCCTGAAACACGAAACAAAGTTTCAGACCAATCGCACCAGGTTAAAAAGATCCCATACGAACATTGACCCCACATTTGACCCCTTTTTCAAGGTTATATTGAAATATCCTGAAACACGTGTCCATTCATTTTGTATTTACAGTACACAAACAAAGTTTCAGACCAATCGCACCACCCGTTAAAAAGTTTACCTACATTGACCCCACATTTGACCCCTTTTTGAAGATTATTTTGAAAAATCCTGAAACACGTGTCCATTCATTTTGCATTTACAGTACACAAACAAAGTTTGAGGCTAATCGCACCACCCGTTAAAAAGTTCCCATACAAACATAAACCCCACATTTGACCCCGTTTTGATGGTTATATTGAAAAATTCTGAAACACGTATCCATTTATTTTGCATTTACAGTGCACAAACAAAGTTTCATGAAAATCCCTTCACGCGTTAAAAAGTTTCATACTAACGTTTTCACCCTTTTTCACCCCCTTAGAGGTGGAATTTCCAAAATCCCGCCTTAGTGGGTGATTTTGTTATAAAAGGAAACCACCTTCCAAATTTCAGCTTTCTAGCTTCAGCGGTTTCGGCTGGGCGATGATGAATCAGTCAGTCAGTCAGTCAGTCAGTCAGTCAGGTTAAGCTCTTATATAGATATAGATAGAGATATACATATATTCTGGTATATATAATTCAAATATAAACTGAACATTGGCGGTAATTTTGTTGTTTTGCAGACTAACTTAAAAAATGCTACAATAGGTAAGTACGAACTTTTTTGGCTCACTATAAAGCAAAGACATTTTATCGTATCGACGTTACTCAAGAACGTCCTTGCTATAAAGACCAAATTAGAGTAACATTTTTGAATGACAGTTTTAAAAAAAGCTAAAATTGACATATTATTCAAATTTTATTCAGTTTTCCACCATTTTTGCGTAGCTTTAATCAACACCTAATTAAATGTAATTTAAAATGTTTACGCTCATTTAGTATTTGTTGTGAACAAAATAAGGTCGTGTATATTTCAGCATTTTTTTAGTTAGTCCGCGGAACAACAGAATCACCACCATTGTTTAACAAAGCTCCAAAGAAGCTAGGCCACAAGACTCAATAGTGGTTTCCAAGTTTACACAGCCACGATTTCAGTAGCTACTTGGTGAACTGTGACGGGAAGTAAGCAGTAGCTATTTGCCCGCTAGATGCTTCCGGCGAGACAACCACAAGCTTATTAATGCCCTGGTTAATTCCTCACTTGGAAGTTTGCCTTCGAATCCTAGACAGTTTACGCATACACGTACAGTTGGCCCAACGAGTCGAGGCATTCGTGATGTTAGCCGCAGACGCTGCGCAATATCGTTTTTAAGGAGCAATGGGAGGTATGGCGAGGAACGGTGGGACTGTACATGCGCGAACTCGCACCTGTGGCTAATTTCACGAATGCCTAGATCCGTAAGATGAACTGTACCTACATGCATTTCACGAAAACTTGTTCTGTGGCCTATTTAAAAATAACATGATCACGACTGCAATCCCCAGGCTCGGTAGATCTATCCTTAGATCTTTTGAAGATATCTAAAGAGGGTAATCAGAGACACGTTAATACATTATATATGGCACACTCTTTGCTTGCGTGACGGGCTGCAAGCCCATCCCCGCATATATAAATACTAACCTATGACACACACTTTCGAGTTTTTGGTTCTAAGGCATGCCGGATTTCTCATGCATGATGTTTTATTTCACTTTTTAAGAGCACTGGCATTGCGTACAAACATTTTTCGTGTAGAAAAATCCATTTGTGCACGACCAGGTTTGAAACCACGACCTTCATAGCGTGAGGCAGAAGCGCTACCATTACACCACCAGAATGACCTATTTAATTGATACATAAGCTACTAAATGCAATGTTACTCATATTGTCTTGATACATACCGCTTACGTAAAATATTTATTTTTTACTAGCTGATACCGGCGACTTTGTAGGAATATAATCACTTTTCATCTGTTTTATTATTTATTTTGCTATTCGAGGCGGAGAGAAATCCAAAAATTCTAAAATTTTGAAGACCGGTGTCTTCAAATTATTTGGATTTTCTTTTGGATTTTTTCAGTTATAATTAATGTTATTAAGTTATAAATAATGTAACTAACAAGACTTTGTTTTGTAAAACAGATATAATGTAAGTAGAAGCTCAACTCAATAGTTCAATTACACAAAACGAGAATTATTATATCAATTCTGATACCAACGTATCGATTGTTTATAGTTGAACTACTGCTTGGCATAGACACGAATTATCATGTCTCGTCAGTTAGGTAATAATATTTTGGGAATCAACCTAAAGTTCACCAACATGATATTAACAGGCTGTCAGCTGTAACCGACATGTATAATAATGAAATATCGAACAGACCTTGCCTAAACCACTAAATAGATATGCTTGTCATTTACTTGGCATAGGTACTTCCTATACAATTCTACTATACTCGTATATCCTACTAATATTATAAATGCGAAAGTTTGGATGGGTGTTTGTTGCTTAATCACGCTAAACCGGCTGAATGGATCTAGATGAAACTTAAAATACGCAGTTTATTGCCTAGAATAACACATAGGGTACTTTTTATTCCAGTAAGTAAAAAGCAAGCTGAGCCGCGTGCAGTTGCTAGTATTAAATCTTACTTTAATATTATTTTTCTAAAGTTCGGATAGATGTATGTATGTTTGTTACTCAATCAAGCTGAAAAGGCTGAACGGATTTTGGTACAATTTGACACAGAGATAGATTATAGGCTGGAATAGCACATAGGCTACTTTTGGCTAGTAAAATATAAAATTTTACATAACTGTTGATAAGATTTTTGCACCAAGTAATGAAGTGCAAAAGTTCAAGTGAGTTAAAGTTTTACTAAAAATCCAATATTTTCGTAGAGTCTAGACGCTTGATGACATAAATAGTCGATAATGCTCTGGCCGGTTTTAGTCAAAGACTCGGGTGAATCCCGCCCGTTTGAAAACTTAAAATCGCAATTAAATTAGAAATGGTAAGAAAATAATCAACGAAAACAACGTCACGGGCGTTCTTCTAGTTTTACACAAAATAAAAACAACGAAAGCTGTTTAAGTAATTATCTAGTAACACGTAAACAAGCTGAATTTTGAGAAAACAACGGAACGTACAGCGGAAATTGAATTTTGTATTCGTTTTGTTCAGTTTTGACAGTAACATGCAAGCGAATGTTTCAATTCATTTGTTAAACTTTACATATCGTGGAAACGGTGCTTTAAAACTTCATACCACAATTACGAGTTAATACTGTGTTACGGTGTCAGTCCGTACACTAATATTTATATTCTCACTACTAGACGCTATATCAATCAAATTGTTGACGTTTTAGAAAAAGGCCAGATCAAGAGTAACCTAAACTGACACTTATTGAAGAATTACCTGGTTGACCGTACCTTGTTTTTTTGGAAAATGAAACCTAGCTAGTTCGATTTATCACCCTCGGAACCCCTTGCATATTAAATTTCAAGAAAATCGTTGGCGCCGTTTCCGAGATTCAGATTATATATACGAGTAAGTATACAATCAGAAGAAATAAAATGATATCCGCCATTTGCAACCGCCGTAGTATAAATACAGAGCGCTCGCTCGACTCGCCCTCACTTTTGCTCCAGACTTCGTGCAGACAACAACTCCTTGGTATTGTCGGTATCTTTAATTATAAGCTGTTACTCTGTCCAAATTGTTTTTAGATTTAATTTGTATGATTTTTGGATTTCATTAAATTGTTTGTTCGATTGTTATTTTTTTTTTATGAATTATTTATTAAAACCGCTTACTTCAGAAGTGGGATAGGGCTCCATAGTCCTATCTCTGCTCTGGCCTACGGCGAAAATTATTTATTATGGCTGACCGACCTAAACCTCGTGGTAAGGGCAAAGCCAAACGTGTTAATAGTGAAAATGACGACCTTCGTGAGACTTTAGGAACCATCTTGGCGCGTCTCAACGCACTGGAGTACCATGGGTCTTCGACGAGTGCTGCGTCGGTGCCAATGACACCAGATGCGCGCGCCATTGCCGCAGCCAGCCCAGTCATATCGTCTACGCCACGATCACTGCCTCCAGCGGTGTCGGCGCTTCCGCCTGCCGAGACTGTAACCACGATGTCGGAGTCCGTGCATGCTATTGATGCCAGCACCAGCAGCGAGACTCCTGGGAGTACTGCGTCTTCAATGGACGTCACTGAACGCCTCATTGGAGCATTGAGCGCGTTAAGCAAGGTCAGATCAAACCATTATTATATTTCTAACTTTGATCCCAGTTTGCACGATATCGATTCTTGGTGTGAGGAGGTAGAACGAGCACGTAAAATCAATAGTTGGGACGACAATGAGTGTTTATCCCGGATTGCTAACTGCTTGAAGGGAGATGCTCGTAGTTGGCTCAATGATTGGATAACCAATGACCGCACGTGGTCGAACTTCAAAACTGAGTTCAAACCACTATGCTCGCGAAGAGTCGATATCGCCAACATTCTTTACGATGTAATGAGCACAAGCTCTGACAGTTATTCCACCTATGGCGAGTACGCCAGGCGTTCCATTTTGCGTCTCAATGTTGTGAGAGGGTTAAGCGAAGAACTGACTGCCGCTATCGTAATACGTGGAATAACTGACGCACAAGTACGTGCCGCTGCCACAAATGCGCACTTACTGCCCAAAGATCTTGCTGTCCATCTATACGAAACCAAAAACAAAATCTGAAATATCCTCTGTTTCTACGCGATTATCTGCAGGTAGTACTTACGATCGAAAACGAGCTCACAATAACAAACATGAGCTAAAATGTTCTCTTGTGGAAGTTATGGCCACCCCGAACGTTTGTGCACGAAAAAAGTTAAAACTGAGGAGCGGGTAGATTCAGGTAGTAGCACCAGTAAAGCCAGTACAGACCCTGGTACAGATGCCGGTGCCAGGCAGACGAAAGTTCAATGTTCCTTTTGTAAAAAGATAGGCCATGACGTCACCATCTGTTTTGCCAAACAACGATCCGAAGAACGTAATAAAAAATAATGTGAATTTCTGTCGCGAGTTGAAAGGCGCTTCAACTGATAGTGACGTCACGATCGCAGTCATTCAGGGTGTACCCACTGATGTGTTGATAGACAGTGGCTCACGTGTCTCTCTGATTTCCAACTCTGTTTTGAAACATTTTAAATGTTCACGACTACCCACACACAAAGTTTTGAGAGGAATAGGTGGCCAAAACATTGTGTGTGATAGCCACGTCACTCTGATCGTTGAGTTTAGCGACATTTCTATGACGGTTGACTTATTCATTGTTCCTCAGAAATGCATGAATGTCCCGGTATTAATAGGAACAGATGTCTTGAACCGTGACGGTGTAACATACATTCGCGCAAATAATCAACAACTGATCACTCTAATCCCTAGCTCTGATAATGACCAACAACGTGTGATGCTCGTCAACTCAAGCGAACGTTTAGAAGTCAAGACTCCTCTTGAGGGTAGGTAGCAATCGCGAAAAACTGTTATCTACAGTTAACGAGTTTAAACATTTTTTTATTGTTGGTACCGCCACGTCAACAGTAATAACCGGTAAAAAGCGCATTGAGTTGACTAGTAACACACCGGTTTGTTATAGGTCGTACGATTTCTGAAGGTCAGGTTAGACCGAGCGAGAGTAAAATCAAAGTTTTGACAGACTCTCCTGTGCCCACAAATGTAAAACAGGTCCGACAGTTACTAGGTCTTGCCAGTTACTTCCGTAGATACATACTCGATTACTTATCAGGTCCGTTGCCCCCATCAAATGACAATAATTAAGTATGTCTTGCTCATTGTAGATGCTTACTCAAAATACTGTCTGTTTTATGCCATGCAAAAACAAGATTCCGAAGCGCTGAAAAGTTCAGTTTCCAACGCGATATCTTTATTTGAAACCCCGAAACTAATCGTGTGTGATCGCGGACGTATGTTTGAAAGTTCAACTTTTCAGGGCTGAGATGGGTAGTCAAATTCATTTTATAACCCCACGATTGCACAATGAGAACGGACAGGTCGAGCGCTACTGCCGCACATTGTTTAATATGTTGCGCATAGAGGCTTCTAAACCAAATAACAAGTGGTCTGAGTCCTTGTGGAATATGCAGCTTGTTATCAACTGCACTAAACAAAGAACCACCCAAACTTCGCCGCTGCAGTTACTGATAGGCATCGAGGCAGTTACGCCGGTTATACGGTCACTTATTCGTGACGTTGCGGTAGATGATTCTTCCCAAAATCGTGAAGGTCTAAGGGAGATTCAAAGACAGCGCGCTAGCGAGTTACTCGATCAACATAGGCTAAGACAAGATGAGCGGGTTAACAAGAACCGAAAACCTGCAAAATTATTCGAGGTTAATGAAATGGTGTTTGTTATAAAAACTTCTCAAATTACAGGCAAGCTGGACTCGGGGATGCGAGGGCCGTATCGCGTAAAGAAAGTTCTGCCACATGGTAGATACGAGCTACAGCTGATCGGTGGTTCGTACGGTAAAACCACCTGTGCTGCCGCCGAGCATATGGTAACTTGGCGAGGAGAGTGAACCCCCGAGTCATGTGCCACACTATTTGATTGTAAGTACGTTGTACTTGTTACTATTTGAGAATCATTCAAAGTGCGGGCTTGAGTCCCGTTGTGTTTGAATTAGGTTCTGTATATTGGCATCTCCACACGATTGTTTTCTGCATTAAAACTGTTTATCGTGTGTGGCACGCTAACTTGGCGCCTCTGTCACTGAGCACGCGGTAGTGTGTGGCACGCTAACTTGGCGCCTCTGTCACTGGGCACGCGGTAGTGTGTGACACGCTAACTTGGCGCCTCTGTCATAACACTGAACGCGTGGTGGTGTGTGACACGCTAACTTGGTGCCTCTGTCACATATCACTGAGTACTGAGCACTAGCTCGTGTGTGACAAGCTAACTTGGCGCCTCTGTCATATCACTGAGCACCAGCTCGTACGGGACACGCTAACTTGGTGCCTCTGTCACATATCACTGAGTACTGAGCACTAGCTCGTGTGTGACAAGCTAACTTGGCGCCTCTGTCATATCACTGAGCACCAGCTCGTACGGGACACGCTAACTTGGTGCCTCTGTCACATATCACTGAGTACTGAGCACTAGCTCGTGTGTGACAAGCTAACTTGGCGCCTCTGTCATATCACTGAGCACCAGCTCGTACGGGACACGCTAACTTGGTGCCTCTGTCGCATATCACTGAGTACTGAGCACTAGCTCGTGTGTGACAAGCTAACTTGGCGCCTCTGTCATATCACTGAGCACCAGCTCGTACGGGACACGCTAACTTGGTGCCTCTGTCAGTATTTTCAAGATATACACAACTTCTGTATATCTTGGTGATTGTTAAGACTGATGTTAACAATAGTGTTTTCTGTACTTTCAGCTATAGAAGACACCGCTGCTGGTCCATCGCAGCCTGATCCAGCTGCTGCTGATGAAGATCAGCGCCGGGGTCCACTCGGTGACACCGTCATCAGTGTAGCACGCGACACAAGCCCAGACATCACTCCGAGGCCACTTGCCGAGCCTCGTGCTCCTAACGCCAAAGGACACCATCCGGAACTTTAAAATATTTTGTGTGGTCGAGGACAACCACTTGTCAGGAGAAGCCGAATCAGAAGAAATAAAATGATATCCGCCATTTGCAACCGCCGTAGTATAAATACAGAGCGCTCGCTCGACTCGCCCTCACTTTTGCTCCAGACTTCGTGCAGACAACAACTCCTTGGTATTGTCGGTATCTTTAATTATAAGCTGTTACTCTGTCCAAATTGTTTTTAGATTTAATTTGTATGATTTTTGGATTTCATTAAATTGTTTGTTCGATTGTTATTTTTTTTTTATGAATTATTTATTAAAACCGCTTACTATACATAATATACAAGAATCGCTCGTTTAAAGGTATAAGATACTAGCTTCCGCCCATGGCTTCGCCCGCGTGGTATCTTGAAAAACCAAAAAAAAATATATCCCGCGGGAACCGTACATTTTTCCGGGAAAAAGAGCGAAACATTCTAAATGCATGTGCCATCCACCAGCCCGCATTAGATACGCGGCCGTTGGCGGGTTTAAGTCCATATCGCTTTGAAACAGACCATTGTCTACAGGAACCAGGCTGGTGATCATGACATGAAAACCAGCTTCATAGCTGAGTAGCTTACTTTGGGGCTAGATGATGCTGTGTGGATTGTCCAGCATTATTAAATATTAAATTAAATTAAATTATTAAATTAAAATTAAATAGCATTGCAGCGTACTACACGCTACTAAATTATATAGCTGAGTGAGGACCCTTTTTGATGTCATCTATAATTATCTTTATTATGAACCGCTAGCTGTTGCCCAGCTATTTGATGCATAAGACGATATTTTTTTCCGTAATCTGAATTAATGAAACAAAGCTATACTGCTTTGTCAACCTTAGAAAACTACATACAAAGCCGTTCAGTAGGTATTTACGGAGATAAGCGTGAACAAATCAATAAACAGACAGAAGACAGAAATCAATTTAAATATCCCAGATTTTTGTTCTACGAGTATTATTCCTTAGTCACCCCCAGTGACTAAGGAGTACAACAGGTCACCCCTTTTTAATGTACAAGCTTACCGTGCTATACTATTTTATTATGTATTGATTAGGTATGTTTAAGCAATACAAAAAATATTTTATTTGTGATCTGCTGTCTCACTCACCTAATATCATCATCATCAGGATGGTGGTCCGGCGGTAGGTCAGCCCGGAGGTCACCCATCGCCCGCGCCGCGTGCCGCCGCCGCCTCTCGTACCACAACCTCCGCTGCTCCCTTTCATTATCGCGCTGTACTCCGAAGAAAGTTTGGGTTTCTCTTTTGAGGTAATCCCGGACTGCGACTGTGTGGACCCTGCATCATAATATATCATGATTGAGAAGTGTGGCAAAAGTTTAACATTATTGGTGATGGACAACGACAATGAACCTGCAATCATCATCATCATCTTCCTGCCCTTATCCAACGTTATGTGGGATCGGCACAACATGTGATCTTCTTCCATTTCCCTCTGTCATTCGTCATCTCAGTACTCACACCTTTCTTACCCATGTCATCTTTCACACAGTCCATCCATATTTTCTTTGGCCTACCTCTACCCCTGTATCCATGACAATTAACCCGCAATGTTTTGTATAAATAACAAGATGACAGGTAAACTATTGAAACAGAAAAAAAATTGGGTTTATAATTTTTTATTTTAAGTAGATACTTCAATCAATGATGTATCTATATTCCTGACGGATTGATAATTTATCCATTGATATTTTGGTTCGCAGAGGTAGACCAAAGAAAAGATGGATGGACTGTGTGAAAGTAAGAAAGTTATATGAGTAAGAGGTGAGTACTGAGATGACGGATGATAGAGGTATTTACCTCACTTGCTGTAGGTATTTTCCACACTACGAGTATGTGGGGTCGGCACCCACATAGTATCGAAAAAGAGCAGGAAAATGATGATGAATTTGATTCGCAGTACAACATTGGAAGAGTGTTATAAGTTTAACGTGTTTGTCAGTGTATCTGTCTGTGGCATCGTAGCTCCCAATCGAATGAACCGATTTTCGTTTAGTTTTTTTTTGTGTCATAGATAATTTTATCCCGAGTGTTCTTAGCCATGTTTCATGAAAATCTGTTCAACCGTTTGAAGATCATCAGCTCTTTTCTAGTTGATGAGGGGATCAGTGGGGCGATTATGGATCTTTGCTTACAATCAATGTCAATACGTTTTCATTGTAATCAAGTGATTTGGTATGACATAAGAGTGTTTATTCAATCAATTTGAGCCAGTTTTGACAAGTGTTGATCGTATCAGAGTTCCGTAATCGCACTACTGACTACCATCCATGTCCTATTGATTCTAAATTTGGTACCGTATTAATTCAATGATATGAAACAACATGGTTAGGTAACCATGACTTTATATGCGACATGATAGGGTAAGGTTTAGATGTCGGAAGGGTTTTTTAAATTTTTAATTTTGTATTATGTATAAAGTTTTCAGAACGTGAATACTTTACCTTCGTAACCGAACGCCATCTTCTTGGGCGGGTTGAGGTACAGAGTCCGGTGGCGCGGGCGGTGCGGAGACGCGCTGCGGGGAGGAGGGTGGAGGGGGGGCGCTCGCAGGTGATGACTGGCAGGCCAGCTGCGGCGCCAGCAGGCCTGCACTTGATCTCCTGGAACAATAGAATAACCTCATTAGCTGCCGCCTGTTTTGATGGCCCATTAGCATACAAATGGTGCAAATGCTATTTGCCACTTGTTGTGCCACTAGATCTTTCAAACAGTGTCGTAAAAGGTTTGAATTACGCTAGACAGACAATTATAGCATCTGATGTAAGACTACTATTAAAAACGAGAAGAGGTATTAATAATAGTGACATTCTTAGCATTTGAGCAATAATCTACAAATGAACAATTTTGCATTATATCTACTTAAGGCGGATTCGACCAAACTAGTATAAACACATTCCCCAGAACAAATCGTAGTTATCGAGGGGTAAACTAATATTTTACTGAATTATTCCCATTTCTCCCCCTGCTATTTCCCCTTGGGAGGAGAGGTGAGACTAAAACGTTCTATTTGTCCCCTCTTGGCAACGGAAGGACAGATAGAACTTTTATAAATTGAAAAAGTTCTATCTGTCCCCTTTTTTGTTACTCGGGGACATATTGCATTGGACCATTACTTTAATCTGAAAATAGTTATACCAGATCTTGGTCCAATCCACACCTTTATAGATATAATGAAAAATATTTTGCAAAACGTACAGACGTTGAAGAAATTGCAATATTGTAATAATAAATTATATCAAACGATTGATTCGTTCTAACTGAATTTAACTCTGAATTGCGTGTTCGAATCTACCTTATTACGTATTCAATACCAATTCCTATTATTAATGCGTCTATAGCAATCGCTTCGCTGTATTAACGTAGTCTCGAGGCACAGGTGCGCCGCACACGGTAATAATTTGCACGCAGCGTAAACGCCACACGTAAATCAAGATACAGTTACACACTTCACGTGTTACTATGGCACATTGAAGACTACCGGTGCTGCAATAATTTGATGACAGATCATCATCATTCATCATCATTGGCAGCCCACTGTTGGGTATAAGCCTCCCTCAAACGCCACTTCAATCAGCTCTGTGCCAAGTGACCAAGTGTCCCCTCGCTATAAGATCTCTGATATCTACTACATTCATCCTTCAACATATTTCTGTATTGCGGACTCGGTCTAGCAAAAATATGCAATGACAGATAGATATTAAAAAAATCGGTTCCTACTACAGACACACATAAATAAATAAATATTGGTGGACAATTCACACAACGCCATTTAGCACCAAACTAGGCAAAGTCCAAAAAATCAAGAGCACTCATTCCTATCGCCACACTGGTTCAAAAGAACTGGCGAAACTACTAGAAGAAAACGTTGAGAGATGACAGATTTTTAATTTCCACGTATTGTCTGTGTATTTTAATATGTAATAGTGAATTAATAATTGTTCGTATCTGGTTTTAACTAGATTGTTATACCCACCACCTACAAGGCTGTGAGTAACTAAGTGCGAAAAGGTACGAATAGCATGAATCAAAGTTAACGCTTGGTATTTTATTTCGGCACACGCTTTCCCTTATCAGTGCCACATGAGCAGGCGAGAACTGTTCAATGGTAAGCAACGTCTTTGATAAATATACCATATTATTGTGTCGTATAACAGACGCCTACTGAATAAAGGATTATAATGCTTTTGTTTACGAAATAAGAGCTGGAGTTAGTTGATGGTGCGCTCGTGTTCCATAAACAAAGCTGACGTGCGGTAAACCTATAATTTTCAAAGTTTAGTTAAAACTTGGTAGAAACTAATTACAATCTAGATTAGAAATCAAAAGACGGAGTGGAGTGACAAGTAAATTAATAATAATCTTACTTGAGGGAAAGGGTGTTATGACGTCACTATATGAATCTAGAACAGGGACTAGCCTCAGAATGACAAGCCACAGAAAACATTAACAAAAATTGAATTGATTTGACTAGCAGAAAGTGTTGAATTTACAGTTAGCTTCTCGAAATATATTATAAATCGATCCAAATGTCGTGAGTTCAAATCTGGTCGAACACCAATGAGTTTTTCCATTCCGTAAATTGATAGTGATCATAAACGGTGAAGGAAAATATCGTGAGGAAACCGGCATACCCTAGAACTAAAAATTCGAAAGTGATAGGTTAGTTATTCTTATAAGCCTGTCAACCTGTCACGTACGGAATACCAACCATCAACTAAAATGTGGGCAACCATAATGTGGGTATGTGCCAAATATCATGTATGGACGTGCCTCTGACTACCCTCTTTAGATATCCTCTAAAGATAACTAGAGATGTGAGAAGATACCTACCACCTAAAACTACCTAAAGCTACTACTAACATCTATGACTGTCCGAGGCACCACAACGTCCTGTAAGCATTGATATCTGCTACCTATTATGCATTGATATATTTACCTTGTAAGTAAAAAAATGACACTATAAATCATCTGAAATAGATGCAAAGGTTATATTATAAAGGTAGTTTAGTTTCTATGCGGCCTTTTTTCTGCTTGGATATATCGCTTCTCTCGATCTGTTCCACTTTCCATCAGCACCCGCCTCACGTCATCGAAGCAATAATGCAGATACCTACTCCGTCCGTGTACCTAGCATTGTTTTCTGACGTAGTCGACTTTAAAACGAGCCCATCATCAATGTTAAAATCGGTTACAAGCTATGCTTAATAAGCGATAGTACATGGATGACCGAGCTTTGCTCGGTTTACTCGGTGAAAACACGGATAAAATGACGTTTTTCAAAAATGACGCTAAATCGATTTATCGCCCCAAAAACCTGTTTCCGAGATTTGAAAGGTATAAGATAACGTTCTATTATACGTAGAGTACTGGATTAATTGCAATAAAAAAACTCCGCACAAGTAACTCTCAGGAACAAATTACAGCATTATAAGTGTTGATTTGAAAAATGGTCTTGTGACGCTTCAATAAGGTTTAAACTTGTTATGACATATAGCTTTACAATTGAGCTGTGCTATAACAACTAATATAAAAATATTCAGTAAACAAGGAAAGTCACAAATAACTACCTAGGTACAAAGATAATGGTGAGTGATAAAACCTAGTAACTGGGTGACCGAGCTTTGCTCGTTTTTTTGGGGTAAACGACGTTTTTTAAAAATGAGACCTAGCTAGATCGATTTTTCACCCCCGAAACCCCCTGCATACTAAATTTCATGTAAATCGCTGGAGCCGTTTCCGAGATTCCGATTATATATATATATATATACACATATATATATACAAGAATTGCTCGTTTAAAGGTATAAGATTTAGACTAAGCAACATTCCAAAACATATTTTGAGCATCTAGATAAACTCACTTGCATTGTCATTTCTCAAACTCGTGCTAGCCTGTCATACCTCCTCCGTTCATGTACCTATCTGATTGCTATTCTTACCGCTTGTCCAATTTCGGGCGATATTGCACGACCATTTGGAGGACCACGTTATTGGGGAATAGATCTTACGGTAGAAATATGACTTTGAAATTATTATGACCAGCTGCAGACTAAGTTGTCAATTTCACTACATTATTAAAAAGTTTTAAAAAGACACTGGAAAAACATTGTAAACAATCTGTGTAATTAATTTTAAAAGCCCATGTTTCCAATCTGTGTTCCGTTGTAAAATTAATAAAGCCGCTATATTTTTCGCTGCCTTTTTATTAATAAAACTTTTTAATTTTATTTCCGTAACACATGGAACTTGAAAAACACAATGCATTATTTTTAATAACCCAAACGAATGATAGAAACATAGCTTTGAAGGAGATAAAAAATAAAAAATTAAATTGTATTGATGATAAAGACGTCGAAGTCAACAATTTATTAATATTAACTTTTATTGATTCTACAAATATGAAACCTAACCTTTTATTTCATTAAAAATCTTAATCAAAAAATAATTGGTAGGTATCTTTATTTATCAAATTACCGTTGTATTTAATATCAGAAAGTAAGAAATTAAAATTGAACTTTAGTTTTTGTTCTGAATCATATTGAAAAAAACATGATCACAACGTTACGGTAAATCGCCAATTTTTTTGGTAGAAATCTCCGCCGATCTCTAGTTAATTACAAGTAGATCTTTGAAGATAAAAAAGGTAACTATATTGAAAAAAAATAATAATAATAATAATAATAATAAAAAAAAATATATGATCACGACTGTAATCCCCAGGCTCGGTAGATATCTTATCAGATCTTTACTTACTTAGATCCTTGATGATATCTAAAGAGGGTAGTCAGAGGCAAGTCCAAACATGACATTTGGTACATGCCCACATTTTGCACAGTAGTTAGTATTCCGTACGTGACAGGTTGCAAGCCCATCGCCGCTTATAAGAATACTAACTTATGACACATACCTTCGAATTTTTGGTTCTAGGGTATGCCGGTTTCCTCACGATGTTTTCCTTCAACGTTTAAGAGCACTGGCATTGCGCACATAAATTTATATTGAAGAATACTATAATTATTAAAGTAATTCTGTGATGTCAATTAATTAGCATCCAACATCTTGGTTATAAACGCAGCGCTATGGTGTTCAACCCCCACCCTACCTATCATAATTACAGCATTATACTTGATGGCCGTGGCTGAGATATTAACAACCATGCTCACTGATTAAATTTAATTAATTTATTAAGCTGATAATCGTTAATAATTATCTTGCCACGACACAGCTACATATTATTATTTTACACACATATATTATAGGTAAAGTTTTTGTTTATTTTTTGAGGTTTGTTCGAGAATTAATACTAAAGTAAATACGACGTTTAAAAAAAATTTAAAACACAGACTTTAGACATAAAATGTTGTTTTTTTTTTGTAAGCATCTGAAAAACAGCAAACTCCGCGATCAGCTGACCACCGCGCCTTAAGCATATAATTACCGTTTATTACTTTAATGCAATGCGGTATGGAGAGGGTAATTATGTCTTTGTCCTGTTTAGGGGATGCTTCAAGCTTTTATGAAACTATGAATATTTTTTTAAGCGCTTGTGACTTTTTTGCCGTAATTGCCGTATTCTAAGCTAAATAAGTGACCTACATTTGCGTCGAAATTATAAATAAACTAGCAACCCGCTCCAGATTTCCAAGGGTGCAATGTAAATACTAATGTCGTGTATAAACCTTCCGCTTGAATCACTCTATATTAATGAAAACCGCATTAAAACCCGTTGCGTAGTTTAAAAGATATAAGCGTGGTCTCTGCCTACCCCGTTGGGAAACAGGCGTGATTTTATGTATGTATGTATGTAAGCGTGCATACAGAAGGACAGACAGCGAGAAGCAACTTTGTTTTATACTATAATAATAATAATAATAATAATAATGCTGGACACTATCACACAGCATCATGTAGCCCCAAACTAAGCGGAGCTTGTATTATGGGAACCACATGACTGATAAACTACATAGATATACTTTTTTTTGTAAATACATACATATTATACATAGAAAACACCCAGACCTGAGACAAATATCTGCAAATAATGCAAACATTTGTCCCACGGCGGGAATCGAACCCGCAACCTTCTGCGTCTCAGGCGGACCTTCGCCCGCTGCGCCACAGAGGCCGTCAAACTATGAGTATATATAGAAGATATCGGTGGAAATTTCAACCAGCGCCATCTCTTTACAAATGAAGCAAAGCTAATACGGGCCAAATAGCTGGTATAATAAGTTCTTAAATAAATACAATTATTACTCCATAACACCCACACATAGAACAAACATCAAATTTTATCTCACAAATGTTTGTCCTAGGTGGCAAATAGGAAATAATATCAACTTTTCGCTCTGCGCCCTATATCTACGAGTATAAAGAACAGTTAATAAAATAATGAAAACCATACTTTTACATCTAAAGAGACAAACTATTTCAGGTAAAATCATAATTTAAAGTCTTTACCAGAACTTATTACAAGTTGAAAACCGTATTGGCAGATTCTTAACAAACTCTCTTGAAGTAATTTAGCAAGATTAAGTATTCGAAACTTGTTTTCTGGAATGGACGTCATAAATAACCACTTTTGTTATTCAAGGTACATTAACTAAACGAAATACCGCGTAAGTACTTCCAAATGCGTAAGAAAGTAATCAGTTACGAATATGTTTCTAGTCAAATAATAAACCAGGTATTGTCTAGATCATTCAGTACTCAGATTCGTAGAAATAAGTCCAATCTGAAATGAGCAAAGTATTTTAATATCAAATACCTAGGTAGGACAGACATTCAGCTTAAAATACTCTGTCAGTTGATTTTTCTTAGAAAATGTCAATGAAAAATGTATTCTCATAAAAAATACATGTGGCAGGTCCCACTTACGAATGCTTGAATAAAAATAGTCGGGAAGGCAATCTTTCGTAGAAAAAAAATCCAAGATGTGTTTATGGTCAGTTTTGCTATAAGTCGCGGTGAGCTTTGATTAAAAATATATATACGAGTAGCATTTATTTACATTGAAAATTGTCAAGATAAAGGCGGGTGGTCATTTTGTCTTGCAGTTTACAGCATCCGTAATTTCAGTGTTGTACAACTTCACGGCTTTATCAACACAAATCTTTCCTTTTCTGATCCAATTGGAATTAGAGTTAAGTCCTTTTGTTTCCTCGAAAAAACTGGATTTCGTTCTATAACTATCTGCGAGGAGTTTTAATAATAACTAGGCAGTGCGAAATTTAGTAGACTTTTTTAGTTCAATCGAGTTTTTTGTTATTATAACACAAAATAGTTTCTAAGATTTTAATTAATTATTCATACAACCAAGCGAATAAACAAGCATATAAGGCCCATGTGGCAATAGTCAAGGCGCTCTGTCGACACTAGTTATTTTGTTTATCCGCCCTTGTATATGATATTCAAAATTAGTATGTTTGTTGCAATATACATAAACATATATATGTTTTATTTTATTTTCTTGACTCTATTCTCAAATACAGGCCAAAAGGCAATCTAGTCCCCAGTACACTCCCAGGCGTACCTAAACACACCCGTGCTATCGTTCTAAAATTCATGAGATCCGACGTTTATTGAATTTTCGCGTGAACAATAACAAAACTTGAAAGGGTAAAATGGTTCTAGCTTCAATCATAAAAATAAACAATATAATACGAACGAGCCAAAACAAAACCAAAATAGACTCACTTAGCGTATCTGAAATATCACTTGCGCACTAGAACTTTAACTGTTTACAAAAGATTAAAGAGTACTGTAGCACCCATAGACGTGGTGCTCGGCAACGAAAAACGAGTAATTTGTAATGCGCTACACGAACGCCATAACTCAAGTCGCAGTCGAGTGAAGCCAACGAGGATATATTAAAAGAAAGCTACAGTAATTAACATTGCAACTTGCTATTATGCCTCCTTAGCTCTCTTACCATCATTATGTGCCTTCCGCCAACGCCATTGAACGGACAGCCATTGAAAAACGTTGGACGACTACAAAATGTATTGTGCATTGTTTCATTCATTGGTATTCAGCCGAATGGAGTTTTACATTCAAAGCGTAGTTTGTATGTTATTTTTGAGAGATGAATCAAAATGGCATGTTTTACGAGTGGGGTTCAACTTCAAATAGCTTGTTTAGTTTAGAGCTGTTCAAAATATATTACATAAGTTACTGTTATTTGTTGCGTACGCGAGATTTTACTATAATAAAAACTACCCTCCGCTTCACTTGGGTTTCAACTTCGATAATTTTTCCTAAGACTAAAATTGACGAACTGTTATTACCAATCTATCACTTTATTCATTTTAATTTCTCAATTTAATGTATTTTAATTAACATATTATATTGGACCCTCAAATTGCGGTTTGAAGAAAAACAGGCAGTGAATAACAAAACAAATCTGATAGGTACTTATAAAAGTAGATTTTATAGAATCTTTTTTTGTCATTTTAGAGAAAAAACTATAAGAAAAAGAACGGAAAGAAGAAAAAACTACACGTCATAAAATAATCTACTTTAGCTGTATATTTGCGCAGTAAATAGAACATACTTCCCGATTGGTTCATCAAACCGAAGTCTTGTTAGAAACAGTAGCATTATTTAGGTACGTTAAACAAACATTCAAGTTTCTTAGTTGGAGGTAATTTTGCTACAGAACCAAACCCTAAACAAATGGAATCTTGACCTTGGGCGCCTTTGTTCAGACAAGTTAAATAAGGACAAAGTAAGCTCTGTGAGCAATCTCTATCGAGGCCATCGATTACAAGACAAACATAAATATTTTCGTTGCGCACTCGAAATGACCGAGACAAAAATATTTCGAGCTACAATTGAGATTGACCGTTTTTATGAATCGATATTGGTCAACATTACAGATAAGTAAAATCTAGCCGAGACAAGAATTATGGAACTCAATTTATAGAAACTCGTGCTATGAACGCTAATTATCAACACTGCACGAGATTCGCGTTTTCATAATTTGTTTTATGGCTGTAACTTACAAACTGACGCATGACGTTTTAAATTAAAAACTTTTATTTAACAGTCCGCTAATACGTTCGCATAATGTTTTTCAACCTCTAGATCCAAAAAGGAATCTCCCTTTCACATTTCAGCTTTCTAACTTCAGCGGTTTTGGGTCAGCGATGATGAATCAGACAGTCAGTCAGGATACGTGCATAGGTATAGATAGGTTAATTTTGCTCTTGTTAACTTAAGTAAGGTCGAGTGAGTCAGTGGCCAACAGTAGGGAACTTTGAATCAAAACAGTGTACCTCCTCACATCTAATTATAGTAGATAATTAAGTACTAGTATTAAAAGTATTTTTTTTCCAAATTTATACATTATATCTTATTTAACAACGTAGGCAAACCGGCAGGCACAGAATAATAAGGGTTTTTTTATTGAACTTTAGAATCCTTTCCAGCAATTTTTGCTAAACTGATTAAAGTTTGTGTTAGCCCATAAATTTAATCAACAAATTTAATCAAATCTACTTTGGTTCCAAACTATAATAGTTGCGTAGTCTTTGAACCAGAGTCAATAATTTGGTTTCTAAGCAATTCTAGCATCTAAACCTCAATAATATACAACCAAGTATACAGTATTGTAATAATATTGCAAAATACGAATGTACACGCGATAGTAAGTCCTACGTGACATTTCTAACATTTTTCGCGGGAAGAAAAATTCTCCCTCGCATGCAATGCCTCGTTATACGAGAAAATCGAGTATGTATGACAAAAAGAGAAATCTCGGGACTTTGTCCGGGTATAATTCTAACTTTTATCTATCTACCCTTGAATGCATAAAATCACGCCTGCTTCTTGATGGGATAGGCTAGATCACGCATACAAGTGTTTCTAAACTACTCATATCTTACTTTTCTATTCTATATGCAAAAGCTTAGATGGATGGATGTTACTCAATCACGCTGAAACAGCTAAACGGATCTAGGTGAAACTAGGTAAACTAAACACACAAAGTTTAAAACCTGGAATAAGACATAGGCTACAATTTATCCAGATAGGTTACACCCGAGTGGAGCCGCGCGTGGAAGGTAATATAAATCTGCCTATAATGACAATCAACGCACGGCCTAAACTAAAAATACCAGAAGGATGAAATTTCGAGGAGAAATTCCTTTCGGAAATTCTCAGAACAGAAAGTCTAGAAAGTTGAAATTTGTCTGAAAAATATTACGCAAACGAACACGCGATGAGTTCCACAGCTAATATTATAATCGCCCTACTATTACGTGAAATGGACTTCAGAGATGTTTCCACTTAACTACCACCGCTCGGGCTGGTCATTTCAATAAAACTGTCTGCCGTAGTCACAAAAGGCTGAACTCTTTTAAACATCGTACAGTTCGCGTGTTGCCAAGCAATAATAACAAAGCATAGGGTCATGCTTATCGACGGCATCTCTTCCGCAGCGAAACGGGTACTAGCTACTGTTTACCAACAAAAGTATCAGCAGCGATGGGCAAGCCTGGCTTGTGCAACTTTTTGTGTATAGCCAGTGAATAAAGTTTTGGTACGTAAACATTAGAATTTATAATTAAGTAGGTTCCGTTTTCAAACGAGCTTTTTATAGGTTAGTTAATGCTGTAACTTTTCAGGATATATTTTGCAATACACATTTGAAAAATATTAAAAAATATGATCTCGGTTCACATATTTATAAAAGTTAAGCATTAAAGCACTGTTTCAAGTTATTTCAATAAAATATCAAAAGCTAAATCTAAAGTGATTCTGAAATTCAAATAAGCTTATAAAAGTAATCACAACCCGTAAATACACTTTAAAGGCTTCAATGTCATAGCATTTCTGCAAAGAAACTTAGAACTTTGTGCAACTAATCAACAGAAGTTGATTTTGATGGAAAACTTTCGTTTATTCATTTAAATCGTTTGTTGACTCGAGTTTTGAGTGCGAAATAAAGCTTTTTGACCTAAGAGATTAAAGTTCATTTTATTTAAGTCAGCGCTTATTTGTTAGGGGTTTATGCTCATCTAGCGGACGTATTTATTTGATTATTTAGACCACTGTATTTAGATTCACTGACAAAAATAACTCTCTATTTATTATAGTAGATTTTAAGCTTTCAAACTGTTATGCAGTGATGTGAGCTGTCGATGAATCATCGGTCTCACTTAAATATAACCATAATAGAAGCTTTCAAGTGGCTTAAAACTTGACAATGAAATGAACCACACTCTCGCAGGTATCCTGCGAGAGTGTGGTTATTATAAACGGTGAGCCAATTTTAAGCGGACATTTTTCAAATACTTAGTAAAGAACAGAATTCGCTTCCATATACGCTTAGTGTACATTGAACGATACCACGTGCGCATCGGGAATACAAAGTTCGTGTACAAAATGCATTATAGAGGTTATTTCGTTGGCTGCCTGAGTGAAATGTTGCTGGAAACTTCCACGAACTGTCCAAGTTTGCTGCTGTTATGCACTCTGAAAGAGTTATGTGTCAGTAAGTTGCAGAAACGTAGCGATACAAACATTGTCGAGGCCTCTGAATATCAACAGTTCTGAAATAAATAAATAAATAATGTTGGACAGTCCACACAGCATCAATTTAGCCCCAAAGTAAGCTACTCAAAACTTGTGTTATGGGTACTAGATAACTGATATATTTAATACATTATATACATAGATAGATATTTTTATTATACATCTGGCACATGATCATGTTTTTTATTCTATACGACAAGCATGCGATTTGTTGTATTCTTAGTGATAGCGCGCACGAGTGACTTTTGTCACCGTGACTGTTTCGTCACTCTTATAAAGGTTATGTATGGAAATGCGCGCACGTTACGACGTGACACTGGGTGACATTTCCATAAATAACCTAGACGAAACAGTCACGGTGCAAAAAGTAACTCGTGCGCGCATCCGCTTATAAGCAGCAATTGGCGCCGCTTTTAAAAATACTAATCAATACAACTTCATTTTTTAGATTATTCTATAGTTGTAAACATTTATAGACATAATATTGCTCATACTAGTTTTTACACCGCGCCTCAAGAAAATTGTAAAAGTTCACAGCAGTAAACTCAATTCGATCGAAATGGGATCTAGACACCGTATCAATAATGTAAATGCACCATGCATATTTAACGACTGAAGAGTTATGTATTCATGTACTATATAAGGGGAGTTGGGGTGTTTCAAACTCACGTCATTTTATTAATCACTAGTGCCATTACATAGAAATAATAACTTCTATGGAACTTCTATGAAACTGTTCTTTATAACAGTCATTTAATATTCCGTAGACGTATGTACATAATGTCGATTAAAACTGAATCTCATTTATTTTTTATAAGTAAGTTTATCTTTGATTGCTCCTTTTGTTAGAAAGGGTTTCGTAGTACAAAGTTCAACATTATATCAGACATGACCCTTCTATGGTTTGCATATTTTATATTACTGGCTACGCTCGAATTTATAAGCTATGATTTGTAAGTTTTTTTGTAGACCCATTTTCATAATTTGGTTTGTTTCAACTTAACCTTAAAAATATCCATCACAGTGTAATTGATACAATATAAAATCGGTCGCATGAACTGTAATGGGCTTAATGGTTGAAGGTAATATAGGTTTTGTAGGTAAATACCTCATTTATGAAGTTAACCGTACATGTCCATACGTAAAATAGAACTACAGAAAAGCGAGCCGCTACAAAATGAAATTACAAAACCTAAAAACATTTTCTCCAACAAAACAACTCTCCAAGGAACTATATTTTTCTAATGTCACGTGAAAACGAATCTTAATGGCGGTAGATTTTACCGAAACAGGTAGTATTGTACAGAAGCAAAACTCCACATGTTTGGCGTTACTCACAGGTAGGCAAGTATTACACAAACACTGCCTCTTTTTAGTTCAAAGTCTGAACTTCAGACCATGTTCAGACTGTAACCTTATTAGTACTGGGAGTTTCCACATCCTATTAAAAGGTGTCCTGAATGAAGTAACAAGGTTAGGTGGTTAAGTTCCCGAATGAAGCGCACAAAGATAATTTCGTTTTAGATATTGTTTTGCGTATCCCACAGTTAAACAGAAATCAAGAATAAGAGAAGATTTTTTATCAGTTTATCAAAGGGATATAAAATATGACACAACCCTATTTTTTGTAAGTAAAACCAAAATTCTGGGTGCGAATCATTCTGAGCTCTATGGACAGCAATGCAGTATCGCTTCTACCCACTAGAAGCACGAGTATTATTTATTCTACCTGCTGAATTATTAATGTGCTCTCTGTGCAGACATGATACTTTGCGACATCGGCACGTTCGCGAGAAGTATAACTTGTAAGCAAGTTTATGTACCTACTAGAGATATTGCGAGTGTGTTTACAAATTCAACTCTAATGGCATCACAAATAAACGCGGAGTATTCTTGAATTCCGTACTTTCTCATAAGACCTAAAACTGCTTGCAAAACATCCAGGAGTGTGTTCGATTCACGCCGCAATACTTTTTGCATGGTCTGCATTTCAGGCTCCAATAATATAAATGTTTCATGTACGTACTATTTTTATTACTCTATTTGATAACAACTATGCACAACGACAGTTAAAACAAGAACATGATCACGACTGTTATAATCCCCAGGCAGACATCTCCTCATCTTTAATCACTTAGATCTCTGAGAATATCTAAAGAGGGTAGTCAGAGGCACGTTCGAACATGATATTTGGCACATGCAAACAGTGCTTAGTATTCTGTACGTGACAGATTGCAAGTCTATCGCCGCTTATAAGAATACTAACGAACACTCACCTTCGATTTTTTGGTTCTAGGGTATGCCGGTTACTTAACTATGTTTTCTTTCACCCTTTCAGAGCACTGGCATTGCGCGCATAAATCGAATTGAAAAACACATGACTTGGTCAGGTTGGAACTCACGACGGATCGTGAGGAAGGAGTGCTACCACTACACCACCAGTGCTCTACAGTTAAGATAGAGTAAAAAGCCTAAGGGTTTTGAGACGTCACCAGTTTGAGTACTTACATGTAAATGTTATTCATGGTATTTTGATCCTTAACATAATTTAGTAGATACTTCCCCAAATGGCCAATTTAGATTTCCATTTCGCGTCATCATTTCCGCAATGGCTCCAATCTAAATTCTGATCAACCTCATTAACTGATCACGCATGGAATTTTGCATTATAAGGGTGCCAATCCTCCAAAACGCAGTTTTACTCAATAGAACCACATGACTATATCCCTGAACCATAGGTACTCAAACGCAAATATATAAAAAAACAGATATTTACAGCATTTTATTCTTAAATATACTTTTATACTCTAGTGGAGCTTTTCACAATTTGTTTTATTTCATAAAAAATTCAACTCACCGCTACACCTCTTAAAGTTGAATTTCGGAATCCCCGGTTCTAATGAGTTTCTTTAATAATCGTGCATTTAATATTCGAAGTCACCGCCATATTATTATGTCACCGGACTTTGCTTTTATTGAACAAACTATAAACAAACAATATAAAACAAACTATTACGAGGGTTAATATTATCAATGGGCTCATTCATTACCCTTAATTAGTATCAAACAATACTGGTCATTATTTACAGCTAAATACAACGGTACCTATTTTGTTTCCCAATCAGCACTGGAATAGAGAGTAATTATGTGTGCAAATAACTATTTGTAAACTTACATACCGGTTTTAAAATTTTGAATGCGTAAAAATTATGTAAAATGTTGGCCAATGGCAAAGCTTCAAATTTTTGTCAATATTTGTCACTCACGTGAGTCAAGACTAATGGAGTTGATGAAACAAAAACATTCTATCTACTGACGTTGATGAAATGACAAGAAAACGGTCTTAAGTAAGTAAAGTTGTAGTTCCTGAATTTAAATAGATTCAAAGTTTTAGATACAAGTGGATAAAAATCACAAAGTTTGCCTCAAAAAGTCCCAAACAAGCTAAGTTCCGGCATGTTATCGTTTCCGCAATATGACGGGCTGTCATTAGCAAGCTAACGGCATGTCGACGATGTTATTTGGGACAACACTCAGGCTAATGGCCGACGAGGTGCGCCGCGGTAGCCATCTCTCAACATCTGCCTCTAGTATTTGACTGAATGTTGCATCATTTTCGGCTTCGGTCAAAAATTGGCCGAAAGATTTAAATTGATGTTAGTTTTTAATCGCAACTGGTCACGAACCTCCGGTTTCGAACGCGGCTGAAGGGTTTAAAAGTCATAGAACGCAGAGCTATGCCACGAAAAGATCTTTTGAAGATATCTTAAAGAAGGGGTACATCCAAACATTGTTTTTTGGCACATACCTACGTAAAATACGTAATCACATACATATAAATACTAGATAAGTACCGAAATGGTTCACTGTTTGCTTTTAGTTTTGCTGCTGTTAAGCTTTGTTTTGTCCTAATGCTGAGAAACTTATTGCCGATTTTTTTTGAGATTTTTTTTAGCATCTACTCGTATACTTCTAGTTTATTCAGTATACTGGCTTTTTTACAAGAATTTATAGTATTCCTTAAAAGGAACACTTAGATCCGAAAAAGGATGGATTCATTTTTCATATTTTTTTTCAGCCTATAGATGCCGTGTTCGTAACTAATGTTTTGGGCGTTGTCTGTCATTCATCAATGTAATATGTGATGAAAATTATATGATCCTTGACAAGTACTTATTAGAATAGAGTAATGAGTTTAATTATTACCTGCCTGTGTTTATATTAGTTTTACGTCCTATGGTTAATATCAATAAAGTTGTACTCCAATTCCGTGAGTCCCCATCGTAACTTCTTGACTTATGACTCAAGCTGGCATTAAAGGACCCCATATTGCCCCATAAATCCTGTACCTACTTACCAATTATGATTTGGTATAAGATATTATGATTTTCCTGCTTTATGCTGCTATAAATGATAATTTGTATATCCGACAGCTGGTTTTAGTAAAAGCGGGTGCTAGCTGTTAGCACCGGTTTTTAAGGCCCAGAATACTCGTCACACTATACCTAACGTAAAAGTTACAAAAAAAAGTGACATAGGTCCGTATAGCAACGCGGATCTCCTCGGAATCAGACATAGCACGAAGCGAAATACCCAAATGACAAGTAAGTAGAGTGCAGCATGATAATATGGCTGCTCTGAATTATATAACGAAAGCGACAATTTATAAAAAACACAAATTATGTTCAAGTAAATAGCTTATTTCAAAAAAAGGGCTGGGTTGCTTTGTTTCAAATCAACTGATTTATATTCATGTGAAATAGAAATTCAAAATATTGCAAACTGTTCTGGATAAATTAGGGAATTTCTTAATTTTCAGAGGTGTTTTTGACATGTTTTTAACCAAGGTTTTCTAACTAATTCGTGTTTTAGCTCCGGTTGATTTCTCACTTATATCCTTGAGTGTCGTGTAGTTCAATTTCAATGTAATCTATTAAGCGGTAATAGAATGATTAGGGTTGCAATACTTGCAATTTTCAAAATGCTGGGCCTTAAAGCATTCTACAGTCAACCTCAGACGTGACTCAGCACTGTATTGTGACTTGTTACGATTGTTAAAGCGGGGTAAAATTTTTCATAATCTTCAAACATGGTGATAGGATTACTCACGTGTTTATTCCAGAATAAGATTTTAAGAGATTTAAAACTTGATTTTGAGGCAGTTTATTATTTAAAATATCTTGTTTTTAGTTTAAGAACGTTTTTTTTTAATGCGGCCCTTAGTGTTCCTACATATAAAAACAATTTGGCTAACTGAGGTATTCAAATTAGATGTTATTCATTATCAAAGTAATCGTTGATTAGACAAATAGGTGACCCAGCAATACGCGAACGGAAATAAGTTATTTACGTGTTTTCACGCAAAAACGTGTAGCATGCTTCTGATTCGCACGCCTATGAAATAATTCATAGAGTCCGCCCTAGTATCGACCGCCCTATTAAACTGTTCAGTTATGACTAGTTCATAGCCGCCAGAGTTAAACTATCAGACATTTGCATTTCTAACTAAAATTGTAGAATTGGTCGCCAAATAGTTTATGATATTCTAGTCCGCAGATCAGATGGACAGAGTTAAGCATTGGACGTGCCTCTCACGACTTATCAGGCGTAAACTGGTACCAAATTATATCGAGACAATACACATAAGTAATAATTTATTATTTTACACAGTTATTAAAACCAGTGTGGTGAAAGGATTGCATTACGCCTTAGACTCCTTACGTACACTTGACACTGATTTTGAAATTTTTTGCTTTTACAACATACCGGCTTGAAGGAACTGGTAAGCGCACATAATATCTATTAGTGCACAACCGAATTCGAACCCACGACCTTACTGACAGGGCCACTACCACTAGTTAATAAATAGGTGTGTATATTTGGTTATTATACAAAAGCCAATCCTGACGTCTCAAGTATAATAATTTATAAAACACTATGATTACTGAAACCAATTTAGTTAAGTACCAACTGCTTGGTACCAAATTATACAAAAGTGGAAACTACTTTTGGGAATTGAGTGAAAAGTTGGCGTGAAATTTGTAAATTAATTAACAATGAGCTTACAGTCTACAATCCAACAATTACTGATGACTTGGTAAGATTTCGAGGCTGCGATTGCGTGGGCATTTTGCCAACAAAACGTAGACGGCCATTACTTCGTTCACTATAGGACACCCGCGGCTTCTTTCGCAGCTCTATTTTTCAGTTAATAAGACTTATTTTTGCCAGTATATTTTAATTTTAGACGGAATAAATTGCAATCCCACCTAGACAGTGCATTTTCTCATGCGAAATAATGATTTAGTCCTACGGAATTTCAAAGTGCAACCTCTCTTTTCCCAGCCTGGCGCTTGCTATATTACGAGTATATAATACTTTGCATTATCTAAATTCTATATCAAAACTGAAGGGGTTCCGTGAGATTTTCTTTCCTTGTTAAATTGAAACGAAGCACTGTAATTAATTAAACGTATCACCTAAAAACCTATTCTAGCTCCGTGAATATAAGGTCTAATTGCAATTAATTAACTTGAAGCCTTTGTATCTTCAATGCTCTTTGAAGGTACCTTAGAGAACTCAGTGAAAGAAAATGTGATTATGAAAGTAACCTACTTATTCGCAAAGGTGCCTACTTAGGTCGTTATTTTTTAAGAAGCGAGCGTAAAATATTCATATTCTTTATTTGAGTATAGTCTCGGACTTTCATAAATATTATATGGATCGTGGTTAACTAATACATAGTAGTCTGGTCAGATTTGTAGAGCATCGATCTTAATTATATCGCACGAAAACGCAGTATGTACAGCCACGAACTTTAATTTGGGACCCATTTCCTTGAAATGTTCTAAGAACACTCAGAATGCAATAAGGTTGAAAACTTAGGCCAATAATTGTGATGTAATGTCAAATGTAGACAGAGACCTTTTTATAAACCTATCTTACCCTGTCTTATTGAATTTATTTACGGTTTAGAAATTATATCCTCTTTAACGTATTGATTATATGATTACATTTTCTTTAATCATTTTTGTCTGCTAAAGAAGAAAGTCATAGTGGCTTCAAAGCGAAACATTTTAAAAATATAATTTTAAAATGAATAACATGCTTGCAAGTGATAACAAGTCAGTGACAATTGATTGGAGTAAATTAGAAATAATCGTGTCAGCCTCGTTCTATCGTAGTTGTCAAATATGTGCACGCAAAATTTAGCTATGCGATATTCCACATCAGGCGGGTCCCAAATTAAAGATCGTGACTGAGCAATGGTATGTATGATAGAGATGCTCACAATTCGACAGCACAAAAAACTCTCGTGCTAAGAGTACTTTTTATTAAAGGTCACGCTGATCCTAAAAATAGTCTGAAATTAAAAGTTGAGCGGCAAGTCGGCCACAGAGTAGGGCCTTAAGCGCGACGAAACAAATTTTATTACGACCATATTTCATGCGTCCATATTTGCCGCGTTCGCTTGTGACAGCGTTTCCATTTCAGTAAATTGTAACGCTTCACTTTTTACTGCCACATCTGGCATGTAAACATGAAATTCATTTTTGTGGCTTGACTTGTTTGTTGCTAATGGCAGTAAGTTACATTGCTTATTAATTAGGCTGAAATAAACAAGAGAATTCCCTTATTTGTGAAATATATGACGAACTTGCAAGGCAAAATGTATTTTTAAATGCAGTTATAATTATCACTTTGTTGGTACTTTACGAGTAGTTGTCTTCTAAAACACTAATATCATAGAAAATGTCGCTTCTATTTCCTTGAGTTCTAGAAGCGATATTTCTCTGGTTATCTCTGGTTCTGACTCTAAACAAATCTTGAGTAGCTATCCAACCGACAAACTTGCAGCGAGAAAATTATCTTCTCCAGGCATGGTTGAAATTTAACTAAGTACCTACTCGTACATACAGTTCTATTATTTTGAGAGCGTAACAAATTTTGAACTTTATGCAGAAACGATAAAGTTGAAACTCGGTTGGTCAATTCTCATGAACATGTCTGCTAAATAAATGACAGGCTAATCCTGCCTGCATGTAACATGAAGATGATGGCATATTGCAAGTTGCAGCACGATAATCGCCTTTCATAGCTTGCATTATGTAGTCTATGAGAGCCCATAATCGCTTGGTGCTACGCGCGTGTAGAAAGCAATTTATGTTTTTAAAATTATTCAACTCTGTGTAATTTTATAAAAACCAACGATTCATCACAGCTCATTTGAATTTCAACAGAAGCTTCTAACAGTAGATTTCTACCTAAAGTATTTGTTTTCCCATTCCCAGAACTGTACAAAGTGTAACATTATACTAGAGTTGGTAACGTTGAAAAGTGAAAAGACGGATAAAGACAAAATGCCTGCAAAAAATAATGAGTAATAAGACTTAGTTTTCCCCGTTCCTAACCGGTTGACAATTTATCATAGAATATCCTTTTGACGTAAGCAATGACTAGTGCAATCAGTTCTTCAGTTTATTTAAAGATATTTCACATCTAAAAAGTAATTCACTTCTCGTGTAGGTACAGAAGTCGTTATCACCATCAAAACCATTACTGGACGGTGCCGTGTCTGTGCCAAAATACTATATAAAAAACGTTATTTTGGCGTATTATGACTTAACATACTACTGTGCAAAATATGGACATGTGCCAAATATCATGTTCGGACGTGCCCCTGACTAATCTTTTTAGATATCCTCAAAGATCTAAATAACCAGAGATTTGAGGAGATATTTACCGAGCCTGGCCATTACGCTTACTGAATACTTTGATTAATAGGTAATATAAACAATAGATAATTTATAATAATTATAATCCTAGTTTATCAAACTACGATTCTTATTCTATACAGTCGTCACTATGTTCGTTTTTTTTAAACATGGCTTTAATTCGGCGCATCGTGCCGGCTACGTTTGGCTACGATAGATGTGATTTTTTTTTATCCGGTTAAATTGACAAAAAGTCGGACATTAGCCGGACTTCTAGGCTATCCCTAGCTGGGGTCGTTTCCTGTAAAAACGGTCCTCTAAACGGGGACGTCTGGTCCCTTTATCTCGCGATCCTCTTGTCATAATGTGGACGGAACTGGGTCGCCACAATTACGCCGTAGGCGCAACTTGACACGTTTTAATTTATGAAACAAATTAATACAGTTTTGGTTCAAACGTTGTTGAATCTCAAAAAAATATTTGAGGTCGAAATGTTATTACTGATTTTTAATTTAAGTATTTCTGCACTGAATAATGGAACTTGCGGCAATTTCGTAAGCGTCATAGTTCTTTTTCCTAATTACTGCTCTTCGGTTATTGAATTTTAGGAATTTTCTTAGAAAAAACATCTACCTACGTTTTACGGTCAAACGATCACGTGACTTATCGATAAGAAATGTCATTCCCATATATTTTCTCTTTTCCATTAGCGACATCGCTAGTAGAATGCCATTGTGTCTAGACTTTGGTAAGTAAAATAATAATTATAACTGATTTATATCTCAGCGTAATCATTCCCACAAATGGATGGCATTTAAATTTAATTGAATGCAAACAAATTGGGGATGAAGAAGCGTTTTATCAAAAAAACATCAGGGCTGCTTTTACGAAAACATCAATGTTTTTGTGTGCTTAATGATAAATTATTAAATTATGATAGTACTCACACTCGGTAATTTTTTTATGTAACTTCTGTAATGATGAGAACAATAGAAGGTTCAATCCTGTCAAAAAATATTATTTCTCGTAGGGTATTGCGACACAAACGTCATAAAAACAAGTCAGTATATTTATGGTCTTCCTTGTCATCTTTATGAAGTCGGTGCCTTTCTTTTTAGCTCCATGAAGATTACGTTTAGGACTACCAGCTCAAAGGAAATGAAGTATGGAAACCTAAAACATGGAGAGAGAAATCATACTCTGATAGCATTGTTCTTTGGGATACCCTAAAACTGAACGTCGGTTAAAGGTAAAAAAAACGTTGTTCAAAAGAAGTCACGGGGCATTTCATTTGTTAGTAGCACAAAGTTTTATATTACGGAATGTTGGAAATCGCATGCTTTTCACAACAAGTGTTTTTCATACCGAATTTCCGGGAAATTCATTTTCCATTCAACAGTACCTAGTCGTATTGCAAACAACAACAACAATAAAATTTTATTGCATCAATAACACTTCCATTTCATTGTACAGATAAGAGCATAATTGTTATCAACGCGATCTCGGTCAAACAATGACGTCTTGCTGTTACATAGGTCAAAAGCAATTAAAACCGTCTTTAAACTTTGTCTTCAAACGATGTAGAGATGAAGAAGATTTGGTTTGAACAAAAATTTGCTTTTTGTAGCACAGGTTAAATATTAGTTATGTGACAATAAATAAAAGTTTATACTTTTTTTTTGCAGGTCAAACAGACAATATTTTTTATTGATTTTATTATTATTATTTAAGATTCATATTGATTTGATGCATGTTATGCATGCGACTGTACATAGTGAAGGCCGACTAGTTCCCTTATAGAAATCTTTTTACAGAGCATCTATTGTTTTTTATCCATGCACTACAACGAGCATGACTCACTCAAAATGCTAAGCAACTTAGCAAATTGTACTACAAAATAATGCAAAATATGTTATTCAAACCAGAACAGAGTAAATACAAAGCAGATGCCACAAAGTGCCCCATTTTAATACTTAACTATTGTTTGTATTGAGATCTACCTCCAAAGCACCTTAAACTTCATACATTTTGGTTTGTAATTGTGGAAACTACATACCTTTATAGGAAAATACCATCCTTTCAGCTATTTAGGCCTTCAGCCTTGGCATCTAGAATATCTAGGCTGAGCGATTACACCAAGTTCACATTGTACCCCAGATAAAACAAAGCTTTAATAGACTTCATGAACTTTGCATCGTTATATAAAGCTCAGCAAACTATTCTGTTAAACGCATTTACCCAAGACATTCACGTTTAAAAGGCGGGGAAGAACCGATCTAAATCACAAAGACGAAGTTTGTCATTCTCAAAGTTAAGAATTTATGTAGAGTGCTGATTTCTGGTGCTTTTAACGAAACGACTATTTATTTACCGAACGATATGCGCCTAGACCATGCATTGTTATCTACGTGAGTAAAACAAAGCAATGATCAATGCGCATCTTTTGTACATTTACGAGTATTCATTCATAGAGTTTCATTTCTATAGTAATATTAAAAAGATGAAAGATCTGATTGTTTGTTTGTTTGTTTGCATTGTATAGGCTCCAAAACTACTGGACCGATTTGAAAAATTATTTCACCAATGTATAGAATAAACTTTCAGGATGAACATAGGCTATATTTTATATAGGTACTTTGCGAGCGACGCCGCGAGCGGAAGCTAGTGTAAAATAAAGCCGATAATTAGTAGATTTAAATTGTAGAAGTTAGACTTTGACTTGAATTATTTGCATCAGAGTCAAAAGTATTTTTGAAATTGTGCAGTAACGGGAATAAAAAGTGTGCAGTGCCGTTCGAGGGAATACCTCAAAAAAAGTTTCTAACAGCCGCCATTTTGGATTTTTTGACATTTTATGGCTCTTGTAATTCAAACGAATCAAACGACGACACCTTATTTGTCGTTACGTACCATGTAAACTGTGTCTCGCAGTGGGAGTCAACTTGGCACCTGATTATATCAGCCATTCGTCTGTTTCACAGTAACCCTCAACATTCTGCAAAGGCTACAAACACAGGTCAATGACCAAAAAGTGTTGTTACGCCTCCATTATTTCTGACTCGATGGCCACCTGCTTTACACTTAAACACAACCTCGCCGACGATCTATTGACCCGGAAGCAACACCTCTACACGACCCAAAGTTTTTCAATAATATATTTTGAGCGCGGTTTGAAAGTTAGAGTTCAGAACGGCCTGTAATTCTTTCCAAAAAATACCTTCCAAATTAGGCTTTGCAGTTGAAGGTTCCGTAAAAGCGTTTAATTATACATAAGCTCTTGTATGAAGATCAATAAAACAAAAGTTGTGAATCACTATATTTTATATTTATATTTTTTTGAAAACTTACAGCTAGTAAAGAACCGGCCGAGTGCGAGTAGGACTCGCGCACGAAGGGTTCCGTTCAGCCGTTTCAGCGTGAAAGAGTAACAAACACACATCCACACTTCTATACATTTTTACAAACTTTCGCGTTTATTATATTAGTAGGTTGTAATAGTAGGTAATTTAGACAACAAATAAGTAGTAAGTACCAACTACTAGCTGCGCTCCGCGACTATGCACTTTATTATCATTATTTAGTTTATACCTATCTTCTTTTCATCTCTTTGGGGTTTCTCGCGGGATCAAAAGTAGCTTGTATAATCCAAGGTATAATCTACATTCATACTTAATTTCATCTTAATCCCGCCTTCACGGAAATAAGGACGGACAAATATACACAGAAACTTTCACATTTATAATATTAGTAGGATATTTGCTTTGGGCAAAACTCCATCAAAACTTTTAGCAAGCTTGAGAAGCTTTGGGTGTCGTGTCACCTCCATCCAACAAACTTGTTAATATAAACATATTACAAGTAGGTACGTTGTGAAAATAAACCTCTCAGTATATTTCGGTATGTATCCATGTATTAATTATAAAAAAAATACATAAGTTCAAATTTAACTGAATTTATTTCAATTTAAAAATGTACCTACCTACTTAATAGAATTACTCGCAACACTTTTAGCAGTTTAAAAAAAACTGACTTTGACTGCGATGAATTTTTAGAATAATGGAAACGCATTAATTCTTGTCTATTCTTTAATCCTTTCTTTGCACCTGTCTCCAAAAATCCACTAAACTAAGTAATGCTACTCGTAATAACTAAGTTTCAGAAATATCAAAATTTCACGCTTGAAGTTACACTGCTTCAGTACAATTTTTATGTGTCATGGTATGAAATATCAAACTTATATTACTTCGATATTGCCCAAAGATCTTATGGTAAGGCTACAGGTTTAATATGCAGCCCATTAAAGTAATGCCTGGTAGGTATTCTATAACTTCATGATATTATTATTGTTTGTTTTGAATTTTATAACATATCCGTTTTGAGAGAGCTACAGATGGTTTTTCATGTCAAGAAAGCCGACAAATGTCCTTGAGTTGAGGAAACTATTCATAAGGACACAGGTGTAGCAATGATTTTATAAAATAAGGGTGTGACAGCACAAGCTGTGGTATAACTCCACTTTCCTTTGTCTATCGTCAGGTAGCGACCTAAATAAACCAGAGTTTATTGCCTCCACATAGCACAAAGTATAGAGATTATTTAGACAGTTGGCTGTTTAATCCCCTATTTAGCCAGGCAGGAGTTAATCTCTTGAAGCTCTCCATTGAGGAGTTTCTGTGTTGCTAGATAAATAATAATATGCCATATTGATCAACATCATCATCGGCAAGACTTTTAATATTATCAATTATCACCAAAACTATGTAAAGGACTTTGTCGTGACTGACTAACCTATTGACAGACAACGTAGAGCATAAACCACTTGTATAGACTTGAAAGAGTTTATTATAAGCAGAAATTCACATAATTATATAAAGAACACCAAAAAACAACCATTATTTGAAAAGATAATGATCTATCTATTTTTTTTCTCACCGTGTCTCTAGTTACTTCTAAGAAAATAGTATTTGTGTGTTGAGTTCACAACAGTTTTAATTTAGTCAAATTCACGAATGTAGACTCAAATAGCAGATAAGTAGTTTTAGTGTACCAAGTTGAACTTAGATTCAATGAAAGATATTTGCGCGAAGAACTACTTTATCTTCTTGATTCTGTCGTATAAATGGCTTACTGTCGTAAAATAAGAGGTTGCTGAACCTAATTTTGTACAAGTAGAATCCGGCTTTATCGGGGAGAGTATTAAAAGACTCATCGCACTACCATTCCGGTCGTCCTAACTGCCTGTTTCCCATTAAAATCTTTCCAAACAGAAACTTGTAAAACTAATTGGTATGGAATGCAAATACGAGGGTCTCACTGTCCGAGCATAAACTGTTCTCAATGTAAATGAGAGCGGCTGCTGTGAATTTATCTCTTTCGTTGTTAAAAACTACCGCTTTTTGTCTTCGCCTTAATTAAGCGAAAACTAATTCATGCAGTGGGGTCTCGCTTTGTTTATCAGAGAGTAGGCTACACAACTCATTTGCAGTTAATACAAATGTCAGTGTAAAAGAAACAACAATAAAATAGACATTAAGTTAACAGAGTGTGAACTTTTGCTGTATTGTGCTGTTATTTCGGACTCTTCTCTACATACAGAAGCATCGCCTTTTTTCAGTGTACAACTTTATTAACAAGTAGTCAGTTGTACTTTTTTAAATGCTTAACATATTTTTCACTAAGCGGCAAGTCAAATTGAATCGTTCAAATAAGATATTGCGACTGATCAGGATACGTAATACGAAATGATGAGTACATTTATTTCTTAGTGTAAAAAAGTTTTTACAAATTATGCTTTTTAATTTTGAATTCATTCAAAATGCAATTTACTTCTAAAACAGATTCATTGTTTTACCTCTTGTAGCCTAAAATAGCGTTGCTGAATTGACTGTCAGCTTTCAGCTGGGAGTTTGTTTAGTTAGCGTATCGAAAACTAGCTACAGTTCTATTTGCATTTCATTTTGCTGCCACCAGCTGTTTACACTGCTTGCTAGGTACAGAGAATGTATAAACATAATAATAGACTGTCCCTTCTGTTTTGTCTTATTATCCTTAAAACATATTTTCTTAATGTATAAGCCTAACAAAATGTAATAACACGCTAAAAATAAGAAGATTGGAATCGTGAGAGGTCAAACTAAAAGGCGTTGTCTAAGTCTTTAAATAAGATCAGCCTAAAATGATCTCTTTATCGAATAACTTTTGTGAAATTTGAATTCAATAATAAAATCGAAACATCTTACAATAATGGATGGGTAAGCAACATACATTAATAGCGGTAAATTATTCACACGCATCCACTAATAAATATTTAGTTATGAACAGTTAAGAAGCTCTAAGCCAATTTTAATTAATGTCTGGTGCAACAAGATTATAATATAGATACTACTCGTTGTTCTGAAAATGAGTGAAAAAAATACAACTTTGCAGACAAATGTAACTGCTGCTGCTAAGTACAAAGATGTAGGTAAATTTTAGATGTGATATTTAAACATAAGTAAATATTTTCCTTTCGACAGTCCAAGAATCTGATTCCGAGCATAACGGGACTTTTTATTCAGATGTTTTAGAAACCGAGCATAGCGGGAATCGAGCATAGCGGAACTAACAATTTTGAGTTCGTGCTAATGTGTAAAAAATAATCAAAGTGGTTTCAAGTGTTAGGCCACTTGAAACACCACTGTCACAAAAAAACCCAGTCTGACCTGAATATTGACACAAGCTTAGTTTCATTCCAGGTTGATTAGTTTAGATAAATAACTCAAAAATAATTTTGAAGGCATATTGTAATGCCTGTAAAAAAGACAAAGCCGCAAGTTGTCCTTGTAAGTACCTATATGAAATTGAAAAAACATGGCTACCGTTATAAAACAAACAAAATATAGCTAGTAACTTTTCACTAACTCATTTTAAATTAATGTGCATCTAGCTGAAAGTTCAGCTAAGCTTCGTTCGTGCATCTTTTTAACGTCTAGCACCTTAACTTCAAAGGCAATATTTAAAAGATAAAATACATAGCATGAGTTAGTCAAGAGTATAAGACGAGGAGGGCGTCGCAGGGCACTCGTTTCAAAGCTGCAAGTTTCACCGCAAAACTTACTTTGTCTTTTGAAACTTTAAATGTAAGACGAACAGTTTACTCGTATTTTATGACTGGTTTTTGCGCTAGCAATATCACTTTTACATAAAGTTGATATTTTTTTACTGGCCACCCTATGGCTTTGTTTCTGTATTGTTTTCACAGAAACTTTCACGTCCAATTTTATTCCCGCAATGGTTGTTTTTCGGAATAAAAATCCTTGTTTCAATCCAGGTCATAATCTTACCATAAACCGAATTTCATTGACATTAGTTCAGCTGTTACGACGTGATTGAGTAACAAACAAACATCCATTATATTAGTGTGATGTACGATGATGATTTGCCATGATAGAGAGACACGTTATATTCTGTGAACCTATTAACTACCTACATTATAAAGATATATTATACAGGTATAGAAATAGACGAAGGGCAGCGTAAACATAAATAGAGCCCCAGAACCTTTTGGCCTCAAAACCTGAAAGCGGACTCATTTTGAATGACTAAACAAAATACCACCGAAACTGTACAAGTTACAGTCTGTCTCAGATCTCACTGGATAGTCAAATGCATGTTTGCAAGTTAGGAAATAAGTTGTTCCACAACACTCGAGACAAAAGCCTCGGGACATGGCTTATGACGGGTCATATAAATGGAAATAGTCACGATTTAAGTTTCTCGCCCCTTATACGGGCATATACGAGCGCTGTGCCTCGCTTGAATGCTTGCTTGATTTATTTTCATTCAACTGAATAATTTTCTGATGAAACTTTGGCTCTGTCATTCGTAATTTATGTCTAATTTACATACAGTCAGTCACGTCGCGTCGTGCTAAAAGACTGTTTATCTACCCTCACTGTACTTAAAACTAATAAATCACCCCTAAGGTAAGGTTTTTTTTCTAAATTTATATGGGTTCAACTTTGAGATATACCCTATCCAATAAAAAAAATCAAAATCGTACTACTCTATTAAAAAGTAACGCGTGGTACCTTTATACATCATCAAAATTAAAAAAAATGTATACGTTGACTTGAGAACCTTCTCCGTTTTTTTCGTCGGTGATCGGACAGATAGTCAAACAAAATGAAACTCTCGCACAATCCCTCTCTAACTTATTAAACAGTTACATTCGTACATACATTAATGGGGTTTTACTCTCCACATATTTGTAAGCCAAAACAAAGCGGTACAAAATACGAGTGCAATTTACATAGATACGCGGGGAACGAACTCTGACGTAAGACACAGCCTTTTAGTCAGATTACTAGACTGGAGGTGGGGAATAGAAAGTGCCCTTTTTAGAACCGTATTTAACCGTCTCTGTGTAGAAAGAAACCGTTTGAGCATTGGAGGTAGTGTTAGTATCTTTGCCAACCGTTGTACGTTCAAATCCCTCCCAAAAGGGTTAAATGGGGTGTCAAAGTTTTTTTATGAGAGGTGTGTTTTGTTTAAAACTCGCTTGAAATACCTAATAGGCAAAATGAATGGACACACATTTAAGGGTTTTCGAAAATATCCCTCACAAAGGGAAAAAAGGGGTGTCAAAGTTTGTATGGACTTTTTGATGAGAGGTGTGGTTATATACACTATCTATACTCTATACAAATGTTATAAAGAGGAAAGATTTGATTGTTTGTTTGTTTGTTTGCATTGAACAGACTCTGAAACTACTGGATCGATTTCAAATTTTTTTTCACCTATGTGTAGAATGAACTTTCAGAATGAACATAGGTTATATTTTATGTAGGTACTTCGCGGGCGACGCCGCGAGTGGAAGCTAGTGAAGATATTTGTTTTGAAATATCTATTTGTAATGCTATTGCTCGTAAACAGTGACGTAATACGTCGTAAAGGCTCTGCACGTATTGACCGTATCTTCTGTACCTAAGAAAACTATTTAAGGATCCTTTAATAAAAAAGTTAGAACAGTACCCATTAATTGTCAGCTCTATAGGTACTAAAAGGTCACGTTTTATTGACAAAACCCTAAAACCTAATAAATTACTTCTCTCTCAAAATAGTCCCCGCAAAATAGGTGACAAAAAACTTGGCAAAGCTCCCTAAGTCCTTTCTTTTAAAATTCGACGTCTGTTTTTCCAAAGAATACTAAGTAGGCCACGCGGACGAGTATAAGATGAACTGGATGTCAGATGAACGATTAAAATATTTTTTTATCACCTATTTTTACAAGAGAACACTTAGTTAAGAAGTGCAGGTTTAAAAATAAGCAATCTAAACATTTTGTTTAGTAACTAAACTACTCTCTAAGATTTTCTAACTTGAAGCACAACTTAAAGTTTATTTTCCGAAACTCTTCTAGTTAAAAGTTAGGCACCCCACGCAGAAGGATCGTTTTACTGTAGTTAAAGTTGAATTGTCTATTGTCTATAATGTCGGTGCCCGATGTGATGCAGTTGACATGCGTTTTTATTTTATCTTTACATATTGCATTATTCCCATCTGTCCCCATTTTTTAAACTGGGGGGACAGATACTACTCAACACTTTTTACATTCACACTACACTATATCTGTCAAATCAAACCACCAAAAAATACAATAAATTGATATCTATCGATAAAAACTATATATGTATGGGGCGACTATACATATATTTTCTACATATTGGTGAATATTTTATAGAAGTTGGACCAGCCGCACCCGTTACGTAAGTCAGTGTAAGTTTAAACAAAAATATATATGCACGGAGTTGGGAACCATAACTTTTTATAAAATATGTGGTCCATGTTTATAGAATAAACCTTTTTAGACTGACTTTAAGACAACCAGTTGGTAGAATACTCATCCTCTGACCACCATGGATACCACCGCAGTGCCGGATACTTCGAAAGCAGATAAGAAAGAACCAACTCTTATTCGTTTGTTTACATTCCTTATCCATAAAATCCATTTCAATAACATAATCTACACTATCTGGTATCAACAATACGAATTCATATCCCAGTTCATCCAACACAATACAGCGTTGAATAATGTGATTGCAAAAGTTTCATGTCTATCGGATTGATCGTTTTTGCTACATATAAAAAACAAATAGAAAGTATCTATACTAGATAGATTGTGTCCCTTGCGTAAAGCCGCGATTACAACGGAGAACGAAACGCTTGCGAGAGCCATATCAACACATGGGGAGGCGAAAAGTTTAAGTAAACAATGATTTGCATTTATAGAAGATTTGTACAGCGTCGTGTGAAACTTTAAGCTCACTGCGCATTTTTCGATTGAATAAATCCATTAGAGCACGATGGGATGTGAACCCATGACTTTAAAATTAAAAGGCAGAAGTGCGACCACTACACCACCAGTGCTTTTTAATTAAAAATATATGCAAGTTATTGATATTTTGAGAAGGCGCAATACACACAACCGCAGATCTTATAACAATCTTATTAAAGCACCTGTTGAAGGACGTGTAATTACTATATTTACTTGCTACAAATGTACACGCAGCTTTACCATACTATGGGCCAGAATAAGTTGGCTCGTTACATCTGAATATGTATGAATCATCAAACTGTTTCAGAAATGGTCGCATATGACCGACTTCTTGCAAACTTTAAACAAAAGCGTTGTATACTGAAAACTTGACGCCATTTCATAGGTTTCGAATACAAACATGTAAACAGCCTTTATAATACAAACGTTTTCATACCTATAGGTAAAGATTTGTTTGCTGATACATCAAATAAAGTTGAAATTACGACGTCAAATAAAACTAAGAATTCTCTCCAAACTTAACTAAACCAAGATTTACTGAACTTGCAAAGACTAGTCACAATCCGCAAACCGTTCAATGCTAACCATTGTTTTAAAAGAAAAAAAACAAAACGTTTAAAATTAACCCGTTGAGCTAAACCGAACGATAAGACTGTTCGATTCGTTTTTATCGAGATGCAGCAATTGAATCGGTAAAATGTTCAGTATTGGAAAACCTTAATTGAAGTTCACTGGTAAAGTCGTCTGGCGGGCTATTTATCTTTTATCTTGTACCTATTGTTTTATCAGTCGACCTAGAAACGAAAAGACAAACGCTCCTTAGAAATGCAGCGACCTCTTTATCTGGTCTCTTTAACTCTTATGACATTCAAAAAGTAATCTTATCGCAAACAGAAATAACAGTAAAAATGCCATGCATCAGGCTGAATATAGCTTTTGTTTTAACATTCAAAATTTGTTATCAACGCTACAAAACATATTGGAAAATAATAGAAATTGTATTTGTTAATTGACTTGATAATTGATTGATTCAAGCGTGACTTTGCGGAAATCTATTGCAAAATATTAAAAAAGATGACGAATATCCAACACGTGCAAAGTAAGTAAAAAGCCATGAAGCCTTTTATGAAAGCTTTTGATTTCAGCGCTCAGTGAAGCAACAATAATGCGGAGTCAATGGTCAAACAGATCCTTAATACTGCTGACACATGTCGAATTTCTATTTAATTTCTGGTTACAAGTGTGAATATTTATTTGAAGTTGGGTGGTTGGTATTTGAATGTGGTTGGTACACAAGCTTGCATTGTGATATGCTCATTAGATAATAGCTTAGTGGGATATTTATAGATATTCATCATTCTTTACAAAATATTTTACCTCGATTCGAACACAACAGTTACTTTGACAGTAGATACTCAAAATGTAAGAGAATGGCTAAAACGAGCCGTCTAATAGCGGTTCGGGCTTGTCCATCAATTCGTTTAACAATCATGCTGACATTGCTTTTCATCGGAAAACAATTTGGCCGACTGTCTTTTCAATTTCAATTGAACAACACCACAGCTAATATAATACGAAGCTGGTTGATAAGAAACCAAAAGAAATTATAATTATGACTCTAGGTACGCCATTGCATTGAGGTCAAATATTGTTAGTTAAGGAGCGCTGGTGGTGTAGTGGTAGCACCCCTGCCTCACGATCCGTAGGTCGTGGGTTCAAACCTGGTCGTGCACCAATGAGTTTTTCCATTCGAAAAAATTATGTGCGCAATGCCAGTGCTCTTAAACGGTGAAGGAAAACATCGTGAGGAAACCCATACCCTAGAACCAAAAATTCGAAGGTATGTGTCATAGGTTAGTATTCTTATAAGCGGCGATGGGCTTGCAACCTGTCACGTACGGAATACTAACTACTGTGCAGAATGTGGGCATGTACCAAATGTCATGTTTGGACTTGCCTCTGACTACCCCCTTTAGATATCCTCAAAGATCTAAGTGTCTAAAGATCTGAGGAGATATCTACCGAGCCCGGGGATTACAGTCGTGATCATATATTATATTATTATATATTATTATATATTATTATCAAATATTGTTATGACAATATTTATGAGCGAAAAAACATCTTTCAATCTTTAAACCGGCAGAGTATTGATTCCATCCAAGGTACTCTTTATTCGCTTAAATTTACTGTTTCCTTTTTGCAGAATGAATAGAAAGTTTTATCATATCAATCACATATCTAAGCTTTATTTATATACCAGTCAGTTTTATTGAATTATTGTCTTCAGATCTGTGCTGTGATTGTCCGTTCATAAAAATCTGATATCTTTGCCATTTATTAAGTTATATACCGACTGACCCAGTTATTCTCGTGTATGCTGCGACCTCGGTCGGCAAATAAATATGCCGCTTTTTTTCGATTCCACCGCACCGCCGATGCTTGAAATAAAGAAATTTTAATTAAAGGAGATATCACACCTCAGTTTAATTGAAATATCAGTTCAGAATATTATTTTTATACAGAATTCCGCTCTGAATGGGTTAATGAATAATAAATTAATGTACATATCAGATTTTTTATTTCTATTCGTTTTCAACATGTTTTCATCTCAATTCTGTTGCTTGTTGTCATAATTTTGCCTGTGACCGTTTTATGATGTTTCGTGAATCTTATTTTCTAACTGTATCAAACGTTGACAAAATGACAAATTATTTTACAACTAGCTGTTGCCTGCGACTTCGTCCGCATTCATTTCATTTTCAAATGTTTTAGTAATTATTCTGCTATTCGGTACGGAAACAAAAAACAATTGAAATACAACAAATCAAAAACCATGAAAATCGATCCTGCCGTTCTAGAGTTATAAATGTAACAAACCAGACAGCTTTATCTTATACCTATAGACGAGCAATTCTTGTATACCATAACCTTAATCTCGGAAACGGAGAAAACGTCGTGTTATCCGAGCTTTCACCGAGTAAACCAAGCAAAGTTCGGTCATCCAGGTACTATATTATTAAGAGAATAGAATTTAAATATAAGATGACATAAAAAAAAATATGCTCTCTAAAATACAAGATAAATTTTATAAAAGTTCTTAAACAAGATTAACAAGAGCAAAATCTAGTTAGGCCGTTGTCAGAAACATTTTCTAGACCCTTGGAATGGACTGAAGTCGTTACAGGCTAAGTGGCGACACCCGGATGGAATATACATGAGCTATCCTATTTCTTCCGACTGAAGGATTCCTTTGATACTGTATCGGAACTGGAATGAAAAGCTTTCTTGCTAGCTTTGAATCTCATGTTTTGTGACAAAAAAATGAAATTGTCCTTTGCATCTATTTTAAATGATTTATACAGTGATAAGTGGAAGTTTTTATTCACTTACGTAGACTAGCTATGTACTTTTTAATACTCACTTAAAAATACTTAAATCATTAATCACTCGTATATGATAGAAAAATAAATTGTGAAGATTTACCACATTGGTAGGTAGGAACCTACCTTTTTGCAATATTATAAAAGAAGCCGGATCGTAAATAAAATGTATTCGAATCAGCGGATCTATGTATAAGTTAGGTACCTGTCGTAAATATCTAACGCGCCTGAAACTTACTGATTCGAATCACAGTAAAATGCGATTTTTATTGTATCTGTAGCATCAAAATGAGAAATTGGTTTTTGAATGCCTTCATCGAAGCATTTTGTTTACAAAGCACTTTTAGACAAGGTTGCAACGAGTTCAAAATACAGAGACACTTTAAAAATCTCATGAATTCACAAGAGCTACAGCTAAAAATAAGAGAACCCTTTTGAGCTTTAAGCATTGCAGACGCGATACCGCAGGACAAAACAATTTTATCAGAATTTTCCTTCTCCGAGGAAATACAACACCAATTCGGCGTCAACAACAGTGAATAAAGTAGATTCTTGGAGTAATAAAGATTCATGCTACAACTGAGTAAAGTTAGTTTTCTTAAATTAACTTGTATTATTATTTTATAATAGAGACTTATTGTAATATAGTCTGGTTGGAACATGATTCTACAAAATCTATTTGAATTCGGAATGACGTTGTTATATATTTTTTATTAGATATGTATGGGTAATCTGACCCATAAAATATCAGGGACCATAACAGAAGCTCTTACAAACCATCATGTTTCAGAAACATAAAATTTCAAGCTCGAAATAACACTACTTGTACCTACTTCAATACAATTTTATAGGTCATGGTACGAAATATCAATGTTATATTACTTGATAATATCCATAAAGCTTGTGTTAAGGCCGCAGTTCTCAGAATCAATGGATATTAAAACTCACGTTTTTTAAATATATACGAAGGTGCGAATTTCATTGACAAATATCATTAGAAATAGACAATGACGTCAAGCCGCCGCACATCCCTGGTGAAGACATTTTCAAGCAAGAAGACTTGATAAGATCATACTTTACAGTGATGTGTTTGTTTCATAAGGTTCATACCTTGATGTACCTATAGCTGAATATTTGCTACTCTCAGGTAGAGTATGAACGGAATTGCCGATGTAAAATATTTACTGCGACTGACAAGAGCCGCCTCATAATTTGATAGCGCCTTGTCACCTCGCGGTAACCTTCGGAAATTGATGTTTCAATGTAAAACTTTCTTGGAAAATCCATTAGAGCTTCACCTTTTACCAAAATTAATACAGTCGTAGTCTATTCTAACATTAAATTCAATAAAAATACAGAAATAGAAAACTGGTAGCGTAGTGGGAACGAGCCCCGAATGGATTTCCATTTTCATCTTTGCCTACTTTAATCTAAACTTTTAGAGACTTCTACTACTCGACAAAAATCAATACTTATCAGTCCCATTATAATAAGTAAAGTTCATGACAATTATTTTATTTTTATGTAAGTAAGTATAAGATTCCAATTCAATAAAACCTAAGCAACACCACAAGCTGAGCTAACTTACCTCACCTAAAGGCGACACAATTCACTTAACATCGTTGGCATTGTCTCAGGTAAGCTATCTTACTCACACATACAGTTCAGAAGGCTCACTTAGCTAAGCGTGGTAGAACACCATAGTTATAACCTATGTATGTGGAATTGACGATGAAACTAAATCAATCTGTGTAGTATAGGTGTGTCTGTAGACTTCAAATAGAAGTACCCCCCAAAAATAAACACAATGAACAGGTGTTTGCTATACCTACAACTAATTAATCTCTAACGAGCTACCTTATTTGTTCGGTAGGTCTTGTTACAGAATTACTAAGGCAGGGTAGGGCCTCACCGCCAGAGGGTAAGCGGCTGGTGCTCAACAATTTGACCGCTCGAGAAATTCGTAATACACAATACTAAAAATAAAACGCTGACTGGTCACATCGAGACTAGTTTACTGCAGCAACAATAAAATTTCATCCGATGATTTTCTCGGCGGTTAACACTCTTGAAGTATGTCGTTTGCGTCACTTGTTTGTGTTCGAAACAGATGACGCTCGGCGAGTTTATCAAGAAGAACTTGTTTATAGCTATGCGACTAAATACTTGTAGTTCTCATAGTGCACTTGAATTCTTTTACAAAAGTTTGAAAGAACTGGGCGTCTACTTAGCAAAACGATCAACGATGTATTGGTATAATAATCGATACCTACTCTTGAGCAATAGAACGACAGACAATCTTTTTTACTATCAATCTTAAAAATCTCCTTTATTATCACCTTATGGACAATACAACAATTTGAATTTGACAAGAAAAGAACTGTTAATTCGTCCGAAACCTTCGAACATTCGGTTCCAATTATTTCATTGTCGTTTTACGGAGTAAAAACCCTTATGACAAGAAAAGTTCTCGCTTATCGCTTATAGCTCATCGCCCGCAGTCGGACAGATGCCTATGTTTCCGAACTTGGAACTTCAATAACGGTCTTCTGCTCGTATGCTTTTGTTAATAGGAGTGGTTAGCCTCTACAAACCAGTTTGTTACAATATCATCGTGTGTGCTATCACCATGAAAAGTACGAGTGTTGGGATAGACTTTCGAAATAAATTAAGTGATAAAAAACAAACATGATCATACAGTAATCTCCAGGCTTGGTGCTTAATAGACATATGAAAGACTAGCTGTCCCGCCAGCGACTTCGTTCGCGTAAAGTATCTAAACTGAGTTTCAAACACATCACACAACTCATAAAAATCCCATACTAACTTTGACACCCCATTTTACCCCTTTATGAAGGTTATAATGAAAAATCCTGAAACACGTGTCCATTCGTTTTGCATTTACAGTACACAAACAAAGTTTCAGACCAATCGCACTACCCGTTAAAAAGTTCCTGTACTAACTTTGACACCCCATTTTACCCCTTTTTAAAGGTTATATTTAAAAATTCTGAAACACGTGTTCATTCATTTTGTATTTACAGTGCACAAACAAATTTTCATGAAAATCGCTCCACGCGTTACAAAGTTTCATACTAACGTTTTCACCCTTTTTCACCCTCTTAGAGGTGGAATTTCCAAAAATCCCGCCTTAGTGGGTGGTTTTGTTATAAAAGGAAGCCACCTTCTAAATTTCAGCTTTCTATCTTCAGCGGTTTCGGCTCGGCGATGATCAATCAGTCAGTCAGTCAGTCAGTCAGTCAGGTTAAGCTCTTATATAGATATAGATTATAATTATATAAATAATATTGGTAGATATTTTAAACAGTGCCACCTATCTCCAAACTAAACAACCTTGTATAGCGGTAACCAGGTGACTGATTAATTATAAGCTACAGTTTGCACAATTTTTTGCTAAGCAAATTAACTAGAATAACAATAGAAATACTGTAATGTATTAAACCAATTAAATGTAGCGAAATAAAAAAGTATAAAAAAAATAAAAATGAAAAAGATCTATCTGAAAATATGTGTACCTACTAGCTAGGTACTTTTGTAAAAGCAACTTAAATATAGGTTACCTATTTCCGCACTCGACCGTTGGCACGTTTTGTTTCCCAAGCCGAGAAATCTCTGCTGAGATCAAATCGAAAGGCTCATGATTGAAAATTAATCGAGATCTCGGAACGATTTTGTTGAGATGCTATCTCAAAACGTTTACGAAACGTTTTGTAATTATTTGGGAATAACTAGGCAAATCACCTTTTAAATTTCAGAGCAATTTCGAATTTCAATGGTTTCAATTTTGACGGTTTTCACATATAATGCCTTCGACAACTTCAGAAACCGGCTTACAGTAAGCACCTACTATTTCAAATATCATACCCATTGCAACTCGAGTTAGTCAGAAACTGGCGCTAAGGGTACAGTAAAAGAGAATCATACCGTCCTAATGACAAAAACAATAAAACACATTTTAGTATCATAACTCCGACCTTAAAGCGAGTCTGCTGTTTCAAACATAAATTATTATTATCCTTCGCACTAAGGCAAATGCTACACAGAGCAAAAAGGGGAAAAAATGAAAGTTCACATATAAAAGTGTAAGTATAAAAACGCATGTATGCGCAGAAACATAACTGTTTGCACTGAAAAAAAAACATCTACTAATAGTGCTGATTAGGCCCTTAGGATTAAAGGCCCTCCTGGTTCAAATTACTTACGCTTTACAGTAGTTTTTGCTATACGGTCTGAACGCTGCAAAAATATATCTTCATTGACTTTTATTATGTCCAATTTAAAACATGACACGATATTCAACATATTCTACAAAATAAATCGCTTTTGTCATGTGGGTTTTTGAACGGCTTAACTTACTGTGTGGATAAGGCATTATATCACTTAAATACAAGTACATTCTGTCAGAACATTGTTGGAAAACACGTCTATCTAACGACTCCCGCGAGCATAGCTTATTTTACTTACAACATAGCTCAAAGAACGCCTTAACTTTATCTAAACGAAATCAACCAGTGAATTATTACACATACTCGTAGCATTATGGTCCTTAAAGTGAACATGAAGACTGAAATCCAAGCTTAGATCAATTTTATGTGTCTAGGTAATATCCAACATTAATATCGAATGGCGATGGTTTATGGACGTTATAAATTGGGACTTCGTCTAGTATTACACAGATTTCAATTTTTTTGTTGAATCATAAAAGAGATTGTAACTAAATCAAACCAGTATTGTAATAAGATTGATAAATATTGAACAACTGATAAAGAAAAGAAAAGAAAAAGCAAGGCCTACATAAGTGTGTAGGCGTGGTTTTAACACAAAAAAAATGGATGGATGTTTTTACTCAATCACGCTGAAGCGGCTGAACAGATGGATGAAACTAGGAATACCTACGTGTAGTTTACGACCTGATCAGGTGGACGCATTGTTAAAAATTCATCCGTTTGATGCGATGCGTCCGATGCATACGATGCCGAAAGGTGGACGCTTAGCTTTTAGGTCCAATTTATAAAAATATAAGTTTTAATTTTACCAAAGTTTTCTTATATAACGAAGAGAACTTTGCCTTTCCTTGAGCTAATTACAAACAAGTGTTTTGAAACTCGTATAATTGACTTACTCATAGATCGTTATGACTGAAAACGTAATGCTCGAATTTATTCAAATTCAGTAAACTTTTTGAATATGCGGGACAAGGAATAAAGAAACAGATCTTGCCATCTATTCTTGATGACTTATACAGCGTCATAACATGAAATAAAAATGTAGGGCTGTGCGATTTCATGCTCTTGAGTGTAGTACTTTTTACCCTACGTTTACTCCAAAGGAATAAAACAGGTATTCTACATGTTGTATCAAACTGTTTTCATTTATTGTTTACACTTAAAAAAGTTGTAAGAATAAAATGTACTAAAACAAAGTTTGGAGAAAATGGATCAAAGACTGCCAAAAATGTTCTCTTATTTAAAACATAACATGTACAAACCCCTTTTCGACGTTTAGGTGTTAACAGTATTAGTATCAAAATGTTTGTAGGGTTTCAAAAAAAACATGTAAGTATAATATTTTTTTCGAAATTTTGTTATCATGTACGATATTAAATATGTTTAAATATATATCTACTCTCGGGACTCAATCGCGTATTGTGAAACATTCTATTTACCTCGACGTTACGATGATATTACAATCACCGTGGTCACGAGTAGACTAGTGAGTCTACTCGTGACCACAGTGATTGTAATATCACGAGAGTATATATTTAAACATGTTTCCAAGTCGCGATAGTTTAAAAAGATATTAAATATGTTTGTAGGTGTAAACGCGGGGTCAGAATACGGGTAGTGGGTATTCTGGGACCAGTTTTAGACGGAGTAAGCTTGCTTAGCACCTACAACGAATACCATATACGTCAGTGAACGAAAAAACATAGAAGCATTTCTTTAAGGGAAATATCCGCGAAATATTTCACACATCGAAACTCTTTTGTGGATTTGACAAAAAAAAATTATTTTGACTTTAGTTTACGAGAGGGCGTTTGGGTTAAATTGCCGTGTAAGCTTCTGTTAATTTTCGATATAAATTCTTTGGCAAAACTGACAAGCCTCGCCTATCAGTAGTACGATTACGGAACTCGGATACAATAAACACTTGTCAAAACAGGCTCAAATTGATTGAATAAACACTCTTATGTCATACCAAATCACTTGATTACAATGAAAACGCATTGACATTGATTGTAAGCAAAGATCCATATACGCTGTACGCCCCACTGGCCTCTATTTGTGTGTAATTTTTTTTAGATCAACGGATACTTACAGTATTGTTCGTTCACTGCATATACATATGTACTTAGATAAATGCTAGCGTAATTTCGTGGCATGGAATCCGCCCAGAGCGACACCGCTAGCCGGAACTGCAGCGATTAGTGCATTTTGCACACAATATTCTGACGCACGCCGCACTGTTTTGACAACAGTTTTGTTAATGGCCACCGCAATGCGTACGGCTAGGACAAAATGTTAGATGTCTGACGATTTAATTTTGAGCAATTATTAGCACACAAGAGCGCTGGTGGTGTAGTGGTAGCACCCCTGCCTCACGATCCGAAGGTCGTGGGTTCAAACCTGGTCGTGCACCAATGAGTTTTTCCATTCGAAAAATTTATGTGCGCAATGCCAGTGCTCTTAAACGGTGAAGGAAAACATCGTGAGGAAACCGGCATACCCTAGAACCAAAAATTCAAAGGTATGTGTCATAGGTTAGTATTCTTATAAGCGGCGATGGGCTTGCAACCTGTCACGTACGGAATACTAACTATTGTGCAAAATGTGGGCATGTACCAAATGTCATGTTTGGACTTGCCTCTGACTACCCTCTTTAGATATCCTCAAAGATCTAAGTAACTAAAGATCTGAGGAGATATCTACCGAGCCTGGGGATTACAGTCGTCATCATTTTTTTTTTTTTTTTATTAGCACACATTTCTAAAAAGGGCCTTAAAAGAAGGCTTAGGAGATTTTTTTCAAATTGACGCGTACATATAGTATTTGTTTTACTACATTTCAGATAACTGAGTAAAAAACTTATCGTAAATATACTTATTCTATAATATCACAGGGATCATTTTGATCTCAGATAACTAGGTGTCTGGTGCCAATCAAGTATGTAAGTACTCGTATTTACACAAAAATAAGTATTATCAGCCATCTGGCTCTCAGAGTAGGTACAATGAATAAAATATCTACTTACCAGTATTATTTATTAAAAAAAATTGGCAGCCCCATTTCAAATTAACTCAATAGTTTGACAAATTGATAATGTAGAGTACAAAATCTATACTAATATTATAAAGAGGAAAGATTTGATTGTTTGTTTGTTTGTTTGTTTGTTTGAAATGAATAGGCTCCGAAACTACTGAACCGATTTGAAAAATTCTTTCACCAATGTGTAGAATGAACTTTCAGGATGAACATAGGCTATATTTTATGTAGGTACTTCGCGGGCGACGCCGCGTGCAGAAGCTAGTTATTAATAAAGTCGGTTTTTTTTTAAAATTTGATATCTCTACGTTTCATCTCTATCGTTATTCATGATATCTAATACTCGTAAGAATATTATATTCTGTAAGTACTACACAAACTAATGTTTTTGTTTTTATTTGTTCGTAGATTTTGTATAAAAACTAGATTCAAATAAAGCAAACGCTTGTTATTTGAACAATTGAACATATTTTGAATGTCAATAGATTTTGAAGGTTTATTCATTATTCATTTAAGTACCTCTAAATAACTTGATTATTCAATTCAGTTCAAACATAATGTTTATATTGTGTTCAACCTAATTAATGAAAATATTCTGTGATTCAAGTCAAATCTTGGCACAAAATATTTTTAATAAAGTGTTATCAACCAATCGCGTTTCACATCGGATTAAGGTCAAAAAGCTCTTTGTAGTAGACAAAAAGGCATACAAACAACAGAATAGACTACCTACTAACTATACCCATTCATCATCATCATCATCATCATCTTCCTGCCCTTTTCCCACGTTATGTGGGGTCGGCACAACATGTGATCTTCTTCCATTTCCCTCTATCATTCGTCATCTCAGTACTCACTCCTTTCTTACCCATGTCATCTTTCACACAGTCCATCCATCTTTTCTTTGGTCTACCTCTACCCTTGTATCCATCCACATTCATATCTAACACTCTCCTCGTCACATGACATTCATCTCTTCTCATAACATGCCCATACCACGCTAACCTATTACTCCTCATCTTTTCTGTTACCGGTGCCACTTTCAGACTTCCTCTAACATACTCATTCCTTATTTTATCCATCCTTGTCACTCCACACATCCATCTCAACATTCGCATCTCCGCCGCATGCACTCTTTTCTCATCGTTCTTAACTATACTCATTATATCATCAAAATAATGAGCCTATTTTGCGACAGCTTTGAAGGTCAAATTACAACTCCGAGCGCGCCTGGGAATGTTATGCAGGTACTAAATGCATCAGGACTTTACACGCTGCTGCTGTATGGGTCAACAGCCATGCAGCGGTGAACCATGAAATGCTATATAGTTTGACCTTAATCCCGCAAATGGCTTCAAGCCATATTAATTTTGGGATGCAATACCTAGCCACTGTTCTGATTGCCTTATTACGAGATTAAATTAGATTATGACTTGATAATTATTATTATGTTTGTTACATATTCCAGAGATTTGAGAGCGCTGGTGGTGTAGTGGTAGCACCCCTGCCTCACGATCCGAAGGTCGTGGGTTCAAACCTGGTCGTGCACCAATGAGTTTTTCCATTCGAAAAATTTATGTGCGCAATGCCAGTGCTCTTAAACGGTGAAGGAAAACATCGTGAGGAAACCGGCATACCCTAGAACCAAAAATTCGAAGGTATGTGTCATAGGTTAGTATTCTTATAAGCGGCGATGGGCTTGCAACCTGTCACTTACGGAATACTAACTACTGTGCAAAATGTGGGCATGTACCAAATGTCATGTTTGGACTTGCCTCTGACTACCCCCTTTAGATATCCTCAAAGATCTAAGTAACTAAAGATCTGAGGAGATATCTACCGAGCCTGGGGATTACAGTCGTGTTCATATTTATTTTATTTATTTTTATTTACATATTCCAACGCTACTCCAAAAAGGTTTGCATCGCCCTTCTTCTTTTGACTTTACTTTCTAGTTATGTAGAGTTTACAACATAGTCAAACTCACTAGTCAAACTCACTAGTCAAACTTCGTGACTTCGTTTTCATACAAACGTAAAAGCGTTTTTTCATACAAACTTACCAGTTAAATTAACATAAAAAATGATCACGAATGTACTCCCCAAGCTTGTTAGATATCTCTTCAGATCTCTAGTTACTTAGATCTTTTTTGAGGATATCTAAAGAACCCTCTTTAGTCAGAGGCACGTCCAAATAAGATATTTACCACATGCCCATATTTTGCACAGTAGTTAGTATTCCGTACGTGACCGGCTGCAAGTCCATCGCCGCTTGTAATTTAGGAAATATCTTTCTTAGTGTGCGATTACTCACAAAAGAACACCTCCAGAATTTCAGTCTCTACGACCAGCGGCTGTGCTTAATCTCTATAATCACTAGTCAGAACATTATATAAATATTAATTAGTACACAGTAAGCATTTCAAGGTATTAATATTTATCAAAATATATGGAGCTTTCCACGTAATATGTAAATTTGAATAAAACACTGTGATTAGAATGCATTGGATGCATTTCATTTTGTACTTATGAAATATTCAACTGAACTGATATATAAAGGTCACGTGATCAGCCAGGCTAACTTGAGCGCCATGACAAAATGTTGTCGACTGTTTTGTCTCGCTCTTTCTCGTGTGAATATAAGACAAATGCACATTAAGAGCGTCGACAAAATTTTGTCAGGGCTGCCTGGCAGGTCACTCCTCCGATTTGGGGCTAAGGCACCATCTATTATACCATCTATAATACGCTTCATATGATTAATTTATATGTTTTTGTACAAATTTCAACCTTAAAGGCATGATGCATCCTTTAAGTTTAAAGGTTAAAATCCTAGATTCCTAGATTTAGACCTAAAAAGAAATCTATCCATTTTTTAGCTCTCTAGGACTTATGGTTTACGCGGTTATTTGTCAGTCAATCAATCGGTCAGTGAGTAAAATAAAAATTTAAACAAACGCATTTTCTATCCTACTATTTAGAAGCGTATTATATAAACGTGAAAGTTAGGATGTATGGATGTTTGCTACTTACACTAAAACAGCTGAACGAATCTAGATGAAACTTGGAAAACGCGTAGCTTATGACCTAGAATAACACATAAAGGCTACTTTTTATCTGGGTATGTACCACGCAAGCGGAGCCGCACGCGGAAGTTAATATGACAAATAAGTACCAAAATTATTTTGGGAAATATTAAACCGTGCTCATTTTTATTCCAAAACCATTTAAAACTAATCTATTTCAAACTGGGTTATTATACAAATAAAGTACGCATTTAATTATTCACGAACTCACCGCTATGGCACTATTCCTTCTGGTTCAGAATACACAGCCCGAATGCGGTCAGAATTAATTTTTGCTCATCAGCCGACTAAAGGCACTCTAGTGGTGAAAACTAAATTAGTTTAAATTTACCTTTAAATTGATTCATAAAATTACAAAAACGAGATCAAACAGACATGCCGAATCTAAAAATTTTGCTGCCATTTGAATTTGGAATCTAAACTCACTTTAGGTTAGTTATAACAATGGCAATGACATTGATTTCAAAACAAAAAAACAAACATGATCAACACGACTGTTATGTAATCCCCAAGCTAGGAAGATATCTTTTCAGATCTCTAAATTACTTAAATCTAAAGCGGTACGTCCAAATACAATTTCAACATTGATTTGACGAAACTAGTAAAAAGGGTAATTACTAAGGTTTCTACATATAAATAAATTATTCAGGTATACAAGATTTATAGTTGATTTAGGTACTACCTAGTTGAACTAGAATCATAATCTTTGCGTCACAAAATAATTTGGCACTACGCAGAGACATCGGGCGCGACATAAATCCACTTTAAATACTTCTGGATCCCGGCACAAACTTGGCAATTAAGATTATAAATTATTTTAACTCGACGCAGCCATGTTTTTTTATAAAACACGCAGCGCGCGGTGCTTTTCGTGAAATATTAGGTATTAAATTTGTAGAGATACGCCACGGTACCGAAGCCCGGCTGTAGTTTATTTTAACTTTCGAAGCCGCTTTTTTGTGGTTTTTAAAACGAAATATTTTTAACATAAATAACAGGTGTAACAAACTGGTTTTCAAGCCTGCATACGCACATTTTATTTCCGTATTACACCTTTAAACCATACTCCTACGAATAAACAAGTTTTATAAGTGATAAAGATTTTTTAAATGAGTGAAGCTATTGCTTTCCACAGCAGGCGAACTATTTGTGAAAAACTATTATTTGGAACGTTCCCAGAAATCATAGCAGCTTTCAAACTGCAGCATATTTCGGTGATTCCTTGTAAAGCCACATCTGCACTCTACAGTGTATGCGGATTTAGTTACTACAGATAGCTATAGAAACCTCACTACTTATTAGATAGAGTCCTATACGTGCGAACTGTAATTCGCCATTAGTACACAATAATATAATTAAAATTAAGAATTTAAAGACATAAAAAATAAATCTAAGACAAAAATTAAGCACATTCATGGAGCAATTTACACAGTTTTAATCGAAGAATTTGAAACTTCTTTTATAAGCTTTGATTAAATTAAATGTCAGATTACTAATCAATATTGTAGGTGGCCCTTGTATTCGTAAGACCTTGCCTTGACATATTTGAAAATGCTAACACATTTTCTTGAGCTTTACTGGTAATAATGTATATAAAAAACACAAGACAGACAAACAGTCGAATTAATCGTAAACGGTATTTGTTTGATTTTGTAATTTACAATCCATAAATCTAAAGAACCTTTCCAATTATGAGAATGGGAACTTCTGTTTATTTATGACAATTCTTTTTACAATGGAATTCACTATGGAATTACATTATATTGCTCTTGGAATATTAAATTCTATTATAAAATCGAAGTTGAGATTCCCACCGCATCCGCTCTGGATTATAGACTCTCTCAGCCTGATATAATTAATGAAACCTTACTGCAGCATGGTCTTATATTACAACTTGCTAGAAAAGTTAAATCTAACCAAGGTAACATTCTACATTCATTTAAACTAGATATTACTACGGAACCCATTCCTATTATACGATTTCTCTCATTTATATCCAGATTCTCGCTATAAGTTCTGTCGCTAAAATCAAAGTTTAAATTCCAATAACCGCGCTTTAAACACCAATTTATATTCTAAAAAATATTTCCATAGAAATACAGTTAGTAACGTCCGCAGTTCATCGTTGCTTTTCGAATTGATGACCTAGAAAAGTCGAATCTTAATCCCTGATACGGGCTTCATAAATATTCAGTGTCGTTATTTCACCTCGGCGGATGTCGATCCTGTGGAGACTGGGCCCGTGTTTATGTTTACAGGGGCGAGGGGTGGGGGGTGCTCTCAGCTGAGCACTCTCCTCCCCCCCCACCTCTCCGACTGCGGAAAATCGATATCTGTCTCAACGCCGCAGACCCGCGACGTGCCTTTGAATCATAACAATCTCTGTATGCTTTTAAGCTTACTTGCGCACTTTGTAATTTGCGAAGCATAATGCAGAAACATTAACTATGAAATGTGATGATTACAAGCGTGCTTTGCTACCTCTGCTTCCTGTTTTCAAAGACACAGCAATGTTGCCTTTTTTTACTTCTTTCAGAATATTTAAGACAATTAAGCCTTTAAAAAAAATATCTAGGACTTCCATGCCAAACATTTCTAAAGCACTAAGTATGGAAGCTTTTAGTGTGGGCGTGATGTTATAGTGAGACGATATGCAGAGTAACCTTTCATCTGGACTCGCGTATTCAAAGAATTCAATTTCCCCATTTACGTATATCCATTTCTATTCTATATCACTATACGATAGATCATTACCATATAAATAATTAAACTCATCCTAGACTTGTTAATAATGTTTGAGCGTTTAGCTCAATGGAGCTCAATATAGTTAAGTTAGTTAATATGAATTTAATCTAGATATGAAACGTTTACATGAGTTGATATTGAAAAACTGATAACAATATTAAATATTGAGTAGGTACTACTCAGCGGTTATCGGTAGATAAGACCAAAGTCATGGTTAATAACCAAATTGACCCGAGACCTGTCGCTGTTAATGGCAACCTTTTTGAAGTTGTTTCGCAGTACACATACCTTGGACAGATTTTACAGTTAGGTAGAAACAACTTTGAGAAGGAGGCTAAGAGGAGGATTCAGCTGGGTTGGGCAGCTTTTGGAAAGTTACGTCGAGTCTTCTCGTCACCCATACCACAATGTCTGAAAACGAAAGTTTTCAACCAGTGCGTCCTACCTGTCATGACATACGGAGCCGAAACGTGGACACTCACGGTACGGCTAGTTCACCAGTTTAAAGTCGCTCAGCGAGCTATGGAACGAGCTATGCTCGGAGTTTCTCTGAAGGATAGAATCCGTAATGACACAGAACTAAGGTTGTCGACATAGCTCAGAGAATTAGCAAGCTGAAGTGGCAGTGGGCTGGCCATATCTGTCGAAGAACCGATAACCGTTGGGATAAACGAGTTCTCGAGTGGAGACCGCGGCTCGGCAAACGTAGTGTAGGACGCCCTCCGGCTAAGTGGAGTGACGATCTGCGAAAGGCTGCTGGTGGAGGCTGGATGCGTCGAGCTGAAGACAGGGCGCAATGGCGCTCATTAGGGGAGGCCTATGTCCAGCAGTGGACTGCTATAGGCTGATGATGATGATGATGATGAAAAAAAGACAACAATTAATCACTGTCTTTGAGTAGTGTTGCATATAAGGTCTAGGTTATATTGATTTCTGTAGGTAATAATAATAGGAACTTCCATGTTAGAGCGCTTTTCGGGTACCTTACCTACACATGATGATTTGTCGACCTCAGTGGCGCAGCGGGCGAGAGTCCGCCTGCGACGTAGAGGTTGCGGGTTCGATTCCCGCCGCGGAACAAATTTGTGTACGATCTGCAGAAATTTGTTCCGTTGGTCTGGGTGTTTTCTATGTATAATAAAAAATATCTATCTATGTATATAATGTATTAAATATATCAGTTATCTAGTACCCATAACACAAGCTTTGAGTAGCTTACTTTGGGGCTAGATGATGCTGTGTGGATTGTCCAGCATTATTTATTATTATTTTATTTATTTGCCTACGCACGCAAGAAAACCGCGCCGCATGCCCCGTGTCTGCTATAACCATTGACCAATACCCCCTACTGTTATTCTAATCAATAGCTGTTATAACAAATTTGATTGGCAAGTATACTCCATTTAAAGACTGTTCCTACAACTTACTGTTATTGAGAAAAAAAACCACTTAACGCTATATAAATAATCTAGAATAGGTTTAAAAGCCTCTTTACTAAGACTTTTTTTATTCAATCAATCAATCAATCAATACTCACACGACTGTAATCCCCGGGCTCGGTAGATATCTCCTCAGATCTTTAGTTACTTAGATCTTCGAGGATATCTAAAGAGGGTAGTCAGAGGCAAGTCCAAACATGACATTTGGTACATGCCCACATTTTGCACAATAGTTAGTATTCCGTACGTGACAGGTTGCAAGCCCATCGCCGCTTATAAGAATACTAACCTGTGACACATACCTTCGAATTTTTGGTTCTAGGGTATGCCGGTTTCCTCACGATGTTTTCCTTCACCGTTTAAGAGCACTGGCATTGCGCACATACATTTTTCGAGTGGAAAAACTCATTGGTGCACGACCAGGTTTGAACCCACGACCTTCGGTTCGTGAGGCAGGGGTGCTACCACTACACCACCAGCGCTCTTATTTTATTTATTTTCTTCTTTTTTTATTCAGACTGTAAATAATTCCAATACTGAGTGTATGTACTATATTGATACTGACAACAAAGAGTAAAAATAAACAGGTAAAATAAGATAAGCAAAAAAGAAAACTTCCTCGTAATTTACCATAACTTGGGCTCACCGTCCCTTTTTTCAATATTTTCATTTAATTTCGAGAACAACGAGTTATCTTGTCGAAATAAATTGGATACCTACCTCGAGAAAACCGCTTATAATGCCATTAAGAATGATTTCGGAAGGCTCCCGCTAAGTCCTGTTGCGACGGAATCCCAATTACGCCAAATAATATAATACTTTTAATTTAAAAATATATTTGTCACAAATTTTTCTTGGGCTACAATAAAGTTCCTGCAGCGACTACATGTAATTTTAGGTTTATAAAACTATTTCTGTGTTTTCCTACATCTGTAAAATACAATCCATATTTAAATACTATTTACTGAAACTACTGAGAATGCCTACGTTGTAAAGTCCCGTATGTACAGTCGCGGAATGGTTTTGTTTCCTCAGTAGGTATTATAGTTTTATACCCATTTGATAACTATCTCATGTGTTAAAGAACATTTGCCTGAATCCAAACATTGTTGTGAAACAGTTAAACATAATTTTCAGTACAGCACTCTCGTCTAGTACCTACGCAGTTTAAAAAGGTAACATGTGACTGCGTAAACTAATTTATTTAAAAACTGGTCAACCTTTTTATTCTGCGACTGTACAATATAGATGGAAAGGCGGCATAATAGAAGCAAGAAATAGCCAAAAGAAACTAACCCGAGTGTTCGGATCGGAAACTATTATATATCACTGCGCTAACACTTAGCATTAGCCATTCAGTAAACGATCTTATCGGCACTACAACTTGGTGCTTGCAAACTGTTTAGTTAGGCATAAAAACTGATGATTCTACTAATAATACTTTTACAAATTGTTACTGACTAATTGACTGACATAAAATCGCCTCAGGTCCAATTTCACAAAACTTTGTTAACAAAGCATTACCTGATCGGTAATTAACAATAATGTTAAAATAGCGTTATTTATTTTCCGTCATTTCATTTTACGGAAGGTAATCCTTAGTCAGGATACGTGGAACACAAAACCAATTTAACAGGCGATTAAGAGGCTAACAAGCTGTTAGTTTAAGTTTCTAAGATAGGAATTCCTAAGATTCAACCTCTAAACATCTAATTTTGTAAAGGTTTCTCAATTGTCTTACCACAAGCGTTTCGGGCAATACCAAAGTAATATAACTAATATTTCGTACCATGACCTATAAAAATTTTGTTGACGTAGTATTACTTCAAGCTTAAAATTTTACGTTTTTGAAACATTGATAGTTCGTGAAAGCTTGTGGTAAGGTAGGTCCTTAACATAAGGTATACTTAACGGAGAGTGTTTCAAAAAAGTATTGAGACATCAACTGTGTTCCTACGGAGTATAAATCAGGAATCTAATAAACAAAACGAAGGTCAACACAGTTAATAGATATTCTTTTATCTCGTTTCTCAGATATAAATTTCGGAGATACTATGTTAGTCTTTTGGGAATACCTTAGAAACACATCATAAAGAGATAACATACGAGTAAAGTAAGAGCATCGTGATATATTTTGATCTTTTAACACCACTTTTCATAACATTTAGAAATTGACATTCTAATCCGTACTGAATACGGAAGCTTTACACTGTACGTGGTCCGACACGCACTTGATCAGTTTATTTCATTCCTGCAGTCACTTTATTGTTCCAACACAATACCACAACACGAACTATCCGCGCCAAACTTGGAGCAGCAATTTATTATTTCATAATTAAAGCGGCATACAATCCAATTATTATACCAGTCGGCTACACACCGAGTGGCGGCGCGCGATAGACGTTCACAACACACTCGTACGAGTATTACAGAAATCTAGCAGGTATACAATATCGTACGAGTAGGTAAGGAACTTAGTATACAACGTACGTAAATTTGAAATCAATACTAGAAACTAAAATAAGTTATGCATCCTTAAGTCTTGGTTAATAAGAGTATATGGGAACATGATATGTTTTCTAATAAGATTCATGTAAACGCAACTAAAGTTCAATTTAGAAAATTCAAAGCCTACTTTAAAATTAATCTCATAAATAAAGTGGATTATAATAAATAATTAGGTACCTTTATGTTGATAATAGTAACTTAGGCCCGATGTCGCTCTGCCCTCATAATATCTAACTTACCAAGTTTCAATGTATATTCTATTTCTTTGTTTTATGTCAATAGCTTTATTATGATTATATTTTATAGAAGAATCATATAAAAAAGCGCTAGGAGAGAGACGAGTTTCTTGTCTGTTTTCGGACTCAGGTTAGCCTGGAATTGGCACTTCAATTAACCTAGCATGTAAGATATTATTTATTATTTATTTAGTATAGTTTTAACGATCCTTGTGATTTTATTGAATAAAAGTATTTTGACTTTGACTTTGTAGTACTTACCTACAGGTCAAGAACATATCTTGCGAGTTTACAAGGGTGCTGGGCGTGATACGCGGGTAGACACGTATTTAGCGAAGTCTCAGTTGGCTGATTCTGTTTTAAAATATTTTTATTGTATTGCGTAATAAAATAACCCCGTCCGCGCCTTTGTACTATCGAAAGAAATAGTCAGAGTTAAGTGGTCGACCTATAATGGTATAACATCAAAAGTAACAGTATTTTGTTGGTACATAACAAAGCAGGCTTACTCACTAACAAACTTTTATTAAGTTATTTCTTTCTTTCAACACAATGTGGTTGGAACATCCAACCACATAGATATAAGTACGTAATAATATGCAACTTGAGATGACCTTGTACATGTTTTTAAGTCATGCGACGACCAATAACACCTTTACATACTTAAGGTGGACTAAACCAACTTCTGGTATAACTATTCTGGGAATAATGTGAGTAAAACATCAGTTTACTCTTAAATAACTACGATTTATTCATAAAATTATATTTATTTATTTGAGAGCATCCTAACAGTACACATAGAAAACAAATTTATAATTAAAAGTGACTTAAATCAATGAGTACTACTAATTATGGGACACTACAGCGTGCGCTAAAATTTAATAAATTTATGTAATGTAATAAACGATAGTGCTTAATCGAATCCAACCTTACTGATAAATTCTTTATTTACAGAAATTTACATAATCTAGGTACCTTGAAAATTGTCTCAAAGACAACTCTGTTCTCCACCTATATAGGTATACACTATAGAGACACACTTTTGAGATTGCGTTCGTCGATCCTAAGCTTTAGTTTAGCAAACTTGCGTAATATATGAGTTTCGGTCTTACTGCCCTTCGTTATGGGGACCTATGTACTTTTAAGTTACTATTCTTTGGTATTTGAAACACCGAAATGTGTCAGTCAGCCTGTAGATACAGTGTGTAAAAAACAAAAGAAACTTTTAACGGGACTCATTCTGAACTGATGAAACAATTAAAATAAAATAAATTACAGCGATTGTTGAACGGAAAACCGACATTTACCTCCTTCAAATATTACAAACTACTATGCAAAATCGTTTTGGTATACAATAGTTTGCGAAAAAAATGATATTTTCTGTGATGTGTAGAACAAACCACGCCCAGGTAACGTACCTTTACTCGAAATTACATACTCTGTATTTCGTACAGACCCGTAGGTACTAAAACAGTCATAAACTAAACATCCTTCCGATGAAGTTATTTTGTTTTGGTCTGTAACACGTATGTAGTTAGTTGAACTGCGCTTTTAGTTTTCGGAACCCAACTTATTGCTCACCCTGTACATTGTATGTTGTATTGCAAACGTGAGAGAAGGAAACGAACCGCGAGACTGAAATATTAAGCTATAATTTGTGGTACTAGTGTTCCAAGTAGTTAGATATCCTCAATGATCTAAGTAACTAAAGATCTGAGGAGATATCTACTAAGCGTGAAACAGTCGTATATAAAAGTTGTTTTTTTTTAATTCCATGAAGGTTCTTCAGGACTTTCGAAATTCAAATAAAAACTTAGAAGGTTAAAAAGCCAGTTTCAAAGATTCTAAAATTAAAAGTGTACTTTTCCCAAGCGGAAAAGGTGCTTTAAAAATCAGCACCTCAATTTCTTTTGAATGCACCCTGAATTCACAAGTGGATGCCCACTTTAAAATTTGTCTAAAACATAAAAATGCTAATGTTGGACGTGATATTGGAAAGAGTTTGGCCATTGTAATTAAGTTCTTTCTTAAGAACGGTGGGACTGTATCGAAGATACTCTCAGAAGTTTTTTTTGAACATCTTTAGTAAGTAGACTTCATGACGCTTTATTTCCTTGCCATAAGGTTTAAAATAAGGATATGTACGGGTTAACCTACTTCTATAACTTCCAAAAATGAGGCTGTATATCACACACATGTTCTTGCCTAATAATGAAGTCTGTGCGGCCCTTGTTCTTCTAATGCGACCTTCTTCTTTGACAACCTCAGTGGCGCAGCGGGCGAGAGTCCGCCTACGACGCAAGAGGTTGCGGGTTCGATTCCCGCCGCGGAACAAATTTGTGTACGATCTGCAGAAATTTGTTACGTTGGTCTGGCTGTTTTCTATGTATAATAAAAAATATCTATCTATGTATATAATGTATTAAATATATCAGTTGTCTAGTACCCATAACACAAGCTTTGAGTAGCTTACTTTGGGGCTAGATGATGCTGTGTGGATTGTCCAGCATTAAAAAAAAAAAAAAAAAAAAATGCGAACCGTTTATAGGAAACAGCAGGTTTATGGTTTTGGTCATATTATCGCAGTGCCTGTTTGAGACATTTCTCAATTTGTTAAACCTATCATAATCGTGCCAAATTTGCATTACATCATCTTCGCGTACATTTCTTCCGCTCCACTTATTCGGACGTTCGTGTAGCCTCACATACATATGTCGATTCATTGCAAGTGGGTACCGCAGTATGCACTCACGAGTAAATTGCAATGTATTTCTGCATTTTCTACAAATATACCGATATATTTTAGGACGCAGCGTTGCACAGTGCAGCTGGATTACTTTAATGTAATCGGAAATCACAGTACCTACTTTTATCAGGATTATCAGATGCAAAGAATTTTAACCGAAGTATTTTTTTTATTTGTCACTGTTCACTGTTTTTTTTACGACATTTAATTACAGTGTATGTAGTAAGTTTACCAGCTTTGCTTACTTTTATCTGTGCTTAAGTGTAGCGTAAACTCGAGATTTCGCCCGATATAAATCTTTCAAGTGGAGATGAATTCGGCGGGACTGCGAGATGATACATCAAATATTCATTTCACTCAAAAATGCAGCATCTGTTTTTAACTCGGAAAGATTTTTTGGGTTCTTATTTATGCGATTCAATTTCTTTCGAATCGGCCTTTCATCACATATTAATGCGTTAATTATTCTATTTTTGGAACGCTCGATATCTGAGCTTAGATACATACTTGGCTACTTTTAGTTATATATTTGTTTACTATAGTTACCACATTTAAGCGTCCAAGGAATGTACGTACCTGAAACAATAACAAAATATTTATTAAAAGTTTAATACAAGAATAAATGAACTTAAAGGTGGTCGCTCGCGCTCTCTGAACTTTTCTGGATCTGTTCAAAGAATCTAAAATTTGTCTATAAGATCCAGAGTTTAAAAATCATCAAATGTCGTCAATCAAAGTCACTATAGCAAGAATAAAAATATATATAGCTAGACAATCTCTGAGTTACTAGCGCCATCTCTTGTATTATAGAAGAGATATCCGTTTGAAATAAACTAGCACTTAATGAAACCGTATTTCGTGGTTTAGAATAGGTTATGGGCTCTTCCACTGCGCATATATCTCCCTCTGCGCTTTGGTAGATACTCGCCTTTAGTCGTACGGGACAGCAGTATCAAATAAAGTTTAAAGTGGCGCATTGTTTATTCAAATCCTCTTGTTTATGTTGTTCCAAGATTTTGTAGGACGTCAACCTCGAAGAATGAACCCGATTTTCCGAGCTCACGCTCAAATTATTTTCACAAAACAATGACACGAGACATGATCACTAGGAGATTAAACCAGTAACTTTACAAATGAAAAAACCAATGTGAACTGTTAACTCGTCCATTTACGGTGATGTTTAACGATCATTAGGTTTTTTTTTCAATCTTTATTGACTAGCCCATTCGCTTTGCAAACAACAAAAGAAACACTTCACATGTTAAAAATACTATAATAAAGCTAATATAATTTTAGTTTTATTTGGATGGTAGCTTAGGTAGGAGTTGCATAACCCGCGACCATAAGGTTAATTCGTCTTGCTTCCATCTGACAGTAATCTGGATCAGTTGAATTATCTATAGATTGTTTGTAATCTATAGACTGTTTTATGATTACGGTACTTATTCAGCAATTTGAGAATTTACCTAATATTTTTTTTACCTTTCATTCCTAAATTGCTTCTGGGCAAAATAAATTACTTAATACACTTAGGCAAATTTATAACCAAAACTCATCGTCTTTTTGTGTAAAACCGCTCAAAAAAGGAATTAAATAACACCAATTACATCAGCAATTCCAGAACACAAGCTTTTGACATCGAGCCAGCATACCACCGCAGCTACAGAACGGAAAACACGGACACAAGAGTAGAATGGAATTTCATGTTTTATGTGTGTGTATTTATACCATTGTTTACGGATGTCTAGCTTAGTGCTTAGTGCTTTGACGCTAGAATTTCAGTATCCAGCAAAGAACAAGTGGAACACATGACCGGTTCTGGTATTACAGTCATTTATAATAATTCATCCTGCTATTATATGTATATGCGAATGTGTTGATGTTTTTATATTTGCATGTTTGCTTGTGACTACAAAGTTATCGCTTATTCATGGACGTACCTCTGACTACCCTGTTTAGATATCCTCAAAAATCTAAGTAACCAGAGATCTGAGGAGCTGTCTACCGAGCCTGGGGATTATAGTCGTGATCATGTTTTTATTTCAACTTCGATTATTAACTTGCTTTCAAAATAGTACCACCATTTTTATTATAGAATAAACAATAAAGTATTAAGTTGTTGTGAAAATCAAAACAGAGCCATTATCGCAAAAATACCAAGATTTACTGCCCAAGTTTTGTAAACGAAATATTAGGATTTTACGATTGAACTTTACGATGCCACTGACTTACCGTTTTGATGAGGGTTAACGAACGCAGGGTTATGGAAATTAACTTTTAACCGTCTAGAGTACGAATCACATTTGAAATAGCTGCGACACTATATATACATAGATATTCCACTAAAATGTGTAGTGTAACAATGTAGTGGCTAGGGCTATAAGCGCGATACATAACTTAGAACCAGGTTCTCATCAGGCAAACACGTCACAGTAAAAGACGACAAAATATTTATTTCGTGAGCCGTAGCGTTTTCGTAAAGTGTTACATAGGCTCCTTGCACCTGGTAACATTGCTTCTGACGGCGACTCCACGAATCAAGGGACGTGTGTAAACGCTTCGTAACTGTACAAGAGAGCCGTTCTTTTTCTTCTTCTTCTTTGATTATGCCATTTGTCTCGTTTGATATCAATATTGTCAGCGTCAAGCGTTTAAATTATTGTATTATCAATGTCACAAATTCAGTCAAATTTTCAAGACAATTTTGAAGAAAGATTGTTTTGTTCATAGTTCTCGGGATTTCTTCCGATGGATATAGAAATTCACTTTAATTCACATACTTTTATACTTGCGTCAAGAATTAGGGAAAACCACCAAAATTACACAATAAAACCCAAAAAACAGGAATAAAAAATATAAAAACTAGAGCGACAAAGTTGACAGTTGAACGCATCGCAGAAAATCTGAACCGTCCTTTAAAAATATTTGTATTGCTTTCAATTCTGCGACCAGCTGAGTCATGACCTCCTGCGCAAGAAAAAATAAGATCGACAAAACTCGTTTTCAATCCTTCTCGCTATCGAGAAAAGTTTGGCAATTACATCGGCGACTGTCGCGGACAAGATGGATCGCTCGTATCACGAGCCATCCTTGCTTCAATACCTCTCAAGGGTTTGTATGAAGGAGACTTATTATTCAACTAGCTGTCCCGCCAGCGACTTCGTTCACTTAAAGTATCTAAACTGAGTTTCAAACACATCACACAACTCATAAAAATCCCATACTAACTTTGACACCCCATTTGACCCCTTTATGAAGGTTATATTGAAAAATCCTGAAACACGTATCCATTCGTTTTGCATTTACAGTACACAAACAAAGTTTCAGACCAATCGCACGACCCGTTAAAAAGTTCCCATACAAACATTGACCCCACATTTGACCCCTTTTTGAAGGTTAAATTGAAAAATCCTGAAATACGTGTCTATTTATTTTGCATTTACAGTACACAAACAAAGTTTCAAAACAATCGCACCACCCGTTAAAAAGTTCCCATACAAACATTGACCCCACATTTGACCCATTTTTGAAGGTTATATTGAAAAATCCTGAAACACGTGTTCATTCATTTTGCATTTACAGTGCACAAACAAAATTTCATGAAAATCGCTCCACGCGTTAAAAAGTTTCATACGAACGTTTTCACACTTTTTCACCCTCTTAGAGGTGGAATTTCCAAAAATCCCGCCTTAGTGGGTGGTTTTGTTATAAAAGGAAACCACCTTCCAAATTTCAGCTTTCTAGCTTCAGCGGTTTCGGCTCGGCGATGATAAATCAGTCAGTCAGTCAGTCAGTCAGTCAGTCAGTCAGTCAGGTTAAGCTCTTATATAGGTATAGATTGTAAGCCAGGCACGGACGCAGCGATAGTATTACGCACTATGTAGGTACGAGTATATTGAACCATTCGAACGCACCGTCGATTTTTGTATTTAAAATACATTGCTACTTTATTCACAACCTTCCCGACTTTGGGTCATACGAATGACCTTTAGCATTAAACGTAGGCTTATAAGGACTTAAGGCGTAAACTCGCCCTTTTATTTGAGACCTAATTGGTTAACCGACCGGAAAACAGCTTATGACCGAAATAGCGATAGCCGCACATGAGAAAGTACGATAAATATGGTCAGATAGGCATCTATATTTTATTTACATTACAGGAAATTTAGCTTAGATTGTTTATTTTTGCACCAGGTAAACCAATTAAAATTTATACACAAATAAAATCATACAAATGACAATAGTAAATACCCAATAAGCAAGTATTTTTTGCAAAATTAAAAATAAAACCGGCTGAACGTAACCAAAAATAGATTTTTACAGCCACCATCTTGCTTTTTGACATTTTGTATAGTCTATACTCTTGTAATCCAGGCGAATCCAACAACACCTTATTTGTCAAAATCCATCTAGCCGTTTGGGCTACAGCTGCCAAAGAAACTCGCATACATACATACACCCCTAACACTCTACTTTTCTTCTTCGCTTCATACGTGTATACTATTTGATCTACGTTGCTATAATGGAAGACCAGGGGCCTTACCATGAAGTCTTCCAGAACGATTCCGCACCGATTCCATTGTAGAAACGTCACTACTTCCATACAATTTGCATAGGTCATGGTACGAATTAACAATATAACATTAATTCGGTAACGTATTATGAATTCGTGGTGAGGCCCCAGGCCGTCTGTCGTGTTACTGGGCATTTGCGGCAACTGTGATTCATGTCAAACAAAAAAAAACAAACTACTAGTTAAGTACTTCATCGAAACACCCCACTATATTTCATGCAGAATAAACGAAGTTGGTCTGAATGCACGGAAACAGTGGTAATGTAAACATGAAGCTATTTGCGTAATTAGGAACTCATCTCTGAAAGTGATCTCAAAGAGTCAAACTTGTATTGTTTCTTGTTTGCTTGGCTTCTGCGGAACGAATAGTTCTACCAATATTAATTAACAACGAAGGTTCTCGTAAAGAAGTTTGTGCGGGGATTGAAGAATTTCGAAGGTTTGTAGCTCCGTAGCGAGCTACGGTTGTAGCAGATATGCTACGGGCTACGAAAGTGCTACAAGCTCGCTAAATGAGTATTTGGGCATGGCCAGGATGTGTGAAAAAAGGCTTTATGAGTGATGGTCAGTAAATCAATATTTAGGAGAGGGTTTTTTCAACCGCCTTTCATTTCTATGGTAGGGGGTTCGAATCTAGTCATGCACCAAAAGATTTTTTCGTTCGAAAAATTTATGTGCGCTATACCAGTACTCTCAAATGGTGGAGGAAAACATAGAATTTCAACGAAAAGTTTGAAGACATGTGTCAAGTGCACGAAAGGAGCCTCTACGGCTCACTTAAATCCTTTCACCACACTGGTTCGAAAGAACAAGTGACATGAGCAGAAAAAGAAGTACAGTTAGACTTTTTTACACAACACCCGGTTTTTTTAACAGTAGCATGTCGCTTATAACAATTTTATTATTTAAATAATTTATGTTCAATTACACGAATATAATCTAAAATAGATATAAATGGGTCAGAACCAGAAGAATGGAATTAAAACATTATTTATTTACTTTTTAACTAAATGTCAATAAGCAATTTCACTGTAAAATAGTCCAAAATGAAAACCGCAATTCCAGCACAACAACCATAGTAAATATGGATAACGAAGCCGCAACAACTGGTTATTTACTGGCTTTTCAGCAAATTTCACACAATATCAATAACATTATATTTTCAGCTATAACTATTTAGGTTCAAACCTGTACCCCTAGTATGAGTTTTTGATTTACGAAAACTTTTTTCGAATAGTATCCTTTCATACATTTACCTCCATCGGAAATGTTAAGGAACTAAAATAAGGTCGATAATATCGAAAATATTATGTAATCGGCAGTCCCAGCAATGATTTTTAAATCAAGTTTTCACGATATCGACTTTATTTTAGTACCTTAAAATTTCCGATGGAGGTAAATGTATGAATGGATACTATTCGAAAAAAGTTTTCGTAAACTATCAAAAACTCATACTAGGGGTACTGGTCGTGCACCAATGAGTTTTTCCATTCGAAAAATTTATGTGCGCAATGCCAGTGCTCTTAAACGGTGAAGGAAAACATCGTGAGGAAACCGGCATGCCCTAGAACCAAAAATTCGAAGGTATGTGTCATAGGTTAGTATTCTTATAAGCGGCGATGGGCTTGCAACCTGTCACGTACGGAATACTAACTATTGTGCAAAATGTGGGCATGTACCAAATATCATGTTTGGACTTGCCTCTGACTACCCTCTTTAGATATCCTCAAAGATCTAAGTAACTAAAAGATCTGAGGAGATATCTACCGAGCCTGGGGATTACAGTCGTGATCATATTTATTTATTTATTTTATTTTACTATTTATTCCACCTAACCCTAGAACCTTAAAGTGATAATCAGATTCGGTTTTTATTTTTATTCGACTGCGAAGCGAAGTAGGAGCATAATGTGTTTGGGGAATATTCCCCAAACACATTATGCTCCTACTTCGTTATACTTATATAAGTATGATGTTCGTTTTGGCTGCCGCGCCCAAACGGCTGGGCCGATATTGACTAATGAGGCTTTGTTGGATTTGTCTGGATAACAAGAGTAATATAGGCTATAAAATATCAAAAAATCGAATATGGTCGCTTTAAGAAGCTAGTTTCAATTACTTTCAGTAGGCATTTTTTTTTTCAACAATACTTGTAGGACTAAGCAACTCCCCGCGACTTAGTTCTCGAAAATGTTTTTTCATACAAACTGCAACCTGGCATTGCTCTGTTTTTTTATTAACAGGAATTTTGGAAATTCCTGTTATGGTATACTTTAAGGAATGCACCCTCCAAATTTCAAGTTTCTTGGAGCAGCGGTAGGCTCTGCGTTGTCTGTCATTATGTAAGTCACGACAAATTTTTAAATTATTGTGATATTTATGAAGTACTTATGGTATACATGGTGTTACCAGACTACTTACGAAAACTTCAGGGGATTAAAGTACCCATCAATATAAACAACTTTTTCTAAGAAACTAACATTGTCAACTATTTTGTTGTATGCGCTGCTAGTTTTCCTTTAAATAAATAAATGTATTTCACACAATTCAAGCTAAAAAACTATCGAGTCGCCTCATATAGAACGATTTATAGAAACGCACGTACGGCGCTTTGACATTGCGTGTTATGCTTCGAAGAAAACGCTCTCGAAATAGTTCATACCTTTTTCAGTGCATTGTCACTCTAATTATTTATCTGAGAACAAAGTTCAATGGTCACAGGTCACCGCGGCGGTCAGACGGCTACAAGTACAATGGATAAGTAATTCGTAAGATTAGTTTTAGCTGGCAACAAAAGGTGAAATCATACTTATAAATTATGGACTATTATATTATAAGCTCAGTCACAGCATAAGTAATAGTGCTACGGAGCACTATTACTTAACAAAGACAAACTTCTTATTCAAAACTGATGGCGAAACTGCGTAAGTAAAAATAATACATAATATGGAGGTTGAATGATGATTTTAAAAAGAAAAAATAAATTCAAATACATTATCTGTGCAACGTATCATCTTTATATGTATATATCTTCTCTTGTCTTATATATAAAAATTAATCACTTGGTCACGGCATCATGCGTAAACGGCTGAACCGATTTCACTGATTCTTTTTTTGTTGTGTCTGCCTGTGTAAGGACAGGTTAAGACAGGACAACGTATGTAGTTTCAGCTAGTTATTTTATAAAAAAAAGTATAATTTTGCTGTATGCAACTTCTATAATAATATTGTATTTAACCGCGTGGCACCAATAGCTATAGGCCATATACAGATAAGGGTAAGCCGAAAAGAGGCATCGAAAACGCGACATCGAATAAATATATTCAACAATTTCACTAACAAATACGGTAGGCAAATATAAAGAGGGATAAATTTAATTCTCTGCAATTTTCTTTTATTTAAAAAAGATTTTACAAGAGCATCGTGTAAACAAGACTGCACTGAAAAAGTCATGCATTAAAGTCACCATGCGAAATTGATCGTATTTCAGGCTTCAACTGTAAAAAATGCTTGGAAATTTATGTATTGACCGAAAGAGTAAAGTATGCGAGAGTTGTCTCATCTTTTATACTGGGAACAATGATAATTTCAATTCAAGATAGCAAAGTCTTTTCCGCAACCGGCTATAACTTGTGATTCCCACCAGAATTTCGTTAATAATCCGCACAAGATTAAGTAGTAGGCTTATGTATTAGAGCTACAGGCGTCTGTAAGTTCTGAGACAGGAGTTTCATAAATAATCAAGTACTCTTTATATTTTTGGAAGGGGAAAGAAACAAGTCGGCGCGTCTGATTTCAACAATAGATGAAATTACACGCATTGCGTGGGACGCCCAATGTTATACATTTCCATTATAATAGAGAAGGTATTCTGGGTTTTCACATAAAGCCGGCATGTAAATCTATATATAGGTTAACAAACAATTAACAATTTTAAATAATAACGTTTATCCAATAATCGAATACCTTTTAGTGTACCTACTATGAACGAATAAACTATAAATAGAGTCGCAGACCACAGGTAATGTACCCAAAATGCTGGCAACGTTACCTCGTTGGAAAGCTACATTGATTCTCTTACCGAGGTAAGCACTAAATATCTTAAAAAATATTGTAAGTATTTCATGAGAATAAACCTTGTGACACCTGTTGGAATGGTGCTTAATGTGCCTTCCGAAGCATGAAAGCGCTCAGCTTTATAATTGTAAACAGCTTTTAATACCATTCCAGTAAAAAATCCGGTTAAAGTCGGACAAATGTGTAAAAGCCGGATAAATGTACCATCCTTTATTTTTGCTGTGTACTATTTTCATGTACGTACATACTTCACAAGCAAATGTGATCATAAATTTGAAGCCAAAACCCAAATCGAACTTTTTATTCCAGGTTTTTGTCAACCATAGACTCAATAACATATAAAAAAATATAAATTACATATTATCCAACGAAACAAGCTTTTTGTTGCCAGTTACATAAAAGTAACTTTACCATAATTTCTTTGTTCTTTGAAGCCCTTCAAAACTCGCTGGAAAGAATGTGGAAAGGAAAAATCTAAATAAAAGTATTTGTAATTAATGTTCTAGTCGGGCAAGGTCAATCTTGAACGTGTAAATCATAGCCCAAGGTTATAGTAACATGAAATTCATGCATGCAACATGCTATGGCGACAGTATGCTTTTAAATATCAAATGAAATTAGTAATTTCTAACTGGGTTTTCAATTAAAATGTTTAGTTCGAATGAATCAAGCCTGTCTGAGGCTTAAATAATTATGATGATCAAATTAAGTGCTGCGTTCCCCGTTTGACCCAATTTTTTTCTACCTTATATATACTTCTCCCTGTTCGACTCAAAAAAATTCATTTAAGTTCCTGCTTTTCCTAATTTCTTTATACATGAAAACAACTCTCTGAAAGAGTTGAAATAGTGCAATAAAATCACCGATAAAATTGGTTTGATGAAAATAATATGAATACTAGTGTACATTCCACACAACGCCATCTAGCCACGGAATAAGCAAATGTACTAACTAAATAACGGTAAAATTGATCCCACAACCTAAAATAGTTTTCTTAGACGGTTGATTTTACACTACTCACATCCTAACTCCTTACATTAAGGCAATCACTAGTGCCAGTTACTCGCATCGTGTAATTCCACCGTTACATTTAAACGACTCATTAACCCAGAAAGTGGAGGGCCAGAGATGCTGAACCTAATCCAAGGATTAGGGAAATGTATGTTAGGTTTTTTTTTAATTCTTTTTACTGTTGGGCAGCGGCTATCATGCCATTACACCTTGAATTGTTGTTTCACGCTACGGATTATGTTTTTTTCATTATCTAGTACGGTACGGTCAGCTCTTGTATTTTTTTTATCACATCACCACTCTGCCAAGTGGTAAACAAATCAACGTAGTATTCAGCCACGTTATTTTCGTCTCAAAGTTTTTGACCCTAATGACACCGATATTGTAAATGCGAAAACTCGGATGTTGGTATTTAAAAAACTGCTAAGCCAATTTCGATAAAAGAAAAAAAAATCAATTTTACGATGCCTTTGATTCAAACATCGGTTCTTTTTATCCTAAAAAAAAACGTGAAAATAATGTGCGAACGAAGTTACGAGAATGTTCATCAACAAAACTTAATAATTCACAAAGACGTGAGTCATTGATTATTCTATCCGATAGATTTTTTTTATTCGGAATACAGACAGTATTATAAGCCACATAAGAAACAACTTAAACAGACTAATTACCAAATACATGTTTACATTATCAATGATTACAATAGCCAAATTACTATAAATAGCCACTAAATTAGACATACTTACTCTTCTGTAGTAACTGAAATATTTAAAAACAAAACGAACTCAAACTAAATGCATTCAATCTGTCGGTGCATTGCATAAGCGAAGTCACACAAAGAAAGAACAACAATGCTTCAAAGGAATCCAGAAAGAACATCTTGTAAAACATTTACCAATGCTCGTTCGAGTTGCTCTTATCGACTCGACACGAAATGATAATGGTCATACAGGGAGGTCAACGTACCCTCAAACCCTAGCATGAGTTTTAGGTCGTGTACATAAATATCAAATAATAAATCCTTTTTTTTTTTTGACAGCGGGATGAGACGACCGATTCAAAAATGCATTAGGTCAACTCATCCCGCGGGATAAGTTGACATCGGCCTCAGTTGACTACAGAGCCCCTCAGAACAACACTAAACTCCTAGTTTTATTTGACAGATTTTCATGAAAACTGTCAAAACAGACATGCTCAAATATCGGGTTGAGTTGAAATTACCTATGTTCTAAAATGTGTTTGTCTTCACCGATCTCGGTATCAGATCGAATAACTTGCTCTATACTCGTAGTAGTTTTTGTTTCAACTTATGGTATTCAACCCAGTCAATATTCTAAGTCGCAATTTACGCGTATGTACTTATATGCGAGTTACTTTGGCTGTCGCTGTAGCCTAAACGGCTGAACGGATTTTGACAAATAATGTGTCGTTGAATTTCTCTGGATCTCAATAGTAACATAAGTTATACAAAATGTAAAAAAAACTAATATGGCGGCTGTAAAATTATATTTTCCGTTAGGTTTAGTCGGGATTATTATTTATGCAGTAAATACTAGTTTAATCTTTTAGTTCTCTGACGTGACTTTCTTTCAATGATCCCCATCACCGTTTAGGCTTTCACTATTTTACGGTGCACATAGGTTTCACCCATGTCGTTACAATGACAGAGCCATTACCAATTGTGCTAAAATAATATAGCAGTGTGCAGTATTTCATAACTCGATGTCTGAATGCTCCCTAAGATTATTGGAATATCAGTTTGTGTTTCTTTGTTTGTATAACACAAGGGCACCTTTGAAAGGAACAGAATGCAACAACGGACGGAAAATATTCAGTTCACACAAAGACATTCTGTTTCAATTTCTTTTTTACTGCAAATAGATATCTTGTTTTCGAATTGTATGGTAAGAATTCAATTTATAAATTAGTTTTCGGTTCGTTGATACTAAGACAGGTCATTGCTCTTTGGAAATGTTATTGGTGAGTATTTTCCACAAGTTACTGGACATGATTATGTTTGCGATACACAGGCCTTGTGCATAGAACGTGCTAAACTAATAAAGCCTAGCATGATTTTGGTTAGTATTGATTTAATTTTCCGTAAACACGAACTCGTGTTTACCGGATAGATACTAAGAAAAACCTTTACAAAAAACTCATCTACATCTCTCGTCCTGTACTTTTCAAACTAGTTGCTAACATCGAGGAAATATAAGCTACAGAGAAAAACATTGCAAAGACCACAGTGTAAAGTTTCAAATACAGAGTCAACTTTCCACTGACGAGTCGCGAGGCACTCATTAGTGTAATCACAAACATTCTTGCGTTAAGTAGGTAGGTAGGTACGTACGAACTTCCCACATAAAAGCGTAGGTAGCTATTTCACAGGCGACAGTAAGAAGACACAAAACTCTGTACAGTTAGAAAAAAAATACTTAGTTTCTATGCCGTACTTTATACACGAGAAGGATACGAATTTGAATCTCATTTGGTGAATAAAATAACATGATAATGTGAAAAAATAGAATTTCAATCGTATAGTTACCGACCTTCTTTCTTTTAAAAGGGAGGTTGGTTTTGAGATGAGACAGGACTTTGTTCTTGATTGACTTTTACATAACTGCCTTTGATCTTTCAATTTATGTTGGTCGTCGTAAACCAATAAGATGTTAATAACTGAGAAATATAAAGAAACAATCCAAATAAATAGCCCAATCGCAGAGAGTTATCTTTGTTCTAGTGAGAAGTCCTATAAAGCGAGATTAGTCAAATATTAAGCATGTGATTATCAGCATTTTTTCTATTGCTCTTTTCTTAGAAAGCGGTATATCGCAGACGACAGACAATCCGCAACGCACTTTTTAGTCTGCCAAAATAAAACCTATAAGTACAATTATATGCATTAACACACACGACTCACAAAAAGAAAGTTGTTTGTGAATAATCCGCAACGGACTTTTTGTGTGCCGCCGATTCCTTTACACAAAAAGTCTCTTGTCTGCGCTTCGCCTAACTATTATGCAAAACGTGAACATACATTATATATAATTTTTGGACGTGTCTCTTACTAGTCATCTAGTGATTCTCAGAGATTTAAATAACAAGAGATCTGAAGAGACATTTACCAAATATGTAGTTTTGCTTTTGTTTGATATCTTATACCTTTAAACGAGCAATTCTGGTATATATATATGTATATACATATAATATATATATATAATCGGAATCTCGGAAACGGCTGCAACGATTTTCATGAAATTTAGTATGCAGGGGCTTTCGGGGGCGATAAATCGATCTAACTAGGTTTCATTTTCCAAAAAACAAGATTTACGAGAAAAAAACCGAGCAAAGCTCGGTCAACCAGGTACTTTAATTCTAAATACACAAAATTATATAGAAAAAATATTGGAACGTATTTAAACATATAATTGTGTTGCTAACCGTATTAAAGTGGTGAAGTGTACAAAACTCGGCAGAATTTGCTCTTCGGGCACCCCTATTTGTTCACAATAACCGCGCATGCTCATTGAATATTATGTTTTTGCTCAATTGCTTTTTGCAACCAGTAGAATTTCGTTATATTTAGGTATAACTGCCAAATTCCAATAAATTGACAAGACCAAATGAAATATAAATAAAGTAAGTTGGACGGAGACAGCGGTAATAATTATTATCGTGAGTCGTAAATAAACGTGGAAGTGAAATTCCGTAAAAACAAATCCAATTAGCCACGTATTTTCAAATAACACTAACGCAAACTGCTTTTAATTATATTGGCAAACATGCAATCGAAACACAACAGCAGATACAAACGCACAGCTTAAATGAATTATGAAGATCATAATGATTCAAATTAGCTGAGATTTCGCGAAATAATTGCTTTCGGAGGAATTACTCAAAACCGTTTTAGATTAAAATAGAGTTTTGTCAGTTTTTAAGTATTTTCATATTCTGTTTTTGAACAACAATCAAGCTGCAGTTACGTTTAATAACGAACAATCGATACAGTAATTTGTTTACCATTTATTTATCAGAATTGCTCTTTGGTTAATCATCGAACCGCAAACATTGTTGGAACTGAATAGAATGTTAAACGTTGTAAATTAGTGGAATTGACCTACAGAACATTAGAGCAGAGATATTGACACGTTGGGGTGTACGGCGTGGCCCAGTTACGACGGCGGCGTAGAGCGTTCACCCACACATTGCGTTTCATTCTGTAACGTAGGGATGACATAATATCTTCCTCAGATCTCTAGTTACTTGGATCTAAAGATGGTAGTCAGAGACAAGTCCAAACATGGCAACGTCCCACATTCTGCACAGTAGTATTCCGTACGTGACAGGTTGCAAGCCCATCGCCGCTTAAAAGAATACTAACTTACGAGTATGACACACACCTTCGATTTCTCACAGGCTAAGAATAAATTTGTTTTTGCTATCCTAAATACCAAAAGTAGAATAACATTTAGGGTATTCGTGTCCTATTTCCAGGTATTGCCAGCTATTCCGACAAACTTACCTGATTCTAGTTTTTATTTTCGTATTTTATTATTACCGTGGAGCATTCGATGGTTTGCCAACATTACATCCAAAGGAGTTTCTTGACAAACTACTGAAACTCAACTCTAAAAGCTATTTCTCCATTCACGAACATTTTAAAATAACACAAGTTACTTACATCATTGAATATTTACTCCGGTAGAGAGAAAACTCACTTATGCGTAATACACAGGTGTACCTACATCGCGATAAAGTTGAAACAAAATAAATTTCATTTTCTCTACAACATAGCTTAAAATAAATAATTTCTATAATTCAGAGGCTTATTTTCGATGTTGTAGCTTAATATGCCGCTAGAAACCCTTTGCCTCATCATATATTTTTTATACAACGGCATTTTAAGTTCTGTACCGACACAAAAAATGGAAACGCTCAAAAATCAAGATGCTACTGGTGGTCACCCGTCCAAACGTCATACGATGCCGGCTTCATTTATATGTTAAGAACTGCTAACCAGGTATACTATGAGAGTTTCGATCAAGTACTTTATGCATTACGTAGGTCATTGAGTGTCTACTCCGGTAGATAAAGGACTGCTCATGCATGTACACAGGTATATCACGATAAAGGAGGCGTGAAACGATTTATTGTTACCATAAACTAAAGTAAAATAATGGAATGGGCACAGTAGGGTTGAACTGCGACTCGGAATGGACAGCTCATTTATGTTAATTGACGTAGTTTCCGAATGAGCTATGTAGCTCAATTCATTCGTTTTTAGAGCTCGTTTAGCAGTTGTAAAGTACTTTTTAAGGTGTAAAATGAAACAAAATACATTAACTTAATCTTACTAATATTAAAAAGATGAAAGTTTGTGTGTAGTTCGACCACTTTGCAACTGTTAGACGGATTTGTATGAAATTTTGACTTGAGCTATCTGGTATATATAAAACCACGCGTGTGAAACCGAAAGCTCGAGCTATTATGAATATGATATAACTTGTAATCTGAATATTATTATATATTAATATTACCTACGAGTATATTCGCTCTATTTAAATACCCTGCGGACAAATCTGCTGGCAAAAACTACCATTATATTAGTACATATCCAAGTTGCTAACTCGTAAACTATGGCGAAAGACAGAACTTAGCATTTTCAAAACGTTTGAAAACGTGAACCCAAGCTTCATGTGAATGTTAAGTACTTCATTTTGTTTACAAGCAAAACTAGAGAGATAAATCTACTGAAACCATACATCAACGCTTTAGCACAAGCTTTTTCATATGCACTTAAAAACCAGCGGTTAGTAGTAAAATTTTGTGCACATTTTTGCTACGCAAAGTAACGTGCTTTATTATTTTGATTAACTAGGATCAGGTAAAGTTGCATTAATCATTGTATTTTGTATCATACTCATGGCGACATCACTAGGCGAGTTTTTTTAATAATGTTTAGCACTGAAAGTGTCGTAGGCGCGATTCTGGGTTAGAATTTAGATGTTTTAAAATGAGTTTTATATTCCACTGCTTCCACAAAATCCATAAATACAAATAGGGTAAAATATTCGCAGAACTTTAGTCCTGCAACAGGATTAGGCCTCGCACATGGGGCACTCCCGCCGCGTCACCCAGATCCTCAAATGGGTCGAATGTATGTAGGAAAAATAAGGATAAAACATGGTATATCCGCCTTTTACCGCCCCGAACCATAGCTAAATAGATCGCGCAGTAACTCTGCTATACAATTCCACAGTAAATTGACCTCGTTATTCGCATCTGAGGGAAACCCAAAATTAATTAGCGACGAAAAACATAATAAATGGGTTTGGTAAGTGACAAAAAATGTCGTCAATCCGCCTGCTGGAAGCCCTGACTGTTTGGCCACGATCGAATACTGGGTCTGTGAAATGAAAATAATTACACGTCAAATGAGTTGAATGACGCCTGATTAAAATGGTGGGCGCGCGGTGAATTACGTCGCAATTGCCCCTCGACTTTACGACAAATCGTTTCATATTTAACAGACTACGTTACAGAAAAGGATAATTATGATTTCCGTAGTCTTGATATAGTTTCATCTGTTTTGTAGTGTTTCCCGTTGCAGAATTGGAGTGTAGGCCCTGGTTTGTATGTTATTAGTATTGTTGTTAGCAGACTCTACGACTGGGTTCGCGTTTTATTACTATGCTGACATAATTTTATTCTGGAACCGTATTTGCATACTTGATGATATTTATGTTATTTTGAACTACGATGCGGTAAACTTTATCAGATTAAGTTGATGTTAATTTGATATTTTCGACTGTTTGTAGAATTCGATTTGAACAAATCGGCTCACTGAATAACCAATATACTAGTTTATAATAAAGTTAGATGTAATAATACGAGTATCGTTTTATGTAAATCTCGCAAATCAAGTCAGTTTTATGGTCAATTATCATGACCTAAAATAAAAATGTCCTTCAATACCTTACTGACATATATTTTTTTCCCATCCATCTATATAAATTTGATTTACTGAGTTAAATCATAGCTCGAAGATAAGTATTCGTATTTCTAGCGAAATGTTAAACTAAAATGGCAGTTGCATGAAGTTCTTACAAAACTGCAAGAATACTCTATGCAACTAAAACAGGAAGCCGTTATAGTATTATATGATACATCGAAATGTCTCTCGTATAAATTTAATAGCACTTTGCAGCCATGTTGAAGGGAACACATTTCATTTTTAACGATGCGACAGTATTTTATGTAGGTACTGTTCTTTTTCATGGAGGTAATAAGGGTTAAAAGCCGCACTACGTGACACAAATACTCGCCTGATTCTTTTTAGGAAGATATTTCATAAGGAAAAGTTTTTGTTAACTAAAAACAACAGGTTCTAAATTAAAGGAAACCGCATACTCGTATTTCAATACTAAAGTCGGCTCAAAATTTTTTTCTTCATTTATCTTTTATCATTCTCTTCTGTCTTCATTTTTTCCAGCGATGTATTTGAGTGATCTACCTCTCTTCTTATGTTAAATCTTGTTCAAATATTCAAAACTATGTTTTCAATTAATTTTTTATTCGATAATCTTCGATGATTTGTCTAGGTGCTATAAAAACATTGCATACTGTTTATGTATATTTTTTTAAGAACTCCAAATCTCAAACAAACCGTTCTAGGAATCTCGTCAATAACACTGATTGAAATGTTCGATTAAATGCCTAAATTGGTCTACTATCAATAAATCCACCCGAATCATTGATGATGCAAACGTGAGGGGAAATCAAATATCTATGTGAGCCGTAACGGATTAATTTTAAAATGTTCCTGTGTACCTATTCGTGTTGGGTTCTTATCACGGGTAGTTTATTGCAGCACAAAGTTTAGTTTACATATTATAAAAAAAAACTGACAATAGTATAAAAAGTTTTAGCACACCTATATTTACTTACCAACTAAATACTCGTGAGAATACGAATACAACCGCTATTTGCGACACACTACACTCTCCAAGTTAATTAGAAGAAACCGTACTCATAGCGAGTAACTTTGAGTTGACTTTCCAAATAGTGGCGACCGTCAAAATGCGGTCGTACGTAACCTACAGGTCGCACAGGCGCGAAAAGTCTCTTTTACATCATCATAATCGTACACACTAAACAAAAGAAAGTAAGCAAAGTTCTTTCGCTATCTCACGCTCGAATTTACGGCCGGTGTGGTTCACTTCACATAATATTCACTTGACTTTATTCTTTACAGCTTTTTAGGAACCTTCTTCTTGTTGATAAGGCACAACAAGATAATCAATTATGCTAATGACGAATCCGGCTTGCATGCAGAGTGGATTATTTTACACGAAGGAAGTCTGCAATAAGGAGAGCTCTGTAGTAGCCTACTTAATAAGGGATGCAAGTATTCTCTAAAGGGTGATTCGCAATGTATGTTAACCCGAAAGGGTTATTTTACTCTGCTTGTACAGAATAGGAAACAGTTTTGGTACACGACTTCCTTCTGGAACAAATGGTACAAAAATATCTATACACCACGATTTTCTGATTCGTAGATACGTTAATACATTTCAAAACCAAAAAACTCCTTGACGACGTGACGTGACTAAAGAGTACTTAGTCAGTATTGTTTCCGATGCCGAATTAACTTCGTCTATAATACTAATAGAATGTGTTTGTCCAGCCCTCAGCATGCTTTCATATCGGCACGTGTATCATGCACGAGTATATCAAACGAAGCCTGATTCGTCTCATCTTTCGGCCCATTAGATTCTATATATTCAATCCAATCTGCAGCAATCGATATCGAGTTGCAGATCGGAACGGAATTAGGACGCCGCTGTAGCGTAAGTTCTTTGACGTGACAACGTCTGGATAATTAATGCTATGTGCGGGAAACTTGAAGCGCGATTTTGTACCTCGAAATTGTATCTTAAAACTGGGCCAAAGAATTTGAGTAACTCTCTTAGGTAGTTCGTATTCTTACAAACCGGTTATAAAATTTAAAAAAAAATACTTTTATATTTTCTAAAAGATACCTAAGTAAAAAATTCAAAAGAGGATTCAATTACAGTGATCTTTAATCCTAGACGTATGTTACAAACTCAATTTTTCTCTAAAAGATAAAAGAACCGGAACATGTAGAAAGTTCAGAGCGAACATTCAAAATGTCACGAGAATGATTCATGGGTGTACGTTACTGTGATATTTTTAAAGAAACCTTCAGCATGAAAGGTTTAATTTTCCAAGAAAACTTTAACCGTGTCGCACGTATAAACTAATTTATTTGCTGCTAGAGGTTTATGGTTTACGTTTTGCAATCAAAATCAATTTTAAGCACAGTGAGATACTTATACAATTAAAACTATCGACCAAAAAAAAACCATTGACTCGATAGCCAAACTAAACTAAAACTATTGGAAAACGCAAACTCTACAAAAAAGTTTCATATGTCTCAGGTAGAGCAGGAAAGCTTACTGAGTAAAAGATTTTCACGTCTAAAGATTGGCGCAAACTTTGCTTTGAGCAATTCAGAAGTCACGAAAAATCATCCATATAAAAGTTTAAAGTACGTGCCAAGGGGAACGCGCTGTGACAATTACAGTGTGTGCAATAAAAACTGCCGAGGATTGCCCACCTAATACACTGTGATCGGTGTGAAATTGCTCGTGAAATCAGGTTATTAGTTTCATTCATATCAAACGGGTAAGAGACGATCGAACGCAATAAAATTAGGCTCAATCCCGAGTGGCGTAGTGAAAGCGACAAGAGGGGGAGGGTCGGCTCGACCTACTTTCACCTACCGAGCGAGGGTTTGAGGGACCCTACGTCGCAGTACCCGCAGCTTCTGAGCCACGCTGACAGCTGCGAGAGAATTCTTACTTTGCTGTAAGCTTACCGCAGATCTTGTAAATAGGGCCTATTTGACCCGTTAAGGGTAGTAAAGCACATACAAGCACGAAACAGATTCTTAGGTCGAGGGTGAATGTTACCTTCTGTTGGGAGAGGAACCTTTGCGTAATTGTTATGAGTAAATTTTAGCCGTATTAGAGAAAGGCAAGGTCCTTAAACTGGCGAGTATTATGTGACGCATGTAATGTGAGTGAATAAATCAAAAAATCTGAATTAGAACAAGTAGGGATCCGTGATCTATGCCTATTTTGTCGGGAAACATGCGTGATCTCTATGTATCAGTATGTCCCATAATTTGCATTACTAAAATACTACTGGAACTTCTTGTGATTTTATTCATGTAATGTTTTCAGCCACCACACCCCTATTTTAGAGATTATAATTTAGAAAATTCGTATCTTATTGCACCATTACTCAGGAAGATATTCCTTCAGATCTCATGGAAATTAAGGTTGTGTTTTGATTGTGAGTCGGTCGTTAACGGCCATTTTATATGCTTAGATATTTTAGCTCAAGAGCTAGGTCAAATGGCATTAATCGCGGTATTTCCTCTCTGCAGGATCACATTAGTGGCGTGACGAGGTTACCAGGAATGAGCGCTGATAGGCGAGGTACTTACTTACCTTATTGTTATACGGTATAGCTTCAATACAATGTAAGTATAAAAGCTCGAACTTTGATCCTCAGGAGATGAGGTAAGCGAACACCACAATCAAAGCGTAAATTTTAATCAGTCTATCAGTTTATACAAAGTAGAAACTAAAATAAAACCTTCAAAAGAAAGCTAAAATCAAAGTAAAACCGGCATGCGAAAAGGAACTTTACAGGTGGACTAAAGACTGTTTTGTTGCTTGCAGCGTTGTCGAGATTGAGTTCCCGACATTGAGTTTTATTCGAACGGACTTTGCAATACGTGACAGAAACTTTCGCTTTGAGTAATACTGTAACAAGTTAGCACAGATGTGTGTAATCCTTTGTTTTATTTCAAGTCTCGTACTCAAGCGATAAAACAAGTTTAGTGATAGCTATTGAAGCACAAGTCGAATTTTAAACGCGGGTGTTTACTCATGGGTAAACAGTTTAAAGCGTATATGCAACACCTGAATACAAAGTTGATTCTTTTTAAAAGGGTTTAAAGGGTAAATAGCGTGCCAAAAGGTTTAACCCAAAACAAATTAAAAACTCTCTACAGTCAATATAAAAAATAAGAGCAGTTGTAACCCCCAACGATGATAGCCCCCTTTCGAAGTTGCCAGTTCGAATTTAATCCTATTTTAACCGAACGAAATTCAATGAAATCTCAAACATGATTAGGTTTAGCATGCACCCCACGAGCCTCGGGTATTGCAAAAATTAAATTGTGACGTCATTACGTGGAACAAATGTAGCCTAGGGAGCGTCTCTGCTTGAAACTTTATCTTGAAATGGAGCAGAGGCTTGAAATTTTAGAATTCCGAGCTTAAAATGTTCTGAATTTGTTTTAAAATCGATAAATATTTTAAGTTAAACTAACTCACATAATGTACCTTCTCGAAGCTCTCGTGTAGGTTGCTTAGTCGTTTCTGATAGATCATTTGAGTCAAGGGACGTTTAGCCCAGTCATCTGAACTCTTTCAGTGTAAAATAAAGTTTAGCCCTTCCAAGTACTACTTACAAAATTTTTTTCACAGCCACAGCAATGTTCATATATTGTTAGTTACCAAAGTAGATGACATAACATCTAGTCGATGACTGATATACGAGTAACTATCCGTTATGATATCGGTTACAGATATGGCTTTTGTGTAGCTTTCCATCATAGGTGTCAACTATTTTAGATAGAGCTTTACATCAGAAGGTACAATTACGTAGAATCATATTTAGTGACATCTTTATTTGTCAAACTAAATTCGAATAAAAATCATTGATTATATTTTTAAATGTTTATAATGTGTCATTAAGATTTTGTTTCTATTTTTATTTTCATTGCGATTATGTTTATGTGTATGTAGGCATGCTTATCTGTTATCCATGTCTGTTTATGATTATCTTTGTAATGGTCCAACTGATTTAAATCAAGTTTGGTGTGAATGTTGATTGTACCTTGGATTAACACGTAAGCTTTTATCGATTTTACGATCGGTTAAAGTTAAAAACTGCATAACCGCAGGTTATAGCAAATCACGTGACGCAGATAGCTAAATAAAAAAAAGTTAAGTATATTAAAAACAAAGCCTGGCTTTTAGGTTTAAGCCAGATTGAATTTTAGAACCATTTTGCAACATTTTCAAACTTAATTAAAAACGCGCCGTCAAAAGTTTCACAATTTATTTGGCCGCATGGCCGCTACAATTCCCAACTGATAATTAATCACGAAGACAAACCCTCGTACCAGAAGACGTCTAAAGCCGGCCACTGACAATACAGCCTGGCTACCCTATAGATATGGTGTTGTTCTGGAAACACTAATATTATTTTTTTGCCTTAAAACAGCCCGACCTGTTACTGTTATATCTTTCATTCGATTTTCAATAAAGTTAAAAATACCTAAGTTAAAATGAAAACAGTTGCACCAATTTTCAGCAAACAAACAATAAAAACCATCTCATAATCACAAATTTTCAAATATCTACTCCAATCCACGTTTAAATCTGTTCATCCTTGGGTAAATGGGAATATATTAATTTATTTTTAAAAAATCGTGCGATATATGTCCGGGACCTCGAAAAGCTTTTTGTGACCGGGAAAGTTGATGGGAAAAGGCCTCGTGAACGCAGCCCATTACGTTGGTCCGATCAGATTCGCACCGCTCTTGGCTCTTCAGATCACAACGCCCACACCGCCGAAGCCAGAAACAGATGGAGGAAAACTACTAAAGAGAAGGTGATGCAGAAGGGACCACGACTTTCAGCATTGAGAAACACGACGCAATAATAAATAATAATTTAATAAATAATGTTGGACAGTCCACACAGCATCATCTAGCCCCAAAGAAAGCTACTCAAAGCTTGTGTTATAGGTACTAGATAACTGATATATTTAAAACATTATATACATAGATAGATATATTTTTATCATACATAGAAAACTCCCAGACCAACGGAACAAATTTCTGCAGATCGTACACAATTTTTTCCGAGGCGGGAATCGAACCTCTAGCGCCGCAGGCGGACTCTCGCCCGCTGCGCCACTGAAGTCGTCAAAGAGATATGTCCGGGATTCGAACACACTCTTTGTATCTATCCGACCAGTCACAGGCACCGCAGAGGTCATCATCACGTGTCGGTGTTTTATGTTACGTTCACCCCAAAAGGGTTGTTTTCAAACCGAACTCAAACTAAAGACGCCTAAATTGAGTTTTGATTAAGCTAAAACGAGGGTTGTGCTAACGTAACCGTTGGTGACGGCACGTGGATCAATTGCTTCATTCAATCTTAATTTAAATACGTAATCACCACTCAGCAAGCGAAGACCCACGAGAGACGACCTCGATTCAATACAAAGCTCATCAATTCATAACCCAACCTTACTTTTTTAATAATCGGAATAAAACAAGAAAAGTAAAAGATACACTTCGTTGACTAAATGTGTTTATGTGTAGTACTTAGTTCCCAGCAGTTAAAGGTCTGATCAAAGGTATGATTCCTTCCTTGGCGACAAAAAAAGCGAGGACCAAAGTTACCGCGCCGATGACGAAATTATACCAGTCTGTCAAATCTTGAAGCCTTTTAAACTATGAACACAACATTTTAATCTTAATAAATCATAATGTAAATAATTCAAAATGATGGTGTTTTTTCAAGGTTTTCGATTACAATTCTTTGTCTACAATTAATATTATGTATTACTAGTTACTACCCGCGACTTCATACGCGTTAGATTACAGGTACTTACTTAGTGCATTAGGTAATTTTTCGAATTCCGGCATTCAGTCCAGCTCTCTTGCTACTATGCCAACGAAAATGCTAATAGGGTCGTCTACACTAATATTATGTATTATAATGTGTCATGATAAAAGTACTGAGTTTGGGCCTTAATTTAAAATCACTCAAGGGTGTCGAGCGAGAGACGTGCTATCTGCGAGATCACGATAGGCCGCGTTCAGCTTGGTTGGCGGGCGCCCAGCGGACTTGGACTGTAGGCTAGAGAACATGGCTAGGTCAAAGAGTAGCTCAAACTATTATTAATACTAGAGATGGAGTCCCAAAGCCCTAGCTTCTAGAAGCTTTCTCAAGGTTTTCGAACTAAAATGAGTCCTCGACCAAGCGTATAGGGGTCTACGCCTGCGTCTCCTGAATAGATATCCTCTAATCCTTCTTACCCCATACGAATACGTAGATAACTATTTGGCAAAGAAAAGGTCAAACGAAGGTCGAGGCAAAAAGTGTGTTACCCCAAACTGAAAACCCTGAAAAGACTTAAACTCTTAAGGGATACTGACCCCTAACTCTAAAGCTTAGAATTGAAGCTGTGCCTTTATTGTCTGTCAGTAGTTTTGAGATTTTATATGATTTATGTAATCAGATGATTAAAAAAATATATTAGACAAAATGACATTCCATGAAAAGAGAAAAATACAAGAGACATTTTTAATCGATATGTCACGTGATTACTGGGAGTATCTATTTTTCTATTATATCGATATTCGAATATTACTTTGTCTACAGCATCAGGTACAAACTAGATGGAGATCAAGCTGTAGCTTTTGTAAGCTGCGATTGGGTTGCCAGCCAAATGCGCAGAGCTGAGCCGATGTTACCAGAACATTCTAGCAAAATTTTATAGGATGCTGATGACGTTTGTGATAAGTTGGCTTATTTAGATACTGGTTCTTTGTTGGGATTGGTGCATTGATGCTGAAGATTTGAAACGGAAAGAATAGCGAAATGCATGCAACTCTTGCATAACCACTTCAATATTTACTGGTAAGTTACTTAAATGTTCGTTGTCTCTGTTTCAGAAAGTGTCGTATTGTTTATTAGTCATCGTAACATGAAGTGGGCTACGAACGTTTACAACTTAGAAACTTTGTAGCATAATTTAATACGTAGGAAAGTAAAGGTCATAGCAGCTGCTACTGCAAGTTTTATACTAGAAACGCGAGTATCGTGTCAAATAAATAAAATGCAACATGAGCGTCAAATTAACTTCAAAACGAGCACGCGATCGTAGGAAATATGCGGCGACACCCGCTAAATGAACTGTCGAGCCATTTTAAGCTTTGCATCAAAGCACTAAGGTGTTTTAAAAGAGAGGTGAAATGTAAAGCGGTGCTAGTGCTGCGACAGCATATCGACGTAGGTACTCAGCTCGGCAACTGGGTCGGTCGCCCCACTCGACCCGAAACTGGGTCCCATTCTAGAACACGTCGACGATTCCGTTCAGGGACGCTGCGATGTCTTCTGGGACAGGAGGAAACAGGACACGGATATAACTCTAGCTAAAAGTGTTTGGGAAATTAAATATGTCACTTCTGAAAGTTTGTGTCACTTGGTAGATTATGTTGCTCGTAACTTTCAATTTTTATACTGCTGTGATTGAGTTTATTTATGCCATGGCACGCTTGGACCGTGTCTGATTAAAGCTTTGTGAGTATGCGCTTAACATAGCGATTGAAAAATGCTGGACTGCATTTTATAAAACCACAGTAAAAACTTTCAGCACGCACGAAGATAAAAGGCAAAGCTTTCAGCTCTCTTACCGCATACAAAAGTTTAAATAAGATGGTATTCTACTTAACACAATCACTGTAGTTTCCGTTATATCAGTTTTAAGCTCATCTAGAAAGTTGCGCCATTCACTTCAATATTCACAGCTATACGGGAAGGAATACGCCTAATGTGCGAAGTTGGTTTTACTCCAGGAACCTTCGTTTACATAATGTTATGATAATTTATATCAAAATACAAGCTGTTCTAAATAGTTTCTACAGATCTGTACTTAATTTTTGACGCGTGTATTTACTTTTATAAACCATCCTATTACAGATTACTGATTTAAACAGTTTAGGAAAAAATGCATTATGAAAGCAACCCCATCTCTGGCATTCACTATAATATTGTCAATGACGACGCGGCGACAGTCAAGCGAAACTCATGCTTTGAGTGTTCCGTATTGTAAATCATTAGATCTCTTTTTTAATTTTAGTCAACTGTTTCTCTAAACTTCGAATAAAAATAATATGTGATTCCAAGATTTTTCCATGCATTTTTCTTTCTTTGTGTTAGCTGGTTCTAAATAGATGGGAAAAGATAGATGAATTTTGTAAAAATGTATATGAGTAAGAAAGGAGTACTGAGCTAACAGAACGAATCCAAAAAGGAAAACATTTGCTAATCCCACATTAAGTGGGAGAACGACCTTTAGCTGTATCTGAAATCAATAATTTGAGATACAGACGAACAACAATGTGATCCTATAATAGTTCCGTTTTTCTTGTAGATGAACGGAACCCTAAATCTATACCAAGCCCAGTAACTAAAATTGTGTAAAAGATCGTTTACTAGAAACGCAATCAAGATGGCTTCGTATTACCATTTTACTGACAAAGTGGGCTGGTAGACCAATGCGTCTTTGTAAAAAATATACAAATGGCTTTTTTGGATAAAGGCGATACGCAGAGGTAAGAGAATTATCCTAGGTAAGGAAGTAAGGTGCGTGATTTATTGATAGCGCCGAAAATGTAGCGTTAGCAAAACAAGCGAGTAAGGAAGATAAATGAACTACTTTCATTTTGAGCGGAACCATTTTGGCGTGCCCTAACTGAATGTTTTTAGATTGCCAAAAGTGCCTAAGCTTCAAGATTCTTAGTTAAACCTTTTAGTCTCTGTATCGTCGGAATCGTATCTGAGTTTGTGGTTTTGAGACTAGAGACGTGAATAGTGTTCAATTACAGGGCTACATTGTTAATAGGAGGATTCTATAGACCTACTAGTGCGTAAACTGTAGAGATGTTGTGTTTCTTGTTTTTAAGTATGTTAATTAACTCAGAAATCTGATGTTCATCAACTGTTAAATTATTATTAGAAATAATTTTAAAAGCAGGGTTTGATTTTGCTGCATTAGTCATATTCGGAACAGAAACATTGAGTTTTGAATCATGCGTATCTACGAATCTTATACCTTTAAACGAGCAATTCTTGTATATATGTATATATAATATAAAATCTAAATCTCAGAAACGGCTCCAGCGATTTTCATGAAATTTAGTATGTAGAGGGTTTCGGGGGCGATAAATCGATCTAGCTAGGTTTCATTTTCCAAAAAACCAAGATTTACCAAAAAAATCCGAGCAAAGCTCGGTCAACCAGGTACTGTTACATAAAGCATTCAATCTACCAAAGATTAATTAATTGCCAATTTTGATCAGCCCCACTGGGACAGATAAATAGTTTAACAATATGCAAAATGTATTCACAGATCTAGGACCGATAATCCATTTTGGTGCTGCCCAGCTTGCTGTCCGTACGAAGCTGTCTCTGTCTTTGCCCCATCTGTTCCCAAAACGGTAATCTAATTGACATTGTTGGTAGCTAGGTAGGTATATATACGAGTTTGGAGCAGGCGGCAGGTAAATCGATAACAAGTACTTACATATTTATCATCAAAACCGCTAAGTGACCCATATTTATAAACAGTAATATAGGTATATAGCTGATTGATTGATAGAGTTTTGTATGATTAATAATCTTCTTATATATAAAAAAAATGAATTGCTGTTCGTTAGTCTCGCTAAAACTCGAGAACGGCTAAACGGATTTATCTTATCTTGGTCTTGAAATGTTCGTGGAGGTCTAGGGAAGGTTTAAAAGCTAAGAAAAATTCGAATAACTGCCGAGAAAACCCTAAAAATAGCCCGTTTTCTATTTCCCATGCAAACGTTTTCTAAATAAGTACGAAGTCTGCCGGGTCAGCTAGTAGTATATAATTTCGAAAATTTCCGAGTGATTCCCACAGCGACTCATAAAAACACAGTGTAACGCAATTTATAAATTTACTTTATACTTACTAAGAGTAATCTGCGATTGATACTAAGTACCGATTGATCACAGGAACTAAGCTTACTTTGATATGGACACAACGAACTCATAGAGCAATACATATCTATGAAATGCAGCTAGAGTTATGTGAATAATGACTAGATTATCGGCTAGGTTAGGTATCACAAAGCATTGATTTTGCATAAGCGGTCATGCCAACTGCGAATGTCCATTTAGTGTTTATTGACGAGTGGGAAATCACGCTGAATAACGCTTTATTCCGTTGGGTTATAGATTTATTTAGACTGGCTGAGTAGTATTATTTAGGTGTTCTTGGAACTTCAATGGGATAAATCTAAGTACATACATTCAATCAGTCAATACAATCAGCTCAAGTGCTTAGTCATATTAGAGTCGTAGATAAATCTACAAATCTACAACTATGTGATTACAAACATGTTATGGTATGGGTATATGTATAAGTAATGTTACTAGCGACTTCGCGACTTCGTACGAGTTAGATAAAGTACCTACTTTTATAAGTTCCTACGTAGCGCTATGGGTATAATTTCAATGGTTAGTCAGTCAATAACTTTTTACAATATATAGAACTTAAAGCAATTGATTAGGATAAAAATATTGCAATGATATTGTATGACAAAGAAGATTGATCCTCACCTCACCTTGGCTTTTAGCAGATGTCCTTCATAAAACCTTCAGCCAGCCGTTATGATTAAAACTACGCATAGATAAATTGACCGTCAACGTTTAAATTAAACAAGTTTTGGGCTAGATAAAGGCAACCTCTTGTGTGGTTAACCGTATAGCATTATATTATCTGTGCCGTGGATATTGTATAGGTACGTAACTATTCACGTGCTTGTAGTAAGGCACCCTCATAGCTTGTCGAACAGCGAGAAAAACAGTATGTACCTATGTCATAATACATTTACAACCCCATTCTTAGTTTTTATCATGGTCTCCTGTTTTTACTCAACTGCGAAGAAGGAATGTTCGTTTTGTTTTATCGTGAAGGAGGGTGTGTGTATGTGTATATGCAAGTTTATTTGACTGTCATAGTATTCCAAACGGCTGGATGGATTTCGACAAATAAGATCCCATCAAAAACATAAATGTGAAATGATAGCCAAGTTCAATAAGTATGCTTTAGTCGTTGACTTCAGCGACAAAAGAAGTGAGATCTAAACGGGTGCCAAGTACAATGGTCAGTCCTAAAACTTATTTATAACAATATGAAATATTTTTAACAACTTTAAAATATCATTTCATCTTATAATTTAGGATAGTATATTGAAGCCTAAGGTCTAACTTGGCTAGTTCTCATATACGAATTACCTACCTAGCTATTATTAACTACTTACCTACTATGTTCGATCGCTAGTTTCTACCATCAAGTCAAATTTTTAGAAGAATAAAATAAGAACTTGCAAAGGCTACCTAATACCAAATATAATTGGTACTCTTAAGAAAACTAGCCAAGTCAGACCTTAGGCTTCAATATAATATCCTAAATTATAAGATGAAATGATATTTTAATGTTGTTAAAAATATTTCATATTGTTATAAATAAGTTTTAGGACTGACCAATTGTACTTGGCACCCGTTTAGATCTCACTTCTTTTGTCGCTGAAGTCAACGACCAAAGCATACTTATTGAACTTGGCTATCATTTCACATTTATGTTTTTGATGGGATATCATTACTTTTTGTACAGAACTTATTAGTAAGTAAGTACTTATTCTTATATTATTATACTTATACATCTACGTGCATGGACGGCTGAAACTGAAGTAAGTAGGTAGAACCGACGCACTATAATCTTTGCTCTTACTTATATTATAGGCGCTTTAGGAGTTCCTAAGAGAATGAAATAAGTAATTGAAAAATTATAATAAAAATATATAAATTTACTAGTTTCTGATTTTTTCCTTTGTATTCACCCAACCACCTACCTGGATGCCAAATTTGAACTTTCTAGGTCATCTGGAACTGGGTTAGAATTAACGTCTATAGGTCAGTCAGTGATAAAAATTAGGATTTTTGGACGTTAATATCTAAATAACCGTTTGAGGTGTGATTATGAAATTTGGTGTACTTACTTAGGTCGCAAATATCAATAGATGAGCCAAATTTGACATGTTTACGTGAAATAGTTTTGGAGTTATGAGGGGGTGAAAACTGGCTCCAAATGGTTCGTGTAATATTACACACGGTGCGCGGTTCGCCAGCTTGAACTTGGCTTGACACGCTGCCGCGTGTCTAGATATCGTTGGATTCGTCTGAATCATAAGAGTGACATAGGTTATACAAAATAACACAAAATTAAATATGGCGACTGTAAGAAGCTAGTTTCAACTACTTTTAGTAGAGTTCTGATTTTTTAAATAAATAGTTGAATACGTAAACACATTAAAAGTATTACTCTTTCTTTAGGCTATTATTGTTAACGTGATTCAACTTTGTTTTATAATCACATCTTTGCGGTAACAAACAGTCCATGTAAACGATGCAACCAGTTCGAGCTAAGCGTTCGTTCTACCTCATTTGTCAAGATAAAGTTCCAAAGTTCCAATAAATTCGTCTTGCCTTATCTGGCTTTGGCTTGTGCAATCGGAGCTTTGATATTCACAACTTGTAGCTAAGTTATTATTTTAACTACATTTTTTTACACAATATAATTATTGCAGCATTATCAAAGGTGAGATCAGTTCCTTCTTAGCTATTGTGGTGTAGTTTGCTTGATCATGCCTAACAGAGCCAAGTGGTTTATATGTATATAAAACTAGTGACGTACCCCAGCTTCGCACAGGTGCATGCCTTTTGAATCTCTCTATGTATTGATGAAAACCGCATTAAAATCCGTTGCGTAGTTTAAAAGATCTAAACGTAAATTCAGAGGTATAGACGGCGGAAAGCAATTTTGATTATGTAGAGATTTTTAGGAAAAATTGTACCTTTCTATTGCCTTTAAATTGCAGTGACCTTTTCGGTACAGTTCTGTAGAAAATACGCAAGTGCCTAACCTACAGTCATCCAATAAAATTTCAACAATGCACCGTTCTCCGTTCACAAACATTGTGACGCTCGTTGTAAATACTTGGGGATTCTCGGAAGCCAATATAGCTCTTTGCGGAGTGCCACCTGAATGTCTTTCTTTGAACAGGGATGCTCAATATAAAGGTGGGAACTTACTGGCATTTGAATAAAATCTATACAAGGTAAAAAATACATTTGTATGTAGTTGCTTCTTTATAATTCACAACAAATCACTGCTGTACATACTATAGCGTACAGCTAAACAGAAGATCCGTAAAATTTCATTCACAGACGCGGGCCAGACCTATTTAAACGGTAGACACATTTATTAAACAGAGTTTAATTACATTTGCTTACAATGAACTCTTGGATTTAATAAGAGAACTTAATTAGTCCCTTTCAATAGAGTATTGACCTTCAAACGGTAAGGGAATAAACATTGGTAGGAAACAGAAAATTCGAAGACGTTTGTCATCAATTACTTATTACCTAAGGGTTGTTTTCGCGGAGGTATAGATTATACGCTTATACATTATATATATATACGGTAGCCATTGTACGCCCTGTGCAAATATATACTAAATTTAGGAACTATGACTCCTAAAGTAAATCTAAACTAAACCTAAATTCTTATACCATTCTAGGGGACACAGTCGTGAAAATTTAGACTTTTTGTTCAACTTAACCGCCCTCAGGGCAATAGGATTTAAATGTTTTTTGAATTTTAATCAGTTTCTATTTTGGCTTTGTCAAAACTTCTAAAATGAAATAACTCACCCGAAAAAAGAAACTTTTATTTTCATTAAAATTTTGGATTAAAACAGATTAACAACTTCAGATCGTCGACCTCGGCGCTACTATAATGTAGCTCGCTTAGCTTACTCCTACATGACCTTACAGACATAGGACTATGTACCTGTGTACCTACTTGTATCTTCGTAGTACGAGTAAGTATACTATGTATTTGCACACGTCGTCACTCGTGTGAAATTTGAATGTACAAGTAACCAATTATTTCAGACTTAATACTGTTTTAAATATTACCAAAGTTGAAACAAATATTATTTCCCAATAACATTAATAGATAATGCGACTCGATTGAACCTGGAAACTCTAATCTATGGATTTAGAAGGCTTTGAATAGATAAGTTTAGCTGTTTTAATACAAAGCAAACCACAGACATCTTCAAAGGAATAGTTTAATACGCACTTTAACTGACTAACACTTATCTTTAATTAAAGCTTAACGTGAGTTTCTATTAGACACAGAATAAATCATAGTCCTACATAATTTATTGCGATGTGAATTTTTTTATTTACCTCTTACTGAGTGAGTTTCACCGGCAGTATTATAAACACTGAACGCGGCCGGTGCAGTAGAACAACGGCCGTCTTTAATACAGCGAACACTTAAACAGCTTTTGGACTGAAAAACTTCTTGATTATCTATATAATAATAATAGTATCGTAATATCGCAATGAAATATAAAAAAGCAATATTGATTCAGCTTTATAACATAATTTAATTAGGCTGTAAAAACTTTCTCAATTCTATTTTTGTAGGTAAGGTTTTAAAGTCAATTTTTCTAAATGTCTTTAGCAAAACTCATTTTTTGCTATAAAACCAGTGATGTGGGACCTGCTAGCTCCGCATAAAACCACGAGTCATTTAATTTTATACTACCTAGGCTTCGAAGTTAGACATTAGACGCTCGTATTTTTGTCGATAAATGCCGATAAGTTAACGGCATTTTAAATTTTACCGCATTGACATAATACCTTCTTGGGTGGATATAAAAGACATAAAAACAGAATGCAGTTTATAGCTAAAGCGCAAAGAGACTATGAAAATAAATTAATATGAAGGATCACAGTAAAATATTCCAATATATCGGATGAAAATTGAGTTATCAACAGTAAAATGAACGGTAAAAATCATATTAGGATTTCTTGTTGTCAAGTAAAATATAAGTATTTTAAACATCTTTGGATAAAAGTTGGTAACTACGGTAAAGCCTCAAATTCGTGGACCCATTCACATAATTATTTATTCAACCACTTGGATAAATATTTTTTTGCTTAAAAAGTCATAATAAATGATTGTGGCCGACTGTCATACCATGACCCCACCCGAATTCCCTTCACTGTCTTTACAAAAGAAAATTAATCACGAGTCCCACGCAACGTCGAAAAAACTTTATAAGCTCATTATTATTTTTTTCGCGTAAATAAATAACAAAGTTTAATAAAACGCTGCTTTATATGTCATAGTTTGTGGTAAATCGCAGCAGGAAAGTTAATTTTGTTCGTGACAGTGTACACCGGCAGAATGATTTAATCGTCTTTACGCAAATCTTTAAACTTAGGTAATTTCGTTTAACTTGTTTAAGTCAAAAAGTATTAATCATTAAAAAAGTGGGCGTTTAAGTAGAATAGAATAAGTAAGTACTCGTACGTCAATATGTTTCTTGTATTTCTTTTTCACTCACTTGGTCCACTTCTTTCACATACGAGTAATGTTAGAATTATTCACATACATGAAACATCATCTAAGCAATGCTGTTAGACTGGAATCATAAAATGTTAACGATCTGAGTTTCCACGATGAACTTCCAATTTAAAATTTAATTAATTACGTAAGCAGACTTCAAAATCGCTCCACGTGTTTGCGCCCGAATCGTTAAATTAAATGTGCTTAGGAAAAGGGGCGGATAAAAATTTGATTAAAGCCAGTGCTCTTTTAGTCACGGATTCCACTGTAGTGATAAAGAAACGTTTTATAACAGTTATCTTATACCTTACAACGAGCAATTCTTGTATACTTACATATATGTATTATATAGATATAATCATAAGTAATATAAAATGTGGAAACTTTTATAACTTATTCCCGAAACACGGTCCTGTTTTTGGGTTAACAAGAGCAGTACGTATTATTACATTCTATTGGTAGGTAGGTACGAACGCTTTCTTACTTTGAAACCGGAAAGGGTTGAGGGTGGTGACTGGCGAACTCATTTTCCAGATAGAAAATGAAGGGACAAACCGAATTTCTAAGATACTTGATGGACGCTCGGAAAATAATAGTTTCGATCTACTTACGAGTGGATACTTACAGTATTAAAGGTTCATATTTTGATTGGAATGTTCAACCGGCCATGTTACAGTAAATAAGATTTTAGGAAAATACAACATTTTATGTAGGGATCACCCTATTTTAGTTGAGTATTCGCTTTTGCATAAAGGTAAATATTTTATTAATTATAATAATAACTATACCAAATGTATTTCTGGAGGTCACTAAGGTACTTGATTAGTGTTTACCCGACGGCGAAACGAAAAAGGAGGGTAATGTGTTTTGGGTGTATGTCGTGTTCTTTCGACTGTCGTTATAGCCCAAATAGCTGTACGGATTTTGACAAATGAGGTGTCATTAGATTCGTCTGGATTACAAGCCTGACATAGACTATAAAAAATGTCAAAAAAAAAAAAAAATGGCGATTTGAAAATGCAATTTTTAAAAACTTTCAGTCAAGTTTTTTAATTTTTACATTAATCAATAGTTTTTAAATAACCCTGTTCTCCGAAAAGCAGTACCATATAGTACCATAAGTTGTTGAAGATTTGTTTCGCAAGCTTCTAGACGTTGGCTTTCTCCCAAATCGCCTCGTGCCCTTGGCAGCCATCTAACCGCCACTTAATGATGACATCCACTTAACCCACTGCCGCTCGATTATACTACCCTTAATTAAAATGGAGTAGTACGTCAGTACCTACGCCTTATTTTGAGTTAAAATGCAGAGGTAAATGTAAAAATTGCCTTTTTAAAATCTAGTTTTTTTTTTGCTATTTGTCGTTTAGGTAACTATATTATAAGGTCTATCTTAAACTTGTACGTATTTTTAAAAATACTGTGATAGTTGAAAAACATATAGAAAAAATGAGTTCAAAGTAAGAAAACCCACTACAAAACCAGTTAGTAAAACAATGCTCTGTGTCTCATTTCTTGTGATCAAATAGAATTTAAATTTCAATTCAAGCCCTTGTTTATCAAAATGTCCGTTCAATATAAACAGTAAACATGTTTGTACGGTACCATTATCCGTTTAATCGAGCCAGTTGCGCATCAGCTGCTAAGCCCATGTTGTATAACAGATTATGTTTGCTCCATCGACCGGCAATGCAGTAAGACTTGATGCATACGGGGCGATGAGCGGAACATCGAGATCGCATGGTGTAGCCACGCACATTGGCGGTAGGTATCTCTTTATCCGCCTAACTTTATTAGCACATCATGTAGCTATATACACAATCAAACAGTGAGCACTAAACACAATGAGTGAACTACACCAACAGAGAAAACCTGCACATCAACAGCCCTTTTACTAAATATCATCATTCTCCTGCCCTTATCCCACGCTAAGTGGGGTCGGCACAACATGTTTTCTTCTTCTAATCACTCCTATCATTCGACAACTCTGAACCAACTCCTTTTACATTCATATATCATCTTTCACACAATCAAACCACTTCATCTTCGGCCTTCCTTTACTTGGACACCCATCCACACTCATACTCATAACTCTTTTGGTGACATGGTTTTCATCCCTCCTCATCACGTGTCCATACCATGCTAATCTAGCACTCCTCATCTTTTCAGTAACAGGCGCCACTTTTAGACTTCCCCTAACATACTCATTCCTAATTCTGTCCAACTGTGTCACCCCACACATCCATCTTAACATCCGCATTATAACAGCCTTTTTACTAAATAGTCGAATTGAAATCCAGTACTTGGTGAATTAAGAAAGTACTCACATTAACACGTCGTCTCTCGAACCAGTTAAAATAGGGCAGTGAGTTTCTTATTGTCAGCAAAAACGTAAGTTATTTATTCGGAAAATAAGCCAAAGATACTCTACAAAATAAACAATTCAATGCTATTCTCAACTTTACCGCTCCGCGGCTATGGCTATGACATCCTGGAAAGATGGCTAGCAACGCAGTCACACTATTGTACCCTGATTGAAGACAATCGTCCCTGATTACATTAGAGCTATGTCGCTGAATGGGTAAGTTAGCTGCCTTGATATCGAGTGGCTTGCAAGCAGCAGCCGAGTTTGCAGCTACTCAAGTTGAAGTTCTTGGCACTTGATAAAGGCAACGGGTAGAATACGAATTCAACCACTTGTGAAATTAGCTGGGTATAATAAAGATACACAGCTGCTACAGAATAGCAGTATTTAAAACATGAAACGTCTTGGTCGCATTTTTGGTTTTGTTGCCTCATAGAAGCTCTTAGAAAATTGTTTAAGCGGTTTGTAGAGTGGTTGGGGATAACCACCATGTAAATTTTTTTAGTACTTCAAAATTGTACTTCTCTACATAATTGATCCAAGCTAGGTGAATCTTTTAGAAAACCAATACTTTCATGTTGGTAAATACATTCTTTCTAATATAAAAATGCCACAGTTAAGATTTACAGGGAAACAACTCAGACACTGTTTTGTCTAACCTACATAAAGTTGTCGCGATAAAAGTGTTTTATTTTCAAAATGGAAATGATTGTAGTTTTTGTTTTTTGTGGCCCTAGGAGAGGGTAGCATTTATGAGTCAATTAGGTCACTTGTCATTGGGAGTTTTTGAATAGTAATCGCTTTTGAAACGTTTTTCTTTGTTAATTTATTAGAGAACAAGGTATTAAGTTAACTCTTTCCTAACTATGTTATAAAAGTAGTACCTAGTTTCTTTATATAAACTAACCTATAAACGTTTCAAAGTGAAGCAACAAAGGTGAAAAGGGTCACCGGCAGGTGAAATTTTCTTTACCTACCTCCATTCTCTGACGAGGAAAGTGACAAAAATACCCTAGTACCTAGTAACAAGTACTCGTACTCATACTTTTTACGTCAACCAAACAGCAGTCTTACCAGCAGTGTCATATAGCACAATTTTGCAACGCAAATAGATCAGAACTGAAAAAAAACCTAAAACAACAAAATGAGAGATGTCAATCCAGAGCGGAAGCGGAAAAATATTTTTTTTTTAATTTGTAGTGGGTTAAAACGTTGACATACTCGTCTTTCAGTGAGAAACAGAAGTGGTGAAAAACTATGAGTCGAAAGAAATATACCACAGCGAGGTGGCCACTGGATAGACCCTAGATACCTACTCAGTACCGATTGGTAAAGAATAATAATTGTAGTAAAGCAAATAACACGACTCAATCAGCACTAAGTTAACTTTGTTCGGTACACATCTAGGACAATTTTTAGAAATGTAATGATTTGTTATGACATCACATTTTTCACTAAACACTTACTTTTCATCCATTTTGCGTCACCTGCTTCCGAGGTCACTTAAACGAATACCGCTGACACACTAAGGTTATCACAGCTGGAATGTTTATTCGAATAATGTTAGGCAAAATATTGACTAACTCAAAGGTGACTAATTGCTCAAAATTGTAAGCAGCACAGTTAGTTACACCTAGTTCTTATCACGGATATAGTAATACTGATAAGAGCTGCTCATGACATAGCTATCATTGCTTTAGTAACTATTACAGATCACTGTATCATTGTTGATACTGTTGATAATCGGAATTCCTACTAATACCAGAATTGAGGAGGCTGACAGGGTTATTGAGGAAATAGAATATTGCTATGAGAACGGTGGTGAGGGTAATAAATACTTAGTGAATAACTTAAGAATGTATGTTTTATGTTATGATTAAATCAAGCTGTAATAGCTGTATGAGAATTTGGTTTTTGGAATAGAGTTTTCTGTGGCTTGGAATTGCTACTTTTAACAGATTACGCCACTATTTTTCAGTTAGGCAAGAGGTTACAAGCATCATCACCTCTTTCATCATCTCTATCTTTATTTACCTAAATTTAAAGAGCTTTATTAAGAGTTCATATTTTTATCATATTATTACTAGATTTTCTGTATTACCTAGTAGTCAGGTAGTTTTGTATTCATAATTAAGCAATTCAGAAATCTTCCCTCAAAAAAAGTAAAATTATAGAGAAACTGTAAGTAGGCTGTAGAATTACTTCTAAGTAATTTTATTTCTTCAGAAAACGTATTAGTTTTCTTTAAGAATTTCTCGGTAGATTGTTTCCAATTTCAGTTTTTATAAAAGGCTTTGATGAGACTTACATACTTATTAACTTAACTTATTTACACAAGCTGGCAATAATTAACGTGAATAATTACCATTTTCTAAGAATATTATTTTAAATTGCAAAAAATGCCTTGTCCGATCTTTTGAACACGGGTTGAACAGTTATTGCTATAACGAATTATTTATTTTTGAAAATTTCGAAACCAATTTCACCGATACTAAGTAATAATTTACTTGTGTAGGTATAGAAATACAGGAAAGGCACAATATTAAAAAAATTGGCAAATAGACAAAAGCGGCATCTCAATACAAAGTAGTAAAACGGATAGTTAGGTATTTGAATTTACGAACAATATAAAACAAAGGCATGTAGGACGCTGCTTTGTTGGTACATTTCCAAATGCTTAAAACTGCCATAATATTTTTATACTGCACTGTACAAACATTATTGGCTTAAGCTTTATTTGGGAAACAAAGGTTTTAATGCCTTTTAGTAGGGTTGCCTGATGGGGTTGGCTTCTATGATTATTACAGCTAATTTTCACAATACGCAACCGTTTATGGCTGTTTAACAGTTAAGTACCTACATGAGTGACGTTTTCTGAAAATGAAACCTAGCTAGATCGATTTATCGCCCCCGAAACTTCCTGGAAACTAAATTTTATGAAAATCGTTGGAGCCCTGTCCGAGATTCAAATTATATAATATACAAGAATTGCTCGTTTAAAGGTATAAGATACGCATTACTTACTTACATTGTGGTAACAGAAACAGCTGCTAATTAGTATTAAACAAAAAAGTAATCATTATAAAACTAAATGATTTCGATATGAAACTATAGTTCTAACTAGTTTATACTATAAGTACTAGTTTAATAAATTTTTTAAAAAATTTATAGAATCCAGTTGTTTTATCTAAATGCAAAATGAATTAGAGAATTATTTTTAGTTCGGTTGCAAAAGTGACAAACACGAGAATATCGGATATCTATCACTTTTCGTTTACGAGACGGATGATAAATCAAAGAGTACCAAGGTCGACAAGAGTTCGTTATGAAGAACTCACAAGGTTTTTACGAACTTACTTTTTATGTCCTTAGACGAACGTGCGCAATTCAATGAACGACTAAAATGTGACTGTATTTTTTCACTTAGGGTGGATTCGTCCAAACTATGTAGTTTAAGCACTATTATCCCCAGAATAAATCGTAGATTCAAAGAACTGGCATTTTTATGCCATTGACATTACATTTTTCTGAAAATAGATGTAGGTACCGAAGCTTTATCAAATCTAACCTAAGTAAGTATCAGAACCCTTACAATTTTCAGCAAGAATTCTCCAAAGTCAGTAGGTATAATGAAATAATTCAACCTAGGGGCCTACGGAAAAAGCAATCAGTTCTTGAATGTCAGTCGTTTTACGAATGTGCGCCGGCATCGTTACACCGTCATCAATCACACGTTATCAATTCCACCCACGAAATATTAACCAATTATAATGGAAGCCGCCATCATCGTCGTCAAATATAAAAACGCTTTGAAAATCTGCTGTCTAATAAATCTACGGGTAATAAGCGAGAAGAGACCCAGATTATGATATTGATAAGAGACAACAAGACGCGATCTTTTTATTTCAACAAAAGTCGCACAACTAAGTAATATATAATATCACAGATGTTTTCGTGTTAAACTTTCGGTGCTTTCGTGGAAAGTAACCATTACGGAAAGAGTGTTAAGAAATGGATGAGAAAGGTATGAGACCGTTCAGTTTTGCGCGAAGTTGTTCTACTCGAGAAAATAGCGTGCTTAGACGGGAACCGAGTTCGAGCATATAATAGTAAAGTGAAGGGAAGGATAGAGCTAGTTCAAGGGTTCGTAGGTATATAATTTGATAGAGTGGTTTGGGATGTGTTGTTGTATTTGGATATACGTTACGCTTATGGTAGCACTCACCAATCATGCGGTGGCTGGGGTCGCCTGCGAGCCTGCACGCAGCACGGAGGCTCCTGCTGGTCGCACGGCAGCTGCAGCTGCGGCGGCGGTGGTGGAGGCGGCGTGCAGGCGAGCCGGCGCGCTGCCGCGGCACCCACGTACTCCACGTAGCGCGATGGAGGCGGCGACGCAGCGATGTCCTCGCGGCACTGCGGGCCGCAGCACTTGCGCGCCGGTGGAGGCCTGCACTGCAGCGGGCAGTAGCCGGGCGGAGGCGGGCGATGCGGCGCCGGCGCCGGCGGACGCGGCACGTACCGCTCCACGGGTACGTGCGCGGCCGGGGGCACATAGCGCGGACGGCGCGCGCGCTCCGCCTCTGCGCAGCGGCGCACGCGACGCGGCGACGCGGAGAAGCGGTCCGGCAGCGGCGCGGGCGGCGGCGGGCTGAGCCGCTCCGGCGGCGCCACACTGAACGCGCCCGCCGTGGGGAAGCGCTCGCACGGGGAGCGCGCGTACTCCTCGCCCATGGCGCGCCGTCAGCCCGACCCGCCGCCTGCCGCGCGCCCACCCGACCAGGACCGCACTCGGTCTCACATGCCGCGCGACCGGTCCGACGCTGTCGCTGGCCGCCGCGGCCGGACTCGGATCGCCGAGGCTGCGGCGCGGTGCCGATGTCCGCATTCACTCCGCGAACGCCATGACGCCACCGGATCGATAGCGGCCTCACAGGGCGCCCGACGCGGAGTTTCGTTCTCGACGCATCGCGGAGCCCGGAGCGTTCGTTATCGAGGTCTCGGATCAAGCTCCGAGGCTAGGGCGAGGCGAAAATGCGTCCTCGACCAAGATGGCCGCTTTCATGGTGTTCGCGGACGTCGCGCCTGCGCTAATGCTCTGCGATGTGTTTGTTTTCACTTGGTTGAGATGAAAAACGAATGATGGTTCACCACTGGGAGGATATATCTCCGTCAATATCACAATAAACAGTCACCGATGATCACTTGATGTTGCGCGTCGCGACGGTATCGATGGTAGCGGTCGGCGGCACCTAGCTCGGGGGTGCGAGGGTGCCGTGAGTCGCGGCTGGAGTGCGGAGTGCGCCGGCCCGCGCCGACGTCAGACCGGTGCGCGTATCGACTCCTGGGGCTGCGCGCTCGCCACTGCGCTGCCAGTCCCGCTTCTCTCTTCACGCCGTACAAACACAAACACTCCACTGCGAAACGACCATCACACAGCCTACTTTTATTCTAAGTATGTAGGTATCCTGTTCTTCAAACCTTAAATTGTATAAAATTTTATAGAAAAGCCCCTTATTCCCACTTTCACAGGGATTTTGTTGGTCGTACAACGAATGCCCGTTATCGACATGGCCTGACAATTTACCTTTTAGCGGAATGACCTACACGGTTTACGAGTACCTATGTGTAAAGGACAAAATACAGGTGGACAGAAAATGTCAAGTAGTAGACTTCCGTTCGACCATCTGTATACGCAATTGAGATTGTATGTCTGTTGATCAAATATGTTCCTAAATAATATTTGCTTTTAAGATCAAAACTCGTTAAATTATCTCTTAATAACTCTTAATTTTGGGACATCATTCTGTAACATATTATAGAGGTACTTATATAATTATTTACATGGAACATAACGTTTTGTTCCTAAGGTTACCATCTCTTCTTGTCCATTTAAAGGCGAATACAAGTTATTTATTACGTTAAACATATTACGCAGCATCAGTTTAAAGGAAAAGGCTTTACCGCTCGCTCGTTTCTCCACAAATATTGACCCGTTTTTTCCGACTAGAGTCAGGCTTACGATTTATCTTGTTGTACAATTAATCAGCTTCACTTTCTTGAAGATCTTATTAAACTTGCAAATTATAATCTGGTACACTACATAAACTTTTTTATGTTGCACCTTTAGGAAACATCGTACAAGGAATACAAGTATTATTTTTAAAAACTTAAGCGAGTGGTGATGCCACTTATTCTAGAAAAACTTTTTACGTGTTTTGGATAAAAGACTCCTACTGATATTATAAATGCGAAAGTTTGGGTGGATGGATGTTTGCAACAAAATCACCTGAAACGGCTGAACAGATCGGAATGAAATTTGGTACAAAAATAGATTATAGTTTAGAATAGCATATATGGGCTATAATATAACAAGATACCATGAACGTGAAGCCACGGGCAGAAGGTAGTGATACATAAACCTTAGATACATAACTATTATGAACAAGACATTTTACACGTCAAAAATACGTAAACCAGTCGTAAACTGAACATTTTTCAGGGAAAAGCGAATAGTGTTGACCTTGTGTTTCCAAGAGATTTACTCTTACACCCTGTATGAAAAGATGTTTAAAACAAGCTTTTTATTTTAGCTTTTGCAAGGTGCTTTAGAATAAATTGTTGACAAAATAAGATAGCCTGCCTAAGTTAGCGTTGCCTTTTCGCTACGGCAAAGCATCAGTTAACCTGATATAATTTAAGATGAGATGGCACAAACTATCCTATTTGCATTATAAAAATTGGGTTCATACTTAACCATCTGAATGATTACTGGTGACAACATCGTGTAGGTATGGTGAAATTGTTGTACTTTCAATATACTTACATATATTCATTGTGTACCGACTGTACCGAGCGAGCTCCAATATTCATTTAGAAAATGTATGCAATCTAAGGAAGGGAATTCATCATTGATAGACAACCAATAGCAACCTATTCCCATGGGTTCGGGACCCTTCATAGTCGGGCAGAACTAAATTTGACACAATGCATGCGTTGTAGGTTGTCGTCAAAACTAGCATTTTGTTATCTTCCTGAGAAATGTTAGGTATCTGACCATAGTTCTACTTCACACTTACGTTTAACGGACACTGGCATTATCGTAACTACAAATTTTGTAACAAATAACTTCAGGGGCCTCACAAGCTCTTCGGATAATATCAAAGTAATATAACCCTGATATTCCGTACCATAACATATATTTTTTTTATTGAAGTAGTGTTACTTCAAACTCCGTTTCTTAAACATGATGATTTGTGAAAGCTTGTGGTAAGGTCCCACGAGTCTTGGTATCACTGAAAAAGGCCTTATTATTATTTCACTTCAACTTTTAAACGGGATTCTATTGAAATAATCTGGCAAATAATCATCAACGTAACGCACATTGTTCTCAAAATCATTAACACAACTATTAAACTTTTCACATAACGGTAGGTATGTCTGCTATTTTAACACTAAAACTGCGACATGTACCTTTGAACATTCTCAAAGCTATTCGTATACTGTGACATTTTACTTGTAGGTATAGATTCCCTTTTACTGGCTCTCAATTTACATTGCTCTGTACCTTTGCCCGGTCAGAATCGTCGCTATGAATCTATTACTAGATTGTTTGATTAAAATTCGAGGCAGGTAAATCTACGTTAAAAAATACTCTAGGTTTCTTGGAAGCTTTCTAGTTTCTACACTATACCTACGTATAAACTGGATTTTAGTTTTTAATTCATTGATAAAGTCTTTGAATTGAATACTCTTTAGTCAATGTTTGTGACTCACACGGTATTGTGTTGGCCACTAGCTCATACGATAAATCAAACATCTGAAGAAAATAATTCTCAAACATTACTCGTGACTGCCCACGGTGAAATCTGATTTGCTTTTTATGACCAAGGTAGTCTGAACATAAGATATAGCCATAAATTCTACTGTAATGCTCTACCTCCAGACCAGTAGGTCTACCATGAGTTTTCACAATCTACACACGCTAGTGACTGTATTTAAAAAAATGTATGAAAACTTGCCTACAGCGCCTCTAGCGGATAGTTGGGTACTAAAACCTCACGTAGCTAACTATCCTACGTCACAGCGTACTACAGCGACTGTAGTTTGCGCTCATAATTTGCTTACAATTTGGTACCATGAGTAACAGTTTTGACAAATGTCATAGTAACGTATTATTACTACTGTAGTAACGTCAGCTAATCTAAATGTGACAACTCATAGTAGACCTACAGAAACATAAAAATCAACAAAACGTATACCGACGAGGTTACAGTAGCCGTTAACTGAGCTACACAGAAAATATAACTACCCGTATAAAAATTATTATCAGCACCTTTACACCAGGGCACTGCATAACTTAACAGTTGGTACCGGGAAGGCAATCGCGGTAATATAACGTATTTACCAAAGCCAAAACACATTCGTAAACGTTATGTTACGCTCAGTTCGTATCGTCAAACGTTGCTCAACGTCTCTGAAAAATTTCCTCGGCACCAACTAAACAAAAAACGTACAAAAAAACGTTTGTTTGACAGTATTTGAAGCATTAACACAAGCTCCTTACAAATCATCATGTTTCAGAAACGTCACATTTCAACCTTGAAGTGACACTATTTCAATACAATTTTTATAAGTCATGGTACGAAAAATATAAATTATATTACTTTGATATTGCCCGAAGAGCTTGTAGTAAGGCCCCAAATAAATTGCGCGATACGAAAATGTGCATAACGCAACGTTTACGAATGTGTTTTGGCTTTGGTAAATACGTTAAAAATTACCGCGATTCCCTCCAAGAACTCAAAACGTTCACCCAGTGCACCAACATATACCAACATATAACCTATACGGGCCTATACACACTCAAGTGTATGGCAGAAAGAAGTGTTTAAACTCATCTTTAGGTATGCAATAACTGTATTTGTGTTACTCTTAGATCCGTTATAACTTATAACAAAATATACTTATTGAAGCACTTTACCTAGCTTGCTGTGCCCGAAATCACTATCAAACCCTCTTTCCGATAGTCAGATCTATTTCTTATAAACCGTTTACTAAATCTTTAAAACCGTTTTCGAAAAACGAAAATATTAACATTGAATGTTCATATACTTTGAATATCAAATTTTGGACTCTTATTGGAGATGTGGACTCAGCCAGGTACCTATGTTGACGACTGAACATGTAAAATTTCACGGTCCTATTACCGAAGGTTTCAGATAAAGCCCTGTTTTCTACCAAATTGTCTGATCATTTACGGGGAATCCGAATACAGTAAAGCTTTGAAGGATTCTACTAAATCAAAAGCGTATTTTATTAGACCTTACAGCTTTGAAGTCTATAGCTTATGGGTGTGGTGAAATGGTAAATAGAAACTTAACCACGGATTCAGCTCTATGATCTATGGTCAACTTAGGCTGCATCGATAATCTGGCAATCGACTGATAAGAAGTTCTAAGTTTTTTTAAGCTGAATAGTTTGTGATAAACCTTCTGATCTCAAAAGGATAAACTTAAGACTTTAACGTTTTGTGGATAATTGAAGTTTCTCTGTTTTAGCAGCCAAGTTTATCGCTCTCAGCGCTCTTTTAAGTATTTACTTATATAAAATTTGAATGAGAAAACTTTTCGTGAAAGACTTATCGAATGAGCTAGTTACCTAGTTCCTCGCCTACTAAATAAACTACCTGCCTAATATACACGATACTTACCTATCATCTATATATATCAAAATGAATTGCTGTTCGTTAGTCTCGCTAAAACTCGAGAAAGGCTGGACTGATTTAGGTAATTTTGGTTTTAAAATATTCGTTCGAGTTCAGGAAAGGTTTAAATGGTGAGAAAATAAAAAAATTGCGAAGAATAGTAGGTGATACGAAGTTCACCGGGTCAGCTAGTCTTCTTCTCTTATCTCTTATATATAAAAATTAATTGCTGTTCGTTAGTCTCGCTAAAACTCGAGAACGGCCGAACGGATTTATCTTATCTAGGTCTTGAAATGTTCGTGGAGGTCTAGAGAAGGTTTAAAAGGTAAGAAAAATTCAAATAACTGCCGGGAAAACCCTGAAAATAGCCCTTTTCTATTTAACATACAAACGTTTTCTAAATAAATACGAAGTCTGCCGGGTCAGCTAGTTAAGAAATAAATATGTATTTTAAATTAAAAGTGTACCTAGGTACTCTTTAGGTGAGTTCAGAAAAAAACATCGACAATAGGTAATAATTTATTTTTTAACAAATCAAGGCTTTTTTTTAAATTATATTCTATTAGGTTACATGCTGACCCGTGTTTTTTTGATGATCATCGTCAATGTATTTATTTGAGCGGACAGTATAAATGCAGGTAAGTGCTAACTCCTGGAAATCTTAAAACTCGTTGATTGATTTTGTTGAATTGTTTTATTCGACAATTCGGTGTTCTGTAGAATAAAATATCTTTGCCACAAATTGAATAAAAAAAGAAAAAGAACGAATCTGATTGAACGCATCCACATTCCACAATTTGATTTTAAAAGCAAACGTTCCCATAAAGCAAACGGCTAACAACCGTTCGCCATAATTCGTGCGTGGTAATCGCAATTTGTTCATGCTTTCGCTTCGTAGGTAAATGTACCAGTTTTACCGTGCCCTATATTTATGTAAAACCACTGCTACGTAACGAATAGTTAAGTACTTATAATTTTATTATATCTAAAGTAGATCTAAAAATTTTAAATTGGCAATTATCAATGGGATGTTGACATTGTGCCCTACATTTTGTGTGAACTCTTGATACGCCTTAGCTATAAATTAAAGGTTCTATAGCATGTGCCAAGAGTAATGTTTCTGCCTCTGACTACCCCCGTTTGTATATCCCCAATTATCTAAGCCGCGGCATGTTTTTTTTTAATTGTACAGAATGTATTGAATGATGTAGAGCATGTATTGTCCCAAATGGTTTGCGAATAAAAATAACGTAAACCTCTTTAAACCAGAACGATAATTCAGCATTACCAGCTACTGTTGCTAACGAACAGGTCAGACGTCCAGACTATTAGATAAAGTTAATGAACGTAGGCGCTTCGTATAACGAGGTGACACGTTGCGCCATGATTTTAACATGATTTAAATCCATAAGTTAATTACAACTCGTAAGTAAATTCAAAAAGCGCTCGTTGCAACTTGCCTGGTCTTTTTGAGTTAAGCAACGTTCGGCCCTGACATCATTGACCTCAAGTTTCTCTTCTTTAAATTGTCGTCTCTAGTATCTCTAGTACTCTAATAGTCTCTCTCTATAAATTTAGGAAGGTACTTCTTTGGTAAATATCTCTTATCTACGATGATATTTAGTCTTATTCTGACGGTCTTTTACTTACGGCGCGTCGGTCGTGCGTAGATATCATTAGGTATAGAAATTGTACGTGCGTTCAGCAACGCACTGAATAATTCTCTTACACGGGTTTATTATTCTATGCCTTACAATTTAAGTGCCAGTTCTTTTCAGACTTGGTTAGTACTCAAAGAACAAATTTGTCTCGGTCCTAGTGCTTTTTTATGATCCTTCTCATTAATATAAAGCCTTAGTATGATTTAGGATTAATGAAATACAAAGGAATAACAACTGGCTTCCAATCTATAAGAGTAACGATCGTGACGTCCTATATTCTTTGCCTCCCTGACGTTTACTAGTGTCTGGGAGTCCTTAGCGCACCCAATTAGCTGTAATAGGGTTGTTTGACATAACGAATGCAGACACCTGTCAACTGACATAGTACGTACCTAAAGGAATTGAGCGAATAATCTTATTAGTAAGCTCTTTATGGCCTTAGTTAATGGACATGCAGCATTATACGAGTATTATGGTAGAGTTTATCCATTTCACGTAGTCCTGTGCGATATTTATGACATTAAAAAATCCTGAATTCATGAAATAGAATTACCTACTCTTTAGGCACCTTATTTAACCGCATAATAGCCGCATGTACTCGAATCAGGTATTATGTATAATATAGCATTGGATTAGAAAAAGGTATCCTCATTTTAGGTAAAATACATCGATTGGAGAAAAAAAACCAATGTGCTATATTATTTTTGTATAAAAAGTATTTGCTATTGCTATTGTGGTACATAATAGAAGCCACAAATTTTAATAACCTAAAAAATGTTCCTATATACCTAAGTCGAAAATTTAAAACCAATAGAACTGAACGATGATACTGAATAAGGATCATACCAATAAAAATACCATTTCATACAAAACAATAATAATTTATTACCAATCATCTTTTTACACGGCGACACTTTCAGTCTCAAAATCTTACGAGCATATTAAAAGCACTTATTTACAAAACTGGGTTTAATCTAACCTATCTAAACTATCTGTAGTTATTCGAATAGCTAGGGGTAGCAGGATATGATGGCTTGGTGTACTCGACTTCTTGCTTCACGGCTGGACAGTCTTCCCATAGCCACCAAACAGTAATGAGAACCTCCAAATTTATAAGAAGTAACGCAACAATAGGAATGGATAGTTTGCTTATCAACGCTTTAATACCCCCCTTCGCAACAAGAAGCGGTTTCAGAATCCCATCTATCAACAGATCTTTTATACCGGTGAGTTCTAGACCTTTCCCTGAGCCAAGGAGTGACAGCACTAATCCAGCTAAGCCGTTCAACTTTCCTGCCATTTTGCCTGTCACTGGTTTGATGAGTTCCGTAAGGTCTGGCTTAAGGAGGAACTTAGTTGCTGGATCTGAGTGGACGGCGGGAGGTGAGTATGGTGCGGCTGGTGGAGTATATGAAGGTGATTGCGCAGGAGGATTGTAGCTTGATGATGATGAACTGTATCCATACGAAGGCGATTGAGGATAAGTCTGTGAATGTGAGTATTCGTAACCAGTTTTCACCGCTCGAACTGAATCTTCTTCTTGGTGCAGGTTATTTACATCTGTGAGGTCGTTTGTGGTTTGTTCTTCGTGTTTTTGCGGTGCTTGCGGAAGGTTAGGGTTTGTGTGGACTATCTTCTGCATGGTATCTTGAGGCACCATCCTCTCTTGTCCTACCATACTTCTTTGTGAATCTTGATACATCATACGTTCTTGAGATATTATATTTCCCTGGGGCGTCAATTTTTCCTGATGCTGTGTACTCTGCTTTATTTGCTCTGGAGGCAACATACGCTCTTGATGTAGCGTACTCTCCTGTGGCATCATGCGCTCCTGGTAGTAAAACTCTTCTGGATTACGTTCCAGCGGCATCAAATGTTCTTGTGGTAACATGATTCCTTGTTGTATAGTTCCACTGGCAGGGTGAAACTGCGCTTGAATAAATGGCTGTGCACCCATCGACCGCATCTCATAATTTGAAGGAGTGAGAAACATCACGGGCTCCCCTGTCCCACAAAAAGTCAACTGAACTGAAAACAAATTCAGCAGGACCGCGAGAAATATGTGAGCTCGATCCATGACGACAGTGCACAAACTGTAAAATCTCACACGTGTGATATTTATAAAGTTATCGAATCACAGTGCAACCTGGCATTTTTACTAGTTCGGCTTAAAATATCTGGGTCGCGCTTCTAAACCGCACTGTCCTACATTCTCGTATGTTAGTAAACATTAAACTGTCAGCTAATATCGATTCCGGAACTACACTCGAGCGTCATGCACTCTGCAACTTTATCTCCAGCTAAAATGGTCAACATACTTTTAGCGAACAAATTGTCCTCTTCGATATCTTCGATTAGTGAGAAAGTAGCCGCCACCCCTAAGTTGCTGCTCCACCCGCCTTCAGTTGCCCTCTGTATGACGCACGCTAGCCTCGGCGAACAGTCCATGATAAATCTCGATTTATAACCTTTCTTCCTTTTCTTCTTAAAATACTTCATCATCTTTGTTATCACTGGCCATAAGAGGAATGCTTTCAAACCCAATTTTACAAGTAATACAAACGCGATAGGCATGAATAAAAGTTTACCCGCTAGCACTTTTAGAACCAGAATGACTGCTGCAGATATCATGATCTTGGCAGCGCTGCCGACAACATTAGCGAACGCTGATAGAGAGTCCGACTTTGGGCATGACACGTAATTATCGGAATCCGAGAAGGATTTTCGAATAGGCGAGAAGTAGTTCGATGCACTGGTGAACATATCCAGAAATGGTGGTGAGTGCGGCGGAGACACTGTGCTCAGTGACTGTTCTTGAGCACTGGTCTTCAACGCCGCTAAAAATATAGCGAGAGCCACGAACATAGTACACGAACTGTTCCAGTTAAAATAATTCATTTCATTTAATACCTCGCCCATGAAATTTAAATTTCAAGTTTAGAATACGCAAGATCAAATAATTATCTCCGTGTAATTAAGAACAACGGTACAAGGGTCAGGTCATTTAATTTTGAGAGTCAGACCTTTCGAATGAAAGTATTGTTATATTTAAAATCGATGTTACGGTGCTACCATTCAAATAGCAGTAGGTAGGTACATAAAGTTGTGCTTAGGTTTATTTACAGTGGAAACCATATTCTATAGGTATTTACCTAAGAAACTAATTACATTTTCACAAACTACTTTTCAATGAATTTTGTCTAAGTAGAATTATGAACATAGGTACTTGAGTAGGTTAAAATAAGTACTACAAATTACTTAAAAATTCCTATACTTAGTTAAAAATTTAAAAAAAATACTATTATAAATGTTGTGTTCGAATTTCAAAACACATTTTATTTGTATGTTGGTACAAGTAGAAAAATAGGTTCAAACTTTTTATGTACTCTACCTTATTAGTAGGATGTTTGGAAGTTGTAGGTATAGCCACAAACGAAACAATCAAATAAAGGCGGGAACTGGTTTTTTTTTTAATTAAATTTTTTGACGCTGTTTATTTCTTCAATTACCGTACAACAAGTATTTAAAATTAACAACCTCATAATATAACTGCCTAAAATGAGAAATGCTCACAGAAAAACTTGGGAAAGCTTCAACAGCAGTAAATCTCTTACGAATATTATTCCACCTTGGTGTTCCTCAGGTGAGTCAACTAAAATTATATTTTTGTTACTAGGTACTTTCATTATTAAAATTCAATATAGGTAGAGCTAGTAAACAACAACAATAGTTAAATCTTCACTACACAGTATAAACAACCGCCGCGTCTGACTGTCTGTCTGTTCGCGATTAACTCAAAAACTACTGCACCGATTTTCATGCTATTTTCACCAATACATGAAGTGGTTCTCGAGGAAGTGTTTAGTATATAATTTGTCAAGTTTTTAAGTCCCGATAACTGACATCCACGTGGGAGAAGCCGCGGGCATCAGCCAGTATATAAAACAAAGTCGGATTTAATCGAACACTTAATAACTCTACAATGGCTGGACCGATTTTCATGGTTTTTTATTTGTTGTATTTGTCCTTTTCCTGAATAGCAGAATAACTATTAAAAACATTGCAATTAGTAAATTGCACCCGTATGAAGCCGGGGCAGGTCGCTAGTTTAGTACCTACTTATAAAAATAGTAATTAGTACTTACTTATATGAAAATGTTAAAATAGGTGTACTTAAAGAGAAAAAAACGATAGTCATACATAGTGTTAAGTACTTACTAGTTTTTGCGAACCAGTGTCGTAAAAGATATAAAATGCTTCTCAGAGACTCATTTCGCGTAGATTCCTACCAAATTTTTTTTCAACGACGATTATTTATAGTCAACCATTTTATCAACTAAGCATAATTCCTATGCTTTCGTGTAGCACTAACTTACGCGTGACCTTGTTGACTTGTCTAGAAGCTTTGAGGCTAAATACCTACGAAAGGACGAAAGAAATAAGTGAAGCTATTCTAGGTGGATGAATTTATGCATAGAATTTAAGCCAATTTGCGTTATAACTAAAATGGTATTTCACACCTACGTAAATACCTACTTAATAAATTCAAATAAGTTTGGTACCTATGCCATAACGGGTCATGAACTCTTGAATTAAATGTAGATGAATTTACATAAGGAGTCATTTTCCCCACCTGAATATGAGGTGTTGGTCAAATATCGGTTTAATATATGCCGTTTTGACATTTAGTCGGTCAGGTAGATGGGTGGCTTGCCTCAAATATAGGTAGAACACGCTTAGGTACTTACTTAGATATTTATATAACATTCTCGAGCTGAATTATTTTAATAAATACTTAGGTCTATGGTATAATGTCGAAATCATACAAATGTCAGTAAATAAGATACTTAATTAAAAAAATATTATACATAATGTAAGTACCTAGGCACTCGTATTTTAGCATAAGTGGCGCCATCTACTTGCAACGAGACAATGCTACACGAATCACCTTTAAAAAAAAAAAGAAAAATCTACACACTATGAAAAATGGTTCGAAATTTGAATTCGTTTGAGTTTCAAACTTACTATTCTACCATAGACAACTTTTTTTAGCTCCAGACTTTTGATAGACGGAGAAAGGTTGCATACCACAATGTAAATTGCTTGTACCTACTTAATTTGCAATCAAGCAAGGCTAACATAAACTGCATGTCTCACAAAAACATCGCAAGTGATTTCTAAGCGTCCGTATGGTCAGCACTTAACTGACTAACTAACTGACCTGTTTACGTTTCCATTAATTATACAACTAACCGAGAATACTTAACTACAGTTTCAGCTGGAAGCTGAAGTTGTGAGCTTAGCAATTTATCAAAGGAGGAAGGTAAAGGGGATTGGCATAATGAGATGACTCTATTGTAGAGGATGCTATTTACTGAATCTAAATAATATCTACGCGCACTGACGTTTTCTGAAAAAACACAAATCTAACATGAAGCTAAATAGAGTGCTTTTGTACTACGTGGTAAAGGCCAGGGGACTAACGAAAAATGTATTGAAGTACCTAGTGTTATATCAAGCTTGAAATGTGACGTTCTTAAAACATGATTGTTAGTAGGTAAGAGCTTTAGGAAAGGCCCCAGGCGTCTGAAATATCTGTCATTTAGCTAGACTCGAGTAGATTACTCACGACTAAACGGGCCGGACCTGGATGACGCTAGCAGCAGACCGTGGACAATGGCATGTGCAAAGAGAGGCCTATACCTACCCAGCAATGGGTGAAGTCGGGTTGCGGATTATGATGATGATGAAACAGATCTTAATTAAATTTGGCAAAGATACAGATTGTATACCTACAAAAAAATTCAATACTGGCAAAGTCGCGAACAACAGCTAGTAAATACAAAGTAACTTATTTGCTGAAAATAACCACTTCAAGAGGCGCTGTAACTGGCTGAGCAATGGATACCAGTGCCTTTTAAATAACATAAAACCAGCCAGATTATTAAATAAACCCAAGCTACGAGCATAAAACTATCCATTCAGACCAAGCTCACCTAGGTGACTTCAACTAGGCCACGAACTGTAAACTCAATTTAGATTTACGGATTCAACTAGAATGCTAACTTAATGATTCAAACGCGATTCATTTAAAAACTTTTAGGCCTTGCATTCCGTTAATAACAGCTCAAAGGTAAATGGCTCATTCTAGAAATGGGAGCTCCAAATGAGTCGAAATAGTCGAAACGTGGTCGGGGCGCTCAGAACATTTAGGAACAATGAATGAAAACAAAAAGTATATTCTTGAAGCGAGAATAATGAAATCATATTTTTACACAAAAAAACATGGAATCCTAGTTCGGAAGTTTAAAATTGATAATCTTTGAGCATGGAGTGCACTTAAGGAACTTCTGAGGCGTACTCTAGTCTTTCCTAATTTCGAATCAATGGATTCGAAATAATTTAAATCGGTAGAGCCATATTCAATTTTGAACAAACAAAAATTACAAGGTGTTTGTGGAAAAAGGTATTTACACCTATTTTTAAATACTTAGTTCTTCTAATCGAGTAACTAGTCCCTCAAATGCTCTTTTCATACACTTGGGTAAATAAATAGATACCCACTACCTACATATATTGCTCGTCTAATGAAAAAAATATGCAAAGATCATCAGTATCTCGAACTGCGAGTGTGGCAAAAGACGGATTGACACACAAATCTATGACCCGACCTTCTAACGCTTCCATAAATCACAGAACATGCGGAAATGAGGCAGCTACACTGCACAAGCTGCAATAATAATATTATAATCTAGCAGACCGACCCAAAAACAGATTTGGCGCGTCTGAATCAGCTTGCATAATGCAATTGGAGCGTGCTATGCTACCAGCTACCACCTGCCATGCCGTGAATAATGGCTCTCGACCGCTGCACAAATACCAAACGAACTCTATTAACCGACTAATTATGATCAGCCTCATTTTAAATGTCCGTTTCGACGATTACTAGGCCTATTATATTTTGGAAAATAGACCAATCTTTCGGAATCATTCTCTATGAACCAATGAATGAACTATCAAAATCGATGGAGATCAATTGATGGAGACACTCGTATCGTGCTAGAACACATATGTTTAAAAAAAACCAGTAGAATTATGATAACGTTCTCTTTTTTGAAGTCGGTGGTATCTAACTTTTCTACTTTATTCACTAAAATCTGCGAAGGTTATATTAAATACACCCGTATATTATAAAGGGAGAGATGATCTCTTGTACGTTTTCCTGTAGCTATAAATAACCAGGTAACAAATTACTCTGCCCTATCTCAAATTGTCGCCCTGTATTCAATATGCCGTACATTTTATTACGGCTCGTCTTGCGAGAGCTGTCTCATACATCTGCGGTGTTCGCTATACTAACTTTATCTCTTCCATAAAACTTAGAACTATCAAAATTCTTACTTCTATGAACTCTACGCTCAGTTGTTTGTAATTTCAGATGATCATTTAGTTAATGGCCGTTAAAGTAAAACGACGGTAGGTAGAGAGATAGATAGTAATCTCAAAATATCTGAGTTAACCGGATTATACAGTTCAAACCCTGTATTACCTATTGTATTAATTATAATTGCTTTAATTTGTTTCCCCATTAAATGTATTGGACATAAATTGTAACAAAACAGATTTCATAATCACCTAGCAGTCTAGTAGGTATTAACAAAAGCAATCATCATTTATCATAACATGCTGTGGTTTCAGAGCTTTGTTTGTTATGAAAATGAAACTTTTTCTGGGTAATTTAGGTCATTCCTATTTTCATGCAAAATAATTATCTAGGCACCTCTACCACGGAATATGAGCAAGTAAGTACTAACTATGCCTACGTCAGCATTTCAAGCTGTTTCATTAAAGTAACAGGAAATAGTGAATTTTTCCGTACTGCCAAGTGCATTATTAGATGTGTTGCTTTAAATCAGGGGTAGTCAAGATCGGGGGTACTTTAATGTCGGCTAAAGGGATCAACTATGCTTGCCTTCTATATACCTAGGTTGCCTACTCATAAAGAAATAAGAAAATTCGAAATCTGATAAACATAACATCTGCATACTTTTCATACGACGGCACATAACCGATGACTGGTGTTCGTCAGTTAGCCGATTGCAATGTTTTAATTTTATAATTTTTGAAAAAGCAGACTTACACAAATTATAGGTACTTCTACCAGTAGGGATAACCGAGTAGAAATAAGAAATTTTCTGTGCGCCTATCCCTACCGGTAGAAATAGATCTACACAAAGGTGCACTTATCCCTGCCAGTAGGGATAGCTTGGTAGAGATAAGTGTACCAGCCGACTTTTTGGGGCCGATCGACTCAAAAATCTTTCGACTGTTTGAGCATCCCTGCTTTAAAGGAATATTTTTTCGCGGAGCATAAGTCCTTAACCACGTTGCACGGTAATTCAAATGAGTTGTGCAGTAGGTACCTAGGTAGGAAATCTTTTAAGGGTTGTGTCGGAGCGTGTCCGAATAACCAACATTACCCTACAGCCCCCGGTTTTACATCATTAATTAGTGCAATCTCGTTACACGCTAGCAAATTACACAACTCAGGTAGCCGTCCATTTACTCTGTTCCATAAAAATAATGATTTATAGAATCGAATTTCACATTAAAATATATAATCATAACTTTTGGCGAACATTTCACACAATGCCATCTAGCCCCAAACTAAGCAAAGCTTGAACTATAAGAACCAACCAGATAGCTAATAGATTTACTATATTATTATACTTTTTTTTGTAAATAGTAATAAGTACATCATAGAATACATAATAAAACCCATACACAAAACATACTTCTGCGTTGATCAAACAAAGGTTTGTCTTGGATGGGGATCGAACCTGCAATCTACAGCGCAGAAGGCAGAGCTTACCAACTGTACTGCAATACTAAGCAATAATTCTTTTAGGTATGTCGTAAACTTAATTTTATAAACGCAATGGAATTTTAGAAACTAAAATCTATACAGGATTTTTTTCGTCTTTGAGTGCGGTGAGTGTATTATCTATTCTGTAGCTATGCTACGTATGCCTATGAAATAGTTACCTACAATGAGTATTTATTCATAAACAATTGGTTTCCTGAGTTCCTAGTTTATTTGAATCGCTTGTATTCTGGTTTGTTTCCAACGCGCGACGTCACTTAGCGCTGTAACACTTGTCGCATCACTGTTGAGTTTCATTTCTATACGCTTGGTTTTTTCTCACAGGAAAAGTTTCCCGGAGAAAACTCGTGCCGAAGTGCGAAATACAATCCTCATATCCGTTGCGTGAAAACATCTGGGAATACCTTCACGATGCCGACGGTGGAAACTTCAACAGCGCTGGTAAAAGGCGAAGGAAAGTGTGCAAACAACGGAAGGAGAAGAGAGGGAAAACAAAGATAGTTGGAATAATATTTTTACTGCTGATCGCTGGGACAGGTTGTTTTTTGTTTCAGGCAAAAGTCTTATTCTATTTCACGAAGTCCGGTGAATTATTCGATTTTGAATCTTATATCAATATCAATACATGTCATCGCACAGAGCTTCGTGAGATGCTGACTTTTGCTGATAACTAGAAAGTAAAAAGCCAAAGAACTTCTAGATTAGAACGACAAGAATCCAATCTACAGCATTCGTAATTGAAAAAGATATCAGAAAAGCCTCCTTAGCTGAACTTTAATTTCTTCTTAATTATTTTCAGCCTATCTCTGGGGGCTTAACGCTACACCAAGCACTTGCAATTTGATGGAAATTATAAGAACGAAATCATTATCATCTGGTAAGTACAAGTGAGACTTTTAGGTTTCAGTCAGGCTGAAAATTACATTACTCGTAATATTACAAATACTAGGTGACATTTTTCAAGCTAGGGTGCTGTAATTTTGCTTAGGTATAATTTATTTAGAAGACACACACAACTGCCAGCTACAAGTTTAGTAGACATCTAGTATCATCATAATTATTATAAAAATGATACATGCGGAAGAAAATACAAGTAACGTAATACCTATTAGCATTACCTTCAAATTAAGTCCTGTCCATTCAAAAGTTGTCTGGAAGAGATTTCTTTTAGCAATAAGGTCATCCATTGTATTAAGCATGTTTTTTTCTGGTGCTTAGATATCTGGTTTCCTCACGATGTTTTCCTTCACCGTTTAAGAGCGCTGGCATTGCGCACATAAATTTTTCGAATGGAAAAACTCAGAAGGTCGTGAGGCAGGGTTGCTACCACTACACCACCAGCGCTCTATATATCTATATTTATATCAATAATTATATCTGGATTTAATTTTAATTATCTTTAATCTTTTAATTTTTGGATTTATCTTTAATCTGGATACCTAGCTACAATCTATCTTACATAATACCTATGCAAAAAGCGCTCTCATAATAACTAATCTACTAGAATCCCCAACATAATGAAGAACTGAAAAAGCCCGTCTAACTTTGCCCAGCCGTATTTTACGAAAAACATGAAACTTATTTTCTAGAGCCTCATCCACGTAGAAAGCTTATTAAAGAGTCAGGGCGCGGCATCCACAATTATGAGCGAAAATGTGTGGTACCTTACACCTTAATAAAAAATGACACAGTCACAGTCACATACAGCTCTGACCCCACATTATTATTCTTGGGATATCAGAAAATACGATTACCTACCATTGTACCAAAACCCGGAAGATAATACCTATTTATCAAAAAATTCTCCCGCCGCGGGAACGAACCCGCACTTATCGCGTCTCAACTAGCACCCGCGTGACACGCTACCAATGTCATCCATCACGCATCAAAAAATACTCAGGTACTTAATCGTTGGTAATCTGCTTTCTAAGCAAACTTTCCTAAAGTCTAACTTTCTGCTATTATTCTAGTACACTGGAAACCAACAGTGAGTGAAGAATGCTGTCATAAAATGAGATATTTGGCGTTGGAACTTTCTAGAGCCGAACAAAATCTCAGGTAAACAAAAAATATGATCAAGTCAAAACTGTAGAGCTTTTCAACAATAGTCGTTTAAGTTGTCGTAAAGCTTTTACTACATGAAGCAGCACTTTGTAGGTAATTAGGTCTTATGCATAATTATTATATAGTAGGTAACAAATAACTATTATTTATTGCAAAAATGAAAAAACCCGACTAAAAGTAGGTAGGTACCTGTTCCTCACGGTCGCCATAATATTTTTTTTTACATTTTGTAATTCAGACAGATATCTGCTTATATACCCACTACTAGGCTCCGCGCACGGCTCTGCTTGCGTGGTACCTACCCGGATTTATCAGTAGCCTATGTGTTATTCTAGGTCATACTTAAACTAGATGATGATGATGATGACTTAAACTACGCGTAGGTATTCTAAGTTACATCCAAATCCGTTCAACATTTTCAGCATGATTGAGTAACAAACATCCATACATCCATCCGTTCAAACTTTCGCATTTATAATAGGTATTAGTAGGATTCCTTATCACAGGCTACATCTTTACTTACCTAAAATTGTATCCAAATCTGTCCACCCATTTTTGTGTGATTGAGCTACTAATAATCAAGACGTCAGCTGAATTTTACATTTTTATGCCTTAGTACCTGGATGACCGAGCTTTGCTGAGTTTATTTTTTTGGTAAATAGTGTTTTTTGGAAAATTAAACCTAGCTAGATCGATTTATCGCCCTCGAAACCTCGTGCAACAAAATTACATGAAAATCGTTGGAGCCGTTTCCGAGATTCAGATTATATTCTACATACCTACATAATAATATACAAGAATTGCTCGTTTAAAGGTTTCAGTTTAAGATAGCCCTTCCTTTTAGTAAAATACTAGGTACCTACATCTTTGTCACATGTTTTGCCAGCGGTTATACAACTTAATTTGTCACCTAAGTAACCTACGTATAGGTACGTACTTACCTAACCTACGCAACGTGCGAACATTATTAAGACATGAGCCCTAGAACTTTTACAAAGAATGATTGTTTTTTGAATTTTTTTGTGAAGTGCTTTTAATTTGTTTTTGTTGTTTAACCGCCATGTTCTAACTAGCTAAGCGAATAAGCTAGTAAGTAAATAAAGTTTAAAAAAAAAACATTTACATTAGAAAAACATCACTAAGTACCTCCGATAACTAGTAGAAAATATAATATAACGTTGCATTGTTAACTCTCCAGTAACACGTTTAATCGATTCAGCATTTATTTCATCATGATAACAAAAATACTTTTTTTACTTGCCTTGCAAACAAATTGTGATATTTCGAAATATTCATATTCGCTGCCGGCTTTATTTTAACCTTGCTCTTAATGATCAGATTGGCCTACATACTTTTGTCATCCTTTTATTGGACGCTAGTGAAATGTCCACAACTTCGTTTGAAATATGAAAACATCGTATTAGGAGTACCTAGGTATCTACCTACATGAGCATTTATACTTACGGTCTTACGGTTTACAGGCTATGTATTTTTTTTGTCATCCAGGTACTAAAAATAAACCTATCTGTACCCAAAGATATAAATCGTAGATATGCCCGGACGCCAAAAACTGTGGCACTATTTTTACTTGTGTTTGTTAACAAAATGCCGATGCAAGCACACTAATGATTATTAAAAAATGAAACAAACAGTTATTTCACCATTTATTGTGCAATAATATTGCACGATCTTTCGTAAAAAAATATAATTATTCCTTTTGTACCCTGAAATTTAAAAAATTTGGTGTGCCAAATGAGCGAGCTATCTCATTTCGTGTGGCAACAAAACGGCGCTGTCTCAGTACCGTACGGGCATATCTCCGATTTAAATCTTTGCCTGTAGGTACCCACCTATGCTACTCCAGATCACAGGCTATATCTATTCTAAGTTTTAACCAAATCAGTTCAGCCGTTTATGTGTGACTGAGTCGCAATCATATTTATCTAACACATCTATGCATCTATCTAGTTAACATCAAGGTATAAAACAGGTATTCTACATGTTCCATCAAAGTGTTTTCATTTAGTGTTTAGACCTAAAACAATTTGTGAGAATAAATGTAGTTATCATACATTTACAAAACTTTTCAAAAACTCAAAAATTAAGACTCTTTTATACGTTTTGTTATAAGCATGTAGAGAACATAGGTATTTGTAGCTTATTTGTGGATGTAAACGAGGGGTAAACTCCCAAACATTTAAATAAGAACATAAACTTTGATAAAAAGTACCTACGGTATATTAGTAGGTAAATAAGTACCTAGGTTACACATTTATTTGTCTAGTACTGATCGTGGTAGTGTAGTACGAGTACCTATACCTACATATTATGTACCTATAGTAGGTAAAAGGCTGAGTGAATGTTTTATATGGTAAGTAGGTAGATACTAAAACCTTTCTCTATAAACGCTCTACCGCCATGGCTGCCGTTTAAATGTTTTATGAACTATAAAAAGTTTTCAGCTCAAAAACTTTGATCACCTCATAAGTCTTCGAAACCAGCACCATCAAACCTGACTGTCAGGTCCCTCCAGGTTTTATGCTGCGGAGACCATAAATTTACCAGCGTAGTTGTACCTATTTGCTATGACATTATAAAATGAGTTTTTTTTATACAATCGAGCCGACAAGCATTCGCCACCTGGCCCCCATTCAATAAACATTACAAGTCTACAAATTTGTAAAAAAGTGACAATGTTTTCGAATTTTATGACAAGTGCTGTTCAATAAAACCTACAAATATGTAGAATTGTAAGAAAATTTCACAATTTTGTAAATTTTCCTCCTGTAAATCGTATTTTTTTATTAAACAGAAACTTGTAGAATTGTAGCCGCTTACAATTAATTGTATTTTACAATTTGTAATGTTTATTGAATAGAGGCCTGATGGTAGGGCGCTTGCAATACCCGAGGTATTGCACGCGTGTCGATGACGACCGTAGAAGTAGATATTTTGTCTATTCATTATTCCACTCCTAAAAATCAAACTCATTATTTTTCAAGAGCTTACTGTGGCAATTTATGGTGGTGTATAAATGATCAAAATGTAACAAACGATCATATATAACCTTCAACAGATTACACAATAAATTGTTTCATAATTACAGGAACACGCTTCGACTGCGCCGTGTGACGCGAATCCGCCCGGGTACGACATTTAATTAAGCCGTATTTAAATTATATTTCAATAATTTCGCCGAATTCAGAGTTTTATTGACGAAGCTGTTACACTCAAGTATTTACTGGCCCTAAGTCAACGATATATTTATAAGACTACGAAGATTCATAATTAATTCAATTTTACACAAAATTATTTGGACTAGCCTCAGAGTTCCGTTTTTTTCTGCGCTGTAGGTTGTGGGTTTGATCCCCACCCAGAGCAAACATTTGTATGGTAATAAACGCAGATGTTTGTTCTGTGTCTGGGTGTTATTATGTATTATAATAACGTACCTACACCTACCTACATATTTATTTACATAAAAAGTATATTGTAATAGTCAAAGAAATCAGTCTTTCCGTTTAAGATTGATATGTAACAGATACACACGGGCTTTAGCTTTGGAAACACCTTTTTAAAGCCGTCAAAAATACGTTACACGAGTACAAAGTAAGATCGAACTAACCATTCGGCGTTCAGAATAGGTTGACTTTTTTCTACTTTAGTTACAGAATCAAATGCAGACAGCCGGTACATTGAGTATGCGGTTGCTTCAAAAGGTATTGATACCTTGGAATGGGGCAGTCGCGTCGCGTTGTGGGGCATAGTCCCGCTGTGGAAGGCGGCGCCACCACCCGACACTGTCCTGTCTCTGCTATCACCCACACCTGCAGATTGCTGGCCTTTTAGGTGGGCAATTATTGTAAATGCTGACAGTACCTAGTGAGCGAAGCAATCTGATAAAATACGTTTGAAAGAACTATTGCGCGGATATATTGAGCGCAGCGAGCCACCAAGTGATAAACTATTATGCCTTGAAATATTTTATACACTGGTTATTAAGAGTATAATGCAAAAAAACGGCTCAACTAACCATTACTAAATACATTTTTAACAAATGTATAGAAAATAATAGTTTTTATTAATTTCCAGTGGATCTTCTGGTGAACTTATCATCCGATTGCCGAGAGCTCAGCGAGTATCGAGTATTAGCATCGAGCATATCCGCCCAGACACGGGCAAAAGCGCACCAAAACATTTTACAATATACGTAAGTAAAGTTGATCTCAATTTTACAAACTATTGCATTACAGATTGAAAAATAAACTGTAAAAGATCTATCCTAAAATCCAATGGAATCTTCATTGTTTCATAGAATGTCAGAATAAACCTACAGACATCTTTTCTTGATCAACAGGGTACTTTAGCCAACAATACCTTGGTGAAGATTATGGACAATCAATATCAGAAAAACGGGCCGGCGAAACAATACTATAAACTTGGTACAAACGCCGCCGCCGTAATGAGTAGCATTATCTTCAGGGTGCTCTCAAACCACGGTAATGTGAAGTACACGTGTATTTATAGGATACACTTGTACGGAAATAGAGATCAAAAGGAGATTTTATAACTGTTCTTGCTGGAATGATAATAATTTTTAAGAATTTTGTTACAGGATTTTCGAAATTAAAAATGTCATCCGCAAATTCTATGTAATTATTATAAATGCAAAGGGTTATGTAGATTTTTGTTTGAGACTTATTATCACACATCTAGCCCAAGCTGAAAGATTTTGATCGAAATTCAAAATCATATTATGTGCATCTATAAATAAATTGGGTAAACTAAATATGTAGCTGCCTAAACCTACAAGATGATCTAGCCACGTCAGCTTCACCTCAGATCTAGGATTGGAAATGGATTTGGATATGTTATTGTAGGCAATTATAAGAATAGAAACAAGTAAATAAGTTTCAGCTTATATTAACGTATGAAAACGCAAGGTTTACGCGGAGCTCCAGTCCTGAGCAGATCCTCCCCATGAGGGCGCGGCAGCGGGGGCGGGAGCGGGAGCGGGGGCGCCAGCGGGGGCGGGAGTGGCTCCAGCAGTTGTACCCCACTCATCTTGAACCTGGAAAGAAATATATGTTAGGATTGGTTGGATAGGTTTTTCAGTGGGTCTATTGTTGAGGTGATATCAGTTGGGAGAATCGATCATCAATAATAATCAGAAGATATATGGAACGGATTCTATATCATCATTGAAAAGTGAAATGTATAACAACTTGACAATACTATTCATGTTTTCTAAAACCTTTCTAGGAAATTTTGACCATGTCGACACTTCATTCTTGTCATATTCTTATCAGCTATTTTCTATAACTGGCATTGTAGTATAACTTGTCAGCCATTTGTAGAATGTTATTTACCTGAGCAGCCCAATCTTCCTGAGCTGGTGGCGCGCCGAAGGCGGCAGCGGGCGGTGGCGGAGCACTGTCCTCAGCCCAGGACGCCACAGGTTCAACAGCAGCATCGTAAAGGTCCTCGTGAACAGGTGCTGGTGCTTCAGCCTTAGGTGCTACTACCGCTTGCTAAAGAAAATTAAATATTAGAGCAGATTCTTCTACATTTTGATAGCAAAGATCAAGAATATGATTTAGGTTTAGTACAATGATTCTAAACAATGCTTCTGGTTTCATTTAGAAATAAATACATCTCTGAATAGTCATATAGTAGAAACATTGATCCTCTGATAAGTAGACTACATAGTTTAGTTCCATGCCATAGACGAATTAGATTAGTGCAGGTTTGCAAAGAACAAAACCTAAATTTACTTTTAGATAACATTTATAAATTTACCTGTTCCTTAGCCTGTTGCTCTTCCTTCTCACTCTCTTCTGGGTCTCTGTAGAAGAACAAGTCAACAACCACATCCCACTTCTGGTCACGGGCGAGAACTCCACGTAGACGGAGTACCTCACGTGCGAGCAGCCACCACATCAGACCAATGGAGTGAGAAGACTGAAAATAATTATAATTTCAATGCAACCTGCTTTACATGACACCATTATTACTAAGAAAACAAAAATCTAAGAATTATTTCCAGTATTTTATAAAAGGAAACTTGTATATTGTTAAAGAATGAAGTTATTCAAATAACCAATATTCTGCAAGGGTGACCCACGGTATTTTTTTACAAATCAAGTTTTTATTTAAAATAGTTACCTTGGTGTTGCATGGGATAGCAATGTCAACAAATCTCAGCGGAGAGTCTGTATTGCAAAGAGCAATAACAGGAATATTGACATATGAGGCTTCAGTGATGGGCTGGTGGTCCTGGGCGGGATCTAGCACAATCAGCAGACGAGGCTCACGGAAAGCCGCTTGGATCTGTTGAAAAACTTATCTTTAGGAAAGTACTAGTTTAGTATAAACATAGACATGCTTTTCAGAATCAGACAGAATTGTAATCATTTCTGCTTGGCAGTCAGTGGTTCCTTAGTTTGTTTGTCATCATAATAATTATTGAGAACTTTATTAATAGCATCTAACTTGGTCTCAGTGTCAATAAACAATGCATAGCTTCTTAAGCAAAATAATCTAGCTTGTTACCTGGTTAGTAAAAGCACCAGGGGTGAAACGTCCAGCAATGGGTGTGGCTCCAGTGTGAGCGGCGAACTTCAACACAGCACGCTGTCCGAAGGCACGGGACGAGATGACGAACACATCAGCCGGGTTCTCAATAGCTACCACAGCTCGGGCAGCTAAAACCAGCTTCTCCCATGTGCGGCGCAGATTGATCACATGGGTTCCGTCAGGGCGGCGCTTGTAAACGTACGTTTCCATCTACAAAAACACATTCAGCTTTTATTAAAACTGCATATAATTGATGTTTTAACAGTTTTCATGATAACTTCAGTTGGGAGAATCGATCGTCAATAGCAGTCAGAATATATTTATGGAACGGATTCTAGATCATCACAAAAACGTATGTAAACAAAGTAAGGTTATGCTTGAGACTTGCCTGGAAATGGACATTCTCGGACCCAAGGTGGGTCGTCGCTGCCAGCATCTTGGTGACATCTTCCTCGTTGAGGGCGAGTATGTCTAAACCTCCCGACATCGTTGCGTTTATTTGAGTTACGACTAAACCTGAAACATCACACACCGGCACAACTTTAGAAAAACAGACTCAATCAGACACAAAGCCACTCAAATACGCAGAATCCTAAAATATATGTTTACCACATTGCAAGTTATAGTTTTCAGATTTCGAAAAAGGAAAACGATTACGGAAATAATTAGAAATTAGAAAATTCTTACGCGTATAATGCCACTGGGAGAGCGATTGGACATAAAAGAAAGAACTGTCAAAACGCGAAATGAAATGACAACTATTCTGACTGACTGACAGACCAGAATCGGTACTGTCACTTTCTGTCTTTTTTATCATTTGTCATTGTCACTCTTCACTTTTAAAACTTTCAAATTATCGTCTAAAATGGTACCAACTGCTATAAATTGTATAGCAATAATAACGTTAGCGACGACGGCAACGTTGCCGTAGCACTCGTTTAATAATAATAATAGTAGATTAGTAGCCGAGCTAACTACTCTGCTTTACATCTCGATTGTGAGGTAAGTAGAAAAAAACCGGCATTACGAGAATATAACATTTTAAGGTAAAAGTTTTCTATTCCCGTCTTTTTTCATCTTTTTTGTAATTATTTTTTTTAGAACAAAATTGAGCTTCGCCGTTCGATATTAAAAATTGATGACTATTATACTCATACGAAGACAAGGCTGAATAGCGAAGCGACCTCTTTTGTCATTGGGCTGAATGCATGATGTCTATTGCCAGTATGATGATTATGGGGGGAACACACGTTGGCCCTGGCCTGCCGGGCGAGGCCCAATCATGGCCAACGCCCAGCGTGTAGTGAGGTGGTTGGCGTAGGGTCGCCGACGCCTGTACAGGCCTGTACAGGCTGGCCGCCGATCCCGTCGAGTGTCGGTTTTTGGGCCAAGATCAAAGAGAGTTGGCCGCGCGGCCCGCCTGCCGTCTACACGTTGGCTTGCTATTCAGTCTCTTGCAAACTAGCGCACGGGACGGACGTGCGTGTCTACTCGCCGAATGCACTATGATACGTGTCGCAAAATGAGCGACAGGTCCAATGAACGTATTTGATGTTTATTGAGCTACTTTTTTATTTATTTATTTAGGTATGATCAATAAATGTAAGTAACTAGGTAGGTTCAATAGGTACAGCGCTGGTTTCCATAACATCGCATAATGTAGGTGGTAGTCATAAAATATAATAAGTATAAAATAAGTACTTAGACTTATTTTATACATAAATAATGGATTCAGGAATAGGTAGAAAAGATAGGTAGCCATTTTTACCTAATCTACCTACATTACCTACTAGGTATGTACGTACCTACTGTAAATATGTGATATGATGGTAATAAAATAAGTACCTAGACTTATTTTATTTTATGTAATGCATTCAGGAATAGGTTTATAGGCAGCATATTTCATTCCATCCATGACATCATTTTTCTTAAAAAAATATCGATCGTAATTCGCCGGCGCGCCAAGTCGAAATCGACGTGCGCCTTGCCTGCCTGATCGGAGCGCACTGAGGCGAGGGCCAACGTGTGAATGGCACGCCGGGCGTGGCCCGGTGTTATCGCCATCCTTGTCTAAATTTTTTGTCCTTGTCACACTGACCAATCATCACCAACATGTAGAAGGGCTATTAGATGTACGCGAACTTTTTGAAAGAGTGAAGTTTTTTTTTAATTACTTACCGCCCTAGGGCTTTTCTAGCTACATTATTACCCTAGAGCGCTAATTGGTCACCTACAACTTGTAGGCTACAAGCCCCATTTGGGGGTAATAAGGACCTACTTACCGAATAATTATGAGAGATGTAAAAATAATATAATCGAGTAAATTAAAAATGATACGCTACAACGCGTCCGTTTTAATGGACGTGTAATAAAAAAGTGTGTACTGTAAGTGCCATACCTATGTACATGCAAGTTCCAAATTTAACCGAACAATTTTTAGGATATTTTTTATTGAGTAAATTTGTAAACGTTGATAGCACAACGTTTACAAATTTACCCAATGAATGGGACAAAACCCCAAAGCCAAAACCTCAAAAACGAATGAAAGTAACATTGAAATTAACATTCTTTTATTCATTCATTCAGTCAGCAACTTGTCTATGCCAACTAGTGAATAATCTATGGTCTGTCTTTATTTTACGCGACAGCAGACAAGACGACTTGACTGTGTGATGTGATGTGATTTCAGATTTGTGTCCTGTGATCGGTTTTCCATTAAAATTACTTGCCAAAGCGTTGGTTTTATTGAATTTGTGATAAAAATACATGCATTATGATTACATTATAACCCCGACCTCGACCGTTGTGTGTATAGTTTATACTTTGTGAGTTATTTTGGAATTCGGTGACATTCCTGTGTAGTGCCTAATTTGATCATGGAGGCTATAGCAAAACACGATTTCACTGCAACTGCTGATGATGAGCTTAGTTTCAAGAAGAACCAAGTGCTAAAGGTACGTTTACTGACTTTTTTCCGTTGAAATTTACAGTTAATATAATTGGTACCAGTCTGTTTCTAAAAAGAAATTGTTATTGCAGATACTAAACATGGAGGATGATATGAACTGGTACAGAGCTGAACTGGAAGGCAAAGAAGGACTTATACCTAGCAACTACATTCAAATGAAAAGTCACAGGTAAGATAAGTACTGAAAGTATATAAATAATTTTAGATAATTTCAATAGTGCCATTTATTAGTGAGTTAGAACTATGTTTAGAACATCCAGAGCCAGCTGTGTATCTCATAAATCTTATTCATGGAGCTTGCATGCCGGGACTGTTGTTTTTTGTATTTATTCTTCCGATGTGTTTATATCATTCTAAATGAAGCTTTCATGGATAAAAGTAAAATTTAAAATATATTCACTAGTTTGGTTATGTATTTCTGTTATTATGTCCAATTTGCTCATAGTGAAGATAGTTTTCTCTGTTTCTTGATTAACATATTTACTTACTTATCTTGAAATAGATAGCAATTGTACCTACTGGGTTTCTCATATTTCAAATCAAATCAAATCAAATCAAATAAGTTTATTTTGCGTCACAAAAACAGAACATAATAGAAACTTAATATTAACTAAAATTAATTATGACAGCAAAAAGGGTCGTCACTCAGCTGTATGCTATAGTAGCGCTAGCGTCTAGTGCTGCTATAGCGCTGGTCTTCCGTGACGCCGCAGGTGAGCGCGTGCGGCAACTATGGTACACACATCGTCGCTCAGCAATTACATTTTTATTAAACTAATTAATTAATATGACAAAACATAGCCTAAAGTTAAAAGTTAAATACAATCTGGTAAGCACAACTATACAAAAATTATAATGTGAAATAATTAAGTAAAATAAAAGTTTGCAAGTACAAATAAGTATTTAAGCATAACTCATATACTTAGCTTAAATGTTATAAACTGTTTAAGGTCCAGAACGACTACCAATGTGTTGCTGTGTTTGGGAATTTAATAAATGTTTCTTAATTGAACTTTTAAATGACCAAATGGAGGAAGAGTTATTATTATTTATTATCTCCAGCTGTTTAATTACCATTGTTATGATTCAATTACTTTACCCTCATATTTTCTTGTCTGTATGGCTCTTACGAGATTGGTGGGTTCATTGTAGCATTTATAACAAGTATTTATTTCAAAGATCAAAACACCCTACTGAAAGTATAGAAAAATAGCATATTACAGCAATATTGGATTATATGACATTTGAAATAGCCTTTGTCGCTCTTGTGATCCAGACAAATCCAACACCTTAGTTGTCAAAATCTGTCCAGCCTACATAGACTACAGCAACAGCTAAAGAAATTTGTGTACTAGATACATACCACCCTAAACACATTACCGTCCTTGTTCACAGTTGGTTAAAAATAAACCAACATCCATAGCATTTTGTTCTATTTGTGTCAACAAACCATCAACTGACAATTATTTTTTCTAAAACATTAACATTCCACAAACACTCCCTGACCTATTTCACTGAATCCATTACTTTTGTATGTCTTTATATTCCATTACCAAATGAACAATTATCCCAATTCCATCAACAAATGAAATAATGATTCAACTACCTACATATAATATGTTGATGTTAAATTGGGTTTATTCTGAAAAAAGCTTTATGTCAAATAGTAGCTTTATGAGTACACTAGCTTTCCCCCGTGGCTTCGTCCGCGAGATACCTTGAAAAACAAAAACAAATGTATCCCGCGGGAACCTTAGGTATATTTTTCCGGGATAAAAAGTAGCCTATGTGTTATTCCAGACCATAATCTATATCTGTGCCAAATTTCATTCAGATCCAAACAATTTCAGTAATAAACATACATACATCCATCCATCCATACATTCTTACAAACTTTCGCGTTTATAATATTAGTAGGATATAACTTTTGTTACCTAATGATTAATGAAAGAAACGGATATCTTTTCACCCTTATTCTGTTGATGATTATTCCAACCACCTTCAGCTAATTCAACATCAATGGCATAAGAGTCAGTTTAAAAAAAAGTGTTTAGGTTACCATTTTCATTTAAAATGCTGCCTTCATACAAGCATTATAGATTGAAAATGGATGAATATTACAAAAAATGATTATTATTGTTGTTTAGAAATTGTTATAAATCTAATGCAGTGTTGAACTTGATTTCTATTTATTTTCATGTCAAAATTAAACCAAAACAGCATGCTAATTTCATTCTCAGTACAAAATTTAGTTGTACCATTAGCATTTTCAAAGTTCAACATATAAGTTTATGCTCCTATCTCTGAAATATTACAAGATTAGGTACCAAATGGGTATTTGCACCCTTATGGAAGATGCAGATTAATACTCATGCATAAATGACACATTCAAGCGTAGATAACAAATATACCTCAACTATGTGGGTTTTCTGGAATGTGTGTCATTCCACCACACATACAAATCATTACCTTTAGGAAAATGGGTAAATATTATTTGAATATTATGTCCATTAAGCTTTAGTTCAATACTTATGTATCATAGTACTTTACCTAGCTAACCTTTTTCAAAAACCTCACAACATTTACAAACTCTAATGTTTGTTTGAATTGCACCTGTTTTCTTCTTAATTTAAAAAATATTTATTAATTTTATCTAAGCTACTATCATGAGTTTAGAGGCACAAGCAATGAGCCCAAGATATGACAATCATTCATATGTAAATACATGTATAAGAGAATCAGGTAATAACTAATGATAATACTGGAAGTGGCAAATAGATTCACCTAGCATGCAAGACACATAATAATATAGGGTGATTTAAAATATATTAGCCCTGGTGACATTTCTTATTAGCCTTATATAAACTTACCAGTTCACTTGTATTTTAAGTTAAAAATGATTATGCAAATCACTTTGTATATCTTAATTCTAAGCTAGAACAACCAGATTGCCATACTCCTACCTAAGTTATTGTAGTAATCTAACAAATACCTATCTATGCTTGATGTCAAATGATTCTATATGTAGATAATCGTGTTTTAAGTGACCATTATAAACATCAATATAATTGTCTATTTGATAAATAAAAAAACTTTAACTACTGTGTTTATTTCCAGTTGGTATTATGGAAGAATCACAAGAGCAGATGCAGAGAAACTGTTAATGAGTAAACCAGAAGGAGGTTTTCTAATTAGGATCAGCGAATCAAGTCCCGGTGATTTTTCTTTATCAGTAAAGTAAGTGATTTTTCCAAGGTATATTTATGTATGAGTACTGCATATTATCAATTCCAGAAAATATATCACTTATAAGCCAGTGTTTGTCATGACTTATATACTAACAATTTAATTATGTACCTATTTTATAATTAGGTATTAAGATACCTACTACTTTTATATTATAGTCTTAGTGTATCCACAATAATGCCAGATATTTCGCAGTAGTGTTGGGTTATGTTTGAAGGGACTGGAACAAGTGAAATATTTTGAGTGATCATTACAGGACGATTAGACAAAATAACTATGTTTTAGATTACCAATGCAACTGATTGCAAGTGCCCATAGGTTGTGGTAGGTTACCATTTAGGTACCCTCAGGTAGCCCATAAGCACGACTGCCGGGTCAATAGTGTGTATAAAAAAAACTTAAAACATGTTTTTCTAAAGGAAAAGTATAGTTATAATAATGAATTTTTGTTTTCCAGTTCAAAGTGATTTCCATTTTATTCGTCTATTGAGTCATGACTATAATAGTAAGTTGCAATTGCAAAATCTGGAAATTGCATACCATGCAATCTCTATCTACTCGTTCATAGAGGCCTTTAGGCGGCCATTGAATAGTCAATTAGACAGTCAATAAAAATCAACATGTTAGTATAGCTGCATGACACAATTCCTCATACATAATACAACAATTACAACAATTGTTGTAGCACAGAATCATCATCATCATCATTGGCCTGTTAACATCTAATAAAGATAAATCATCTTTAGCACAGAATACCTACTGGGTAACGACATACACAACTTAACATCATCATAACCGATTTATAAAATTACGAAACACATTTTTAACAGGGGATTACGACTTAATTGGGCAAGTAGTATTACTCATTGCGGTTTTAAACATAGATAAAAGCTTCTGAAGTTAGTGTGGTCATGGTCATTGGTCATGTTTGATAACATGTCTAAATGTTTTATGGTACTTCCCACTAAATACTGTAAAGTTAAGTAGGTATGTTTGTTTGTTGTCTGTATCTAACTTTGCTTATATAGTTGTTACTAACATATAAACTAAGTTAAGCACCGTTCAACAAGTAGTCCCTAGCGCAACTTAACTCAAAAGTATTCACATACTGTACACTGCTGGAAGATTTGAAAATTCTACAAAAATCGTTCTTAATCTACTAGATTTCGTATAGCTTTTGTGACCGCTATGAGGCCTACTTAGGAGGATACTTAGGCTAATATTTCAACCAAGAACAAGTAAATAAAGCAGCGTGCATAACCTACTAAATATTAAACAGGCAATAACCCCAATTTTTCCAATGACGTCAACAAATTGGCAGATATGACACTCAAGTTCATTGATTGATGTTGAAACTCGAGGTATTGTGTGAGTCAGCTGTAACGAGCCACACAATACAAGTATTTCCTCGTGGGAACGGTGCAAAATACTAATCAATAGCATTAAGGTTATCGCGGCTTATTTATGCGCAAACTTCGAAAAAATAGTTGTGTGCGTTCAACGTTCTGACTCATAATTACTCTCCTCATTTTTATTGGAAATCTTACATGGTTTGATACAAAACAGATGAAATGGTAACAATTTGATGGGATTAAAATACCTGTGTTCTCATAACGCCCACAGTAAAAAAAGAAAATTATCATGGGCTTTTCTTACTAAAATAATTTTCTTCGATTGAAACGAGTTGTATGTCACGTAAATCTATGATTCATATACTTGGCCACTCTGAAACAGGTTTTAGTTATATGTATTGAAAGGGGCCTCGATTCCGCTGAATCATAGGACAAGATGATTGAACATTATTTTAGTAATTCGTGTTTGAATCAGGTGTTAGGCAGTTATTTCTTATAGCCTGTCTGGATATTGGATAAAAAGTATACAAATGCTATAGCAAATCGAGAACTGTAATCTACCTTTCATGCAAATCGATTCAACCGTTGCGTGATTGCATTCTTCTTATCGTCACTACTTCTTTCGAACCTAGTGTGGTGAAAGGACTGATTATAAAAACTAAAAGATGAGGAGTATATGTTATGAGAAGAGATGAATGTCATGTGACGAGAAGAGTGTTAAGTATGAAAGTGGATGGATAATAAAGATGTGAATAGTGAGATAACGGATGATAGAGGGAAATGGAAGAAGAAAACGTGTTGTGCCGACCCCACATAGCGTGGGCAGGAAGAAGAAGAAGTTATGGGTGAAGTGAAGGGACTTCTTTTTGCACTTGACACTGTCTTTTAACTATTTTGGTTCTATGACCATACCGGTTTACTCACGATGGTTTCCTACAAACTTTAAGAGTAAGTACTGGTTAAGTGCACACACGAAAATCATTGTTGCACGATCAAATCCGAACCTACGAACTTAGGGTTTGAAAGCGGACCACTACCGTTTTCCTACTACCATTTTCCTACATCATTATTTAAACAAAATGTTATAGTATAAGTTAATGTGTTCGGCATTTTAGACCTTATAGTTTTATGATCAAACTAGAGATATTGTCAGAACCTGATATACAAATTACTCTTCAGATGTCCAGATGGCGTGCAGCATTTCAAAGTACTCCGGGACGCATCGAGCAAGTTCTTCCTATGGGTGGTGAAGTTCAACTCACTGAACGAGCTGGTAGACTACCACCGCACGGCGTCCGTCAGCCGCCTTCAAGATGTCAAGCTTAAAGATGTCGTACCCGAAGAGGTGATTGCTGCATCATTAGATCCTGCTTACCCCATCTCATTTTTATTGGCTTAATTTGACAGAAAGCTGGGTTGATTTCCCCTTTTTTATCTCAGTCCTGCGCTGAACCCTGCCATCTATAAGAACTTTTTTATACAATCAATAGCACTTTTTAAATGTAGAACCTACTTTCAAACTAACGTTATTGCCTAGTAACTTTACAAATAAGATTTTTAGATTATAGCAAAAATCTGCTTACCATGACATTAAGTAAAGAAAATATTTGAGTAATATTTTTTATCTCAACAACAAAACGTCCTTTTAACTATACAGCTTCAAATTCTATTCAAAATCTTGAAAACATTTTTTTAACAAAACTTAAAATTCCGTTCAACTCAAACATTGTGGCAAACATTTTCTAATCTAAACCTCTTACGATTGATTATAATAATTTACCTATTCTTTGTATTGCTGCAGGTCTTGCCAGCATCAGAGACAATAGTATGTATTACTCATACATAAGTAATTATAATCTTACAGTTATCCATTTTTCACATCAACTGCAAACTTCGTAAAGCGTCTTAATATGTCCATATTTTTTTTCAAAAAAAAATTGAATGATTAATTAATGACACAATTAAAGTTGAAGTCATTTCATAGTTATTATTTCACAAGGTCAATTGCGTGTAACGAGTAATTTCGATTTCAAAAATTATATTAACTTTATTTACAATTTGGTAAATCACCAATAGGTTTCTGTTTCGACAGGCCTCGCTGACCTCGCCAGGGGTGAAAGTAGGTATTGTCCTTATATCACAAAGTATAATTAATAAATGTTCAGCATGGTATAAGTACTAATATTCTAACTTAAATTATGGGGATGATCTTTAACAAACGAAATTTATTTCCCCTTGTTAAAGTCCTCAGAAATATGCTAGAGATCTGATCGTTTGTCTACTTCTTTTGTGTTATTTAATTTTAAAACCTGTCACTCGTTGTGCAGCTCTCCTTGGCTTTGCTGTTTTCGGTTGAAACGTAATCATAATTTCATCACTCCAATTCCATTAGCCGGGAACGTTCAATAGTATGAAAACCGCACGTCCGATGTCTGTGTAAATAGTTCGGGCGTTTGACCCTGATAAAGTAACTAAAATAACTCAATGTTGTTACTATAATCTCTAGTTACATAGCAAATACTGCCATAGTGTATGTTTTGCAGCTATATTTGTTTGATCGTCTTTCGTTTGATTCTCTTTCGAGTAGAAGAATAATCTATCTAAATAATCTATGAATCTTTTACATTACTGATATGATAGTCAACGCAAAACTTAAACCCCTAATCGTCTATCCCAAGCCCTACAAAAGCAGAGTATTGATGTTTGTAGTATAAAAATATGTAAATCTAATTTTCTACGCTTTATATTGCCTAGAAAAGTAACATCTCATATAACAGTTTGAGATAGATTGTGTGTACTAAGACTAACCTAGGCACTATACAGCGTAAATAGGCAAGAAGATCCATCTTATATCATCTAGAATAGATACAAAGGCCTATTTACTTTTGCCTATGTATGCTTTAGTTATTTTTCACACGCGCCTGAAAATCGTGGGTCCGCTTCAAATAGTATTGTATTTTCAATATGCACGTTTGTCGTATCGTTATTTGTAACGTAGATTCTAAAGTTTAGTCGACAAAGCTATGATGAGGTTATGCTTTTATATATTCGTTTACCGTTAGTTTTAATACTAAATTGAATAACAATAATTAAGATCGCAAACTCTTCCAGTTAATATACGAGGTATTCCATAGTTTGATTACAACACCCACTAAGAAGTATCTTATAATATCTTCTATAATATAAAAATGAATCACTATTTCCCTTGGCCACGGCATCACGCGTGAACGGCTGAACCGATTTCGCTAATTCTTTTTTGTTGTGTTTGTAATTGTAATGAAGAAGGTTATAAGACATGACAACGTGTAATAAAATAATAAAAACTGGCAACTTTAAAGCTTTGGCTAAATAGCTGTTATAGTAGGTCGGAAAATACTTAAAAATTAAAATATCATTAAATAAATATACTACTGTCCGTTGAATTTACCAACTTTACGTACATATTTGATTCTTTGCGTCAACTTTTAAGTACTTGCCTATTTAAAGTCAACTTTTAATATCATGCCTCAACTTCTAAGTATTTACTTAAATCCATGTCTCAACGTTTAAGTACTTCCTTAATTCCATGCCTCAACTTTTAAGTACTCACTTAATTCCATGCCTCAACTTTTAAGTACTTCCTTAATTCCATGCCTCCACTTTTAAGTACTCACTTAATTCCATGCCTCAACGTTTAAGTACTTCCTTAATTCCATGCCTCAACTTTTAAGTACTCACATAATTCCATGCCTCAACTTTTAAGTACTTCCTTAATTCCATGCCTCAACTTTTAAGTACTCACTCAATTCCATGGCTCATTTAAGTACTTACTCGACTCCATGCCTCAACTGGTCACTCAATTGGTTCCAGGTGCTGGTGCAAGCTCTGTATGACTTCACTCCACAAGAGGCGGGCGAGCTGGAGTTCCGACGTGGGGACATCATCACCGTCCTCGACCGCTCCGATCAACATTGGTGGCAGGTAAGACAACTTTTGATAATGTTGATGATGTTGATGACGTCATGCGGGGTTTCCATAGAAACGGTATCGTTACGCAATGACGTCGAGTAAATCGCAAATTCAGCAGACACATTGGTTCTAATAAGTTATTATATAGGTACTAGGTTCCGCCCGCGGCTTTTCCGCGTGTTACCTTGAAAAACAAAAACAAATCTATCCCGCGGGAACCGTTCATTTTCCGGGATAAAATGTAGCCTATGTTTTATTCAAGACCATAATCTATATCTGTGCCAAATTTCATCCAGATCTGTTCAGCCGTTACAGCGTGAAAGAGTAACAAACATCCAAACATCCATAGCCCTAAAAGTAGAGAAAATATGTTCGCCATGCTCGGTGCTGTAGAGTTTTGTCTTGGAAGTGAAGACACTTCTCTTTTCGTTCATTCTCTTCGATCGCCGTGCTCGGGAAGGTAGACAAATAGCTATCTCTACACCCAAATGTCATTATTCTCTACTGTTATGTCGACAAAACCGTTGTCTTCAGTTTCTATGCTAAGCGGGCAGATATCCATACAAACTTACCCGTTTATAATATTAGTAGGAGGTTACGGGTACCCTTCGAGCGCAAGTCCGACTCGCACTTGGTCGGTTTTTCGTTATTACTTTCCTACAAAGTTCAGCAGACACTGGTTCTAAATTATGTTATGATATTATAGGTATACTTTAATTGGTCACCACACTATGTTGTTTTATAATTGTATTTGTTTTTTATTCCAGGGTGAGATAGCGCATCGCCGTGGCCTTTTCCCGTCGTCCTACGTCACAGCTTACCACTCATAGTGGACGCGCCTTGCCCTGCCGCCCCTTTGTGCGCTCCCACTCGCCGGACATGACATTAAGAGTACGATCTTACACGCCACAATCATGCGATTGACCATCGATAAACATTTCACACTATCGATTATGTATCGATACAATGAGGGCCTAGAAACTTATTTCGGCAGTGGATCAATTTAGTACATCGACCCAATAGTACCCATAGACGAATCGATTCGTAGTACAGACAAATCACTCTTTAGTCCATAAATAACATTAAGTTTTTAAAGATAAATTCAGTTAGATACGGTCCATTATAGAAAATAGGTAGATTGCTACATGATTTAGTTAATGACAAAAAATATCGATGTTGTAGTTACTATTTTTATCGAAAGTTTAATGTTAGTTTCATTCAAACTCAAACTTGAAACTTGAAATGTGGAAATTCTTATCTTATCCTCTCCTAGACCCTGATAGGATGGTATTCCATAAATTTCAACTCTCTAGGACTAATGCTTTTAAATGTTCTTTGATTATTGTATCCATACATTTTGATTTAATGCTTAAAGTGGCGTGTGGGATCAAGCTTAAGTATCATCACATAAGTAACCGTTATCATGTAGACATCGAATAAATACTGTAAGTAACATTTAACCTTCGATCAACAATAATAAAGAAGCCTTGTTTCACAGAGTTTATCGCCTGTTACCTTGAAACGTATACAATTAATTATACTAGCAAGAAAAGCCATTTTTTACATACTTAGTCTTAAGCCACGAAAGGTGATTATCGTTTAGCGATTCTCATTTTACTGTACCGGTCCACGTGTAAAAACACTGCGTAAACGTAGGGATTTTCTGCCCTATGAATAACTTGCAGTTATAAGCACAGTCTGCTGCGTTCTTTACTGTTGTTGATCTAAGCAATATTCGAAAACGTTGTAGTTTTCTAAGTTACGTTACGGTACGTTTTAGTAATATCTGTAAACTGAGTTATTCGGGGCGTCTACTCCGCAAAACGATCAACGATATATCGGCACAATAATCGTGCAAGGCCTACTGAGTTACATCGTTTCGACTTATAAGTTTTTAAACTTACGCGATTTGAACACATTATTATTAGTATTAACAAATTTTACACATTTACTAGACAGCGTGTAAACCTGTCGAAACGTCGGGGGAAAAAGTAAGTAAATAAAACGCGATAAATACCCGTTTAATACTAATAATAAATCGTTTTGACTATCATAATTTTTGACAAGCGATCTTTTAAACCTACTGTACGGATGACACGACATTCCCAATTCGACGACGAAACAACTGTTAATTCGAGTGCATCCGACGAACATTCGGTTCCAATGATATCGTTTTTGTTTTGCGGAGTAGACACCAAGCCTAAGGGTGCGGTTCCTACAAAGCCGGTACCGCCTTTTTTGCTGCTTTAGTTTGCGAAACATCCCGCGTAGAACTGGGCTTTTAACGCTCATTCACTACTCAAAACGTTTTCACGTATTACTACATTATAAAAAAATAGGTGTATAGATCTTAACGTATCATCAGTTCTTTTGAACCAGTGTGTTGAAAGGATTAAAGTAGGCAACAGAAACTCCTTTGTAAAAGATTTATGGATAAGACACAACACAATATTTCGGTTCTTATTTATTTTGTAGCATGAATCACCAATATTTACTGGAGTTATTGAACTTACGTGATAAGGGGACGGATTAAATTGCGTCTTTGCTCTAATCTGGTGTTTTTATCGGTTGTATCGGCTTTGTGCGTGTCCACACTGATGTCTTGATGTAAGTCAGATAGAAGACGCAAGACGAGGACGGAACGCGGACGCAAGTTTTTAAACATTATAGAGATTTGGCGCGGACGCAACAACTCTGTATGTTTTGCACCACGACGCTTTTATTCTGTATGAAAGTTTGCGTCTTACGTCTCTTTTTTCTGATTTGCACCCCCGTCTTTCTTCCATCAGTCCGAAGAGTTAATAAGGTGCTTTATTTCCTACAGCTGTCTGATAACAAATATTTTATAATCAATTATTTGTAATAGTGTAATGGATGCGTCATGGTAACTGCTTATATTTTGCAAAAGTGTAAGGGACACTACATAACACCGCGTCCTTCAGCACTGCGCTCACGCTGTCTAGTTTTTTGTCTAATATCATAAACGCTTCATGCGGTTGCATCCAAATGTCAATGGAAAACACGCCCATAAACTCCTTATAGACAGCCGTGCGATGCTGAAGCACGCTAACAAGTAGCGTATCCCTAGGGAAGTTATTTGGTAGTACAAACAACTAATGCGAAATTTTTGCCGTTTTTAATGTTTTTTAAACGAATTTATTGTCTTATTAATCTCATTCTCCATATACTGGAGGCTTAGTACGTCTTGATACTTTACAAAACGTATAAAGTTTTGTAAACTATCAAAACCTATACCAGGGCTTGGAAAACGGAAAAATTTCAAACCGGTATAGCTCTAAATACCTATAACCTTTTCTTTTCGGTTACGTCCTACCATAACCTCTATTAAAACGGTTAGTCAAGAACGACAAATCGAAAAGGGTTTCGCTCAATTAACCGGTTAGAACGAAATCATTTCGTTCTTTTCCATATTAGTGACCACCGCGACTTACGACGACAAACGAAGCTCGCTTTAACCGGTTAATCTAAGTTCGAGCTAAGGTTTTCAAAGAGGTTGCGCTCTAAACGCTATTATCGAAATAACGGTTTTTTTCTGGTAAATTATTAACCGGTTTCAAGCCCTGACCTATACTAAGCTCCCTGGATGGGATATTGATTATGATAATTTTATATCCTCGATAATGTGCCAGAGTGTTTAATTCTAGACATTAAGTATACCTAGTTCGTGCATTTCACGAAGACTCGTCCGGTGAACTTTAACACCGGTATTCACAAACAATACTTGTCTCAGTAAACTAGCATTACTATGCGAAGTAAGGCATTTGTCGATTCTCATTGGCCGATTGCCACTCAAGTATTAGCGATCGGCCAATGAGAATCGAGAAATGCCTTACTTCGCATAGCAATGCTAGTTTACTGAGACAAGTATTGTTTGTGAATACCGGTGTAAGTCTTTGACATAAGATACAAAATGCAACGACTCGCGCGTCTTTACGAAATTAAATATGTAAAGTGTGAAGGGATCAATACAGTTTGCCGCTCTCTGTCTCCCGATCCTGTAGGTTTTTTTGATGTGATTTTGAAATTATGAACATTTTATTTATATATTTAGTGATTCATCAACAGACGTTGACACAGATTGGTTAGGTTAACCGTAGATAGGTTAGGGTGTTTGCGCATTTGTCATAGACTACTGACTAGTGAACGCAAAAAAAACCTGGAAGCAATATTTCAAGAGAAATATCCGCGAAACTTGACGCAAAATTTCACACATCACTCCTTCGTGGATTTGCCAAACATGGATTGATATCGACTTTATTCGCTCGACGTTTGGGTTTAAATTTCGGTTTAACGTGCAGATAGCTGTGAATTTTCGATACTAATTGCTTATAATTTTTTAAGCATATATGACAAGCCCCGCAAACCACAGCACATTTTTTGTGGGGTTATATTTTAGCTTAAGGAATGCTTCCCTACAGATCTTTTGATTGGTGCTTCTAGTGCACTATAGAAATGTTATATCAATGATTGATAACTTACCAACCAACGGCCGATTTCTATATTCTATCTATCTGTGGTTTTTGGATTTTGGATAGGTATTTGACGTTACTTCCATAGGATTAAAGTCAAATATCTATCCAAAAACCACAGATAGATTGAATATATAAATCGGCCGTAAGATATCCATAAATTTAACGTGTTATGTGAATATCCAGTCAGCTGCCTTAGTCTTGGCTTACATAATGCGCGAATACCTTGTGTGGTGTACCTACGCATTGAATAGTCTTAAATGCTCATGTTGAAAATATATACCGACATAAGTTAGAAAAATATTCTAGGTTCGTTTTAAATTTTTGATGATGATTTTATACTTAAAAACATACCATATTATCTGGTACCATAGTTACAAAATATATGACGATCGAGTGCTATGTTTTAAGAAGGCGTATAAACGAAATATTCATTCAAAATATTATAAACAATGTTGTATGTACAGTAAAATATTTTTCATTTGCTTCTAATCGCTTTCGACCTGTTTAGTTTGATTTTTTGATGGTCCGTGATAGAAACAAAAATGTAGGAGTTCTGAGGGTCTACCATGAGTTTTCACAATCTACACTCGCTAGCGACTAGTTAAAAAAATGTATGAAAACTTGGTACAGCGCCTCTAGCGGATAGTTGGGTACTAAAACCTCACGTAGCTAACTATCCTACGTCACAGCGTACTACAGCGACTGTAGTTTGCGCTCATTAATTTGCTTAGAATTTGGTACCATGAGTAAAAAATTTGACAATGTCATAGTAACGTACTATTACTACTGTAGTAACGTCAGCAAATCTAAATGCGACAACTCATGGTAGACCTACTGTCAATGTAACTTTGTCGTTCTAAAGTTAACCGTTCAGTAGATTTGTTTCCAACGAGTTACACAATAGAATTGAAAAGAAAAAAATTGATTTAGTTTTCAATATTCTTAAAATGAAAATAAAAACATAACACTTAAAATCTAAAAAATAACAATTATTACAAACAAAATTGGTCGCCACTCAGCTTCGTGCTATACGGCACCAATGCTGCTGCCTGGTACATGTTAACCATGACAGCAATGTATTCTATGATGGGCTTGCAACCTATCACGTTTTGAATACTAGCCTGGCAAAAAGTGCTCGTGATTTTTTGCCCTGCACTACACTAAAAAAAGTCTACATAAGACATTGTTTCGCTACATTGTGTTTTTAACGAGATATTGTTTTAGTCAAAATCGTCTTTGGCCTTAATCGCCTTTTCTAGTAAACTGAAAGGTTAACTTGAGTACGATTTAGCTCAATCGCTATACTATATTAAGGTACCTGTTTCAACAAAAGCTGGAAAGCTACGGGCGGAAATTTTAAAAGCTTAAGAAACGAACAATAGATATATTATTCTATGTATATGAAAGAGATACACGAAACTGACTCAGCTACGTCACAACTAGCCGAGTGTCAATTTGGTACAAATATGCTTTAGAAGATTGGCTAAATCACGTAACGAAACACGTTAGTTGATTTGAATAACGTTTTCAAAATCATCTATGGTACTTAATTATCTATTTTTTTATGTCGCACGTCGTTTATTTGAGAAATAGTTCAAAGCTAAGTAATAGTATTCTAATACCATCTCATAGCCCTGATGAAACAACTGCCTAAGAAGTCTTTATCGTGAAACTATTGGATTTTATAAATTTTCGGGCGGATTGTTTGATAACAATGACTTATGCTGAGTGAGACAGTTCTAATTGGTTGTGCGTTCGTACCATTAAAATAACGGTGATGATTCTGTTGTGTCGTCGAACTAGGTAAAATTTCCTAAAATACAATTGGTTTATCTTGGATTATTCTTATACATTGGTAATTTCACCCCAAACACTAAATCAGCGTTACATTTTTTAAATACAGTTTTATAATAGTAAGTTAAAATAAAAACTGTATATTGTTCTAATATTGCATTAAAATTCTGCTATTTTCTGCAGTTTTATTCAACAACAATTTACATGGCTACTAATTACCTAAATAAAACCTAAGAAAATAATACCTACGTTATTTCAGGAAGATTTTGCTAGACCGACAAAATAACAAATTCCACCATTTTGTAGTTAAAACTATATAATGCTATGCAAGTTTTGGACGCATGAAGGAAATTAAAATGTAGCACCGGGTGTACAAACAATTACCAGTTGGGACACTTTTGACTATCTTACTGAGAGTTGTGTTATGTATGACACTCGTGTCATTGTACTTAGTTAGGATTTAACATTTATAGTCAAGACTTGAAATTAATAAATTGAGTGCTCGTTGACACAATGTAGATATTTATTTTTGTTATTGTATTGTACCCGAAATTAATAAGTATGGAAACTATATAACTGATTTATTTTTAGTATATAATTGTAATCGACGAAATCAATCAGTACAGTGAGCGTCATTAATTTGTAACTCCCTCAAGAGGGCCAAGGGGGGGGGACGCATTGTACAAGATTCTTATTTTTTCTTACGGTGTCAATGTAACTTTCTGCAAAGCATTTAAACTGTGTGTAATAAGACGTATAGTTGGCCCAACGAGTCGAGGCATTCGTGAAGTTAGCCGCAAGAGCTGCGCAGTATCGTTTTTCGGGAGCAATTGAAGGTATGGAGAGGGACGGTGGGACTAGACATGCGCAAACTCGCACCTGTGGCTAATTTCACGAATGCCTAGATCCGTTGGATGAACTGTAATGTATTGTAAATCCGTATGAATCGCATGTTGTGAACATTATAATACAAATAATTAAAATATTGTCCATTTAGTTGTGCTTCTCGCTGTAGTGACAAGTAATGCATGAAGGCAAGTGAGTAATCAGAAATGGAAAGTGCTATAATCATTATAATATTCAAATATTTAAATAATTTAAGTTACGATTCTCCAATATTGTGGAAGATGTATGATATTTTTTACTAATAAATTTAATATTGTATTTGGGTGTTTTATTTTTGACTAAAACATCGTCAAACAGTTCAATATAATTTATTTATATTTAAAATAGATAACAAGTTATTCATAACAACTAGTAACAATTGAATTCTACTTATATAAACTATATTTTAAGGCCCACCTGCGGAAGCTTCTCTAATTACAATTATATACTTAATCGCCGATTTATTTATTTACAAGCAAAATAATTTTTTTTATTAAAACTGACATTTGTTAAAACTTACAATATGCTTACGCAAATGGGCCTTCTTTATTGCATACTATTCAGTTGTGTTGCCATTATAAAAAAAATCTACCCAGGTATTCTACAATTTCTTGTGCTGTAAGTACAAACTAGAATAAAAAATCATCGGAAGTTGTTAGTGATTTTTAGAGAAAAAATACTAATCTACCTTCGTTAGAAGTAATTAATGTAGGTAATAGCTAGGTTAGCTTAAAAATATAATGTTTGATAAAACAGGGAATAGCGCCTTTTTGTGGTATAAATTGAAGATCATAATTGGATAAGTTATTACAGTTTTAGCGGTAACAAGTATTCCAAAAACGTATATTTAGTCAAGTCAAGTATTCGATTGAGTTAATTATTGTACTTTATCCTTACAGATTTTTAATTCGTGCGTTCAAGATAGCGAAATTCACATATTTTTATATTTTTTCAGAGTTTTTAGGTATACCTAGAGGTATTATGGTGTTACAAATTGTAATTATAATTGATAAAAATAAGTACCTACTTACGTAACACTCAAAAAATATTTTAAGTCTAACTAGGAACATGATTTATTGCACTAGTATCAATAGATAAACTAAATTAAATTTAATATAAATAAATGTATCTGAGAACACTTTCATTTTGGTAAAAAATATGTAATACAATTTCAATACGAATATAAAAAAAATATAATCGATAATGAAATAACATAATAATTATAAATAACTTAGGGCAGTTAGGTTAATGGGACCATACAAAAACAGCAACACTAGTAAGTAACGTAATTTATAATATATTTTTACAAATAAGTATTCCAATAAGGTAAAATACTTAATTCAGCCAGTTTCAGTTGGGACTTTATGCTTCATAAATAACAAGTACTTACCACAAGTTCTTTCAAGCTATCATTTTTCAGAAACGACTTTAAAACATGAAGTGGTAAGTAACACTATTTCAATAAATGTTCTATATAGGTCATGGTACGAAACATCAAAGTTCTGTAACTTTGATATTTCCCGAAGTTCTTATGGTAAACCTTAGTAAACTTTGTAGAGTAAGAACTAGATAAGTGTAAGTACCTAGATATTGTTGGTGATTCTATTGTTCCGCAGACTAACTAAAAAAAATATAGTAGCTATGTAAATTAGTGCTGACTAAAGCTACGTGAAAATGGTGGAAAATTAAATAAAATTACAATTTTATCTTATTTTAAAACTGTCATTCAAAAATGTTACCTACGCTCATTTTGGTCTATAACAGTGAGCCAGCCAATTAAGGTCGTACCTAATGGTACTACCTAGCATTTTGAAGTTAGTCTGCAAAACAACAGAATTACCGCCAATTATTATATTTTTTTTCTATTATATCAAGCAAGGGCTGCAAGGCATCGAAAAAATCCGCTTGGTGTAGTGGCGTAGTGGAACACGGAGCAAATGGTAACAACACTGCGCGTTACGACCCTCACCAGTCCATAAGACGCTTGTCTTCTCAATATCCAGTTTATCTACAAAGGTATTAATTTTTTATTTTTTTTTAAAGGTATTAATTTTTTAACTTTATTAATTTTAAGTTTTTGAAGCTGTTGTCTGTTTCCTTAAACATTATGGTAAATGTTGTGCATGCCTGTAATTGGCACACATTTCATAGTATAATTTGTTTTCATGTTGTTTTTTTTTTTAATGTTTTGTTGTGTGTGCTGTTGGCGTTGCCTAATAAATAAATAAATAAATAAAGGTAACCTTTTCTTACATAGCTACCCTCATAGCCTAAAACAAGATAAAGATTAGGTACCATTTATGGTGTTCCTTCCTTTCTGTCATTATATAACCTAGTCCGCCATATTGGATTTAGAATGACGTCACTTAGCTAACCATTGTCATACTAATATTCGGTAAAGTTGTTTTTTTGTATGAAGGAGGTAGATAATCTTTGAAACTACACAGCGGATTTTAAAATTATTCCACTAATGTTTAGAATGAACTTTCAGGATGCAGGTAGGCACCTACATAGAATTGATATTTGATATTTTACGGTTTTTTTGAAAACTTTTTTAACCTTGATTTTATAGCTCTTCTTTCAAGCTGATAGCATGAAGATGGAGCAATAAAAGATTGGTTGCTAATTTATTTTACGAAGGGTACCTACCTATATTTGATATTTTACGAGATAACCATACTTGTTTGTTGTAAACAATGACGAATAAGTAGTGAGAACAATTGTGACGAAACCGTTGAGTAGAATGGCCCAGCCTATATTTTATGTAGGAACTCGCTTGCAAGATTTGACCGAACAAACATAGAACTTAATTAAAACCTTGTAAAAAATAAAAGGGCCAGCTTTAATCGAGAATATGTTAACCCATAGAACATAATACTGTTACGAACTAAGGGCGATGTTGATTTGGGGTTCTTCCGTTTCTACCTGAGTTAGAAAGTGATCTAGGTAGGTATCACAATTTACTTACACTTTTAAAACGTTTTCCCTCCTATAGCAAGCATTATGTTTTCAAACGCTATCCAGTTGATCAGTGCCCAAGGTCCCAGTCGCATCCATAAAGGTAAGAATCCTTTGTATAGCGACAGGATACCTTCGTTCTTCACTGACTGTTGCAAGCAGTCTATCATTCCTTTATATAATGTTCCTCTGAAATAAAATCATAAGTAGCTTAGCAACCTCTCATGAGAGCATTAAATAAATAAATAATGCTGGACAGTCCACACAGCATCATCTAGCCCCAAAGTAAGCTACTCAAAGCTTGTGTTATGGGTACTAGATAACTGATATATTTAATACATGATATAGGTACATAGATAGATATTTTTTATTATACATACACACATTATACATTAAAAAAGAGTCATGAGTTTATTTTCCTCAATGACGACAGCTGTGAATTTGCACAAGCATTTTTATATTCCATACAAAAATAAATTGTAACATGGTAAGTTCCCAAAGGGTTGTAATAACTCGTTCACAAAGCCCAATACACGATTTATAGTGCTTTACTACTTCCGACTTTATACCTATGTAATAAAGGCTAAAGTTTATAATGTTTGTAACTGTATGCGAATAACTTTCACTTGTATTGAGAATTTGAGATCGGAATAACATCTCACTCGCTCGCATTGAATTAGAAAGGGAGAAGGGCATACGGGTTTGTTATTATCGGGTTTTGTACAACGCGAGCTCCGACTTTGACCTCGTTTCTTTGACCTCGGCTGTAGAAGCAGCATAGCGTAGGTAGGTTAGTATAACTACCTGCTTACCTACCTATAATATTACCTATTCAGTAGGTCTACCATGAGTTTTCACAATCTACACACGCTAGCGACTGTAGTTAAAAAAATGTATGAAAACTTGCCTATAGCGCCTCTAGCGGATAGTTGGGTACTAAAACCTCACACTATCCTACGTCACAGCGTACTACAGCGACTGTAGTTTGCGCTCATAATTTGCTTACAATTTGGTACCATGAGTAACAGTTTTGACAGATGTCATAGTAACGTACTATTACTACTGTAGTAACGTCAGCTAATCTAAATGTGACAGACAACTCATGGTAGACCTACGGATTGTAGACTAGATATTTGGATAGTTAAGTAGTAGGTACGTAAGTAACCTAAAATGTAAAATTAACAGGTTAAGGTAGCAAATTTAGCAAAATTGTTGTTGTGGACTTCAATCATAGAATCAAAATGATAATCATAAATCAATCATGGTAACCCTCGGGCCTAGGTTTAATAGAAAAACCCTAGGGTTACCATTTCTAAATTTAAAAAGTCCGTATCAAAACTAAAAAGCCGGAGATTTTAGAGAGGTTACAAAATAAAAACCCAAATGTTGAAATCCGGCCTGGCCTCAGGGAGATTCACAACGACGAAGATCGCAACAGGCGGGCGTATGGGCGTATGAAATATAAACCTGCATACCTACAACACGTAGGTAGGTACTAGCTTTCCGGTACGGTTCCGCGTGGCACCTTGAAAAACAAAAACAAATCTATCCCACGCGAACCGTACATTTTTCCGGAATAAAAAGTAGCCTATGTGCTATTCCAGGTTATAATCTATATCCGTGCCAAATTACATCCAGATACGTTCAGCCGTTTCAGCGTGAAAAAGTAACAAACAGACATCCATGCATCCATACATTCTTACAAACTGTCGCGTTTAATATTAGTAGGATAGTATGTATAAAGTATGGTTGAGTATCTCATTTACCTTCCATCAGGCCCTACAGGTTGGTTCATAAGTCGGGTCTTCATGACGTCAGCGGGCGTTCCTAAAACTGCGGCAACGAATCCCGCTGCAAAAGCCGCTATCGCATGTACGACAGCGTTGTCCGCCATTCCGAACTCTCGCTTCAGGAACTGTTTAGTGCAATCGTATGCGGCGAGGTCGCCCATATTGACTAGAGCTGCTCTTTGCACGTTTGGTATCGCGCCTGTAAAAAGCAATCAAATTGCTAACTTAATTGATCGAGCGAACGAAGCGTGCCAAGATCTCACTCAGTAGCAGCATGGCATCTATGCATTAGTACATAAAGTGTATCCAAAACTTCAGAATGAATACCTACAAATGAGGATTGTGGACATCGCGCGCGAGATCCCAGTTCGGGGCGAACTAGGTACCTACTAGTAATAAAATAAGGTGGACCACCTACATACATAATTATACCTTATACCTTTAAACGAGCAATTCTTGTGTATATAGGTATAGATATTATATAATCTGAATCTCGGTAACGACTCCTACGATTTTCATAAAATTTTGTACGCAGGGGGTTACGGGGGCGATAAATCGATCTTGCTAGGTTTCATTTTTAGAAAACGTCGTTTACACAAAAAAAACCGATCAAAGCTCGGTCATCCAGGTACCTACTTCAATTAATTAAATGCAACAAATCCTAGAACTTGAGTTAGTACGTGATTAAATGTCCGACTTTTTGTCATTATTTTAAATTTTTAAACGGTAAGTAGGTAAAGCAAAATCACACTAGGAGTTGCAATCTTTGTAGGTACAGAACTGTGTTTGTACCTTATAAGTACTCACCTCTCCAGAATCCTTTAATCCCGCTCTCTTTATAGAGCATCGCGTACGCCTGCCGGCAGTTGGCGAACCTCGGTTCCTTGCCCTGCAGCAGGCGGCGGCCCTCGGCCTGCATCTGCACCTTCACCAGATCGGTGGGAGACGCGATCAGCTGCGCCAGCGAGCCCGCCGCTAACCCGCCTGAGGACTTCGATATTATGTTGGATTCCTTACGTTATATCATCGAAACATATCTAGGTAACTCAAAGGTGATCGGGCTGAAATTTGGCATGCAGGTAGATGTTATGACGTAGCCATCCGCTAAGAAAGGATTTTGATTAATTATACCCCCAAGGGGATAAAATAGGGGATGAAAGTTTGATTTTGTTTTTCAAGGTACCACGCAGGCGAAGCCGTGGGCGGAAGCTAGTAGAAAATAATACGCGTAATATAATCGTCTCGCTATTGCTTACAATGTTCTACGAATAATCATGTGCTTCCTTTCATCCAGCCCATTGGAGCTAGGTAAGTAAGTAGGTAGAGGTATCTAATCCTACTAATATTTTAAACGCGAAAGTTTGTAAGAATATGTGGATGTATGGATTTCAGGATGTCTGGATGTCTGGATGTATGTTTGTTACTCCTTCACGCTGAAGCGGCTGAACGGATCTGGATGGAATTTGGCACAGTTATAGATTATAGTCTGGAAGAACACATAGGCTATATTTTATCCCGGAAAAATGTACGGTTCCCGCGTGATAGATTTGTTTTTCAAGGTACCACGCGGGCGAAGCCGTGGGCGGAAGCTAGTAAGTAATAAACGACACAAAATTAAACTATTCCCTCAATTTAGGTCAAGAACAAAAGATAAGCTAAATTTGGAGGACTATCGTGCTAATAATACTTAACTTATCCTTATTTTGGTTGCCGGCCAAAATGGAGTATAATGTCCATGTGATTTCTTATGTGACCTCTATTCTATGCCATAAAAGTAATAAATAGTACGCAAGCTCATTTGAGAGGGTTACTAACCGGGCAGTACGGACTCCGGACTGCCCGGTTAGTAACCCTCTCAAATGAGTAACCCTCCAAATTCAATGTCCGGACTCCGTACATTTGATTCGTCTCTTTTATTTTCCACAAAGTGTTACCAACTCAACTCACCCAGTGAAGCGACACCTAGCGACACTTTCCCGTTATCGTCTTTGAAGGCGTCGCGGAACTGCTCGTAGAATATCAGCCGGCAGCCGGAGTAGATGGCGTGTCTCTGGAACATCGGCATCAGACCGGTCCATAGCTTGAGGACACCTTCCTGCTTCGCGATGCCGGCTACAGTTTTCAGCATGCCATGATTTTCCAGCTAGAAATCGTAGACCAAATTACTGTCGAACGAAATGTTTTAAGCAAAGTATGATGTTTATTACGATTATTTAGTATGATGAGGAGTGGCTAGATTAGCATGGTATGGACACGTGATGAGGAGGGATGAAAATCATGTCACCAAAAAAGTATGAGTGTATCTGGGTACGTTAGTAGAAATGTTTAGATATTGTGATTATTTAGTATGATGAGGAGTGCTAGATTAGCATGGTATGGACACGTGATGAGGAGGGATGAAAATCATGTCACCAAAAAAGTTATGGGTATGAGTGATCTGGGTACGCTAGTAGTAGAAGGCCGAAGAAAACGTGGTTTGATTGTGTGAAAGGTGATATGAATGTAAGAGGAGTAGACTCAGAGTTGAAGAATGATAGTGAGTGGAAGAAGAAAACATGTTGTGCCGACCCCAGGGCGATAAGGGCAGGAGAATGATGATGATGTTTAGTTATCATTAGATAGTTCTTGGTGGAATATAATTTTATCATAATGTATACATGCTACATACTTAGTTATTAGCACACTAGATGGTTGCCCGTGACTTCGTCCACGTTTCATTCGTTTTTAAATGGTTTTGTTTAATAAAAATACATCAAATCAAAAACTATGAAAATCGGTCCAGCCGTTATGGAGTTCGAACAAACCCGTCTTTTTGTACCTATGTATTTCGTATGTCTTTTTATCCAAACCGATTTTACAACTAATAATAATTAATACAAGCTCTGCTTAGTTTGGGGCTAGATGATGCTGTGTGCTAGTGTCCAGCATTATTTATTTTATAACTAATCACACCACTCGTCAAAAAGATCATACAAACTTTGACACCCTTTTGTCCCTTAGTGCAGGTTATTTTCGAAAACGCTTAAATACTGGTAAGAGTCCATTTATTTTGCCTTCTAACCGAGTTCTCGTCAAAAAAACTTTAACTCCCCATTTAACCTTTTTTGGTGGATTATTTTGAAAAATCCAGATATATGTGTCTATTTATTTTGTCTACTATGTATTTAAGCCGAGTTTCAAACAAATCACACTACTCGTTGAAAAAACTTTAACACCCCGTTTAACCCTTTTTGGAGGGTTATTTTGAAAAATTCATATATACGTTTTAAATTATTTCGTATTCAAAGTATCTAAACCAAGAATAAGACCGATCCGTACCACCCCTTAAAAAGTTCCCATATAAACATTGAGCCCCCATTTTACCCATTTTTAAAGGTTATATTGAAAAATCTTGAAACACGTATACATTTGTTTTGTATTTACATTAGGTACACAAACAAAGTTTCATGAAAATCGTACAACGCGTTAAAAAGTTTCATACAAACATTTTTAGCCCTTTTCACCCCCTTAAAAGTGGAATTTCCGAAAATCCCGCCTTAGTGGGCGCCTACATACCAAGGCAAACAGTATTTCAAACAAATCACACCACTCTTCGAAAAAACTTTAACACCCCATTTAACCCTTTTGGGAGGGTTATTTTGTAAAATCAAGATATACGTTTTACATCGTTTTGCATCTAAAGTATCCAAACCAAGATGCAGACCGATCGTACCACCCCTTAAAAAGTTCCCATATAAACATTGAGCCCCCATTTTACCCCTTTTTAAAGGTTATATTGAAAAATTGCGAAACACGTGTACATTTGTTTTGTATTTACATTACACAAACAAAGTTTCATGAAAATCGTACTACGCGTTAAAAAGTTTCATACAAACGTTTTTAGCCCTTTTCACCCCTTCAAAAGTGGAATTTCCAAAAATCCCGTCTTATTGCTCGACCACATACCAAGACGAACATACCCTCCAAATCTCAAGTCTGTACGACCGGCGGTTTGGGCTGTGCGTTGTATCTATTCAAATCAGTCAGGACTTATCCTTTTATATAGTAGGTAGTTATAGTATAAACTAAAGTGGTTTTGTAAAAAATCGGATGACCTACCTACTCTGTAAAAAGTTATTCGTGATCATCATACATTAAAAAAAATGCATGTCGACTTGAGTACCTACCTCCTCCGTTTTTTTGGTCGTTTGAAAATGCGTCAAAATGCAAATTGGAGAAAGTAAACTGGATTATTTTCCAACGGAATACAGACTGACAGTGACGGTAGTCAGACGGAAAGTTTTGGGTAAAATTCATTAGCAGGTTGACTTGAATTTAAAAATATGTATTTGCACTAACATCATAATTAATCTACATAAAGTATGCGCGAGGAGCACTGCAAGGGTCAGTTAATTACTTTTTGAACCATTGCTGATGATCGCATGCCATAGCATAGTATTATTTGCAATGGTTTTTTAAGGTAGCCGGACGATATATATCGACAGACTTCTTCTATGTTCCTTGATGGAAATGATAACCCAGTTTGTTCGACACACATAATCATGAGCCATACTTACCTAACCTACGTTATATAAATACGTGATAAACACAATCAGCTATACCTACACTGAACATTGCGGTAGAAATAAAGTAACTGAGTATTGTGAAAAACGATCAAAGTACACACCGTTTTAACGCAATACCTAACTTAGGTAACTATGGTAACTACCTTGTATCCATGTTTAGCGGCAGCAACCTCAGATTGAATCTGCAATCTTGTCTTCGTCAAGTCAAACGGGTAGGTTGCTGTAAATGCAAACTTACATAGAAAAACCTCTTGGCAAAAACAAAAAGTTCATTTTGGTTTGGTGAGAAAATAGCATTGGGGGTGTTAGGTTTTTAAACGTTACGGAATTTCTGGACTCGGTCTCCACGCTCAAGGCCCGCGATAGAAGCTATGCAATAGCTTAAAAAAATATGACCACAACTGCACCTAATCCCCAGGCTTGGTAGACATCTCAGATCTCTAGTTACTTAGATCATTGAGGAAATCTAAAAGAGCGTAGTCAGAGGCACGACCAAACCTGATATTTGGCTCATGCCCACATTTTGCACAGCTGTTATTATTCCGTACATGTCAGGTTGAGCCCAACGCCGCATAAGAATACTAAACCATACCTTTGGAATTTTTGGTTCTAGGGTATGCCGGTTTCTTCACGATGTTTTGCTTCACCGTTTAAGAGCACTGGCATTGCGCACACAATATTTTCGAATAGAAAAACTCATAGGTGCACGATGATTTGAACAAACGACCTTCGGATCGTACTGCAGGGGCGCTACCACAACACTACCAGAAACTAAAAAAAATCTATAATAAAGGCTCCAAATATATATAAGTTCGGAATTCATAAAATAGCAAAGAGGCAGAACTAAGTACCTACCTCCTTCAGCTGCCCACGCGCCCAGTACAGCGACAGCGTATCTAGCGGCGACCGAGTCGGTCGTCTGCGAGGCAGGGTGGTCGGCGTTCCGGAGTACCGGCATGGTCGATTAGTCACCTCCAGCTGGTAACTGCTGGGCCCATAATATCTGCGATGATATAAATATAAAAATACTGGGATGTCGTAGAACCCAAAAAGTCCGAAAACATGATGTCAAATAGGTAGGTACACCAATGAAGGCTCGAGGCGCAATTTAATCCTTTCTCCACACTGAATAATTTGATGAGTTAGTAAGAAGAATAAGTAGCCCGATTTTGTACAAAAAACTAGCAACTGTGAATATAACGATGATGCAAAGTTTTTTTTGCTTTAAAAATATTTGCTGAACTAAATTTTTCCTAGTCTTACTAATAAACAAAGGTCTTGCTGCATGCTATGCAAAATTTGAATATCAATGTTTTGTAAACAAAAGTCGGACGTTGGTCGTTGAGTTGCGGACATCCGGACAAAATTAAAAAGAAAATGTATGCGTGCGGATCCAAAAGCCGGACTTCCAAACTGAGTAAAAATGCTACACTTTGTTAATACCTTGTTACAAGGTTAATAATACTTACAAAAACCTAGAAGTAGAATTTCGAGTCAGAATTTTATGAATTATTGACTTGGCGCTCCCAATTCCAAATAAAAAAAGCCGCCTTTAGTTGATAAAAATCTGTTAACATTTTGGCAAGATTGTACATTAGGCTGACATTTTGGAAGATGGCCAGACATTTAGCTAACTCTATCTTTTTGACTAAAATACTGTTCCTGAGGCCTTGAGTCTTGTCTTGTAAATAAATAAGTAGGTAACCTGCCTACCGATTTATTGAAGAAGAGGTAGGGTGTAAAAACGATTTGAAACAGAGATGAGAGAAACTTACCTAAAATCAAAAAAGGTAACTAGGTACCTACATAAGCCACAATATTTTAACCGTTTAGGTAGGTAACTATAATCTTTAGAATATATCCTACTTAGTATTTATCTTAGCACTATAATCCTACCGAATAGGCCTGAATAAGTGCGTAGAGATGATTCAATCTAAAAATGCACGCCCCTCCACTGGTATTTGTACCGCACGCATGTAGAGGAAATAGTACTTATAGCAAATACACATTGGAGGGGCGTGCATTTTTAGACTGATCTACCCCTACCAGTATATTATGACAAATTTTATTACTAAGAGAAAGCGCGCACGGGAACGGGTTACTTTTATCGCCGTGACTATTTCGTCACTCATAACAAGTCCGTGGCTATGCATTGAGATGTCATCCAGTTGTCACGTCGTAACATACGCGCATCTCCATACATAGGTAATAGTTAGTAGCCATGGACTTGATAAGAGTGACGAAACAGTCACGGTGACAAAAGTAACCCGTGCGTGCTATCTCTAACTACTCACTTCTTATCGTGTCAATAATTCTTTCGAACTTATTATGGTGAAAGGCTCAAAGTGCGATCAGCGGCTCCATTCGTGAACTTCTGTTAAGTATTCTGCAATAGACTTCTGTCACTGTTGGAGTTACGCGCACTACTGTCTAATAAATAACTAATAATAATAGCTGATAGTTATATCAGTTAGGTAATTTAGTGAACATAGGGTATGTAGATACCCTAGTTATGTTGATCAGCCTAGATCAATTCGCACTTTGTACTCTCAATTAACTTCATTGCACGCGATAGATTGAACCTTCCACACGCAATGACGTCACTATTTTATTATTAGTAGGTCGTAGTAGGATCTATCTACCATTATAATAAGTAGCTACTTAATTAAGTGCCTAGATATACAACATACTTTTATTAGTTTTAAGAACCAATTTCGAATACCAAATAGTTAGGTACCTCCCTACTTAACTACGTGGTTACTGGTTACTACCTAAAGTTATTTCACTCCAGTTACTACACACCTCTGCCCCTGTTCACTATATTGAATTGATTACCAAATTCGTTGATAATTATTACCTACCTGAGTAATGTTACCTTACCTACATAAACGTAGGTAGAGTTCATCTACGAACTCCCCTAGGAATCCCACACAACATGACTCATCTATTAGCGGGGTGTTTATTGTGTAGTCTATGTATATCTATCTATGTCATAGATAAAAACATTGAAGACTTGTGAAATAAAAAAAAAGTTTCAACATTATGTTCTATTTATTACTTATACTTTATGTACTTTATGTAATTTAAATTTCATAATAATATTTCGTGGACCTACAGATTGTAAGTAGTATTTTTATCGTAACTTTTATGTAAGTAGGTACGTACTTAGTTAAAGTGATAGCCAATGATGAGGCATACAATAGTATTCTTACTGTAGTATAATTGTAAACTTGTAAGTAATTAAATTAGCTTTTATTAATTGCTACCCAGGGTCACGATCGATTATGATAATTATAACAAGATTAGAATTAAAATTATAATAGCATGTGGAATCAACAAACTCACCTAGGTATTAACAGTAAAATATTTAGGTGGTGTTTCCACAAATTTTAAACTTTCAGGTTGTTATGTGTTAACTCAAGAGAAGGACAAACGCTACTGATTTGTTTAGTGAACGAGTGGTATCGTAGTACAAGCTATTGTTGTCATTATTCTTGCAAATTGATATTTCACGCTGTGAAAAATAATTATAACTTCAGTAAAAATAAGTTTTGAAACGCCAGGACGTTTGAGAGTAGTGTTGTTCATTATAATCAATAATAGTTAGCACCTATTAACTACAAAACGCTAAAACATTTTGGCTTTTGTTTATTATCGAATGACGACGAAATTCACAGAAGAGAACAAATATTAGTCATTATGGTATTGGTAGGTATCTATGGGTGTTATGCAATGCTCGTATCTAATATCTCGTATGCTCTATCTAATAATTATAAGGTCTTTTATCTTACCACGATGTTTTACGGTGACCATAGATATAAAATGGTTACTATCGTAACCGTGACACGCAGACGTCATGTTATCGTCCAATTTATTGATTGCTATACTACGCTGCTTATGAAACTTGATAAAAATGAGAGATAGCATCAATACTTAGGTACCTACTTCTTTTATAGGTATTTATTTATTCAAGCTTAAATAATTAACTTACAGTTTATTTAGTCCAAAACGTTAACTATCACTAAAATACAAGGATATAAACTAAAGGAACTGATTGTAAATTGAACTTAAGCTGGCATCAAGAATGTCGACATGTTAAAAAAATCATGAAGTAACTGCCTACTCTACGTAGATAGATACTAAATCTCAACTACTCTATGTAGAGGTAGTATCTAATCTAGGTACCTACATAGAGTTGTTTTTGTATCTGGTAAAAAATTAGTTATGTATGCTCAAATTCTGACAGCCCATGGAGCATCCATGGTGGCACATTTAAGAAATAATATTATTTTCGTTCCGCCCATGTAACTAGGTACCTAAGTACCTACGCTTTTAAAGTTGATATTTTTTTAAAGTTAATTTTCTAACATCTGATAAATCATTTTGGGAAACCCGATTTCAAAGTGTCGCGATAAAAATAATGTTCAATGAAATACCTACGTATTTTTTAACTGACGTCATATCACACCCTCCCTCCCTATACCTACTCACATTATTATTAGAACTAATTTAGCTACATAAGTACATAATTACCTCGCTCTCATACAAGCGTAGTTCCCAAAGTAGGCATCAATATGTCAAACGCAAACCGTTTGTTATTCAAATGGAATACAATTGTAATTCCATCGATTGTTAACGGAGTGTTATGAAAATACTTGTATTTTATCAACATTACTGGTTTCTTTACTGTTCCTGCTAGAGGATTTTTACCAAACTTGGACCAGCTAAGCAGGTAGATAGGAATATTAGATGCCTACCATGTGTAGGTACCTACTTACCTACAATACCTAAATAAATAGCGACCTAATTTCGGCGGCCGATCCTGCGATGACGTAGCCCTGTGAAGCCTTGAGAGAAAATAGGGGCGCCCTCAATAAAAATAAAGTAGATAAGTACCTACCTACTTAATTGTTTATTTTAATCCACTAAGTTAGATACCTACCTACTTACCTAATTGTTTAGGTAAGATACCTACATAATACCTAAATAATAAGTATTTACTTACTTATCTACACTAGGCCTAACGATCAATACCTAATTATAATTTCTGTCATACCCATTCATTATAATATTCACGGTCAAAACGACTAATGGTTGGCTCGCACGGTCATTTTCTAACATTGAATTGTTACCAAAATAAAATATGCAATAACTAGTCCAGTAGCGAATCTAGGACTTGGTTTGGGAGGGGCTTCACCAGCTGGGGGTTCATTTTATCAAGATAATGAATGAGTCTCCTCAATGAGTGATGAAAATTATAACAATGAATAAGTACTTTACGTGATATGTCAGAGATGGACGGTGTGGACCCATAAGCTATCTGGAGAAGGGAGGTGGTCGCTTTCGAGCCCCTTAGCCCCTCTAGTCTGTCTACGCTTTTTAGAAAAATATGTACATTCTGTGGTTATTTTAAGTAAGCCTTGAGGTGATGTTCACTACTTATGACGATCGTAACAGGAATGAAAATAGTTGTTGGAAAATAAAACAATGTGTCTAGTAACTTATAAGTTACCTACAATCTAATGGCAATGTTTACCATCAAGTGCACTCTATTCATAATGAAAAACTTAGTACCTACATACTACGTTAAAAACACAAACCTAGAAGATACGGTGTCTTAAACTTCACAGTCCTATTTTTTGGGGTCATCACCTGATAGCGTACTGATTGTAAACATTGAACTTGTTACATAAATAATCGCGGGAGTGAGACAGCTATAGTTTTTATTAAGAGAGTGAAAGAGAAAAGGTTTATTTGAGTTGAGAGCGTGGCCAAATCGCGGCGCGAAAGAGCGCGAAGTGAGGCAAAAGAGGGTGTAGCGAGCGCCTCACATCGCTACCGACTGACTACGTACTCCTGAAGTTGTGACTGTTCTACTCAAGCGGCAAAATAGGAGGGGAATTCTCATTTTCATAGATTATTTCAGCTTACGATTAATTTTGTAGATAGGTAGACAGAGAGGCATAAACTTTAAACGACCTGGTTTTTTATTCTAATTAGGTTTAGGTACCTACCTATTTAGGCGGATCCTATTTGTATTTAGGTAGGTAGGTACTACTTACTTTCCTAACTAATTAATTTTTAAATTAATTTCACCTAAGTATTTGTACTGCACATGAGAACACTAGTTCGAAAAAACTAGTAACAAAATATAGGTAGGTACTAAGGCAATTTACTTAATGTTAATTAAGAATTAAGAAAGTAGGTACCTACTACCAAAAAAAAACAAAGATTAACAGTTGAAATTTTGAAAATAATAAAATTAGAATTATACCTACTAGTCGCTCTGCTAGTTACCGCAGAATATCCCCGCGATCAGCTGACGTAAAAGAAAGAGCCCAATGATCCACTTACGTAGTAGGTAGGTACCTATACATCCGTAGCAGTACCTACCTACTCGCATATTTACGTGCACAGCTGATGCTAGTAGTGGTAGGTAGATATAGTAACCCACAGTAAGTGACGTCATTTCATTCATCCACTCGCAAAAAGTCAATGATTTGATCGTAGAATTATAGGTAGGTAGGTAATTTGTTTTGTTATGATTTCACTCACACAGCTAGATCAATGATCTTGTCTACATAGTAGACGTAGGTAGGTACCTACGTAACTACACAACACTCACTTGGCGCAAAGTAGGTAGGTAGGTAGGTATTTATTTTGCAATCCCAACCCTTTTTTTTTTTATAAAAATATCTAGGTAGGTTCTTACCTACCTACCTACCTACCATAGATCATTTTGATACAATTATTATTAGTTACCTGCATTTTTATTACTTACCTAGCTATGTATTATTTATTATCTCTACCTAGGTACATAACTACATAATATTTAATAATTTTATACTCCTTGGAAGAGTAGGTACCTACCTTAGGTACTGGCATGGCTTTAGAGGCTTGAGAGGGTGCGTTGTGAAGAGTTGAAAAGTCTGGGCCAAACAAATGAAATAGGTATTTCACGTACCTACCTACCTATTTCATTTGTTTGGCCCAGACTTTTCAACTCTTCACAACGCACCCTCTCCACCACAATGACTGACAGATCTAAAATGAATTACGTACCTTACCTACCTACCTACCTACCTAGCCCCACAGCACACCACACGCCAAGCTCGCTGGATTTTCAATGCGGACTTTTTTTTAACTAGGTACCTACCTACCTAATTGGTGTTGATACTACATACCTACTACCTACAAAGGTGTAGGTATCTTTACTTTTAAAATTAGATCAAAATTGCACCTACCTACCTCACTCTAGCTAGCGAGACTTAATGAACCTACCTAGTACAAAATAAAAAAGAGTAGGTAGGTATATACCGTCCACGTATGAAATTAATCGAGTTGGCTGTTGGGGATGTCGACATCCTACCTATTTACCCCCCGCAGTCTCGCTCGCCTGACTGACGCAAAAGAGGGTTGGGTTGTAGTGTAGCACGGTTTGAATTCAAAGATTTTTTATTTATTATTATAATAGTAAACCTACGAGCATAATCTAATAGATATTATTGAATTACTTTGGTATTTATGAGGAACACGAAAAATCAGCTTTTTATTATTTTTTTAATAAAATTAATTAAGTACCTACAGTACCTACAAGTTACATAAATACATAATCTAACCACAGAATAAAATACATAATAGGGTAGTCGAGTTAGGAGTTGGGAGAGCCGAAGAGCAAAATGTAAACGAAAGAGTAGAGTTCAGTCAAGAACAAAAATAATTTGAAATAAAATTTACCATTCCTTGAATGTTAGTTTTTCAAATAATTAAGAGATGGCGCTACTAGTGTGTTTTTTCAATGTCGCACGCAAGCAGTTGTTTTAAAAATAATCTTGGTTCACCGTATCGCGCGCGGCCCCGATGTTGCCCGGGCGCGCGGCGCGGCCGAGTGCACGTTGTGATTATCACAAGTCACACAACTCATTGGCCTTGAAGCAAAAAGGAGAAACAATTTTAATTCCAACTGCGGTGTTTTTCTACCCGAGAATACTAATAAGAGATATTTATTCTTAGAACTTACAGCTCACGAATACAAAAACGAATTTGATTAAAAAACTTTGTTCCTCCTTTTTTGTTTGTTCCCTGCTCAAAGTTCTCTACATTGACTCTTACGTTTCCCATCTGGGCACCTGTGAGATGTTCGAAACCCTCATGTCGTGACTTCGAAGTCTATCCTCATTTTCCGGTAGGTAGGTACCTACTCAGCAACTAGTGAGGTAGGTAGGTAGGTAGGTACTTACCTACTGCTACCAATTGGCAAGTGCAGCTTCTATCAACCTGAAAATGACCAATTGTTAGAACTCAGTTCAAAAATATTACTTTATGGGCGGTGTTTATGAAATGCTTATGTAAATGTAGGTAAATACCTACGTATTCCAGTCAGGTAAATATTCAAAAAACAATCAAGTTAGTAAGTAGGTAGGTACTTATCAATATTTACGCTACAATAGGATTTAAAATAAAATAAGAAAAATAAATAAAAGGTTTTAAAATGAAGACTTACTTAGAATGTTAGAATATAAGAGTTAGCACTTCAAATTATTATTATTTTTTTTTATGGACAAAAATGAGAAAAAAAGCCATTATGTAGGTACCTATCCTCCTTGTTGTAGGTACATCATTTTACAAAGCTTTGTTCGTTGTCTTGCCAAACGAGCCAAAAATTTGGAGCACCAAGCCACTCACTGCTTTGGCTTCCAAGTTCCGAGAAACGAACAAGGCATGGAGTGACGCATAGGCTTTATTTACCGTAACGGCCGCAACTCAACAAGGAGACACTGTTGTTTACATTCCATCCTTATATTAATTTCCAAAGTAGGTAGAGTATTGATAGGTTTATTGAGACTACTGTAGGTCAGAACGAGTTGTATGCCATGAAAATGAAATGAAGCATTTGGTTTCAGATAGTCATAAGTAGTCAAACCACAACAGATGGGTTTATGCATCGGTGGAGCCCGTGGAGCCATAATAATGAACGTGTTTCATCCACGTAACACCGCAGGCAGTTCAAAAACACCCATTTCAAATTAGCTTAGCAATATTAAAGCCTAGGGCAGAGTGGGGCAGCTTGTTATTTTTTGGTACATTTTTATCAAATTTATTTTGATATTCATTAAGTTGTTAATATAATTAGGGACTTACATTACTTGGGTATTCGATTTAAATCTGTGACATGATACCACATCGAAGTGCTTTTAATAATAAAAAAAAAGTTTTGCTATGTATCAATCAATTGAAAAGTATCTAAATTTGAATTCACAATGATAAAGTTAATCACTGTCATAATCAGTAAATTAGAATACAGCAGGTAAGTACATTATAAATAATCGAATAAAATCAACATGAATTTTGCGTATCACGTTGCATTTTTAGTGTGATCATCAGCGATCGCAGGCAGTCGGTTCCCTAACGGGTACCGACATAAAAAATAAACCTTTTCGAACCCAAGCGCTCGATTCCCTTGCTTTTTGTGCAGACCTAACCCTCGGAACGTTTTATGTTGGGGCCGGGGCCCGTCTGGCCCTGCATTCACGCGTCCTGTGTATTGACCGCGTAGCAGCGGCATTGAAGCCATACGAGAAATAATATCTGTTGTAAAATATTTTGTTGTGAAACCATCGCTCGGCCCTCTGTTATCGTAACACTTCACGCGGGTATCTACTTTACCTATTGGACAATATAATAAGAGCGTTTTCGTTAGGTAGGTACCTATACCTACATAGGTTTGAGAGATAAAGAGAAGTGCTTAAAATAAAGTTATGGGAGCACCTATTAGGTTCGGTACGAAATTACAATTATAATTTAGTTCGTAAGAATCTAGGGTTAAATTTGCCCCGAATAATAATGAATGATCGAAGGTCCCGATCTGCAATCTGTTGTTCTTTTTGATACCGAATCTTTTATTAAGTACTTAAATAATCATGTTTTACCTAAGTCATATACCTACCTACCAATCAGCCAGTTTGGATTCGATTTTGTTATAAAGAGGATCTATGGATGTCTAGGTTTTTATGATGCCTACTATTGATTATTATTCTATTTTAGTTATAAATGTCAAATAATTAAAGTACCTAGGTACCTAATGTAAACCAAAAACGTAAAATATATATAAGTAGGCTAGGTACAGAATCAGTTAAATGGGGCCTGGCTTTCTCAAAAAACACCAGTTCATTAAAAAACTTTTCAATAATTAACAGCGTGTTATCTAATACCTTTAAACGAACTATTCTTGTATATAATGTAGGTACCTATATAATATTAAGAAACGGCTCCATCCAACGATTTCCATGAAATTTAGTATGCAGTGGGTTTCAAGGGCGATAAATCGATCTAGTTAGGTTTAATTTTTAGAAAACGTCGTTTTAAAAAAAAATACTGAGCAAAGTTCTGTCATCCAGGTACTAATTATTATATGGTAACTATCTCGACCTACAAACTACCACATTATTTAATAGGTATTATGTAAGTACCTAGGTACCTACTAATTACACTACAAATGACCTATGTTGTTAAATTTTAACACCATAATTATTCAAAGAGCGCTGTGATATTAGAGTTAATTACGATGGTGGTTAGCTAAATTAAAACCAAAGGTTCCTTAAGGATCTGTTAGGCACGATAGGTAGCTTTGAAACTAAATTTACCAAAGTCTTCTGAAACGATCACTACCAAAGAAAATGCTGAGCACAACAAACTAGCTGATTATCTACAATCTTCAAACAAATACATCTAAATTAGAGGGATCAGCACATGGCGATCTATCAAAACAACAAAGCCGATTGGTGTGACGTTCCAACCCCGGTGATATGTACGTCCTACTACCTAAATGCCTTATGTACACCGCTAGTTACTACTTCATGACTACTCCGAGCTCAGTGTGTACTGCAATGCAACGGAAAATATGCGTGTTTACCAAAGTCGTTTCGGTAGAACGGTGTCGTGTGTTGCGTCACGTTGAGGAAATTGATAGAACCGAGGTCGGCGTGACCAACATTATCGTTATTGTGTTCAATCATTGCTGATTTAAGCATTTTTTTTATTTAAATATCCAATCAGTGCTGTGATTTAACCACAAAATGGAATTTATTTTGTCTCATCCCGCTTCTCCCTGTGGGTGGAGGCCAGACAAAATATGTCGGGTGGTCGAGTCACCGTATGCCCGATATAACCTTGTGATGTCGAGTGAGTATATTTTTTGCCCTATGTGGCTTTCTAGAGTTGTAATGGTCTTAAATGCGCCTAAGGACGTCCCATATTACAAAAATATGTATTTTATCGAATTATTATGTGAAAATAATGCTTAGATATACAAGAAATAAGCTGTAATTCGAGTTTAAATAATAATATCGAACGTCACAACGAGGTTCAATCGACAAGATGGCCGCTAGTGGGGAGAGCGCGCCCAGTTGGCCAGGTGCTGCCGCCGCGTCGAGTTCGGCGCTATAGCTAAACTACGCAGTGTTCTGTGTTGTACATTTAGAACGTTCACAATGGCTACCGCGAAAGACACGTCTACTTTCTTCCTTGAGGCGAATGCGAGCGATTTTGACAGTGTTTTGAAGTTATATCCAGACGCAATTAAAATAAAATCCGAACAGAAAATCAAGAAACCAGATGAGCTCTTAAAATTGGACACTTGGTGAGTACGAACGCCTGAAAGGAGAAAATGCGGCCGTGGCGTGTCAATGAACTTGTATTGTGTGTGTATCCGTGCAAACTGATTTGATAGCTACCTACCTTACCTCCCTCGCGGACTGCATCTCTAGCCCGCGGTCGGCTCATTAAAATCACTGCGTCACGTGGGATCGATGTCAAATTGACACGATCATTTTCCTAAAGCCAGTCTGAGGGAAAATATCGCAGCGCTCAGGCGTTATAAAATGGTGGCTGTCCTTTACGAATGAATGACTCGTTTTTAATGAATTTATTCCCATCCATTTCATGATTAGTCGCTTTAGGGCGCATACCTATTCTACCCTACGGCCTATCTAAACAACGAATGTGTAGTTAATTCAGGTATATTTTGCTGTTTTACATTGAATAACACAATGCTTTGTTGAGTACAAGTCACATCCGTTCAAAATGGTGACTTCGCAATGATGATAGTAACTTCAATACTTACTTGTTTCATATTTAATTATTACCTACTAGGTGATTTTTATATTTTATAAGTACCTACTTAGGTAGGTACTTACCTACATTGTTTTTGTTATTTAAGTAGGTAGGTAGGTACTTATTGTACCTATACCTACCTACTTCTATACTTACATTTTCGTAAGCAGTACCTAGTTAGGTACTTACCAATCTGCCAATAATTACCGACTTATTAGAGGAAATACCTAGGTAGGTAGTAACTAGGTAGGTACATACTATTTAAATAATGACTTAAACAAATACCAATTTTATTTTTTAATAAAATAAAATTAGGACCTAGGTAGGTACCTACCTACCTACCAGATGTACCTACCTAAACTTTCCAATAATTTTGAGTGACTTAAAACATAGGTACCTACTAGGTAGATAGGTATTTATTACAGTAGGTAGGTTGGAACTTATGTAACCAACATTAACAACTAATTTCCAACAAAATGATTTCAATTTTCTTCGTCTATGGAACCTTTGAAAAGTAGGTAGGTAGGTAGGTTCCTACCTACTTAGATATATTGTTGTGCCACACATGTTTATCTAATATTATTAATTATCCCGTGGATTAAACCAGATGCTGGCTATTTCTGACATTGCGTGTAAAAACGATTAAAACCACGTGATTGTAGGGAAGTAGATATACCTACCTACCTATTAAATAAGTTTCTAACTAACCTGCCTAGTCCTAATATCGTTGGATTTAGCTCCATTGGCCTCAAACAATTTTGAATGAATGCTTCTGAATAAAAAAAAAGTCTCATGTAGGTAAGAGTTATTTTTGGATAAAAATTAAATATCTAGGTACAGGGACTTGTCAATGAGGCACACCCCATAAGTAGCCCTTGGGAGCAAGGTTTTTGGGTGCCTATGTCTAATTTAAATTTTTTGGGCTTTTCTAGAAAAAGTCTGAAACATTTCCAATTTCACTCATCAACATTCGCATTTTTAAAATGAGTAGGATTGGATAGATGGAAGTTAAATAGTTATTTTTTTCTTGTTACAGGTACCAGAATGAATTACCAAAGAAGATTAAGTCGCGGGGCAAGGATGCGCACATGGTGCACGAAGAGTTGGTGCAACTCATGAAATGGAAACAGCTGGTAAGCACACCTTTTAAGGCTTCAAGGCCGACAAAAGTTTGTCAGTCTCAGTCAGAAACGGAAAAGTTACATTCGAGTGAGATGGTGATATGAATGTCACGCCCTTGATTGCGGTTTCGAAAGTAATGTCACGTGATATTGAGTCTAATGATGCATTTGTCTCACGTCCCAACGCTGGCGGGCGTATGAAACGGTTCGGAGAAACAACAATTTTATACTTGTTCCCAAATCATATTATACAGGCCTTTGCATACCTATATTTTGGATGATTTGTGCACATTAAGTGGAGTTTTTCGCTCACAGGACACTAATTCCTGGAACTTGTTTAGTTCAGACAGCTGTGTCAGCCGTTCCTATGTAGAACTTAAATCTTTAAAATATTCTTTACAGAGAGGAAAGTCATACCCACAACTATCCTACCTCATAAAAGTGAACACACCACGAGCAGTAATGGCGGAGACGAAAAAAGCCTTCAAGAAACTGCCCAATATTGAATCTGCGATGGCCGCGCTCAGTAACCTGAAGGGGGTAGGCACAGCGACCGCGTCCGCTCTACTAGCAGCGGCAAGTCCAGAGATAGCACCCTTCATGGCTGATGAGTGCGTGCAAGCGATCCCAGAGATGGAAGGGAGCGATTATACTGCTAAGGAATACCTCAATTTCGTAAACCATATAAAGAAAGTCTGTGATAGGTTAAATGCAAATAAGGTGAGTTCATTTTTTTACAGTTTTTTTTTGTGCCAATGTTAGGGCGTAATTCGAGTTCAAGCAGAATTATAGTAGGTCAGCATTTATTGCAAAAATTAAAAAAAAAGACTCACTGAACGTAACTAAAATATATCCGCCGTATTATTATTTTTTTTGGCATTTTGTCTATGATATTAGCTTATGGTAGTCTTGTAGTCCAGACGAATCCAAATGACTCTTCATTTGTCAAAATCTATCCAGCTGTTAGGGATACAGCGACAGTCAAAGGAACTCTGTTACATAGACATAGACGTCTATGTCTAACTCTGTCACATACATCCCAAATTACCCTCCTTCGCTTCGCAGTCGGGTAAAAAGAATTAGCAACACAAAAACAGGATTAGCATTTATGGTAGCCGTTGATCATACTTTTAAAAATAATGTTCTAGGTACTTAAGTATAGGTAATCATATTTTATGATGGGGTACAAAATAGTATGTAAATGCTGGCTAATTTGTGTTATGACAATAACCCACGTTCACACAAACCGTAATAACTCTATACCGCTGTTACACTGTAACTGCAGACTACAGAACCTTCAATCTGCTAGAAAATTACAGTTTGCGCTGTGGTGTACGACTATTTATAAATATTTTCTTTTTAAATTCAACTTTACGTTAACTATGCAAGGTTTAGTCAGACCGAAACTTTGAAAATAACGTCTTTAGTAAACAGCGGTTTTTGGACAAAAGAATATCTCGATTCAACTTTCACCTAAACCTGTCGCTTGATAATAAGTAACATTTCAATATTTTCAGGACCAAAACGGCTGTGCCAAAAAATGGTCACCACACAGTGTCGAGCTTGCGATATGGACACACAACATACTGTCAGATCTCTCACCACAGCTGTTAGGGAAAGAGCCCATACAGAGGGCCGAGCCACAAATAAACGGAGGATCACCGCTGCCGAGCGATGAGAGCAATTTAGAACCACCTACTAATGGAAATGGTATGATATCTTCATTATTCAATGGCACTTCATCATCATACATCATCATTCTCCTGTCCCACGATAAGTGGGGTCGGCACATGTTTTATTCTTCGAATCCTATCATACGTCAAATCTGAGTATACTCTTACATTTATAACATTGTCATTTTAAAATGCTGATTGCCTTTACCAACGGTCTCACATGCGAAATACTAGAAACTATAAGAGTTTAGTAGAGAAGGAAATATGGATTGTGTTGAGGATAGTTTGTAGGTACTATGATAAAATATGTTACTGATACAACGCATGGCCAATAACTTATATCGCGGTCCAACACAGCTGTCCAGATGGTCTTTGGTCCCTCTAGGTCTTTTCCGGAGATGGACAGAACCAGCACTTGGTTGGTGACATAATGGAGTGATGAATGTTTAATACATACATAATTAATCCTACCAATTTATAAACGCGAAAGTTTGTAAGAATGTGTGGATGTCTTGACGTCTGGCTGGATGTATGTTTGTTACTCTTTCACGCTGAAACGGCTTAACGGATCTGGATGAAATTTGGCACAGATATATGTAGATTATGGTCTGAAATAACACATACCTAGGCTACATTTTATCCCGGAAAATGTACGGTTCCCATGGGATAAATTTGTTTTTGTTTTTCAAGGTGCCACGCGGGCTAAGCCATGGGCGGAAGCTAGTAGAATAATATAAAGTTAGTAGGTATATGTATAAGGATCGTATGATTAAAGGAATTTAGTGGTTAATAATGATATACTTGTTTCAGGTAAAATAACCGTGGACTCGATAAACGAGGATACCACGACCTCGTGTACCGAAGACTCGATGGACGCTAAGGCGACGTCACCCGCCACTCCTGCAACGCCCCTCTCACCCTCGGACAACTCCGATTCCGCGCTCAGCACGCCTAGAGCTAAAAGGTAACTTTATAAATCTATACTCTATCTATAGTATAGATAGAGTATAAAACAACAAAACAAAAATACAAAATTTTCCTCTTTATAATGTTAGTATAGTCTATACCAGCGGTCGGCAACGTGCGGCCCGCGGGCCGCACACGGCCTGCGTACGTCTCACTTGCGTGCGGCTCATGAATGTGTGGGATATAATATTGACCAATTATACGTAGGTATATATTGAGCTTCTAGGGTTAATATCATAAGTGTTGCCTAGCCCGCCTTTAGTATATTTTACCACCATGCAGCCCTTGCCTGCCAAAAGGTTGCCGACCGCTGGTCTATACTAATATTATAAAGAGGAAAGTTTTGTATTTTTGTTTGTAACGAATAAACTCAAAAACTACTGGTCCGATTTCAAAAATTCTTACACCGCCGTTAGAATGCTACGTTATCCCTGAGTAACATAGGCTATATTTTATGTAGGTACCTTGCGAGCAAAGCCGCGAACGGAAGCTTGTTATAAATATAAATATTGGTGGACATTTCACACAACGCCATCTACCCCGAAACTAAGCAAAGCTTGTTCTATGGGAACGAGATGGTTGATAGATTAATTAAATACTTTTTTTTTTGTAAATACATAGGTACATAAAATACATAATTAACATCCAGACTCAGAACGAACATCTGTGTTCATCACATAAATATTTATCCTGGGTGGGGATTGAACCCACAACCTACAGTGCAGAAGGCAGAGCTACTACCAACTGAGCTGTGAGAACTAAGAGATAATGCTTCATTGCTTCGCTTTGAACCATCGGCTCATTTATTTTAAAATCAAGATACCTTGCGAATGTAACGGCTCGATAAATGGATTTAGTGGACAGAGCGTTCCGATAATTGTTTATTTGGGCTCTGAATATTGATCAACCGACCGTACAGTGGACAAGAGCGGATCCAGCTTTGGTGCCAGGGGGGGGTCACAAAGTCACAAAAAGTTATAATCCTTATTATATATAATTATAGTTAGTGGTCCAGCTAGGTCGTGGACACAGCCCAGGGGGGGGTCATGACCCCCATGACCCCCCCCCTGGATCCGCCCTTGACAGTGGAAGCCATAGGTAGAAGTTCCTTTCGGACTATGAGGTGCATTAAGAAATGAATAAGTACTTACCCAATATTAACCCCTAAGGAGTGCAAAATAGATGATTGAAGTTTGTCGAAAGTTCCAATAAGTAGTCTATTAGCAGCCGCGTGCGGCTATGCTCGCGTGGTACCTACCTGATAAAAAGTAGCCTATGTTATTTCTGGTCATAAACTAAGCGTATTCAAAGTTTTATCCAGATCTGTTCAGCCGTTTCAGCGTGGTTGAGTAACAAACATTCATACTTCCATTCATCCAAACTTTCGCATTTATAATATTAGTAGGATTAGTAGGAAGTAGGATTCTTCTAATCATCTATGACTAGCTTCCGCCCACGTGGTACCTAGAAAAACAAAAAACTACTCTATCCCACGGGAACCATACATTTTTCCGGAATAAAAAGCCTATGTGCTATTCCAGACTATAATCTATTTATCAACATCCATTCAATCGTTTTTGCGTGAAAGAGTAACAAACATACACAGTATGTACATTCTTACAAACTTTCCCGTTTATAATAATGTAGTAGGATGACAATTCATTAATCCAGTGGTGGATTTATCACCAGGCTGAGTAGGCTGGAGCCTAGGGCGGCAAATTTTAGGGGGCGGCAAATTTGGCTTATTACCTTACACAAAATAATAAATAAAATTATAATATACACGGAGAAAAAATTTAACAAAATTGCAATATTTTAATACTATACACCTATACCAAATAATCCAACGATTTTACATGATAAATTACTAAACGCTAAATTTAATAGCCTACTGGCGGCAAATGTGTAAATCCGCCACTGCATTAATCTAAGACTAGTAAAACTTTATTAAAAAAAGGTTAAAGTACCTATATGTATATTATTCAAATTACATTGGTACGGTTACTCTATGTACATTTGTAAAAACTATGATTAAGGCGTGAGGTCAAACGAACGAACGTAACGAACCATTATGGGTTGTTAATGGCGCCTTCACACAAGTACTTGCCTGACTGATTGATTGAACATTGATTGATCTTTCGCAAGTCGTTTATAAAATCGACTTTGTATTGTAACGAATACGAAATAGCTTCGGGCACGGCTCACACCATTGAAGGTGTTCATTTGAACCTTTTGTGAGAATATAGTATGTAAGAAAACTCAATGATCCATTTTAACCAGTGAACGGAAAAAAACATGGAAGCATTACTTCAAGGGAAATATCTGCGAAACATGACACCAAATTTCACACATCGAAATTACGTGGATTTGCCAAAAATTGATCATTGACTTTATTCGCTCGACGTTTGGGTTTGAATTGCTGTGTAACGTGTAATAAGCTTATGTAAATTTTTGATATAATTCTTTGGCTTTACAAGCCCCGCCTACTACAGCACATTTTTTGTGGGGCATTTTTTAGCTCGAAGGAATGCTTCCATGTATTTTCCGTCCAGTTTTAATCCGACTATAATAGCAAAACCAAAGTTGAAAATTTGGAATAAAAAGGATTAAAAATAATAAACAATATCATAATTTTTAAATTTGATTTTGAATCTTATATCAATGTCATAGAAATCATCGCGCAGGACTTCGCGAGATAGAGAACATAAGTGCTAATATGTAGGTAGTTACTCTGTGCTCATGTGGAAAATAAACATTTCACGCAGACCACTTCAACTGCAGTCTCATCTGTCAGTCAGTAGGTACCGATCGAAGTGAAGATGTGCTAAAGTGTTAATTATTTGTTCCAGACAAATAGAAGAAGCGAGCTCAGCAGAAGAGAACTCTCTCGGCGACTCATCGGACGCGCCCGCGCCCAAGAAACTGCGGGAAGCAACCCACTGACATAAGCGCACCCCCACCATCCCTCGAGCGCCTATAAATAGCTTTCTAGACTAAAATATTGTACCTAGGTAATTTATTTTTCAATTCCGTTTAATTTTAACTTAGAATTAAGTTTAAGACTACCGATCGGTTTTGTAAGTTTTATAGGGTATTAATATTTTGGATGCATGGACTCGACGCGCGAACTTGAGATTGTACAATATTTGTGTGTTTTGGGAACGGCCAACGGGCCTATTAGGTTTGTTTAAGTTTTTTAATGTTTGAAGTTTGAACGTTCGCATCCCGCGTGACATTCCAATAATTGTAAATGACGTTTAGTGGCGAGGAGTGGGGAGCAGGGATGTCATTCGCCCCATAGTTCCGGACCAGATGCCTTGACGTGGCCGTACGGCCGTCACTCACCAATGCCTTATGATAATGACACAGTCTGCCCGCAGAGTTTAATGATACAAGAGAATACAAAGGTCGTGTTACCCGGGCACCGGGCACACCGGCCCACAATGTAGTTTTTATGGAACAAATATAAGATATTAATTTTATAATGTGGCGTTTTTCATTTCAAAACTACACACAAGTTTTCGTATTGATAAGCTGTCAGATTAGAATCCACCGTTTTGAGGAGAAAGAGAGCCAAGAACGATGGGAAATACCTATAGATAGATGATTGAAAGCATGCATAACAAAAACAAAGTATTCTTTATACCTACATTTATCAATAAAACGCTGGCGCAATTATTAAAATTCATCGAGAAAATACTTTCAATAAAGTCTATTTATTAGAGGCACACAAGAGTAGAGAAAGAATTATTTGATAAACTCTAAAATACTTGGCATTTAACTAAATGATGCAAAAGGTGCATTTGATGACAGAATCTACGAGTATACTAGAAGCACCTGTTTGTAATCACATGTCAGGATATAACAATAGAAACTAAAACTTGGGAATAGGTATTTACATTACAAGAATATAATTATACAGGCTTTTAATTCGATGGCAAATATAAAATACCTCGTACAAATCATATTACTTATTCATCAAAGTGACTCTTTCACTTATAAAATAATTTGACAAAACTATTCTGCTCATTTTATGTCTTTGACGACCTCTGTGGCGCAGCGGGCAAGAGTCCGCCTGCGACGCAAGAGGTTGCGGGTTCGATGCCCGCCTCGGAACAAATTTGTGTACGATCTGCAGAAATTTGTTTCGTTGGTCTGGGTGTTTTCTATGTATAATAAAAAATATCTATCTATGTAAATAATGTATTAAATATATCAGTTATCTAGTACCCATAACACAAGCTTTGAGTAGCTTACTTTGGGGCTAGACGATGCTGTGTGGATTGTCCAGCATTATTATTATATTATTATATTTGTTGGTTACTCTTAGGTATATTCATGGGGCAAATACTTAAATGATCATGAGTATTATCTCCTGCCGCGAGTTTAGTAAAACATGACTGGTTGTTTGAGTTTAGGTTGACCTAGCTAAGCTGTAATAAATGTGTTGTTCTGTAAAGGCTGGATGATTAAACTGTTATTATATTAATCTAGAAGGTTTTACTCAAAATCTTATAAATTCTAATATTTATGTAATTTTATTACCATAATTACAAGATCCCCCACTGCACAAATGTCGATCAATTTAAGTCAGTGCTGCATCCTTATCACTTTCATACGATTGTGCAAGGGAGAGGGCGCATATTAGCTCGTTTAAACAAACTATAGTGATTAATGTTGGGCCTCAATGTCTTGGTTCAATTGTGGGTAAAGATTCGCCACTCGGTTCCCGGCGGTCAGTCTACCAACAAAGTCGGGCCGGCGCGACGGTCTGGGCGCGCCGAGTAGTACGTCCAATACATTCCGGGGTGCCCAGACGTCGCTGCTGCCGTTGCCCGCCCCGACCGGCGAGAGTGGAGAGTCGGTGGTCGCTCGGATCACCGTCGCACGAGATTCACCTGCAGAAACATTGTTATAGTGAATTAACAGTTCAGAATACTGCTCATACTAATATAACAGGCGGACGGTCTTTTGTTATAAAAAAAACATGATCGCGACTGCAATCCCCAGGCTCGGTTGATGTCTCCTTAGATCTCAAGTGATTTAGATCTTTGAGAATATCTAAAGAGGGTAGTCAGAGGCACGTCCGAACATGACATGTCATATGCCCACATTTTGCACAGTAGTTAGTATTCCGTACGTGATGGGTTGCAAGCCCATCCCCGCTTAAAAGAATACTAACATAGAACCCACTCCTTCTAATTTTTTGCATTGCAATTACCGACATCGACATTTGCTAAATTGTGGAAAATTCAACCCTAGACGCCATAACTACAAGTTAAATTAAATTAAAAACTTAAAAAACTCGCGACACAAACTTTGCCCGCCATTTTGTGGTGGCGGCCATTTTGGATTTGAAATTTGTCATAGTGTATAGTATTCTACTACTCAAGCCCTTTTATTACCTATTGATATTGATATTGAGGGAGTTATAAAAAATAAGTAATCCGTCCTTTTGTGACGCCGGCCATCTTGGACCGATTTCCATCAAACATAGCTAAGAACACTCCCAACTAGTTCACCTATGAAACAAAAAAAAACAATGAATATCGGTCCATGCGTTCTGGAGCTACGATGTCACAGACAGACACACACAACACAGACACGTCAAACAAAACACCCCGTCGGTTTTCGTCGGGGGTTAAAAAGAAGAAGTAACATTTTCGTGTGGTATAATGTGGGTTAAAAATAGTAACATTTTCATTTTCGTTCATACCGTCTGAGTGGTTATGTGACCGGCACTCCAGCAGCACTCGAAGCAGCGTGCGATGCTCGGGCGAGGCGGAGTGCGCGCGGATTAACGCCTCTAGTTCAGCCCACACTTGCCGCCATTGCTCTTCGCGGCGACTGCTCGACTTTACTCTGCAACATACGAGACGCAAAATATAGCTTTAAACTTACGTGACCTGTACACATTATTAGTACTTATTAAACGAGTATTTATCGCGTTCTATTTACCTATTTTTCCCCGTTTCAACAAATTTACACACTGTCGTGGTCACGGGATGACAGTCCCCTGACGTCAGGAAAATAGGTAAATAAAACGCGATAAATACCCGTTTAATACTAATAATAACATACGACGCTTTTATGATTCACCGTAGAACTACATAGCACGCCATGGAGGTCCTCGATGTTAGAGGATTCGGATGACGGCGACGATAGCGTTCAGATGTTATGGCTACAAAGTTTACCAACTAAATATCCTAGGTTGTATTAGTTCATTTAAATTTAGTAGTTTCTTCTTGCATGTTTTAATTAATTAATAAATTAATCAATATCAACAATATTAATAATTAGTAATTAATAATTTTGAATCTAAGTATAGTATAGTACATACATCTGCTTTTATTTAAAGGAGAGGCACTAATTGCCAAGACACAAGTGTTTAGTACCTACTGCGCCATCTATTGCGTTAAGGAAGAACTAAGAGTGACAGTTCAACGCATCAATCACAGCTGTCAAAACGTCAATGTCATGATGACAGAAAACCAACTGCCAGCTTCAGCGACTACGAAGAGAAGAAGAAGAAGAAGAATCGTTGCCATCTTGTCTCGTTAGAACCGTAAAACGGATATAATTTCAAATAATATGTAAAATTGTAAACGAATAATAAATCATCTCTAACATCAAATAAAACAATCATTTACCACTGGATTCCCCCGTTCCTGCCCAAACATTGATCCTTCGGAGCCGAATCAAGAAAACCAGACGATTTTACCAAGGCGTGGCGTGGCGTGGATTCGAGAGCCATCAAAAAGCGAACGGTCAGGAAATCCTATCTTTTACCCATCCATTCCCAGAGCTGTGTTAAAATATTGTGTTTTGTGCATTCCAGCTGTGCGTGTGCCTAGCGGGAGCCAGGTGATCGGTGCCGTGCGGTGTTGCTTACAAGTGAGTACGTACTTTCCGTTTTCTCATTACCACCAATATGTCTGAGGATAATTCCAATTTGTCTGTGCCATCTCGATCTCCTACTAGGTCTAAGTCTAAAGATTGCGAAATTCTATCCGAATTGAAGAAACAAAGAGGTCATCTAAAAGGACGGTTGACACAATTCAAAAAATTCGTTGACTCATTTAGTGGTGCTAGTCTAACAAAATTACAAGTAGCTGAAATGAAATTACGATTAAAATCAGCTAGTGAGTGTTATGATAAATTCAATAGTATAGGAAGCGATATAGAATTGAATTCGGTAGCTGAGGAGATTTCTAGTAATTACGAATACATAGAATCAGTAGAATCGTTATATTTTAGTACAATGGCGTCGGCCACATGTTTAATCGAAAGTTGTGAGACTAGTGATAGTAGCAAAATGACTAAATGTAGCCATATGGTCACGGAGAGTTCATTGTCGCACGTTAAATTGCCGTACATCAAATTAGCCACCTTTAGTGGAATGTACGATGAATGGTTAGAATATAGAAACTCTTACATTACGATGATTCATAAACGTACGGATCTGGACGCTATTCATAAGTTCCATTATTTGAGATCGTCACTCAGCGGTAGTGCATTGCAGGTGATCAGTGCATTAGAGTTCACTGCATCTAATTACACTCACGCATGGGAGCTGCTAGAAAATAGATTCCATAATCACAGGCTTCTAATACATAATCATATAAAGTCTCTATTTAATATTGCATCTATAAAACAGGAATCGGCAGTACAAATAAGGAAACTTATAGATACAGTTCTGAGAAATTTGAGGGCCCTAAAAACTCTAAACGAACCTACTGAATCATGGGATACATTGATTATATATTTAATTGTTTCTAAGTTGGATTCCCCCACTGAACGTGAGTGGGAGAACCACAAAGGGTCCCTAGATTCTAACGCGCAAGGGTTGAAGCTAGAACAGCTTTTAACATTTTTACGAAACAGGGCGGATATGTTAGAGATGATAAACGCGAATCATTCTAAGTTGCAGGGTAGGCCTAGTAATGCGACAAGTAACGACACTGCTAAGTGCGCTCATCAAGTCCACAGCTATGTGGCAACTGCGAATGATGACGTATCTAAAGGCAAGCCTAACTACAACAAAGATAAAACTAAACAAAGTTGTGTTAAATGTAGCGGAAAACATAGACTTTATGCGTGTTTTAAGTTCCTGAACTTGTCAGTTAAAGATAGGATTATATTCGTTAACGAGAACAAGTTATGTACAAATTGCTTGCGGGCAGGACACTTAATAAAAGATTGCCGCTTTGGTCCTTGCATGCAATGTAAACAAAAACATAACAGTTTATTACACATAGACGAGCAGGGCGAGAGTAGTAGCTATGCGAATGTGTGTGTGGAGCAACCTCCTACATGCGCTATTACATCTACAGCTTTGCATGCATCAGCTGACTGCGCCGCGACCGATACGGCCAGTTCAAGCTTATCATTAAAACAGGTTTTGCTTTCTACAGCTTTGATTGAGGTAGCCGATCAAAACAACAAATTTCATGTTGCACGAGCTCTTCTTGACAACGGTAGTCAGCATAGCATAATTACGGAAAAATTATCAAAACGATTAAATGCGCCTTATTTACAGTCCACAGTAAGTATATCCGGAGTGGGGCGTAACCTCACACATGCGAATAATTCATGCGATATATTGGTGCGGTCTAAAACAAGTACATATAGTACGCGATTAACTTGTTTAGTGCTGCCTATAATAACTCCCTGCTTGCCGTCAACAAGCATTGAGTTCGACTACGTAACTATACCTGACAATATACGACTTGCTGATCCTCAGTTTGCCACGCCGTCTGACATAGATTTGTTGATTGGCGCTGACAAATTCTGGGAGCTTTTAGACGATAATAGGATTAGACTTCCTAACGGACCATTTTTACAAAATTCTAAGTTAGGTTGGTTAATTTCAGGTCCTTTGAATACAAAGCATATCACGCAAGGTCAGGTTCAGTGCAATTTCACTGAAACAATAGACGAAAGGTTACGTAAGTTCTGGGAAATCGAAGATTTACCTCCTCAGGTAGATAGGGCTTTCACTCAAGACGAACAGAAATGTGAGGACCTATTTATAAAAACTACTAAACGCGAGAAGGATGGTAGATTTTCGGTTTGCATTCCGCTAAGGGAACCAGCTGATACGCTTGGTGATTCCTATACGTTAGCGAATAAGCGATTTTTGGCACTAGAACGGAAACTCGACCGTTTGCCATTGTATAAACGAATGTATTGTGATTTCATGCGCGAATACGAAGCACTAGGTCACATGACCCGCGTAGATACCTACAGCGAGCCTAGTTTCTTTTTACCTCACCACGGAGTGTATAGGAAACATAGTACTACAAAACTACGTGTAGTATTTCATGGCAGTGCAAAAACCACATCACAAAAATCATTAAACGAAAAATTACATAATTATATTTTCAGATGCGAGTCAACACGCTTACGGCGCGTGCGCATACACACGTACCTATAGTGATAACACAGATATAACTATACGATTAATATGCGCTAAGAGTAAGGTCGCTCCTATAAAAACAATAAGCATTCCTCGGCTTGAACTATGCGGTGCACTTATAGGAGCTAGGCTGTTTAAGAAAATAAGCGATTCTTTACGCCTGACTTTCACTAAAATCTATTTTTGGACGGACTCCACTATAGTTATGGGTTGGATTCGAATGTCACCTCATTTACTCAAAACCTTTGTTCAGAATCGAGTTACAGAAATAAACGAGATAACCGGCGATTCTGTATGGCCATATGTAAACAGTAAAGAAAACCCCGTAGACTTACTGTCGAGAGGACAAAACCTAGATGTATTAGTAAACTCCGAACTATGGTGGAACGGTCCTAGTTTTTTAAAGTCTCGTGATTTTAAATCTAAATTTGAATTAAATAATGCGAATAACATTAATACTAGTTGTAGTCTACCGGATTTACGGACCACAACATTAAGCCATGTTAGCCTTACATTAAGCCAAGACTTGTTTCCGTTTGAAAGATATTCATCATTCGAAAAATTAAAACGTGTAGGTGCATATGTACTACGCTTTATTCATAACTTACGCACGGCGCGCAACCGCTCGCAAAACACTAGAACCGGTTTGCTATCAGTGGCTGAGTTACAAGACGCTCAACGTGCGTTAGTTAGATGCGCACAAATGCATTCTTTTCCTGACGTGTATTCTTGTTTACAAAATAGCTTACCTTTGAAAGATAATAAGCAGTTTAAGCGTGTATTAGGTCTTAATGTTTTTATGGATAAACATGAGCTAATTCGAGTCGGTGGTCGTATCGAAAACTCTTCTAGTTTCGATTACGACAAAAAACATCCAATTTTATTGTGCGGGAAGCATCATTTTACTCTTTTGTTATTCAGACATGAACATAGAAGGTTATTACATGGCGGACCTTTGCTTCTTCTGTCTAACATACGTGAGTGTTGGTGACCATTGGGTGCAAGGAACTTGGCTAAGAAAGTTACTTATGAATGTGTGATTTGTAATCGATTTAAAGGTAAAACTTTATCACCTATAATGGGTAGCTTACCGAATGAGCGTCTAGAACCCGGTTTTCCATTCATTCGTACCGGTGTTGATTACGCTGGGCCAATTTCTATTTTAAATCGAAAAGGCAGAGGTGCTCAACTTTCCAAGGGCTATATTGCTTTGTTTATTTGTTTAGTTACGCGTGCTATACATCTCGAACTGGTCACTAGTCTCACAACAAACGATTATCTTCTTTCTCTAAAACGATTTATAAGTCGTAGAGGTAAACCTGAAATTATCTTATCTGATAATGGAACAAATTTTGTTGGTTCTAAAAAAGAACTTTCCTCATTTTTAAACGAAAATACTCAGCAAAACGTTATTGATTCCCTCTCTCATGACGGAATTAAATTATTATTTACACCCCCCTATTCTCCTCATATTGGTGGTTTAATGGAGCGGGGAGTGCGCTCTTGTAAGTTTCATCTGCGGCGAACGGTTGGTAACGCTAGGTTGACGTACGAGGAGCTCAGCACAGTTTTAACTCAGATCGAGGCTGTCCTGAATTCCCGTCCTTTATCACCTATGTCCACAGACCCAAACGACCTGTCTCCGCTCACCCCAGCTCACTTCCTGATCGGACGTCCGCTGGTGGCTCCTGCATGCGAAGACCTGACGGCCAGAACGACGACGACTCTGACGCGATACCACCGAGTCGAACAAATGCGACAGCACTTCTGGCAACGCTGGTCCAAGGAGTACGTGGCGGAACTACAGACACGAACGAAGTGGAAAACTAATAAAGATGACATAGCCATGGATACGATGGTCCTGATCAAGGAAGACAATATGCCACCTCTCAAATGGAAACTAGGTCGCATTATACGTGTGTTCCCAGGTAACGACGGCGTCTCCCGTGTCGCCGACATACGAACAGCAACTGGCGTCGTTCGGAGGTCATTCGCGAAAATCTGCCCGCTACCTACGCAGCCGGAGGATTCGACTTTCTGACGACTTCTATGTTGAAACCTGAAGCTTTCAAGGCCGGCGGTATGTTTAGTACCTACTGCGCCATCTATTGCGTTAAGGAAGAACTAAGAGTGACAGTTCAACGCATCAATCACAGCTGTCAAAACGTCAATGTCATGATGACAGAAAACCAACTGCCAGCTTCAGCGACTACGAAGAGAAGAAGAAGAAGAAGAATCGTTGCCATCTTGTCTCGTTAGAACCGTAAAACGGATATAATTTCAAATAATATGTAAAATTGTAAACGAATAATAAATCATCTCTAACATCAAATAAAACAATCATTTACCACTGGATTCCCCCGTTCCTGCCCAAACACAAGTTTTTTTAACTTAGTTTGGTAAGTAGGGCTACATAAAAATGTTATGTACAAAAATGCAATAAACGATTTTTATTTTTATTTTATTTACTAATATTATAAACGTAAAAGTTTGGATGTATGGATGTATGTTTGTTTCTTTCACGCTGAAACGGCTGATCGAAGTCTGGAATAGCACATTAGCTACTTTTTATCCCGGAAAAATGTAGCTAGTAAAGCTAGTAATAAACTTTGGTGGACAATTCATACAACGCCATCTATTCCCAAAATAAGCAAAGCTTGTACTATAGGAACCGGATAGTTGACAGATTAATTATATATATTTTTTTTATTTTTATAAAATTATATGTAGTTACATAGAATAAATATCAACACCCAGACACAACAAACATCTGCATTCACCACACAAATGTTTATCCTGGATGGGATCGAACCCACAACCCACAGCACTACTACCAACTGAGCTGTGAGGCCAGTCACTAACACATATTTGTAACTAGCTTCCGCCCACGGCTTCGCCCGCGTGGTACCTTGAAAAACAAAAACAAATCTATCCCGTGGGAGCCGTATATTTTTCCAGGATAAAAAGTAGCCTATGTGTTATTCCAGACCATAATCTATATCTGTGCCAAATTTCATCCAGATCCGTTCAGCCGTTTCAGCGTGAAAGAGTAACAAACATACATCCATCCATACAAACTTTCGCGTTTATAATATTAGTAGAATGACCATGTTTACCTTGTAGTAGTAGTCTGCGTGGTAGGAAACTCATGCCTTGTCTCCATTGCGAGCAGAGAGAGTAACACATTTCGGCACATCTCCACTTCTTCGTCCGACAAGGACTCTTGAACAACTAATTTGGTCAGTGGGTCCATAATCTGAATAATAATAATAAATTTGTACATTACATACATACATAAAATCACGCCTGTTTCCCGACGGGGTAGGCAGAGATCACGGATCTCCACTTGCTACGATCCTGACATACTTCTTTTGCTTCATTCACCCTCATTAAATTCTTCATACGTGCGCGTCGGTTTAGGGTACTCTGGACCTGGCCTTTCTCTAAAACGTCCCCAATTTGATCGAGGTACGTACGCCGAGGTCTTCCCCTTCCAACTGTCCCATTCACACTCTCCTTATACTCGTACAACTGTTTCGTCAATCTCCTTTCATCCATCCTTTATACATGCCCAAACCATCACCATAATAAATTTGTGACATAACAAAAATTAAATAAACATGATCACGACTGTAGTCCCCAGGCTAGGTAGATACCTCCTCAGATCTCTAGTGACTTAGATCTTTGAGGATATCTAAAGAGGGTAGTCAGAGGCACGTCCGAACAAGAAATTTTTTCATGCTATAATTTTGCAAAGTAGTTATCTGTATGAAATTCGGCACAGATATAGATTGTAGTCTGAAATAGCACATAGGCTACTTTTTATCCCGGAAAAATATGCGGTTCCCGTGAGATAGATTCGTTCTTCAAGGTACCACGCGGGCGAAGCCGTGGGCGGAAGCTAGTTAACAATATTACTACGACTTGTTTAGATAAAAATAAATAATAGATAAACTGACTACCCTCTATAGATATCCTCGAAGATCTATGTAACTGTAGATTACAGTCCCCTAGTATGAGTTTTTGATAGTTTACGAAAACTTTTTTCGAATACTCGTAGTATCCTTTCATACATTTACCTCCATCGGAAATGTTAAGGAACTAAAATAAGGTTGATATCGTGAAAGATAAGAAAATATATCTACCGAGCCTGGGGATTAGTCGTGATCATGTGTTTGTGTGTGTTTAGATAAAAAAACTTACCGATCCCAAGTTAAATATAAGCGTGGAGGATATAGTGAGCGGCCAGTAAGTGGTATGCCGCTGTAGTCTCGTCCTCGCCTTCCCATTAGCCCCCGAGCCGCGGAGCGGGTGTAGTTTGTTCTGATGGATTAGCGCGCCAAATTCTTTTATTCTGTCAATTAATTTATTATTACAAACTAGTGTGTGCACTGGCGGTGTAGTGGTAGTACCCCGAAGGTCGTGAGTTCAAACCTGATCGTGCACCAATGAGATTTTTTATTCGAGAAAAATATGTGCACAATGCCAGTGCTTTTAAACGGTGCCGCGGTGAAGGAAAACACTGTGAGGAATCCGGCATACACTAGAACAAAAAATTAGAAGGAGTGTGTCATAGATCAGTATTCTTATAAGCGGCGATGGGCTTGCAACCTGTCACGTACGGAATACTAACTACTGTGCATAATGTGGGCATATGCCATGTTTGGACGTGCCTCTGACTACCCTCTTTAGATATCTTCAAAAGATCAAAGTAACTAGAGATCTGAGATATCTACTGCCTGGGGATTACAGTCGTGATCATGTGAGTGTGTGTGATGATAGGTGAGTGGAAGAAGAAAACATGCTGTGCCGATGTCACTTAGCGTGGGATAAGGGCAGCAGAATGATGGATGAGGTTAGAACATTAGACTGTATAGTTAGCTCAACGAATCTAGGCATTCGTGAAGTTAGCCGCAAGAGCTGCGCAGTATCGTTTTTCGGGAGCAATTGGAGGTATGAGGAGGGGGGGAAGGAAATAGTTCCTTAGGCATTCGTAAAGCTAGCCACAGGTGCGAGTTTGCGCATGTATAGACATGCGCAAACTCGCACCTGTGGCTAACTTCACGAATGCCTAGATCCGTTGGATGAGCTTTACCTATAGTCGGTGACGCGTCCTCCTGCGCTTTCGGAGAGCGCGGGCGGGTCGTCGTAAGGCGTCCTGCCTCCCAGCGCACCGATCCACAGCTCGCCGCCCTGCGCCGCTAGTATATGGGACGCTGATCTGCCGCCACCTTTCCTGAATGAAAATCAACTTTACAAGATTTTTGTCATATTCCCCACTGGTGGGGACAACTTAGTGGGGATTATGACAATAAACCGTTCTTATCGTGTCACTGGTCATTTCAAACCAGAGGCCGTTGCTAAACTATACCTAGATTTTTAGTTTTCTTAAGTAAATACCTTTTAAACCACTTTTTTTCCAAAAATTCAATAAAATCACAGGGATCATTTTGAATCGTCTTACATTCTAGGTGAGTTTAGGTGGCAATTCCAGTATTATCCCCAATCCGAGAAGAAATAGGGACTTACTACAAGCTCTTACAAACCACCATGTTTCAGAAACGTCGCATTTCAAGCTTGAAGTACTTCAATAAAAATTTTACATGGTACGAAATATCAACGTTATATTATTTTGATGTTGCCGGAATGGCTTATGGTAAGGCCCCTGAAAAGAAACTCGCTAGCTCCTAGCACTTTGTCTGTATGATCTTAGTAAAACTGAAAGTATAGTTAAACTGAAAGTATATATCTAGGCATTCGTGAAGTTAGCCACAGGTGCGCGTTTGCGCATGTACGTACAGTTCCTACCCTCCCTCTTCATACCTCGAAAAACGATACTGCGTAGCTATTGCGGCTAACTTCACGAATGCCTAGATACGTTGAGCCAACTACGACTATACCTGGGCACTTCAAGAGTGACAGAGCGTCCGTTCAGTAGGAAATTGACCAGACAAGCGGAAGGACGGGAAGCGACGTCAGACGGCGTCACACGCCATAGGGGGCCGTTGCACCCGCCCGCACCGCCCTCCGCACCCCGCGGCGTCCACCAGCGGAGTACAACCTGTAATATAAATAAATAAATATAAATAATGCTGGACAATCCACACAGCATCATCTAGCCCCAAAGTAAGCTACTCAAAGCTTGTGTTATGGGTACTAGATAACTGATATATTTAATAAATTATATACATAGATAGATATTTTTTATTATACATAGAAACACCCAGACCAACGGAACAAATTTCTGCAGATCGTACACAAATTTGTTCCGCGGCGGGAATCGAACCCGCAACCTCTTGCGTCGCAGGCGGACTCTCGCCCGCTGTGCCAAGGAGGTCGAGGATAAATATATAATACTAGCTGTTACCCGCGACTTCGTCCACAAAAATTCATTTATTATTACACCTTGGGTTACATTATTGAAGTTTTAGTAGGGATCCCTATTTTTTTCTAGTAATAAATATAGCCTATGTTACTCAGAGATAATGTACCATTCTAATGGTGAAAGAAAATCGGTCCAGTAGTTTTTGAGTTTATTCGTTACAAACAGAAATAAAAAATTATAAAACTTCCCTCTTTATAATATAAGTATAGACTAGCAACACGCCCGGCTTCACACGCGTAGCAAAAGTATCTCTATTTTAGCTTATCTTACTCAGAGATAATGTACCATTCTAATGGTGAAAGAATTTTTGAAATCGGACCTAGTAGTCTTTGAGTTTATTCGTTACAAACAACAATACAAAAATACAAAACTTTCCTCTTTATAATATTAGTATAGCAGTATAGACTAGCAACACGCCCCGGATTCACACGCGTAGCAAAAGTATCTTTTTTTAGCCTATCTTATTCAGGGATAATGTAACATTCTAATGGTGATTTTTTTTAAGAGGTCCAGTAGTTTTTGAGTTAATTCGTTACAAACAAATATACAAAAATATAAAAATACAAAACTTTCCTCTTTATAATATAGTATTAGTATTTAGTATAGATAGATACCGATACCCACGAGCTAGTCAGTAATCTTGGATGGACAAGATCATCCTCATATACATATGTAGTGACTTTATAATGTGTTGGAAGTCACTTAAGGCGGATTCTACCAAACTAGTCCGTAGATTAAATCGTAGTTATCGAAGAGTAAACTATCATGTTTCACATTAATCTGAGAATAAATATAATCATTAATTATGAATAATAGTTCACTTAGTTTGGGGATCACAAAAGTTCAATACCGACTTGGCCAAAATGTATGAGACAGCTGTTTTTTTACGCGCTCGCAGTGTTGGTTTTCTAGAAAAAGTTGTTTATATTAATAGGTACTTTAACCTCCTGAAGTTTTCGGAAGTATTTTGGTAACACCCTGTATAATCACGACTGTAATCGTCAAACTAAGTGAATTATTATATTGTACATAATTAATTATTATATTTATTCTCAGATTAATGTGAATCATGACAGTTTACTCTTTGAAACTACGATTTATTCTACGGATAGTGCTTAAACTACATAGTTTGGTATAATAGTAACTATAATAGTAACTCACAGACTGTATAATAGTTTGGTATAATAGTAACTCACAGACTGTATAATAGTTTGGTATAATAGTAACTCACAGACTGTATAATAGTAACTCACAGACTCCAAAGCCTCCGCTGCAGTTTGAGCTGCGCGAAGCCCGGCGTGCGCTTCAGCTGAATGTATGATTTCAACGTCGTAGTTCGCACTGGAACTAGCGTTTTGCTCCTCCTAAAATAAAAAAACGGGCTGCATTAAGTAAACCTAGAGTAAATACATATTTTGTGTATCTATCTTAATCATATGTCAAGTTTGTTCATAATTGAAAGGTCAAATTTTCGTTTTTGCTTCGAACATTTTTTGTAAGCATTTAAACTGTCTTCTATGAAATCAAGGATTATTATTTGAATACAATGGAATGCGTATACACGCGTAATTACTAAATTTTTAATGATTTTCATTTTCACTTAAGGCTATCTTCACCTCTGATTAATTATCGGAAATGTGAAACATTAGGGTTTATGTATTGGATATTTTTTGTTTGTTTTTTGTCTAGCCATACTCGTATATCTACTACTTTCATAGTTCGCAGAACAAAATGTCGGTGGGTCGATCGATATGCCACAAAGAATCTATCTTCTTTGGAATAGGTCTATGTTATTCAAGTTACTTTTATCTATGTAATTACGTCGCGTCGAAACCGCGGTCAGACGCCAGTTAGTCATAAGTACAGACAGACGTACCTTCATTGGTATACCAGTGACAGTAGTGACGGCTAGCTTGTAGTGTGGCAACACCAAACGTCCCAACAATGTTGCCAGGCTACTCGCGCGAGCTACTATCACCTCCACGCCCATTATACCACCGCCCATCTGTAACAGTAAAGTTTTGCTACAGGTATAAAGCTCATAGAAGATCCCGGGGTCATACCACAAACTCTTACAAACTATGATGTTTCAGATACCTACTTCAAGTTCCAAAAAAACAAACACAATCACGACTGTGATCCCCAGACTCGTTACGTTAGATATCTCCTCAGATCTCTAGTTACAAAGATCTTTGAGGATATAAAGATAAAGATAAAGAGAAGCGAAACACGTGTCGAGTTTCTATTTGAGGTGTGGTGTTGGGATTATTAATATTAATAATATTTCTATAAGGCATTTTATGGGGCTCATTAATATTAATAAGCTTAATTAACAACCTCATTAGATAATAGTTTTAGCGGGAAAGTACTAGACATTTCCGTCCTTTTCAGAATTTGTAATGGATTTCCACAAAGTCACGCCTGAATCAATCATTTAACCCACTTAAAGCTACAAAATGGCGTTCGACTCAGCATTATGTTGTGATAGCTATAGATATCTAAATAGAGTAGTCAGTCAGAGGTACGTCTAAACATTACATTTTTGGCATGCTCACATTTTGCACAGTGGTTAGTATTCCACAAATAGGAAGTACACTACTTCCATAAAAAATTATACGTCATGATACGAAATATCAAAGTAATATTAGGTACTTTCATATTGCCCGAAGACCTTGTGGTAAGACCTCTGTTATTTATCATTGTGTACCTACCCTACCAAGCGACAAAAACTTGTATGAATTCCGAAAAAAATTGTACATAATATAATTATGTCTGTATTTGAATTTCACGCTCGAGCCACCATGTAGCGTAATCTTGACATAATTGTAGGTACCTACTACTTATAATTTTTATCTAACTTAACCTACGTTAAAGTTAGCCTCAACCGAAGTTTGTCTCGCTCTTTCGTTTGTAGCGTGTATTTGCTTTCTCTTGCGAATAGCCTTTGCTGTAGAATCGTAAAAATAATTTGAGGGTAGTGTTTTGCATAACTTTTTTATTCTTAAACAGTTTGCGTGTTTATGAATTATCTTGTAATTTAGTTCGGTGCTTTAGAAATATCAAGGTAAGTAACAAGTACTTAGTAGAAAACCCGCTATTATTTATCGCTAGTAAATATACACTAGTATCATACGCTATCAAATCATTTGATTTCTACGTTTACTACTCATTATGTTTGTCAAATTTTACGTAAGCAGAACATAGTGTACATACTGTGTAAGTTCAAATATAAAAAAAATAGATGGGTAGATGACATTATATTGGTACGATATTAGTTCAGTTCAGAGTAGATATTGTGTGTGTACGGTTTTAATTTTTTATAATGTTTTATATACGTATGCACGACTGCCTTTTGGTCTGGATAATTTATTTAATTATGGTTTTTATTTTTAAAAGGTTGAAAAAGAGAAAAGAAATAGAAATGTCAGACAACGACACTCTGCCCCAACTGCTAAAACTAATAAAGGAGGTGAAATGCAAACATGACATTCCAGTTCTTATCGACTTGACTAATAGAGTTGCGACTCTTGAGGCTCAGAACTTGATAGATAGAGTTGCCAAACTTGAAGCAACCGCCTCCGGAAGTTCCAAATTTACAACTCGTACATCCGGATATGTAAATTGGAATGCCACTCACGACAATCTTAAAACCAAACAATGGATATTATTAACAAGGTTCACAAGCGCATGCGGCTTATTGGAAAGAAATGAGCATTCAATACATGAAATGAAAGTAGACTTAAAAAGAGCTATAGACGCAAGTAATATACAATACGTCAATGAAAAAACGCGTTTTCCACAGGTAAATACAAAATTAGCGTTCATTTACTGTGAGTCTATCTAGTCTAGATGAGTTTTGGCATAACAGTGGCTAACGGTAAATTTAAGAACCAATAATTATACTTAGTAAAAACAATCTACTCCTGGTCGAAAATTACCGTACATTAAGTTAAAACTCATGGTAATTAGGCCTACTAATGGTAGGTTGCATGCATGTTAAATGACAAAATCAATATTTTCCAGTCCCAGGTGTATGTAAACATGGCCGATCCTGCAGTGAGAGCTGAATTATGTTATATAATGGAGATTAAGCCAAATACGCCGGGTCTTTTAGACCGTTTTATGAATGTTGCCAAGAAGAATATCGATACTCGTAATAGCTTTGAGGAAAAATACAAACTCATCTGGGTTGACTGAATTTTAACAATTAATAACAATTAAATTAAATTTAGTAATGTAATAGAAAAACAATAAGTAGGTATTCAAGATTCAGAACAAAAACAAATAAGTAACTGAATTTAAACCTTAATAATTAATAAGAAATAGGAGGAAAAAGTTATGCCACTTTATTAGTATGCTATCCACGTTATTAGTTCATGAATAAATGCTAACTGTCAAAATATATTGTATAATTTTTATTAAATTCCTGAAAATTTCTTACCTCAGTAATCGGCTGACTGTTGACCATGGTTTCAGCTTTTTCCGGTGTAACATTTATTATCACCAAATGACAATAATTTATTAGCAAACACCTGTAACAAAAATCAAATAAAGGAAGTCTCAAAGTGGCATCGGTGACAGAAAATATGAGAAGTAATAGGCTAGCATGGTATGGGTATGTTATGAAGAAGAGATGAATGTCATGTGACAAGGAGAGTGTTAGGTATGAATGTGGATTGGATACAGGGATAGAGGTAGGCCAAAGAAAAATGGAAGGACTGTGTGAAAGATGACATGGGTAAGAAAGGAATGAGTACTGAGATGACAAATGATGAGAGGGAAATAGAAGATCACATGTTGTGCCGACCCCACATAACGTGGTAAAAGCGCTGGAAGATGATGATGTAACCAAAATCCAATAGTTAATGTTATTGTAATATTGGGTTTCCAAGCAAAAGTGTATGGGCACTGCTGAGTTTGGGTTTATAGGAGGTACATTGGAGCAAGTGTAATTACTCAGCAAAAAGACTTAGTGACTAAGCCTAGGGTCGGCAAAACATGTGTTATTATCATACCACTGGTATTGCAAATGACATGATAGCCACTGATTCTCAGGTAGGCGGTACGTTTGTTTGTAATAGTATACTAAAGTGTTATATGACATTAATTAACAAAGCAGTTCAATTTAAATTTGGTGCTCCGACTACCATCAGAAATAAAAATTCTAATATTAATTTCTCAGACATTAAACATTGTAGTTCTGTACATTTTTTTATATCCAAGCATCAAAAAATTATGTTATACTACCTTCCGCCCACGGCCGCGCGCGTGGTACCTTGAAAACCACAAACAAATCTATCCCACGCGAACCGTACATTTTACCGAGATAAAAAGTAGCCTATGTGCTATTCCAGACTATCATCTATCTCTATGCCAAATTTCATCCAGATCCATTCAGTAGTTTTTGCGTGAAAGAGTAACAAACATACATCCTGACATCCAGACATCCAGACATCCATACGTTCTTACAAACTTTCGCGTTTATAATATTAGTAGGATAGGATCAGATCTTACTCTTGGGTTTGTAGAGGGTTTTCACTGCCAGATTCACCTGACTGACTTTGGCTCATAGAAGCTTTTTTGTTTTGCTGTAGGAGTGTGTTAAGAGCTATTTCCGCTAAACTTCTTATTGAGTCGTCATCTCTGGCACTTGTTATACAGATAATGCGACCTCTGAAAAAAAAAAATTATATTAGTTATTTTGTTAATCACAAAAACATAAAAAAATATATGTAATAATAAATAGTGAGAGTGTTACATCTTTGGTATGATATTGATTGCTGTTCAAACTTTATTTTTAACTTAGAAACTAATCCTAAAAATTACACCTTATGTTTTAATTAAGTAGCTCTAGAAAAAAAAATACCGATTTTGAACTTGTCTTTCGGCATCTGGGTTATCTATTTGCTGAGGTGATGGTTCTCCAAGGGATTCTATAGCAGCACAAAGGCCAACCACATCACCCCCTGCTCCACGGCGGACCGGCCCTACCAGGCATAGGCCATTTGTTATCTAAATGAAAAAGTTAGTTAGTCAAGCTTGAACTACTATAGTAACAAGTGCATTTTCGGCCACAGGTAGGCTGCGGCAAACTAATAATGTTGGGTGAGAAGTATAGCTATAATATGATTTATCTTATCACATAATAAAAGACTACTGGTGGTATAGTGGTAGCACCCTTGCCTCACGATTCGAAGGTTGTGAGTTCAAACCTGGTCATTCGAAAAACTAATTTGCGCAATGCCAGTTCTCATAAATGGTGAAGGAAAACAGTGTGAGGAAACCAGCATACCCTAGAAAAAAAATTCGAAGGTGTGTGTCATAGGGTTAGTATTCATAGAAGCGGCGATAGGCTTGCAACCTGTCACGTACTAAATACTAACCACTGCAAAATGTGAGCATGTGACCAATTACATTTTGGATGTACCTCTGGCAACCCTCTTTAGATACCCTAAAAGATCTAAGTAACTACAGTTCTGAGGAGATATCTACCGAGACTGAGTATTAGTCGTGATCATGTAAAAGAAGTAGATAATGAGAAAATTCAATGAACCAAGACAAATATGGCCTTAGTGTTAAAAGGATATTATATAGGATTTCCGTTAGGCAGGTAGAATCCAAAGATACAAAATGTATGTAAGTGGCATCTCTTACATGAGCTAAATTTTGCTGGGAGGAGACCCATGTGTTTAGTATATGTGCAGATGCATCGCTAACAACAAACCGCACCTGCAAACAAAAGGGTTAGGTTGGTATAAACAAAATAACAAATTTAAACTGTTGCCTTTGCTTATTACAATGTAATTTATCTAATAAAACTGCCGTGCTAACGATAATCGCATTAACTAAGGTTTTTGGCGAAATTGAGTTAGTACTATATCTGGTATCAGGAAAACGAGATCTACAAACTTCTCAAAGAGACATTTCATGATTCCTTCAGGAACCCAGTTTTTCAGTTTTCATAAGCGCATTAACTAAGACTTCGATTAAAGTTTTACATAACAAGAGCGCATTATCTAGAGTTAGTACAAAATTGTTTTCTAGCATTCAATAGATTACTAGTCATTACCATACCATGTCTGAGTTAGTGCACTTATTGTAAGCAGGTGTATATGGGAATAATTGGCGGCATGCTTCAGTTAAGAGCATCAACCTTGAGATAATGCTCTTATTTTATGGAAAACATAGCATGTTTTATATTGGCATATAATAAAATCCCTCTAAATATACCAGATAGTGCGCTTATGCTAAGCAAGGCGGTGATTCAAGTCCGAACCCGAGCACAGTTCAATTAAGTATCAAGTATGTTTATGTTTTATGAGTTATACTTATGTTCAGCAGTACCTAGTGCGTCTAGGCATATGGGCTGAGATAATGTTTCCTGAAACTCAACTAAAATTATTATTATTATAAAAAAAGAATATAAGTATAACATATTATGTAATTAGGCCAAGAAATGGGCCATGTTTCACACCAAGTCTGGTATAGAGGTTGCTGTTATGGAAAAATCCATAAATATGTGTCTAATTATTAAAACCGAGATTCAAACAAATCACACCGCTCGTTGAAAAAAACATTTTTTCCCATTTAACCCTTTTTGAGGGATATTTTGAAAAATACAGATATACGTTTTAAATTATTTTGCATTTAAAGTATCCAAACAAAGATTCAGACCAATCGTACCACCCGTTAAAAAGTTCCCGTATAAACATTGACCCCCCCCCATTGACCATTTCACCTCTTTTTAAAGGTTATATTGGAAAATATTAAAACACTAGTACATTTGTTTTGTGCTTACATTACACAAACAAAGTTTCATGAAAATCGCACAACGCGTTAAAAAGTTTCATGCAAAAGTTTTCACCCCTTTTCATCCCTTTTACAGTTGAATTTACAAAAATGCTTTCTTAGTGGGCGTTTACATACCAAGACAAACATACGCTCCAAATTTCAAGTCTGTACGACCAGTGGTTTAGGCTGTGCGTTGTATCTATTCAAATCAGTCAGGACTTATCCTTTTATAATATTAGATTATTGAAGGACTGGGGTACCAAACTTGCTACTCAAAATAGTATTTTATTGCTTTACTAAGCATAAGCGCATCAAGTAAGGTAGTTGATGCGCTTATGACTGTACGCGTTGGTTAAAAGTATATGAAGCTGCTAGTAATAAGTACCTTTTTCAAATTATATAGTACACTATAATAGTATTTTCATATGTATTTGCATTTTTTGTATTCTTGACACTTTTATCTTTCTATATCTTTCATGTTCGTATCTCATTTAGTTTCGGAGATAAAGAAAAATAAAAATAAAAACTTTAAACGCGTTTTTCTCAAGAAGTGTCAAAACCTAGTTAAATGCGCTTATCGTAAACACGGCAGAAAAGTTGTTGTAAGATGGCTCTAGAGTATAAAAACAATATTATATAAGTAGGTACATGATTTATCTAGATATGCTATTAATAATACACATCAATTAGAGATTTATTTTATGAATGTGAAGTTTTATCTACAACATCAAGGGACCTGTATCAATGCAGTCTGTCATATGCAATAGATATTTTCTTACCAGTTTTCCTTCAGGAAAAAGATCCCAAACAATTCTGCAGTATTCCACAGCGGCTTCAACACTACACGTCCACAAGGACTTGCATATTGGAGGAAGAGGAACGTAACCTGGACCCCGGCTTTTTGAAAGATCGAAATCAATAGGATTGTCTGAAGATAAACCGAAATAAGGTGTATGGTCTAACACAAATATAGTTTTGTGATTCGTGGAATACATTTTTTCAAAATCTATGTGAGGTGTTCACAACTTTTGGCATTTTACATTATTTATTTATACTTTTGAATGCACACACAACACACTACACAACACAGGTAAGGTAAACGTAGTGATTATATTCTCTTTGAAGTTTTGAACACAGGCAGGCAGGGGCGGTGACCGAACGAACAAACAAAATTATTCTGCTTTGTTATTTTTACGTTACTTAACGCGGTGGGTGAAAGTTCACTGCTACCAACTTCACCGCTAGATAGAACTGTCATAGATAACTAATTCTGTCAGTGTGTTACATTGCTTCCGGTAGAGCCTTTTTTATATTTATTTTTTACAATCATTTCTTTTTAAAATTCCTATACCAGAATTCATTTTTATATTATGTTGTTGAACATAAATTATATATTCGTACGTCTACTTAAAATAATCCTAAAACTGGGTGTGTCATAGACAACCATGTAGTTTTAAAAACACAAAATCAAGACCTAGAGCTTCCAAATGTAGCGTAAAAAATAATTTGAAACTTTATACAACATCGATTGCATTAGGTAGATCAAAAACTATCAACACAACATCCACACTCACAGTAAACTTTGGGGAACACTCCGTAACTTCTTTAAATCTGCAATGTTCATTGTGTATTAGTGATTTTTGATCGACCAAAACTTTGATTTTCTGTTTGCCTAAAAAGACATACGAAGAAGTTACTCTAAATAATTAAAATATTGCCTGAAAGAAGCCTTTGAGTTGAATCTACTGTGTCTTACATAAATTCCAATTATTCAATGCATTATAGAGGAAAATTATAGTTAAACATAGTGAGGGCAGTATTTTTTCTGTCCAACTAGGCACTGATCGTTCGTTTTATTTCGTCGTTATCGTTCGTTATAATTGCAATGTAGGATGATCATTGATCGATTACTAACATTTACAAACATTTTTCATGCAATCAATTAATCGTTTGTTGCGTTAGTTACTAATCTAATCGTTCGTAACGTCAAGCACTACACGGTGCGGTGCGATGCGTCGTCCGTCGTGCGTGCGTGCGGTAAATGCTGTGGGTGAATGTGATTGTGAAGGAATGAAAGAAAATTAAATGGTGTGCATTCGTCGATCAAACCGAGCCACACATCCGAAGCCAGAAATTAAATTATCATCCACCATTTTGTTTATATTCGCGAATATAATCTCATTACTAGGATAATCCAGTGTAATCTCTACTGCCGCACTTCGAAATAGTGCTACATACAGCGAATCTGGCAATGTTCGTGGGATCGGAATGTGATAATAGCGTGCCCACTTACATCTGTTAGCCCTTGTCTCGAAAATTGCAGACATCGGCCGCGCCGCAAGTAAACATTCTCTGAAAATCAGCACGATATCCTCGAAAAAAATTAAGAACACGAGTACGCAAGGTAGCCGAATCGATGAGAAAGGTTCGTTGAAGTTCGTCCAACGGATTTTTAGCAAGTGCAAAGGCAGCAGTCCCCTGCCGATAAAGGTACATAATTATTGAAGTCTCTAGGATGATCGAATTAGTGAAATTTTGTTGGTGATGTGGTTTAACAAGTGGACTGTTTGTTTAGGATATAACGAAGGGTAGCGGGCGAGAGTCCCCAGTGGCGCGTCCGGCTAACATGAACCACACGCCTGCACCAGACAGGCCGCAAAACGACTCTAATGTGAACCAAGTTGAGGAGATGGAGACACAGGATGGTAAGAAACATTCTTATTTACTCTCTTGCAACATTATAAAATCATGAGAATGACATCTGCAAAATCAGAAATCTACCCGTAAAGTGAACAATTTAGAGTTTTCATCAATATTATTCGTGTTCAGGGCCAGTAAAAGCGATAACAAAATGTTATTGTGTCAATTAGTACCTACCATACAAAAGTTGATTGTTGTCAATAACCTCAAATGTTATATGACTTTGTGCTTTTGCTGACGCCGATAATCTGCGTGCTATTGTCCCACACGGCACTAATAAACGCTTTGTAAAACTTACAACATTATAAATATTCAAAGATCTTGAGTTTAAATAATTGAGTGCATTCAGTTCTTTGTTTGAAAAGTGCAAGTTGTTATACTAATACAGTTCTAAAAATAGGTGTGTACTTTAGTTGAATCACAGTAAATTTGTTATGAACCCATTTCTAAACCAATTGCATGTAGAAATAATCTTAGCTTAGAGATCCTTATTATAAGTAGGTAGGTAGGTACTATCAGTAACAAATTTATGTGCTTACTCACTCTTACTACACTTTCTCCGACTTCGGTTAGGATGGAATTTGCACTTAAATTTACCTAGCAGGTAAGATGTTTTAGAATGATCCTTGTGATTTTATTGAGTAAAAATATTTTTCATTTCAACATTTGCAATGATTTTACATTAAAGTTTTATTATTATGAAATTAGATAGATTATCGAACATTCATCTTACTGACAGTATTCATTTTTCAACACCTCGATCATGGCCCATATCAAAATAGGTATAAGTACTAGGCATAATTTGAAATGACAGTTAAGTGATGCAAGGTTATCATAACTTTATCAGTTTGATTCATATACACAAGTAATCTTGATTGAGTGCTTATGCATTCTCCATCTGCATAGAATAAAGCAAACTGTTGTTACTAGTCCTGCTTAACCCATTCAATGCCCGAGCTGTAAATTAACAAGTTATCTAGGGATTTGGTTTCTTTTTACTTTCAAAAATAGATATTTGTCTATTGAAAAACAATCCTATAAATTCCAATAGACGCTAGCCTTGTCGCATCTAATATTTTCTCAGGGTTTGTTGGTAGTGTGTTGGCCAATTATAGGCAAGTCTGAGAGTGAGTCCAGTCTTTTTGGATCACATAATAAATTTTGGATTTGCAATGTCCAATAATTTTGGATCATATTTAAAGATGTCTTTCAAGATTTACTAAACAAGCTTAACATACTATGCCACCAATAGATACTACCTACTATTATACATACATATGTTGATAAGATATCTATAATTACTAGCTGTGGCTCATTTATTTATTTTTATTTATTTATTTATTTATTATACTACCAGGTGATAATAGACTTTTTGTTTAAAAACCCAAGGAGGTTATTGAACTATGCAAATCACTGGCAGGATATGATTTAGTATTGTACTTAGCATAGTTGTCAAATTTTAAAGTGTCAAAATAAGCAGAAATGTCTTTTATGAAAAATAATGGTGATCAATTTTGATTAAAACTGAGAACTTTGTTTTGCCTAAAATATTATAAGCTTGCACAGGTAAGCAATAGTAAGTATTATAAAGACTACAATTACTTTATTATTGTTATGTGTATAATATTTTATTGATTGAACTTTCCTGAATTTGGCATTAGAAGACAGCTTTGAAAATGACATTGTAATAAAGTAAAGAAAAATTAGCTTTTATCATTGCTTCTATACTTTCTTTATATTGGTCACACACCTTGTGCACTATAAGAGTAGGTACTCAAACATGTTTTCCATTAACTTGGGATCTGCCCCAGTAATGTGAGTTTTCTTCTTTGAAAACTGTTTTGTTAATTGTAGTGTTGTAATGAGTTTATTTTGGTCTCCCACCATATCTAACCAAGTGAAGGTTCTTGATCCATCCTTCATCATTGGTATCAATGCTCCATGATGTAGGGTACTCTTTGATTTGTAAATCTTTTACATCCTGAATAAGGCGTCACAGTTTGCATGTATGTATAATTTTCAGTGGAGACAGTAGAGACAGCCACAGAAAAGACCTGGGAAGACGACCTCATGAAAGGCCCCAACGGTGAAGTTGTTATGAGTGACGCCATGAAGAACCAGGAAAATGCACCAGCTGATATGCCTGTAAGTTTAGATATTGCCTGTGATTACATATTATGTGTATTTAAAGAAAGATTCTGGTACTAGGTTACTTTATGCACAAAACCGCATACAGGAGTTACTACTAGCATAATTTATCAATTCAAATAGGATGGTCGTCGTACCTGTATGACGCAAATAGAGTTCCAGTAGGTGCTAAATCTCAGTGACATCAGAAATAGATGTGTTAATCTATAGAATTGCATTTATGTGTATGAGTTTTCTGCGTTGTCGGCATTTTCATATTAGCATACGTAATCTTAACCATTAAATTTTTGCTTGCGCCTATTATCAGGTTAAGAAAAATAAGCTCCTGTAATCTCGATATAAAGATTCCTTCAGATCGCCTGGATTCTAGGTTGTTCATAGAGCTACAATAATGAACAGAAATCGATTCTCTCTCTTTCAATAATATTTCTTCCAGCTGGCATGTCTCGATGCCGAGATGGAGGATGACGAGGCACGTTCAGAGGCAACCTTCCGTTACGTGGTCCACAACTTCAAAACACTCAAGGACTCTGTACTATCCCCTCCTTGCTACGTCCGCAACCTGCCGTGGAAGATCATGGTGATGCCACGCCAAGCGCCGTCTCCAGACAGACAGCAGCAGAAGTCTCTTGGCTTCTTCCTTCAGTGTAACGGGGAAAGTGAATCGTCGAGCTGGTCGTGCTATGCTATGGCTGAACTGAGACTTATCTCTCATAAGCCTGATACTGAGTCTTTTTCGAGGAAGATCCAGCATTTGTTTTACAGGTTAGTTTGTCTTGGCTTACAATTCTTGCGTACAAGCCAGAAATGCTTAACTGTGTTTCTGTCACGGGTTTTAGGAACGTTGAAAGGAATGTGTTACAAAATTTAAAATTAGCACACAAATATTTTAACCTGGTATCTAAATAATTTGAATATTGACGCCACATAAGTCTTGCTGATTATCTTTTCATTTCTTGTTATGGAGATTGTGAAATGCTAGTGATAGAAGTACCTAAGCCACTTTGACTGTAGCGGGTACGCACGCACTAGACTTTTCAGTTTCTAAAAACGTCGCAGATCAATCTTAGGAGGTCAAGAGAAGTTGTCATCGTATCGATTCCTTAGTAGTCGATAAGACTCAAATCTCTAGCGCATACGCGTGTCGAATATCGAGTGTCGATGTTGGTATTTACAGTAAGGAGAACGACTGGGGTTTCTCTCACTTCATGTCATGGTGCGACGTACTAGATCCGGAGAAGAGTTACGTGAAGGATGACTCCATAACCCTGGAGGTGCATGTCACGGCAGAGGCACCGCACGGCGTGTCCTGGGACTCGAAGAAGCACACTGGATTTGTTGGTGAGTTGAAACTGGATTCTTTACATCAGGCAATTCGTAGGTAGCATTTTTGTACAGGGGCCTTACCACGAAGTCTTCCCAAACGGTTCCGTAACGATTCCATTATAGAAACGTCACCACTTCAATACAATTTGCATAGGTCATGGTACGAAATAACCATGTAATACTAATTCGGTAATGTATTATGAATTCGTGGTAAGGCCCCTGGTCTACTTAGTGAAGCGTCATGCTCCAAGGCTAAGTTTGGTGAGATTTGATAACTAACAAACAAAAAAGTAATGTAAACATTTGTTTTCTGGGAATCGAATCCGCACCTTTCTCTTTACAGTTTATCACACGCGTATTCAAACTTTGAAACTAATACACGAGTTTATGGTCGCACGTAACTGTATCATGCCAAAATGAACCCTGTGCCTATAAGGTGTAAGGTTACCCCTTATAAGGTTTCCTCAGTCTATTATTAGGAAGTGCTGTAACCGACAAATTGTATTCTTGACGTTAATGTTCACCAACAATATAAATGGCTTGTTGTTTTGATATTGGTATAATCGCAAGATCTTAAGAGCGGAGTCCCTAAGAAACGCGCGAACAAGCACTTACGGTTTTAGAAATTTCCATAAGAAATCACTTCATAGAAGGACACAAACTAATAATACGAATTCTCAATAGATGAGTCTACACTAACACCGCGTGATTATTCTAAAATAATTCTTAATTTTTGAGAAAAAAAATCGTCAACATTGATTAAAAACATCGAAATCGACCTTTTCTATTATGAGTTTTTACGAAATTATCGTTGTTATTTTTGTAATATTTTTGGACAAATCGTGAGACAAAATGTTAAACAACACAGTCACCAGGAGTTTTTTCTACTAATTCAAACCAAAAAGTATTAATCTGAGCCTAAACATTGTTAATTTTGTGAGCAGAAATTGTTCCCCGCCGCCATACATTTTAGTATGGAGCAAGCGCCTGCCAAAATACGCTTTATAATAGAATAGGCGCGTCAAAAATATTCAGTACCGTCTCAGTCTCCAAGGTGATCGCACGTCCGTTTGTAGTTCCACGCCGAGCTCTTTTGTTTGTTTGGACTAGGCAACGGGTGGGTCGCGAGTGTCGGATACTAATTTGTGACTACTGATTTGTAGGCATACATAGGGATATAGGGACAGGGAAAGCGACTTTGTTTTATACTATGGAGTGATTCTTTAATTTATATTAGCCGCAAGTTACATTTTTTTTAATTTATTGTAAATAGGTACATGGTAAAGGTAGGGAGTAATTTGCAATATATACATAACTAGCTTCCGCCCGCGGCTTCGCCCGCGTGATACCTTGAAAAACAAAAATAAATCTATCCCGCGGGAACCTTATATTTTTCCGGGATAAAAAATAGCCTATGTGCTATTCCAGACTATAATCCATATCTTTGCCAATTTCATACAGATCCGTTCAGCCGTTTCAGCGTGAAAGAGTAACAAACATACATCCACACATACATTCATACAAACTTTCGCTTTTAATAATATTAGTAGGATTTACATAGCAACCTAACTAAGATGGACATTGAACAGTTCAAATTATTAGCACGTATCCACCAATAAGTAAGTAGCTCAATGGTAGATACTTACTGAGTATGTGTACCTAGGTAGGTAGGTACACTTGCTCAATAGAATACTATAGAACTTGTAAAATAAAGTAAGTACCTACCTGACTATAAGTAGGTACCTACCAACCTATCTGACACACTAAACTACACAATAGGTACGTTATTCTATAGGTAGGTTGGTAGGTAGGTACTTGTAAAGTCACTGTCTAGCTATTAAAGTTTCACTTTCAGGAGATTACCATTTTACCACAATCTTAGGAAACGAAAGGCAGATTTTTTTTAAATTTACCTACCTACTAAGCCTAAGTATATGACCAGTACAGTACGTACATACTACCTAGCTAACGTAGGTAGCTCTAGCTGAGTGTACCTACCTACATATCTAACAACCGTCGACGTTTGCCCCACGTCTGCCCGCATTCGGGTCGCGTACTCAGCGATGAGCGACAGCCGACATCTTCCCCCATCCCGCCCGCAGGCGACTCAGTCACCCGCGCCGCCGGACCGCTTAATAATATCGCGCACTCGGTTGTTTATCGTCATAAATATTTTAATACGTATTTGTCCAAATGATGTAGTGTAAAAGACAAAGTTTATCTACTTGAAATACCAGATGCGATAAAAAGTATTTATTTTGATTAGGATCAATTTGTTACTGCCAAAATGTGCATTAGAAATAAATTATAAGATTTTATTGTATTTATGGTTCACTATTTTGACGATAATGGCTTATACATAAAAGATAGATATATGCTGTCGCGGACTTTTTTGTAGAACTATTTAAGATAAACATTTCCATTCAACATTATATACGTGTAACTGCAATGGTTTTTGCAGCGCACGCCATAATAGCTCACAGCTTCTACCGCGAAAAACAAAAACATCGCTATCCCACGGGAACCGTACATTTTTTCGAGATAAAATGTAGCCTATGTGTTATTCCAGGCCATAATCTATATCTGTGCCAAATTTCATTCAGATCTGTTCAGCCGTTTTAGCGTGAAAGAGTAACAAACATACATACATACAAACATCCATCCATCCATCCGTCCATCCATACATTCTTACAAACTTTCGCGTTTATAATATTAGTAGGATATCTTTATACTCAACCTTTTCTTTTCTTTGTTAGATAATTATTAGTGGGAAGGTAGTTTTCCCCTCAGGAAGCTAAAACTTAACTTACTGTATACTTGTACATTACAAAATGGTTTTAATTTTTATTCCAGGATGGATAGTTTTTAAATATTATGAAAAAAAAAAACAAGATTTTCTTAGCACGGGCATAAGTACCTACTTAAGTAGGATAATAAAATATTTGTTTGTGATTAGGTTACGTACTCGTAAGCATGGCACCTATGCAGTATGGCAAATATGCACCTATGCCTAGTACATAAAGTGTATCCAAAAACTTCAGGGCGTGAATACACAATGAGGATTGTGGAAATCGCGCGCAAGATCTCAGTTCAGGGCGAAGTACACTAGTACTAATATTATAGGGTAATTCATTATTAGCTGAAAATATTGAAAATATTATAAAAATATATATATAAATATTTAATAAGTCACGCTTATATTGCGATTGAAAATGGTTTTACGAAATTTTATGTTTTAAATAACTAAATCAATATTATTTATTTTCAATCTTTCGGAGTAAAAAAGTTTAATTAGTTTTAATCTGTACATATTTTATTCCATGTTTGTACTAAATATTATTTGATTTTAATAATAGTTTTTTCATCTATAAATTCCACATTTCTCATAACACACAGAACATTGGCTTGACAATTATCTTGAATTTTTCCATAAAAAGAAATACATAGTTTAAAATGAAATCAAAAAGCATACACTCTGACCCAACCCTTTGCCGCCGCCGTGACGAACTGCCCGCGCGCCGGTAACTCGCCGCGGCTCGCGCGCTTCACGATGCTACTAATACATTGCGTATTTTCTATGACATTTATAAACATCCCACAAAGACGAACGCGTAATGGACGCGTAACTTGTTCGAAACATCGAAAGTAGATTTTTTCGTTTCCAGGGTGTGTATTCAATACTGAGCGATGCATTTGTGTGAGTAGAAATTATCAATGTAGGTGTTGTGTCAGAAGTTCCCACGCTCGCAGACGGCAGCCTTAAGCTATATTATTGAAATAAAAGAGGGCTGTAGAGTAAAAGTTTAAATTATTTGGGTATGTACGGAGGATAGATTAAATAATATCGACTAAAAAGATGCTTAAGAGCGTACATGGGGCAGTTGACAGGGAATAGCGTTGATATACTTATTATGATGAAATTGGGGATGTTTTAAAGAAAGACTATCTAAAACAAACGCGCATGTGAATAAAAATATAAGTTACCCGGCGGTCACCCATCCAAAAACTGACTACGCCCAGCGTTGCTTAACCATGCGCTCCACATTCAGACTTTCAACCCCTATTTCAGCCCCTTCAAGATTATTTTTTGAGACAAAAGAGCGCCTATGTCCGTCTCCAGGATATAATCTATCTGGTTTTTCATGATTTCATTACGATCCGTTCAGCCGTTTAGTCGTGAAAACAAACAAACAGAGTCACTTTCGCGTTTATAATATTAGTATTGATGTCAGATATGTAACAAGTGGAAATCTGTTATCTCTACGTTGTTAAACGAGTGTGATATACATATAATATACATACAATGTTTTTATGGAGCTACAGCTAGTTTGTTCATTTTCAGGATTGAAAAATCAAGGCGCAACATGTTACATGAACTCTCTGCTGCAGACTTTGTACTTCACGAATCAACTGAGGAAGGCTGTTTACAAAATGCCTACAGAATCTGATGACAGCACTAAGTAAGTTATTTTGCAAAACAATATTTGTCTATGAAAATATTTGAGAAAATTGTGAAATTTAATGTCTTGTTACAGATCAGTGGCTTTGGCATTGCAAAGAGTTTTCTATGAATTACAATTCTCTGATAAACCGGTAGGAACTAAGAAACTTACTAAAAGCTTTGGATGGGAAACCTTGGATTCATTTATGCAACATGATGTGCAGGAGTTTTTGAGAGTAAGTTTAAATAAGTAGTTCTTATTCATCATCATCATCATCTTCCTGCTCTTTTCCCACGTTATGTGGGGTCGGCACAACATGTGATCTTCTTCCATTTCCCTCTATCATTCGTCATCTCAGTACTCACTTCTTTCCTACCCATGCCATCTTTCACAAGTAGTTCTTATTATCCCACTTCATTTCCATTTGTAATTACCTATAAGATTTCTCAATGTTTATTACTTATTTTGAAATACTTCCATTTTATAGGTTCTTTTGGATAAGTTGGAGAGTAAAATGAAGGGTACATGCGTGGAAGGTACCGTGCCGCGATTATTCGAGGGCAAGATGACGTCATACATAAAATGCAAGAACGTCAATGTATCCAGCACACGTGTAGAGACATTCTACGATATTCAGCTCAATATCAAGGGCAAGAAGAACAGTAAGTTTACTTGAGTATTTTGAGCAAAGATGTAAAAATAACTTAACAATCTTTGACTGATAGATGGCTAAGCAAGTGACACCCTCAGTGCTATAAGCTGTATTTTATTGAGGGGTAAGCCAGTGAACGAAAGAAACATAGAAGCATTTTTTCAAGGGAAATATCCGCGAAACATGATACCAAATTTCACAAAACGAATCTCTTTCGTGGATTTGTCAAAAATTGATTAATGTTAACATTATTCTCTCGACGTTTGGGTTTAAATTGCCGTGTAATAAACTTTTTTTTTTTATATAATTTGACAAGCCACGCCTACCAGAGCTCTATTTTAGTGGGGTAATTTTTTAGCTCAAAGAATTCCATGTATTGTCTGTTCACTGGGGTAAGCACTTATTTTACGCAGCTATTTAACTAGTCATTGATAAAGTTTTACTATGATTATTTATCACTCATACATTCTTTAACAGTTGAAGAGTCTTTTAAAGACTACATCAGCACCGAGACCCTGGATGGTGAGAATAAATACGACGCCGGAGAGCACGGGCTACAAGAAGCCGAAAAGGGCGTTATCTTCGCGTCTTTCCCTCCGGTGCTCCATCTACACTTGATGAGATTCCAATATGATCCCATAACGGATAGCTCGGTCAAGTTCAATGACAGGTTAGTGACATAATATTTTTTACCCAAGTGAAAAGTTTAGTAATTTTTTCAGATGTAAAAGATTGTTCAAAATCCCTTGTGATATAAAGTCAGTTGTATGTAGTCCCTAAAGTTGAGAAGCAATGAAATGGAAAGATGTAAACTTGTACAGAATCTCATGTATGATTTTTCGTATCTCCATGAAATCCCATGTATTTTTATACAGTTTTAAACATTGACACAAGCCATCTTTTTCATTCTAGATTTGAATTCTACGAACACATAAATCTAGATCAGTATCTGCAGGAGAAACCTGAAACCCCTGCAGATTACACATTGCACGCGGTTCTGGTGCATTCGGGTGATAATCACGGAGGGCACTATGTAGTCTTCATCAACCCCAAAGGCGATGGAAAGGTACCATACTTATTATATTTATTGCTTTACACATTATTTTCTAAGATGTATCATATTGTATCAAGCGTGACTTCGCCGAAATGCTCAATGAAAAATATGATGAACACAACTAGATAAGATATTATAGCTAGATATTCGTTTTTCTTTTCAATACATTATTTTCTACACAATTGCTATAACTAGCTATTTAGGTAATAAGTGGCTCACCTGTTAGTAAGTTTTTACCATTAGGTAAAAATAAATAAAATAAATATTCGTGGACATTTATCTAGCCCCAAACTAAGCAAAGCTTGTACTATGGGAACCAGATGGTTGATAGACTAATATTTTTTTTTCGTAAATACATACATAGAATACGTAGTAACAGACAAAACACTAGCAGAAGATAGAGCTACTACCAACTGAGCTGTGAGGCCAGTCACATTGTAGGAATGGTGGTGGGGCAAGTTCTAGTTGAGCAATAGTTGTAGTGTTTACTTAGCTGTCTCTTTTATTTACCAACTGTGTTTTGTCCAAAGCAGTGGTGCAAATTCGACGATGATGTAGTCTCCCGATGCACCAAACAGGAGGCGATCGAGTATAACTATGGAGGTCATGACGAAGACATGGCGCTTACCGTCCGTCATTGCACCAACGCCTACATGTTGGTATATATAAGGTGGGTTCAATCAAATAAAAACCATTTACAAATAGCACAAGACTATTTCTTACGGGTCAGACCAAATGATATGAAAATTATTCTAAGGGTTTGGTGTTGGTTGATTTTTTAAATATAATAATGTGCCAATCGTTTAATGCTGATCATGTTTTTATATTTTTTATTTTTAACAATGGATTTTAAATTCCAGGGATTCACAGTTGAAGAATGTCTTGCAAGAAGTGGCGCAAGTGGATATCCCGAGTGAGCTTAGCGAGCGCCTAGCCGAAGAAAAGAGAATTGAAACGGTGAGTTTCCGATGTGTGACTGGCAACGTGTCCTATCTCCTTTTTGAGTCCTTTCCCATTCAAGTTTCTGTGAATTTAATGTGATTTGATTTCTTATAATGTGTTTGGTGAAAGTGATACTGTGATGGTTTTGTGTAATTGTGTGCTATAAAGGTAAGTGTTCATTTTTATCTATTATTAAAAATGAGATAGGACATCGTGCTATCTCGTTAAATAGTTGCGGGCTAGATTTTAAATATTGTTTAGCTAAATTCAATTAAGAATACATCTGCAATCATTAACCTAAAAATACTGAAAAGTCCTTACTTTTCAGTTGAAACAAGATAATAAACGCGTAGTGTTAAAAGGAATAAGAAGAACTAGCAAGAAAAACCAACATGAAGAAAATGAGAAGGTTTGTCATATTAAGCATACTTTAGCTACTGCAAAGGTACCTGTCTACCTGTCCTTTACCCACGTTATGTGGCATAACAACCAAACTTTCTCTCATAATACTCATTCTTTATTTTATCCATTCTACTCCAAATTTTTATTCCAACATTCGCATCACCGCCGCACGTGCTCTATTCTAGGTTCCCTTGTGTTCTAACTGTTCTGTTAAGACATGTGTTATTCACTTCTTTTGCTTTCAGGTAGTGGATAGAAGGAGTACTCATCAAAGACCAATGTCGGACTTGGAGTTTCTGAATAGCTTCTTCGACAGTCTTCCCAAAGTTACTTTCTGCTTCAACGATAAACAAACATGCAAAACCTATCTGGAACCGGTTTATAACAGCAAACGCGAGATTTACGAAAAGTGTTTAATGAAGTGCTGTGAAGTTAAACACCCGTTGATATGCCGCAAGATGTTCATGAAAATATTTTGTGATAAAAATATTGTTTTGTTAAAAGCTACAAACGATAGTAAATGCAACGAATGCGTTTGCAATGACAAGTTTATCATAAAAGGGGCTGCAAAAACAACACAAAAGAAGCAACAGGAAAGTGTTGAGTACAGTGAACGAAAAAAAACATGGAAGCATAACTTCAAGGGAACATCCGGAATCATCCGCGAAACTTGACAATACATTTCAAACATCGAAACTCGTTCGTGAATTTTTGTGAATTTGCCAAAAATTAATTAATATTTGGGACGCACGTTTAAAGTAGACTTTATTCCCTCAATGTTTGGTTTTAAAATTCCGTGTAACGTTTTTTCAACGCCCCTCGCTACCCGAGATGATTCAATGTAACGCAACGCAAATAATTAATCTGTTTAATATCATGTTCATTGTGGTGATTTAAAATAATATTTTCGTAAGCTGTAAGTCATAGTATGATGTAAGTCATATTTTTCCATTTCAACAACTTCATTAGTCTCAATTTTCGTAGGATATTTACTTATCAATTATGTTTTAATAGAAATTATATAAGATATTTAACCACTTCACGTTTTTTATTTCACAAAAAAATGTTAAGGATATGTTTCCCTTTTGCTGGCAAAGATAAGGTAAGTTTTCGCTTTATTGATAAGGTATTATTTTATCGGCCTTCTATCCAATCGCTCCTACTGATATATCAACATTGGGAAAAATATCTTTAGAAATGATAAAAATATCAAAATCTCTTTACAGATCCGTCGCAAAGAGCGCAACGAGGCCCATCTGTACATGAACGTCAATGTCGTGTTAGAAGAGGCTTTTGACGGCCACCAGGGCAATGACCTCTACGACCCGGAGCGCGCTCACTACCGCGTGTTCCGCGTTAGGAAACAAGCGACTGTCGCCGAGCTCATGGAAATGTTGGCGGAGAATTTCAAGTTCCCATTGAAGCAGCTGCGGCCTTGGCCTTTCAGCGCGCGTTCTAATCAGGTTAGCGCAGATTGGAGATTGTACATAGAAGATACTCTTCCAGTGACGGATTAACTCTTAATCAAATTAAGCAATTGCCTAGGGCATCACGTCTGGGGGGGGCACCAGAAGAAGGACAAAAAAAAAACCGTCCTTATTCACGTCTCACTCTCACGTCACCAAAAAAAGTTTCTAGGACTAATTTGAAAATTCACGCGTTTTTAGTTGACATAGAGTCCGACCCAGAGTCATAACCATAGTCATAAGCCGCAAGGCGCATTTCAATAAATAAATTATGCTTTGGTTTTTGTTGTCGCACCTACTCCAGGTACGTAACATCTTATTTTACAAAAAACTAATGTTTTTAGGCGGTAAAGGTTTATAGACCGATTCTAGTTGACATACGGATGACATACGGCCCACAGGCGTGGATTGCTTAGGGCATCAAGTAGTCTTAATCCGTCACTGTACTCTTCTATCGTATGACTATATTTATAAGTATACTGTGGTACAAATAGTAGTACTTGTCTTGACACATGAAATAAAATAATGCATGCAAATACGACTTACTTCACAAAGTAAGATAAAAAAAAACCGGCCAGGTGGAAGTCGGACTCGCGCACAAAGGGTTCATTATCTATAAAAACGTCAAAAAAATCATCTGGTGTAAGGCAGCCCGCTTAAATTTTTATTTTATTCTGTTCTTTAGTATTTGTTGTTATAGCGGCAACAGAAATACACCATCTTTGAAAATTTCAACTGTCGAACTATCACGGTTATGAGATACAGCCTGGTGACAGACGGACGGACAGCGGTGTCTTAGTAATAGGGTCCCGTTTTTACCCTTTGGGTACGGAACCCTAAAAAGACAATTTAGAATCCCTGAATATTGTAATAATTCAAATAAGACAGTTAATATCAACATTTTATTTATTCCATAGACATGCAGGCCGACATGCCTTGACATCAACAGCGATCAGCACAAAACTGTCGCAGACATATCGGAGAATATGAATCCTTGGAACATATTCCTTGAAATGCTCCTCCCTGATTCCGGCTTCAGTGCTCTACCCAACTTCGATAAGGAGAACGATGTAGTACTGTTCTTCAAGCTGTATGATCCCAAACAGAAGCGTCTGCACTACTGCGGGCACCATTACTTGCCGATTGCCAGCAAGCCCACGGATTTGATACCAATTTTGAACAAGCGGGCTGGTAATTATACAAACCTTATTTTCATTAGATGGCGATACGTTACGCCTTTGTATAAAAAAATACTTTGTAAATAGATAAAAGTTGCCCTTGACAATCCTATGTATAATATTATAGATTGTCTGCTACCTCATTGGCCTAGGCAGGCTTGCAAAGGCCCCAAAATATAAAATAATAAACTAAATATGTCTAAAGCATAATGTTAGAAGGTTGATAATGGATTTGAATGTGGATGGATATGAGAGTAGAGGTAGACTTATAAAAGATGGATGGACCTTGTGAAAGACGATATGTGTAAGAAGGGAGTGACTACTGAGATGACGGATGATAGGGGAGAGTGGAGGAAGAGAACCTGTTGTGCCGACCCCACCTAGTGGGATAAGGGCAGGAAGATGATGTATAAAGTATAATAAATACATAACATTATTCAGTAAGTTTTCCATTTGTCACAGGGTTCCCTCCTGACACACCACTCAACCTGTACGAGGAAATAAAGCCTGATTTCGTAGAGAAGATCGCCAACTTCAATGAGCCTTTGGAAAAGGTAAATTTAATGAGTTTTATCCTGATAGGCCACTTGTGGTTCTCATGCTCTTACATCTCAAACAATACTTTTGATAATTTAATTGTATGTTTTTATGTAATCATAATTATATTTTTATTATTTTACTTGACACATAATCTACTGGTAGTGGATCTTCTTTCCGTTTCTACTTTAATAAACTTTTTTAGAGCTTACATTTTGCAGTTAACAATTCAAATAAAATACAATTCAGCAATAGTTATTAGAGTTGCAGAACTAAAATGCAGTAAAAATTTCTCATACAATGTGCTATCATTTTAGTCTTTTACAAATGTTTGAGGATAAGTTTAGCTGTCATTCATTCATTACGATACGTTGTCGATTCTAAAGTTTACATGAGTATTTCGTTTTAAACTCATATTTAAACTCATATCATACAAGATTTAATAATAACATATCCACGTTATTTTCCACATCATTCCAATTAAGTAGCTATTATTTTGATAGTGCAGTTCCAGGGTCTTACCACAAGCTCTTACAAACCATCATGTTTCAGAAACGTCAAATTTTTAAATGGAAGTTATAATACTTCAATTATTTTTTTATTGGTAATGGTATGTAATATCAAAGTTATATTACTTTGATACTACCCGAAGAGCTTGTGGTAAGCCCCTGGGTTGGTATAGTGGTAACCGGTCCTAAAAGCAGACAGTAAAATGAAATCTAAATTAATTTACGTGGCGCTACAAAACAACAAACATTGTAAGGCTTTTTTATTTTGTATTACTAATAAAACAATTTATAAATATAGCTAGGACCTGGGTGGTTTTATAGAACAATTTTCTTAAAGCCTTTATATAAATGTATATTTTTAAACTTACGCAATCTGAACACATTAAACGGGTATTTATCGCGTTTTTTATAGGTAAATAAAACGCGATAAATACCCGTTTAATACTTATAATAATTTGGATAAATGGTACATTTTGCCAATGTTAAACGAGCCACATAAGCTGAGTTGGGATCCGTCCCACATAGGGTCGTTGTCCATCGCCTTTAGGCTTACACCTTCCTTCTCTTGGATTGAGTCGTGTGCACGTGTCAGGTACTGGACGAGCTCATGGATGGAGACATCATCGTGTTCGAGCGGGCAGACTTCCGGCACGAAGAGCTCGAGCTACCGACCTGCCAAGATTACTTCAAGTACATCTTCTACAAGGTCGAGGTGCAGTTTGTGGATAAGAGTCTGCCGAACGATCCTGGGTGAGTGCGCCAACTGAAAATGGTTATTTGACGGGTGGTTCATGTTAGACTAGCTTCTGCCCACGGCTTCGCCCGCGTGGTACCCTGAAAAAGAAAAACCATACATTTTTCCGGGATTAAAGTATCTTATGTGCTATTCCAGACTATAAATTATATCTGTGCCAAATTTAACGTGAAAACGTAACAAACATACATCCATACATTCTTAAAAATTTTCGCGTTTTTAATATTAGTAGTATAGTGCCGGGCACGAGCGGAGCACCACCAACGCTGGGAAATTGAACTTTATTTATTTAACTATACGTGAAATGGCTTGAAGACTTCCGACGATAGTAAGCTCAATTGTCTTACATATAAAGTTCGAATTCCCAGCGTAACCAAAGTTTCGGCTCGGTTCGGGCACGGTTTAACACGAATCATGTGACTCAACGCAGTTGGTGTAAAGTTTGTTTTTGGATATTACAGTTTTCACCACGGAACGTTAAATTATTCTAACAATCTATGTAATTTGTTAGATTATAATGACAGGCACAATTACCCTACAAATAATTCTGTGTAGTATATTTAATAGAACTATAAAAAAATTACAGATTCACAATGGAGTTGTCTATGCAAATGAGATACGACCAAATGGCGCGCGCTGTCGGTCAAAGGCTCAACGTGGACCCCTACCTAATACAGTTCTTCAAGTGTCAAAAGTAAGTAGACTTACTTTATTTTGTAAAAAAATCATTGCCATCATGCTTTATATCCAATAGTGAACTGAAATCGAAAATTAATTTATTCAATAAAATCACAAGGATCACTTTGAAACGTCTTACATGCAAGGTTAATCTATGTGCCAATTCCAACCTAACCCAAGTACAAAAAGAACAGGCAAGATACCTGTCTCGGTCCTAGCGCTTTTTTGTATCATCCCCAACTAATTTAGCACAGTACATGTCAAATTATTTTGCTACTTATTTGTTTTATAACCATCATCTTATTTCTCATTTTATAAAACATATCTAAGTCTTATATTATGTTTTGCATTTGTGTTTCAGTTACAAAGACACACCAGGACTACCTCTGAGGTACTCTTATGATGGAATACTAAAGGATTTGCTAGTGTACTGTAAACCAAAATGCCCGAAGAAGTTGTTCTATCAAATATTATCTATTAAAGTTAACGAATTGGATAACAAGAAACAGTTCAAATGCTTATGGGTAAGTTTCTTAAGACCACTGACTGTATTTAAGAACTGCACATCTTATTATGGATTGGCCTCACAGCTCAGTTGGCGCAGATTGTAGGTTCGATCCCCACCTAGGACAAACATTTGTGTGATGAACGCACATGTTTCTTCTGTGTCTGGGTGTTATCAATTGTATTCTATGTATATATTTACTAAAAAAAGTATATAATTAATCTATCAGCCATCTTAGTTTGTTTTTAATAGGGGTGCCAAATCATTAAAACAATACAAAACTAATAAACTTTCGGACAAGCAATGTTAATCTATAAAATTATGTTGTTTCTAGGTTGGCCCTAATTATAAAGAAGATAAGGAACTAATTTTATATCCAAACAAAGGTGGCAAAGTTGCAGACATCCTGGAAGAGGCGGCAAAAGTTGTAGAACTGTCTCCAGAGGGCTCTGGCAGGTAAATTAATAGTGATATAATCAAATAAAACGTTTATGCTATAATGGCAAAAGAGTTTCTTGCCATTTTTTCTCAGACTGAAATTAACACGATTCGGCTAGATTCTAGATCCAAATAGCCCATAAGACTTCAAAAATATATTTTAAATTAGATTTTTTCATCTCAGTTTTAAGAAGTATACTTGAGCTAGTTCATAATTTAATGTTTATTGATCACAGGTTAAGGATTGTCGAAGTGTCGTGTCACAAAGTAATAGCCGGCCCAGATTCAGAACTCACACTGGACCAAGTCACCATATCGCCCCCGAGATTGTACAGAATAGAGGAGATACCTAGAGACGAACTACACTTACAGGTACAGCCACTGATTAAACAAACTGAAGGGATTTATCCCGGTTTTCCGGTCACATAGCAGAGTGGAGAAATGTGTAAAATCAACCTAACAAATTATGTCAAAACTGGATTACGTTATCTTCGCGCAATTTGTACACAAATTGATTTATACGTTGATTTTAGCATCTCTATGCTTTTGTGAGTACTGTTACCGATTGTTACTAGACCTAGTGTTGTTTTATGACTCGCCAGAATGAAAATACTTTACATCGTGAGAAAACCGGCATATCCTAAAACGAATAATTCAAAGTTGTGTGTCATAATTATGTTAGTAATCATACAAGCGGCGATGGGTTTGCAACCTGTCACGTACGGAATACTAACTACTGTGTAAAATGTGGGCATGTACCATGCTTGGACGCACCTCTGATATCCTCATAGATTTAAGTAGCTAGAGATCTGAGGAGATATCTAGAATCCCTGTTTCGTAAAGTGGCACAACTTTTCCTTAAGATGAAAGCAAGACGAAGCCAGCCCTATTATCTTTCATTTCGCCAGTAATTTAACATTCTGTGTACGAAGTCTGGGGATGGCAGTCATGATCATGTTATTATATTTTGTTTTTCAGGAGGACGAAATATTAGTCCCGTGCGCGCACTACCACAAGCAAGTGTACGCGACGTTCGGGATTCCGTTCTTCACGCGCATCAAACACAACGAGCCCTTCCAGGCGGTCAAGGACCGCCTGCAGAGGAAACTGGACATACCTGATAAGGAGTGGGAAAAGGTACGCTGCTGCAATTAGATACATACAGGCCCAACGAGTCGTAAAGTTAGCCGCAGAGCGCCGCGCAGTATCGTGTTTCGGGAGCAATTGGAGGTATGAAGAGGGGGCGGTGGGACTGTAATGAGTGTACATGCGCAAACTCGCACCTGTGGCTAACTTCACGAATGCCTAGATCCGTTGGAAGAACTGTACGTCGGGCGAGCTCTTCAGCGAGAACCCGTTTTGGTATGTATGATCATCCCAGCGGAATTACCTTAAGAGCGGTTACGCACTGCGTCCGATCCGAATCCGATCCGTATCCGTGAAAATATGGTCCGGAGTAGTCGTAGAACTATTTCTAGGGTAGTATTACTAAACCCGTTTTCCGTCATCCGATTTCTTTCCGTCATTCTAGATACTCCATCCCGGAGATGATTTTTGACGTACCGAAGTAGCCATAGTATTATTGAAAAAAATGACGTATGCCAAAAGGTGGCTCCTGTATTGCTTGGATTTGTATCAGAGATCGGACGAGTGCGTAAGCAATATCCGAATTCGGTCCGAGTTTTCTAGATTCACGGATACGGATCGGATTCGGATCGGACGCAGTGCGTAACCGCTCTAAGCAGTAGTGTAGAATCATTCCTTCTTTTGGTTTCAAGAAAATCATATGAGGTAAAGGACACGCCAATATTCTTTTTGGAGTAAAATGGAGGCCATATTGCATCACTACTGAATTCACACAAACTTTTACTTAGCTGCAAATTCTTTGTTTCAGTACAATTTCGCCGTTGTCACGAATGGCAGACCTAATTACATTAGTGAAGGAGCGACAGTGAACATTTACGACTTCAGAGCGAGTAGCAACACGAGTGAGTATTTAATGTTATGGTATTCATAGCTAATTTTCTATTGGTAATGAGAAACTCAATTTAGTCAGTCTTCTCTATGACCGACAATGATAAAAAACTTGATTGTTTTGTTAGTTTCAAATTAAATAATGGCAAAAAACAGTACATTAGCCGCAATTCAGTTTAAATATTTATAGTTCTGAAATACGCGACCTAGTAACTCATTGCCAGTAGAACAAATGCTGCTCAATTGTTTCGCAATACGCATAATTCTATTAAGAATTCGTGCTATAATTTAATGTAGATATGTCCCTTCCAGACCCCACAGGCCGGCCATGGCTCGGCCTCGAACACATCAACAAAACTCCCAAGAGATCCCGCGTCAACTACCTAGAGAAAGCGATCAAGATATACAACTGAATGGATCACTCGCCTTGGTTAGCTCGATGGCATTGGTTGTGCTAAGAGGCGACAGAATTATTCCCTGCGATAGTAAAATAAACTATACAACTCAATTATCCACAATGCGGTCCAGTTAACTTGAGACTTGATGCCCTTGTATCTCATCTTAGCGGAGTATTAAGTTAATTTGGCAGTGTGTGAAACCGATCAATGTGTATAGGCGATTGGTCGGACGGATCGTGTGCGCAGTGTTAAGACTGGTAAGAAATCTATAATTGCATAGTTATAATCATTATATGATTTATTCTGTGATTACGTAGTCGAATTCCCAGTGAAGTCGAAGTTCGAAGCTTCAACGTCAACGCTCAGGCATTGCTTTTCTAATATTTATATGCTTGGTATTAAATGTTTGTTAATAATGATTTTTAAGATTGTTTTTACTCTCGCAGGGGTACGCAATACTAGCCTAATCTCGTAAAAGTTATTGTACTTACATCGCGAACACAATATTTAACTTCATAGCATACTAATTGATAATCTTTGTCGTGTCACTGGTACACGTTACTCTGGAACCATGTATGGAGATACTGGGACGTACGTGTGACCTATATAATATTTGTGAGATAAAAATAGTGTAAAAAATAACAAATTATACCGACGTATTACAGAATAGATGCTCCTTGCACGTAATCAAAATATTTTCATAAAACAACCCACAATAGTAGTTTTGCTAGTAATTTGTAGTATGAATCCCTAGTATGTGCATCATTTAAGTACATACATGTTATCTAAAGTACTTATTTTTTTCTAAATGCGAGGATACCAATGTCATCTTAATAGATAATAGCTGGCCTACAGAAAATGGCATATTATATTCCCATGTAGATAAAATGGCGAACAACTGCCATTTGAAATAAAATATCTTTGATGGACCGTCGGTTATACGACGTGGAAGCTAGGAGCATATGACGTATTCTCGGCGAACTGTATGATGAAGAGGCCTTGAGAGTATTACAAAATAGCTTACATTACAACCAAACGCAAAAGCATTTATGTTATCTACACGCATTAGTTCTGTTTTGGGTATAACATGTCGACTTTAACTGAATAACTTTTCACCTATTTTCCATATTCGTTTCAGCAGCCCTATCGCGTATACTTGCTACCGACGCGACGTATTCGTAGTGAATGCGTCAAGTTGTCAATTTCTATGAGATTCACATGAACGCTCTTTGCCGTGGCAAACTACCAAAATACCATAGCGGAAAAACAGAATTATAATCATTATTTTGAGTTCTCGTATTTGTTGTCGCCTTTTCGAAACCCAGTGTTTCATTACCATTTAAATTACCTGTGAATACGATTCTAAACACATGATGCCACAAGGCTGTGCCAATACTTTGGTTCATTCCCCTTCTCGTTTCAATTTTCAATTTAACTTTTGGTGATTCGGCATATTTAAACATTTTCGATATTTATTTATGATTAGTTACTTAATATAATAATCGATAGTTAAGGCTGTTATTTTTGTACAGATGTCTATATAATGTACCGAGCAATGTGCGTTTGCCTGTAACGAGTAATACTAAACCTCTTCATAGCTTCTGAAGTCTCAATGCCTTTATCTACAAAACAAAAATATTTTATGAAAATTATTCCGAGTACTTTATGTACTAAATAGGTTTCGAATGTATAATGCTACGCTAATCTTCATTGTGATTGTGAAATTTGCCTTGAATATATTATTAACTCAAATCACGCAGGCCGTGGAGACAATATAAAGGTTTCTTCAACGATCTCCAAATAAAGGGGTTAGTAGTTTCAACTGACAGCAGCTATTGTCAAATTTACTACTTCTCATCAGAGTAGGACGATGAAAGTTGCGTAAAATAAGTGCATAAGAAATTCTCCAAGCCCATTGGCTGATTGTGTTGTAAGTTGTGGTATTTCTAATAAATGTATTGGTCTTAGAAGTTAACCGTTTGTGGCTGATTAAAATCTCAATTGTCATAGTATATTTTGGTAATTTTCAAATAGATCTAATTATTTTGGGTTGGAAAATGCCATTTATATTGTGTGTAATAAATTAGCGGAGCTTGTAAATAGCTGTAGCTGTGGCACATACTATTGTTTATCGAGATCATGTATAAAATTGAATTATTTATCAAGTTTTATACCGAGAAAGGCTAGCTTGTGCTGGAAATTCCGAGTAAATTGTGTTTTATGAAATTATGCAATAATTTAGGGTAGACGTTTTAACTAGATGATGATGTTTTAACCGTTGTCGAATTACCAAAACTGGGTTGTGCATTTGAGGAGTTTTGAACTTTTTTTATTATAATCGTTTACGAACTAATGAACATTTGAGTTGCAGGCTTCAATTGCACGCCGGTATCACTCGCACGTAGGTTAATTATATTTAGCACTGTATGTTTATTCGGGCTGAAAGCCCTTTCAACACCGAAGCATGCGAAAATTGTAATACTTAATTTTTTAACTGACCTGCCAGAAAATGTTACGTTATTAATTAAAATAAATACGTGGAAATTATGTATATAATGATGTAATAAATTAAGAGAAAAATTTAATAAGTTTTCGTAAAGTTGCCTTAGAAGTTATAAGACATTAGGCACTCCTTTACCATCGTCAGATAACTAGGCGGTAGCCTAGGCGAACGTTTTAGGCACATATTCAATATATTCTGTAGTCTCTGTCTAGCTTAGGCGACCCGCCACTTTTTATCTGCAGATAGTGAAAGAGAACCTTAGTATTTCGAAATAATTTATACCCTTTAGTTTTGATAACACGTTAACTTATTCACATTATGGTAAAGTAGGGGAGATGTCGCTCGCTCGATGTGCTACGATGTACTACAAGCGGATTCTTTTTTTTAACATTGTGTGTTGATTGCGCTATTTACATTAACAAGGTTTGTGGTATTTGGAAGGATAGTATAAATAGTGGCTTTTAGTACGTGCCGATGGTAATCTGGCAGAGGGATTATAGTTTTGTTTAAATGTTTAACCACCTAGCCAAGTCTGGTAAGTGAAAGCTACGAACGAGTATTCCGTAGTTGACATGTTGGATTTTAATGTTTCGCTGAATATAATCCTATATTTGTTTATTTTGGTTTGTTTTACGACGTCACCCTTGAGTAGGTAATCAGATTTATTTATTTAGAATATTTAGAAGAATTTCAGTTACTGATAATTTATATGGTCGAGCTTTATATACAAAACCGTTTGCCGTTTTATTGCAGGGTGAATTGAGTCGCAAACAAAAATTACAAAAGAATGTTGGAAACATCCTCAAGAACGGTCAATGCCTGCTAATTTATTTTATAATAAGCCCTTTGTTCCAGGGTTCATATACATAGTAAGATACTCACCAGTGCTGGCTGAATGCGCGGTGCTGCTTTACTGGCCCTGTTTAATTAGACATTGGCATCTCATTGGTCAAGAATTACTTTTATGAGCTTGCTGAGTTTGCTAACCAATCAAATGCAAGCTTGTTATGAAATTATCATAGTGACTATATTTTGGAACTGGAACTCCCATTATGAAATGCACGATCACAAACACCCAATGCTACTAATATTTCTCATTTAGTAAAATCATACCTTTATTTTTACCGTTACAGGGCAGTGGTCCATAATCATTCTAAGAGCTTCGCGAAAACGAGGTACGACTGTCTCCGCGCCCGGGCGAGGTTTTAAATGTAATTAAATACTTCATTGTTTCAGAGGGCCTAAGATTTTTTTTAAATCCTAGTAAAAATCGTTACGGGGCAGTGGTCCAACTGCTCTGTCCAATTAGTTGGACTACGGGCCTTTACTAGGGGCCGTGGTCCAACTATCTTTGCAGTTGGACCACGGCACCATAGTAGAGTTCCCAGGTCCAATTAAAACAATTTCAAATAATACAACTGCAAAATGTAACCACAGCACCTTTTTAATTAAATAATTAGTTTTACAACGTTTTTAATACAGAACTTAAAGAAATGTCCTTTTCTCTTAAAAAAATAACAAAACAAAACTGGAACAACAAAATACGTTTTTAGGTAATAATAATAATATCACCGTAATTTTTCTAAAGCATGGCCTATAGTTATTTCACCTGTGATCATTTGAAGTTGTTTTTCTCTTATATAGTCGTCGTTCTCGATTTGAATCTTACGCCTATTACGTCTTGTCTGCTCACATATTGATAATGTTGAGAACTTCTCTAAAACATTCAAAAGTCGCAGTAAGGTTTTATTTTTCGCATTTATGCATCTACTTAGTTTTGCATGCGAACCTTCTAAAACGTTATTGGTTCGATGTCTCTCCTTAAACACGCTTACCAATTATTGTGAAAAATTGGCAAAATCTTTTTTTATCCAATAATGCTCGATATAGTCAATCAATTTGTTAGATCCATCATTCATTTCATATTTTATGTAATTCCATCCTTCTAATATTTTTTCAGCCGGCAAAAGTGGTAACACTGAGCACAGCGACACAATTCTCTTGTCTTTTTTTGATTTAGTTTTAGAGAGACCCAATGACTTTGCCTTCCTCCAGATACATTGCGACCAATGATAGTAACAGCCCACAGTTGTAACAGTAGTACAAAATTGTTTAATACTGTTAAGAGATATTTCAAAGTCACAATGAATTTTTCGTGGATCCCATTTCAACTGTGATCGTAAGATTTCAAATAAAGCAAAATACGTAGATTGCTTTTTGTCACTCAGCAAAGCATAAAGTAGGGGCACAACGTTAGTTGTTTCACTTGTACTTCCATTTTCACCAAATATGCTTAGTAATTGTATGAATGGTGCGGGGCAACAGCGAAATGTTCCGTCTACAAAAAACTCTTTTAATTGGCCCATCATATTTCTTGGAACAAAATACTATTACACGTGTTCCTTCAAAATTATAGTCAGCCAATAAGAAGTCCATAAATTTTAAAGGTACTTCCACTTCTTCCAATTTTTTAAATACTGTTTTGGAAGTACCCAGTGATAGGTTTCTTGTATTATAAAGACCATGCTTCACATTTGAATACGATGGAAATGTAGTTAGTATGTCATAAGTAGAGTTTTTGTATTTAGCTAAAGTCTCATTATATAATTTTGGGTTAGGCTCATCAGAAACTTGTACTTGCTTTTTTAAGTTGTCCATTGACATAGAAGTCTCATTCTCAATTATATTTGCACAGCAATTTTCGGAATGAACCGAATGTTTTACTATTTTCTCTTTTTGCTAAAAATTAATACAAAAAAGCTTTAATTCGATAACATTTCTTTAAGTTCTGTATTAAAAACGTTGTAAAACTAATTATTTAATTAAAAAGGTGCTGTGGTTACATTTGCAGTTGTCATCATCATCATCATCATTCAGCCCGGTTGCACCCACTGTTGAGTATAGGCCTCCTCTTTATTACGCCACTCTTTCCGGTCCCCAGCAAGTCTCGTCCAGTTGTATTATTTGAAATTGTTTTAATTGGACCTGGGAACTCTACTATGGTGCCGTGGTCCAACTGCAAAGATAGTTGGACCACGGCCCCTAGTAAAGGCCCGTAGTCCAACTAATTGGACAGAGCAGTTGGACCACTGCCCCGTAACGATTTTTACTAGGATTTAAAAAAATCTTAGGCGCTCTGAAACAATGAAGTATTTAATTACATTTAAAACCTCGCCCGGGCGCGGAGACAGTCGTACCTCGTTTTCGCGAAGCTCTTAGAATGATTAAATTTTTTATGCGGTCATCAGAATCGTTTTCACTTTTGTTTATTACGTATATTTTCGAAGAATCTTTATCTCTACTGAAACATTATTTTCGGCCTTGGTCTTTGTAGAGATAAATACTGAGACTTTGGATAATTTGCTTTTTTTCTGCCAAATGCAATCTTATCCTGTCGTAACAATTCCTACTCGATTACAGCACTAAGTACTATTTTGTGTACCTAGTGTATGTATGTAGCATACATACACTAGGTACAAGCTGGCGCCAATATAAATAGCAGCTTATCTTAACGATGTAAGTACCTATAATTTTGTCTTCAATCGATACCTACCTACTGCTGAATACAAAGCAGGGTAAGCTTCGTTATTCTACGTAGTAACTCTCTAGACGAGCACTCACCAATCACTTTGAATAATCGGCAATAAGAAGTAATCATTCCAGCGTAATCTGAAGAGGTAATTGGCACCAGAGCCATAACCGTAATGACAATCAATTATTTATCGTCACCGGTGGATCTACCCGTAAACGTTTGTTTCCGGCACGCACAGTAAACATTATACTTACAGTAAAGCAAATCAACAGATGAGTACTACGTCTTTCTGAGTACCTACTACGTAGAGAAAGTAGGTATAATTGCTTTATTTTCACAAGGTCAGACTTTCATATATAGATACCAAGTATATAGGAGTATACTTAGTTGCGGTTTTGTTAAAAAAACCATCATAGCCATCTAATCATTACGCAGCTCAGTAATTTTTGATCGAATATGAAGTAGCTAGGTACTTACTTAAAGTACCTAGGTATAATCTGTGAACCAATTGGCCTTTCATACACACTGTATATTAAATTACTGTGAACAGGAAGTGGAGCGACGCGAACGACGAAGGGCGAGGTAGGGAGTCTAGACACGATGAAAAACTACATTAATTAATCCTGGATCTTGAAGCGTGGAGTAGGTAGTAGGTACTTACCCACATTTAAAACGCTTTGCGAAATTTACCTCAACGTTGCATTAAATATTAGTTAGGTACTGATGTTCCTAAAGGTGTGTCTATACATAAGTAACTAAAACAAAAAAGAAGCGTTTTTTTCAGTTCATCCGATTTATCAAGGATTTTGTAAAGCTGGTTCAAAGTTAAACGCGTGACCGTAATGTGAGGTGCTTGTGATGTCAACTGTCATTCTATGGTCTGTACCGTTTATCAGTGTCGACAGGACACGCGGCCAGAATGCGACCAGCTGCGGCGTCAGCGGCCGTACAGAATGGTGCGTCGTTAGCGTTAATCCGATTCGGGCATTGGGGCATCCGAGTGCCCGAGCGGACGGGCTTTCGGCATTCAGCCAGCGGCCCCAACCGCGCTCTGCAATGCGAGCTCAGGAATTTGAATGCAAATTGAAAATGCCATTAGATCAGCAAACATTCAGCTTTCCTATCAAACGTTGCATTGTGTTCCGGTAACCGGGAAATAATTATTCGTTCCGTGATGGCGAATCCATTGGGGCAGCTTCGTTTGGGTTAGTGTTTGGGATTAGAACTTCATTCTGCTTTGGTTTTTATATTCGTAGGTTCAGATCTGCATTTTTTTGCTCTTTAGGGTATCTGGGTAAAGAGAATACCTACCTACATGATATGATGACATGAAGCCAGTTATGTTGAATCGATCAGTCCGCGTTGTGAACCATTTGCGAAGGCGATAATATTTTACGCGCAGTATAAAGTTCCTTACATTGGTTTTATGGGATTTCGCTAGCTACATTATCGTTACAAAACAAGAAATACCTACCGCCGTCTATTGAAATGAAAACGTTGCTAGCCTCCAAAATATTATCGATTCTCTTCATTATTGTGGAAGGAAAGAGCCAACCTACTCTGACTACCACCTCTGTGTGTGACGACAGTGAATGTTTGAAACCTACTGCTTTGTTTAGAAGAATACAGGTGGATCGAAGCGTTGAGGATAGAAGAAGCACTCCGCTGAACTTCTTTCGAGCTAGAGACTATAATATACTAAGAAGAAGTCGGTGATTCTACCTTAACATTTTAGATATAAAAAAAACGTACAATAGCTACTTCGTTGGTTTTAGGTCGTTCTGAGATATGGAAATGGGATTACTGGTGTCAACTGCAGCCCAAAATGGGAAGCTGTTCCGAATCATTACAGAAGTAAACTCTTGGTCTGTTTTTATCCTCAAAGAAAAGTTTGCCAATTGGATATTAAGTCCATCGGAATCTTTCCTGTTTTCCGGGATGGTTCGTTTCGGTAAACATTAAAAGAAGCATTCGATTTCATCGGTAATGAAAGTTTTATCCATAGAAATTGGACATCCTATTCAATTCGGCTTTCAATCGGTATCCACTATCAGTTTTTTCTATACCTACTTATTTCGATTTCATAGAAACTGTGCGCATTTTTCGTGGCGGATCAAACTGGCCTTTTTATTTCTATTTGATTTTTTTCAGGTTTTATTACGATGCACAGTTGGATCAATGTGTTACTTTCACATACCGTGGTTGCAATGGAAATCAAAATAATTTTGATTCACTTGTGGAATGTGAACGACATTGTAAAGGTCAAAGAATTCTGCTTCGTTTTTCTAAAATAAAAAAATTAAAATGTAGGTACTAATATAGTCATATAAATATTTTAGGAGCAGCGTTCATGGAAATAAAGGAAATCGAAGAATCAGCCTTATGTGCCTTGCAGCCCAACGCTGGACTATGCGTGGCTACTTTTACTAAGTAAGAATAACTATCTAAAACATTTTCTCGTTACACCAACCAAACGTCAACAGAAATTAGGAATTGTGTGTACCCCATAGGTAGTATCAATAAATCGTTCAATTCAAAATTTCTGAGTTTGGGCGGATTACCAAGAAAAAGTTGACATGTTTGGCCTTTTCAAGGTATTATTATGATATCAATGAAGCAACGTGCAAGAAGTACATCTACGGAGGCTGCGGCGGCAATGATAACAGGTTTGGCACAAAGTATAAGTGCCAGAGGCGTTGTGGTGAAGATGAAAATCATATGGACGACTGAAATAAAGTTATAAAAATTGTCTGTTTAATACAAATGTATTCGAAGTTCAAAGATTTTGGCTCTGGTAAATACCAGAGCCAAAATCTTTGAACTTCGAAGTAACTTTTCTGTAGTTAGATTACGTAATTAGGTACATATCGAAGTGTTCCTGGCGCTCAGCTGTTTTGGCTGATTTAGCATGGCGTTCTTAAACTTCGATATCCAGCTTATCCGATACTCCGTAGAGAAATAACTAATGAACGTCCAAATAATGAGCGCCTTACCCCGGATCCTCGCTAATTAAACCGGAGGTTGCTGCACTATTAATTATGGGAGTTTTTCTCCGCCAGGATTAAGCCGACGAGAGAAGTAATTGCCCCTCGAAACGGAGCTCAACTATTTCTGTTAAAGCGGCCTTAGCGAAAAATCTGTCCTATCTAGGTACCGGGATTTATAGCGGATCGTTTGTATCGCCCGGTGGGTGGGACAGGGGACCGTTTATGTCAACGGTGGATTAGAATGTCTTCGGGAAGACTGTACCTACTTATATAATATATTTTTTGGTATACCTACTACGTTATACTGTATCGGAGATCTGCCGCTACATGGGCGGCAGATCGATTATTATTATAAAGTAGAGTAAGCAGCAAACGACAAGGATTTTGGTAAGTAATTAATTAGATAGAATATAACTAGGAATGTGATTAGCACTCATTATTCTATTTCATTATTTTTATTTTTTAGAATTTGAAGTCGAATTTCGAATGCGGTCTTGCACTTACGATGATGATTATCTAAAATAAATGACGGTTATAAGAGTAGTTAATTTCATTGAAACAAATTGTAAACAAGTTTTTAATACAATCAAAAAATATTTTGCAGGTGTTTTCAAAGTTATGAAAATTTTGAATTTGAAAAGGTTTTGTGATTCGTTTTTCTGGTTAACAGTTAATTTGGCTTAGACCCTAATTATCTATTGTCGTAATGCCTAATGCCGTAATGGTACCTACTGCACATCTTTTGTTTGCCATTACACCACGACATACCAAAAAATACCAAAAAAATTAAAATCTCGTCTTAATTACGGGTATCTTCAAGTCGCTCCTAACAAGCAGTTTGATCAAGTTGATTGATGCCCCAAGAGAAGATTCATTACGGAAAACAACGTTTAGGCGTAGGCCTTTGTTTTGACAACTGAATCCCATTGTTGATGGGTTTATTTAATTAATACCTTTAGTTAGTTACCTAAATTTAAATTATGATTTTTTATTTTACATAAGTACTACAGAGTATATACTATAGATAAGTACTACTGCTATAAGAGAATCGACCGCGTTAGAAACACCACGCTGCGCTCCTTGACTGGTATTGCCGATGTAGGACAGAAAACTGCCAGACTCAAATGGGACTGGGCAGGACACGTTAGCCGAAAGCCTCCTGACAGGTGGGCGAACACCTGCACACCCTGGATACCTGAGGGAGTGCGACGTCGGGGACGGCCGAGAAAGCGTTGGCGGGATGACCTCGCAGCTTTTACGAAAGAATGGTGGGATGCAGCCAAGAACAGGGACGACTGGAGGGATTTGGGGGAGACCTTTGCCCAGCAGTGGGACAAAATAGGTTAGGAAAAAAAAAATTAAAATAAATAAGTACTACCTAATAGCATACCTATATGATTATTTCCTCAAGTTTTGGTCTAGTTTTTTTATCGTTAGGTAGAAATACCAACAGTCCTATCTAAAAAAATTAGATAGTAGGTATATAATTTTAAAGATTTCCATTTCATTTCACTGGCCTAATAGCTCATTTCGTATAGCTCTATTTTTGATCCCCACCCAGGATAAACATTTGTGTGATGAACACAGATGTTCGTTCTGTGTCTGGATGTTATTAGTTATTCTGTATTAAGTATGTAGGTGTTAACAAAAAAGTACCTACCTAGATATTATATCTGATACTCATGGTTAGTACCTTAGGCTTTACTTACTTTAATTTTTAAGTACTTTAGTTACTTTAGGCTTTACGAGTATAAGCGTGTCAACCCAAAAAACAAATACCTACTATGTTAGCATTTTACGCACTTACTGTACGTACTGGTTTTAATTAGTGGTACAAATTAGCGCTCTTTCTGTACGGTGCCGGTGGTTAGAATAGCTTGAAAGTGCAAAATGAATCTGCAGACAGCCCACGTAGCGATACTCCCGCGGGTGCAGACACTGATGAGATGGCTGAAAGACGCCGGTTTGCCTCCATTAACTATTTACCTAGCCCTGCACTGTCGGCTTTTCGTGCGAAGAATTCAACCTCCACTCCAATAAAGCTTGCGAGTTAATTTAATCAGTCTCACTGCAGTGTTGTTGGAGAAGATATTGCTACAAAATCTTATACCTTTAAACGAGCAATTCTTGTGTAATGTATATATATACATTGTACATATTTTCTGAATCTTGGAAACGGCTCCAACGATTTTCATGAAATTTAGTACCTATACAGGGGGTTTCGGAGGCAATAAATCGATCTAGTTAGGTTTCATGTTTAGAAAATATATCTAATTGATACATAGAGAGAAAACCAGTTAGATGACCTGCCCGATTACGGAATTCAGGAAAATGTGTAGCTTTTGCGTGGACGTATCCATTCGCGTCATATATGACAAAGAATGTATTATTGTTATTTATTATTGAACAACAACCAAAATGAAGGCAACATTATAGAACATTATTGTACATGCTTATCAGGAAGGCAACGGAGGGCACATGTGCACACTTATATCAATAATCTGGTATTAAGGATATGCAATTCATGAAGGGTTTAATGCACCAGCAATGTTTTTAAACGATGTCATTGTAGATAACCTATAAATACGTAGGTAGTCGGTCGGACAGGAATACCTTAGATACCACAATAGAGACCCTTTATCAGTTTTATCAGTGTTTTATTTTATGTTACTGTATAAAAAATCATTATTGTAATAATAATTATTTATTTATTTTAACATTTTATCAAAACTTAAAAGTCTTATATCTCTGAACGGACAGCTGTGACTGCAAAGCTGTCTAGGCAATAGTTGTTCCGTTTGATTAGACCTATCCAACGACATATATATTATGTCTATTGGAGGGTGGTCCCAGGTTCCATACATTTTTGCCCATTGTCCTTTAGCCAACAAATCGTAATTTTCATAAAATCCAACCAACTTTTCTCACAGAAACGAAGTCCTTAATTAGTGGGTAAGTAAGCTTTCTCAAATTGAACGTGGCAGAATGGAAATATTACTAAAGTTGGAAAATTAGTGTTTTTCTTTCCGTTAGCAGTAAAGTTGAATATCGCAATATTGTAGTCTTAAGCGCTGCTGGTTGCATTCTAAATACGTAGATACTAAGTAGGTAGATACTATTGTAGAACTCAAACGTACCTACGTAACCGCCAACTTTATAACCGCTAATTTTACTGTAAGTTGACTAAGTAGGTAATTCATGAACCTAGTTAGCTTTAGTGATTGCATAGTTTAAGTTGTGATAGGCAATAATGTTCACAACATTTTTCTAAATCCCATGCATCTATTTTATATGTTTTCTAAGTAGATAAGTACCTACCTACTTTGAAAATACAGCACCTTTCACCTTTGCTGTATTTTCAAAGTGGGTACTTCCACAGCTCTTTCTTGACATTTTCTGTATGCAAAGTAAATAAAAGAAATCCGTTTACCTGTAGGAATGTTCAAGAGCATTGTAGAATAAGCAGCATTTAATAAAATGTTGGCTCTACGAACAATATTATTGTAAAAGCTCTGGCAGCTTATTGAGAGAAAAGGCTCGCAAATAAATCTACTGACCAGATACTACAAGTTTTTGTAAGCTTAAAATGCAAGAATCGAAGTTCATGTTTATTGAACTTGTCCTGTTCCAGGATATTAATTAAGCAAGTCATTTTGCTAGAAACATTATTCTATGGAGTCTGACGAGCTTTTAATTAAACTTAATAATAACTTAAGTTTTGAAGGGTGGGCACTTCTTGTTTCTTGTTTAGAATTCGACCTATTTATTGATATAAAAAATACTATTATAATCTAGGTACCTACAGTAAATTCAGCGAACGTTTGCAAAGTTTTCGGCTATCGGTTATTAACACGTTGAACGCTTTACGAAAATTAAGAGTATTTCCATTCAAGCCACGGATCCCACCGGTGAGCCTATTTGAACTGAGCCGTTTGGGCCGCGTAGGTCACCCGTGAGCCGCGTGAGAGGTTTGACGTAAATGCTTACTACAAGCCACAGATTGTAGCTATGAAACAAAACGCCTATGGAAGTGAGCCGTGTGGCCCTGTAGCCGATACGGACGGCGTGGTTTTCAAATCCATTAGAAACTTGTAGTTTTATAAAGACTTTTCTAATGACGTTAGGGCTGTTCTTAACGATAAGGTAGAAAATATTATTTCGATATAGGTAATATAGTAAATAATAAAACTATAGAGTAATAATCAAATATTTATTAAATAATAATAATAATAATAATATCCATTTATTTCGGTTTTCACCATATTGTATTAGTAAAATTCTTAGCCTAAATATTAGTCAATACAATACATTATAATAAAAATAAATAAATCAATCAGATCATGTCAACATTGCAATTAATTAAATTCAAAAAAATAAAAACAAAAATAAAAATAAAAAAGAAATGAAACACTCACAATCGGTACCTACATGGACATTTATTTGGCACACCGCGTTGCGTTGCATGTTAACACATGCATATGGGTCCAGTGCCTGAGAAACGGGCCATCCAACCGCTCTGCCACGGTGGTCAGGAGGCTGTTGGTGCTGACACGCACACGGCGCATCAGGGAGGCTACTCTTTTGCGCATGATTTAAATTATCTATCTGGCATTTGTCTTCTGTGAGCAAAGAGTTAGAAGTACCTGACTGAAAGGGTAATGGAACCCAATAAAAACGGCAGGTTGAAATACATTTTTCAGATTATCGAGAAACAGCTGGAATCCAATCCGCCATTAGTGCGCACCGATTAACTCCATTAGCGTTAATGGAAACAACTAATCTCCCGTTACGAATCATTAGTAGGTACGGAGCAATTATTGTCAGAATACAGGGGTTCTGGATTTATTTTTAATTTTTTGATATATCTACCCTAGTGTACTTATATCAAGTATGATGTATGCTACTTCGGGTAATTCACATACTTTTCATCCGTTTCGGCGACCATTCAACAAAAATCAACCAAAAGTGTAGGTAGATAATTGTGGCAGCTCAGACGAGTTTATATCAAGATTGTGGTGGTTATTCCATGGCCTATGTGCGTAGAATCATATCTTACATGCAATGAAATTACCTTTGCCTGCCTAACTAAGTAGTAGCTGTCCACGAAAAATTTAAGATTTTCTCTTTAGCCCACCTGTCACCCCAAGGGGACAGAGCAGGAGGATAAATGGGAATAAACCATCTAGATCCAGAAAGGAATCTACTGTCCTTTAATTTCAATTCTTTAACTAGAACTTATACACTAGTAGATTAAAATATTTTAATTTAAAATTTCTTTTATTATTTTTTATTCATCTAGACACGCGGCAGCGTGTCAAGCCAAGTTCAAGCGAAGCGAACGGGCGATGCGCGCCTAGTGTAATATTACAGGAACCATTTGGGTGATTTTTCACCCCCTCGTAACTCAAAAACTATTTCACATAAACAAGTCAAATTTGGCTCATCTATTGCCACTTGCGAGTAAAATATGTGCACCGAATTTCATAAACACACCTCAAACGGTTATTTAGATATTAACGTCCAAAAATGGCTGGTTATGGAAAATTTTATCACTGACTGACCTATAGACGTTAATTATAACCCAGTTCCAGATGACCTAGAACGTTCAAATTTGGCATCCAGGTAGGTAGTGGGGTGGATACAAAGGAAAAAATCTGAAACTTGCAAATTTTTATATTTATAACGTACTTTTTCAATTAATTGATTCTCCTAGGAACCCTTACTAGCGCCTGTAATATAAGAATAGCAATCTAAATAGATGACAGTCGGTCATTTTGTGGATTTTAACGTGAATATAATAACGAGTGGAAGTAGTGTCTTGGATTGGTAAGTAGTACACTCTTACCTAGTGTACAATGTGCCAATAGTTGAGCCGTCTATGCAGATAGGTAAGTATGACTATAGGTATGTATACCTACATTGTGCCAATAGTTTGAGCAGTCTATGCAGGTAGATAGATATGGCTAGATAACTATTCAGGCCTAGATTATAGTGTGTCTCGGCTTGTCGGATAGGTAGTAGGTAGGTATACTTAGTCAGTAAGTACTCAAGTACCTACCTACCTGCTTAGTATGTACCTATACCTACAATGTGCCAATAGTTTGAGCAGTCTATGCAGGTAGATAGATATGGCTAGATAACTATTCAGGCCTAGATAATAGTGTGTCTCGGAATGCCGGATAGGTAGTAGGTAGGTATACTTATTCAGTAAGTACTCAAGTGCCTACCTACCTGCTTAGTATGTATACCTACAATGTGCCAATAGTTTGAGCCGTTTATGCAGGATTATATAAGTGTAATAATATAAGAACAAGTACTTACTTACTAATAAGTTCTGTACAAAAAGTAATGATATCCCATCAAAAACATAAATGTGAAATGAGAGCCAAGTTCAATAAGTAAGTAGGTATGCTTTAGTCGTTGACTTCAGCGACAAAAGAAGTGAGATCTAAACGGGTGCCAAGTACAATGGTCAGTCCTAAAACTTATTTATAACAATATGAAATATTTTTAACAACTTTAAAATATCATTTCATCTCATAATTTAGGATATTATAGTGAAGCCTTAGGTCTGACTTGGCTAGTTTTCTTAAGAGTACGAATTATATTTGGTATAGCTTGCACGTTCTTATTTTATTCTTCTAAAAATTTGGCTTGCTGCTAGAAACTAGCGATCGGACATAGTAGGTAAGTAGTTAATAATAGGAAGGTAATTCGTATAATGATAACTAGCCAAGTTAGACCTTAAGCTTCAATATAATATCCTAAATTATGAGATGAAATGATATTTTAAAGTTGTTAAAAATATTTCATATTGTTATAAATAAGTTTTAGGACTGACCATTGTACTTGGCACCCGTTTAGATCTCACTTCTTTTGTCGCTGAAGTCAACGACTAAAGCATACCTACTTACTTATTGAACTTGGCTCTCATTTCACATTTATGTTTTTGATGGGATTTAATTTAACCCCTAAATTTAGGGTTATGCCCGTGAGTCAATCAGTCAGAAACCAATGAGTTTTATTTATATAGATCACGTACTTTTGACTAACCCAAAATCTTAAAAAAACATGATCACGACTCCCAGACGAATTTCCAGGCTCGGTAGATATTTTCTCAGATCTCTAGTTACTTAGGTCTCTTGAGGATATCTAAAGAGAGTAGTCAGAGGTACGTCCAAACATGACATTCGGCACATGTCCACATTTTGCACAATAGTTAGTATTCAGTAATTGACAGGTTGCTAGCCCATCGCCGCTTTATCTTTTTAGTATCTTTATTAAAACAATATTGGATCTCTATAGGTAGTAGGTTAGGTACCTACTAGGTATCTGCTCTTTGATAGCACCCTCTAATCACAAACCCAGTCTACTGTAAATAGGTCGGTCCAACAAAGTAGGTCAAACATCCTTAACCAATCAAAGATAACCACAACTATCATAATGAATTGAGGCGCAGCAGGAGCAATACAACAAAATATAATAATGGTTTGTGATAAATGAAATCGGGAAATTGGCTCGGCGAAGTCGGCGGTATCTCGGGTACTTGGGGATTGACAAGGCTAGGGCTAGCTGAATCAGAGTAACTTGATCATTCATAGATCGAAATTTCCTAAATTCTTCCATTTCATATTACATAACAAGATGCTGACATACTTAAACCTACACGGCACAGATTTTTTTTTCAAACTTCCACAATAAACTCTTAATACCAGCTACTTGCCCCGCGCCGTTTCATTTGCGTGGGATATTTATCATACTAATATCTAGCTGCTACTCCTACCTAAGCTACCATCCAAATAAGACAAAAAATATATTAGCTTTAGTCCAAATTGCTTTAAATAATATTATGGGTTTTTATATTTACTTATTTGTTTTTAGATGTGAAGTGATTTCAATTTATTTTTGTTGTAGGTATATAGTTGGATATTTTCCTATTTAGCCCCCATATTCAAATAGCGAATAGGTTAACAATAAAGATTAAAACATATATATTTAGGTATCAAGTAATACTAAAATTTTTAGAACTAGTTCTGTATTTCAGGTAACATATAATAAACTTATAATACTGCCTCTTTAAAATATTTATTTCTTAAAAGGCATACCTACTTTAAAAAAAAATCTTGTTACAAAGTGCAGGCACAAGCTCTGTATTTAATATTTTGAAGTCTTATTTTAGGCGAGTATCTACCTATGTAGGTACCTACCTACCTACTGGAACTAGCTGTTTTGCGCAGGCTGTGGACCAGAAATGGGGCAAAAAATCTCATCCCATCGGATTCCAATCAGACTCGCTCATTTATTGCAATTGGCTGACGTGATGGCACAAGATTCTGTAAAAAGTAATTTTTCGATTTCCCAGCAAACGTTGCCACTAATTGAGCGGGGCAACATTTTAATTATGTTGCAATGCAATCACGGACTGATGTTTCTATTATAGATATTAAATTTTAACCGAAAAATAGCGGGATAAAAACTTTTATATAAATGGGATGGATCCAACATTACCGAAAAAATTGCATTTTTATATAATTTTCATGTCTAAAACATAACAAGGATGCAATAGTAGTACCTATCTAACTTTATTGTTTCTATCCATCCTTCTTTAAAATAAAATTCATTGCATAAAAAAGGTACTTAGGTCCTACTTGTTTAAGTAAAAAATAAATAAATAATACCTAGAACAATGATAAGTCATCCATTACCTTGTGCGGTACTTACCTAGGTTTGAACCCCACACAACCACTTTTGATATATAAATGGGCGCTCTTACTGCCGAGTTGAGTCTCCAGAATGCTTCAGGCATATAAATACCTATTTAATAATAATTTTATGTTAAACTTTAAGTGCTTTCTGTTCAATTAAGATTATTTAAAACACCTACTATAGGGTAACAACTACAATCAGTGGATAATGATAAGTAGATGTATTTGTATTTTGTGCATCGTTTTGACTCAACGGCCATAATGAGCTTTGGGATTTTGGTTTTGTCTATTAGAATTAATATTTTCTAATGCAGTTCAAAGAAACTTTGGATCTAGTTTTATAAATATTCTATTGTGATTTGGAATAATTTATAGTTCCATATATTTATTCCTTTGCCCAAGCATAAACCAGATTATGGTAAGCAGAAACATCGGATTAAGAGCGATCCGCGCTGTAGCGAAGTTCCACTGAATTCTAATTGACCCGGCTCAGTTGAAAGTTTGGCTTTGAGCGTTTAATGGTTTGTGACTTTGTTTCGGATTTAGTTGGAACCAATTCCACTGTTGAAGTTGTCTCGGAGTTCAATTCTATAAAGTGGATTGATTTGATACAAATGTTTCACTTAGTATTTATATGTAGTACTTAGCCCCTAGCATGAGCTTGACTTCTCTTTTAAGAGAAAAGGATTGTCTAAGGTGCTCATTATAAGGCTATAGATAAGTAGATATGCAGTCTCAATGTTACTCAATGTATTCCAAACTTTGAAATCTTTGTTGCAACTTAAATAACCCAGTTAAGTAGGTATATACTTTTATTAACTGTACTATTGAACTAAATGAATACAAATACAAAACCCACCTTCATTATGGTGTGGAAAACAAAGTTACCCAAATAAGTGACAACTAAGTAGCCAGGGGTACTGAAGTCCGTAAGAATATTCGTGTAAATGGCCGGTTCGTAGGTACTTTAAGCTATTATTCCGAGGACGGTATTGCGTTACAGAGCCGACACAGGCGTCAGGGGACGTCCATTTCCTTTGCCTAGACTATGCCATAGTAAATCTTGCTTGAGTAAAAGAGTCGCAATACCAAGGCAATAGGTTCCCATTAAACCGAAGTTATAGATTGATTATGATCAGAAAGAGTAACAGGATTTTGCTTTTAAAAAATCTAATCCCAAATTTAATTACACGACTCATACTTTCAAAATAGATTAAGAATTCTTGTCAACCTTAGATAAACATAACGTTCTTTACATCAAATTTCCAGTTATAGTATATTAGGCATACCCACTTAAACAGTTAAAAGTCTAGAGTTTTAGGAATGGGGTGCTCATTTTTAGTCTAGAGTCTAGCCTCTACAACCAAGTCTCTGCTAGATCTTTGCAAGAATTTAGAAATTGAGATCTCAGACCCAGTATAGAAATGAGTTACTATATTGCAAGTACCTACAGAGGAACACTTTACTTCGTCAACCAGCTAACTCAATCAGCGCTCGACAGGATTTTTCCCCTTCAGTGAATCACCGACACCGAACGAACGTGACGGTAGAAGTTCTATCTTACTTTCGTAGCCTGAATCTTGTTGACATTATTCTAACCATCAGAGTATGGGGGAACTATCTATAGGAGAAACGAATGCTCTGGTACGTTCCTGGTATACCATGACGTACCATGACGTACCTATAGTATCTAAAGTCCTAAAAGTAAATGGGCGAAAAATAAAAAAATTATGAACTGATCTTTATTTACATTTGGCCATCATCATTCTGTTCCTGCCCTTTTCCCACGTTATGTGGAGTCGGCACAACATTGATCTTTTTCCGTTTCCCTCTGTCTTTCATTAATTTACATTGGCCATTAAAAAAAAATATACCATGAAGTATTTAACCTTTTCCATCGTATTTGCATGCAAAGACGACTGCCTGGCGCACTTGACGACTGAGACTGACCGTTTGGTCAGCATTTCGTTCGTTTGGTAAAGAGCATCAAACACAAAGAATAATAATTACAAGCTCTAATGAAACAACATTTCAGAAGCGACATCAAAAACTTTTAGTATTGTTTTCTAAAACGAAAATTCCCGCTGGGTTCAAAGTGCGAACAGTGCTAATTAGAAGTGAGCAACTGGCAGCCATAGGTATTGCTAGTTGCAAAGTTGCTTCCACCTTTCATACTGGTACTCTTTGCTCAGAAACATTTTTACGCGAGTGAGGACTATCCCGACGTTTTGCTCTTTCGTTCGCGCTAGTTAGTTACGTGTTACACACGGTTCTTTTAGTAGGTACGCCTTTACTATGATATCATCATCATCCACAACCGACTTCATCTATTGTAGGCTTAGTTTGTGCCACCTAATGCGATATTGGTGGCATCAACGGGCCGCGGCTATGACTAAGTATATAGTCTTCTAAGAGCAGGTAATTTATTACACCAATCCAAATATGTACTTGAAAATATTTAAAGTAACCTTTAATTATAGAGCATAGGTTTCTGAAAAAATTAACTCTTCCTTTTATTTAAAGGTTAGTTCTACTAATTGTAACCATTTTCATATAAAAATTTAACGTTCATTGCCATATTTTTAATCTTTAATACCTAGGTCAGAATGTGGATCAACGCGAGATTTAGAAGATTTTCTATCTTGAATCTAGGAATGCAAATGGCTTTATTTTTCAGAGACACAGATCTAAATATCTAAAAAATATATCTTTCCGCTATGTATTTACCAAGCCTTATTTTTATTAGTCAGTAGGTACTCTCCACGTAGGGCCTGTGTGTCTCTACATTAGTTTTTCGTTTACAGCGTAGGTAGCCTTGCAGTGTACATACCTGCAACTTTTATATTGTAAAATTGTGTTGTTCACGTTATGAAACTTTACTTTGTGGTTCATTAGTTTTACCACTTTATTTAGCTACATTCTTGCTTATTTTTCTGCGGAAAATGTTTGGGCATTTCTGTTTTAGGTAACTAAGTATGCATATGTGGACTTGTAGCTTACTTAAAGCATTATTGTTTCCTGAGGTACGAGTATATATACAAAGGAACAAAAGCTTTTAGAAGCTTTCGGACCACAGCAGATTTTAGAGCATAAACTTAAGGTACCTCCTCTTTCGTTTAGTTTAGAGCTTCCTAAGTAGGAGAAGGCAGACCTAATGTAGGTGGATGCTTTACATTAAACTTCATAATAAGCGCTTCATAAAAGCGTAAGTACTACTCGTAAAAGCAGTCTTACAGTATGAACAAAGTAGAGCTAAGCCATAAGCATGAACAAAATAAAACTAGTGTTGTGTTATTGCACATTGCGATGAAAAATGTTTTCATAAAAATCTTGCTGAGTTCGCTCCACGCGCCCGCTGATCTTTTAATCTCTTAATTACATGAGAGCAGGATACGTTGGGGTTTCAGCAAAATAGCCATGCAAAATGGACGGCCACCCAGTCGGTACTTCGTGAATATGAATTATTCTTTCGTAGCTACAGCTTGGACGCGCATTTACATTTTATATGAGCGCCCGCTACGCTGTACGTGCCCATTTCGCAGGGTTAGCGTTTTCGCGGCGCCACAGTGCAATTTTTTGTTCGATTTCTGTTCCATTTTTTCGGCTGTCAACGCTCTTGCTTACGCAGAGGCTGTATTTTTAAGCAATTTCCGTTGGAGTACGGTCTAAGTCGGTGTAGGGTTTTATTACAAATCCATCTCTGAATACTTTCGCGCTTTTAGCTCGTTCTCGGTTTATCGCCACCCGTCCTCGACTCCGCTTAGCTGGTTTACGACCATCGCGGAGCACGAGACAGCCCGCAGTAAAATTTCAATATCCGCCAAAATATGGCATTTCATTTGGGCTGCTTGCTGAAATGCCAAAATGGAACGTAAAAATGTAATGGCTTTCATTCTAATTATTTATGTACTTAATAGAATTGCGAGGGCGAAAAGCTTTCGCCTGAATTATACTGGTATTAAAAGGAGCATAGGTGGTTATGTTCGGGGAATAAATCATCCAGAATGCGAAACCGTTTCGTTTCATTACTCGTGTTGGAATTCCAGCTACCTGCGAACCTACTTTGTGCTAGTCTGGTTTTGGTTTCGAGCCCAGCCTAGGCTAGGCACTACTTGTTTATGAATAAAGTGGTTAAATTATTATTGGGATACAAGCAATGAATAAACATGTAGTTACAACGTAGCAGGCTACTGCAATCGAGTCGGCTTTGACCTTTGTTTCCACTGGAGACGCTTTTGGATACACAAAGTGTTATTAAAATCTTAATAATTAATGCATAGAAGCGTGAGCGAGCCGTCCTTAGGGACTATAACTGGGTAAAGTGCCTACTTTAAGATATTACAAATCGTTTTATAAAGTAAGTGCTGTTGTCGGCACAGTACCTACCAAGTTTTTCTCTATCGTGTATCATTTTCTGAGTTTTTCCCAATGGAGTTTTTGAGAAAGAAACATAGAAAGCACAGAACCTACTGATTCTATATATGTGTTTTGGATAACCCACCTCGCACATTATTGTAAAATTATTGTAAACTCGGCAAAGGCTGACAACTCATGTGTCATGCTGCTATCCTGCAAACAGATCGGCAAACAGTCTACTTGTGCAAACCGACAACATGACAAGGCAACCCCACATACTCGACATACGCACACGTTTGTTCACAAACATCAGTATGTAGAAATCGTTTGCTACATTTTGTATGGAATGATAGAACTTTGCCTTGAAGTAAGCAATACGACCTTCAAATATTTTTCTCAGTTTCATATACTAAGGTAAATATTTCCAGCACTGGAACAACATCTATTAGTCGTGCTAGTATAGTACAAACAATTCATGATAAACCATCAAAAGTTCGTCTGAGAGGCAATTTCCTGTTTGAAGGTCACTTCGGAAAGATTATCAGAATTATATTGATGGAGCCATGGAACGTTTGGTTTAAAGTGAGTTGTGTGATTGTGATTATATACTCGTAGCAGTCTGAAATTTATTTGAAATGGATCCCATACTAGCCGTCTGCTCGCGACTTGGTCCAACGTCAGCGCATTTAATTAGGAAATATAACAATTTAATCATAGCCTCATCGTATTTAAATATACTATCAGAGATTAAAAAACGTTACAATACCTAGTTAAAAAGATTAACCATACAACTAATCATACGAACTTGATTAAAACAAAAAAAAACAGTCAGCGCGATCGTACTATACTCTTCTGCTGGTTAAACTAAACTAGTTATTTTATTTCAGACTTTAGTCCTGTTGAGCGTGGTATTCAAATTCATAGTGCACTTCCTAAAAGCATATTATTTAAAGAAGCCTATTCCGGTGTTAGACATTAGCACAGCTATTACCGAGTTGATTTACTGCTTCGATGTGTTTGTTCATATGCTGCACGCCTTCTGGCCAGCCGTACGCATGCATGTGAGGGTTTGCAGACGGAACATAGTGTGTCTGATCTACGATTGCATTACAACTATCCCTTTTACTTTTGTCTGTAAGTTTTAAATTTGTTTTTATTGTATTAGTAATAATACCGTTGATATCTCAAACTCAATTGCTCAACTTATCGTCCTTATATTGGCTGCATTGTCAATTTTTGCGGTATATGTTACTACGAGTATAAGCTCTGATAGATGTGATTGAATGATCTAAGGACATGTGACGGTTCGGGGAACAATAAAAAAAGTAAGCTTTATTTCAGTTCAATATCGCAAAGGTTATGGTAAATATGTAATGATCGGTCGATGGCTGGGGATCGGACGCATATACAGGCTCTTCAGTTTTTTCCAAGAAATTAATAATAATGTAAGTTCTATATACTTAACAGTTCTATCATCCAAAATGAATCGATTGTCCATTCTTGCTTTTGAACATCAAGCAGGTCAAGCATTAAGGTTCAGCATTGGGATATATTATGGAAAACTAACATAACAGCTGAGAGTGGTTTCACAGCGCCCTTTTATCATCAAGCATTTAGCGTTAGCCCGGGCGGGGAACCTAGCATATATATTGCATCATTTATACCACTCGTACACTATTTTTATAATGCTAAATAGGTCTGGGTGTTGTGGCTATTACATTTACGCGTACGCTCCCTGCTACCGAGCGAGCCGCACGCGCAATGGCTACGGTACGGTCTCCGACGGCAATCCGATCGGCGACTACACCTAACGTTGACGTAGTCACTCCAAGTGACTTAATAAACTGTGAATCCCGTTGCCTTCATTGTAAAGTGGTGATCAATGAAATTTTAGCCTTCATTAGTAACAAGGTGGACACCCTGCCGGAAAAAGGAATCATCCAAATATGTCTTAGTGCCTATTCGAGTGTAGAAATCGAGTGCGCGAGGTCCATTGTTTGTACGCTCTTGGCGCCGACAAAGAGGTATACACGAAGAAAGGAAGGTTCCGAGCAGAAAAGCATACAGGAAATCATTAAACTTATTAAGGAATATGAACCCGATTCCCTACCGATTTTTGTAGCAAGAAATATCAATAAGCTACCTAGTGTATCATTCGACTACATTGACATAACATCGTTTTTAAAAGAAATGGCTTTGTTAAAAAATGACGTAGCCTGCCTAAAAAGCAGGCCGAATAGCGACAATGAAGGTACCACCACGTCCTCTGTTTTTAACACGTTGAGGAAAGAAATTGATGACGTTAAAAGTATGTTGTCGGAGCTAAAAGAGGCTAACAGTACTAGCAGCACACAATACGACGACCTGCTTCGTGGGTCTTATCATAATGATAAGAACACTCGAAACAAGTGTATAAGAAGTTCAACAATTACATGTGCGGGTAGTGTTGAGCCTGTTATTGAGAACGATCGACCGAATCTAGTTAGCTTTAGCAGGGCGAGCGCAAGCGAGCAGCAGTCGACGAGCGAGCGGGCGGCCGCGCGGGGTGAGGAGACTTCCTCGCCGCCGTCGCTGCCGCAAAGCGCACCCGCGCCCGCGCTACCGGTCTCCCTTGCGCCAGCTCCTTTGTGTGAGCGCAGCGGATTACGTAAAGCAAAATCGCAACAGCGAATTGTACCGAATAACATTCCTTACATACCTACCTATAGGGATATTGCAGAAACGAGTAAAAAGGAAATATGTAGGGACGAGCATGGTTTTACTCTGGTGACTAAAAAGAAATATCCTTATAAATACAGAAATACACGAGGGACACTGCAGAACAACAGTAAGCTTAAGGCAATAGAGAGCTATTCTTATGTTTACCTGTCGCGTGCAAGAAAAGATATTAATGAAAATGACATAAGAGAACATATAAAAGAAATGAGTGAAGAGTGTATAAATATAGAAATATTAAAGCAGACCAGAGATACTAACTTTAATTCGTTTAAAATAACGGTACTGACATCAAAACTAGAAGTTTTTTTGAAAACTAGTTTTTGGCCTGAGGGATTGGTATTTCGTCGTTATCGCCAGCCGCGTTCCGTAGGGAACGACAACGTAGCCTCTAACAAATAACAATGTCTGTACAACATAACAAGCTGTCTGGGGTTGTTACGTTTAACTGTCATGGAATCAAGAGTTCAGTTAAACCTATACAGGATTTATGTAAAAAAGCGGATATAATCGCTCTTCAAGAGACATGGCTCCTGCCGCACGATCTGGGTCTTGTAAACAAAATTGACAAGAAATTTAGCTGCTGGTCTAATTCATCCGTCGATACGTCGGTACGAGTACTAAAAGGGCGGCCCTACGGAGGAATGGCGCTTATGTGGCGCACTAATGTGTTTACAAGTGCGGACATTGTGCAGTGCAATAACGACCGTATAGGGGCAGTGCGTCTGGCCCAAGGTGAGCGCAGTGTATTAGTGTTCAGTGTGTACATGCCCACTAATAATAATAATAATATATTTATTTATTCAGATAACAAGATCCATAGTGTTAATACAATACAACTTATAATCTAGAGTTAGTAGGTTCCTAACAGCTAATACTTAATAATTAAAAGTGATTTAGTCCTCTGTGTGAGTTTCCACATCAGAGGACAATTAAATTTATTGGAGATTGTGTTCAGGATGGTATTGGGGCTCCCGCGCACCGTGCGCAGTAGTGACGCAGTCTTCTTGCGCCAGAGAGCGTCGAAAGTATCGGCGCATGCGTCGGCGAACATACCCGACGCACTACAGAAACGCGGGAGCCGCAACAACGCCCTGAACGCATTATTGAATTGGACGCGCAGAGCATTGTAAGTGCTTTGAGTATACTGAAACCATAGACTCGACGTGTACAGAGATGTACAGTATGCTTTAAAAAGGGTTATCTTAACCGCATCTGTACATCTAGCGAATCTACGGGCCAGCATATTCGCCCGGACTGACAATGCTCTGCGTTCCCTCTCCATATCAGCATCATCTCGTAATTCATCAGTCACCAAGTGTCCCAAGTATTTGAATTGGTGAACCCTGTTGAGTGGTACACCATTTAATGTAACAGGCGGAATGAAAGTGGGGCTCTTGGTACCCGATTTGAAGACCATGAGTTCTGATTTTTTAACATTATAAATGAGACCGTGTGAGGCCGCATAGGACTCGCACACTGCAAGTAGCTTGCGGAGAGCGCTAATCGAGGGAGCCAGCAGTGCCATGTCATCGGCGTAGCTAAGGTTATTGAAACAGACACCGTCTATGTAGCAGCCCACAGACATGCTGCTGAGTTTCCCGATCAGCTCGTCCACGTACAGGTTGAAGAGCGAGGGGGAACTAAGCCCTCCTTGCCTGACACCGCACTCCAGCCTGCACGGGTCCGACACCTCACCCGCCCATCTCACACGGTTATCCTGGTTTAGGTACCAATATCTAAATATAGACACCAACTCTGATGGCAACCCAGTGTCTCCAAGCTTCTGCCACAGCGTATTATACGAGACAAGGTCAAACGCCCGGGACAAGTCCAGAAAACAGGCATAAACTGGGGTTTGCCTGTCCGTATAATACTTGACAGTGTGCTTCAAACTCAGAATGGCAGTCTCAGTAGACAAGCCCGGTCGGAAGCCGAACTGAGCGTCATGCAACTTAAGATGACTACCAAGATGCGAGTTGAGCAAGCTGTCAAGTATTTTTGCTACGATAGTGGCCAGCGATATTGGTCTGTAGTTAGATTTGTCAGACGCATCTCCCGTCTTACTCTTGATGATGGGTACCACCAGGGTCTGCATCAGGGCAGGGGGTAGGTACGAGTGGCTCAGACAGAGGTTATACAGCATAGCAAGAATCCTAGGGAGATGGAAACCCGCATGCTTTAGGTGTTCGATGCTGAGTCCATCATGACCCGGCGATTTACCTCTTGACATTTTCCTTATCACGGCTCTAATATCCTTAGCGAGAAAAATTGTGGAAATCGCCGCGTTGCTGGTCTCAGCATCGAACGCCCGACATGGTGGCCCCAGTGGCGATTGCACAGCAAAGTGATTTTTAAAAACATTTGCAATTTCACCAGGACTGGACGCACCGTCGACGCTCACCGGCATGCCAGGACGAATATTTTGCCTATTTGTGCACTTCCAAAAACTTCTAAAATCACCATTAGAGTGATGCCTCGCCAACAAGTCCATTTTAATCTGTTCCTGGTGGTTTTGGCACCACTTAAGTTTAGCCTTGAATTTTCTACGCGAATGTACCATACCCTCAAAAACCGGACCGCAACTTGGTTTACCATACAATGTCCATTCATAAAATTTCTGCCTGGCATCCCGATAAGAGTCGCTCACATGATGGTTCCACCCCGCTACCCTCCTACGTTTGCCTTTCTTAGCTAGAGTACTCGAACTCGTAATACTAGCTGCGTGACTTAGTATACTTATGACACTATCATATAAACAACATATTATATTTTTATGGCTCAACTCATTACATCTCTTATCACAACAGTTTTGTAACTCGCTGGGAAAGTCAATGTTTTTTAAATTAGAATTACATATTTCTTCATACTTCTTAATCTGATCTAAACCTCTATGACCCCATTGTATTTTAGAGTAGCTCATATCTTTTGACATTACTTTCTGCAGAACTACATCAAGATTACACTTAACTACTAGTGGGTAGTGGTCGGACCAAAACACATCGTATTTAACGTAAATATCTACAACACACTTTGACGCGGCTTCAGTCACAACACAATGGTCAAGCCATCGCCGGCACCCGTGGGCTTCGCTAATGAACGTATAAGTATCTGATGTTAACTTACTGATATCAGCACAGATCCAGTCCTGTTCTGCTGAGAAATTCAACAGTTCACTACAAAAACGCTCACCAGGATGGGCATTAAAATCACCGAGAACGAACACTGATTCTACACTGTGTTCGTCAATAATCGCACTAATAGAGCTCAGACAGTCTGTGAACTCGGGTAGATTATCAGAGCAGTCTGTCGGCAAATAAACACTAATAACGAGCACAGGCCGGTCGTTCGTAGTGAGCCGTATAGCCGTTATACGCGGATTTACACAGGGTATTACCGACACGCACTGAAACACCGATTTACGCCACAGAAGCGCGACGCCACCATAGGGTCTGCCCTTGAGTATGCCAGCCCCAATGTCCACTGCAGATGTACCTGTGCTCCCGAAACGCTCGTCGATAGCCGCCAAGTACGGCAGGTCACCCGGCAGCAGCCACGTCTCCTGGAGTGCAATAATGTCTGCAGAGTTGCAAAGGTTACGCACAGCCTCCACAGACCGTTTCACATTCTTGCAGTTGTATGTTATCATGGTTGTACTATACATTATGTGACAATGGAATGTTTCTTTTTTGCTCCACATTCTTATTATAAGGCAAGAAACGACGACAAGTCACACCGTCCGGCCATATTGCATCGTCCAAAAAGAGATCCAACTTATGCCTGGGAACCATCATCTTGTATGCATTATAAGCACGCTCAGTTTTCATTTTTATTTTCTGAAGAAAAACTTTTTCATTTGTTTTCGAGAAAATGAATTTTATTATGTCACCTTCTGAGGTATCCTTATGAACGTTTGAAATAAACAGCGGAATCCTAATGTCAGCTGGTTTAAATCTATCGTCAGGTTTGATAAGAGCTTTTCCTGTTATGCCTTCTGATCTGTTTCGATGTCTTCTTCTTTGCACTTCAACCCATTCCTGAGTAGGAGTTTCGAACTTCCATTCACCTTCCATCATCACCATCTCTGCCATAGACTTGGTGTTATCCGTGTTCACGCATGGAACAGTGTTCAATACGGTGCGAGTGGCGGTCGCCGTAGTCAGCTGTGCAGTCGATAACGGTTCTGGGCGCGTAGGTATTGACGTAGTAGCAGAGATAGTGCAATTCGCCAGCTTTGCATTTGAGTGCCGTACGTTGTCAGCCGAAGGAGCAAACGAGACGTTGCCAGCTCGTACAGTACTTGTTCCATGCGAGAAAGGCAGTGGCTGTGTACCTATGTCCTGCTGCTTACTCACAGTTTCACAAATATGCTCGGGAGTACTATTTATTTTAGTGGGGGTATTTGAAAAATTTAAAATACCAGTTGGGCCGCTATCCAACAAATTGTATGCACCTCGCCTTTTATTAACATTCATATCATCCATATTTACAAGGGATGCATATTTCATGTTTTCTAGGTCTGTTCTAAGATAATTCAGCTGCTCACTTGTAGCATAGGATTCTTTGATGCACTTAATTTCAGATTGTAACACGAGGATATCTTTGAGCAGTCTTGTAGCATCCAAATGATCAAAAGTCACCGGCGGCAACTTGTGAAGCTCTCTAGCTACAAAGATAGGAGTATTGTCTGGCTCCGTGTTTTTGAACGCAGAAATAACGTCCTCCAAATCCTTTTGTTCCTTGTTTTTTCGCCGCGACACATTTTTTACGGTAGTTGAGATCGACGCGAACAACAACTCTTTCGCGGCACTAATTTCCGAGGTAGAAAAAGCACTCACTCCAAGTCTAACTAAACTTTCTTCATCCAAAACATCTATTTTGTTTTGAATAAAACATAGTAACTCGTTAATAACGATATTACATTGCAAACATTTCAATGTCACGGTAGACATTTTTTAATTCTGCACCCGTTTGCTAACGCGTCAGAGCGAAGACTGATGAGGACAGACTGCCAGAATTTTGTGAGTGCCTAGCGCAGATAGGTGCTATTATCGAGAGTTCGGAGACTGAGTGTGTTATGGTTTTGGGCGACTTCAACGCGCATCCGAATACTCTTTTTGGAAAAGAGCTTGAGGATTTCTGTGGTGAGCAATCATTACGCTGTATAGACCGAGAAAGACTCGATCCGGACACTTTTACCTACGTAAGCGATATGAATGGCGCGTGCCGCTGGCTCGACCACTGCATTGTGACTGAAGCGGCGGCCAGCCTTGTTACCGAGATAAATGTCAACTATGGTTCTCACTGTTCTGATCATTTCCCTCTAGTCATTAAATGCGATTTTAAATTTATTCGATCTAAGATAGTTTGTGATAATAACCAAAGAAGTATATGTACGCATGTGTGGGGCAATAGAGAGCCTGAACAAATACAAATGTATTCTAAATCCTGTGATGAGGGGCTACAGGGTTTAATTGAAAAATATTATTTGAATTGCTTGGATAATTACCTAACTGAGCAACGTACTCATAGGGAGTATATTAATGCACTATATTCAGACCTAGTTCTTATCTTACAAAAGGCGGCAGATCAGAGTTACTGTAAAAAACCGAGTTATAGTAAAGATGATAAAATAACAGGGTGGAATTTTCATGTCAGGCAGGCTCATAGGAATGCGAGAGATTTTTTCTTGTCGTGGGTTCAGTGTGGTAGGCCGCGCAACGGATATTGCTATGATAATATGACTGCCTCACGCAGGGAGTTTAAAGCCGCACTAAAATACGTACGGAATAATCAGGACAAAGTAAAAATGGATATGTTGGCCAAGCATTGTAGCTCGGCGAACTTCATTGATTTTTGGAAAGAAGTGAAAAAGTTGGATAATAAAATTTGTATACCAGTAACTATAGAAGGAGAAAGTAATCAGAAATCTATTGCAAATTTATTTAAAAAGCATTTTGATGTGAGCTGTCAGGATAAAATTTGTTTGGACAGGGATCAGATTTATGAAATTGAAAAGCAGGTGCAGCGGGAACCGGTGACCTGCCACGTTACAGTGACACCGAAACAGATTGAGGTAATTCTGAGGAACATGAAGCGTGGCAAGTCTCCGGGTCACGACGGTTTAAGTATCGAACATCTGTTGTATGCGGGTCAGTATATCTGTGTAGTGCTGGCGCGGTTTTTCTCTCTCTGCGTGAAGCATTGCTACTTACCTGAGGAACTTATTCGTACCTTAGTGGTTCCTATCACCAAGAATAAAACAGGTGATATCTCGAGCGTGGCCAATTACAGGCCTATTTCTCTTGCGACTGTCGTCGCCAAGGTAGGTGAGAGAGTCATACACTCGCATCTGAAGAAGATTCATTGCGACGATGGCCAATTCGGTTTCCGTCCTCAGGTCTCCACTGACATGGCAATATTTTCTCTCAAGCAGATCGTCCGCTATTACAGACAACAGGGAACAACCGTATATGCGTGCTTCCTCGACCTCAGCCGTGCCTTTGATACCGTAAACCATGACTTACTCTGGAGGAAGCTGCGGGGTGATGCTAGTGTCCCAGCTGATGTTGTTGACCTTCTAGAATTCTGGTACCGGAATCAAACCAGCAACGTCAGATGGGGCAAGGAGCTGTCAGACAGATACCAGCTTTCCTGTGGCGTGAGGCAGGGGGGGCTCACATCACCTGATCTATTTAACGTGTACGTAAACGAATTGATCGAAGAGCTGAGCAGCACGCCTGTTGGGCTCAAATTGGATGGCAGATATGTCAACAATCTCAGCTATGCTGACGACATGGTCCTGCTCAGCCCTTCGATCAAAGGGCTAAGAAAACTGTTGACCATCTGTGAGAGGTATGCTAAAGAGCACAACTTATCGTACAACGCAAAGAAGACTGAAATGATCGTTTTTAGATCGGGAAAGGGTCCAGATAATATACCTGTGGTCTGTCTTAGCGGACGGCCGGTTGAAATTGTCAGCAAGTTTAAATACCTTGGCCACATCGTTACTTCCAACCTCAAGGATGATGCGGATATCGAGCGACAACGAAGGTCCCTGTGTATTGTGGGAAACATGATTGCTAGAAGGTTCTATCGAGCATCGTCTGACGTGAAAATCATGCTGTTTAAGACGTATTGTCAGTCGTTTTACACGTGTCAACTTTGGACGGACTATACAGTTGCGTCTCATGATGGCATAAGAGTTACATACAATAACATCTTTAGGCACCTTATGGGCCTTAAGCGATACTGTAGCGTATCAGAAATGTACACTGAGGCCCGTGTACACTCTTTCAATGCCATCCAAAGAACGCGTATAGCATCTTTCATGTCTAGAGTTGACATGTGTAAAAACTCAATTATAAAAAGTCTAGCTGACCGCCTAATGTTTACCGAAACATATAGGAAATGGGTGAGTATCACCCACTAACTTTTTTTTATAAATTTATTAGTATTACTTTAGTATTAAGTTTTTATAACTGCAATGTTATTATTATAATGTTGTACTCTATTGTATTGTTTTGTGTTATATTGTATTATATTGTATAAGTGTATTGTGTACCTATGGACCTCGTCTGCAATAAAGATCTATTATTATTATTATTATTATTATTATTTGTAGGTTCCTTGTTGATATTCACGAGTCTGGGAACGCCAGAGGCCAAAGTGTCACTGTCGGAGTGTTTATACTCGTCCATGTTATGAATTTTCTCTAGATGCGAACTTCACGCAAAATGCTATACCTCATCGAGCACACGGTGACTGTAATTTTGATCCTCCATGCCAGCACATGCATCTGGTACGACATCCATTTAAAAAAAAAAGTCACTGACAAATGGGACCCTATTGGATATCCTGCCCATGTTGATTCTCGCAGATTGAAATTCGATAGGTAACTAACACTTTTGTAAGATTTTGTAGATTGGTGAGTCAGTTATTATGAGCTATAGTGGCTAAATTTGGTGATGGGTTTTTTATGCCACCCAAATGTCTTCACCAAGGTTACGACTCAGCTAAGCGTGTCTTCCGGAAGTCCGAAGCATGGAAACGATTCGATGTAAATGCTACTAGCAGTTACAATGATGATTGCTTTAAACTTCGCTGACTTGCTCAGTCAGATTAGCGAATCGAGCTAATTGAGATCATCAACCATGAGAACGAAACTGATCGAAAAATACTTATCTAAAACTAGTTAAATCTGCCATGTAAAATAGGAAATATTTTTTCAGTTATACATCATGCTGGTATTACTGTACTTGCCGATTCTTTAACGTCATATTTGGGGATTCTTTTCCTTTGGTAAGTTTCATTGATTTGTTTATGGTGAGCAGTATGTGCGTTTTGATGACGATGTTATAATTTGCGGTAAGTAGGTACTTAATTTATTTTCACTATCTCCTGCCTGTAACTTCGCATTCATGATATGTACATACATGCATGTCCACATCTTTAAGCAACAAACAAAATATCAAAGTTTTATCACGTACTTATGATATAAAAAGGATTGCATACTAGATACACCGACCAAGCCATCTATATAGCGTTAACATTTCCAGCGCAATAATGAGAAGTGGCTAACATCTGCGATCATGCTCATAGGATACGTGTTCTTCCGTTACAAGTTTATTGGCAGCATTACGTGGGAGCTCGTCCTTGCCAACAGTAGAATGAGCAACTTTGTGGATCGCGTAAGTTTTTCATACATGCCTTAAATACTTTTGTAAAATACGAATATCAAAACTGGCGGTCTTATTAAAAACTGCATTCTTATAAGCTGTTATTGTCACTTTTACACTTATTAATAATATTCTCAGTGATCTGTAATCTTATACCTTTAAACGAGCAATTCTTCTCGGAAACGGCTTCAGCGATTTTCATGAAATTTAGTATACAGGGGGTTTCGGAGGCGATTTCATTTTCCAAAAAACAAAATTTACCAACAAAAACGACTAGCAAAGCTCGGTTATCCAGGTACTAGTTACTAAAGTTCTACTATAAAACACCTCCTGTCATGTGTGCCATGTGGATTGGACTATTAGCTAAATGAATACCAAACAATTTATTCTCTTTCACTCAACAAAGTAAAAGTAAAGTGATAAAAGAGAATTGGTGGTCTAGTGGTAGCCCCGCCTCCCGACCGTGGGCTTGAATCTGGTATGGATTTCTATGAAAAAAATACCTGCGAGATATCAATACTATAAACAGTGAAGAAAAAATCCGGCATACCGGCCGTAAAGCCATTCGTCCAAAAGTTCGAAGACATGTATAGTGCAAGAAGCCTCTTTGAGGCGCACTATAATACTTTCACCACACTATTTCGGAAGAACTGGTGACAGGACTGGTAGTAGATGGTCTTGTATTTCTTCAGTATCACCACATGATAACATACCTAACACACCGCGGAGCCCCACCCTGGCTGATCCAACAAGCCATGAAGTACAAGCACCGGTTGTGGCACATGAAGAACGGTATCCTCAACACCCGTGAACTGCAGAAACTGCCTGTCCCCTTGCAGATGGAACTTATTTTCGATGTAAACGTCGGTCTTTTCCATAACACTCTGTTATTTCGAGATACAGGTACGTATGTAGAACTTATGCAATACTGGTATGAGTAGACTCTCTTTAGTTACAATAGTTTTATTAGCACCGAGATGGAGTTTTTCTTATTCTTTTTTTTATTTATGGCATCTCTCGCTTTTGAGATCGATTTTACCAGTGTCAAACTTTTAAAATTAGTAGTATCGTCAATGTCACAAAGTCAATCAAAAGATGGCTGTTAAAATTAAAATTCTTGACAAATTTACTGATGGATTTAAAAGGGAATTTTCATTTTAATTCACACATATCTCACACCCTTGGTAAGAACTCGGGCTTCATTGCAAAAATAACCACCAAAACTACACAATAAAACTTAAATTGACACGAGAAAAAATATAAAAACTAGAGCGAAAAGTTCTCAGTTAAAATGTCAAAAAAATCTCCATACTATTTTTCTCTACGGAAGTTCTCTCCCGTCACAGATTTGACTTTATCTTCTGAAAAAGTGACATCAAAAGTATCGTTTTTGTTTGGCTTTGTCTTTTCTGCCGTAGATTATTCTACTATTATTCTTAATCACATGTAATCTAAGAGCGCTCGATAAAATACAGTCTATCCTTTTCATTCTAATGTCAATTAATAGAGACTGTAACATGCTTTAGTAACTATTACAGATGGTACTATTACACTGGTAACATGATGACATTATGAATAACGGTTTATTCTTATGTTCTACATAGTTTACGAATCGTACGTAAAGGCCACGCATGCTCAATTATTACACAAGCCTTGGTGACTTTTGCAAACGATTCGCAGATAAAAAAACCTTTTTACAGGCTGTTTTTTTTCGCCATCAACAACCCGAAGACTCGTAAAAGCTGGTCTTGAGAATTTCTGAAAATAACTTATTTTATTACTTTCGTAGAAGACGCCTTTATGCGCCAAATATCCCTTCTTATGACGCACCAGCTATTCCTAAGTGGTCAGTACATTTGGAGTCAGGGCGTGGTGAAAAGTGGTATGCTCTGTATCAAGCGAGGTGTAGTGGAGATGCTATCCGATGAAGATGACGAGAGTCCGATGATTGCTTTCAGTGAAGGAACTGTAAGTATGACAGGTACTTCTGGTAAACCTAAAGGCGTAAGATTCAATTTAGCAAAGCTCTGTTTCTTGAAATAGTGTGCGGCTTTATGCTGTGTCAAATGAAAATCAGCTAGCATGCGCTAATCGTAGGTTTAATATTGCTTGTGTATTACATGGAGCTACTGAGTACAGTCGACAGGTAATTTTTTTTATTAGTTGTAAACTAGGTCTTAACTTGTAAATAGAATTTTGCATTTTCAGGTGCTGGGTGAATTGAGTTTGTTCTACTCAATCCCATCAAAGGTTACAGTGAGAGCGGCTACTTACGTTGAACTGCAAGTGAGTAAACATAAATATACTGTGAGGCTTCAAAAGTACTTATACTGTGTTTATGTTGCAAAGAAATTGTAGCATGTTTAAATTACTGAGCTAATGAGACTAATAACTGTATCTCGGGGTGACGAGAGTGCAGTTTCGCGTAGAACTTGTGTGACGCTGCAATTTTTATGAGACGTTAAAAGCTCATATTTGTAAATTTATTACGTTTTCAGGTATTACATAGAACGGATTTCTTGCGAGTGATATCTGAGCATCCGCACATGCTCGAGTGTATTCGAGGGAAAATTAACGACAGACTCAAAAAATCGCGACGCAGACAAGTGAGGATGCGTTGATATAAAATTAAAGAAAATCATTGTCTCAAACGGCTTTCATGCACTTGACAGTCTTCAAACTTTTTAGGTTCTACGACGTTCTGGTTTTCTCACGATGTTTTTTTTCACCGTTTGAGACTAGTAGTAATAGCTATTATACATTTTTTAAATAGAAAAATCCATTGATGCTCGGCCGGAATCGAACCTACGACCTTAGGATCGGAAGGCATGCTCTCGCAAATCTGTATGAATAATGTGTACCTTCATTAGTGTTTCTAATAAAACTATTGCAAATAGCAAACAAAATTTAATTGTTTATTAACAACTCCTTATTAGGTTGTTTTCCGTTTTTCTAATGCGAAATATCATCAACATAATATCAATAGTAGGTATTCCTTGGAAGAACTGTCCCCTCTGTTTACTTATCAATTTTCACTCTAGGAGGCAATAATGAAATACGATAAAGACGATTCGAGACTAATTCGAACTCGGTACCGACCCATGAAAGTGCTCAAAGATAATTTGGCAGGCGTCGAGGACGAGGATCCTACTTTCGTAGACGATTCTCACATGTATTACAAAGGTATCAGAGCTGAAGTTTCTTTGGCGTTGTGGATCGGATAATTCTACTATAGATATTTAATTTTCCAGATGAGAATAATGTCCGACAGCCAAAGTTCACTCCGGAGTTTTTGGAGCTGTATCAAATGACGAATAATGTAACGACTATTGACGCGCCCCGGATTTGCCTTAGGTCAACTTTTCCTTGGATCTTGGAGCCTAATACAGACTTTGTAAGTTTTATATCAAATTGCCTTCAACTTTCAATTCTTGTGAAGTTTCGACGTGCCTCAAGTCATATCATTATAATTTCTGAGAAAAGAAAACTTTCCTAATTCATGAAAATCTCAAGCCGAGGGGATTTTAATTTTCCTTTTCGACGAATAAACTCAATAACCGTAGTTACCTAGTAGGGATATAATATTTTCGGAGCTCCGGCATTTTGTAGTGATAAAATTTTATGCCCGGAACATTTTATTTATCTATATAAAACCCAATAGTAGCTAAAAACGTGTAGTGCGCCACATGTTACATGGCACCAATCTACGTGTACAATAATAAAACTATTGTAACTAAAAGTATTGTATTGAAGTAATATATTTGAAGTCTTGGATTGTGATGTGCCGTCTACGTATGAGATCGTTGATATCGATGTTTATCCTCGGGATCAAAGGATGTATAGCTAATAAACATGTCTTGCGCTATATTTCCTTTGAACCCTATATTTTCTTGTTAGTATTGAATTATCCTTATTTCTTCAGATCCATATGTTCGATGTGGCTCATTTTATTATGGTTCTATACCTCTGCGTGATGTCACCTTACATGGCCATACAGAACTATCAAACGGACGCTGAGGAAGTGCTCAATACTGTCGTGATGGCTGGACTGCTGTTCAACATATACATTCAGCTTACTACTGCTATTGTTAAGAAAGTTAGCTACTTATTTTTATTTCACAGTAACCTTTCAATTGTAGCTATTATTTTTTTCGGAAAAAACGTGATGAAAACCTACCCTTATTAGGTTATTACCAGATATGGTAAACATACTGTCAGATATTTCGTTATTTTTCAATATCTAAAATGATGGTTGTGTGAAATGTAGGTTAACTTATTTGAACGAAATAAGGCTGGCCTCTAGAGACGAACTCCATGTTTCCAATATTGCTTACAACTTTAATTACGCGAAACATGGAATATTTCCATCCGTAATTCCATTTGAAATGGTGATGATTGAAGAGAAAAATATTTTTCTCGGGAAAGTTATATCTGCAAAAAGCTACATACTATGACAGAGCTACGAAATTAAACTTGACTCAAGGGAAACTCGCGGGATTTTTACTTACAATTTTAAATGTTATTTTTTATATTTATTATACCAATGATGGAATGGAGTTGAAATCTTAAGGTTAACTGGATTTACTAATCTGGGATACTGTGGTTAATGGGTGTAGGTATCCATGCATGATTTATCGATTGGGAAATTCAAAAATATCAGAGTACTTAAATGACAAAAAAGCTTGGGACGACTCAGCTCCAACTCTCCTAGGTATCCCTAACAAAATTAACTAGGATCATATTCGAACAAAAAAAGCCAGCGAGTTTCTTGTCAGCTCTTCTCGGACTAGGAATAGGATTGGAATTGGCACCTACTCACCTTGTATGTAAGATGATTTAAAATGATCCCTGTGATTTTATTGAAAAAAGATGATTTGTATTGTATTGTATAATACTAAATTGATACTAAAACGTTACTTAAATCCGCAGAACACAAGGAAAATAACGGTCAAAGAAATAGCTGAGGTTAAAATGACATCGCCTGGTTTTTACGTGGATATATTATCAGTGTTTCCAGCATCCATATTCACGGATACTTTGGACCACCAGAAGTTAACCGTGGCCGGGCAACTTGCAAAACTGGTCCCCGTTTTGCAAGTGTGGCATATTTGGGATTATATCGGCAAATGGGAGAAAAATTTTGATGCTAACTTAAGAGTATGTTTACCTGTTTTTAAACCTAAGTAGTCAACTGGCTCGAAGCTGTTCCTAGGTATCTACCTAGAACAACCTTCTTCTTTAAGTCTCTATCTTCACTCTTGAAAAAAGGGGGAGGTGGTGGTGTCTGAAGCCCACGCACATACACAAGGTATGTTTGTTTATTTTAACTCTATAGCGCAGTCTATAGTTAGTTAGTTAGTTATATTAAATTAATTATTTTCTCTATAGTTAGTTATATTAAATCCACAGATATCAGTCTTGTCAACTTTTTCTGCAAACTCTATTGAACCAATGTCACAAAGCATAAATTTATTTCGCCTTTAAACGCGAGCTAATTTATTTTCACTAATTATTTTCTATAACAATCATATTGTTACTGTATTTGCCGCATAAAAAGCTTCCTTACCCACAGTTCACAGAATGCAAGCTCAGCTTTACCTTCGCTTATTATTCAAAGCAGGCACGAGTTTTACAAGTAAAAAAACCTGGCAGTGATGTTGCTATTATAACAAAACTAGTTTTAATATATTTTTTTTCTATTTCAGTTCTTGGTGCCGATGAAATACTGTATTATTTTCTCAATTTTCTGCTATTGGTCCGGATGTTTCCTTTATCTTTTTGCGTGTCCAAGATCACTCTGCCGCGAGGTAATATTATGATGTTTCACCGGCGTAGGTATTGATTTCTTATATTTCATAATACTAGTTTCTGAAGTTCCGTATCTCATAAAAAAGATAAGATGCCTTGTTTTATGCATGTAAAGTGTTTTGACCAAGACAATGTTATTTACTTTTGCATCAATTGAAACATGAACGTTGGTCTACTACTACAGCTACGTACCGTATAACATTCGTGTGTATCTATATAATTCCATAAACAATAACCCTTTGCTGGAATTCAACTTGTTTCTTACTTTATTGTGATTATTTTTATATTTTTTGCAGAACTCTTGGATGTCCCGGCTGATATACTGGGAGACGAAAGTGTTCATGACGAACGAAGCGAAACACGAAAGGCCGATGCTATCGTCATTCTCTTTCGGCTCGTCAGTGTTTACGAACTGCGGGATGTCTGATATTGCACCGGGACTCAACGACCATTTAGTGGTAAAGATTATTTCAAGTTTAACCGATTTAAAAAGTAAACCTTATTTAATTTTATTCAACGATATCTAAAGTTTTAATTTAATCCGTTTTGTCGCCAGTAACAGTTTTAGACGATAGTATTTTTCTATAAAAAAATAACCAATCCTAGTTAGTTATTCAAAAGAAAATAAAAACCTACGACAAAGAAAAATATTAAACGCGCTCGAAGTCGTAATTTTGTCGGACTCAGGAGTATTCAAGCGGAAACATCAATAACGAAATTAAAAATAATTTCTCGTAGTTGGAACAGAAAAACAGTACAACAATTTACTATATAGAAACCAGAAAATGTTGACTAGCAGGCGCGTAGCAAGAATGCATAAGATACCTATGTAAGTAGGTACGTAACGGATATTTTCTCAATTATATGTAGTTAATACTCGTACAATGCACAATGTGGTAAACTAGAGCTGTTTATGTTCGAGAAAATGGAAAATTCATGAAGAGGGATGACAAAAATTTGGGGTGATGAACCTGAATAAAAACACTATCATTAAAATTTTGTCACCATAAAACTATCAACTTTTTTAAAAATAAAGAATAAAATATCCTCAATACCAATCTGCCGCCTACGCTCCGCAGTAATTTAAATTATTTTAAATACTTTAATTGTTTCCCAATCGTTGATCTGTTCACAATTTAATTATATATGCGAGGACGAGGAATTATTTATCGCATGTAGGTTCATGCACACTTGCAATTGAGTATTTTTTTATTATGAGTTTTGATTATAAAATACTTACTTACTTATTTAAATATAATTATTTGAAGTATTTACCTAAAAACACTTGGAAGAAGTCACAGGATATAGTTAGTTGTTTTTGTTTAAATAAATACTGGGAAATTGTATCATCATTCATGACAAAGGTAATAGATGAGACATAGACGGAGTGTTTTCTCATTTTCCAGGTGGCGTTCATTTTTATTTTCGGAGCATACTTGTGTTGTTTTTACACTGCGAGAATTTGCAGCATATACCTGCTCCTGACACAAAGGAAGCAGAAATTCAAGGTACCGCTAAAAACTGTTAGCACTGAGCAACTATTTGTTTACACCAGCTTTCGTAATTAGTAAGCTCAAATATATATTTTCATAAATAAACATAAACACAGATCACTTACAACCAGTCTCACATATTCTAACTTTACACTAGAACTCCCTGTGTGAGTCTCGTGGGTACAAAAAATTACCACATTACAAATATTCGCAGATTTCACATCAACATTTATTCCACTATAGGAATCAAACCATCTATTCAATTTATGGTGAGATAGATTCTATTGCGTCAAGTAACCAGGGTTATGGCATCATGTAATTTTTGTTTACGCAATAAGTATAATAATATAAATTGGTCTTTGACGGCTCAGCAAAAGTCCAAACTCGAGGTTTGTCAACGGGCTATGGAACGCAGCATACTAGGTGTTCGGTTAACAGACCGAATACGGAACACAGTACTGCGTTCCCAGACAAAGATTTGCGACGTCAGCAAAAAATCTGCCCAGCTCAAATGGGATTGGGCCGGCCATGTCTGTCGCATGTCGGACGACTTGTGGGCAAAGACCACAACCGAATGGGTGCCCAACGCGAGACGACCGCGCGGTAGACCACCGCGGAGATGGCGGGACGAGCTAGATGTGCATCTTCCAGACTGGCCCACTGCAGCCAAGGATAGAGAAAGCTGGAAAAAAGAGAGGGAGGCCTTTGCCCTGCAGTGGGACAACATAGGCTAAAATAATAATAATAATAATAATAAACAATAAGTATAATACGTTCGTAGGTAAGTAATTATACGTTTTTATTTATTTTCTTCCCGAAATATTATTATCGGTGTTTATTCTCACAGGAATCGATGCGCGAGCTCTTTTATTTCCTGTCTGTTAATCACGTTAGCAGTAAAATGAAGGCGAGGGTGAAAAAGTTTTTCGGTGTACAGTGGTAAGCCAATTTCAATAAGTAGCTTTGGTTCGGTAGCGGTTTCTCATGAGCGACTTTGATGTTTAAAGTATTGGTTAGAATGTTTTGAAAGTTAACCAGAAACATGAAATCGATATAGGGTCTTGAAATCGTTCGACAAAATGTCGTACACCTACAGAGCTTTCGAGTTTTCTGCCAGTTGTTATGTGGAACGTTAGGAATATCTGATTACATTACTAATTATAACTATTTATGTCATGCAACTACTAGAGTATCACGTAACTTTGACCACACGTCCTGGTATAATTTCGATTATGTATACAGTTATATACAAATACAGGTGCAATACTATTCCAGGTACTACAACAACGCGGTTTCGACGCACGAACTATTCAAAGACATGTCGGCTAATATCCAGCAAGAAGTGCTCTCTATTGAGATGGTGGAAACTTTGCTATACTGTCCGTTATTTCAGGTAGAAACCTGCAATTGGTTCAAGTTAACGCAGTTACAATTTATATTTTTATTTACTACGTATTCCGTCCCACTTATGGGCAAAGGTTTGTTATCTATGTATGTATATTACATATATAATGAGTTTTAATGTATGGACGCTTTAAAGATTGTTTCAAGTAGGTATATAAACGTCCCGTGTGATAGAACTTCCAAAAACTAGTTTGCTTCCTACGGTTAAAAGTTCATCATGGAATAGAATAAAGAATGCAATAAAAATCCTATCCATTCCTGTCACAGAGACCGTACCTACAAGTAGTACGAGTGTGCTCAAGGCATTTTACTAACAGTTCGTGACACATTTGCACGTCCTAGTCGTTTATTTGTCGCTCTGAGTCGGATCTGTGTCACTTCATTGAATGATGAGCTATAAACACTAATGTGGATTATTCAGTTCGAAGTAGGAATAGGTATACCAAATAATATACGTAAATAACATTTTAGGTTAGTATGTTAAAATGGTGGTTTTGTACGCGTGATTTACGTGACCAAATACCAACAATGAGACGCAGTATATAATTTTATGTTGAGGGCAAAAATCATTAGGAAGACAATTTTATGGGACGTTGATCTGATTGCTGCCTGAAATATTTAGGCCAGACATATATTTTTTTATCACGCTGATATACATAATCAAGCGTGCAAGTTTCATCAGAAGAACAAATCTCTAAACTAGCCTATCAGAAAATCCTAAGTCATATTTTTTTCAAAATGTTGTGTTCAATAAAAAAATGCCGAAGTGAAGCTTGTACGATAGCATTATTCCTTCTTCTGTGTAAACACTAAATACGTTGCATATATAGCACACTGGATGTTTCGAATTGTTTTGCAGGAATGCAATCGCGACTTCCTCCAAACAGTGGCAGCGAGCACCAGGACAATAGTGCTGCCTGACAACGAGATCGTTCAGCACGCGGCGGATATAGGCCGCGATATGTATATTCTGCAGAAAGTAAGTGGGTACAAACTACCAAGTTTAAAATAATAGTAGCTATCAATATTTTTATACATTAGGGGAGATCTTGATAGTGGCAGACGATTGCTGGCAGTTGACAGTTAATCGCAACCTACTCGCTTGTTTACCGATAGCTTTGACTCGTCTTCTTTTGTTTTTTGAACATAGATTAGAATCTTATACCTTTAAACGAGCAATTCTTGTATATATATATATATATATATATATATATATACAAGAATTGCTCGTTGTATATATATATATATATATATAATCCGAATCTCGGAAACGGCTCCAGCGATTTTCATGAAATTTAGTATGCAGGGAGTTTCGGGGGCGATCAATCGATCTAGCTAGGTTTAATTTTCCAAAAAACACAATTTACCAACAAAAAAGCCGAGCAAAGCTCGGTCATCCAGGTACTAATAATTTAGCGTGCCAAGCATGGGTATAAAAAATACACTTAGGTACATATAACTATTATTTTAGTTTAAAAAACGCATACCTAACCTTAGTACGAATTACAAAACTGTATGTATAAACAATTTGCTCGACTCGTTCTTAGCTAAACTTTGCTATTGATTTTGCGTCTTTTCATCCTTTCAGCGATGTTGTTTGTTGTTAGTCCTCAATGCGTTTAAATGCCAAGAAAAAGAAAATATTGGCACCATTTGAGACACTCTCGTGAGATTGCTTGTAATGTTCTTAGAACGAGCTATTTCGTGCCAAAGACCTTTTTATCACGTTTATTTAGAAGGCAAATAAATAAACCGCGTGCAATAGTGTGCTTTGTGAAGTAACAAGCTGTAATAAAATTCCCCTGAACTCTACTTAGTGAGCCTCCGAGGCGCACCTTAATCCTATCACCACACACATTCAAAAGAACTGGTAACAAAAAAAGAAAAAGTGTTGTCGTGATGGTAATTTTCAGTATTCTGTTCGGAGCTAAAATAAGTGTACCTATAATACCCCTTTGTATGTCACAGCCATCTTTGATTTCAGGGTCACTGCAACTTGCTGAACCATTTTGGTAAAATTGCAAAATCCATAGGCCCTGGGAGTTATTTCGGCGTGGTAGAAATGCTATTTGGACTGCCTAAAGTTAGTTATAGTTTCTGTTATAACGACTGTTTACAGGAATTAGATGTTTTTTTTTAATTTAGACAATATTTTTATGCACCAGTTGGTGGGTTAAAAGTAGCCTTTAACTTGATAAATTTTGAGAACCCTATCATACTCGTAACTCCCAACGATGTACCATGCACCCTCTTGAATTATTCTTTTAATATGGGTCCAGTTTTTTGAGCAAAAACTAAATAACCCGACTGAAAGTAATGGAAAATAGCATCTTGTGGCCGCCATATTGGATTTTTTTTACGTTCAGAGAAATTAATATGACTCCTCGTTTAGCAAAATCTGTCCAGCCGTTTGGACTCCAGCGACAACCAAAGAAACTCGCATATATACATACATACAAACATACATACACTAAAAACATTACCATCCTTCGCAGTCGGGTTTTTAATAGCTTACCAGTGCACAACTTTGTCTGCGGGTTTTAAGTGATATAATTTTTTCCGTTTTTGCAACATCTTACTTTGATGCTTCGCTCTTATTGGTCGCTGCGTGATGTTAAAGCCTAAACCCATCCTCGATATATGAACAACACAAAAATATTTTTTAATAATTCAAACCAGTAGTTCCTGAGATTAGCGCGTTCAACCAAACAAACTTTCAGCTTTATAGTATGAGTATAGAAAAAACTCTTCACTTTTTATATTCCTAGGATTCACAAAAGGTTAATTTAACAGGTATACACCGCTCTGACGTCGACAAACTGCATATTGCTGCAGGTGGAGTACACCGCCCTGGTGCAGTGCTGGGGAACATTCCCGGACATTAGTCATCCCATTATAACGGTGATTCATGCATTTAATATTGTTGACACAGCCTCATATCTGCGGCTGGTGCACTACGATCAACCTAATCAAAATAACTTGTAATACGCTATGACGAGAAAGGGTTACCCCCATAGTAATTATAACACAAAACAAAAAAGCATGAGGACTATAATAAGCTTGGTAGTCATCTATTTAGATCTTTGAGGATATATAACGGGGGTAGTCAGAGGCACGTCCAAAAATAATATTTTTCACATGTCCTCGTATTCACAGAAGTTAGTGCTGTTTGAGAACGAATGCCACATACTTACATTTTTTTATCGTGCACAATAAACCCGTGAACTAAGATCTTAGAAATCATGATCGGAAGGTTCTATATGGTTCTGCGTAGCGCTACGCCGTAGCAGTGTCTACGTTTTACAAGATTTTTGCTACCGCTAAAACAGCACCAATTTCGCTCAAACTTTTACATTATAATTTGTTAGTTGTCGTTGTTTACTTTAAATCCCTAGTTCTGGAATTAAAGCGTCTTGGTGGCTCAAAGTCAGCGTATTTTAGTCACTAAAGCAAAGCAAACTAGCTGAATGTATTGTGCTGTGACATTGTTGAGGTCGCAACACTCGCAATACGAGCGATGAATGTTCTAACCAGCGCTTTGTGGTGACGGAAATGAGCTGCATTCGCATATAGGCACGGTATTATAGTAATTGGTGTGGGTATTAAAATGATGTTAATGTGTAGTGCGCCGGAAAGGGATCAGTACCCCTCGTATGAGTTTTTGATAGTTTACGAAAACTTTTTTTCGAATAGTATCCTTTCATACACTTATCTCTATCGGAACTAAAATAAGGTCGATAATATCGAAAATATCTTATCGGCCGTCCCAGCAATGATTTTCAAACCAAGTTTTATCGACCTTATTTTAGTTCCTTAACATTTCCGATGGAGGTAAATGTATGAAAGGATACTATTCGAAAAGAGTTTTCGTAAACTATCAAAAACTCATACTAGGGGTACAGATTAGCACAGATTATATAGTATGAATAGAATAATTAAAAATTTGAATACTTACCAAACCCATAATTGCCTGAAATTAGTTCAAAAACTAACTTATTACAAGAATGACAGGATTTAACTTATTCTCAGTAGCGAGTGAATGGGTCTATGGTAATGAAGATCTAAGCATGAAACAGTACCTAAAGTTTTAATTTTATCTATATGTATAAAAAAAAGATCATTATTGTTTTAAATGTTGTTTGATTAGTTTCACAGCTCAGTTGGTAGCTCTACCTTCTGCGCTGTAAGTTGTGGGTTCGATCCCTATCCAGTATAAACATTTGTGTAATGAACAACAGATGTTTGTTCAATGTCTGGGTGATAATATGTATTCTATGCATGTATTTACAACAAAAAGTATATAATGTACTAAGAAGACCATATAGTTTATCATATTAATCAACTATCTAGTACTTTAGTACAAGCTTTGCTTAATTTGGGACAAGATGGCGTTTTGTGAAATTTTCACCGATATTTATAATCATAAAATATGATGAGAGTGAATGAAGAAATAAGGTTAGTAAGTGTAAATGTGTTGTATAAGCCTGCCCCATAAAGAAAGAGGCGATGACTTTATGTAAACGAGCAACTCTCAGAAACGGCTCCAAAGATTTTCATGAAATTTAGTATGCAGGGGTTTTCGTGGGCGATAACGATCTAGATAGGTTTCATTTAAAAAAAAAACACGATTTACCAAAAAAAAAACCGAGCAAAGCTTGGTCATCGAAGAACTAATATTATACGCAATTAACTTGAAAGTTTATTTTCAAAGGTGATGTCAGACCCCGAGTTGCGCTCCAAAACTAAAAGTTACGAGGAAGCGAAACCACTGACCGGTCGGTTGGACGTCAAAATAAACAGGATCGCGGTAAATACGTCGCTAAGCTTGGCCGCACACGTTAGCTTACCGCTCCAAATTACTTACAGCTATCGGAACAGAGTTTTTGAAGGTGAAACAAAATGTTACTGCGTTGTTTATGCTCGTTAGAACGCATGCATGGTGTGCAAATTTGAAGGCCCACACAAGTAATATTAAGCTCATTACCAATCTTAATATATAAAACAATGTTGGGTTTGTTCTAACATTTATAACTCTAGAATCGCTGGACCGATTTTCATGTTTTTTGATTTGTTGTATTTATTTCCGTCCCGAATAGCAGAATATCTATTAAAACATTTTAAAATGAATTAAATAACGAATTAAATATAGTTTGATATAAAGTGTAATATAAAAGTTTAATATCAAGTTTGAACATTTTTTTTATTATTATTGTATCTGCCGTTTCCCACTGCTGTGCAAAGGCCGTTCTAATTCTTTCCAAGCTTGGCAATCTTACCCTTATTGCGTGCTCCAGTCCATATCGAATTCTATTGGTAATAATATTTTAAAAACAATTCAAAAATAAATCAATGATTAAGTGTTATTGTATTAAATAATGCTGGTGTAAGTGGGTCTAAATAACGTCGTCCGTATGCAGGACTCGATGTTCAATCAAGGAGCTTTACCTAACGTGTGCGTCCAGATTTAATTAAGTATTTAAACTGTTCAAAAAGAAGTTTATTATCAAACTTGTGGTTTGTAGCAAGAGCTGAAGGAAAGTTTTGTCATGTTGAACGGACGAGACGAACGAGCTCAGTACGTGAAGACTTACGACATGCTCGGTATCATGAGGTAAAGATTAGATATACTTTGCTGGGGATTAATTGGTGATAGTTCAAGTTGGGAAAGAGTATGAAAGAGATAGCCTTAATCTTTCTTGTTAGAAAAGAAAGTTGGCAGTTTCTCGTTTCAACATTCTACGGTAATTGGGATTCTAGTTAGGATATTGTTGGGATTGCTTTCTTTATTTATTACTAGCAACGGCGCCCGGCTCTCGCTTGGTACCTGCCCGAATAAAAGTAGCTTATGTGTTATTCCAAGTCCGAACTACGCGTATTCCAAGTTTCATCTAGATCCGATTAGTTTCAGCGTGATTGAGTAACAAACATCCATACCGTGCAATGTAACTATTTTGTAGAGACACTCATAGAGACAAAATACTCATAAGAAAACGCGCTTACAAACTTTACTTTACTTTACAAACGCTATAAAATGTCTAGATATTGTAATCGCAGCTATTGTATCATCTCTATCTCTCTTTAGGTTAAATCGTCTCTAAAATGTTACTTGGGCGCTTTGATCATGAAGCATAGTAATATGAAGCTTTGTGCTCGGAGTGCCATAGAATCTAAAAACAGTATATTATATCTTACAGGTATTTGAGGTACATATTTCTTCCTGGATGCATCACTCCCTACGGTGTTTTCTTGAAGTTCTGGTGTGCAATGCGGCTCTTGGTTGCTGTGTTTTATATAATGATGGTACCATATGACATTGCTGTAAGTGTATTTTTATTTGTCACAGAGCGCTGGTGGTGTAGTGGCAGCACCCCTGCCTCACGATCCGAAGGTCGTGGGTTCAAACCTGGTCGCGCACCCATGAGTTTTTCCATTCGAAAAATTTATGTGGGCAATGCCAGTGCTCTTAAATCATCGTGAGGAAACCGGCATACCCTACAACCAAAAATTCGAAGTTATGTGTCATAGGTTACTATTCTTATAAACGGCGATGTGCTTGCAACCTGTCACATATGGAATACTAACAACTGTGCAAAATGTGGGCATGTACCAAATGTCATGTTTGGACTTGCCTCTGACTACCCCCTTTAGATATCCTCAAAGATCTAAGTAACTTAAGATCTGAGGAGATATCTACCGAGCCTGGAGATTACAGTCGTGATCATATTTATTTATTTATTTATTATATTTGTTTTTACATTTAGATCATACAGAATTGAAAGCACTGTAGTTAGAAGGAAACGTGTTAAACCAGTAGTGTACACATCTCACAGTTGATGATAATTCAAAAAAATATGATGCAATCCCCGGGCTCAGTAGATAATCTCCTCAGATCTCTAATCAGATCTGCCGATTGAGCTGTGAGGCTAGTGGTAAAAGTACTGAGATTTCTTCAAAACTTTTACGTTTCATTTTTATTTAGACGAAGCAGCATCAGCACTTCGCAAGCTATAACTGGGTGGACCTGTTTCTGTACGTAGACCTTGTAGTGATGGCCTACGTGGCCTTCTACAACGAGAAATCATTGCTGGTAACGCACCCCTTGCTCACTGTGAGCCGGTACCTGAAGCACGCCTTTATATTGGACATCATAAGTGTGTTCCCGTTTGAGCTGCTAGTAAGTTCCTTTCATTACATCCAAAAGATCCTTGTAAAAAAAACCATCAGAAAGTCAAAGTCAAAATGACCACGACCAGATTCGAACTCTTTAAATCGTAGGGCAAGGGTTCTACCATTACATCGACCAGAGCTCTTAATAATACCATTAATATGAACGTTTGTGTAGATATTTGGAGTTAATTACCCGTAGGTATATGTATCCTTGCCTATCATAATCGTGATTTTCCCAATATTAAGAAACTACGTAATCTCAAGAGAAGTGAGTAACTCCACCGAGTGCGGATTGGTTATCATTGTTTCTCAAATTTTTAGTTCTGGCCGCACTAGTTTCTTAAGATGTTTTCCTTCACAGTATTTTCTATCCTTCATATTGAACTATCTGAATATAAAAAAAAAATAAAAAAATAAATAAATATGATCACGACTGTAATCCCCGGGCTCGGTAGATATCACCTCAGATCTTTAGACACTTAGATCTTTGAGGATAACTAAAGGGGGTAGTCAGAGGCAAGTCCAAACATGACATTTGGTACATGCCCACATTTTGCACAATAGTTAGTATTCCGTACGTGACAGGTTGCAAGCCCATCGCCGCTTATAAGAATACTAACCTATGACACATACCATCGAACTTTTGGTTCTAGGGTATGCCGGTTTCCTCACGATGTTTTCCTTCACCGTTTAAGAGCACTGGCATTGCGCACATAAATTTTTCGAATGGAAAAACTCATTGGTGCACGACCAGGTTTGAACCCACGACCTACAGATCGTGAGGCAGGGGTGCTACCACTACACCACCAGCGCTCTTTATATATATCTGAATATAACTACTTTAATTTCCTAATTCTCTCCCATTTCTCTCCTCAAAGCTTAACAAAGCATGTATTGGATCTTAGCTTCATAACCAAGTTATAATTGTAAATTAAACGAACTCACCTGTGACGTTCGATTCCAATTATACGAAGGTTCAACCGAAGACGATTACAATGTTTACAAGCAGCAGTACACGTATCATGCTGCCACAGTCACACTTTCAGAGTTAATAAGCCTAAAAGAAAAGATGATATATACTCTGTTCCACTCGCTCCTGTCACTACGACGGCTGTGATCGCCGCGGTCTTGTCATTATTTTAGAGTATCCTAAGATAGTTTTGTATTTTGTTTAATTTTTATAACGGGACATAAAATATGGGTTGGGTGTGGTCTTGTAATCGTCTTCGGTTGAACCTTCGTATAATTGGAATCGAACGTCACAGGTGAGTTCGTTTAATTTACAATTATACTTCAGGTTAAACCGAAGACGATTACAATGTTTACAAGCAGATGTTTAGAGTTGAGACAAAAATAAAAATATAAACAGTAAATCAAAATTATTTAGTAATTTCAACTAAATTACAGTTATTCTGTTCTTAACAGTAACCTTAAGTTAATTGTTAATACAATAAGTGTATTTAGTTTATGGAACACCATCAGTCTAGATAAGGGAGATTTTAATACCTAATTAAACATCGAATATCTTATTCACGAAATCATCTTGATTAGTATAACTGATATCCCTTTTATAATATTTTAAAAATATATTAGAGGAGTCGCTCCAACCTGCAGCTTTCCGTATCACATCAAGACTGACCCCAGATCGGTGAGCGGCTGAGGTGGAGGCGTGTCGGGTGCTGTGGGCCCCGAAAACTGTTATGTCTATACCGCTGGCATGAAGCATTTTCTTTACCCAATGCGCGAGAGTTTGAGGACCAACGTTTTTGTACGGTTTTCTAGCTGATATGAAAAGGTGATTATCAGAGCTTGCATTTCGGACTGTTTTTGTTTTGTCAATATATGACTCTAACGCAAGCGCTGGGCAAATGCTCAAATTCTCACGGATATAGGGCAGTCTAATGAATGGCTGGAAAGCCCCAGGCCTTGACGTCTTAATTAACTCAGGTACCCGAATTTCAATGGCGTCATCTCCGATTGTAATGTTAGAAATCTTAATTAAACTTAAAGTCTGCATCCTTTGAGCAGAAGCTATCGCTAGTAATGTTACTAGTTTAAGACCTAAATCATGTAGAGATATATTATCGTAGGGATAATATTCTGAGAGGTGGGATAAAACCGTGTTAGGGTCCCACGTAATATTATATTTAGGACAGGGAGGTTTCATTTTGTAGACTCCTTTCAAAAATCGACAGACATAATCATCAGTGACTATTTTTCTTCCTAGGATAATCGATAAAGCCGATCGATGTGTATTTAAAGTGCTATATCCACTACCGTTTTCAAACCTTTCCGTTAAAAATAATATGACATCAGTTGTTGTAGCTTGACTAAAGTTAACATTATTATTTTGGCAAAATAACCACCAAGCTTTCAATGAAGAGTTATATTGCGATAGAGTGTTTGTTGCAAAAGAAGCCAAAACTATCTCCAATGAGGCTTGAGGGACTCCATGGTCAATTAAGGACTGCCTGATAGCTTCGCAGCCACCAGGGTAAGGTCTGCGTGTAGTGGATGACTCTCCCTGAAAGGAGAGTGCAATAGGTTTCTATCAGGTTTAAAAAATAATTGTTTGGATACTACTAGTCTTGACCACAATGGAAACCAAGGCTGTGAGGGCCAATAAGGAATCACGACAATACCTACTGCTTTATCAGTTAAAATTTTTCTTAGCATTTTAGATACTAGACAGAATGGAGGAAACGCGTAAAAGTTTAAATTTGACCAACTAAAGGTAAACGCATCTATAAGTTCCGAATGTGGATCGAGTTTCCACGACGAGTACCTTTTGCATTTGTAATTTTGAGCACTCGCAAAGAGATCGAAATTCGGAGTACCAAGACACCTCTTAATGTCCTGAAATGCGAAATCAGCGAGTTCCCATTCTGTGTCTAGGTTTAATTGGCGAGATTCGTGATCAGCCCTATTGTTTTCTGATGATTTAATATATGAAGCAAATATAAATAAATTTCTTGTTTCACACCACTGCCATATGCTGCGTGATAACTCATTTAATTGTGTGTGCTGAATGCCTCCCATTCTGTTTATATAGCATATCGCAGTTGTATTGTCAACCCTTAGGAGAATACTACAGTCTTTTAGCTTGCTTGCGAAAATTTTCAGACCGTAATATGCTGCCTTCAGCTCCAATGCATTGATATGCAATAAAGCATCAGAAGTTTTCCAATTACCATTGGCCGTTTGATTGTCACATACGGCACCCCATCCCGTGAGTGATGCGTCAGTAAAAATTTCTAAGCTGTAGGTGTCGTTACGAATCGGGCAAAATGAATGGTCAATATTATTTAACCACCATATGAAATCTGAACGAATATTAGTCGGTATTATCATGCGTCTATTGTAATTATCTGAGTGATCCAAAGCTAAAAACTTTTCTCTTTCAAATAGTTTGGTATATAGCCATCCGTATGTTACAGCTGGACAAGCTGATGTTAAGAGACCAATGTATTGAGCGTATTCTAATAGTACAGGTATGATAATTCATGAGCTTGTTACTCATAGCTTTTACACGCAACTTTTTATCTTCAGGTAGACACAGTGTCATATTTGAAGTATTGAAGTTAAAGCCTAAGAACTTGCATAGAGTGCTTGGAATCAACTGACTCTTTTTAGTGTTTACGATAAAGCCCAAAGATGTCAATAAAGTCTTTGTTGTATTAATATTAAACAAACAGCTTTCATAAGAGCTACCTAAACATAAAAAATCATCTAGGTAGACAACCGATAACAAGCCTGATAAGCGCAAGTGCTGTACTACTGGTTTTAGTATTTTAGTGAATACATACGGGGCCGTACAAAGGCCAAACGGGAGGACATTAAATTGGTACAAATTGTTTTTCCATTTAAATCTTAGCAATTTTCTATCATTTTCATTAATTGAGATCAAAAAATAGGCGTCTTTTAAGTCCAATGTGGCCATGTGATGATCTTTGTCTAAGATTTTTAAAACAGTACGATAGTCTTCCATTTTAAAATGTTCGACTGTAATGAACTGGTTAAGTTCTTTTAAATTTAATATAAATCTATGTTTCCCGTTAGGTTTAGGAACCGTAAAAATTGGCGATAAGAATTGACCCTCACATGGTAAACATTGAGATATAACACCAGTATTTAACATATCTGAAATACAGTTATCGATTATTAGGCAAGTAGCTTCTGATTTGCCTAAGTTATCCGGGATCAATATTTGAGACGGAGTTTCTCGGATTGGTATTTTATATCCGTTGATCCATGACAAAAGCATATTGTCCTCCGTGATATCACACCATTGTCGATAAAAATATCGTAATCGACCAGCAAAAGGTATGTCGTTATTTACCTGAGAAAAGGCATCGCAGGTTAGCGACGCTGAGGTCGTTGGCGGTTGTAGTTCTTGTAGCCCGCAGTCTCGCGGCGGCGACCTCTGTCGCGCTGCTGCTGAGTGGCTGGCGCGGGCGGCGCCGGCCGGCGTGCAGCCATCGGGTACGGTGGCGGGCGCATCTCGGCGGCTGCCGTCCTCGATGCTCCCCTCAAGTTTAAAGCGCCTCGTTGTTGTTGTACAGACGCGGGTGGTTTGAAATGCTGGCGTTGTGGTGGTGCCACTCGCATTTCAGATCCTGACTTTGAAATCGCCTTGGCGGATTTTAAATGTTCCGCTAGTTCGGAACCGAACAAGTATTCATCGATCTTGGTATCTTTTACGGCATCTCGAGTTTCTTTATTAAGAGAGTTCAAAATAGCAAACCTCCGGGATTGTGATTCTCGGTAGTGATAATCACATAATAGCCTTCCTGCATCGCTGAGAGGTTTTATTATATCCTGGCTCATATTTGACGCCAATGCTATGTCGAGAACTTTGCCCAGGGCAGTCAGACAGCTCGAAAGTTGATTTTGTTTGCTTTCGTTGAATAAATCTTTTTTGAAGTTGATTTCGCTAAGCGCCGCCTTCACTTCTGGGTTTAGTTTTGGCGCTTTTAGATTACTGCAATTTGCAGGTGTCAAGTATTGCTTGAGTATATCTGATTTGACCTCTTTGGTCATACCATTCAATAAAATGTGCTGCCATCTAGGAGCCACATATTTATTTATATCATCGCCAAGGGTATTTAGGGTTGATGGGTCTTCTCCAAGAATTTCTAAGACGCTCGGGTCTATATCAGAAGGTATATTTTCGTTTGTACTAGAATTTGTATTCAACATCTGTGAATTTTCGTTCGTCTGTAAATGATCGTCAGTCACGATAGGGTTGTCATTTCCACCTTCAGTTCGAATATTATTGTCATCATTGAATACTATATTCGGGTTTGAATGACTTTCTGATGTAAGTACATGAAAAAACAAGAAAGCTGTTTTATTGTTTCGTAATTTATATCTCTACTTGATTCACAAGGAGAAAAGTTGCTATCCGTATAGGATGCAGTAAGTCTCGACACCGGAGTGGAGACAAAAAAGATTAGCTATCCATATAGGATGCTAGTTTGTTCTCAACACTATAAAAGTGGAGATCTGACAATAGACAAATCATATAGACTGTCTTGTCAGTTTGTTTAAAATACCTACTTTAAAAAGTATATATGCGTTCACATAAACCATATAGGTAGGCAAAAACATTATATTTTGACAACCCTAGCATCAGGGCAACAACTTTTATATTCGTAGAATAAAGACCGATAATGCGGGTAGTTGTAAAATTCCGAGACATATGTTTCAATGCTTGATTCACTGGTATTATTTAGATATCTAAAAATAACTATGTTACGCTAGATAAAAAGCGGGTGCATATACCTGTTATCTCCTCATGGAATTCCGAATCCTTATTTGACGGTTGTGATTCATTTTCTGAAGACGACGAGTTTCTCCTTCGCTTCTTTTCTAACTTACTTTCTAACTTCCTAATTTTCTTTATTATGTTATCGTAATCCCTTGTTCTCTTTCTTTTTCCCATATTTACACCTTAAAACTTTGAAATGAAATAAAATATTTAAATTTGCGAGGACCGTGCAACTATGGCAAACACAAAAACATGTAATGACAAGACCGCGGCGATCACAGCCGTCGTAGTGACAGGAGCGAGTGGAACAGAGTATATATCATCTTTTCTTTTAGGCTTATTAACTCTGAAAGTGTGACTGTGGCAGCATGATACGTGTACTGCTGCTTGTAAACATTGTAATCGTCTTCGGTTTAACCTGAAGTATAACATCGGTTATGCGAGAACTGATAGTATGCACGCCTCGGATAGTAAACAATAGTCAGGTTAAGCGGATGAAGCTCACTGTCCTTACATAGATAAGTCTCAGGCGAGGTGACGCACGGGCGATGCGGCATCGCAAGCTTAGATCATAACATCGCTAGTAAATATGTTATACCTACGTAGATCCTAATATTATAAACGCGAAAGTTTGTAAGAATGTATGGATGGATGGATGTATGTTTGTTACTCTTTGACGCTAAAACGGCTAAACAGATCTGAATGAAATTTGGCACAGATATAGATTATGGTCTGGAATAACACATAGGCTACATTTTATCCCGAAAAAATGAACTGTTCTCGTGGGATAGCGATGTTTTTGTTTTTCAAGGTATCAAGCGGGCGAAGCCGCGGGCGGAAGCTAGTGAAATAATAAGCTTAGTATCCCACATCAGATAAAACTTGTCTACGTATAGATAGGAGTTATGGCAGAGACACAGTGCGCTTAAGTTGGAAATAAATTACCGGAAACCTCTTGAAAGCGGCAGAAAGCGTATCTGGTAGTAGAAGACACTAATCCAAACTATCTGACACGGACAAACTCGCTTCCGATTCCATCGATGTAATGTAGATATCTACCACACGACAGAATAACTTTGTTTGCAACTTATAACATCGCTTCTCAATAATTTCAATCATTTGGTGGCATTGTGTAGTTAGAGATACAATTAATTATCGACACATACAAATCAAATCACGCCTGTCTGTCGATGCGGTTGGGAGATATTGAATACAATGCACACAATGCAACAAAATAATTAAAAAATGAATATGAAGATGAAATTAGACTGAATACGACACCGTCGCCTCTCGTTGGGGTACGCTAGCGTCTATTTCAGATTCGCAACCGCTTTGCACCGCACAGTGTGTCATCACCATCACCATTAGATCTTTATATTTATATTTAAATTCATCTTTTAGCTCCTGAGCTTACCTGAGAACACGCTATATATTGGAGGGATTTCTGCGTGATTAAAAACTAGATCTGAACATACTTTTTTACCGTTTTCTAGGTAAGAGTCGTGACCGATAGCACCGATCTGGACTTTTACAGGATGAATAGGATCTTACTGGTGAGTTTTATAGTAAATACCTATACTCACTAAAAAAGAACACCATACTAACTGGGTAAAAATTCTTATGAATTGGGTACAAAAATATCGTGTTTATTTTCCTGGTATTGTACTCATACCTATTTTATACTATACTGAAATCCTTCGAATATGAGATGTCTCGATTTTGATTCAGAGAAATCTCGTTTATTTACCTACTCAATATCAACAAAAACAACATAACAATATAATATATTTCGTAATGTACTAGTAACCCTTGGGCGGATTACACACTGACGGAACGTGACGGCGCGGAAGGACGACGGAAGGCGGCAAAAAGACGGTAGTAAGCGTCGCGTTGACTGACCTCCGATCGCAGAGCACGATGTGTTTATAATGAAAATCGAAGTTAATTTGAGACATTATTTAATGATAAAACTGAGCTTACGCGCAACGCGACGGAGCGCGGTGCAATGTGTACGCTGCTTAAGCAATCAAATGTTACCAAACTTCTTCAGAGTACTCACAAAAAAAGCTATCCATTTTTTATGGCTTCATAGAAAACGCACTAAAGTATATATTGATACGATTTTTTCTCACGTGTTGTTTCATCTCGGTCACATCACAGCCTTTATACGTGACTTTAAAAATGTTTGTATATGTAACCCTAGTATTAACTATTTTGGATAAGATTCCATCTGCACGCACATGCCAATATCGCATAAAGGTTAATGAACCTTTTTTATTTTTTGTAGTAGATACACTACCTAATGTTTTTAAACAAAAAAAAAACCTGTCTAACATGTTATACTTGCAGAAGAAAAACTTATGAGGATTTGAACCCACAACTTTCAAATCAGCAGTTGTTTGAGTTCCCCATTTCCGCTATGGCGAGAACAAAACACGTACTTCCATAGACAATCCTCATCAAATCGCGTCTGTTATGAAAGGATTGAGTGAATCACAAAGCACATCAAAGGCTCTTTTAACATGTACCTACACGACTGCTAAGTTGCCAGATGTTTTTGGCTAAATGACTTGGAGCTTTAAACGAAGTCATGCATTAAGTACATAATTTTCACAAAGTCGGGTTTGTTCGAACTCTTATAACTCTAGAACGGCTGGACCGGTTTTCATGGTTTTTGATTTGTTGCAATTGTTTCCGTCCCGAATAGCAAAATAAAATAGAAAAAACATTTTAAAACGAATGAAATGCGGACGAAGCGGCGGGCAACAGCTAGTTTGCCATAATTCATATGTATTCTTTAAAAACATAATTTGTTCACAAATGTTTAGTGAAACACAAAAGTGATCGAACTGGATTTTGCTTTAATATTATAACTTTTGAAAAAAAAACTTATACATAGATTGTATCTTAACGAAGTTTTACTCACTATTAGCATGAGTTTATGATAGATAAATACTTATCTAAATATTATTAAAGTAAGAAAAAACTATGCCCAAATGTCAGTAAACAAAAACACTTATTTCGTTTTCAGTGAAAATTAAATGGTGGTATTAGAATATTAAGCAATATCCAATGACATCACAGTGTTTCCCGACCGTTTGGACAGCAGCCGCGTGCATAGTGAAAAGTAACGCTTTTGTTCAGGTGGCAAGAGTTATAGGCGCTTTTTCATACTGGGAGAGCAACATAATGCGAGTGAGCCCAGTCGTTGTTCTGCTGAAGTTCTTGCCGATAGCGATGACGGTTGTGAATGTGGCGACCGCGTTTGTCTACATTCACTCGTGCCGGCCTTTCTTGATGGCAGGCTCGCATTCTGTCATGGTGAATTGTACGAGAGCGATGATCATTTCCGGGACCAAGCATGAAGTGCGGGGTGAGTTGCCCGGCTGAGTAAGTGTAGGTATGACTAACTTGTACCTTCCTATGTTTTTTGTTTGTGTACTTTAGTTTCTTATAGCAGCTAACTATTCCGTAAGAATTCAGGAGTATTCCACAAACAAAAATGAAGTGTTTTAAGTTGGAGCGACTATGCAAAAGTGGTCATGTGTTATATTCATGTAGGTAATGTTTGGACACATCTCCTGACTATCATGCATGTTATATTATTATACTCTCCTACACACACACTAATATACCTACTCATAATCATGCCTGCAACTGCCAATTGCAGCACCCTTTAGATTATGTATTATTTAGGTAACTAGAGCTGAGGCCGAAGATACAAGCCTCATCGACTAGTTTGGGCCTCATGATACAGTAGGAAAACTTGTGCTATTCCTTTGGCAATAAACATTCTTTACTCTTATTCTTTTTATTGAAGATATCTAAAGCCAAGAAACGTCTATCACCAGATTGGTGATTACAGCCGTCATTGTGTTACCTACTATAAAAAAATTATAACACAATTTTTTTTTTCACAGATGCATTGACAGAATACATTTATACCTTTTATTGGGTGTTCGAAATATTCGTCGGTGAGTATCTAATAAACGCAACGACTAAAAGTTCTAGCTACTCGAAATATACTCGTAAAAGATATTCGCGAATTCGTGTAAATTAGGTTTATTACGAAGTTTTGCTTAATTTTCCGCAATCGTGTGGAAGTTATAAGCGTTGTCGGGTGGTATTAAATTATATATACTGCGGTGAAGACGGCTGCTAAGACTTATGGGTTGTAAGTAGGATATAATCTCTTTAATCGTGGATCAGAGTAAGGTAAGGTGTTTAATTTCTTGTAAGTTGTATAAACATGTTTAGTGACACTTGCCATTCATACACTTTGACCATCTTTGGGCTAAAGTAGTAGGTATATTTAATTCTAAATAAGTTTGTTATTTTCAGGTGTAGGATGTACGCCAATACAGGTGTCGGGGTTAGTGAATGTGTGGCTTATGGCAGCATTACAGCTCACTGGACTCCTCTACTTTGCTTTTATGTTTGGATATGTTGCATCCACGCGATCAGCTGCCGCGCATGCGCTACTTGATCATACTGTAAGTGCTGTAAGGTTCAAATAAGAAAAAAAACTGCATGTAACCTCCTTGGTTAAAAATATGTTCTGAATAGAGATGAAAGCTGAGAAGTCTTTATTCTATGGTCTCTTTTTTGTTGCAATAAAACCTCTAAAAAACAAACCACAAAAAGTTTAAAATTGGAATCTTTTTTACACTTCTGCAACTACGAGTACTACAACAACGAGTATCTAGCAAGCAATACAATTTTACGTTTCCGATATAATAAAGTACTCTGTGATTTTACGCCTGTTTAGCATAAGTAAATCATTTTAATGCTACTGGATGGATAGTGGTGTAAGTGCACCATTAAACTGATAAGAGTAAATATGGGTCTAGAGTTGTTTGTAGTCTGAATAAAAGCCCCATAATCCAGCGAGACTGGACGAAACCGGCCATAAACGATATCAGATGTGACCGTAAAGGGCGCATAGACGGTAAATTTATTGATCAAGGCTTTTAAATAATGTTATGAGAGTTTAATGGTATAATTTTGGAAAATTATTTGTCATAACCCTTATCGCGTAGATATGTTCATAAATAAAACCAGTTTCAAGACTACTGGTATAAACCCAAACTAAGAATTTTATATATTAGGTTATTTTTTAAGTTTTTTTTATCATAGGTTTGTTAATAATTTAACCTAATTGGTCGCAATTTTTACTAAACATACTAAGTACATGATTTTTAGTACATTTAGTACATGTTTAGTACGCTAACGCTTTTCAACCGACTTCAACAAAAAATAGAAGGTTCTCGTAATTCGGCTAGTTTTATTATTTCACTTGTTAATGAAATTATAAGTGTTCTCAACAAACTAGACTTATAATTACTTGTTTTACTTGACCGTCTGTGGGGACCTTAGTGTACATATGCTCATTCCACTCCAGTCAGCATTTGTATTGCAACTAGGTGCCAAACTTCCACCATTAAAAATGTTACGACTTTATGTCCAGCTCTCTAATTATATTAGTTTTAACGAGTTTGCACGTTCCATAGGAAAAAATAAATGACCTGGCTAACTTCCTGTACCAAGAGAATGTGGACCCGGTGCTGACGGCGAAAACTCTGAAATACTTCGAGTATGTGTGGAAGAGAACTAATGGCAGCAACCCACAAGTTAGTAACCAGTTTATTCATAACTTTTGTAGACCTACAAAAGTTACGAATAAAAACTACGTGTATGTATTTCTTCTTCTTTGTTTATAGAATCTGTTTCTTTAGATATCAATTTGTCAAGCGTTTAAATTATTAGTATTGTCAATGTCAGAAAGTCAAAGAAAGAACTCCTCCGATAGATATATAAGAGAATTATTCACCCTAATTCACTTAATCACTAGTGTCAAGAACTCGGGCTTTTTTGAAAAAATAACCACCAAAATGTAAAGTAAAACTTAAAATATCACGAGAAAAAATATAAAAACTACAGCGACAAAATTGTCAGTCGAATGAATCGCAAAAAATCCTAGTAGGTATTTGCAAGGTATTTGTGATAGCTTTTGTAGAATGCCGACATAGCAGTCAAAATGTGAAAATGGCGCCACCGTCTATTGACAATTATTTATCTTTTTAGATAAAACAAAGTCGTAGGTACACCACCTGTAACTCAAGAACGGCTGCACCGATTTTAATGTTTTTTGATTTGTTGTAGGTATTTGTTTCCGTCCCGAATAGCAGAATAACTTTAAATTAGTTAAATGCAGACGAAGTCGCGGGCAATCACAAGTTGTTAATAAGAACTGACATGATAAGAAGGAGAAGAGATGATTACCTATTAGTTAAATTTTTGCACATTCTCAGCAAGTATGCCGGCGCCTGAACTCAGCCCTGATGGAAGACACTCTTGTCTTCATGTACGAGCGAGCTCTTCGCGAAGTGCCTCTTTTCGGAAAAGTGGAAAGATCCTTTATCAGGGTCATCACGCAGCATTTGAAAGAAATGTATTTCTTGAAAGGAGACACTGTGATTCAGTGCAAAGACGTGCAGTCAAGCATTTATATTATTTATAGAGGAAAGGTAATTAGGAAAACGAACATTATTTTAAAACAATAAATTCTATTTGACATTACTATAAAAAAAGAATTTGCTCATAACTGTTTACATACATACATACATACATACATTTAATCATGCCTGTTTCTCGACGGGTTAGGCAAAGAACGCGGATATCCACTTGCTACGATCCTGAGACATTTTTCTTGCTTCATTCACTCTCATTACTTCTTCATAAATGCGCGACGGTGTAGGCTTGGCCTTTTCTAACAATTTAATAAAAAAGTATCCCCTTTTCTTAATTACGTAAGTAAACCTACTTACTTAAAACTCAAGACCTAATTTACTCCTTTACGAGCCTCTTTTCAACAGCGATCGACATAAAGTGTATTGGACTGGCTTTTAGGTGGATGTACTTACTTCCTACAACGAAATGATAACGTGTATGGGGCCGGGTGGGATGTTCGGGAACTTTTCGGGGGTAAGTTATTTTTTACTTATAAAAGAAAACTGTTGGTGTAGTGGTAGCACATCTGCCTCACAATTTGAAGGCCGTGGGTTTAAACCTGGCCGTGCACCAATGAGTTTTTGTATTCGAAAAAATTATGTGTGCAATGCTAGTGCTCTTAAAGGGTGAACGAAAAGATCGCGAGGAAACCGGCATATTCTAGAACTAACAATTTGAAGGTGTATGTTAGTACTCGTATTGTTATCAGCGGCGATGGGCATGTGCAAAATATCATGTTTGGGCGTATCTCTGACTCAAAGATCTACTAATTAGAAAAAAAAAAAAACTAGAGATCTGAGCAGATATCAAGCTTGAGAATTACAGCCGTGATCATGTTTTGTTATAAAAGAAAAATAGTAAAGACTACATTGAAACATGATTCAATGTAAATTTCATTGAATTGTTCCAGCAACCAATTTCATGCTCTGAAGTAACAGTGTACGCCAGCCGGAGTCTAGATCTGCTAATGATCCCGAGTCAGACGTTCTTCAACCTGGTCAAGTACTATCCGAAGATACAAGAGCCTTTGAACAAAGCCTTCGAAACATCAACAAATTACATTTTGCCGATAAATATGGACGTCGGGGAAGATACTTCTTCCGGTACCTGCCTTACCTTAAGTTTATATTTTAGTAAACTCCTAAGGTCGTGGGCTCGAATACAGTCTTGTCCAAATGGATTTTTCTGTTCGAAAAAAATATATGCCAGTAGTACCAGTTCTCAAACGGAAAAAGTAGTGAAAAAATCGGTATTTCGTTGAACGTAAAAAAATCGCAGACGTCTCAATGAATGTGAAAGGACCGTTTAAGACGCACTTTAACCCTTTCACCACACTGGTCCTAAAGAACTAGTGACACGATAAGAAGAAGATATTTACTCATTTAGGTGAAATTCTCAGTGGGTAATTTTATCTATTTGGTTTTAGACAATTCTGAATTGGAATATACATCATTCGGTTCACCCGTTGATTCAAGAAGTGACACAAGCCGATCTGAAGCACCAGGTAACTCGTTAGTTTAAGTACTTACTTGCTTATTTACATTGATTTACGAAAATCAGTGTAAGTAGGTACCTGTCCGCAAGATGCGGAAGCTATCCTAGAAAGTGCCTTAAGTTAGAGGAATAATGAATGTACGAGTATAAATAGCCTAACCGTACAGAAACATAAGTAGGTAGGTAACAAAAGGTAGGTAAATACCTAAAACTAGTAGGTACATATTTATATCAAAAATCAAGAAATCCTACTGAAAGTAATTTAAAAATAACTTCTTACAGCCGCCATATTGAATTATTTGACGTTTAGTATAACCAGTCACTCTTGTGATCCAGACAAATCCTACGACACCTCATTTGATTTTTTTTTGAGTTAATATACATAAATAAACTAGGTAGGTACACTATTGCATTAGGTTCCCCTCTAAAAATAATAAGGTATTATTAATAAAGAAGTACTTACATTATTTGGAAAAAAAAAATCAGCAATTTAGATTATAGCCACAGCCAAAGGACACACACGCAATACATACATACATACTCGTACACCCTAAACCTATTACCCTCCTTTTACATTTGGGTAAAAAGTTAACTCACAGCCTGGACGGCCTTAGTTGTGAGCATGCGGCTAGCTTGATTGCTTTGCCTGAATCCTGTGTGATCTAGTTATCGTGTTACAGGTCAGTCGCTCCGCAGTTCACAGTCGCAATCGAATGTCAGCACGTCCAAGTCAGGGACGAGCACGATGACCTATCAAAGCTATTTGGGCGTGTCTAATTTACGACGGCCCGGCTCGCTCATGTATCAGGTAAACTAGTAATGCCGGTTTTGATAGAGCCTTATTGCGACGTGCTGTTTTGTGTGAATTGCAATTGTTTTTCTTCGGACACCCATTTTGCAGGTAATCTAAATACGTAATACAGCCTTCTGGAAAATAAACCCAGAAGAGTTCGCGTTGACTCTTTTCAAAACTATGGGCAACTTGGTTAACTTACCACGTCATGGTTTTAGGTACTTTTAACTAGAGTTAGTAGGTTTTGGAGTCCGTGGTTCTGAATTCAGAAACTGTCAAATAAATTCACAATTAGTACACAAATTTCAATTCACAATTACTTGAAATGTGCAATGTAAAAGATTTTGTGCAAATAGGACTCGATTTGGATAATTATATGGCGTTGAATAAATTGTTGATGCATTTGTCGGCTGCAGGCAGTGGATAATTACAGTACAAAAGTATGTACGGCGGTTAAATTAACACGAGTCTTTTTTGCTACTCGAGCTTTTGAATTCTAGGTTGGTAAATAATATAATTAATAAATAATAATAATAATGCGTTTTGTTTAATAAGTCGAAAGTACTTACCCAGGTGCCTACTTAGAGTTTGTAATAAAGACGAAATTGGTGCCATACTCTGCAATCGCAAATTGCTGATCTCAAAAGCGTAATTTAGCTATAGGATTCCCGACGGAGCTGTGGAGGTTTACCAATACGACCTTTCATGTTCTTAGTCCAATCTAGATCTTGGTCGGGCCCGAATTACATTGTCTTTATCGCAAGCGTACACGACCACTTCTGGGATTTCCAACACTTGTTATTTTATTGTTCATCTGCGTACAAAGTTATATATTTTGTCTTTCCCTAATAGATATGCATCTATTCGAGCAAGCTGTATAATTCATTGAATACCTATAACACTTTTTACACTCACATTTTCAGGCTATAGACTAATGACGTAAACACTTTCAGTCATTCGGTTATGTAACCTCATTGATGGCAACGGCAAATTACGTGCTCACCCTGTATGAGATCGTCACGCTGAATGATTGTTGTGTGATGTTTTGGATGGCAGCATTCTTTGATATATTTTTCTATGTGAAAACTTTCCTTACTATGCATCAGGTAAATACTTGCACTTTTCTAGTATTTCAAGTTTGGGAAACAAATATTGATAAGCACAGTTTGCCAACTGATACATCGGGCCGCAATTCAAACTTCACGCCAAACACAATTTTCGTCTATATAATATGCGTTTGTGAAACATGAACATAGATACAAGATGTGTTATAGATATGTTAAAACTCCGTAGATCGTATGATTTAATCACATCGAAATTTGCTTTCAATTTTTCCAATCACTTTATTTCCGTTTCCATGTGTTTCCTTTAGTTACCTGTCAATAATTTTAATTCCCTATTAGGGTTACATAAATAAACACGGAGAATTTATCATGGATAGTGTGAAATGCCGCAGACGCTATTATCAGCAAAAGTGGGTTTGGACCGATCTGCTGGTGAATATTCCATTGGAACCACTAGCCTTTTTCTTCGAGTAAGTGTTTTAGGGTTTCTCAAAAAGGTAAATAATTGAGTATTATCTAGTAAGAAGATGCGAGTAGAAGCAAAAAGATCTGGCGTTTTTGGTTTTGTCATTGTACTTAGATTGTTACCCATTTTTCGAAACTTAAAGGTTTTAATCGTTTAATTAAATAGCTGGTTTCCTTTCCAAAGTTATTGATCATTGAAGATTATAACCGGATTAAACTAACGAATCATCATCTTCCAGGAGTCCACTGAGGTTGATGCATTATTTGCGGGCTAACAAGCTTCTAAGAGTCAAATATCTGATCGAGTTCTATCACAAAACATCAGCGGAGCTCACTAACAATTTGACATTCTTGCAGGTTAGTTTAACTTTAAGGTAAAATCAACAAAAAACAAAAAATATTTACTTGAAATACTAATTTTCAGTTAATAATGACGATAATCGTTGTGGTCCTCTTGATCCATACGTTCACTTGTCTATGGCTCCTAACGCTAGTAGGCACGACTCCCATCAGCTTCGTAAGAACACTGAAGATGCATCTTATTGATGAGTATGTAAAACCTATTTTAACTACGATTTTCCTTGTAGAAAATTGATAGCTGAAAACAAAATACACAAAATAAAGTGAGTTTCTCCCAGCAGAACATAAAAATAAAAACAAAATGAGGATGTAGCAGCAAAAATACAGTTTTACAAATGCGATTTGCAATGTGCAGATATTTCCGATATAGCGAGTGGAGTGGCGTCGCTGTGTAGAGGTGCTCGCCGCTTCCGACACAATAAATCGTAGAGTGATTAATTTGCAAGTATTTCTATTCGAGCTGTAGAGGACCAAATAGTGAACAAAAATTTTAGATATATCAAATGTGGGTTCTATGTTATTCGTGAAAGACCTCTCGCTCGACATTTACTTTCATTTTAGACTGTTATGAGAATTTTTTAAAAAGTCGAAGGTGTGTGTCATTGGTTAGTTAGTATGTATGTATATAATTCGCAATGGGCTTGCAGTCTGCCACTTACTGTGCAAAATGTGAGCATGTGAAAAACTTAATGTTTGGAAGTGCCTTTGACTACCCTCCTTTAAATATCTTCAATAATCTAAAAGAACTTAGGTAATGTCTACCAAGCTTCTGTAAATTCCAGCTCATTAAACATCTCAGATCTATAATAAGTCTGATTTTTGAGTGTGTTCTACAGCGAGTAGTCAAATAGTAAAGGATGTATTTCTACGAGTATTAACCAATAAAAAATAACATCAGTACGATAAAAATAACAACTGGTAAACAACTTGTTGCAATTTAACTTGCAGTCGGAAAACTTCTGAAGTCGGTTTCCCAGTAATTGCTAACAAGTCGCAACTGCAAAAAAGTTTTGGAACTAACACTTTACAAATGTATTTTCTAGTAGTAAACAGGAATACTAGTTATAAGTTAAAAATAAATTTATTGCGTTGCACAAAAGGATTCTCTGAAGTGCACTTTAACCCTTTCACCACACTGGTAAGAAAGAACTAGTGTTATGACTAGAGATGTAAAAGTAACGAAACGTACCCGTATGTATTCGTTACTATAAAAATGAGTACTCGTTACTATCGTATCGTTACGTCACTCGTTACTACTGATACCTCATAACATGCTATGCTGTGTTAGAGCAACGAATCGAGTCGTATTGCGTACGCGTACAGTATGACAAAATGCGAGTAACGAGATGCATTCGTGTGCAACGTTTCGTTACTCGGTACTAGATGGCGTACCCGTTACTCAGTACCGAATACATACGGTTTGCTACAGCTCTAGTACGACAAGAAGAGAGTAATCAGTGTAAATGTTGCAGAGTGACACCTCTGCATAAATGGGATTACACAACGTCATTTTACGTCGTAGTCTCTGAACTGACCATGACGGGAGGCGACGAGTTTATCATTGAAGATATTTTACCAATGGTTATTCTGGCCATTATATTAATCTGTGGCAAGATGTTGGCTGCTTTAGTTGTGGCCACGGCCATACAGGTGGCATACTCCACTAAGCATGCACTCACTAGCTACGAGAAACGAACAAAAGAGCTTATAGATTTCCTGAAAAATCAGGGACTATCAAGTAAGTAGTTATCAAAATGTTTGTGACATTAGGCGCCGGGCACACCACCCCGGCGCCGGCGGTCTGCGTTTTGCGGTCGAGTTTTGCGTCGTCTGCGCGAGATCATCGTGGTCCGACTGCTATTGTGTAAGATTCAAAGCCACCGCATAGATTACAGTTAACGCGGAACGCAGAACTCGACCGCAAAACATATAATATATAACATAACAATAAAAATAATATACATATAACAATAAATAAATTAAAAGCACAATCTTAAAAATAAAATACATAAAAATTACTTATGATTTCTCAGCGCCTCACATTGTAATTTGTTTTTATAGCGTCAGTATATGTATAAGTGTTCAGTTCTAAATTACATAGGATCAAAATTTCCACGTGTGTAAAGCCACTTACAAAAGCTAGTAAAATATCTTCGGTGAGGTAAACATTGTTGATGTTATATTATTTCATTTACATGATGTTATGGATTTATTAAGTAATCCCTTTACTGTGTGTTCATACTTATAAAAGAATGTCTACCTAAAGGAAACATTGCTTATACTTCGACGAATCGATGCGAAGGATAATGGTGTTACTTACCTTTTTTCTATTTTTCCCTTTCGTAGTTCTCTAACTCGAGTTTCTATTGAAGGGGTAAAGCTCTTTGTAGAAGTTTGTTGGTAACCCGTAATATTCTTTGGTAAGAGTAGGGGAATATACGGGGATATGCGGTACATTTAAGTTCACTGAAAATGGTTTGTGTATTTTCAGTAATACGTAAGCTGGGTACGGCAAAGTGCTCAAAGCTTATTACGTTATTGTAGTTTTAGGTAATTTTGTCATAAAATTATATTATTTTTAGATTATCAACTGAAAAAGCTGTGGATTTATGTTCACCAACTTTGGGTAACGGAGCGAGGACGACAGGTACTTACATATTTTTTACCTGTCTGCGAAACGAAGGAGGGGGTAATGTGTTTGGGTTGTGTGTATGTATATATGTATGTATGTATGTTTGTATGTACGTGTCCTTTGTCTGGCACTGTTGCTCAAACGGCTAGACAAATTTTGACAAATGAGGTGACGTTGGATTAGTCTTGATCTGGCGACTCAAAAAATATTTTCAGTTACATTCAATCGAATTTTTTTTTGCAATAAATATTATTTTTATAAAAAACTGAATTTGAATCAGCTACAAAATCGTAGCACTTGACGTAGCAGGCGTTGCACTCATTTACAGTTTCACTTCCATTACAAGTTTTACTGTACCTCTGCTATTCACGATGTGGCACAATTAGAGTAACACTACAAGAACGCAACAATAGATCCTTACCGCGATGCAATGTTCCGCAACGGCACGGGAATCGTTCAATAATATTTCAATTCTACAGTTGCCAGCATTGCTAGAACAAACTCCGTATGTAAAGAGATGTGATCTGATGTCTGCAATGTTCGGCCATCACCTCAGAAACTGCTACCTGTTCACTGAAACTGGTGAACCGTTCCTTCGACAAGTAACGGGCGCGTTGGAATATACCATTTACTTTCAAGGTATCAAAAATTTTCGTAGTTACGAATGTGAACCTCAGCAAAAAGTATGCAAACACAAAAAGACCACAAAAAATTGTTTTCAAGCTACGCTCCAAAAAGAGTCACGCATGTAAACATGTTGTTTCATTTCGTTATAATTTATAGTAGGTAGGTGGTTAATACTCCTAAAAAAGGCCCGTATCTCTAACTGGTCAGCCGATGTTTATCTGGATACAACGAAATTATTCATAACTTTGAGTAGCTATTAAAATGTTTATAGAATTTTTAAGTCCATACCACTATTTAATAGGTAGAGGTTTTATGACGATAAGTTCAGAACCGTTGATTTGAGGTTTTGAGGGGATTACAGTCGTGTTCATATTTTTTTTTACAATTGATATTTCCCTGATCTAGGTAACTACATAGTAGTGGCGGGGGACAGTGAAGCCCGCATGTTCTGGGTGGCATTAGGCACTGTGTCCGTGGTGTCGGTGCGAGCTGACCTCACGGAGACCACGCACGAACTGCTCGGCCCGGGCGACGTTTTTGGTATACTGCAAGGACTGAACAGAGGGATTTCGCATTGTTTCTCGTATAGAGCCGAGACTAAAGTAAGAATAGCATTTTACTATTGTGTATTTAGATTGTGCTTTTGAACATAATGATGTAGATTGTTAACGGGGAAAGAAAATAAAATGAGGAAAAGTGTGTGTATTTTTGTTCTAACTACATTGTGGCATTTTTGTGAGACTCTGAATATTATCTATTATATTGTGAGTTTTGAATATCTCATAGAATAAAAAATAATATTAAGTAACCTACATTGAGAGAATAAAATATAAACCGACTGTTCTAAAAACGAATTTAAAGTATTCAAACCATTGCCATCGGACTACTGATACTAGGCCGCAAATCTCAATTATTCAATTTCTAATTAATTTCAAACAAAGGAATACATTATTACATATTTTGATAAATGTTTTAGCACTAATTAGCTAGATTGTTCCTATATATACGAGTATGATACGTCATGCTAACGTGGATTATGCACTTTTTCGCGCGGATGAAACCGCTGCGGTAAATAAGGAATTCTTTTTTTATAATGTCAAAAATAATATTTTTTTATGAACTATTCTTCACGAGTTTTATTAGTATCTGAAATATGATTGTTGTTTCAGGTATGTATACTGACGCTCAGTCTGGATTCTTGGGTAAATATCCTCCCGTTCTTCCCGGAAGCAAAAGCTATGATCGCGAATAGATCTGAAGTTTTGTTTGCGCAAATATAAAAATAATGCAAAAAAATCCAGCATTTTTCATTCACTGACCTATCAAAAATCATGTTAAAACTCATCTGGGTTTATTTTACTGTATTATAATATAGGTAATTTAGATAGGATGGGACATATTCAGCAACACCTTTCAAACACAACTCACGGCAGATTCTGACGAAGTCCCGACCACATCTTTAAAATAATTAATTAATTATTATCTCGACAATAACTGAGTTGACGCTGAATTTGCTAACCAAACCAACAGCTAAGCATAAGGCCTTGAGGCTTTAAGGCTCTTAAACATGTCAGAGACACGACCTTCAAGATTTGGTTCGTAGTATGCGATTCAAGACATACGTTATATGGTTAAATGCTTCAACCTACAGTTGTCATTAATTGTTAAATACGAAATTGCATACCAGTATTTTCCCAGAAGAATAGATATTATACTATATAAAACTACCGATTTCTTAAAAGTAGGTGTTTTTTTGGCCAAAGAATACGCTTTACACTGCTTTTTGCTTTTAAATTCTTCTACTTTCACATTAAATATAAATATTCAGTAGGTTGTATTGTAAAAGATTATGTAGAGAGCGCGTAACAATTTTCTCTTCTCGTGAGACAAGAAAACCGCATTGCATTTCGAGACGAGAAACCCACTTTTGGTTTGTGTCGTCGCTTGTAGCAAAGCGAATATCGTGAATGCTTAGATCTGGGCGACAGCACTAATGCTAGCTCCTATTGCTGATTAGTGTTGGTGCTTCAAATATAATCAGATTAGCTAGAAGGTATTATCCATAGGTGATTATATGCGTCCTTGAAAATAATTTCTTGACGTTTGAGGAGATGGTCATCCGCTAGATACGAGTACCTAATACATTAGGTACTAGAAAGTGAGTAAATCAATAAAACGTTATAATCATGTCCAGGAAAAGGTTGCGTGTGTTTTCTCGTGGAAAATACGTAAGAAATCCAACTCGCACGTAATCACGACAAAACAGGAGAAAGGCGGAACAAGATAAGCTTACAAACTAATAAAAGTCACAAAGCTCGTTGTAGATACACTTCCTACCCTGATGGATGTCGATAGCTAGAACAAGCTAGAGCTGTTGTAACATCTGCCTCATAAAAAAGGCTAGTTTTGTTACTGAAGGAAATCAGAAAAAAATGTTAAGTACTTAATAAGACGAAGTTTAGTGTAGGTATAATTTAACCAAAATGAATCGATAATGACACCGCCTGAACTTTAATTTGCAATGTTATTATATTTCGTACTTCGTCTTTCGATTAGTAACCTGCAAGAGAATTCATTAGAAAGTACTATTGTAGTAACGTCTACGTGACACCACTCTGGACACTAAGTTGAGAGTTTTTTTTTTTTTTTTTGAGGGTATTTCTGTTTTCCTGTCGCCCGCGCTCGCCCAGCCGCGTCATTCGTCTTTTAGTGTTTCACCGCTCAACACTAGTTTTAATAAATTCAGTGAGTGAATAATTTTCGAAAAACTTGGAACGTTTCTTCTCGTGAATAATGCCGAAAAGAAGACTTGAGAACGACGAGAAGTTTAAATACTTTAAGAAAAAGCTAAAAAAGCTGGAGTCCAAACTCAACATGTCTCGCAAACGGAAAATTCGCGTTATCGAGTCTTCTTCGTCATCATCGTCACCGTCGTCGAGGGAACCCTCGCCTCTTCGTCAGGAACCATCAGGTATGTATCGAAATATTAAGTGATGTGAAATTTGTCATGGAAAAATGCCGGTAGTCTAAAGAAAATCCACTTGCGTGTAACTCAGTAGGAGTTATATCTTGTTGGATCACAGTTAGACTTTCACGTGACTCGAGCTGTCTGTGGGACTGTCTCATCGATCACATATTTAAAACGGTTTGCGTATAACTCTGTGGGAGTTATATCTTACCGTCGCACTAGGTACATAAGATTGGTTTGCGCGTAATTCTATGGGAATTATGTCTTACTAATCGTACCAATATCATAAACCTTATTAAAAATTTCAACATTGAAATTCTGATTTGAAGGTCACCTTCAAATCAAATATCTGAGGTTTACCCTCAAATAAAATATTTACGTCTTTTCCAGACGAGGATATCCGAAGTGTCCCCGCGACGGAGGACTTGCCGGAGACCCAAGACGTCATCACGTCTATGTTGGAAGAAAACGCGTCGGCGGCTTCAGATAACACTGCAGCTGTGCCGGGGACTTCACTGGCAGAAGATGCGCTCGATACCGTCTTATTGGAGATACTGGGAGAAGATCCCTCGGCAACTGTTGAATACGGCCCTGAGATCCATAAGGACCTCGCAAGCCGCTTTGAACATATTGCGACGCATGGGCTGGACCCGGCTCAAAGAAAAGAGCTACTAGGAAAATACAAACTTCCTATTAACTGCACTCTTATTGCGGCGCCGATACTGAACGCAGAAATAAAAGCTGCACTTCCAGAGCCCATGGTAAAACGAGACAAAAGCTTTGAGCTTCGACAAAAACAGATAGCATCTGCTATCTCATGCTTAGCGTCGGCAGTTACTGAACAACTCTCGTCCACTCAGATCAATCAAGACCTTCTCAAAAAACTGATGGACACAGGCCGTCTTCTTTGCGATATCCAATCCACAGAATCTAAATCGAGGCGCAACTTTGCCATGTTTTCTGTCAAAAAAGACATGAAAGAACACTTGTCTGGTACTAAAATAGATAAACATTTGTTTGGCGATAACTTATCAGATACACTGAGATCCGCAAAGGCGGTTAACAAATCCATAACTGAACTAAAAGTTCAGCAGAAGGCTTTCAAGAAAGCAGCTACACCTTACAGTACTAAAGCTCCTCCAAAAAACTGGAAAGCTCAGGTCCCAGTGCGCAGGCCGCTGGGACCGCCGGCGCCGCCGAGGACCCGCGAGCCTGCCTATCACCGCAGTCAGCACGCGGCCTCATCCAAGCAGTCGTCGCCGCCGCCGAGAGCCACCCGCCGCCGATAGACCCAGTGAGTTACGCCGGCCAACTGTCTCTCTTCCGTGACCAATGGTCTCGTATAACCAAAGAGACATTGATCCTAGACTGGATCGATGGTTATAAATTACTGTTTTCACAACCTTTTGTGCAAAATAGCGCGCCCTCCTCTACAGTACATTCAAATGTAGAAAAGGCGCACTTTGATGATTCTTTGTTAAACCTTCTCCAAATCGGAGCAATATCGGAGTGCACTCCTCACAAACAGCAGTTTATATCCTCCGTATTTTTAAGGCCTAAACCCAATGGAAAAATGCGATTCATTTTAAACTTGAAAAAGTTAAATATGTTCATTCCTACTAATCATTTTAAGTTGGAGGACTTACGCACAGCTGTTAAGCTTATATCTAAAAACTGTTTCTTAGCTACTATAGACTTAAAAGATGCTTATCATCTAATTAACGTTAAAGAAGAGTCTAGAAAATACTTAAGATTTACTTGTAATGGAAAACTTTATCAGTTTAATGTACTCCCATTTGGCCTAAACACAGCGCCATATGTTTTCACAAAAATAATGAAACCCGTTGTGAAATTAATGAGGTCAGCTGGATATTTATCAACTATATATTTAGATGACATTTTATTAATTGGAAATTCATATGAAGAATGTTTAGACAATGTAACTATTACATCGAAACTACTCAGAGCACTAGGCTTTATAATCAATTCTGAAAAGAGTAGTTTAGTTCCAGATACTGTGTGCAAATTTTTGGGCTTCCTAATCGATAGCAAAACTATGCAAATAAGCCTGCCAATTGAAAAACAACTTCATATACACAGAGAAATTAAATCATTTTCTAAAAAATCACGCTGCCAAATTAGGAAATTTGCACAATTAATTGGAATATTAATTTCGGCATGCCCTGCCGTTGAATATGGCCTTCTATATACAAAAGAATTTGAACGTCTTAAGTATTTACAACTCAAATATGACAATGATTTTAACAAATTCATGAATATTTCACCCGATTTGCATCATGATTTTCAATGGTGGCTACACGCCATCCAAAACCCTGTCCACAGGATTATGGATAATGTTTACGCTGTAGAAATTTTTTCTGACGCCTCAACGACGGGGTGGGGCGCCGCGTGTGGCACGGCGACCGCGAGCGGCCCCTGGTCCGAACAAGAGCGCGCGTTACACATAAACCAGCTCGAACTACTTGCGGCTTACTTCGCCATCAAAATATTCACTAAAGGCTTAACAAATTGTCAAATCTTATTACGTCTCGATAACTCCACTGCCGTTGCTTACGTTAACAAAATGGGCGGAATTCAGTTTCCCCACTTATCACATGTAGCTAAAAAGCTATGGCAATGGTGTGAATCAAAAAGAATCTTTGTGTATGCTTCTTATATTAAATCTATAGACAACGTAATCGCTGATGCTGAATCCCGAAAATGTCACCCTGATATAGAATGGGAGTTGTCCCATACTGCTTTTGATACATTAACTAGTAAATTTGGAGTTCCAGCGATAGATTTATTTGCAAGCAGGATTAACAATAAATGCGACAAGTTTGTGTCATGGTTGAAAGACCCGAATGCTTGTGCAATTGACGCATTCACGATCAGCTGGTCAGACTCTTATTTCTACGCGTTTCCCCCCTTCGCCATAGTACTTAAAACTCTGCGAAAAATTATCACTGATAAAGCAACGGGCATCGTGGTTGTCCCATTATGGCCCACTCAGCCCTGGTTCCCGATCTTCCAGAAACTAGTTTTATCAGACGTAATAACATTCAGACCTGCTGACCATCCTATTATTTCCCATTTCAGCAATCGGAACATCCACTCCAACCTGACCCTAGCTGCCGCGATATTATCCGGACAGCGTTATTACGCCGAGCAGTGCCAGAAGCATCAATAGATATCATGCTAGCCTCTTTATCTCAGAACTCATTAAAGCAGTATAGCGTTTACATCAAAAAGTGGTGTTACTTTTGTAAAGAAAATAATCTTGATATATATTCAAGTTCTGTCGCTTCGATAATGACTTTTTTAACACAAATGTTTAACAGTGGCAACCAGTATGGCTCTCTAAATAGCTGCAGAGCAGCGCTTGCTCTAATTTTAGATCAAAAAATTGCAGAAAATTCATTAATTCAAAAATTCTTTCGAGGTGTCTTTCGTTTAAGACCTCCCACACCCAAGTACGACATGACGTGGGATCCTAAATGCGTACTGGATTGGCTAGAAGTTTGGTATCCTAATGAGCGCATATCGTTGGAACTTCTTTCAAAAAAGTGCGCTACGTTACTGGCTCTCATCACGGCACACAGGGTTCAAACTTTATCTAAAATTAAAATTCAAAATATTAATATTCTTCCAACTAAAATTTTGATAAAAATTCCTGATCTCATAAAAACTTCAAAGGTGGGCAAAAACCAACCACTGCTAGAGATTCCGTTTTTTAATGAAAAACCTCAAGTGTGCCCTGCTCAGTCATTAACGTGCTATATTGAAAGAACGGCATCTTTGCGAAAAAGCGACACGTTGTTTGTAAGCTACAGACAGCCATACAAGGCTGTCACTAGTCAATCTATCAGCCGTTGGATCAAGTGCACGCTGCAAGACAGTGGCGTTGATGTTTCAACGTATAGCGCGCACAGCACGCGACACGCGGCTACGTCTCGGGCTCTCGCGCAGGGAGTTAGCATCGACCAAATCCGGAAAACAGCCGGCTGGAGTGCTAACTCCAACACCTTCGCCAAATTCTATAACAGATCCATTTTGAGCTCGGACGAAGCCACGCTAGCTGCTGCGATTATTAATTCAGATTAAATGTACTTATGGAATTTATGATTGTACCCAAATTAACAATAAGTCTAAAATAATTGATTGTTATACTGATGTCACATTCAATACATTGTTGCTTAAAAATAAATGGTTGATTTGGAAATAAAGTTGTGTTTACACTATTTCCTAAACCTAAATACTCTCAAAGTCTACAATAGTACTTTCTAATGAATTCTCTTGCAGGTTACTAATCGAAAGACGAAGTACGAAATATAATTAGTGATTAAACGAACTCAGTGAAGTTCTATCATAATTATATGAGTACTTCGTCTGAGATTAGTAACCCCCACCCGCCCGTCCCTTGACATAGGTTCAGGAAATATGTAATAGCGCCAGGGCTCAGGCTCTAAACTAATGACGCGGCTGGGCGAGCGCGGGCGACAGGAAAACAGAAATACCCTCAAAAAAAAAAAAAAAAACTCTCAACTTAGTGTCCAGAGTGGTGTCACGTAGACGTTACTACAATAGTACTTTCTAATGAATTCTCTTGCAGGTTACTAATCTCAGACGAAGTACTCATATAATTATGATAGAACTTCACTGAGTTCGTTTAATCACTAATTAAACAGCCGTTTTCCATAACCGATAAGACTCTTAAATGGCCTATTATAAAGTTCAAAGTGTTCGTTTAATTGAACATCTATAATTTATGCGATTTAACGCAAAAGGGGCTGTGTAAATATTAAAACATTTTGCGGCGGAGGGCCGCGTGTGTCGTTTGGTGGCGGCAATGAAAAATCGGATTTTCCATATATTGAGGTGGTGCCCAAATGGAGGCAATATCGAAGTGCTGATTTGTCGCTCCGCTGAATATTGGTCTGGCGTAGATTCAAATCGGCATGCATGTCGACCCGCGAGGTAAATCGAGCTCACTTAATTCTACCGAGGAAATAACTGACGCTTTTCTTTCAATACTTTGTAAATGCTTGTACGTCGTGTCGCTTTTTAAATAAACAAAGAAACTGAAATAACAGCTAAAGTATTCATGCTGCAGCGAACGACGGATCTTCATGTTTATCATTATTTTTTGCGTCATTTGCAACGGTAGCACTGAACAAATAATAGTAGGTAGATGACATTGAGGCATGTGGAAGATTAATCTGGGAGCGATGGGAACGCAGGCGGCACTGTGGGGGGTTGGGGGCGGGGGAGTAGATGTCCGCGTTATTTAGTTGAGCATTATATCAAGCCTCTGCGACGGTTCGCTCTCTGGTGAAATTAAATCAACGTTCATTCAAGTGACTCATAGGAATCGCTGGTCATTACAGCTCTCACTCGAGAAATGATATTAAAAGAATTATGTTGAAAGAGAAAAGGAGATCTTTGAAAGCGGGTGCCTTATTGCTAGAAGGCTTAAAAAATATGAAAGTCTCGCCTGGCTTTCTAAAGAATTAAATTGAACATGAGAAGGGATTTTGGAAGTTATTGCTGTATTTACGTTCCCATCTTCGATAAAGCTCAACGGGGCGGAATTAAATAAGGTCCTGATTGAAATAAGGTGACCGGGCTGACAGTGAAAAATCACCTGAGTTTCGAACTTTGACGGATATTTCTTTTAAAGCGATGATTGGAAACCGTTTTTCCTATTTCCATTTGAAAAAGGCACGGCTCAGGGTGGATGATCTTTCATTAAACAAGAATAAATTGTTTCGGTAAAACAAGTTATTCTATTCTTTCAAGCAAAAAAGGTCTACAGAACTAAAAATAAAGTTGTAGGTAACATAAATCTATTTCATGATAAAATGCGTCGGGACATAAAAATATACACTTGCGAGAAACTAGTTGTCGAATGAAATGTAGAAGAAAATAAGCTCAACTTGATTCAAACACGTTTGAACAAAACGTGCTTGTAACATGGCCGGAACCTAAATGTCTTAGCACGTAACCTGTAGATTTTTGTGGGACGAAATTATATTCTATTTAAGAAATACTTTAGTACAAGATAGTCTTTACAAAAAAATCTGCATGAATAGAATGATTATTCTCGTATGGATGTTACTTTTTGAACACCACATTTTTAGCAACCCCGGACCAAAAACTCACGACAGTAGAGCGGTGATAGTCACTGCACGGGGCAAAGTATGTAGATAGGTATAAGTACTTATGTATAGTTATAAGTAGGTACATGTTAATTTGCACATGATATAAAAAGCAGATTGCTGATCAATGAAGGGCGTGTTTGAGCGGCTCGCCCTACAGAACCACTTCACTGCGTAGACACGGACTCCCGTTGAGTACATATAAATAAAAATCTCAAAACGGAGTCGTATAATTCGCGTGCTTTACGGAAAATTTCCTTTGCCTAACAGTAAAACTAGTGTCTTTGCTTGTGTGCTGACCTAAGCGAGGTTTCTTAATTACGACAGGAGCCCGCATTAAGGAGCTAACGTCCACTAAGAAAGGAAATAGCGTGCAGATTAAACTGGAAGCAGTGCAAAAGTAAAATCTGCACCTGGCGACAATTTCAGCTTTTATTACGAAGAGATTTTTGCTCCACATGAAAATAAATCTCGTCTAGGTGGTTTTCTACTCCACAAAAAAGGAGTGCCACTTTAAAATTAAAATTCATTAAAATAAAACTATGTCAAGTTTACTTTTTGTATTATGTTACTGACAAAGGTGCTCTTAAATAACCCGATAAAAACGTAGCCAAAAATCGATACTTACTTTAATTCTATTTTGTTGAATGCCTATTTTTTCAGTGATTTGATTTATTAGGCTGGTCAGATGTCTAGCAATGTTTTATAGACGTTCGATCCAAACTACTCCCTTGACAGAGACAGATTTACTGAATGGCTCTCGGTAGGTACCTATCAGATAGCTAGCTACCTAATGTAGCCATTGTCGCCAACTTCAACATTGGAGGGTTGATTGAGCGGTCGTCCCTCCCGACTAAAGTTTTCCCTCCCTCACAGTCTCACTGATTCCCGTCGGAGAGTAGGTATGCAGTGAGCCAACTCAATGTAATCTAATTAGTCCGGATCATGCGACTTCAGAACTATTCGGATATTCTTGTTTGTCACACTTTATATAGAGCATTCTAAGGGACGTTACACATATAAAATTCTTAGTCTCTTTTTAGAGTACTTCCTAATTTCCCGTTTGCACGTTCATTCTTATCCATTAATAAATGAAAAAGGAAAACAAAAATAATTAACAAAGACCGATTGGACATGGTTAAATGCTTTTAGAAAAGTCCAATAACCTACGTACTAAATAAAATACATGAGTTTGTGATTATTCGTAAGCTATACAGGATAATCCAATTGTCGTCTAACAGAATAGTGGATGTGCTCAAAGTGAAATTGTTTGAAGCCACAGTGTCCGACCTAGAGCGGAGTTGGCCGGCAGTTTCGGGACCATCACGGCACTAAGTTGCTAATCTACTTGCGAATTCCCTCTAAGCTGAGATGAGTTTACATAACGTGTCTTGATGAACTAATTTGGTATGAGGTTTTGATTTTACTTTCGTTTAGAAATTAATTAGGTTTTTTATTTATGTTGTCCCAAAGCTGAGTTCTCCATGGAAAAGTTGTAGGCAGGTTGCGAATGATCGCAACGTGTAGAGTTATGATTACATAATATTAAAATTTAAATATGAAAGTTTGGATGGCGCATCTGATAAGTTTTTTTAGAACTAGCAAGCATTTTGATAGCAAATGTGAACAGCTTCAGAGCGTGCTATTGTTAGGCATACTTACTAGCATGCAATTTCATTTAAAATGAGCAACTAAAAATTGTATAGACTTTTCCACACAAGTATGCTTTTGGGCTACAATAATCACCATATGTGACAATACCTTTAGTACATCGAGCTTGTAGTCAATAAATTGGAATTAAATTACATCTCTATCAAACCTCGGCCCGAGTTCAACGTACACCTTCAAAATTCGATATATTCGATACCTACATCCAATTGAAACATCCAGTAAGCCTCACGTAACTACTGCCCCGTGATATCGCATTGTTAATCCTATATGGACATACAGCTGACAGGTTTTATGCACTTCAGCGCATCGTCACAAATAAACGCTTAAAAATATATGTTTTTTAGATAAAGTTACTTTAGCGGACGGTTTAACGCAGATAATAATAGTACATACTTGAAATTAACTTATGGCTGAAATAGAGTGTCAGATAGAGCGCATAATAGACCAATATTATAGGCATAATAATCTTCTTAATCTTCCGGCAGAATAGACAGATATGGAGTAAATCAGCGTTACAGCTCTGTAGTAGTTCTGACTTGGTTCTAGGTTGTGGGTTTGATTACTTCCCAGAACAAACATTTGTGTGAATAGTGTACGAGTATAAATTCAATTTCTAAAACAACTTGTAATCTCAGTTTTCATAATATTTATGTCACGTTTTTTGCTATCCACATCATTTAAAATAAGTAAGTACCCATATTAAACATTGATAATTATAGTAAGCTCAAAGTGGAAGTGAAAACCGCTTGAATAATAACATGGTGGAACTACTGGTGCAGAATAATTTAATAGTACATATACTACTGCAGGGAAAATTTCCATAAACGTCGTAATGCTCATATCTGCCAATTTCACTTGGCACGCAATCTTAACAGGCCAGTAATAAAATAGAGCTGAGAGTGTTAATATGAAGCGTTTTAGGTCGTATACTATGTAGTGAGTATTTTATACAGAAAGTACTGGTGGTGTAGCGGCGGCACTCCTGTCTAAGATAGCGGGTTTGAACCTGGACGTGCACAAATTGATTTAACAATCAAATTAAAAAAATCGCAGATGTAATTGAACCATGTTCACAATACTAACACCACAGACCACCATAACACCGTAAGGAAACCGGTAGGTAAGTCTTAGAGCCTAAAAAGTTTGAAGGCAAGTGCATGAAATGAATCTTTGAGGTGCACTTAATTCCTTTCCCCACACTGATCTGAAAGATGTCATCATACGACAAGGAGAAGAAGACCATGACATCAACTATACGCTACGCATATCGATCTATCTAATACATACATATATCATATACCTTTAAACGAGCAATTATGTATATTTATATGTATTTATAGTTTGAAACTCGTTTTTCTGTTTCGGGGGCGATAAATCAATCTTGATAGGTCATCCAGGTACTTTGTTACTAAACTAAACACACCGCGTTATCGCGTTATACATTTACATGTTTCATCATCACAAAGCTATGAATTTTTAATAATGTTACCAACTATGTTATGTTAAGTGCGCTTTGCTCATATTTATTCAAAGTGCGAATTTTCATAATAAATACATTGTTGTATGTATGGGAAAATTACACTGAACGGAGTCGAGCGACAGCAAAATGTATCGCAAAAATTAGGCCGCATTTCTATGGTCCGAGATACGCACTCACCGCCATGAGAACGCTCCTTTAGACAATTATCTTTATAAGCTCCTTTACATAATTATTCTTATAAGCCAAAGCGTCTAGCTTGCGGCCTACTGCGGCAGTTACTGCAATAGTACTCCTAGTATTTTTTTATTCTTAGTTATAATTGTCAAGTAAATCGCCTGACACACAGAATGAAGTATACCTTTGCCGTACGTATCGCTTACATTTTCTGAGTTGTTTGCTTTTTATTGGCTTTTTAAGTTAACTAGGCCATGTCATTTGCCAGTCCCCGCCATTATAAAATGGAAAATATATTCCTAAGGTAGGTACTGCCTGTCAGTACTCCGTAAGCGAATAAAAAATTTAGCTTGCTGCTGTAAGAAATATCTGAAATATATTCATTTTTTTACAATATGTGGTCATGGCCAACGCTAGTCTAGAAAACTGTGATATTACCATAATCTCTCACATTAATAAATCGTCAATCACCTGTTTTTGCTATAAAATAGCAATCCTCTTTACGACGTCCAATATCGGAGCGAGAAATAATTTGTCGAGTGAGATAAATCATGTTTGGGCGCGATATTTTATAGGTTTTAATTTCGGAATTTTATGTCGTGATAACATCTGCGGGCATAATGGCCGCCACCCGCCTCGGCCCAAGGCTTTACTGCCCGTTTTATGGTTGTGATGTGGCGCACTCGTTACACGCCAGTACGGTTATTTTTAAATAGTGTAACTGGCAAACTCGAGCTACTTAGGCCATACTTTAAAAATATTTTTATTTTCCAGCACTCGTATGATCACTTTTTCGTTAGATCTGGCTTGAGGGCTCTGAAGATTTTGAATCTTTATTAGACAAATCTCGCATTTTTCTATTTTTTTTTTAGTTTGAAACGGATTATAATTTTCGTTTCTGTTCATGTTTATTTGTAGGAATTATACTTGTTCCTAAATTGGGGAAATGCCAGAAGTAAATGGTCTAAAAGGTCTTTATTGCGTCTCTGAGGGTCTACCATGACTTTTCACAATCTACACTCGCTAGCGACTGTAGTTAAAAAAAATTATGAAAACTTGGTACAGCGCCTCTAGCGGATAGTTGGGTACGTAGTAGTAGTTAGCGTACTACAGCGACTGTAGTTTGCGCTCATTAATTTCTTTAGAATTTGGTACGATGAGTAACAATTTTGACAGATGTCATAGTAACGTACTATTACTACTGTAGTAACGTCAGCCAATCTAAATGTGACATCTCATGGTAGACCTACAGGCCCTACAACAAGTCGAGAGTCCTGAATTCGAATAATGTCTAAATTATCCATCAAAATGCAAAACAGGAACGTACAGCTAAAAGTCAAGGAAAGAACTGAATTAATGGACGTTGGAAAACAGATAACTCAATTTGCATAACTCGTTCACACGGCCATAGCAGATAACCTAATTTGTATTGACGGCTGAACGGAATGGAAAAATGGGCTAACAAAATGTTGACTTTATTCGTTGTCAATTAATTGTGAAATTTTCTCTCATAACGAATAATAAACTACAGTTGATCATTTTAAAATAGGGGTCAAGGTATCTAATAAAATAGTAGCGCTTAGCTACGAGCATCTAGAAAATGTCCCGTAGTAAGAGAAATATTATTATTAATCCCGTTTATATCGCATTTATCGTAGCAAGTGGAGATCCGTGGTCTCTGCCTACCCCGTTGGGATACAGGCGTGATTTTATGTATGTATGTATATATATCGCATTTACATCTCAGATTTTCTATCTACAACCCGGTCACATTATCTCGAGACCTCGCTGGAATGCGAACCTCCCGCCCCGTTCTCCTTTCACCTCCCCGCGCTCGCCACGGCGCGTCAGTACGGTTCACTTTCATTCACACAGAGCGCCGACGCGACGTGACGTCATCGACGCCAGGTCTCGAGATAATGTGACTGGGTTGTAAAGTTTATGTTAAAAGTTTATGTATGAACTTATAAAGTTTTGTATCTACAAATAGCTGTTGACACGTCATTATTGTCGATAATTGTAAAATTGACGATTTACAATGTGCTCTATGCGCTATACGGTAATAAAAGTGTTATTCCAGACTATAATCTATCATTGTGCAAATTTCATCTAGATCCGTTCAGCCCTTTCAGCGTGATGAGTAACAAACATCCATACATCCATTCAAACTTTCATATTTATAATTTTATTAGTAGAAGGATTCATTGAAAAATAGTAAATAGTAATCTATTATTCGAACGAAGATACAGCTTTCAAATATTCAAACAAGATTTTTAATTCTTTCTACTGCAGTAATTTAGTTTACATTTACTAACCATCCATTAAACCACTTGCATCACAAATACGATTAGAGAATCAGCATTTCCTCGAAGCCTTTAAGGCTTTCGCTACTCGTCGCATTATCATTAGATAGAAGCGAGGAAAACCACTTTTGATCCTTCATGCCTGGAAACGTTAAGTCTATGGCCCATGAAATGGAAGAGTGGTATGACCTACATTTTCCCCTGACAGTAAATTAATAGATCCAAAAGAGAAATGCGGTCGGGTAACTATTTTTCATCGCTGATATTTTTTTCATTAATTTGGTGTCAACCAGCAATGAGTTTTGTTGCTAGCTTTGTACAATGTTAAAGTTATAAAATAGTATTTTTTTTTATTATAAATAAATAAATATTTATTGGTGGACATTTCACACAACTCCATTTAGCCCCAAACTAAGCAAAGCTTGTGCTATGAGAATCAGATAGCTGATAGATTAATCATATTTTTTTTATGTAAATACATACATAGAATGAACAATAACACCCTGACGCAGAACAAACATCTGTGTTCATCTCACAGAACTTACATCACAGTTAGTTCTGGGTGGGGATCGAACCCTCAACCTACAGCGCAGAATGCAATGTTCGTTAGTTTGCATCAAGTTATGATTTTTTTTCTGTGTCACACCTAAGCGGCTGGATAGATTTGCAAAAAATGAAAACAATTATATACTCATATCGCAGATCCCACATAACGTGAAAAGGGCTGGAAGATGATGATAATTATAAATGGTTTGTGATCTTGCATAATATAAAAACTAAATATTAATGTAGGTGCCACTTGTACGAAGCTGCGGATAAGAAGCTATCATGTATAGATACATACGAGTGGCTTGCACTTTTGCATGTGTATATTACGAGTACCTACTTTATTCTACTTAAAAATCTCTGCATTCTGTTCGCTATTCTCATTTCTTTCGTTCATATTTTTCTTTCAAACATGGAATGAGTTTTTACGTTTACTCGCAACACGTTTGCATAATAAGAGCTCTCAGTGGATAGTTATGACGTGGTAATGGCCAGGGTATAAAAAAATAAGATCGAATAATTTGTAATATCTTATTTTTCAAAAATGTAACATATTATTCAGTATCGTAAATTTAGAATAAGTACCTATATGATTAACTAGTACGGAATATTAACTATTGTGCAAAATGTGAACATGTACCAAATGTCATGTTTGGACGTGCCTCTGACTTCCCTCTTTAGATATCCTCAAAGATCTAAGTAACTTAAATCTGAGAAGGTATCTACCGAGCCCGGGGATTACAGTCGTGATATTTTTTTTATTAACTTAAAAACGCGCGCAGCTCTACTCGCGTGGTACCTACTCGGATAAAAAGTAGCCTATGTGTTATTCCAGGTTATAAACTACGCATATTTTCAGTTTCATCCGGATCCGTTCAGTTGTTTTAGCGTAAAAATTTTAAAATATGAATACATCCTCACAATCTTTCGCATTTACAATATAGTAGGATTTATAGGAAGGATAAGATTATTTTAATTATGATAATGGAATTCCATCAAGCAGCATTAACACAATGTGTAGAGGAAGTACATTTTAGATGTGATAATTAAACATAAGTAAATATTTTCCTTTCGACAGTCCATGAATCTGATTCCGAGCATAGCGGGACCTTGTAATCAGATGTTTTAGAAATCGAGCATAGCGGAACTTACCGATTTTGTCGGTAAAAAAAAACAAACACAATGACGACATTCGTCATAAATAATATTTGAATGTGGAACTCTGATTATCTCCGTTTAAATATCCAAGATTCTCTAGGACCTAGAAGAACGAAGTAACAAGAGATCATTAGAAATGTCTAAGCCTGGGGATTAGCGGTGTAACAATTTTACCGACGACATTGACACTCGCTCGAGATTAGATTAGTGATCCAGCAATTGGAACAGAAGGCATTCTTGCTTTCTTTATATATATAAATTTTAGAATACTAATGACTAATTTAAAGAAATCTACTTGAATACTCGGTTATTTTTCTTACAGTGAAATACTGTAGTAACGTCACATTTATCTAGACAAAGTGCCACATCCTGCCTTTTTTTGCGGCTCAGCGCTCTCAGCGCTATGACATGCTTAACGATCCGTGTGCGTGATACGACACCTGACTAGAGATAGGATAGCATAGCGCTCGCTTGTTTGTACACCCCATTCATACCGGCTCATACACAGATGGCATACAGATAGGGAGCCGTGAGATTAAATCGCGCTTTTGCTAGAGGATTAGACATGGCGATGGTTTAGGATATCTGCTGCAGAGAGTGGTGTGAATTTAAACTTCATATTGTGAAAAAAAAAAAAAGAGAGTAAAGAATAGGCTATACAAATGTGAAAAAATCTAATAAGGCGGCTGTAAAAATCTATTTTCAGAAAAGCCCCGTTTGAATGTTTCTGAAAATTGTTTTTTACAGACGCCATATTACATTTTTTGTCATTTTTTATAGCCTATGTTACTTTTGTGATCAATACAAATCCAATAACACCTCATTTGTCAAAATACATCCACCCGTTTGGGCTACAGTGACAGCCAAAGGAACTGGCATTCATATGTATATATTCATATACATACACTCCGAACAAATTCCTCCTTTTTCGCTTCTAAAAATAAAGGTAAAGAGATACATACGAATTGCGGGTAACATTAGACAAGTAGAAGTACGCTCATCCCCTTCTGATAGGCCTAGCTAGACTAATAAGTACTTTCGTCTCTTAGATATCATATTTTGATGATATTTATTTATTTCCATTATTATTAGTGACACTCCACGAAGCACTCTCGAAAGCGAGGAACGAATCATCTAATTAGACATTACGTCTGTTAAATTTCTGAAAATCCTTTGTATTGCAGAGTTTTATGCGTTCTTTGTTCCGACGGCATTTTTAAATGCGAACGAAGTGCCGTGGTATTTCAGACTGTAATGTGAGGTAAATAAGGTTGGTTTTGTTAATAGTTAATTGTAAATATTGAGCTTGCGACAATTGGTGTGGAGCAGTGAGAAGACTGCTGGCTAACGAGCCCCCACCCCTCATTTTCATTTTATCGCCGCCCGCTCTCGGCTACTATTTACAGTTTTTCTTTTGCGAGACCGTCATAAGGCAAGTATCTCATTTTGTAATATTCTAATGGGAAATTGTCACATGGGGAGTTTGAAGTTCAGTTTAAATAATGAGCCTTGTGTAGAAGTTAACTAATAACTTCTTACGTTTTCAACTATATGCTTTACTACGACTTTGTTGCACTGTGTCTGATACTGGTGGTTTTCCCAAATTAGTATGTTATACTAGTGAAAATTCCTCATTTTTTTTCAACAATAATACACGCTGCATCCTTAAAAGTAAGATTTTGAGATATTTTTAGTGTGGCTACCTTCCTTCATATTTTCAGCTCTCTAAGACGTCAATCAGGTAAATCAGGGATAGATATGTAGGCGTATTCTAAAATGTTTACATGGCACTTAAGTTCTTGGTTCGCACTTATAAAGGACGACGGAATATGAATACGGGTGGCTGACGCCACATCCGTCGTTGGTACGTGCTGACAATATTGAAAACTTTTGCATTGTTTTTTAAGAAAACATATTTTTGTTGAAGACATCTATAAATGTACTTTTTCGTTTTCGATGCAAAGGTCAAAATTAAAAATTGTTTCATGTTAATAATTTAATTGTAATGTTTCGAGGTTCAATAATACTTTACATAAAATAATACATAACATTATTACTTATTTTATTATTATAAGTATTAAAACAATGATCGAGATGATGATAAACAAGTTAAGACTAAATATTTTATTCTACGTATATTTATTTTGAAAATTTGGTGAAAAGCTGTATGAAACTATGCCTCACCATTATTATTGAAATTAAACCCATACTGCATATAATTTCTAGAACGCTATCTTGGTGTCTAATTGATGGCTCTATCTATACAGTTTCATAACTTTTGAAGTTGTTATCGCTTACGCTTGGTTTCCATTTTTGCTCTTGTTCCAAATTAATATGTTAATGATATTAAAAACTAGATAATATTAGTAAACTGCAGCAAGGTGATGGTGTAGGAAGTGCACAAGGCGATGCATGTCGGCAGTAGGCTCATGTCCACAGGGATCGAGCCGAAAGCTTTTGTCTGAATGGCGTGCGACGACACTAGACGTAGCAAGTCTCGTGTTGCCTTGTATTGTGCTTCGGCTGGAATTGCCACAGTAATTTAGTCACAGTAAATAACCAAAGCAGTTGGATTTATTTTGAAAATTATAATATCTGGATTTAGTTGAGCGATGACAAAATTCTTTTCAATTGCGTCTTTACTATTTATAGATTTTGTATTATTATTTCTTGCGGACCAAATAATGTAGTTTTATATAGTTCAATCATGTTTCATCATGGCAAAATAACATGTTTGATCTGTGATAGTAACTTACATTCTATTGAGTGAACAAGAAGTATGGCTAGTTTTTGCTCCAACACTTTCGCACTGTTATGTGCCCGCTGCGCTGTTTTCGCCACAATGGTCAGAGCAATCAAAAACTCTGATATATAAGCGAAGAATAATAACACCTTTTCTAATGTCAAATCACCCTGAAACAAGCAATATTTTGTTACCTCTATGAAGGTCTCTATGAAGGGTAAAGATAAATGGATTTTATGAAACACACGTTTGAAAGATGAATAAGGTGTGATTATGAATAAGTGAAATTTTTACTGAGCGGATTTTAAAGAAATGGAAGACTAAAACAGAATGATAATGATGAAATCTCACCTCAACACTTAGTATACTCATTATGTTCACCAGTAAAATATAGAAAGACACTATTAGAGCGATCTGTACTGTGATCTAAAAAAAAAAAACACTTTACTGTCGAAATATTTTTAGTCATATATTTGAATTCAGAAGTAATATGAAACTAAAGACTTACCTGAAAGCCGAAAACCGTATTGCACAGTTTGGAAGTCTTTGCAACCCTAACATAAACCGCCGACCATTTATCAAACCACTGATGTTGAATTATAGTTTGATTTGCTTCGGTTTCTATGTTTTTCTCGTTAACAGAACGAACGATACTTAATATTTGCTCAGACTCTACAAGTAAAACAGAATAAACGACTATAAACTCATACAAAAGCCGTAGGTAGCAAATAATTGTATTGGCTTCAAACAACCATAATATTATGTTAAGATAAATGTTTTCCAACAAAAAACCGGCATCATAAGCGTCGTATAGCAAGTCTACACTAATTTTAAAAGAACTGTGACAAATAAAAAAAAAACATAAAACTCGCTTCAGGCGGTCCAATTTTTGGTAATAAATTTTATCAGTTGGGAAATTAGACACGGATGCATTCAAATATATTAAAATTTTCTTGAATTTATTTGAGTGATACACCGATTGGATTAGTACAATAAGAGAAAAAATATTTAATACGTTGTTATACCAAGTCTGGCTGTATGTATACAAAAAAACATAATAACTACGGAAGTAAAAACTTCCAAATATCAGTATAATTTCAACGACTATGCGGAGAATAATAACTTTTTGATAGATTTTTCCGAATAATTGATAATTCCGGTATATACCCAGAATGTTTTCAACTACAAGAGTCAGGCGGATCGGTTGTTTGATCATATTGGAAAAACGTGTTACTTGATATAATGTCACATGAGATTTGACTCTTACTTATTGTGACTAATGACTTTTCAACACTCGAAAAACTGGTGTTGATAACATTTAATAACACAGAAGTCCGTAAGGTCATTAATGGTACATTACTATAATAAACTAAACTAATCATTATTAATCTATCTTACTCGTACCTAACACTAACGTTTACATCAGAATATCTTCTAGAACGTAGTTACGCTTGCGCCCATCAGACACGTGAGCTTTTAATGAAGGATACAACCTACCTCAAACGAAACAACGTAGGTTCAAAACCGTGTGTAGGTTCGATTCATGGCATGTCACTAGTGGGAAACAAGTTATGTGGTTCATTTACGGTTATAAAACTGGATGCGAAATTCATTCAAATTGCTTTAAATAATAGGCAGGTAGGTAATTATGGGTTTTTATTTTTTGTGAAGTGTTTTTTAATTGGTTTTTGTTGTGTATATTTTCTTATTTAGCCCCATATTCGCACAGCGTATAGGCAAATAAAAAAAATTAAAAAAAAAACTGGATGCTAGCAGCAGAAGTCCGTGTCTTATTTTAATGTTTTCTTATGTCATAGATTTGATGAGATACAAGATTAAAAATCGAAGAAATCACTGATCTTCGTGAAATTGAATAAATTCTAACGTTTTCGATTTCGTTCTCTTAAAATGTTTGATCGGTATTATTTTCATAAAACTATTACAATAAAATTATTAATAACCATTTCAAAATAGAGAACATTGATAAATGTCATGGCAGGTTTCGTGATATACGAGAAAAAATCCACAGTGAGTGATCCCATTACGAATGAACCTTTTTGATGTGTAAGTATAATAATTTCATCAAGTTTTGGTTCGAAATAACACTCGTAGTAGCAATAGTTGTGTAAGTACCTATCTATCTAAACAACGTTATTGAACTGTAGCGCTATTACGGTATATGAAGTACAGGCAGCGATGAAAGCCGGGAGCAGAGTCATATCTACTGTTATGGATCCGAAAGCCTTCGTCTGAATCGGATGCGTGGACACTTGACGGAGGAAGTCTCGCGTCGCCTTATAATGTATTTCACCTGAAATAAATACTAAAATAAATAAAACCACGACAGTCACATACACAGTTCTGTCCTCACGCTAGGGTTCCCTGAATAGTGAGTAATATAAATTATAAGAAATATTGCAAACACTTTCTCGCTGGGTATCTCGTTTCTCAGTCAATACGCCCACCACAACATAGGTTATTGAAAAAATAAAATTAAAATAGGTACAGTGGGCCAACGAGTCGAGGCATTCGTGAAGTTAGCTGCAAGAGCTGCGCAGTATCGTTTTTCGGGAACATTCGAGGTATGGAGAGGGCGGTGGGACTTGACATGCGCAAATTCGCACCTGTGGCTAATTTCAGAAATGCATCCGTTGGATGAACTGTACTAGATTTCAAATGATATTTTTTTATAATAATCACTCCTCATCAAAAAAATCGAGCCACCCCTATTGGTTAACTTCTTCTACTTCCTGCCCTTTTCCCACGCTATCGTGGGAAATGTGGGGACGACACAACGTTACGCCTTGCATGATTTGTGGGTATTTAATCTAACTTATTAACAACAAGCAGTACGCCTCGGCTTCGCACGGTTAGGGTAGCACAAGTATCTCAATTTTTTTATATATCACCCGGGGAGTGTAGCTTCCCAACAGTGAAAGAATTTTAGAAATCGGTTCTGTACTTTAAGAGCCTATACAATGCAAACAAACAAAAAATCAAATCTTTCCTCTTTATAATATTAGTATAGATTATCTAGTGAGAATGATACTTACATTCAATACAGATATTGAGAAGCACGGCCAATCTTCGTCTCAGTAATTCTGCACTATTGTGTGCCCTCTGCGCTGCTTGTGACAGAATGTACAGCACGCTCACAAACTCTATTATAGAGATAGCACATATAGTCTCCAATGGAAGTATGTTCTCGTCCTGAGTAAAATACGACATTTGAAAACACATAACAATTTTCGTATCTTTTTTATAAAACGAAGATAAAACTAAAATTTATTGTAAAAACTAAAAAAACGGTCGAAAGTAATTGGGAATTGCTAAAGCCACCATATTATTAGATTTTTTGATATTTTGTATAGCTTGGATCACTCTTGTGATCTAGACAATCTAAACGACACCTTATTTGTCAAAATCCGTTCAGCCGTTTTGACTACAGCAAATAGCCAAAAGAAATCGCATACATACTTACATGCTCGTACATACATAAACCCTAAAAACATTACCCCCTTTCTTCGCTTTGTGGTCGGGTAAAAAAGTTTGTTTACACAAACAACTTTTGTAGCGTTTCACTACACAGTATAGCGATTATATTTTAAGATGTTCTATGGAGTCAGCTAGATTAACTTAAATTAAACCAACATTTATAAAGAAAAAGTTCTTACCTCACTTATTAGTGTTCTTGTAATCATTGTGTACATTAACGCAATGAAGTAAATTACACTTATTGCGATCACTACGGTTATCTGAAACCATTGTAACAATATTTAAAAAAATCCTTACCTTTACAGTCACTTAAGGGAGAAATATTTATAATTTATAATTACGACCAAATTAATACTGTCTTTACAATAAAAGAAAAATTACCTGCAAACCGAAAATCAAACTGTAAAGTTTTGACATTTTTGAAACTGTTAAATGGGATGCTAACCACTTGTCGAACAGCAATAGTTGAGGGTCAGTGCAAACGTTTATTTTACATTTGTTGAGATGCGTTTTACTTTGATTTATTATTTCTATGTTAACTGATCTTATTATACAATCTATTTTTTCAGTTAACAATGAGAGAAAACAGTAAATCACAACACACTCGAACATTAACCGTGAGTAACCAACACATATATTAATTTGAGACAGAATATATATGTATAAAGGCATTTCTTCCAATTCGCCCCTTTCATCAATGAAATATACGTAATACAACATATTTTCAGTAAATGTAGTAGCGCTGAAGAACGTCAGTAGTAATATGAATGTTTTCTTTATCCGCTCCGTTTTTATAGAGTACAATTTATCCGTAGGGAAATAAGTCATGTATAAATCGGAATTCATTAACAATTCCTTATTTTTTTTCGAATGATATATAGCTAGAACCAATACAATCACAGAATTTAGTTGCGTTCCGTAGTAATCCCAAGTTACAACATCCCAATTAAATGCAATTATTTTTTCATAATGATATAAACTTGTAATTATGAAAGCCATTTCAACGACTGTTCTAAAAATTATTAACATTTGATGCATTTTTTCGAATGACGAGTAATTTCTGTAAATACCCATAACATTTTCAACGATAAAAATCAATTTGAGCGGTTGCGTGACCATGACACCTTTATTACGTCTTCTTTCTTATAAAGTAATATTTGAAATGAAAGTATAATAAAATTTATTTTAGCTCGATATCGGAAAAATAAATTAGAATGATTGCCTACATAGTTAGCTAATGATTTCCCATGAGTGTGTACATAGTTAAGTTATTAGGTCTTTTCTAATGTAAAATTAAGTTCTAGAATAGTCATATATTATTAAATAATCATGTATTTTTTCAAATAATTTACATCTTGCATTTCACACCTGTACAAAATTATAACTAATGTTACAAACGATTTTTTGTATCAACGTATAAACATCGCAGTATATTTCAAAATTGGTAAGTGCTTTTTCATTTCTTGAATTCGTCCTAGACATAAAACTCTAAATTAAAAAATTAGAGGATATTATTTAACTGCAATGCTACGACGGTATAGGTAGTGCAAAAGGCGATGCAAGTTGGCAGTAGAGTCATATCCACCGTGATAGATCCGAAAGCCTTCGTCTGAATTGGGTGCGTGGACACCTGACGGAGGAAATCTCGCGTCACCTTGTAATATTTATCACCTGAAATTATAAAAATACGTGATAGCAAATTCTGATACAAATGTAATCATTATTATGACACATTTAATGATGTATTTACGAAAAAAGTAGGATTAGAAGCTTTATGACTACATCTCTTCTCGCAGTTGTGACTAGATTCTCTTATGACTAAAATTTGATCTAAGCATACCTGCCTACCTAATCTATTCTACGATAATATTATAAAGTGGAAAGATTTGATTGTTTGTTTGTTTGGTTGCATTGAATAGGCTCCGAAACTACTGGACCGATTTATAAAATTCGTTCACTGTTGAGAAGCTGCACTATCCCCGTCTGGCATAGGGTATATTTTATACTTTTTCTACCCATAGAAGCCGGGGCGGGCGTGTTTCTAGTTTTAGATAAAAAAAATCGAATGCTTACATTCAAGCGAATGAATAAGAAGTGAGGCCAATCTCTGTTTCAGTGATTCTGCAGTATTGCTCGCTCTCTGTGCTGCTTGCGACACAATGTAGAGTGCTATCATAAACTCGGCCAGACAAATGATATACATGAACTGCATGAAAGGTGTGAACTCTCCCTGAAAAAAATACGTTGTGATAAAACACACATCATCATCATCATCCACAAGCCGACTTCACCCACTGTTGGGAGTCTCTTTTGTTGATTTAAATTATGAAATTATCTTGAAGTGGCCTCTCTTTGCATAGGCCATTGTCCACGATCTGTGTTGCTAGCCTCATCCAGGTAAAAGATCCAGATAATAAAACACACAATAATAGCTTTTTGTCTTTGTTATGTTGATGGTGTCTTGGGGTCATTCGAATCCTAAGTGACTTAGGAACGAGTGTGGGCATGGTCTAAAAAGCTCTTTCCCAATATATTTGTTTGTTTCGCATAGCAACGCAACGTAATTCCTTTCTGTGTATTTGAAAACTTGTTATTGTTTGCTTTCAAATGTAATCGCGTTAAAAGTCGATCGTGTAGCAACGTATGAATAATACAGCCGGGAAAACAAGTAATCAATTTAATGAACGAGAGTGTCTCGTACGTGTGTTACTTTTTACATGACGTACATTCATGTACAATAAATATAGCTGTAGGTACCTATTTTGTTCTACGCATCTAGACTCAAAGAAGACTGGCGAAGTTGTTTGAAGTTGAGCCCCAACTATAATAGGCTTCTATATATAGGATTATAGTAATACTACGAGTAGTTTCTATCTAAGGGTGTTACCAGACCAATCGATCGATCGTCGATCGACGTCATCGATCGAAGTTGATCGACTGGTCTAGTAACTTCAATTGATCGACAGATACTGTTCGACTAACCAATCGATCGATTGCCAGTCGATGGCATCGATCAACATCGATTGATGTTGATCGACTGGTAGAAACTATCGATCGATGTCGACTATTCTATTCTACTATCGATCGATGCTGTCGATCGACGATCGATCGATTGGTCTGGTAACACCCTAACATTACCTCAACACTGAAGATTGTCATTGAGTAGAGCAGTATAATGTAATACATCGATGTAGTTGCCAGCATAAGAGTTACCTGAAATATTTCAAATCATCAGACATCAGATACCTCGCAAAAGCCTAGTAGACATATAAAAGTAATAACAATAGAAGTTAGTATAATATTTGGACTTTGGACCCTTCTACTTGGTATTGTTCAGGGTCTGTAGATACTAAAATTACTCAATTAAAATACTTGACTCTGGCAAAATTATCATCTTTAGCCAGTTGCCATAAATTAAGAGAAAAAGCAAGATCTTAATCTACTTTAAAATTATTTATAAGTCAGAGTTTGTAAGTTCGATGCTGATGGTTTAATAACTAAATTAAACAAAAACAAAACAAACATGACTGTAACCCCCAGACTTGGTAGAAATTTCTTTAGATCTCTTGTTATTTTGATCTTTGAGGATATCTAAAGAGGATAGTCATTTTGTACAACTAAATTAAACATGTTGATAATACCTGAACGCCAAAAATACTGTTGCATAATACAGAACACTGTTTGACAGTACCGTAGGCAGCCGACCACGTGTCAAATCGCCGAAGACATTCCGCACAATCTTGAGAAATAGAGTTAGTGACGTGTTCACACGTACTCGTGGTACTGACTTTTCTGGTATCACTCCTCAACAGAAGGGTGTTCTCTATCTCTTCTACTATTACAACAAGCTGTTCAGTAATAGCATCAACACCACAGCACATAACATAAAATTCAAATACAAAACGCATATCACAAATATACATAATTATTTGTAAAGTTAAATTATATAGAAAAGTGAAATCGATCGAACCATCAAGCCAGACTAAATGGGAGTATAAAGTGTAGCATAGTTTGAACAAACAGTAGCTGAGCGCCATAGCGATCAACGCTCTTTGTAAGATTTTAGATTTTTTCACGAGATCTGTTTTTTTCGGGAAATGCAAAAGAAATGTCTTGAAATACATAACAAGTTTCTCATAAGATCGCGCGTGATAAATAGCCAATAATATAATAACGATAGAGTTTATAGCGTTCAAGTGGAAAAATATCAAATCGCCTGTTAAAAGATTTTCCATAAGTCGAGTGTTCATCAAATTAAGAATTATAAATATAATTTCGAACAGAACTCTTAGTAAAATTAATTTTTGTGCGAGTTTGCTAAAACTCGTATAATTTCTGTATACGCTGATTCCATTTTCAACTAATGTAATAACTTTTAGAAAATGCATGGTAAACACGTCCAACCAAACGAATTATTTTGCTATAGTGATTCCATTTGATCGATTCTAATTACATTTAGTGTTCATGATATTTCTATTATTTACGTGTATCTATATAAAATCTATTATTCAAACACTTCTCGTAATTATTCTGTGGATATGGGTGTTGTGGTGTATGGTGTGAAGTGGTGGACTTTAACCTAAAGTACTCTAGGCATTTTCGAATATCCACGTAATTTTATTTAATTTAATAATATCATCCTAATATACAGAGAAACCTAATGTGGGGTCATAACTATGTTTGTGATGGTGTTATTATTTTTAAATAGTTTACTACTTAGTATACTACTTTATTATTAGTGTATCTCCTCGCGACTGCGTTCGTGTAAGCTTTTTTCCTACAAACTATTACAATTATATTAGCTACAATAGTGTCATCTCGTAATATTTTTATAATGAAAATAGGTATTGATAAATAATTACAAGACTAGCTGACTAAATAAAGTGGCAAAGAGACAAATGCTTTTGGTTTTATTGAAAAGATGGTTCATTTTTAGTGTATTTGAGCCTGAGGAAATATTAGTATTCAAATATCAACTCTGTACAATAGATATTGTACGTAGCCAACTAGGTCGTACAACGAAAGAAAAACCACGGGTCTTACCACAAGCTCTTACAAACCATCATGTTTCAGAAACGTCACGTTACAAGCTACTGTAATCAAATTAAAATAAAAATACTTTTTAAAAAATATCAAAGACATTACTTTGATATTGCTCAAAGAGCTTGTGGTAACACCCCAGGGCAATGTCAATTAGACACCCAACACAGATAAAAAAACAAATGCTGAGTTAATCCACAGATTTAGAAAATCTAATACTACTGTTTGAACAACAAATCCAAAATACAAATCCAATAAAAAGTGTAACAGTACGGGTAATTGAGACATGGTTCATTATTTTATGGAAGTCGGTTGAAGAACTCATCAGAATTTGGGTTGTGGCCCAAATAAATAGCACCTAAATAATTAAAAAATTTATTTTTCGAAGTTTTATATAGTAATATCAATCTAAAACAAGAAAAATGTAATATAATTTCTATGAAAGAAACCTTCGTGAAATACTAATCGTTTCCCCACTCTGGTTACGAGAACGAGTGTCATGATAAGAATGTCTATATACAGAGTGAATGAAGTAAAAGGCTTATGTTCAAGTCTACCACGTCGAAAAACAGGCGTGATTTGATGTAACTATTATATATGTGTGTTGTAAAGCGCTCGTGGTGTAATGGTTGGTACCACCCGTACCTCATGATCCGAAGGTTGTGGGTTAAAACTTGGTCGTGTATCAAGCTAGTTCCAATATTTTTAAAGTAATGCCAGTGATTTTAAACGGTGTTGGAAAACATCGTGAGGCGCTTGCAACCTGTCACGTACGGAATATAAAGTATTTACTTTTTAAAATGTGTGCATTTGCCAAATATCATGTTTGGACGTCTGACTACGGTCTTTGGGTAACCCTAAAAATGTTTAAGTAATTAGAGATCTGTGGGGCGATTATGGATCTCTACTTACAATCAATGTCAATCCATTTTGATTGTAATCAAGTGAATTGGTATTATTATTATTATTTGGATTTTCTGCGGTGTATTTGCCTGACAACTACGGCGCTCTGGTTTTTATATGTTTTCTCGTGTTATTTTGAGTTTTATTGCGTAATTTTGGTGGTTATTTTGCCAATAAAGCCCGGGTTCTTGACGCGAGTGTAAAGTATGTGAATTAGAGTGAATAGTTCTCTTCAAATTCCATCGGAGAAAATCCCGAAAATTTTCAACAAAACAGCCATCTTTTGTTTAAAATTGACTTGACTACTTGACTATGACTCTGTGACGTTGACAATACTTATAAATAAATACACTTGACACTGGCTAAATTGTTCTCTAAGAGACAGATGCCATAATTGAAGAAGAAGAAGAAGAATTATTATTATTTTGGTGGTTATTTTGGCAATAAAGCCCGGGTTCTTGACGCGAGTGTAAAATATGTGAATTTAAGTGAATAGTTCCTTTCAAATTCCATCGGAAAAAATCCCGAGAATTTTGAACAAAACAGTCATCTTTTGTTTAAAATTGACTTGACAACTTGACTATGACTCTGTGACGTTGACAAAACTTATTTATACATAAATACACTTGACACTGGCAAAATTGTTCTCCAAGAGACAGATGCCATAACTGAAGAAGAAGAAGAAGAAGAATTGGTATTACATAAGAGTGTTTATTCAATCAATTTGATTGTATCAACACTTGTCAAAACGTTCCGTAATCGCACTACTGACATCTATTTTATTTTTGTGTATGTTATAAATGTTTGTAGGTGTCTGTTGGTTCGTTCGCGTATGCCTTGCGGCGCGGTGCGCTGACGGGGCGCTGTCGCCGATGTTTGCGCTGCACTGCAGCCGCTGCTGTCACGCAGTAATGGATATTGAAGTGGCTGAGAGCTTACAGTTTTTGTAACCTAAAAAACTACTTGATTTGTTTATAAAAAAATCTCTTGATATAACAAAAAGCACTCTGAATAATGAAGCATGGAATTTTTAATCACAGATAACTCGGTTAGTCTGGCGGATTTTTCTCGATGTAGCGTTCTTTTTTATAAACCTTCGTCCTCGTCTAAACTTTTAAAATGTTTTTGTGAACTCGCATACTACATATTTTATGCAAACCACATTCAAGCGTTATTCAATGTGCTATCAATATTTTAGTGCATTTTTTTTATTACTCTAATATAATCCACGTTTTTTTATAATTAAAACATTTAAAAAATAACTATGTCCGGGTCATTCCGAAAGCGGTCGTTGCATAACGGTCGAAACGTCGGGAAATATAAAAAACTTAAATAGTGTTTTGGTCAGTTTTTCAGTCAGTTTGGTCAGTTTTGCCTTCGTAGCGTTGTGCTACGCCGTAGAGGAGCAGCACCCTCTACGCCGTAGCGGAGTAACAGCCTCTACGGCGGGTCTGTGAGCGAGACATTAGTCACGCCACCTCGTCACGCTCCGCGTAGCGTCACGCATGTGGCAGCCAAGCCTTCTAACTGCGTAGTTTACATTCCGCAGACAATGTGTGTTCAAACAAAGGGACAAAAGCAGTTGTTTTAATTACTTGCTACATTTTTTGTATCTTTGTAGGTATAATTTCAACATCTGCTTTCAAATATGACCACAAAGTCCTTTCATATCCAAAAGATATTGCGTTAGACCTTTAATATCTGTGGAAAGATAATCTTTGGTAGGTCGTAACATGCATTCACCGAACATTAGTACAATATTGACAGAGGTCTGCGGGCCATGACTCGGAGATTCGGTCCAAAGTGCCCGGCTATTATCTGACACGGAATACTGAAACTTTATGGAAGTGCCGGCTTTTTCGTTATCAAACCAACGTGCTACCACTGCCAGTCAATAATTACATATATAGGTGATAAAATATACTAGCCTTATTTAGATAGAATCAATATTACTCACGTAGTCGTATTGTGACACATAAAAAAAAACACTTTACTGATAAACATGTTTTACATTTATATTTACTACTACTATATTCTAAGACAATTATTTGGCACAGTTATTAGCAGATCCATGCATTATTTTGCAGTGAGAATCAAATCAGCACCTCACGCATAATATTAGCTAGTTGTAACCACATAAAGTATGGTCGTCATTCGACTGCAAAAATAATGTCGTAATTTCTGTTCCATTTCCCGGATTTTCTCAATTCAGAGGTCTTATCCATCCTTCCCCCACTAATAGAGGGAAAGTGGCCGATTACAATTACGACCTACTGAGTGGAAAGTTGAGCTTTTATGGTATCAACGGGGTTGAACCGTAAATATGCGTTTTTTTAGAGTTATATTGAAAAATCCTGAAACGCGAAACATAGTTTCAGACCAATCGCACCACCCGTTAAAAAGTTCCCGTACAAACATTGACCCCCCATTTGACCCTTTTTTTTATTTTGAAAAATCCTGAAATACGCGTCTATTCATTTTGCATTTACAGTACACAAACAAAGTTTCAGACCAATTGCACCACCCGTGAAAAAGTTCCCATAAAAACATGTAACCCACATTTGACCCCTTTTTGAAAGTTATATTGAAAAATCCTGAAATACATGTCTATTTATTTTGCATTTCCAGTACACAAACAAAGTTTCAGACTAATCGCACCACCCGTTAAAAAGTTCCCATACAAACATTGATCCTACATTTGACCCCTTTTTGAAGGTTATATTGAAAAATCCTGAAACACGTGTTCATTCATCTTACATTTACAGTACACAAACAAAGTTTCAGACCAATCGCACTACCCGTTAAAAAGTTTCCATACAAACATTGACCCCACATTTGACCCCTTTTTGAAGGTTATATTGAAAAATCCTGAAATACGGGTCCATTCATTTTGCATTTACAGTGCTCAAACAAAGTTTCATGAAAATCGCTCCACGCATTAAAAAGTTTCATACTAACGTTTTCACCCTTTTTCACCCCCTTAGAGGTGGAATTTCTAAAAATCCCTTCTTAGTGGGTGGTTTTGTTATAAAAGGAAGCCACCTTCCAAATTTCAGCTTTCTAGCTTCAGCGGTTTCGGCTGGGCGATGATAAATCAGTCAGTCAGTCAGTCAGTCAGTCAGTCAGTCAGGTTAAGCTCTTATATAGATATAAGAAGATAGATTAGTAGGTAGTTAA